>OY804594.1:29446037-30847762 GCA_963680895.1 Fragum sueziense | reverse complement strand
AATGTTTTCCAAAGCCTTTTCTATTATGGACGTCAAAACCAGGTCTTGTTTGGGAAAGGGTTAAGGCTTAAGCCCTTTGTCTGTGGCTCACGCAAGCCTGCATTTCAAATCTTAACCCATTACCAGAAGGCAAAATCTTGGACAGTTCCAAATTCAAAGATGATGCAGATGACAATTTTAAGTGAATAGAATTAAAATATTTTCGTCTTTTGGGGTAGAAAATATTGTGGGAAATGAAGAAATTGCTTGTCACAAGCAATTTCTTCATTTTCCACAATGTTTTCTAAGCCTTTTTCTTTAGGGAAGTCGAAAGGAGTTAATGTGTAGGAATGGGTTAACAGTGCTCTCAATAAGCGGACGTCGGCGTATATTACGTCCGATTTTTGCGAAAAAACGTCCGGAATTTTGAAGTTGGACGTCTCGCAGACGTCTGAAAAATTTTGCTGACTTCCAAGAATTTAAACCCGGACGTCTGTAAAAAAATTGTAAAGGGTAACAAGAGGGCCAAGATGGCCCTGTATCGCTCCACTGGCTTTTAGACATTTAGACTACAAACTTCTTCAAGGAATACAATAGAGGTCTATCCAAAGAAGATTCATGCTACACCAGAATGAAATCCAATAAGTAATTAAGGAGCAGAAATGTTTTTAAAATTTTGTTAAAATTACACTGTTTCATATAGCGAAAAATAAGCCTAGCCCACAGCTGCCAAGCTTTTCATCCAATCGTGAAGGAATTTGGGAGAGATTCATGCAAGGAAGATTCCTGTGAAGTTTGGTTGAAATTGGTCCTGTAGTTTTGGAGAAGAAGATTGTTTAACAATTATTCGAAAATTCAATTTAATTAAATTTATCAAAATTTAAGTTCTACAAGGAAATTATTTTTTTTAAGGAATTTAAAGGAGATTCATGCAAGGAAGATTCGTGTGAAGTTTGGTTAAAATTGGTCCAATAGTTTTGGAAAAGAAGATTTTTCAAAAAATTAATCTTATTTAATTAATCAAAATTTAAGTTTTACACAGAATTTATTTTTTTTAAGGAATTAAGAAGTGATTTATGCAAGGAACATTTCTGTAAAGTTTGGTTGAAATTGGTTCAGTAGTTTTGGAGAAGAAGAATTTTTAAAGATTTTTCAAAAATTTAAATCAATTAAATTAATAGCGATTATTGCTTACTCAATAATCGTGTTTATTTTGTTTTGCCATCCGTTCTTCGGAGTAATCTCCCTTGGGCGGTGTCGTAGTTAAAAAGTCTCACGGTGTCCGTGTGAATCACTTTTCAATACAAGAGGACCATGATGGTCCTATATCGCTCACCTGAACCAAAATGATATAAGCAACACTTTTCTTCAATTCAAAAAATATTTATGACTCTAAGACTGAAAACGAACTTATGGTCAATAACATTGTGAAAATCGAACTCATCCAAGATTTCATCGTGCCCAACATTGTGTCCAAGATTTGTCTTGTTTGATAAATAATTGTAGATTCTGGAGTATAAACAAGGTCGAAAAAAGCCGAAAACAGCAATTTTGTCAAATTCAAGGGCACTCTCGACTTTCTGGTCAAATCAGGCTGAAAATCAAACTCATCCGAGATCTTATGATATCCAACATTGTGTCCAAGATTTGTCTTGATTGGTCAATAATTGTAGATTCTAGAGTGTAAACAAGGTCTAAAGCAGCCGAAATCGGCAATTTGATCAAATTTAAGGGCACATAACTCTCATCTTTCTGGTCAGATCAGACTGAAAATCAAACTCATATGAGATCTTATAGTCTCCAACCTTGTGTCCAAGTTTTGCATTGATTGATCAATAATTGTAGATTCTAGAGTGTAAACATCGTCGAAAACAGCCAAAAATGACAATTTTGTCAAATTCAAGGGCAAGTAACTCTCGACTTTCTGATCAGATCAGACTGAAAATCATACTCATCCGGGATCTCATGGTCCAAAACATTGTGTCAAAGTTTTGTCTTGATGAATAATTGTAGATTCTAGAGTGTAAACAAGGTCAAAAACAGTCGGAAATGGCAATTTTGTCAAATTCAAGGGCACATAACTCTCGTCTTTCTGGTCAGATCATACTGAAAATCAAACTCATCCGAGATCTTATGGTCTACAATGTTATGTCCAAGATTTGTCTTGATTGATCAATAATTGTAGATGCTAGAGTGTAAACAATGTCAAAACTAAGTATTTTTCGCATTCAAGGGCAGATAACTCCTAACTTTCTGGTTCGATCTAACCCATAATCGAACTCATCCGAGATCTTATGGCCATACATGTTTTGACCAAGTTTGGTCAAGATTGGCTTATATTTGTAGATGCTAGAGTGTAAATACGAAATTGTGGACGGACGGACGGACGGACAGACGGACAGACAGACGGACGACGGACAAAAAGTGACCACAATAGCTCACCTTGAGCACTTCGTGCTCAGGTGAGCTAATTAAGCTTAAGAGAACGCGGTCTTTTATCAACACACTAAAAATTGAATAATTTCAGTCATTTAGTTGAGGATCGAGATAATCATGCCTAGAGGAAGAAAGAGGAAAGCGCCTGAGGAACCTGAAAGTCGGGAAGAAGGCGAATCGGGTAATAGATTCGTGGATTTTGAGGCGATTTTGAGGGCAGCGGAATTTCCCGCACTTCCCAGTTCGCCTACAACGGAGAGGGCGGCTGGACCGGAGTTGAATTCTCCGGAGCTTGCCCCAACTTTGCAAGGGTGTGGTGGCCGATTTCAGACCAATGTAAACAAAACTCGCTGCCGGAGTGATGAGGTTTTTGCTCATGTCCCAATTTCTTTGAGAGAAAAAATTTGGGGAGGAAGCTTCATTAATTTGGCTTTACTGTTAAAAGGCTCGGGGGAATTAGAGGAAATATGCAGTGGGGGTCCTTTATGTATTACGAATGAAGGAACTTTGGAGTCACGGCCCAAAGACATAAAAAATAGGGTACCAAATATTGAGAAATGGACTGATGCATTTATTATTTTCATGTCCATTTATTTAGTAGCTCATCGAGAGGAAGCGGCGGACTTGCTTAAATACATGTTTAACATTAGAGAAGCAGCTTATAAGCATGGCGGATTTGCTTGGCGCAAATATGATGAACAATTTCGTTTAAGGCAGGAGAATGTGAAGTCGTCTTGGGCTGATATTAACACAGATTTGTGGTGGCGTTGTTCGTTGGGGGACAATGCAACACATCAGTCTTCTACAACTAGTACAATGCAGTCAAATATTGAAAATCAACAAACAATGCATGCAAATATGTTTAACCCTATGCGTCCACTGGCGTGCCTAGACTATAATAAGGGGCATTGCCGTTGGACAAATTGTCGTTTTGCGCACATATGCTCTTTTTGTCGTGGTTCGCATCCCGAGTGCACATGTTTCAAAAAGCATGGCGTTAATCAGTTGAATACTAGTACTGGTATGGGTGCCAATTCTCTTCCGTTTCGATCACAAAATAACCGGGGGCGCTCAAACGGCGGGAAACAAAGGCACAACAATGGTAATTTCAGATAAAGCTTAAGTTAGCAACTTCAACCTCAATACGATTGCACCAACACCCATTCAGCTAGATAATTTGGCAAATGCTCTTTCTGCGTATACTCATAGCGATAGAGATATTTTGTTGCGGGGATTCACAGATGGTTTTAAACTCAATTATTCGGGCCCCAGGTGTCCACAAAATAGCAAAAATTTGAAGTCTGCTCTGGATAATGTTGGCATAGTCAAGCAAAAAATAGAGAAGGAAATTCAAGCCGGTAGGGTTGCAGGTCCTTTTATGGAACCGCCATTTCCTAATCTAAAAGTTAGCCCTATCGGTTTAGTACCAAAGAAAACACCTGGCGAATTCCGACTAATTCATCATTTGTCTAGCCCGAAAGATCACTCGGTAAATGACTTCATCGATCCAAAAATTTGCACTGTTCAGTACACAAGCTTCGACGAAGCGGTAAGCATGGTACAAGAGCTGGGTCAAGGTTGCAAGCTATTTAAAATGGACCTTAAAAATGCTTTCCGATTATTGCCAGTACATTTAGAGGACATAGAATTGCTTGGTTTTAAGTTTCAGGACAAATTTTATGTAGACAAGAGTCTGGCTTTTGGACTTTCGATAAGTTATAATTTGTTCGAAAAATTCTCAACATTTTTGGAGCACTTCATAAAAAGCAAATTACCATCTGGCCGATTGTTACACTATTTAGATGATTTTTTAGGTGGGGATCGAGACACCAAGGGTTGCAAAAGGGCTATGTTGAGTATGCAAGAAAGTTTGGAATGGCTGGCAGTACCTTTAGCCCATGAAAAAACTGAGGGTCCGAGCGAGATTCTTATATTTTTAGGTTTAGAGATTGATACAGTAAAACTCCAAGTGCGAATCCCTCAAGAAAAGGTAGAAGAGGTTTGCATCAAAATCCGTAACATGCTAAATGCTACAAAAACAAATTTGAAAGAAATGCAGTCACTTATCGGCTCATTGAATTTTTGCTGTCGTGCAATCCGAGCAGGTAGGCCATTTTGCAGGCGTCTTATAAATGCAACTTGTGGTTTGACTAAACCGCACCATCACATTCGGATAACAAAGGCCATCAAATTAGATCTGGTTATGTGGTTAGACTTCTTTGCAAATTTTAATGGCATATCTGTTTTCTATGACCAATTTTGGAGTTCAAACGAGGATGAGCAATTATTCACGGACAGCGCTGCTAATGTAGGCTTTGGAATTTATTTCAAGGGTCATTGGGCACATGGTGTTTGGCCTGAGGCATGGCACAAGATGGGCATCACAGCAAATATTACTACATTGGAGCTCTTTCCTATTCTCGTAGCTCTTTGCATTTGGGGAACTGCCTTTCGCAATAAAAAGATAAGGTTTAACTGTGACAATATGGCCGTAGTTGAAATTATCAATAGTATGACTTCTAAATCGGAACATGTTATGGTCATTTTAAGGCATATTACAACTATCTGTCTTAAGGAAAACATTTTACTTAAAGCAACTCATGTGGCTGGATCAAAAAATAATCTGTGTGATGCTTTGTCTCGTTTACAGGTGGAGAAATTCAGACAAATGGCACCAGAAGCAGATCCAGAGCCTCAACGAATTCCGGCATTTCCATGGGCGATATTCAACAAGGTGTAACCAAAATACTGAAAAATAGTATAGCCCCCAACACTGCTTTGGCATATAGAACAGCATGGTCCGCTTTTCATAAGTTTTTGGTTGAGTACAAGTTGAGTACAGTTTGGCCCACCACTAATCATTGTGTTGTTCTT
This sequence comes from Fragum sueziense, assembly GCA_963680895.1. Classification (NCBI taxonomy): domain Eukaryota; kingdom Metazoa; phylum Mollusca; class Bivalvia; order Cardiida; family Cardiidae; genus Fragum; species Fragum sueziense. The sequence goes on along the minus strand of OY804594.1, from coordinate 30,842,473 downwards.
TTCATTTCTTACTGCTTCGAAAAAGGTCTGGCGGGGGCAACAATCATGTCATACATTGCAGGGGTGAATCACATGCATAAGCTTGCTGGAGGGACTGATTTACGCGATTCATTTTTAGTTAAAAAAATGTTAGAAGGCTGCTCACTACTTAGGCACCAACAAGACAACCGCTTACCAATCACGCTCAATATACTTAAAGACATATGCAATGTGCTATCAAGTGTATGTTACAACCAGTTTGAGACAAAACTATTCAAAGCAGCGTTCTTAATGGCATTTTATGGATTATTTAGGGTAAGTGAGTTAGTGGTTTCGGTAACCGATCCGACAAATAGAGCTTTGCAAATCAACGATGTCATCATTCATCCCAATGCGAAACATCTTTGCCTGAAACTGCATGTTACGAAAACCAACCAAATAGGTCTTCGTTCAACCACTTTGAAAATCCCTTGTGAGGATAACCCTGAACTCTGTCCAGTTAACGCAGTGGCAGAATTCAAGTTGTTGCGCCCGACTATCGAAGGTCCCTTTCTATGTCATGCTAACGGTTCTCCTGTGACCAGAAGTCAATTTTCGGCAGTTCTGGCTAAATGTGTAGCGAAGGTCCGTCCAGGATGTAGAAGCATAAAGTCTCATAGCTTTCGCATAGGCCGAGCTACACAATTGTTTGCAATGGGTTTGTCCGATGAGAAAATTAAAATCTTAGGTAGGTGGCGCTCCGATGCATACAAAAGGTATATAAGAACATAGAACAGCAACTTCAAAAAACAACAATAACTTTTCGAATAATAAAAATAATCAAGCCTTCACAAGATTTCAAATAGATACATAATGCAATAAAATGTTGTCAGTTGAATTGATTCATTTAAATTCTATTCTGCAGACATTTGGCTCCTGGGAGATTCTATCATACATTGGGCGGAACAGCACGCTATAAGCAGGGGAAAGAGAAATTTACTAGAAAACACAAGGTTCCAGTGGATGGGGATCCGTGGCATGTCATGGACCAGTTTCCGCCATAACATCCAGCTGAAGCTAGTCTTTTCCACTCCCCCTATGGTAGTTGGGATTCATTTGGGTGGGAACGACATTCAGGGATTGTCGCTGCGTCGGCTGTTCGCGCTCATTCGTTCAGGATTACGCTATTTACATGCCGGTTTTGAGTCGACCACATTGCTGTGGATCGACATCCTGCCTAGACTGACATGGCCACCTGGCAGCAAGGAGGACAACAAACGTCGAAGAGTTAATCGCTTTGGTCGCCAAATCGTGCAGCAACTAAAAGGTCACTTTATGTCTTGTGATATAGACAATGTTACGCCTGGCTTTTTCAGGAGGGACGGGGTGCACTTAGATTGTGTAGGACAAGAATTATTTCTGGATGCATTAAAAGACAAATTGTCGGAGTTGTGCCAACCTTGAATTTTGGGGGATAAATTTAGGCAAATTTATTGTGGCGGAAAATTCAAGTGGCTGAGAGTTACCCGGAATTGCATCTGGTGGATAATTGGGATTATGGGATTTTGATTATACTGCACATAATTATGCCTAAGGTATTTGCCTTGATAGGCCTAGCAATCATGCTTGGGATCAATCCTGTCTGGGTGTTTACCATGGCTTTAACAGTTAGCATAACAAGAGGACCATGATGGTCCTAACTCGCTCACCTGAACCAAGAATGACATGAGCGAAAATGGCAACTTTGTCACATGTTAAGGCATATAACTAAGGACTTTCTGTTCCAATCAGGCTAAACACAAGAAGCTGCAACATAGGGATAACAAGATGCGTTTGTGAAACACAAATGCCCCCAAAATGGCCATTTTTCTAAAATGTTAAGCTTTCGTGTAAAGGGTTGATAAGGGTGAACGCATGACCTTGAGGAAAGTCATATTGCATGGAACAGATATATATCATTGAAAGAAAGCTACATACCAAATTGGAGATTTGTATGTCAAATACTTTTGGAAACAAGAGGACCATGATGGTCCTATATCGCTCACCTGAACCAAAAAGATATAAGCAACACTTTTCTTCAATTCAAAAAATATTTATGACTTTTAGACTGAAAACGAACTTATGGTCAATAACATTGTGAAAATCGAACTCATCCAAGATTTCATCTTGCCCAACATTGTGCCCAAGATTTGTCTTGTTTGATAAATAATTGTAGATTCTGGAGTATAAACAAGGACGAAAACAGCCGAAAACAGCAATTTTGTCAAATTCAAGGGCACATTACTCTTGACTTCCTAGTCAGATCAGGCTGAAAATCAAACTCAACCGAGATCTTATGATATCCAACATTGTGTCCAAGATTTGTCTTGATTGGTCAATAATTGTAGATTCTAGAGTGTAAACAAGGTCTAAAGCAGCCGAAAACGGCAATTTGATCAAATTCAAGGGCACATAACTCTCCACTTTTTGTCAGATTGGACTGAAAATCAAACTTATCCAAGATCTTATGGTCTCAAACATTGTGTTCAAGTCTTGTCTTAATTGATAAATAATAGTAGATTATAGAGTGTAAACAATGTCAAAAACAGCCGAAATCGGCAATTTTATCAAATTCAAGGGCACAAAACTCTCATCTTTCTGGTCAGATCAGACTGAAAATCAAACTCATCTGAGATCTTATGGTCTCCAACCTTGTGTCCAAGATTTGTCTTGATTGGTCATAAATTGTAGATTCTAGAGTGTAAATAAGGTCGAAAACAGTCAAAAACAGCAATTTTGTCAAATTCAAGGGCTTATAACTCTCAACTTTCTGGTGATCAGATAAGACTGAAAATCAAACTCATTTCAGATCTTATGATCTCCAATATTGTGTCCAAGTTTTGGATTGATTGATCAATAATTGTAGATTCTAGAGTGTAAACATCGTCGAAAACAGCCAAAAATGACAATTTTGTCAAATTCAAGGGCAAGTAACTCTCGACTTTCTGATCAGATCAGACTGAAAATTACACTCATCCGAGATCTCATAGTCCCAAACATTGTGTCAAAGTTTTGTCTTGATTGATGAATAATTGTAGATTCTAGAGTGTAAACAAGGTCAAAAACAGCCGAAAATGGCAATTTTGTCAAATTCAAGGGCACATAACTCTCGTCTTTCCAGTCAGATCAGACTGAAAATCGAACTCATCCGAGATCTTATGGTCTGCAATGTTATGTCCAAGATTTGTCTTGATTGATCAATAATTGTAGATGCTAGAGTGTAAACAATGTCAAAACTAAGTATTTTTCGCATTCAAGGGCAGATAACTCCTGCATTTCTAGTTCGATCTGACCCATAATCGAACTCATCCGAGATCTTATGGCCATACATGTTTTGACCAAGTTTTGTCAAGATTGGCTTATATTTGTAGATGCTAGAGTGTAAACACGAAATTGTGGACGGACGGACGGACGGACAGACGGACGGACGGACAGACGGACAGACGGACGACGGACAAAAAGTGACCACAATAGCTCACCTTGAGCACTTCGTGCTCAGGTGAGCTAAAAAGGCCAATGTTAAGTGTTCATTTTCAGTTTTCAGACAGACGGACGGACAGACAGGCCTTATAATTTGCGAAAAGATTGTCAAACATTGCTCTCTTTATCATTTTGATATGTAACCTATAAATCAACCCACAACATAGGGAAAATAGGATATTCATTGAACAAAATAAGGATTTGATTTTGGTATTTTTTTTTCCTAACAACATAACATCAGAGCAGCAGACTTCAATGCTGCTGTAAATGACAAACCAGAATGTTGAGTAAGACTGCATTCATGTACAAAATTGGAAAGAAAATAATGAGGCAAAAGGAGAAAATGCAGGCTATCAGCATTTTCTTCTTTCGCCAGGCCAATAACATTTTCCCAGGCAAAACCTGTGTATGGTTGGGAAAGGGCTTAATCCTTTCCCAAACAGAAAAGGAACAGACAACCCCAATTTGAAAAGAGTTGCAGAAGACAAAATTCATATTGAAAAAGGAAGGATTCATGTACATGTAGCACATAAAATATTGATGCAAAGGGAGAACATTGCTGATTATCAACATTTTCTTCATTTGACTCAATATTTCCCAAGCCTATTCTAACAAGAGGACCATGATGGTCCTATATCGCTCACCTGAACTAAAATGATATGAGCAACATTTTTGTTCAATTCAATAAATATTTATGACTTTAAGACTGAAAACGAACTTATGGTCAATAACGTAGTGAAAATCGAGCTCATCCAAGATCTTATGGTGCTCAACATTGTGTCCAAGATTTGTCTTGTTTGATAAATAATTGTAGATTCTGGAGTATAAACAAGATCGAAAACAGCCGAAAACAGCAATTTTGTCAAATTCAAGGGCACATAACTCTCAACTTTTTCTATCAGATCAGACTGAAAACCAAACTCATCCCAGAACTTATGATCCCCAACATTGTGTCCAAGTTTTGTCTTAATTGATCAATAATTGTAGATTCTAGAGTATAAACAAGGTCGAAAACAGTCGAAAACGGCAATTTTATCAAATTCAAGGGCACATAACTCTCGACTTTGTGGAAAGATCAGGCTGAAATTCAAACTCACCCGAGATCTTATGATACCCAACATTGTGTCCAAGATTTGTCTTGATTGGTCAATAAATGTAGATTCTAGATTGTAAACAAGTTCGAAAACAGCCGAAAACAGCAATTTTGTCTAAGTCAAGGGCACATAACTCTCGACTTTTTAATCAGATGGGACTGAAAATCAAACTCATCCAAGATCTTATGGTCTCAAACATTGTGTCCAAGTTTTGTCTTAATTGATAAATAATTGTAGATTCTAGAGTGTAAAATGTCAAAAACAGCCGAAAATGGCAATTTTATCAAATTAAAGGGCACATAACTCTCATTTTTCTGGTCAGATCCGACTGAAAATCAAACTCATTTGAGATCTTATGGTCTCCAATATTGTGTCCAAAATTTGTCTTGATTGGGAAAAAATTGTAGATTCTAGAGTGTAAATAAGGTCGAAAACAGTCAAAAACAGCAATTTTATCAAATTCAAGGGCACATAACTCTCACCTTTGAGGTAAGATCAGGCTGAAATTCAAAGTCATCCGAGATCTCATGGTCCCAAACATTGTGTCCAAGTTTTGTCTTGATTGATGAATAATTGTAGATTCTAGAGAGTAAACAAGGTCAAAAACAGCCGAAAATGGCAATTTTGTCAAATTCAAGGGCACATAACTCTGGTCTTTCTGGTCAGATCAGACTGAAAATCGAACTCATCTGAGATCTTATAGTATGCAACATTATGTCCAAGATTTGTCTTGATTGATCAATAATTGTAGATGCTAGAGTGTAAACAATGTCAAAACTAGGTATTTTTGGCATTCAAGGGCAGATAACTCCTTACTTTCTGGTTCGATCTGACCCATAATCGAACTCATCCGAGATCTTATGGTCATACATGTTTTGACCAAGTTTGGTAAAGATTGGCTTATATTTGTAGATGCTAGAGTGTAAACACGAAATTGTGGACGGACGGACGGACGGACGGACAGACAGACGGACAGACAGACAGACGGACGACGGACAAAAAGTGATCACAATAGCTCACCTTGAGCACTTTGTGCTCAGGTGAGCTAATAATAATAAGGTGTCAAAACCAGGCCTTTTCAGGAAAGGGTTAAAGCATTGAGATAATCCTTAAGTAAATTGAAAAACAAATAAAAGAGGTTAAAGTACTGGCTTTCCAAATTGTAAAATATCTTTCAATGTTTATCAAACCCAGTGCTGTTGGTATTCATTTGAATGATCTCATCAAGATTATTCAAATGAGTACCAACAACATAGGCATTAAAGCTCCAATAACAAATAGATTGTATTTGCCCACTTTTAGATGCAGGTCCATTCTGGAGGTCTTGTTTATCTTTCGCCGGTCTTGTTTATCTTTCACCGGTCTTTTATAAACATCACCCGGTCTTTGCTTACATTACATGAAACCTGATACATCATGGCTGATAATGTGATTTTAATGAATTTTCTTGAGGATTTCTCTAAAAGTCTGATTAACCCCGCCCTGCCACGCCCACATTTTTTGACAAATCAAAAATTCACGAACAAGTTTTGAAAAGGGTCACTCAAGGAACATTCCTGCCAAGTTTGGTTAAAATTGGCCAAAGGGTATAGGAGGAGAAGAAGTTTAAAGAAATTGTGAACGGACAGACGGACAGACAGACGGACGGACAGACGGACAGATGGACGGACGACGGACGGTGAGCGACCACAATAGCTCACCTTGAGCACTTCGTGCTCAGGTGAGCTAAAAAGAAATGGTCTTTGGCATAGGAATACTGGACTGTGCCTCCTTTTATAGGCCTAACATTGTTGGGGATTCATCCTATCATTGGGGCTGCAGTCTGGTTTTCAGTTCAAATTATATTTTTCAGCTCAAATTATAGTTTTTTCATAAGAGGCGGATTTTGCTCGGACATAGGTAATTTCCAACTCTTTCATTTGGCTTTGGTTAGCTGGAAGGGATAAAAGGGATTTGCTTGGATTTGCATGGATTTGCATGGATACAAAGGGATTTGCGTGGATTTTTGAGGAGGATTGTAAGAGGCGATTCGGGTGACTCTCGGCTACTTGAAATCTTAGTAGGACTCTATCGTAATAGGGCTATTATCCTACTGGGATTATTGTTGCGGCCTGTAAGCTCCAAACCTTTCTTTTAACAATGTACATATAACTGAGAAATCCGGATTGTGACTAAGTTTATTGATATATGAATGTTCAGTTTGTTTTAAGTTCTATTAAAAGTTAAACAAAACTTTAGTTCTTATCTATATAAGGCGAATACTAAAATAATAGCGATTATTGCTTACTCAATAATCGTGTTTATTTTGTTTTGCCATCCGTTCTTCGGAGTAATCTCCCTTGGGCGGTGTCGTAGTTAAAAAGTCTCACGGTGTCCGTGTGAATCACTTTTCAATATTAAGCTTAAGAGAACGCGGTCTTTTATCAACACACTAAAAATTGAATACCCACCCACCACACCCTTTGCTCAATGCGGCAATCTTAATACTTTTCCCCGGATATGTGAGCTAATATATGATAGTAATTCATGGCATAGAGAGAAATTCTATATTGCAGTTATATAGTTAGGAATATTTTCAATTAGAGTCATGAGCTTTCAATTATACACTTAATTCAATATTGATCTTAAATCATCTAATGATCAGCATGATAAATTAAGAGGATATTACTGGGTATTTTATTAGTGGACACATTTCAAATATGTATGACTCCAGTATCTGCGCTCCAGTTATTCTATTTTTAGGATTGGTACCTACTAGCCAGTCATGGATTTACCAAGGATAAGGATTAACAACGTCAAAGTACTTAACCAATTGGAATTGCGACGGATGGTTGCCTTCATCGTTAACGGGGACACGATCAGGTGGACACAGCGACAGAATACCTATTGGACACGCGAAAACTTGACTTTGTACCTCTAGCGGAAAACAGATTTATATGTGTAATGTTCAGGATCAGGAACTTTTTTGTCTAGTCATATTCATAGTATGACATGGTCGCGTTATTAAGTGAAAAGCCACTCGAAAGTGTTATTGAATTTGTATCTCTAGTGACAAGCATGCTAATGTAATAACGTTCAGGAACAGTATTAAACTTTCTTGTTTAGTCATATTTAATGGTAGGGTTCATAAAATCTTTAGCAAGAGTGACTTATATAGTTAATTGAGACTTTAAGAATTTGATTAATGGTTCAGGACTAATCGTCTAGTCCTGTAATGGTTACTATAGGTCTATTTGGCTCAATGTCGAAATCTTCTATTCTGTCAAAACTATACTGTCGCAACACCAATTTGGCGGAAGGCGCGGAAAATTCAAGTGGCTGAGAGTTACCCGGAATTGCATCTGGTGGATAATTGGGATTATGGGATTTTGATTATACTGCACATAATTATGCCTAAGGTATTTGCCTTGATAGGCCTAGCAATCATGCTTGGGATCAATCCTGTCTGGGTGTTTACCATGGCTTTAACAGTTAGCATAAAAAGAAATGGTCTTTGGCATAGGAATACTGGACTGTGCCTCCTTTTATAGGCCTAACATTGTTGGGGATTCATCCTATCATTGGGGCTGCAGTCTGGTTTTCAGTTCAAATTATATTTTTCAGCTCAAATTATAGTTTTTTCATAAGAGGCGGATTTTGCTCGGACATAGGTAATTTCCAACTCTTTCATTTGGCTTTGGTTAGCTGGAAGGGATAAAAGGGATTTGCTTGGATTTGCGTGGATTTGCAAGGATACAAAGGGATTTGCGTGGATTTTTGAGGAGGATTGTAAGAGGCGATTCGGGCGACTCTCGGCTACTTGAAATCTTAGTAGGACTCTATCGTAATAGGGCTATTATCCTACTGGGATTATTGTTGCGGCCTGTAAGCTCCAAACCTTTCTTTTAACAATGTACATATAACTGAGAAATCCGGATTGTGACTAAGTTTATTGATATATGAATGTTCAGTTTGTTTTAAGTTCTATTAAAAGTTAAACAAAACTTTAGTTCTTATCTATATAAGGCGAATACTAAAATAATTAAAATTCAAGTTCTGCGCGGATTTTAATCTTTTGAAGGAATTTGGTTGAGATTCATGCAAGGAAGATTTCTGTGAAGTTTGGTTGAAATTGGTCCAGTAGTTTTGGAGAAGAAGAATTTTTAAGGATTTTTCGAAAATTTAATTCAATTAAATTAATGAAAATTCAAGTTATAAACAGAATTTATCTTTTTGAAGGAATTAAGAAGAGATTCATACAAGGAAGATTTCTGTGAAGTTTGGTTGAAATTGGTCCAGTAGTTTTGGAGAAGAAATTTTTTTAACGATTTTTCGAAAATTTAAATCAATTAAATTAATTAAAATTCAAGTTCTGCGCGGATTTTATTCTTTTGAAGGAATTTGGTAGAGATTCATGCAAGGAAGATTTCTGTGAAGTTTGGTTGAAATTGGTCCAGTAGTTTTGGAGAAGAAGAATTTTTAAAGATTTTTCGAAAATTTAAATCAATTAAATTAATTAAAATTTAAGTTCTGCACCGATTTTATTCTTTTGAAGAAATTAAGAAGAGATTCATGCAAGGAACATTTCTGTGAAGTTCTGTTGAAATTGGTTCAGTAGTTTTGGAGAAGAAGAATTTTTAAAGATTTTTCGAAAATTAATTCAATTAAATTAATTAAAATTCAAGTTCTGCACAGATTTTATTCTTTTGAAGGAATTAGGTAGAGATTCATGCAAGGATGATTCGTGTGAAGTTTGGTTGAAATTGGTCCAGTAGTTTTGGAGAAGAAGATGTTTGAAAATTGTTTACGCACGCACGGACGGACGGACGGACGCACGGACGCACGACGGACACAGGGCCATGACATAAGCCCCGCTGGCCTTCGGCCAGTGGAGCTAAAAATCGATAATCACCCAGTTAAAGCACCCGATAAGCGTGTCAAGAAAATTGCCGCGAGGCGTTTATGGTCCCGAGAAGTGACAAATACACAAGACATACCGGTTTAATCAGTCGAGTGTGTATCCAATTATGTTATGATTTAGGTGATTAGGGTAATCGTTTAATTGCTTTTACAGTTATGAATTCGGTAAGTAATCAACCGTCTTTGGTGCATCACATTGACACATTGATAATTTTAATTATTTAGGCATGCAATCAAAGATCGAGTTTCCAAACAATTGTGATTAAATTAGTCCTATTTATAAGCCCTGGCATATTTTTTTCTCTTTGTCGTGATGCCAGTATGATTAAAGGAGACGAAATAAAGAGTAACTACAATTAATTCATTCTAAACTTTCTAAGCCCCATGATTTATGGTATCGACATGCATTCGAAAGAATCATGCAGCGCATTTTTGCTAGTTTCTTTTCTAATTCATCCTACGATGTCGCTGTCGTAATGGAAACTCCTTCTGTTTCAAAATCACCTAAACAGAAAAGAAACCCGTACAAATCGCTTGAGAAAACAAAATCTTAAAATCAGTATCACAAATCAGTACAAGAAAGATGGTTTGCCATGTTTTCGTGGCTTGGAACTAATGAATGCAAAACAGACTTCCTTGCACAATTTGCCGTGAAGCTAATTTATCAAACAAATTCGCTGCAGAGGGTGCCAATATGAATATTTTGAATTTCATAATCTTTTTATTTGACTTCAACAAAACTGGTTTCCAAAATATTGAAGGAAAGCAATGAATGTGGATATATTTTCTAGCGTTTTAACTTATTCTCATTCACCAATGTTTTTACTAGTCGCAAATTTCAAAACAAATCGTCGACCACGTTCTATATACAAATTCTCATTCATTATGTTAATTTATTCAAATTCTTTGTTTGTCAGTAGAACCTTTACGTCCATGTCAAAAATCGTATTTCAATCAATTAGAGAAATTTGCATTATTTACCCTCAGTGTTTTATATCCTTTGACAAAGAAAGTCACACAGCACTTTTGTCCTGTTTCATCTACAGTGTCAGATATAAACACGAATTCTAAAACAAAATGGTTGTTCAATTAACTCCAACCATTAACTATCCACGAGATTTGCAATATGATTAATCAGCTGTTGATCTATTTTTAGTACATAAATTTGGCTGGGATTTTGTTCTACACTCCAGACAGCCTGTGTGACGTCACGCCACGTCATAGAAGTTTTTTAGGTCAGATTCTCGCCAGTTCATAACAAAGAAACCCTTTACTCAATAAACTATTCAGTGAATATTCACCAATCTATCATCATCATTTCATATGGTTATCTTAACCCATTACCAAACAACAAAATTTTAGGGTGGTCCAAATTGAAAGATCCTGCAGATAAATGAAATTTTCAAGTTTTGGTTTATTTTGGATGAAAATTTTCGCGGAAATGAAGAAACTGCTTGTCACAAGCAATTTCTTCATTTTCTAGGATGTTTTCTATATGGCCATTATTTTGTAGGGAGTCAAAAAGAGTCATTGTGTGGTAATGGGTTAAGGTCATATCTTGCAGACATTATGAAGTAACTACAGCAGAGTTCCCACTCAAAAATTTTTTTGGGAGTGCATGCACTCCCTGGAGTAAAAAGTTGGGAGTGCAAAATGAAAATTGGGGGTGCACTAAAATACAATAAAAAATGTTTTTTAGAAAGGCTATAATGTATTGTCCATTGTGTGATAATGATTCAGTTAAGTAATGGCCAGTGACAGGTGTTAGAGTTTCCGAGTTTTGTTGACATGAACAGGAATACCATTGCTCAAACCATTTTACCTTTTTGAACTTGCATCTAAACTCAATCAGCGGACATCATTAACACTAGTTGCAATAATGTAACAGAAACCTTTTTGAATTTTGATCTGGGTGGACTCGTAGCCACAAACCAATACCCATCATCAAGTTTGTGGCTACGATATCGCAGCTACATAAATACAAGTTGTCATTCCCATCCATTTTTCAGTTGCTATTATGCTTACAGTTGGGAAATACAATCATTCTGTTGACATTTTCGTTTCAATTATTTCTACAGCAAGCAGACAGCATGGTTTGTGACACAACAATCAAATACTTTTGAGATATGCTTGTTGATTGGTTTATTGAAGCCTATCAGCGAGTGTCTTTGAAAACAGGGTGCTCATAATAATTACGCATCATGAAAATTACATTCTAAATGTAAACAATAAAGTTATACGTCACGGGGCAATTACATCCTTACTTAACCAGTTTTAACCAACAAAATGTATTTTCATTGACTTAGAAATATTTTTTCCTGTCAAAAAGAGAACCTTTTCATGAAAATATATTTTACAGCTGTTTCCTTTCTATGAAACCAGTGCGTGCGTGCACCCTTTACCCAGAATTTGCGTGCGTGAATTTTCTTTTCTGTACGTGAATTACGCACATATGTGCGTGAATGGGACCTCTGTACATATATATAAAAGGGTTAAAATCAGACTGCCAAGATGACAAATTAAGACTGGTCAAGCTTGAACTGGATTGCAACAAGAAGAGTTGCTTTTAAGGGCAAACAATATAAGACATATTGAAAAAAGAAAGATATGTTTGTATCTAGATCTAACTAGATCTATTTCTTCTTTTCCTTCATTATTTCATAAAATTTCGAAATCGCGAAAACGCGCTGAAAATTCCTGATTTTCTGGAAAAATTCCTGAAATTTGGACATGGAAGTCCAAGACTTCCTGAAATTGGTCCTTATTGAGAGCACTGGGTTAAATCAGTGTTTTTTCTTAAAAAAAACGGTCGTTATTGGGCCCTTTTCCCCTCTCTGAGCAATATACTTTTTTCCCCCATTTCAGAGAAATTTTCCCCTCCTGGAACTAGATTTTTTGTTGAAGAAAAATCCAAATCATATTTAGATTCTAGGCATCTCTAGCAGTTCTAATGGTTGTTTGAAGGTCCCATTATGATACACAAGCAAGTTAAATGCATTTATAACACTGTATTTGAGAGTATAAGCATGTATTGAAATTTCCCCTTTTTGGGCGTTCACACGCAAATTTTCCCCCACCTATGGGCCCTGACCCCCTTCCCCCAAAATTATAAATAAACACTGGATTAAATACATACCTTCATTTTTGAGTTTGGTGAGGACAAATATCAGGTAATTGTTGAAATCTGGAAACTTGTTCAGCTCCTCCAATTTCTTGTAAATAGTCAAGGAATAAATACATTTCTGAATACATCTGGTACCATAATTATTCTAATAATTAAGTGCCTGTGCATTCATTACAAACATGATTAATGTAAAAGTCCTGGATGGGCAATCATTTAATGTATTTCTATTATCAGTCAAAACAGAAAATTTACAGAAATATATAGACCCAGCAACATGAGGCAATATTTTAGCCTGGTTCAAATTGAAAGATCTTGCAGACAACAATTTCAATTTAATAAAATTCTACATTTTGGGGGGTAGAAAACATTGTGGAAAATGAAGAAATTGCTTGTCCAAAGCAATTTCTTCATTTTCCACAATGTTGTGCAAAGTCTTTATCTTGATGTGCATGAAAGGCGTCTATGTGTGGAAAATGTGTGGGAACAATATTTCCCAATAGCTCTACGAACGTTAAGGACATCAAATCCCATTATTGTTTAGGAAAGGGTTAAGCTGATAACTTTCCTACTGTACGACCCTGCAAACAAAAAGTTGACTGGGGTCACTCCGTTTTAAACCAGAACGGAACCTGTTCAACCCCCAATGGATCTGCCACTGTATTAAATGTTTACCTATAGGTGGGAAAGATGTACAATCATGATAAAAAAGTTCACTAAAATTTGGAACGAGTTTACTAAAATTTGGAACAAGTTTACTAATTTGGTACGAGTTGACTTTGGTATGAATTACCTTGCTACCCATTTTTTAGAGCGATTCAAGCCCTGTCGGACTAGCGCATCAGAAAATTAACTCGTCCTGCAGTGATTTACACTTGCAAATGCGAGCAGGCGAGTGTAATTTTCAACCCCTGCTGTCCATGGTTGAGGTATAGCATTGATGATCATCTTTGCGACCAAGAGGTTCCAAGATTTGTCCCTGGTAGCAGAGATAGTCTTTGGACTTTTCATCAGCCCACATATTTGGCGCTGGTACTGGTGTAGTTTCCAGTAAGAAGAATTGAGAGATTAAAATAAGTTGTAAAAACTTCCCTCCCAATTGAGTTTGAGTTTATTGGGGTTTTACGCCGTTTTCAACTACCAGGGTCATTTCGCGGCGGCTGGAGCACCTAACCGTGGGTTCCTGGTATTTCTCGCACCAGTACAACAACAATATCCAAACCGAGCCTCCAGCTGCTCTCTCACATAGATGATTCACACCCATTGGTGAGAGACAAATGACTTTTGTCAAATGTCAGAATGGATACTGGCCGAGCCGGGGTTCGAACTCAAGACCCCTGGATTGACAAACTCCGACGTAACCAACTGAGCTATCCGGGCTCGGCCCCTCCCAATTGAAGTAAAATAAATATCGTCATTGTAAATGCAAAAACCTTGTATCTCATTTTTGGAAAATTTTAAAGGGGAGGAAAGTGTAATAACTTTTCCCAAACTGAAAGGTTTTACTTGAAATTCCCTAGGACATATTGTTCACAAATAATGTGTCATTAATTTACTGATGATCGATAGTAAAATATCTTTACGCCTGCAAGAATTATCTTTATTGGACACACAAGATTTTACTTCGATAATCGCAAAAATCGACATAGAATCAGTCGGGATGACGTCATAGCCTCACTTTCATTTTTTCATCGAGGGTACAACCTCGGTCTTTATCGTTACGGGATACCAACTTTGAGGCAGATTATTTAAAAAATCCATCGTTAAAATTCATAAACAAAACTCTTTCTTTAAAGAATGTGATTTAAACTTTCTAACTACCAACGCATTATTAATAATCAGGCGTAGTCGTCGAGATATTAATGCTGAAAGTTGGTTATGCTTCAACGAAAAAGACCGAAGCTTTCACCTCCACCGAATGAGTGCAGGTCCGCTGACGACGTTTTTGATTGGCTGAAAGAATTGTGCCGACCGGGTCAATACGAGGTTTTGCATTTACACCGATGTAATGTTCAGAGTAGCCTAATGACAGCAGACAATCAACCAGAAGAATAAAATCCATGACAGAGTAATTTAGGCAGGAATTGGGAAGATGTTGCAGCCCTGCATTCAGTAAGACAAAACGTTACCTAACAGTTAGCCGTTTCAATCGGAATACTCGGTCAATTCTGTCAAATTTGGGTCAAAGAAGTTGCGAATGTTGGTAACGTTAGCTAACAGTTTGTCTACTTAACGCAGTCCAGATTTTCCGTAATTTTTCTAACAATGCTTTCTCACAACTTATCATCAAGACACATCAGACCAAGGGGTTATTTGGTAGAGGTTTTACAGGGGTTTCAATAACTTTTGGGCCACCCGGGACTCAAGTCAAAGTAGGCGGGGGATTTTCTATGCTTCCTTATTAACCCAATGTAATATTTACAAAAGTAGCAGGGGGATGATACCCAAATAGAAGGATGAAATCCCCGGCCCCCGCCTCTTAATGAAATCCCTGGTTTTAACAAAAGTTTGCAGTCATGAAATCCTTCACTGGAAAATGGATTAAAACCACGTGGGGCAGGTAACCATTCTTAGTTCAAAGTTTATGATCAGTAGCCGACTGTGGGTCTTACCGAGGAAATGTGTCATATCATGAAAAGGATACTTGTTGAACCGCTCGTTGTGTTACGGTATCAGGTGACTGTGATTCTTTCAAAAGTTGTAAGATTTGTCCGAGCCCATTTTCTTCGGGCTGCCACGCCATTTTGGATTAATCACTGGACCGTTTCGGAAAATAGTTCGAATTCCACCAATTATCTCATGACCTTTATATCCTGTGTAACAATGTATTCTTCAACAAACACAATTTAAGTTACTTTGTCTTTCAAACTTAACAAATGACCGGGTGATAATTGATTTAACACTTATGATAAACAGCTAGTCACGATTCTTGTCCTTCTTTCCGTCGGATATTATTCGGCGTTATTTCCACCCGATCGTGAAAAATACCAATACAATGCTTACCACCCCCATCTTCATCCTTCACACATGTATTATATTTAGACCAAAGAATCTTTAAAAAAAAAAAAAAAATAGAAATTATATGCTGTGTTGACCATTTCCTAGAAAAAAATACTGGTTTTGAAATCTTGTAAGAGAATCCTTTATTACATTGAGGGAAGAGGAGAACATGGGTTTCTCCACTCTTCCTTCCTCTTCCAAATAACTTCAATAAGCAGCGGCGGATCCAGGATTTCTGTGAAGGGTGTTCGGAAATTCTAAAGGGGGGTTTGGACATACAGAAGGGGGTTCGTTTTCCTGGTTTAATGCAATTCTGCCTGAATTTCTGCATGAAAATGAAATAATCAGGCTACTGAGGGGGGTTCGTTTGAACCCCCCGAACCCCCTCTGGATCCGCCACTGATAAGAGCAGCCAGCCGAGATCCTTATTGAAAGGGCTATGCATTACTATGCATATACATGTATGGTTGATGGGATAAAAATTTTGTTGTGCAGTACAACCCTTTCACAAATTGCAAATTTTAGGGTAATCCAACTTAAAAGTAGCTGCAAACAACAAAAAATGGATACTTTGTATTAGGCCTATATATAATAGCAAAGAAAATATTGATGCAAAAGGAGAAAATGCTGATCATCAGCATTTTCTTCTTTAGCCTCAATGTTTTTGGAAAACCCATTTCTCTCAGGGATGTTATAGCCAGGTCTTGCTTGGGAAAAGGATAATCAGTCTTAAAGCTCTTAGATTTTAAAACTGTTCAGATCAGGCATAGAATACAGTTGGTAGGCTGTCAGTCCGCAGAACTCTGCAGCAGTGACTGTGGAAGGCAACCGGTTCCGTCAGACGAAGGTATCAGGCTGCAATAAGTTGGTGTAGAGCTTATTAATGTTTTAGTTTGTCAATTTGGAAAAGGGTTAACCCTTTCCCAAACGGCAAATTTTTTACTTGTCCTATTTGAAAGGAGTTGCAGACAACAAAATTCATGCTTATAAAGATATAATTTGTGTATAATGAAGCCCCAGAAAATATTGAGGCAAAGGGAGAAAGTGCTGATTATCAGCACTTTCTTTTGCCTCAATGTTTTCCCAATCCCCATCTAATGAAGACGTCAAAACAAGGTCTTGTTTGGGAAAGGGTTAACCTATTACCAGGGGCAAAATATTTGCCTGCTCCATATTCAAAAACAAGAGCTGTCCGAAGACAGCACGCTCGACTTTCTAAGTTGCTTAGTATAAAGGGGGTATAACTCAAAACAGAGTGGTCCCAGGGTCATGGGCCCTGATAGTAAGGTAGAGGGTGTGATGGTGAATAAGTATTCCAAGTTTGGGTTGAATCCCTTTGATAGTATGGAAGTTATTGTTGTTTGAAAAAACTTTAACCTTTGTTGCAACGCCGACGCCGACGCCCGGGTGACAATATAAGCTCTCATTTTCTTCGAAAAGTCGAGCTAATGATGCAGACCACAATTTCAAGTAAATAAATTTTATAGATCTATTTTTTGGTCTTTTTTTTTGGTGGAAAACATTGTGGGAAATGAAGAAATGGCTTGTCACAAGCAATTTCTTCATTTTACACAATGTTTTCCAATGAAAATGCTTTTGTGAAAAGGCATCAATGTTTGCGAAAGGGTTAAACATAGATACATATCTTCGGTATTCAACAAGTGCAGTTTAAGGCCCCCATATAGAACAGTAGTTTACCAAGCAAGTTGATTAACCAATTCCCAATGGCAAAATTTAGACCGTTCCTATTTTAAAGCTGATGTAGATGACATAATGGATGTTGATAAAGATAGAATTTTGGTACAGCATAGCACATAAAATATTAAGGCAAAAGGAGACAATGCTGCTTACGTTTACCAGCCGAAATGATGTGTTAGATATGTAATTATATAGTAACTAGACAGCCCTGGCGGTCTGGAAGCGCTCCACAGGCCTGATTGTTTGTCTTGTTGAATGCAATTTCAAAGGTTCAGGCTGCACAAACAAGCAAGCTGAAAATTTCAAGCAAGTAAGATCTTATGGTCAGTAAAATTCTGTGAAAGTTTTTGTATTGATTAATTAATACTAATGGTTGTAAAAGTGAAAATAAAGCCGAAAATGGAAATTTTGTCAATTTCAAGGGCACATAACTCATGACATAAAGTTAAGATCAAGCTGAAAATTATACCAATGTAAGATCTTATGATCACTAACATTCTGTACAAGTATTGTCTTGATTAGTCAATATTTGTAGTTGATTGAGTGAAAACAAAGTCAAAATAGAGCCGAAAATGGCAATTTTGTCAAATTCAAGGGCACATAACTCATGACATAAAATTCAGATCAAGCTGAAAACTATACCAAGGTAAGATCTTATAGTCACCAACATTCTGTACAAGTTTTGTGTTAATTGGTCAATATTTGTAGTTGCTAGAGCAAAAACAAAGTCAAAATAAAGCCGAAAATGGCAATTTTGTCAATTTCAAGGGCACATTACTCTTGATGTAAAATTCAGATCAAGCTGAAAAATAAACCAGGGTAAGATCTTATAGTCCCCAACATTCTGTACAAGTTTTGTGTTGATTGGTCAATATTTGTAGTTGCTAGAGCAAAAACAAAGTCAAAATAAAGCCAAAAATGGCAATTTTGTCAATTTCAAGGGCACATAACTCATGATGTAAGATTCAGATCTAGCTGAAATTTACACCCAAGCAAGATCTTATAGTCACCATCATTCTGTCTAAGTTTTGTGTTGATTTGTTGATATTTGTAGTTGCTGAAGTGAAAACAAAGTCAAAATAAAGCCGAAAATGGCAATTTTGTCAATTTCAAGGGCACATAACTCATGGTGTAAAATTCAGATAAGGCTGAAAATTATACCCAGGCAAGATCTTATAGTCACCATCATTCTGTCAAAGTTTTGTCTTGATTGGTCAATATTTGTAGGTGCTAGAGTGAAAATAAAGTCAAAATGGCCATTTTTTGACATTCAAGGGCAGATAACTCCAGACTTTCTAATTCAATCAGAATTCTTTGAAGGAATCTGAGAGAGGGTCACCCAAGGATCATTCCTGTGAAGTTTGGTTGAAATCCATCTGGTAGTTTTTGAGAAGAAGATTTTTAAAGGAAAAGTTTACGGACGGACGGACGCACGCACGGACGGACGGACGGACGCACGACGGACACAGCGCCATGACAATAGCCCGCTGGCCTGTCGGCCAGTGGAGCTAAAAATCAATTTTCGGCCAATTCCAGGGGGGATCCGGACCCCCCTGACCCCCTCTAGATCTGGCCTTGGTCTGCGATAGATCTGAATATTGGTATCCGCTGATCAGGAGGTCAAAATAATTCTTATCTCAATATTTGCCCTAACTTTCTCAAACTAAAATTGTCAGTGACCTGGAAAGGCCTGCGCCAAGCGCCATAGTCAGATTGAAATCCAAAATGTCACATCGTTTTAGCCGATGAGTAGGCCTTTGTCCCATTGAATTTTTCTGTAGATAAGAATGGAGTAATTTTTACCCTATATTCCAACATCAATTTTCAAACTGGCACAATGATTTCCATGGGCGGATCTAGAAGGGGGGGTCCGGACCCCTCCTGGCATTGGCTGAAAATTAAACTTCGACTATATAAATTTGGTGTAATGTTACATATTTATAACATTTTAAGCCATAAATTGAGCTTGGAACTCCCCTAGAAAAAAATCTTGGGCTTTTATCCCCCCTGGAAAAAATTCCTGGATCCGCCCTTGAGTTCCTAAGTGGAAGAAACATTGTCTCATTAACCCTTTCCCAAACAAGAACTGGTTTTGACATCCCTTATAGACAAGGCATGGGAAAACATTGAGGCAAAAGAAGACAAGAGCCGTCACAGACGGATTATGCTCCCCGAATAAGTGTTTGTCACAAAATAAAAACTATAATACATTAAGTCCCCTTTTCCCATGACAGCTTTTTTGTACACACATTATTTATAGAATATGGTCTAGAACATCCTATTTATTACATGAGCACAAAATTTCATTAAATTCTGCCCATTAGATGAAGAGAAATAAGAGAAAAACTAATTTTTACACTAAGGCCCCTTTTTCCATGACGCAGCCTCAAATTTACAAACGGAGAAAAAGGTCCCTAGGTATTGACCCAGGGAGTTCACATGTGAAGTTTCATTGAATTTGGTCCAAGGGTTGCTGAGATATGGCTGTGGACGGACGGACACACGGACGGACACACGGACGGACAGACAATGTGGCGACTATATGCTCCCCCGAAATTTTTTCGGGGAGCATAAAAATGCTGATAACCAGCATTTTCTCCTTCTGCCTCAATATTTTCCTAGCAATCATGTAGGCCTACTTGTCTTTTATCTTATATCTTCTTCGTCTGCAACTTCACTCAATTTGGACCAGTCTAAAATTTTGTGGTTTGGTAATGGGTTAAACAATGTCTTTCTCTATCACTGAATTAACCCTTTCCCAAACGACAGAAATTTAGGGTCACTGAATTTGAAAGCTGCTACAAACGACAAAACGGATGTTGTTAAACATGCTTGTAACATAGCTAAGAAAATATTGAGACAAAAGGAGAAACTGCTGGTTATCAGCTGTTTCTTCTTTAGTCTCAATGTTTTCCCAAGTCTTTTCTATTAGGGACGTCAAAACCAGGTCTTGTTTGGGAAAGGGTTAATTAACAGAAGTCTTTCTTGTTTGGGAAAGGGTTAAACCACATCAATAGCTGGCTAAAGGTAACTCAAACAAGGCGCGTTTCCACAATACTGGCAAAATATTCAGACAAGAAACTATTCAGACAAGAAAATATAAACTTCATACTCATTGGTTTTGGCCTTTTTAGCTCACCTGAGCTCAACGAGCTCAAGGGGAGCTCTTAGGGTCAGTCACTATCCGGCGTCCGTCGTCCGTTGTGCGTTGTGCGTCGTGCGTCGTCAACAATTTCTTTAAACATCTTCTCCTCCTCAACCACTGGGCCAATTCTTTCCAAACTTGGCAGAAATGTTCCTTGGGTGACCCTTTTCAAAACTTGTTCGTGAATTTTTGATTCGTCAAAAAATGTGGGCGTGGCAGGGCGGGGCTTATCAGACTTAAAGAAATCATTAGGAAATTCTTCAAAAATCTTCTCCTCCTCAACCATTGGGCCAATTCTTTCCAAACTTGGCAGAAATGTTCCTTGAGTGACCCTTTTCAAAACCTGTTCATGAATTTTTGATTGGTCAAAAATTGTGGGCGTGGCAGGGCGGGGCTTATCAGACTTAAAGAAATCATTAGGGAATTCTTCAAAAATCTTCTCCTCCTCAACCACTAGGCCAATTATTTCCAAACTTGGCAGAAATGTTCCTTGAGTGACCCTTTTCAAAACTTGTTCGTGAATTTTTGATTCGTCAAAAATTGTGGGCGTGGCAGGGCGGGGCTTATCGAACTTAGAGAAATCATGTGAAAAATCTTTAAAAATCAATTATCAGGCCAATTTGAAACAAGCTTGGCAGAAATCTCCCTTGAGTGACTGTTTTCAACACATGCTCATGAATTTTTGATTCGGTGAAAATTGTGGGCGGGCCAGGGCGGGGCTTATCAGACTTCGAGAAATCGTAAGATAGTTATTCAAAAATCTTCTTCTCCTTAACCATTGGGCTGATTCTTACCAAACTTGAAAGGAATGTTTATTGGGTGACCCTTTTCAAAACTTGTTCGTGAATTTTTGATTCGTCAAAAATTGTGGGCGTGGCAGGGCGGGGCTTATCGGACTTAGAGAAATCATGTGAAAAATCTTTAGAAATCAATTATCAGGCCAATTAGAATCAAGCTTGGCAAAAATGTCCCTTGAGTGACTGTTTTCAACACATGCTCATGAATTTTTGATTCGTCAAAAATTGTGTGCGTGGCAGGGCGGGGCTTATCAGACTTCGAGAAATCGTAAGATGATTATTCAAAAATCTTTTCCTCCTTAACCACTGGGCTAATTATTACCAAACTTGAAAGGAATGTCCCTTGGGTGACCCTTTTCAAAACTTGTTCGTGAATTTTTGATTTGTCAAAAATTGTGGGCGTGGCAGGGCGGGGCTTATTGGACTAGGAGAAATCATGTGAAAAATCAAGGGGGGGTATGATCACTTTCAGTGATATTCTAGTTTACAATAATTTAATTTGACATAATACTGACATATATATTTGTTTACAACAAAATTTATATTGTACACAATCAAATACACGAAGAATTCAGGTGAGCGATATCAGTGCCTTTCAGGCACTCTTGTTTATTATAAAGTAACAATGTACAGAATTTCATTATAAATTCAACAAAAGCTAAGAAAGTATAATAAAACATTTGAACTAGTAAACTGATATAGTACTTTCAAAACAATTATGGGTACAATAAGGCAAACAACGTAACATGATCAATCCTTTCCTAAACAAGACCTATATTTTGATATCCCTACCTGTACAGGCTTAAGAATATATTGAGGCATAATAAGAAATGATAAGTTTATTTATAGTAATTATGAATTTCTCCTTTTGCCTCAATATCTTCTTTCCTATATTGTATGTATACATAGCCAATCTTATATTCAACTTTGTCATCTGCAGTATCAAATTAACAAGAGGGCCAAGATGGCCCTGTATCGCTCCACTGGCTTTTAGACATTTAGACTACGAACTTTTTAAGGAATACAATAGAGGGCTATCCAAAGAAGATTCATGCTACACCAGAATGAAATCCAATAAGTGATTAAGGAGCAGAATTGTTTTTAAAATTTTCTTAAAATTACACTATGTTTCATATAGCTAAAAATAAGCCTAGCCCACAGCGGCCAAGCTTTTCATCCGATCATGATGGAATAAAGAAGAGATTCATGCAAGGAAGATTCCTGTGAAGTTTGGTTGAAATTGGTCCTGTAGTTTTGGAGGAGAAGATTGTTTAACAATTTTTCGAAAATTCAATTTAATTAAATTTATTAAAATTCAAGTTCTACACGGAAATTATTTTTTTCAAAATGAATTTAGAGGAGATTCATACAAGGAAGATTCATGTGAAGTTTGGTTGAAAATGGTCCAGTAGTTTTGGAAAAGAAGATTTTTCGAAAAATTAATTTAATTTAATTAATCAAAATTAAAGTTCTACACAGAATTTATTTTTTTGAAGGAATAATAAGAGATTCATGCAAGGAACATTTCTGTAAAGTTTGGTTGATATTGGTCCAATAGTTATGGAGGAGAAGAATTTTTAAAAGATTTTTCGAAAATTTAATTTAATTAAATTAATTAAAATTTAAGTTATACACAGAATTTATCTTTTTGAAGGAATTAAGAAAAGATTCATACAAGGAAGATTTCTGTGAAGTTTGGTTGAAATTGGTCCAGTAGTTTTGGAGAAGAAGAATTTTTAACGATTTTTCGAAAATTTAAATGAATTAAATGAATTAAAATTCAAGTTCTGCGCAGATTTTATTCTTTTGAAGGAATTTGGTAGAGATTTATGCAAGGAAGATTTCTGTGAAGTTTGGTTAAAATTGGTCCAGTGGTTTGGGAGAAGAAGAATTTTTAAAGATTTTTCGAAAATTTAATTCAATTAAATCAATTAAAAATTCAGTTATACACAGAATTTATCTTTTTGGAGGAATTAAGAGGAAACTCATACAAGGAAGATTTCTGTGAAGTTTGGTTGAAATTGGTCCAGTGGTTTTGGAGAAGAAGAATTTTCAAAGATTTTTTCGAAAATTTAAATCAATTAAATTAAATTAATTACAAGAGGGCCAAGATGGCCCTGCATCACTCACCTGAGAGGACTTTGAGACAAACAACTTGCAATTTTCAATCTCGCTGACATTCTGAACAATTTTCATAATGATGAGTAAATATTTAGGTTCTTAGATTTGACCTTTTGACCTAGTTTTTGACCTAACATTAGCAACTTTCTACATAACCCATTTATCATCAAGATAAGCATTTCTGAACTATTTTCACAATGATGAATAAATATTTTGATTTTATAAGAGCAAAAACAAAATTTGACCTAGATTTTGACCTCCCATGGTCCACTTTATACACGCCCCAGATATTGTCAAAATAAACATTCTGAACAATTTTCATAATGATTCAGATATCATTATGGTTCTAAATGCAGAAACAAGATTTGACCCTGTGACCTAGTTTTTGACCTCACATGGCCCCCCTTTTCACATTGACCAGATATCATCAAGATAAATGTTCTGAACAATTTTCACAACGATTAAGTAAATATTTTGGTTCCTAGAGCAAGAACAAGATTTGACCTAGTGACCTAGTTTTAGACCTCGCATGACCCACTTTTCACATCACCAAGATATCATCAAGATAAACATTCTGAACAATTTTCACAATGTTAAAGTAAACATTTTGGTTCTTAGAGCAAAAACAAAATTTAACCTAGTGACCTAGTTTTTTAACCTTGAATGACCTGCTATTCATATCACCAAGATATCATCAAGATAAACATTCTGAATTTTTACAATGATTGAGTAAATATTTCGGTTCTTAGAGGAAAAACAAGATTTGACCTAGTTACCTAGTTTCTGACCTCACATGGCCCCCTTTTTACATTGACCAGATATCATTAAGATAAATATTCTGAACAATTTTCTCAATGATAAAGTAAAAACTTTGGTTCTTAGATCAAAAACAAAATTTGACCTAGTGACCTAGTTTTTAACCACGAATGACCTGCTATTCATACCACCAAGATATCATCAAGATAAAAAATCTGAATTTTCTTGTGTAAATATTTCGGTTCTTAGAGGAAAACAAGATTTGACCTAGTGACCTAGTTTCTGACCTCACATGACCCACTTTTAAAATGACCAAGATTTTGTCAAGATAAACATTCTGAACAATTTTCACAATGTTTAAGTATATATTTTCATTCTTAAAGCAAAACCAAGATGTGACCCAATGACCTAGACCATTACATGACCCACACTTAGTTCATTAAGATATCAAGATAAGTATTTAGGATAGTTTTGACAAAATTTTGGGGCAAAATTGGCATCTCTAATGCAAAAGGAAGGATTCTGTAATATTTGACCTTGTAACCTAGTTTTTGACCTTGCATGACCCATCTTTGACCATGACCAATATATCATCAAGATAAACATTTAGGACAATTTTGACAAAGTTTGGGCCAAAATTGGCACTTCCAGAGGAAAAGGGAAGATTTTAAAAGATTTGGCCTCGTGACCTAGTTTATGACCTGTCATGATCCACTTCTTGCCATGACCCAGATATCATCAAGATAAACATTCAGGACAATTTTTAGAAAGTTTGGGCCAAAACTGGCATGTCCAGAACAAAATGAAGGATTTAAAAGATTTGACCTTGTGACCTAGTTTTTGACCTTGTATGACCCACTTTTCACCATTTTATAGATATAATCGAGATTAACCTTGAGGACAATTTTGATAAAGTTTGGACAAGAATTGGCACTTCTAGAGCAAAATAAAGGATTTTGTAAGATTTGACCTCTTGACCTACTTAATGATCTAGCATGACCCACTTCTTGACTTTACCTTGATATCATCAAAATAAAGATTCATGACAATTTCTACAAAGTTTGAAGCAAAATTGGCTCTTCCAGTGTAAAAAGATGGATTTCACAATATTTGACCTAGTGACCTAGTTTTGGACCTGGCTTGACCTATTTTTTATCATGACCTAACTATCATCAAGACAAATATTCTGATCAATTTTCACATTGATTCAGCAACAAATGTGGCCCCTAGAGCAGAACGAATATTTGACCTAGTGATCTACTTTTTGACCCCATTATGGCCCCGATTCAAATTCTTTGAAGTATTTTGAAAAAGCATCACCCATAGATCATATGTGTGAAATATGATTGAATTCTACCAAGTACTTTATGAGGAGAAGATTTTTTTGTGAAAAGTTGACGGATGGACAGATAGACAGATGGACAGATGGACAGATAGACAGATAGACAGATAGACAGACGCCGGACAACAGACCGATCACAATACCTCACCTCGAGCACTTTGTGCTCAGGTGAGCTAAAAATTCAAGTTCTGTGCGGATTTTATTCTTTTGAAGGAATTTAGTAGAGATTCATGCAAGGAAGATTTCTGTGAAGTTTGGTTGAAATTGGTCCAGTAGTTTTGGAGAAGAAGAATTTTCAAGGATTTTTCAAAAATTTAATTCAATTAAATTAATCAAAATTCAAGTTCTGCACAGATTTTATTCTATTGAAGGAATTTGGTAGAGATTCATGCAAGGATGTTCATGTGAAGTTTGGTTGAAATTGGTCCAGTAGTTTTGGAGAAGAAGATGTTTGAAAATTGTTTACGCACAGACGGACGGACGCACCCACGCACGCACGACGGACACAGGGCCATGATATATGCCCCGCTGGCCTTCGGCCAGTGGAGCTAAAAATTGTGTTTGGGTAAGGGTTAATGCCACTCTCTAATGTAAAGGTTGTGAAATATCAAAATTAACATAACATCAGTGGGGTATCAAAAACATGTAACTCGATCTTTTTCAAGCTGTAGTTAACAAGATTTTGATCTACCGTCATTGATAAATTGAGTATTTGTGCACTAATAGATCAATATAGGACACTATACATTGGATTTTGAATACAGTAACTGTTTGTATTTGTTTTAGTGTTTTGTATTTGTTTCAGTGTTATGTTTAGAACTTGCATAGGCAAATCACAAATAATGATTCAATAATAATTCACAAATAATTGTGGTTGTCCGTAGTCAAGAGGTAGAGAGTCGACCTTGCGACTAAGGTTCCGAGTTCAATCGCCGGTAGCGGAGGTTGTTCTTGGCTTCTGATTTGCCCACATATTTGGGGCGAGTACTGGTGAATTTCCAGGAAGCACAATCAGGAGGGATTAAAATAAGTCTTGGGAAAATATTAAGACAAAGAAACTAGCTTCCCAATTAATGTAAAATAAATGCGTTCAAAAGAATGCCTGAAGAATTCAATAGAATAACAATACATTTTTGAAAATATCAAAGTGACCCAGACTAGTAGTCGAAAATGCAAACAGGTAATATAGGTTTACAAAAGAAATACCATGTGAAAAGCATGAAAAGGTAAACCTGTAAGGATAGATCGTTTCTTTATTTTTCGCTCGAGATAATGCAAAGCATCACAAACTGAACAAATTTGGACTGTCCAAATGTTGTTTTGATGCTTTTATTAACTAGCATGAGGACCTTTAACTATGTCCAAAAACATTTCATTTCTTTTTTCTAAATTTTCTCTGTTCTAAAGTTAAAACAAACAAAGAATCATTTCATGAGGAGGCACTTTAGGTATTGTATAGCAAATCTCTCAATATTTGATATGTTTTATCTATAACAAGAGGACCATGATGGTCCTATATCGCTCACCTGAACCAAAATGATATGAGCCATGGTTTTGTTTAATTCAATTGATATTTAAGACTTTAAGACTGAAAACAAACTTATGGTCAATAACATTGTGTCAAGTTTTGTCTTGATTAGTCACTATTTGGGATTGTTAGAGTAAAATTTGAAAGGCAGATGACTGAGCAAACTCTATTCTGATAATTCAAAAATTCATTAATAAAAGATCAGATTGTTACACACATCATAATCCAAATTTCTTCTTGATTGTTCATTATTTGTGGTTGTTTGAGTCCAAATAGCAGTTTTGTCAGATTCAAAGGCACATGCATGACTGACCACATTCTCATTCGATTGGAGTAAAATTCAAACTCATGCAAGGTCTAATAATCAGCATCAGAGTGTCAATGTTTTGTCTTGGTTGATCAATAATTGTAGATTCTAGAGTGTAAACAAGGTCGAAGACAGTCAAACACGGCAATTTTGTCAAGTTCAAGGGCACATAACTTTCGACTCTCTAAACAGATCAGACTGAAAATCAACCTCATCCAAAATCTTATGGTCCCCAACAATGTGTCCAAGTTTTGTCTTGATTGATCAATAATTGTAGATTCTAGAGTGTAAACAGGATCAAAAACAGCCGAAAACGCCAATTTTGTAAAATTCAAGGGCACATAACTCTCGTCTTTCTGCTTCAATCAGACCAAAAATCAAACTTATTCGAAATCTTATGGTCTCCAACATTGTATCTAAGTTTTGTCATGATTGGTCAATAATTGTAGATGCTAGAGAGTAAACAAGGTCGAAAACAGTCAAAAACGGCAATTCTGTCAAATTCAAGAGCACATAACTCTCAACATTCTATACAGATTAGACTGAAAATGGAGCTCATTCGAAATCTTATGGTCCGCAACAATGTTTCCAAGTTTTGTCTTGATTGATCAATAATTGTAGATTCTAGAGTGTAAACAAGGTCGAAAACAGCTGAAAACGGCAATTTTGTCAAATTCAAGGGCACATAACTCTCGTCTTTCTATTCAGATCAGACTGAAAATTTAAGTCATTCGATATCTAATGGTCTCCAACATCATGTGCAAGTTTTGTCGTGATTGATTAATAATTGTAGATGCTAGAGTGTAAACAAGAGGACCATGATGGTCCTAAATCGCTCACCTGAATCAAGATGACAAGAGTGATAATGGCAATTTTGTCAAATTCAAAGGCATGAAACTTATAAGGACTTTCTGTTTGGAAACAATTAAGAAATAATTTTGTTCCAATCGATCCTGTAAGGTTGGGTATGAATTAGCACAATTGTTGAGTTAGTTAATTTTCAACAATTATTTCATGATTTCGCAATATACAACATAGGGCTAATTTTCAAAGCATACTGATCTGTTAGAGATTGATCATTTATGATAGGCTCAATTAACAAGATTTTGTCTGTGATTGATAGAATTTAGTGAAAGATTACCATCTGATAAGCTAAAGCTAATCCCTTATTTGTTTACATAAGATAAACATGGGGCCAGCCTGAGAGCAACAGATAAGGGAAATAGAAAATTGGCCCAATGGTTTATTTTTAAAGAATTTTCCTATGATTTCTCTAAGTCTGATAAGCCCTTCCTCCCTGCCATGCCCACATTTTTTGACCAATGGAAAAATTTGTGAACACATTTTGAAAAGAGTAACTCAAGGAACATTCCAGTAAAGTCTGGTTCAATTGGGCACAATGGTTGATTTTTAAAGAATTTTCTTATGATTTCTTTAAGTCCAATAAGCCCCTTCCTCCCTGCCACACCCACATTTTTTGACGAATCAAAAATCTGCGAAAAAGTTTTGAGAAGGGTCACTCAAGGAACCTTCCAGCAAAGTCTGCTTCAATTGGGCACAATGATTTCTCTAAGTCTAATAAACCCCTTTCTCCCTGCCACAGTCACAGTTTTTTACAAATGAAAAAAACTGAACAAATTTTGAAAAGAATCACTCAAAGCACATTCCTGCAAAGTCTGCTTAAAATTGGCGAATTGGTTGATTTTTAAAGAATTTTCATATGATTTCTCCAAGTCTGATAAGCCCCTTTCTCCCTGCCAAGACTACATTTTTTTACAAATAAAAAGATTTGTGGTCAAATTTTGAAAAGAATGACTCAAGGCACATTTCTGCAAGGTCTGGTTCAAATTGGCCCAATGGTTGATTTTTAAAGAATTTCTTATGATTTCTCTAAGTCTAATAAGCCCCTTTATCCCTGCCACGGCCATGTTTTTTTTTAAATGTAAAATTTCTGAACAATTTTTCAAAAGAATGACTTAAGGCACATTCCTGCCAAGTATGGTTCAAATTGGCCCAATGGTTGATTTTTAAAGAATTTTCTTATGATTTCTTCAAGTCTGATAAGCCCCTTTCTCCCTGCCACGGCCACATTTTTTGACAAATGTAAAAATTTGTGAACAAATTTTGACAAGAATGACTCAAGGCACATTCCTGCAAAGTATGGTTCAAATTGGCCCAATGGTTGATTTTTAAAGAATTTTCTAATGATTTCTCTTAGTCTAATAAGCCCCTTTCTCCCTGCCACGGCCACATTTTTTGACAAATATAAAAATTTGTGAACAAATTTTGAAAAGAGTGACTCAAGGAATATTGCTGCCGAGTTTGGTTCAATTTGGCCCAATGGTTGATTTTTAAAGAATTTTCTTATGATTTCTAGTCTGATAAGCCCCTTTCTGCCTGCCACGCCCACATTTTTTGACAAATCAAAAATTCACGAACAAGTTTTGAAAAGTATCACACAAGGAACATTCCTGCCAAGTTTGGTCAAAATTGGTCCAATGGTTTAGGAGGAGAAGATGTTGAAAGAAATAGTGAACGGACGGACAGATGGACGGACAGATGGACGGACGGACGGACGACGGACAAAAAGCGACCACAATAGCTCACCTTGTGCACTTCGTGCTCAGGTGAGCTAACAAAGTTAAAAACAGCATTTTTTGACACTCAAGGGCAGATAACTCAGCACATTCTGGTCCGATCAGGCCCATAATCGAACTCATCCGAGAACTTATGCCCATACTTGCTTTGACCAAGTTTGATCAAGATTGGCCAACTTTTGTAGATGCTAGAGTGTAAACACCAAATTGTTGACAGACAGACATACAGACGGACGGACGAACATTGAGTGACCACAATAGCTCACCATGAGCACTTCATACTCAGGTGAGCTAAAAAAACAAGAATGAAAACAATATTCAACAACAAGAAATCACATTGTCTAACAGGTAAGGCAGTAACATGTAGCTACAGTATATTAGTGAACAACAAAAACTAAACTTAATATATCATCAATAAATCTATGTCAATTTTCACAATGTTAGACTTAGATGAATGACCTTGAGATTAGCTGATAACCAAAATCATAAACTTGTCCAAATTCAAAGACAATACAGACTAAAATTTTATATGAATCAAATTTCACATTTTTTTGTCTTTGTGGTACAAATCTTTGTAGTAAATGAACTAGAAGACCTGAAGGTCTTGAGTCGCTCCACAGGCCTGAATTTCATGTAATATTTAAACCAAGTTTTTATTAGATCGTTCAATGCTTGTGTTTCATAGAGCAACAAGAAAGTTACAAAACTAGATTGTTCAAAATGTGTGGTTCTTGAAGCAAAGAAAGTAAAACTATATGTTTGCTATTTGAGAAAGGGTAAAAGGCAATTGGAGAACATTCCAGCTAAGGATGATACTAGCTATTAAAATTTTACTTTTTCCAAACAGATCTAAATAAACAGATCATTGATTACTCCAAAATATTTCATATTTCTAAAAATAAATTTTGGGCTAAAAATAGATTTTGAGCTAAAAATAGATGTTGGGAAATACCCTATTCCAAAATTAATGCAAATGGCAAACCTGAATTTCTTGTAATATCAATTAAGTCCAAGTTTTGATTAGATTTTTCAATACTTGTTGCTCTAAATAAATAGAAATAAATAGTAAATAGAAAGCTGAAAATACATTCATATAAGATCTATTGATTACCAAGCTTTGTCTTTGTTAGAGCGAGTTCGGCTGTTAGAGTGTAAACAAAGTCACAATTAGCAATTTTGTCAAATTGAAAGGCATATAACTGAGGATTTTATATTCCTATCTAGCTAAGAATCACACTAAAGCAAGATCTTAACTTCACCTACATCTTGTTTAAGTTTTGACATGATTGTTCAATATTTGTGGATGTAAAGAGTGTAAAATCAAAGTCGAAAACAGCAATTTGGTCAAATTCAAGGGCAGATAAATCATGAATTAAAATTCCTGTGAAGCTGAAAATTATACCCATGCAAGATCTTATGGCCAGTAAGATAACATGAAAGTTTCATGTTGATTGGTGGATATTTATGATTGTTTGAGTAAAAATAAGGTCAAAAATGGTAATTTTGCCAATTTCAAGGGCACAGAACTCAAGACGCAACATTCAGATCAAGCTGAAAATTGCATTACAGCAAGATCTTATTAGCAACAACATTCTGACCAAGTTTCGTCTTGATTGATCAATATTTGTAGTGGCTAGAGTGAAAAAAATGTCAAAACAGCCATTTTTTAATTCAAGGGCAGATAACTCCAGACTTTCTGGTTCAATCAGAATTAATTGAAGGAATCTGATAGAGGACCACCTAAGGATCATTCCTGTTAGTCCATGGGCTAGAAACATGTTTGCTCCCCCCTCAGGGGGAATTTTCTAGACATAGTTTTTCATAAAGTACATTATCTTAGAAACATTTTGAGCATTGTTTGCCCTCTGGCCATTGGGGCTTTTGGCTGTAACCCTTATCTAAAACCCTTAACCCTTTCATTTTTTTCATTCAAGTTTACAATATTTATTTGGTCATATTTTCATTGAACATTAACCTACAGATGTCAAAATGGTATCAAATGAAAGCTTATGACTTGTTCCTTCATTTGCAATTATTTTATGCAAATTAGCTCATTTGCATATTCATGAATATTAATGATTTCCCTTAAAATTTCCATTTTTTGGCAAAAATTTGATAAATTCTTTCCAAAATAAGGTGTTTCTGTTCATGGGGGATTTTGTAAACATGGTTTATCCTATAGAACATTTTATTAGAAACATTTTGAGCCTTGTTTGCACTCTGGCGGTTGGGGCTTTTCGCCATAACCCTTATCTAGACCCTTAACCCTATCAAATTACTCATTTAAATTTTGAACATAAATTTGGTCATATCTTGATTGAATATTTACCCATTGATGTCAGAATGGTATCAAATGAAAGCTTATGACTTGCTCTTTCATTTGCAGTTATTTTATGCAAAATAGCTCATTTGCATATTCATGAATATTAATGATTTTTCCTAAAATTGCGATTTTCGACAAAAAATTGGTAAATACTTTCCAAAACGAGGCATTTTTGTGCAGGGGAATTATGTAAACATAATTAAACTTCAAGCAAATTATATAAGAAACATTTTGAGCTATGTTTGCACTTTGGCCATTGGGGCTTTTGACCATAACCCTTGTCTAAACCCTTAACCCTATAAAACTGTTCAGTCATTTCAAAAATTATTTGGTCATATCTTAATTGAATAGTGATCTACAGATGTCAAATTGGTATCAAATGAAAGCGTATGACTAGCTAAATAATTTGCTATACATTTTATGCAACTTTCCTAATTTGCATATTCATGAATATTAATGACTTTACTTAAATCTGTGACCTTTTTGTGAATATTTGGTAATACTTTCAAAAACATTGTGTTTCTTTTCGCGGGGAATCATGTAAGCATGATTTATCTTAAAGACCATTTTATTAGAAATATTTTGAGCAATGTTTGCACTCTGGTGGTAGGGGCTTTTGGTCATAACCGTATCTAAACCCTTAACCCTATAAAATTGTTCATTCAAATTTTCATAACGTTTTTGGCCATATCTTGATTGAAAATTGACTTGCAGATGTTAGAATGGTATCAAATGAAAGCTTAAGTCTTGTTCTTTAATTTGCAGTTATTTTATGTTAATTAGCTCATTTGCATATGCATTCATATTAAGGTATCCAAACCCTCAAAAACACCAAAGAGCCAGAGGCAAAATTTGAAAGTGCCAATAATTCCTAAAGTGTGTTACAATTCCATTCCAAATACAAACATAAGCATTTTGTACAGTTTAGAATTTTGAATGAATGCATATTTATGGGAATATTTGACAAAAATGTTCAAAATTACCTCCCTTGCATATGAATATAGAGTAAAATAATATTTGAAGGTTATTTTCTGCTTGCAGCATAATCTTGAAATCCGGCACGTCGAATCAACTTATGTGAAGTGTATTTACAAGTGTGTGTACTTTGATGCATTTCGAATGGCTAGAAAGTGGGGATTTTTTGAGGATCTGTAAACCTTAATGATTTGTCTAAACTAAATTTTGTGATTGTTTTGCAAGTTTTTTTTTCAACCACTTAATATCCATGTTCACTCTTTTAACAACATCTAAACCTTGTTTGGGATCCGTTTGGTGTTTTGTTTGGAGGTAACAGTGATTTTAAAGTGTGCAACCCATTATATTTTGTTCTTTTCAATCTTGTTAACAATAATTTTGTATGCATTTAGTTTCCATTTGATATTTTTTTAATCTTAATGTTTTATGTGCAAATAAGTTTAATTGATTCTTTGTATTGTATTGGTGTTCTTGCTTATTTCTAGTTAAGTTGCATGAATTCAAAATTGCCCCAAAATAGGACTTTAAACATAAACATTTTATCAAATGCCATAGAATGATGCAAAAGGTGTCTAACCTGTAGGACTTTATTCTAATATTCATATAGAATTAATGATTCCAATTATTTTTTTTAAGTTTTATGACTGAAAATAGATCCTGGAACGTACACAAATTGCATACATATAGCAGAATAATATTGTTAAGCAACTACCAAGCCCTTACTTTTGCCATTCACATTGAGAAAACGCCATGATTTTCTCCATCTGGAGAGCCCATCCTTGTGTATTCCTCATGGCCAAGTCAATTTGTTGGCCTTCAGGTATTTGATATGTAGCTGACAGATCAAGGACACCGATGTTACCATTTCTTTATGCTTGATAAAGGGCATTTTAAATTCAGATTATTTAAGCTTGGCGTGCCATATGTAATGCCAATTTATCAGATGCATAATATCAAGAGGTGTATGCGCTATATGAAGGTCGCTAGAGTACAGGCAATTACTGGTTGTGATTGAAAGATTATTGCAATTATTTACGATGCATTTATTTGTATGTATCAGATCAGAACAAATGTGAAATGATTCATACTACCGACAGCCTATGATGACGGTACATTCATATTCTTACTAATCTGCACATATTTCTTATATGTGCTTTCAGTATAGTACCACCTCACAAAAAATTGAAAATAGGTTGCGATACACATACAATCTCTTTCAATATGACATTATGTTTTCCAGGATGACATTTCCATACTTTTCTGATTTTTGAATACTACAACTAACACCAGCTTTATATCAGCATATGAAAACCTGTATTAAGACACTTACGTTTTGCATTGATGTATGAGAATTTGCTCAGAAATGATTAACATCACACTTAGGGCAATCTTGGAATTACTGTGAGAATTAGGCAAGGTTATCATGATGGCAACCGCCCTAGATCAACACTAGAAAGTTTATTAAATGCAAATATTCATCAAAATTTATTGTAGGTAACATAACAGGGTAACTATGTACTTATCATTACAGGGTTACTAATAAAACAAAAAGACCTATCAAATGGAATAGATTTTCTACAATAAATGTGTTTTTTCCCAAACATATAAAGAATCAATGATGTTCATTAATATGCAAATGAGCAAATTGACATAAAGTAATTGCAAATATACAAACAATTCACTAGCTTTCATTATGTGCCATTTTGCCGTTTGTAGGTCAATATTTAATCAAGATATGACCAAATCTGTTCCGAATATTTGAATGAACAATTTGAAAGGGTTAAGGGTTTAGATAAAGGTTTTGGCCTTAAGCCTCCTCTGCAACAATGCAAACATCGCCAAAAATGTTATTTATATGAAGTTCTTTAAGACAAATCGTGTTTACATAATTCCCCTGAACAGAAACACCTTGTTTCTGAAAGTATTTAACACATTTTCATTGAAAAAAAAATGGCATTTTTAAGGGAAATCATTAATATTCGTGAATATGCAAATGAAACTAATTTGCATAAAAATAATTACATATGAAAGAAACAGCCATAAGCTTTAATTTGATACCATTCTAACATCTGTTAGTAAATATTCAACCAAGATATGACCAAAAACGTTATGAAAAATAGAGTGAACAATTTTATAGGGTTAAGGGTTTAAATAAGGGTAACAGTCAAAAGCCCCGACCGCCAAAGTGCAAACATTGCTCAAAATGTTTCTAATAAAATGTTCTTTAAGATAAACCTTGTTTGCATGATTCCCACTGAATAGAAACAATGTTTTTGAAAGTATTTACAAATTTTAGCAAAAAAGGTCACATTTTTAAGTAAAGTCATTAATATTCATGACTATGCAAATTAGGTAAATTGCATAAAATTTATAGCCAATCATTAAGCGAGTCATTATCTTTAATTTGATACCATTCTGATATCTGCAGATCATTATTCGATCAAGATATGACCAAAAAAGTTTTGAAATGACTGAACAGTTTTATAGGGTTAAGGGTTAAGATAAGGGTTGTGGCCTAAAGCCCCAACGGCCAAAGTGCAAACATCGCTCAAAATGTTCCATATATAGTTTTCTTTAAGTTTATCTACCTGTACATAATTCCCCTGCACAAAAATGCTCGTTTTGGAAAATATTTACCAAGTTTTATGTCAAAAAACGCAATTTTAGGAAAAATCATTAATATTCATGAATATGCAAATGAGCTATTTTGCATAAAATAACTGCAAATGAAAGAGCAAGTCATAAGATTTCATTTGATACCATTCTGACATCAATGGGTAAATATTCAATCAAGATATGACCAAATTTATGTTCAAAATTTAAATGAGTAATTTGATAGGGTTAAGGGTTTAGATAAGGGTTATGGCAAAAAGCCCCAACCGCCAGAGTGCAAACAAGGCTCAAAATGTTTCTGATAAAATGTTCTTTAAGATGAACTATGTTTACAAAATTCCCCTTGGACAAAAACACCTTATTTTGGAAAGAATTTATCAAATTTTTGCCAAAAAATGGAAATTTTAAGGGAAATCATTAATATTCATGAATATGCAAATGAGCTAATTTGCATAAAATAATTGCAAATGAAAGAACAAGTCATAAGCTTTCATTTGATACCATTTTGACATCTGTAGGTTAATGTTCAATGAAAATATGACCAAATAAATATTGTAAATTTGAATGAAAACAAGAGTGCCATCGTCACAATATACGCCGCCACTTATAAAACTTGAGACAAAAAAATGACATTGACAAGGATTTATACATATTCACTGAAAAACCTTTAAAAAATTGTGTTCACAAAAAGGTTTTTATAAATATCCAGTGAAAAACCTGGAAGGAATTGCATTCACGAGGCTGAAATATCATTAAGCCCCAGAGACTAAGATTGAAGGGGGCATAATTCTGGCAAAAATCAATGAACCATGAAATCCTTCCTTCATGCACATCTACCAATTGAGGTGATAACATCCACCAAGTTTCATTAAGATCCAGCCAGAAACTTAGGAGGAGTTGTGTTGACAAGCCTGCAATTTCAATAAGCCCCAGAGACTAAGTTTTTAAGGGGCATAACTCAGGCAAAAATCGATGAACCATAAAATCCTTCCTTCATGCACATCTACCAATTGAGGTGATAACATTGACCAAGTTTCATTAAGATCCAGTCAGAAACTTAGGAGGAGTTGCGTTGACAAGCCTGCAATTTCAATAAGCCCCAGAGACTAAGTTTTTAAGGGGCGTAACTCAGGCAAAAATCGACGAACCATAAAATCCTTCCTTCATGCACATCTACCAATTGAGGTGATAACATTGACCAAGTTTCAAGAAGATCCAGCCAGAAACTTAGGAGGAGTTGCGTTGACAAGCCTGCAATTTCAATAAGCCCCAGAGACTAAGTTTTTAAGGGGCGTAACTCAGGCAAAAATCGACGAACCATAAAATCCTTCCTTCATGCACATCTACCAATTGAGGTGATAACATTGACCAAGTTTCAAGAAAATCCAGCCAGAAACTTAGGAGGAGTTGCGTTGACAAGGCTGCAATTTCAATAAGCCCCAGAGACTAAGTTTTTAAGGGGCATAACTCAGGCAAAAATCAACGAACCATAAAATCCTTCCTTCATGCACATCTACCAATTGAGGTGATAACATTGACCAAGTTTCAAGAAGATCCAGCCAGAAACTTAGGAGGAGTTGCGTTGACAAGAAAAGTGGACGTACGTACGGACGGACGGATGGACGGATGGACGGATGGACGGATGGACGGATGGACGGACGGACAGACGGAGAAGATGACGCCAATATACGTCCGCCTCCGGCGGCGTATAAAAATGAAAGGGTTAAGGGTTTTAGATAAGGGTTACAGCCAAAAGCCCCAACGGCCAGAGGGCAAACAATGCTCAAAATGTTTCTAAGATAATGTACTTTATGAACAAGAGGCCCAGGAGGGCCTGAATCGCTCCACTGGTTAAAGTGGAAGAATTATCCCACAATTTCTTGTAAGCCTTACACAGCGGCAGCCAAATCTTGATATTTGTGAATAAATTTTGAAGAGAGACTCAAAGAACATTCTTACAAAGTCTGGTTAAAATTGGCCTTATGGTTGATTTTTAAAGAATTTTCTTATGATTTCTGTAAGTCTGATAAGCCCCTTTCTCCCTGCCACAGCCACATTTTTTGACAAATATAAAAATTTGTGAACAAATTTCAAAAAGAACGACTAAAGGCTCATTCCTGCAAAGTTTGGTTCAATTAGGCACACTGCATATGGTTGATTTTTTAAGAATTTTCTTATGATTTCTTTAAGTCTGATAAGCCCCTTCCTCCCTGCCATGGCCACATTTTTTGACAAATGTAAAAAATTGTGAATAAATTTTGAAAAGAGAGACTCAAAGAACATTCCTGCAAAGTCTGGTTGAAATTGGCCCTATGGTTGATTTTTAAAGAATTTTCTTATGATTTCTTTAAGTCTGATAAGCCCTTTCCTCCCTGCCACGGCCACATTTCTTGACAAATGTAAAAATTTGTGAACACATTTTGAAAAGAATGACTCAAGGCACATTCCTGCCAGGTTTTGCTCAAATTGGCCCTATGGTTGATTTTTAAAGAATTTTCTTATGATTTCTTTAAGTCTGATAAGCCCCTTTCTCCCTGCCACGGCCACATTTTTTGACAAATGTAAAAATTTGTGAACAAATTTTGAAAAGAATGACTCAAGGCACATTCCTGCCAGGTTTGGTTCAAATTGGCCCAATGGTTGATTTTTAAAGAATTTTCTTATGATTTCTTTAACCCATTACCACACAGTGACTCTTTTTGACTCCCTTAACGAAAATGGCTTGGGAAAACATTGTGGAAAATGAAGAAATTGCTTGTGACAAGCAATTTCTTCATTTCCCACAATGTTTTCTACCAAAAAAGACGAAAAGAGTTTAAATTTCCTTAACTTGAAATTGTCGTCTGCAACATCTTTGAATTTGGACCAGTCCAAAATTTGTCGTTTGGTTATGGGTTATGTCTGATAAGCCCCTTTCTCCCTGCCACGGCCACATTTTTTGACAAATGTAAAAATTTGTGGACAAATTTTGAAAAGAATGACTCAAGGCACATTCCTGCCAAGTTTGGTTCAAATTGGCCAAATGGTTGATTTTTAAAGAATTTTCTTGATTTCTCTAAGTCTGATAAGCCCCTTTCTCCCTGCCACGCCCACATTTTTTGACGAATCAAAAATTCGCGAACAAGTTTTGAAAAGGGTCACCCAAGGAACATTCCTGCAAAGTTTGGTCAAAATTGGCCCAATGGTATCAGAGGAGAAGATGTTTAAAGAAAAAGTTAACGGACGGACGCACGCACGCACGCACGGACGCACGACGGACACAACGCCATGACAATAGCCCGCTGGCCTGTGGCCAGTGGAGCTAAAAACTATGTCTAGAAAATTCCCCCTGAGGGGGGAGCAAACATGTTTCTAGCCCATGGACTATGTGAAGTTTGATTGAAATCCATCCAGTAGTTTCTGAGAAGAAGATTTTTAAAAGAAAAAGTTGACGACCGGACGGACGGACGGACTGACGCACGACGGACACAGCGCCATGACAATAGCCCGCTGGCCTGAAGGCCAGTGGAGCTAAAAATTGTTGGTCACATATTACCAGTTTTCACATGATTGCCTTTTTCATTTCAAACAAACACAAATTCAGACTTTTCCTTCTTAAAAGCTGCTGCAGAAGTCAAAATGAATATTAATTAAAATAGAATTTGTGTACAATATTTCACAGAAAATATTGAGGCAAAAGAAGAAAATGTCGGTTATCAGCATTTTATTCTTAAGCCTCAATGTTTTCAATGGCTTTTTCTAAAAGGGACATTAAAACTCTGTCTTGTCTGAGAAAGGATTCATGTATTTTACAAACAAACATTTGAGCAATATAGATTTTGCATATTTATAATTGAGACATAAATGTGTAAGTACAAGACTATTGTTTTTACATAGCACATGCACATATTACCGGTTTCCACTTGATTGCCTCAGTGATACAATGTGCTGCTTCATAAACTTGGATTACAAATTCGAGAATAAGTTCAAAACTGCCATAATTTCATGATAAATAATTTGCATTTAACAAGATGAGTTTGTGAAAATAAATGCCATTTATCATTATTTTTTTTAAAGTTAAAAATAATAATAAAGTGAATAGACCTTGATGAATGACCTGGCCCTTGGTACCAAATGATGTACCTAGACAACAAATATGAGCATTGCAACTTGAAAGGGTGATAGTTTTGGGTTGATTGGGGTTTAATGCCATTTTCAACTGCTATGTTCATGGTAATATCACAATGACTGGTCCACCTAGCGATGGATTCTTGTCATTTCTCAGTCATACCAGTACTACCACAACATCCTTACCGAGCCTCCAGCTACTCACCCACATAGGTTAACAGTATCAAACCATTTGTGGGAGACAATTTGTGGGAAAATATTAAGTTTTCATACTTTGTTGCGCAGATAGACATACAGGCAGTCAGACAATGGTAAAACAACATGGGCATGCCCAATGGCATTTATCAATTTTACCCTAACCCTTTTCCCATATAGCAACATTTTAGGGTAATCCAATTCAAAAGCGGCTGCAGACAACAAAATTGATGTTAATAGAGTTATAGTTTGAGTACAATACAGCAATGAAACTATTGGGACAAAAGGAAAAAAATGCTGGTAAAAAGCATTTTTTAATATTTTCCCAAGACTTACTTATTGACATGTCAAACTGCATCTTGCTTGGGAAAGGGTTAAATAAGAAACCAGTGTAAATGCACTTAAAAAGCCTTTTACAAGCCCTTAGAAATAATAACAATCCTTTAAAAGTTCATCAGTTATCCGTCTCCGCTTGCCCCTTCGTCCATCCTCTCATACCCCGCCTCGTTGTTGTTGTCATGTTGTGCTGCCTCGTCTGGTGTACCTGATGCGGTTGTCCCTGTTTGAGTATCGTTTTCGTCGTCGCGGTCGGCCGAGCGACATGTGTTGTAGGAGCCACACTCACCACATTTTAGCCCTATCACGTGGAACAGAACTTTACTCTCCTAAAAGCAGAACGAAACAATTAGTTTAACCCTTTCCCAAACAACACAATTTAAGGGTGATCCACTTCAAAAATTGTCACAAAAAACAAAATGAATGTTTTTAAAGATAAGATTTGTGTATAATATGACAAAGAAAATATTGAGACAAAAGGAGAAACTACTGGTTATCAGCAGTTTCTTCTTTTGTCTCAATGTTTTCCAAAGTCATTTCAATAAGGGACATCAAAAGCAATGTTGATTCTATAGTTAACCCTTTCCTAAACAACACAATTTTGGGCCATTCCAAGTTGAAAGATGCTGCAGATGACAAATCAAGTATTACTGAAAATAGAAATTCTTCAATAAAAAGTGTAGAAACCCTAGAGGGGAAAGAAGAAAATGCCAGTGATAAGCATTTTCTTCTTTGAACTTTCCCTACAAAAGTTTCTTAACCATTATTGAGTTGGACAATCAAACCAGGTCTAGCTTGGTAAAGGCTTATATACGGAAATAGATAAACACACAAATGAACAATGCCAAAAATGTCCTTAATCTTTGAATATGGCACTTGAAAGAAGTAAAATCAAACAACTTACATATTTTTTTCCATCTTGACTTCCTTTCACAAACTAATTTTCAACTTTAACCTCAGCTTGGAAATTCCTTGAAATATAGCTTAATTTGCTCTCGCTTCAATTTTTTCCGCAACTTTCATTATTTTATATATTTCCATACTGTGTTCATAATGTCAAATATAAATGAGCCGGGATCTGGAAAAATGTCCCTTATAGCATTTGAGAACAACATGGTTCCAGATCAGCCTGCATATACATGCAGTCTGACCAGGAACCATGTTGTTCTCCAATAGCTTCCACATGGTCTGTAGCAACCATTTGAGAGTAACATAGATGCTGGTTAGACTGCATCTAGGCACAGTCTGGTCTGGAAACATGGCTACTCAAAATACTATAAGGGACGTTTTTCCAGATCCTGGCTCAAATGTTTACCTTATGACAATCTCGACACAGAATATAAACTTTATAGTCCTTGTATTCGTCAGGCATGGGAGTGTTGGCCACTTCTTCATCTAGACGTTTCCAAACATCTCGCATATCTACCAGAGATTTGTTGCATGTGGGGCATGCATAGTTTCTGCAAATATCACGGTGGATAATCACATGACTCAAAATTTCAGAAAATCTTCAATATTTTTGTTAATACTTGAACAATTTAAATTCAGTTTGAAGCAGAGAATGTTAGAAAATGCCAGAAATAAGCTGAACGTGGCAGATTTTTGAAAAATCAACTGATAAAAAAGTTATTGAAGATAAACCAAAATTTTGGTTTATCTTCAATAACTTTTTTATCAGTTGATTTTTCAAAAATTGACCACATCCATCTAATGCGTGATGTCTGTCCATCTTCTCTGCTTCAAACCGAATTAAAATCAGTCCCGTATGAACAAAGTTATTGAAGATTTTCTGAAATTGTTGTATCACGTGATTATCCATCGTGAATATAGTCACTTTATCCCATTACCACTTTACCGGATGGCAAAATTTTAGGCTCTTCTTAATTCAAAGATGATAGGCTCTTCTAAATTCAGGCTTGAATTTTAGGCTCTTCTAAATTCAAAGATGATAGGCTCTTCTAAATTCAGGCTTGAATTTTAGGCTCTTCTAAATTCAAAGATGATAGGCTCTTCTAAATTCAGGCTTGAATTTTAGACTCTTCTAAATTCAAAGATGATACAGACAACACAAAGGAAAAGAAATTTGGAAGTGTTTGGTCGTTATGTGTAGAAAATATTGTGGGAAATGAAGAAATTGCTTGTCATAGACAATTTTTTTCTTTTTCCACAATTTTTTCCGAAGCCTTTTCAAAAAGAGTCAATGTGTATGAATGGGTTATTTATACAAAAGGATAATAAGAATGGAAATAATATAGGGTAAAGAATACAACCCTAGATTTCAAGCACATTTTCAGACTTCAAAAAATATGTACCTTACACAGATGGACACTAGGAGAATGGTAAATTAAGAATTTTGTTTCATTACTGATTATATCTTGGTTTCAAAGTCAGGGATTTTGTTACCTGCGTGCCCCGAGTCCCTGACTCACCTTTTATTCTCGGGACTCACTGAAAAATATTTACTGAGTCCCAGAATGCTAATGTGTAATAGACATTGTCTTTCAAAGACTCTTATGTTTCAATACAAGTGGGTCCCAGGACTCTTCCGCATAAATTTGTAATACTAGACAGTCCTGGCGGTCTGGAAGCGCTCCACAGGCCTGACTGTCTCGTTGAATGCAATTTCAAAGGTTCAGGCTGTGCAAACAAGCAAATGCATGACCAAGCTGAAAATTACAAGCTATTGGGATCGTATGGTCAGTAAGATTCTGTGAAAGCTCTGTATTGATTAGTAAATACTAATGGTTGTCAAAGAGAAAATAAAGCCAAAAATGGCAGTTTTGTCAATTTCAAGGGCACATAACTCATGTTATAAAATTCAGATCAAGCTGAAAATTATACCAAAGCAAGATCGTATAGTATCCAATATTCTGTCCTAATTTTGTCTTGATTGATCAATATTTGTAGTTGCTAGAGTGAAAACAAAGTCAAAATAGAGCCAAAAATGGCAATTTTGTCAATTTCAAGGGCAAATAACTCATGATATAAAATTCAGATCAAGCTGAAAATTATACCAAGGCAAGATCGTATAATAACTTACATTCTATTCAAGTTTTGTCTTGATTAGTCAATATTTGTAGTGGCTAGAGTGAAAACAAAGTCAAAATAGAGCCGAAAATGGCAATTTTGTCCATTTCAAGGGCACATAACTCATGATGTAAAATTCAGACCATGCTGAAAATTATACCAAGGCAAGATCGTATAGTCTCCAATATTCTGTCCTAATTTTGTCTTGATTGATCAATATTTGTAGTTGCTAGAGTGAAAACAAAGTCAAAATAGAGCCGAAAATGGCAATTTTGTCAATTTCAAGGGCAAATAACTCATGATATAAAATTCAGATCAAGCTGAAAATTATACCAAGGCAAGATCGTATAATAACTTACATTCTATTCAAGTTTTGTCTTGATTAGTCAATATTTGTAGTGGCTAGAGTGAAAACAAAGTCAAAATAGAGCCGAAAATGGCAATTTTGTCCATTTCAAGGGCACATAACTCATGATGTAAAATTCAGACCATGCTGAAAATTATACCGAGGCAAGATCTTATAGTCACCAACATTCTGCTTTAAGTTTGTCTTGATTGGTCAATATTTGTAGTTGCTAGAGCGAAAACAAAGTCAAAATAGAGCCGAAAATGGCAATTTTGTCAATTTCAAGGGCACATAACTCATGATGTAAAATTCAGATCAAGCTGAAAATTACACCCAGGCAAGATCTTATAGTCACCATCATTCTGTCAAAGTTTTGTCTTGATTGATCAATATTTGTAGATTTTAGAGTATAAACAAGAGCTGTCACTGTAAGATGACAATGCCCCCGACACCGCTTTGATTTTAAATTATGGCCAATCTATGTTCAAGGTCAAGGTCATCCAGGGGTCAAGGTCACCAAAGTATGTGCCTACAGAAAGGTAATGTACCAAGGAATGTTGTGGTAAAGTATGAAGCGAATATGTTAAGTAATAAGGAAGTTTATGGCCAATGTTAAAGTTTTTGGACGGAATGACGGACAGACG
This sequence comes from Fragum sueziense, assembly GCA_963680895.1. Taxonomy (NCBI): domain Eukaryota; kingdom Metazoa; phylum Mollusca; class Bivalvia; order Cardiida; family Cardiidae; genus Fragum; species Fragum sueziense. The sequence goes on along the minus strand of OY804594.1, from coordinate 30,798,025 downwards.
GACGGACAGACAGACGGACGGACGGACGGACAAGTCAAATTTATGATGCCTCCCTATCGGGGGCATAATAAAGTCAAAACCAGCTATTTTTGACATTCAAGGGCAGATAACTCGGGTTATTCTGATTCAATCCAAAATCTTTGAAGGAATCTGAGAGAGTGTCACCCAATGATCAGTCCTGTGAAGTTTGTTTGAAATCCATCCAGTAGTTTCTGAGAAGAAGATTTTTAAAGAAAAAGTTTACGGACGGACGAACGAACGGACGGACGCACGGACGTACGACGGACACACCGCCATGACAATAGCCTGTTGGCCTGATGGCCAGTGGAGCTAAAAATCATTGAAAAGTTGTCAGCAATTTTTGGCAACGGTCAAAATATTGTTTTGAAAACAGTAAAATTACTTAATGACAAATTGATTAAAAATTCCAGTAAAATGACCAAGAAAAAGAAGGTTTTCAGAATCATTACCAAGGAGGTATTTCTTGTTACACAGAATCTAGTATAAGTATGCAATATTGCTAACTTGTGAGCCAGGTAGCCTCTAAATTATACTGGGGACTGGGGGTTCTGCCCAGAATAATTTGAAGCTGTAGTTGCATATTATAAGTATCGTTGAACCTTACAATACAGTGTTTTTGAATCAAATTAATTGTGGATAAAACATCATGGGAAAAGAAAACAAGAGGCCCAGGAGGGCCTGAATCGCTCCACTGGTTAAAGTGGAAGAATGATCCCATGATTTTTTGTAAGCCTTACACAGCGGCAGCCAAATCTTGATATTTGTGAATAAATTTTGAAGAGAGACTCAAAGAACATTCTTGCAAAGTCTGGTTCAAATTGGCCTCATGGTTGATTTTTAAAGAATTTTCTTATGATTTCTCTGATAAGCCCCTTTCTCCCCGCCACAGCCACATTTTTTGACAAATATAAAAATTTGTGAACAATTTTAAAAAGAACGACTAAAGGCACATTCCTGCAAAGTTTGGTTCATTTGGGCACACGGGTTGATTTTTTAAGAATTTTCTTATGATTTCTTCAAGTCTGATAAGCCCCTTCCTCCCTGCCACATTTTTTGACAAATGTAAAGAATTGTGAATAAATTTTGAAAAGAGAGACTCAAAGAACATTCCTGCAAAGTTTGGTTCAAAATGGCCCTATAGTTGATTTTTAAAGAATTTTCTTATGATTTCTTTAAGTCTGATAAGCCCCTTTCTCCCTGCCACGGCCACTTTTTTTGACAAATGTAAAAATTTATGAACAAATTTTGAAAAGAATGACTCAATGCACATTCCTGCCAGGTTTGGCTCAAATTGGCCCAATGGTTGATTTTTAAAGAATTTTCTTATGATTTCTTTAAGTCTGATAAGCCCCTTCCTCCCTGCCACAGCCAAATTTTTTGACAAATGTAAAAATTTGTGAACAAATTTTGAAAAGAATGACTCAAGGTACATTCCTGCCAGGTTTGGTTCAAATTGGCCCAATGGTTGATTTTTAAAGAATTTTCTTACGATTTCTTTAAGTCTGATAAACCCCTTTCTCCCTGCCACGGCCACTTTTTTTGACAAATGTAAAAATTTGTGAACAAATTTTGAAAAGAATGACTCAAGGCACATTCCTGCCAGGTTTGGCTCAAATTGGCCCAATGGTTGATTTTTAAAGAATTTTCTTATGATTTCTTTAAGTCTGATAAGCCCCTTTCTCCCTGCCACGGCCACATTTTTTCACAAATGTAAAAATTTGTGAACAAATTTTGAAAAGAATGACTCAAGGCACATTCCTGCCAAGTTTGGTCAAAATTGGCCCACTGGTATAAGAGGAGAAGATGTTTAAAGAAAAAGTTAACGGACGGACGCACGCACGGACGCACGACGGACACAACGCCATGACAATAGCCCGCTGGCCTTCGGCCAGTGGAGCTAAAAATGCTCATTTTGAGCAATTTCTTCTTTTCCCATAATGTTTTTATGTAGAATTATTGTACAAAATGCCTTAATTCATCAGTTTTAGAAATGGAATACCTAAAAGTCCTCAATTTTGGTGACTATTTTGTAGAAATTAAGCTGTGGGGTACTTTTGAAGCTGTAGGGGCATTACACTATTTAAAATGAAGCTGTAGTGGGGCCGATACTGCTTATTTGGCTGGAGAGAACACTGGGCGTATTTCTGGAGAACAGTACATGTTGATGTGTTTGTGAAACATGTGCACATGAAACATCCATTTTCATATTAGGTTTCGGAAAAACAGACAAATGGACAATGGTTTATTTTTTTTCAAACAGTATGTCACCAAATTTTCGGTACGAGGGCATAACAAGAGCTGTCCGAAGACAGCGCGCTTGACTTTTCTAAGTTGCTTAGTATAAAAGGGGCATAACTCCAAATATAGTGGAGCCAGGGTCATGGGCCCTGGTAGTAAGGTAGAGAGTGTGATCTTGAATAAGTATTCCAAGTTTGGATTGAATCCCTTTGATAGTATGGAAGTCATTGATATTTGAAAAAACTTTAACCTTTGTTGCAACGCCAACGCCGACACCAACGCCAAAGCCGACGCCCGGGTGACAGTATAAGCTCTCATTTTCTTCGAAAGTCGAGCTAAAAACTGCTAAACTTGGATGCAAAATGCATATTTATCCGGTTGTCAATTCCTATCTCAAGAAAAAAGACTTCATAAAATACTTACCCAGTTTTCATGCACTGTCTGAAGCATTCCCTATAAATAGAATATAGAAATAAATATGATTTTGAATTTACAACTATCAATGATAAGTGTTTGTTATCCTTTCCAATACAGCAAATTTTGGACTGTTCCCAAATTAAAAGATGCTGCACATGAAAAAATGGATGTTGATAAAGTGAAATATATGGATTGTGAAGCACAAAAAATATTGAGGCAATTAAAAAGTCTAAGATATAATACTGATCATCAGTATAAACTTTTGTCTCAACGTTCTCACCTTGGGAAAGGGTTAAAAAGTTCTAGGTATTAACGTGATAAGCATACAAAGTACAACAAATCTGACAACACTCATTACATTATATTACTCATCTTTGTGTTCAATTTCAAGTTTTGTAGTAGTCCATCCTACCTCACTAGAAGCATAAGTATTTGTCACACATTTCATGAAATAACAAGAGCTGTCTGAAGACAGCGCGCTCGACTTTCTAAGTTGCTTAGTATAAAGGGGGCATAACTCCAAATATAGTGGAGCCAGGGCCATGGGCCCTAGTAGTAAGGTAGATGGTGTGATGGTGAATAAGTATTCCAAGTTTGGGCTGAATCCCTTTGATAGTATGGAAGTTATTGATGTTTGAAAAAACTTTAACCTTTGTTGCAACGCCGACGCCAACACCGACGCCAACGCCGACACCCGGGTAACAGTATAAACTCTCATTTTCTTCGAAAAGTCAAGCTAAAAACATCAAAGTATATCATTGGTTACATTCAAAATGTTGTAACTACGAATTAATTAAGATGTAGATTCAATATTTTTAATGTAACCAACAAAATAATAAATGAAATATTACATGACAGAATTTTCCTGCATCTTTTATTTGTTACTTGGTCTCATGAGATATCAAAATATTCATGTATGTCCTCCAAACAAATTACAAAGCGTAGGAAAATTCTGACATGCAATATTACAATATACAATGGTTGTTCGATATGTATTGTGTATAAACCAATATCTCAAAAGCCCTTGATTCAAATAAGCAAACTAACATTGAATTCCTCTACAGTATTCTCAGTGAATGAAATACATGATTTCCAACTCTGAATCCACTTCTGAAATGCATCACAGTGCGCTGACTTAAGTTTACCCCTAAAGCACTGACTAATGGCTGAAGAAAGGGCCTGTAAGGACTTGTATTTATAACCAGATACAAACTTTTAAAGTTTTTAAGAAAGAACAAGATGTGTTGGTGAAACACAAATGCCCCCGAAATGGCCTTTTTTGTAAAATGTTAAGTTTTCCTAGAGTAAAGGGTTCATAAGGGTTAAAGGATGCTGTGGTGCAAGGCCATATCATGCTGTGGTGTAAGGCCGTATCATGCTGTGGTGTAAGGCAATATCATGCTGTGGTGTAAGGCCATATCATACTGTGGTGTAAGGCCATATCATACTGTGGTGTAAGGCCATATCATATTACTGTGGTGTAAGGCCATATCATGCTGTGGTGCAAGGCCATATCATACTGTGCTGAAAGGCCATATCATACTGTGGTGCATGGCCATATCATTCTGTGGTGTAAGGCCATATCATGCTGTGCTGAAAGGCCATATCATTCTGTGGTGCAAGGCCATATCTGTTGTGTTCTTACTATGGATTAAATAGAACGAAACAAGATATGTCTGTTTAAATAGCTTTATTAACACGTTGACTAGCACTATACAAGAAGGAAGAAAACTAATACTACTGACCAATATATATGAGTGTAGGCGGGGCTTATCAGCATGCAGTGGCCGGATGGGCGGGACTATATTACAATACACAACATTCTCCCCTTTTAATTTCATTGATTATACAAGTGGTTTAAATGAATATGAATTCGTTTTTATACTACTTGTAAATTCAATTCCCTTTTCATAAAAGTTCCAAGTAGATGAGAACATATCAAAACATCAATTAATTTGGTGCTAAAGTTCAAAATGTCATTAATCACTCCTCCGTACTGGTCAGATAAACTGACAGTCCATAAACCAGATACTGCTGGTCATTAATAGCAGTTAATTATGTGTACTCAAGACGTTCCGGTACCTTTCTATTCCGTAATGGATAGCGCCTTTCTGGGGTCACGGGGCAATTTAGCTGGTCATTATCATACTCAGTTATTTCAATCGGCTTTTGCTGATCCTGCTTGTCACGCGGCATATTATACGCGGCATCCCTAGGTGGTATAATAGTGATCAAAGGATCGACATTTCGATTGAGCTCGGGCTCTATACAACACGGCCTTAACTGATCTACATGCCTTTTCCAAATGACTTTATTTCCAATATCTACCTTATAATGGAGCGGTCCATCTCTTGATACAATTGATCCGACGACCCATTTCTCTTTCGAAGTAGGTCTAAAATCAAGCGCTAATACGGATTGGCCTGGCTCGAACTCACGAACGGTTCCTTTTTCTGACAGAGCCTTTTTCATTTGGCTGTTCGTTACGACATCCGATATATTCGGTTTGACCAAATCTAGCTTTGTGCGAAGATTTCTGCCAAAAAACAATTTTGCTGGTGTTCGCCGGTCGTACTATGAGGTGTGTTCCGATAAGATAACAGGACAGAATTTAAGTTCAAATTCAAATCACTACTTTGGTTGTTCATGGCTTTCATGGCCGACTTGAATGTGCCATTAAATCTTTCTACAAGCCCGTTTGTAGAAGGTTTTGCCACAGCTGTTCTTATATGACAAATCCCGTTTCTTTTTATGAATAGCGCGAACTCGGCAGCTGTAAATTGACACCCGTTATCTGTGACCACTTGTTTCGGAAGCCCATATCTACCGAAGATATGTCTAAGCTCTTGAATTGTTCTTTCTGTGGTTATCGATTTCATTTCGATGACCTCGGGCCATTTTGAATGAGCATCCACTAAAACCAGAAACATCCGACCTAAAAAGGGGCCCACAAAATCTATGTGGACACGCTGCCAACTCGCCGTTGGCCATTCCCAAGGGTGTAGCTGAGATTTGGCAGGCACGGACTGTTGCATTTGACACGGCATACATCTTTTAACCATGCATTCTATATCAGTGTCAATGCCAGGCCACCAGACATAGCTCCGTGCTAATGCTTTCATTTTTACGATTCCTGGGTGGCTAATGTGTAATAAATCCAAGACGCGTTCTCTCAATTTCGTGGGAATTATTACTCGAATGCCCCACATCAGACACCCGTGATTGATTGCAAGTTCATTTCGGCGCGTGAAGTAACCTTTCAATAGGGGGTCATCATTGTGAGAGCTCCACCCCTTTTGTACAAATTCGTATACACGAGAAAGAACGCGTTCCCGCTTCGTTTCACGCTTGATTTCCGCGCATGTAACTGGAAGCTGTTCTAAATGGGCTGAATAGAACACTTCATCTTCCATGTTTTCCGCGTAATTTTCATTTACAGGTAACGGCAATCGTGACAAACCATCGACATTCGTGTGCTTTTTCGTGTTCTTGTATTCAACGACATAATCAAACCCTGAAAGAAATATCGCATATCTTTGAACGCGTGCTGCAGCCATAGAAGGGATACCCTTGCTTGGACTGAAAATCGAAGTAAGGGGCTGACAGTCTGTCACTAACGTGAATTTTCTACCGTACAGGTAGGGGTAAAACTTTTTTACAGCCCAAAAAATAGCTAGTGCTTCCCTGTCAATTTGCGCATATTTCATTTCTGTTTTTGTGAGTGACCTTGAGGCAAATGCTATTGGTTTTTCTGTACCGTCCGGCATTACATGAGATAGGATACCAGAAATACCATAGGGCGAGGCATCGGATGCAAGCCGCACTGGTAATAAAGGGTTATAATGCGTCAACACGGGCTCGGAAACAAGCAATTTCTTTGTTTTCTCAAACGCGCTTTGGCAGTCTTTTGACCATACAAACTTTTTATTCTTCTCTAACAACGTATTCATAGGTTTTGTAACGGACGCTAGATCAGGCAAAAACCGATGGTAATAATTGAGTAAACCTAAGTAAGCTCTCAATGACGTAACATCCTGCGGGGCAGGTGTTTTTAACACTGCATCGACCTTATCTTTGCACTTCCATAATCCTTGCTCATCAATCTCGTGACCACAGAAGGTAATCCGCGGCACGAAAAACACACACTTTTCTTTATTCACTTTAATTCCATATTGCTCTAATCGAGCAAGCACATTTTTCAAATTTTCCAGGTGATCACTGTCATTTTCACCAGTGATCACCATATCATCTAGAATACACTGAACACCAGGTAATCCTTGTAATATTTGGTCGATGGTACGCTGCCAGATCGCGGGAGCCGATGCTACGCCGTACAAAAGTCGATTATAGCGATATAACCCTCGCAATGTATTGATGGTTAGCAGCTCCTTGGACGCCTCTTCACATTCAAGTTGTAGGTACGCTTGTCGTAGGTCTAACTTGCTGAACATTCTACCTTGTGATAATTTCGCGAAAATGTCCTCAATTTTCGGCAGTGGGTATTTGTCGACCTTGATAGCTTGGTTAACGGTGACCTTAAAATCACCGCATATACGGACATCCCCGTTACCCTTTACGATAGGAACGATCGGTGTGGCCCATTCACTCGTATTGACCTTTGAAATTATCCCTTGATTTTCCAAATTGTCAAGTTCCTTTTCTATCTTTGGTTGTATGGAGTAGGGGACAGATCTTGCCTTACAGAACTTTGGTTGTGCGTCATCCTTTAACGTGATTCTGGCTTTGATCCCCTTTACTTTTCCGATACCATCAGCAAATACCGATTTGTGTTCTTCCAGTATAGAACGTAGACGTATCTGGTGGCTTACCTGTGTTACGGAATTTACAGGTAAAATTCTGTCCCAATCTAGTTTGATGTCTTTCAGCCAGTCACGACCAAACAGTGCAGGTCCGTCACCTTCAACAACGCACAGCTTCTTTAATGCGGACTGTCCATTATACATAACTTTCACCATAATTGTTCCCACTTGACCGATAACGTCACCAGAATAGGTCTTCAAAACGCTTTCCGGTTTTCCCAATTTCCTTTTACCGAAATGTTTTCGGAATTCCGTCTCTGACATAAGTGTCACTGATGCACCTGTGTCTACCTCCATAGGTATCGTTTTACCATTTATTGATGGCCTTATTGTTATTTTCCCAACCTTACTTCTTACCGAATTTATCACTTGTACATTTTCCAAATTTGGTAAGTATGAATCGTCAGAGTCACTTTCACAAATGTTCTGAACCTTTTTGGGGCAAATGCTTCTATTGTGTCCCTTTTCTTTGCAAATATGACACTCTGCATTCTTTAGCCTGCAGTCTTCCGAATTGTGGTTATTTTTCCCACAATGATTACATGGCTTCTTTTTGCTCTTTTTCTGTGTCTGTGATCTTGGTCTAGATTTTTCAATTCGCTGAACCTCAGCCCCGCTATGCGTTGACAACTGCAATTCGGCAGCATCCTTATGCGCTGTTTCCATGGCCAGCGCCAATTCCAGGGCTCTTTGAAGGCTCAAATCTTCAGTGGATAACAATTTTCTCTGTGTCGCTTCATCACGGAGTCCACAGACAAATCTGTCCCTTAGCGCATCATTCAGGAATGTCCCAAATTCACAATTTTCTGCCAAGTTTCTCAGTGCCGCTATAAATTCGCTGATATTTTCACCGATTGACTGATTTCTCTTGTGGAAACGAAAACGTTCGGCAATCAGGAGAGGTTTTGGACAGAGATGTGTCCTTAAAATGCCGCAGAGTTCGTCGTAACTCTTGTCAGCTGGTTTCTGGGGTGCCGTTAAATTCCTGAGCAACTTGTATGTCTTTTCACCAATTAATGTCAACAATGCAGCTTTCTTTCTGTCTCTCTCTAAATCGTTCACTAGAAAGAACTGTTCTAAACGTTCCTCGTATGTGTTCCACGATTCGACATCACGGTCGAAAGCGTTGATGTTTCCGATTAATCCAGTCATAGTTATCCGGAATGAAATACGTAATACTTAATTATCAGATCCAGTTCCTGAAATAACTACTAAAACATCGTTGTTTTATCCTCGTCGCCAATTGTTGTGTCCTTACTATGGATTAAATAGAACGAAACAAGATATGTCTGTTTAAATAGCTTTATTAACACGTTGACTAGCACTATACAAGAAGGAAGAAAACTAATACTACTGACCAATATATATGAGTGTAGGCGGGGCTTATCAGCATGCAGTGGCCGGATGGGCGGGACTATATTACAATACACAACAATATCATACTGTGCAGAAAGGCCATATCATACTGTGGTGCAAGGCCATATCATTCTGTGGTGTAAGGCCATATCATGCTGTGGTGTAAGGCCATATCATGCCGTGGTGTAAGGCCATATCATGCTGTAGTGTAAGGCCATATCATGCTGTGGTGTAAGGGCATATCATGCTGTGGTGTAAGGCCATATCATACTGTAGTGTAAGGCCATATCATACTGTGGTGTAAGGCCATATCATTCTGTGGTGTAAGGCCATATCATGCTGTAGTGTAAGGCCATATCATGCTGTGGTGTAAGGCCATATCATGCTGTGGTGCAAGGCCATATCATGATGTGGTGTAAGGCCATATCATGCTGTGGTGTAAGGCCATATCATGCTGTGGTGCAAGGCCATATCATGCTGTGGTGTAAGGCCATATCATGCTGTGGTGCAAGGCCATATCATGCTGTGGTGCAAGGCAATATCATGCTGTGGTTCAAGGTCATATCATTCTGTGGTGTAAGGCCATATCATGCTGTGGTGTAAGGCCATATCATGCTGTGGTGTAAGGCCATATCATGCTGTGGTGTAAGGCCATATCATACTGTGGTGTAAAGCCATATCATACTGTGGTGCAAGGCCATATCATTCTTTGGTGCAAGGCCATATCATGCTGTGGTGCAAGGCCATATCATGCTGTGGTGCAAGGCCATATCATGCTGTGGTGCAAGGCCATATCATGCTGTGGTGCAAAGCCTTTTCATGCAGTGGTGCAAGGCCATATCATGCTGTGGTGCAAGGCCATATCATGCTGTGGTGCAAAGCCTTTTCATGCAGTGGTGCAAGGCCATATCATGCTGTGGTGCAAGGCCATATCATGCTGTGGTGCAAGGCCATATCATACTGTGGTGCAAGGCCATATCATACTGTTGTGTAAGGCCATATCATGCTGTGGTGCAAGGCCATATCATGCTGTGGTGCAAGGCCATATCATACTGTGGTGCAAGGCCATATCATGCTGTGGTGCAAGGCCATATCATGCTGTGGTGCAAGGCCATATCATACTGTGGTGCAAGGCCATATCATACTGTGGTGCAAGGCCATATCATGCTGTGGTGCAAGGCCATATCATGCTGTGGTGCAAGGCCATATCATACTGTGGTGCAAGGCCATATCATGCTGTGGTGCAAGGCCATATCATACTGTGGTGCAAGGCCATATCATGCTGTGGTGCAAGGCCATATCATGCTGTGGTGCAAGGCCATATCATACTGTGGTGCAAGGCCATATCATACTGTGGTGCAAGGCCATATCATGCTGTGGTGCAAGGCCATATCATGCTGTGGTGCAAGGCCATATCATACTGTGGTGCAAGGCCATATCATGCTGTGGTGCAAGGCCATATCATGCTGTGGTGCAAGGCCATATCATACGTAGTGTAAGGCCATATCATACTGTGATGAAAGGCCATATCATGCTGTAGTGAAAGGCCATATCATACTGTAGTGTAAGGCCATATCATGCTGTGGTGCAAGGCCATATCATGCTGTGGTGCAAGGCCATATCATGATGTGGTGCAAGGCCATATCATACTGTAGTGTAAGGCCATATCATGCTGTGGTGCAAGGCCATATCATGCTGTGGTGTAAGGCCATATCATGCTGTGGTGCAAGGCCATATCATGCTGTGGTGCAAGGCCATATCATACTGTGGTGCAAGGCCATATCATGCTGTGGTGCAAGGCCATATCATGCTGTGGTGCAAGGCCATATCATGCTGTGGTGCAAGGATATATCATGATGTGGTGTAAGGCCATATCATGCTGTGGTGTAAGGCCATATCATGCTGTGGTGCAAGGCCATATCATGCTGTGGTGCAAGGCCATATCATGCTGTGGTTTAAGGCCATATCATGCTGTGGTGCAAGGCCATATCATGCTGTGGTGCAAGACTATAACATACTGTGGTGCAAGGCCATATCATGCTGTGGTGCAAGGCCATATCATGCTGTGGTGCAAAGCCTTTTCGTGCAGTGGTGCAAGGCCATATCATGCTGTGTTGCAAGGCCATATCATGCTGTGGTGTAAGGCCATATCATGCTGTGGTGTAAGGCCATATCATACTGTGGTGTATGGCCATATCATGCTGTGGTGCAAGGCCATATCATGATGTGGTGCAAGGCAATATCATACTGTGGTGCAAGGCCATATCATGCTGTGGTGCAAGGTCATATCATACTGTGGTGTAAGGCCATATCATGCTGTGGTTCAAGGCCATATCATGCTGTGGTGCAAGGCCATATCATGCTGTGGTGCAAGGCCATATCATACTGTGGTGCAAAGCCTGAGGTACAATACACAATACATATTGAACAACCATTGTATTTAGCCCTTTACCCATGAATAAGATGTCCACAAGGTGGTATATGGGCAGATATTCTCGATGTATGTAAATCTTCCAAACAAACGGCACAGTTTCTTCTAGAACTCTCAACAACACACTTGAAAGAAAACATGAAAGATGGATTAACCCTTTACCACACAATGACTCTTTTTGACTCCTCACAAGATAATGGCTTTAGAAAACATTGTGGAAAATGAAAAAATTGCTTGTGACAAGCAATTTTTTCATTTCCCACAGTGTTTTCTACCCCAAAAGACAACAAAAATTTCACTTGGAATTGTCGTCTGCACCATCTTTGAATTTGGATCAACCTAAAATTTTGTCGTTTGGTAATGGGTTAACCCTTTCCTAAACTAGACAAGGTGTTGATGTCTCCCAGAGGAAAATGTTTGGGGGAAAAATTGAGACAAAAAACTGAAATGCTAATAACAAGCATTTTCCTCTTTTGTCTTAATATTTTCTATGTTATGTTCTACAGAAATCCTTTCTTTATCAATATTAATTTGTCGTTGAAAATGTTCAAATTGGACCCTTCCCAATTTCAGTCATTTAGGAAAGGGTTCACCAGAGAATACTGCTAATGTAATTTAAAACTACATTCGACAATTTTCCAGTGATATTGCAGAAGTTGGTGCTCCTGACCATGTTTTCCTGACATTTCTCACACCAGTGCAAAGTCAACATCCCGTCTGAGCCACAAGCTGCTTATCCCACTTATATAATTAATGAATGATTATGAAAATCCCTCCTTTGATGAGAGAAAATTGATTTTGGTCAAATATCAAAAAGGATATTGGCCGAACTGGGGTTTGAATCTTTGCATTTTATTATACTGTATAATTATTGAGATGTACACAGATTCAATTATTATGAATGTCTATTTTGCTCCAAATAGCACCTTTCCAATTTGAACAGTCTATTACCTTGTTGTTTGGGAAAGGGTAAATATGTGACCGTCACACTAAAAAGAACCTTTTGAGTCCTTGAAACAAAGTTTGATCAGACTTATCAGAAATCACAGATGTTGCTTTTGGAAAATGAACATACAGTAAGATAAACAAATATAGAAATGTAATTTTTACCCTATTCAGTCTGCACACTTCACATAGACCGACTTGAATCAATACTTTTCAAACTTCCAAGAAGGTCTCTTTTGGCATGACTAGTCACATAAATTGAAATGCAGACGGATTTTCCCCCTTTGTTACATTTAAAATAATTGTAAATTTTACCTGATGTTTATTCCTCAGCTGTACAGATAGGCACATATCACATTTATCACAATGAAAGAACTGGTCCCTCCCTCCAACCCTGTAAAATTAAAGTCATTGATTCATTACCGGATGGCAACATTTTAGACTAGTCCAAATTCAAAGCTATTGCAGACATCAATTCAAGCGAATGAAATTTTACAATTTTTTAGCTCTCTGGGAAGAAAACATTGTAGGAAATGAAGAAATTGCTTGTCACAAGCAATTTCTTCATTTACCACCATGTTTTCCGAAGCCTTATCATTTCGTTGGGCATCTAAAAGCACCTTTTTCAACATCTTTTTTGGGGTCTGCAATAGCTTTCAAATTTGAACAGTCCAATTATTTGTGGTTTGGTTATGGTTAAAGCCTCACCCTAAAGACATAATACTGGTGATATGATAATTCAGTCTGAGGTGACCTGAACTGAAAACCATTTATTGATAGACATTTAACCAATTTACCAGACGTCGAAATTTTGGACTTTTCCAATTTGAAAGGTGTTGCAGACTATAATTTCAAGTTGATGAAATTTAAAAAATCTTTCCACTTTGGGTTAGAAATCATTGTGGAACATGCAGAAATTGCTTGTCGCAAGCAATTTCTTTATTTTCCACAATGATTTCCCAAGCCGATTCTTGTGAAGGAGTCAAAAGGCGTCACTGTGCAGTAAAGGGTAAAGGAGCTTTTTGTCATAATACAACAAGATGATACATATTATAAAGTGATTAAAGTGACATTTCACATTTATTTCATTTTTTAAAAGTATGTCTTGATGCAAAGATTGTTTATTCTAATGCGTAGAAATGCTATCATTTTTTTGAAGTTGTTATTTATAAGCGAAAAATACGCCTTTAAAGTTGAGACAGAATAAACAAATTCTATATAAATCTGAACTGTTGTCCACAACAATTTGTTGAATTTTGGCACAAAAATATATATTTCTCGTAAACGGTTCTACATTTCGGATTGAAATTTGCAAAAGTTCCGTAAGAAAACATGCTCTTTCAGATAGAATAAAAGTAAAATTTATGTAAAAATAATCGTGAAATGTCACTTTAATGTCTTACAATACAATTTTATCTACTTTAAAATTTGTCTACAAGAAGGACATGTTTTAAATATGTTGATATTTCGCCAAAACAAATGCATTCCAGTGACCTTTCGGAGACTCCTAAAATCTTCACCTAAAATCAAAAGTACTAGATCTACCTACCGACACAGTCCGCAAGGCACACAGTGAAACTGTCCCTTATCTTGATCATCAAACAGGCGACATATATCACAGAAATATTTCCCAAACACTATGTTACATCTCTCACACACTCTCTGAACCTGCAAATCATATAGCATGCCATATGATATATGATATTTGTACATTTCAACCCACAGAGTAAAGCTTCTTGACACCCACAAGAAGAATGCTTGAAAAAATGTGGTGTAAAATGAAGAAAGGATGGGGTGTAACAAGGGCTCAAAGCTGCTAAAAAAATATATTTTCTTTACACTCTGCAAATTGATAGGGTTACATAATATCTTTAATTTGTATGTGTAAAAAATCTGAAGACGGCTTTTTTTAAAAAAAAAAAATGTCTAGCATACAAGGTAGGGTAAAATAAATTGACATGAGAAGAACATTTTTAATTTGAAGTTAAATAACTTTTTCTGCATAGATCAAATTGAAAAAAAATTGCATGTACTTTCATTGTACCAAGGACAGAACATTTTAGGAATCATTTATCATAAATACATGTATCAGTTTGTTGATTTTCTATATTTGTTCTTCTGTCTATCACAGATTTTGCTTATTTTTGATGTGCTTTTCCTAATATTAATTATCAGCATTGCCTCTTTTTCTCTCTATATTTTCCAAAGCTATCTCCAGTGAAGACATCAAAACCAGAGTTTGTTTGGGTAACACTGTTAAATGCATATATAATTAACTGTTTAGGTAAAAAAATCACTTTCGGCCAAATTCATTCCGATGAATTTAACCCTTTCCCTCACATTGACGCTTTTGGACGCCCAGCAAATTAAAGGCTTTGGAAAACATTGTGGAAAATGAAGAAATTGCTTGTGACAAGCAATTTCTTCATTTCCCACAATGTTTTCTACCAAGAAAGACCAAAAAATGTGAAATTTTGTTCAATGGGCTTTGTCATCTACAACACCTATGAGTTTAGACTAGGCTAAAATTTTGTTGTTTGGTAATGGGTTAAAATGTTAAGTTTTGATCCTTAAAACATTTAAGACCAGTCTAAGTTTAACCCTTTCCCAAACAGCAAAGTTTTAGGGTGATCCACTTCAAAAACTGCTACAAGTGACAAAATGGAAGTTATGAAAGAAAGAATTTGTGTAAAATATGGCATAGAAAATATTGAGACAAAAGGAGAAACTGCTGGTTATCAGCAGTTTCTTCTTTTGTTTCAATGTTTTACCAAGCCGTTTCTGTCAAGGACGTCAAAACCAGGTCTTGTTTGGGAAAGGGTTAAAGATGCTCAAAGAAAAACAGTCTTTGATAATAAATAGGAATGAAAATATTTAGGAAAAATTAGAATATGCCTATTATGCTGCTAACCAACATTTTATTCCATTTCTTCAATATTTCCCCAAGCTTTAGTGCATATGTGTGCCATTAGGCATCATTGCTTCAGAAAAGGTTAATCCATTACCAAACTGCAAAATTTCAGACTTTTCCAAACTTAAAAATGTTGTAGACAACAATATCATGTGAATTAAATTGTACAAATTTTGTTTTTTATCGATGAAAGCAATGTGGGAATGCTTTCAAAAGCCATTATCTTTTAAGGAATCAAAACGTGTCATTATGTGGTAAAGGGTTCACAAACCTTTTGTACAAGATGACATTTCAAACATTTAATCCGCTGAACATCTCTTCTGTTGATTTCATGGTTCTCTTTTTCATCATGACACACTCTACATGGATACTCTTTATTGCAACAGGGAGACTGAAAATTATCAATTTTATAAAAATTATGTGACCTGTGACGCTAAAAAAGACCTTACGGGAAGTGTGAAAAATATTTCCCATAGTCTGACAGTCTGCGCAAACTGCATGTGGATAATTAAGGAACCAAAGTACAAATTGTGTACCATTTCACCCCTAACCAATGATATACTTTATTGTTGACAACCAAATTCAACAATCTAGGACCCAGCTCAAATGGAACTATCCAAACTATAGTTTTGGCCTATTCCATCTGTTTGATTCACCCCTTTTCTGTGTCAGTGAATTAAAATTTTTCTTTTTCTCAACACTGATTGGTCTGCCATCATACAGGCTTAATATACAAGGCTTGTTTATAGTCAGAACATTCCTTTGGATATGCCGTCAAATAGCTCGCACATCTGAAGCGATTGCTAAATTGACTCATGCCAGGGGCGTAGCCACAGGAAATTGAGTTTGAGTTTATTAGGGTTTTACGCCGTTTTCAACTACCGGGGTCATATCGCGGCGGCTGGAGCACCTACCCATGGATTCCTGTTGTTTTTCAAACCAGTACTACAACAACACCCTTACCGAGCCTCCAGCTGCTCGCCCACTTAGGTTAACGATTTCAAACCCATTGGTGGTTGACAATTTTGTCAGAAAGGGTATTAGCCGCGGCCGGGTATCGAACCCACAGGAAATTGAATTGTACTCGAGAATATTGAGGCCAGAGGAAGACTAGGGCTTTTGAACTCCCTAACAACAAAATGCTTGGAAAAACATTGTGGAAAATGAAGAAATTGCTTGTGACAAGGAATTTCTTCATTTCCCACGTTTTTTTAACTACAGAGACCAAAAAATGTAACATTTAATTGACTTGAATTTGTTATCTGCATTGTCTTTGAATTTGGACCAGTCTAAAATTCTGTAATTTGGAAATGGGTTGAACTTTAAATGTGTAGAATATGGAAACGAAAACCGAATTTCAAATTAAAATCTTTTTTGTCTGGCCAATCTATTTTTCAGATTATTATTATTGCCAACGAACTGTACTCAAATGAGTACTTGAGTACGCTTGTCTAAACACTTTGTGTTATAGTCCAAATCGAAGTCTGCCTCTTGAAGAAAATGGATACATTCAGGGTTCTCCCATCGGTAACCGGGTGTTTTTACCATCGGCAACCGATGGTAACATCGGTGGCCGATGACACCGTCGGCAACCAACAAACTCTGAATGAATAATGTGCCGATCGGTCAAAAAGACATGGCGGATAATCAACCACCAATATCATCAGAAACAAGAGATGTTTGTAAAACATATAATATATGCCCCCTCAAGGGCCTACATTTGATGTAGGTCAAAGTCCAAGGTCAAGGTCACAAGGTCAAAGTCAAATATGAAAGGTCTTGGTAGGAGGTGTCCATGTGTGAAATATCAAGGCTGTATATGTAAAAGTAAAATGAAATATAAGCCGGGTTAAAGTTTTTAAGAGTAGGCTAAATGCCAAGGTCAAGGTCCAAGGTCATGGTCAAATGTGAAAGATCTTGGCTGTAGGTGTCCATGTGTGAAATATCAAGGCTGTCGGTGTAAAAGGACATGATATATATGCCTGGTTTAAGTTTTTTTAAAAGTAGGTCAAACTCCAAGGTCAAGGTTGCAATATTCAAGGTCATAGTCAAATGTGAAAGGTCTTGGTAGGAGGCGCCTATGTGTAAAATATCAAGGCTGTAGTGCAGGTGTAAAAGGACATAAGATAAAGGCCAGGCTAAAGATTTTTGAAAATATGTCAAACCCCAAGGTCAAGGTCACACAGGCCAAGGTCATGGTCAAATGTGAAAGGTCTTGGTAGGAGGTGTCCATGTGTAAAATATCGAGACTGTATAGGTAACAGGACATGAGATATAGGCCTTGTTTAAGTTTTTCAAAAGTAGGTAAAACTCCAAGGTCAAGGTCCAAGGTCATGGTCAAAAGTGAAATGTCTTGGTTGGAAGTGACCATGTGTGAAATATCAAGGCTGTATGTGTAAAATGACATGAAATATAGGCCAGATTAAAAGTAGGTCAAACACCAAGGTCAAGGTCACAAGGTCCAAGGTCATGGTCAAATGTGAAAGGCCTTGGTCGTAGGTGTCCATGTGTCAAATATCAAGGCTGTATGTAAAAAGGACATGATATATCGGCCAGGTTAAAGTTTTTTAAAAGCAGGTCAAACTCCAAGGTCAAGGTCACAAGGCCGTGGTCAATTGTGATAGGTCTTGGTAGGAGGTGTCCATGTGTGAAATTTCAGGGCTGTATGTGTACTAGGTCATGAGATAAATGCCCGGTTTGATTTTTTTTAAAGTAGTTTAAAGTCCAAGGTCAAGGTCACAAGGTCCAAGATCATGGTCAGAGTTCCCACTCAAAAAAATTTTTGGGAGTGCATGCACCCCCTGGAGTACAAAGTTGGGAGTGCAAAATGAAAATTGGGGGTGCACTAAAATAAAAAAAAATGTTTTTAGAAAGGCTATAATTTATTCTCTATTGTGTGGTAATGATTCAGTTAAGTAATGGCGAATGACAGACAGGTGTTACAATTTCAGAGTTTTGTTGACATGAACAGAAATACCATTGCTCAAACCATTTTACCTTTTTGAATTTGTATCTAAACTCAATCAGCGTACATCATTAACACAAGTTGTCATTCCCATCCATTTTTCAGTTGCAATTCTGTTGACATTTTTGTTCCAACTATTTCTACAGCAAGCAGACAGCATGGTTTGTGACACAATAATCAAATACTTTTGAGATGTGCTTGTTGATTGGTTTATTGAAGCCTATCAGCGAGTGGCTTTGAAAACAGGGTGCTCATAATAATTACTCATCATGAAAATTACATTCTGAATGTAAACAATAAAGTTATACGCATCAAGGGGCAATAACATACTTACTTAACCAGTTTTTACCAACAAAATGTATTTTCATTGACTTTATATTTTTTCCTGTCAAACAGAGAACCTTTTCATGAAAAATAACAAAATTAAATATGTTTTACAGCTGTTTCCATTCTATGAAACCAGTGCGTGCATGCACCCTTTACCCAGAATTTGCGTGCGTGAATTTTCTTTTCTGTACGTGAATTACGCACATATGTGCGTGAATGGGACCTCTGATGGTCAAATGTGAACGATGTTGATAGGAGGTATCCATGTGTGAGATATCAAGGCTGTATGTGTAAAAGGACATGAGATATAGGCAAGGTTAAGAATAAAGTGTAAAAATCAACAAAGAGCAATAACTCCAAAACGTTGATCAGCAGAGTTTTGGTTCTTGTGCACTGCACCTCTCCATAATGAGATCTATCCACCTGTAAAGTTTCATGATTCTACTTTACATACTTTTTGAGTTGTACTCCGGACAAGAATCAAGTTTGAAAATCAACAAAGGGCAATAACTCAAAACATTTGATTGGCAGAGTAACGGTTCTTGTGCACTGCACCTTTCTATGATGAGATCTATCCACCTATGAAGTTCCATGATTCTACCTGTAATACTTTTCGAGTTATGCTCCGGACAAGGTTTGGTGTCATGGTCAACCGACCGACACTTGCAAAACAATATACCCCCATTTTCTTCGAAAGGGGGCATAATAAATGGCTAAATCAAAAAAATGTTGCTTCAACTATTACAATAAATTCTTTCAAGAATGTTTAGAGGGCTATGTGCTTGCTAATGAAAAAATATATGATTGGGATCGCCGTAGTTGGTTGTTATCCACTATATTTTGTAATCAAAACGAGGCTACCGACACTACCCGACTTGTCTACTCATGGGACAATTGGTGACTAACAAAATATCCGTCGGTTTACCGATGGTAATCGATGGCTACCGATGGTTACCAACGGTACCGATGGCTACCGATGGGAGAACCATGAACGCACCCATTGGTAAACAATGCCAGTAATACCCGAAAGGGGAGTTAGGCAGTATATAAAGGCCGACTTCGATTGGGACGATCGCTCGAGTCATCCGTGACGTCATACAACAGGAAGTTGTGTACTGCGCATGTCACCAAGCGAACGCCTATAGCTCGTGATGCACAAGCCAACAAAATGGCCGCGCCCATACGGTTTTACCAACAATTTATTATGCTGTTTACCCCTAAATTCGTGGATCTTAACTTGAAATGTTGTCAGTGCACAATAGTTTATGAAATTCTCACTACCTTTATTCATAGATCAAATAAAAAATATAAAATCTTTAACTTACAATAAAAATTTTACTCAAAAACAATAACAGACTTTGGTAAATGCCATTATTTTTAGGTGCCTTGAAGATTAAGGTCGGCCATCTTGTTTCTCGTTGATTTCGTGGATCCTGATTAGACCTAATTTTCTTTCAAATTAGGGGTTTAAACAAACAAAAGAATCACAGAAGAGCGAGTCTAAATAGACTTGCATCAATTGGTGCACAGTAATAGTGGGGAAAGACGATTTTCTTTGAAGACATTGCTATCAAACTATACCCCTAGAGCAAAACTTTTGTTTTAAAGTGAGAAACTGTTCATAAATAGGTTTTTATTAAAATTCTGTAAGAAAAAATCAGCAGAACCCAATTTTTGACATTTTAACTTCAGCAAAATATTTCTTGTGTGAAGACTTATCATTTTTACATATTTTGAACATATAGAATAACGGCACGAGCGGTATTTCAATATCCACGAAATCAATGAGAATCCACGAATCAATGAGAAACAGGCATAAGACTCATCGTTCGTTGATAAATGGCTACATTTCAATTAGAAAATAACACTATTTCCATGAATATTAACTTTCAGTCGCACTGACAAGGACATGTAAATATATTGAAATTAATTAAAGGTGTTTTGTGGTTTTTCAACCGGACTTCAATTCGTTTGCTTCTTTGGACGCCATCTTGGAATGAAAGGGACCACGGGTGAGAGCGTGGTCCGACCATGGCTTGGTTCAAAGGTCAAATGACGTCACTATAACCCGGGCTATCGGTGTTCAATTGGAACGATGGCTGAAATAGCTTGAGTGATCGTCCCAATCGAAGTCAGTCATAGATAGATAAACATGAAACAACAACAACAACTTTGCTATACCTCTCTACTTAAATTTAATTGAAATATGTGTATGAAAAAAAAAATTGTTTGGCGAGTACTAATGTAAAAACATATACTCACAATAAAACTACATTTTCTTGCATAATGTTCACAACCAAGTCTTGTTTTAGCATCATCTGTCAGATTTTCATTTTCGACGACCTTCTCGGCAGCCATTTTGACTGCCGCCTACACCAACTAGCAATGAATCACGGAAATTTGCGATAGTTCATCAGTTTTCGTTTTGGAATATACTTTGTTCAATTCTATTTGATTATAAATTCATGACAAATCATTCTTTGTATATCTAAAATCCAAAATGAAGATTTGTATCCAATTTTAACAAAAATATTTTACTTTTATCAAAATCATAAGCGGTTAAATTGACTGGGAGTTATAGTCTAGTACACCTTACAAAAAAAAAAAACCAGTAATGTATTCATGATTTGTAGGGAAAGTAGGGTAAGGAGGGGCAAAACGCCCCTCTTAAGGAAAGAGCGCTGTAGCACAAAACAAACAAAGTATAATGTAAATGTTTCAACGTGAAATTAAACTTTGCCCTTTGTCCCAAATGTCTATACACAAAACAGCTTTGTCATTTGATTTAAAAAATGACAGTCGTTAAAACAATTTTTCTCGAAATTTGGCCTTTTTGCCCCACCCTCGGGGCAAAACGCCTTTGGGGGTGGGGCATGAAGCCCACCACTGGGCCTTATGCCCCATATGAAAAATAAAAAAAATATTTTGAAAATATCTGGGGGAAAATAGGAATATAATTAGTTTGTAATTAATATACCAGGAACAATATATTTTGGATGGGTTTTATCATATTTTCAACATTTTTTATCAAGCGTAAAGGCTAGATTTGGGCATAATTTACTTGTCTATAAAAGTGGTTACGTGTTACTGTCCTTTGTCTGCAGCATCTTCATATCAGTCAAATTAAAACATACTGATGTTATGTTCTTTATAAGGCCCCTGTAAAGTAGATTAAATGATCTTATTGTCTCATTTTAACACAAAATCGACGTTTCATGGGCGTTTTGCCCCACATGGATCCATCAGGTGACATAAAAGGTTGATATATTCGCGAAAAGTCGGTCTTTTTTGCCAGTTTTTCTTTTGTAGACAACGAAATGTAAATGGATTTCGTCATATGTACCAACCTTAGTCATTCTTCGAGTTTAAAGGAAAATTTTAGTACTTCTGAATACCTACTTATCCATACAAGGGGCAAAACGCCCACTATTTAGCCCTTGGAAGGGGCAAAACGCCCAGTCTGGGCGTTTTGTCCCAAAGCAGCATAGGTGTTTTGCTCCAAAGGGGGTGGGTGATTTAATTTGGCCAGAGAAAAAAATGTGTTGATATTTTTTTTCTTTTTATCTTTTTGTGTAGGCGACCAATTGGACATATAAATATAAAATGCATTTTGGTTGATTGAATACTCGGACTGAAATAAGATACACAAGAAAACCCATTACCCAAATATTAGATCAAACATATGCAAAATAAACAATTATTCGCATACTGATAATTGAATGACGTTTAGATGTAAAAAAAATCATGGGCTTCTTTCTAAAAGAATACTTCAAGTGTAAAATCTTAATCAAGACAAATATCAATTGACATAATGAGTGACGAAATAATAGGGGTGGGCGTTTGACCCCACCTGGGCGTTTTGCCCCTCCTTACCCTACTCTTGCCCTTTTTACAAATTCTCTTACCAGCTGCACTTTAACCCTTTCCCAAACGACAGAATTTTAGGGTGATCCACTTCAAAAACTGCCACAAATGACAAAATGCTGGTTATCAGCAGTTTCTTCTTTGGTTTCAATGTTTTCCCAAGCCTATTCTATTAAGCTCGTCAAAACCAGGTCTTGTTTGGGAGAGGGTTAAATGACAAGCATCAAAAAAAAAATTCCTTTTCAATTTTACAGAGATTTGTGCGGTCCTGGGCAATGTCAACAGTGCGGGCGGCCATGACAAGATAGATTAGTGTAAATCTGGTACTGGATAGAGTTTCAAGGGTTGCAGATGACAAAATAATTGACTTCAAATGAAGAAAATTTCTATATGTTTTCAGAAGGAAAAAGGGAAATTGTTGAGTATCAGAATTTTACTTTTTTTCTCTCAATGTTTTAATTTCCTAAGCTTCCTCCATTTGATATTGGCACATTACTCACATCACAGGTGGCCAGCACGTGCTAGAATTGACAAAAATGAGTTTAAACAAAAAATTTCAGAAAGACATGGAAGTCTATAATTCCATGTCTTTCTGAATTTTTTTGTTTAAACCCATTTTTGTCAATTCTAGCACGTGCTGGCCACCTGTGACTCACATGGTGGCTTATTTCCCACAGAACAGATTCAGAATTAAGAGAAATTAGATTGATTGATTGATTGATTGTTTGAGGTTTAACACCTCTTTCAATTGCAGTGACTGGAGCACCTAACCATGGATTCCTGTAGTTTCTTATACCAGTACCACCTAAATATCCTTAACAGAGCCTCCAGCTGCTGCTCACATAGGTTAATGATAATCGAACCATTGTCAAAAAGGATATCGTATATGGCAAGGGCATGTAGATAAATTAGAATAAGGTACAATACCTGTAATGTGGCCATTTTGAAAGTCACAAAACATCGGCTTTATTTTGAGCGAAGTCATTAGGTATCCTAACCTATTCAGGCCCTGTCGTAAACATTCGGTGTGGAAAGTTCCACTGCCGAATGTTTTCAACATTGCCCGAATAATTACGACATTTTTACACATTGTTTCTGAAACACTCTGCTTCAAACAAAATTCAGATCAGTCATGTATAAACAAAATGATTAAAGATTTTTTGCAATTTTTGTTGTGTCAAATGATTGCCCACCGTGTTCTAGCTTCCATCGCTATCAATTTCACCCATGCCGTAACAAAGCATGGTTTTGACATACCTGTAAGAAAAGGCTTGGAAAAACATTGATATTAAGCATTTTCTCCTTTTGTCTCAATATTTTCTGTGCTACATTGTTTGGTTTATTGGGGTTTTACGCTGTTTTCAACTACTAAGGCCATGTCGCGGCGGCTGGAGCACCTAACCATGGAATCCTGGTATTTCTCTCACTAGTACTACCTCAGCACCCTAACCAAGCATTCAGCTGCTCCCCCACATATGTTCACGATATCAAACCATTGATGGGTGACAGAAAGGGTATTTTCCGCGGCCGGGTATCAAACCCGGGACCTCTGGAATGTGAGGCAGATGCGCAACCAACAGCGCCATGGCCGAGGCCATTGTGCTACATTGTATACAAATCCTATCTTAATCAACATACATTTTGTTGTCTGCAGCAGCTTCTAAATTTGTTCACCGAAAGATTTTGTCATCTGGGAAAGGGCTAAAGCTGTCACTTCCTTTTCCAAAATGTTTCAACCCTTTCACAATTAAGACCATGATTTCACCAAATATTTATTGGCTCATCATTATTATAGAGTCCCAAATAGTGAAAATATTCAACCCTTTCGAAAACAAACAGGCTTTTTGACACACCTGGTAAAATATTTAGAAAAGCATTGAGCAAAAGAAGAAACTCCTGATGTCCAGAGTTTTGTCCTTTTGCCTCAATATTTTTTGTGCTTTACTTGTCCCATATCCTTTCTTATTCTTCATTAGCATCCATTTTGTCTAAAGCAACTTTCAAATAGGAAGAATCCAAATTTTGGTCATTTGGAAAAGGCTTAATGTAGTTTCCACAGCAAAACCCATTTCCAAACAATATAAAGTTTGATCCTAATAGTGGAAAACATTGGAATACAGAGAGCATATTGCTAATTAAGCATTTTCTCCCTTTCCCCCAATATTTTTGGATAGATAAAAATAGTAAAGTCCGTTGGAGAGTCAGCATTTCTGCTCAAAATTCCTGTGGTTTGAATTCTGTCTGTCCAAATGCAAAAAATTATTTTGATGTGCAAATGATGCGACTGTGATTTTTTTGGTATGACAAAAATTTCATTTGATTTGACAGATTATCTAGTTCCGTCTGGGTATTAAAACCCTTCCCAAACAGCAAAATTTTAGGGTTGTCCTATCCCAAAGCGTCTGCAGAAGACAAAATGGGTGCAAATACTTGCGAGATAAGTGTACATTACAGGTAAGAAAATATTGAAGCGAAAGGAGAAAATGCTGATTATCAGCATTTTGAAATTTCTTCTTTTGCTTCAATGTTTCCCAAAGGCTTTTTGAATAAAGGCGTCAAAAGTAGGTCTTGTTTGGGAAAGGGTTAACACCATTTTAACCAGTATTTCAGTAATATCAAGGCAGCAACAGGTAAAGGAACAGAAGAATAAACACTGTACATATCAAAGCATGTTTTAATTAATAAATAACATAAAAGCTTAAAGTATATACCAGTTACATTTCAGTACATTTGTTAAGTCCAGAAAACAAAATTTCAGACCATTCAATATTTGTAAATATCTCCAACAAATGCAGCCAGATTACCTTAAAAAAATGAACTAGCGGCCAGCTTTCGAGGGTATAGTCCAAAAGTATCTTAAATGTGCATTTACAATCATTTGAACTAAGCCCAAAATATCGCCAATGTAAGATGATGCTGCAGATGGAAATTTTTCTTAATTTAGTTCAAATTTTTTTCAAACGGTAGAAGATGAGACAAAAATTTATGCCAATGAGAATTAGGAAGTTTTTTCATACAGAGTAGTAAATGTTTGTAAATATTTAGCAAATATTGTATAAATTGAATGTAATTAACAAATAATGCTCATTTTCTTCCAAAACCATGTACCTGCAGCTTTAACCCATTCCCTAACACTGACGCCCCATAGAGAAAAGGCTTTGGAAAACAATGTGGAAAATGAAGAAATTGCTTGTGACAAGCAATTTCTTCATTTTCCACAATGTTTTCAAACAAGGAAGCCCAAAAAATGTAAAATTTCATTCATTTGAAATTGTCATCTGCAACACCTTTGAATTTGAAAGAGTCTAAAAATGTGTTGTCTGGTAATGGGTTAAACAAACGGTTCATTGTAGTAACAAAGTTTATGAAAAAAAAAGCAACAATATACTACATGCATAGAGCATAATTTGATGGACATTATGTACTGCAATAACGCTATAAAATACAACAGTAAAATCTAAATGTATAAATCTATATAAACTATATGATATAACATGCAAGCACCACAGAATGGCCATTTTAACAATCATCGGAATGTGCATAGTCCTTTCTTTAACCCTTTCCCAAACAGTAAAATTTTGGAACAGTCTAATTTGAAAGTAGTCACAGAAAACAAAATAATCAATGTCAAAAGCAGAGAATATGTAATATGTTACAGTGCAAAAAATATTTAGGGAAAGGAGATATTACTGATCATCAGTAATTACTTCTTTCCCTCAAAATTTTCTTAAACTGCTTCTAGTAGGGACACAAAACGTCTTGTTTGGAAAAGGGTTAAATAGTAATTTAAGTCATTATTGAAAATTCATGCATTCATGACATTTGAAAATATGTAAACAACAAGATTAATTATTGTACAAATAAATTGGACCCTATTAACACTGAATAATCCTAGGCAACAACATCTTTTCCCAGATGTCGAATTGTTTGACTGCTCTTTCTCGAAAGCTATTGCAAATGACAAAATGGAACTTGAAAAAGTGGAATAATTTTGCACGTTATATAATCATAGATATCAGCGCTTTCTTCTTTTGTCTACATCTTTTACAAAACTAGAAAGAATGTTAAACAATCAAATCATCTCTTTTCCCAAAGAAACACTGGTTTTGATATCCCTGACAGAATTTCACTGAAATAGCTTGGGAATACATTGAGAAAAAGGAAAGAATTAGCTGTTACAAGCATTTTCACTACTTGCTCTAAGATTTTCAGCAATATAATTTACACAAGGTCCTTTTTGTATAAAAATTTATTTTGTCATTTGCAGCAGCTTTCAATTTGAACAGTCTAAATTTCTGCCCTTTGGGAAAAAGTTAATCAATTTACCCGATCAAAGTCAAGCTGAACTTTGCCTACACTTACAGTCAACAAGAAATAATCATTAAGACTCAGCGGTCATGATGACATGACATGATGGGGGAAAATTAACAAAGCAAGTGTTACAATCACATTATACACCACTAGTTTTGCCTCTAATTAAGTCCCATTTATCTGTGACACAGCCTTGTACCATAAAACCACGACAATATGTATGAGGTCAAGTTTCTGGGCACATTGTGCTAAATTTCATTCAAATCCATCAATAAATGTAGTTATGTTAACCCATTACCACACAGAGATGCTTTTTGACGCACTTGTGATAGATACTTTGAAAAACATTGTGGAATATGAAGAAATTGCTTGTGACAAGCAATTTCTTCATTTACCACAATGTTTTTTACACAAAAATACCAAAGAATGTAAAATTCCATGCACTTGATATTGTTTTCTGCAACACCTTTCAAATTGGAATAGTCCAATTTTTTGTCATTTGGGAATGGGTTAAGAAGATGTGGATGTACAAACAGAAATCTTGATCGTGGTATGTAAACACTTCAATTTTCATTGTGCAGTATAATGACAAGCTTGCGATATGAAAGCTGGCGTATTGTTTTCTTATACAAATTATAGGAGTTACACTGAATGTTTAAAATTACATAAGCAAATAAATGGATCGAAGATGGTCATCTTTTTAGTATGCTTTGGACTACTTTAATTAATCATTAATTTTATCATTAACACAAACTCATTATCATGCGACCCAAACTTGAATTGGCATAGCAAGAAGACTTTCAGTAAAGAAGAATAAAATTCTTTTTATTCAAAAATCCAGAATTTTTTGTTTGGTTATGGGCTTAGCTAGGTTACTACAGAGTAATTTGATATATCGAAAAAGCAAGCAAAAGTAAAATGTTATGCCGATAATATGAAATTATTTCTCAATTATATCAACGCCTAACTTTGTATAACAGAACAACTTTTCAACATTTTTTTCAAAATCTGACCATGACATTTGACCTAGATCCCAGTATGAGATAAACCATTATTAACAAATGCACAGACACATGTTCTTGACAACTAATTAATCCTCTCCCCAAAAAATACCTGGTTTTGACCCCCAGGGCTTAGAAAATCATGTTAAAAGAAGAAAATAAAGACAACCATAATATTGCATCAATATTGTCTGTGCTATCTTGTTCAGAAATCCAACATCCATTTTGCTATCTCGTCAGCATTCAAATTTGAACAGATTAAACTTATGCCATTTGGAAAGGCTTGAGCAAATGATAAAGAATGAGAGAGCAGATGAAACAGGACCATCAGCATTTTTTTCTTTACCATAAAGGTCTTCAAGAACATCTAAATTATGGCCATACAAACCAAATAAACAACTTGATCTTTAGCAAAAGTTCAATTCTATATTTCTTCCAAAACAGTCCCTGGTTGTGAAATCCTTAAGAGAGAAAGCTTTGAAAAACTTTTAGAGAAGAAAGGCGAATGCTGATTGCTAGCATTTTCTTTTATCCCTCAAAGTTTTCTTTAACTATTTAATGAAATTTCAGGAATTTGTTTACATTCATTTTTGTTATCTGCAACTTTGAAATTTGATGAGTGTATTATTTCACTTAGCATTCTCGATATGCTTAACCCATTCCCACATGATAATGCTTTTTGATACCCCAAAAGAATACAAATTTGGAAAACATTGTTTAAAATAAAGAAATTCATTGCCACATGCAATTTCTTCATTTGCCACAATGTTTTCTAACCAGAAGGACTATAAAATAATAATGTCATATAAAGCATCTTTGAATTTGAACCAGTCTAAAAAATTGTGTTTCAGAATGGGTTAAAAGTTGGTCCAATTTAGCATCCTCAGAAGTTTGTCTGTTCTTGAATCCATGCGGGTTGGTCTGTCATTAAACTTTGGTCACTAGGAGATCTATACGGAATGTCAAGTTTCTACACAATTGTTTCCCTGTATACCATTATTTCGGCACTGGGCTGGAAAAGAGAAAAGATCATGAACAGTTTTCAAAACTATCAAACCTTTTCCAATGGCTATTAATTTTGTGCTAAAAATAGACTAGGTTTACTGTTATGTTTTGATAACACCGTCGTTGTTGTCACAAAACCTCGTAACCATGGCTTGAATCAAGCCGTAGTTACGAGATTTAATAACTAAACCAATGAAATAGTATTTGTTTGTCCGAAAGTATGTCACTGTTTACTTAACAAGAGGACCAAGATGGTCCTATATCGCTCACCTTAGAGCTCCCTGAGACATACTTTTTAACAAACCTTTTAAATCTCCGGGGATTTTGAAAAGAGGATTTTGAAAAGGAGTCATATGACAATGGTACACACTTAATTTCAAAGCACAATTTTGGAAAAGATTGTCAAAGATTTTTCACTATTTCTGTATTTAAAATCAGAAAATCCTCAACATGTTGCTGAATTTCCATTGCACATAGACAAATTGAAGCATTAATCTTGGAAAGAGGTCATTGGGCTATAATATTTAGAAACCATAGAAAGTTTGGAAATTCTAAGACAATTTTAAACCTGTTCCCACTTTTTCAAATCTAGAATACCTCATGCTAGAGCTTATTTTCAAAGCGAAATGATAACTTGAACTAATCTGTTTAACAAGACAATAATTTTTTATGACACACACAACTTATATACACTTTTTTCTGTACAAAATGCAAGAGCCTAAAGCATAGGAATAATTCTAAAAGTTCTTAAACGAGGCAAAAAAATTATCTTCAGGCCTTAACAACTTAACAAGATTGTCAAACATTGCCCTCTATCATTTATATGGAACCCACAACATAGGGGAAATATTCATTGAACAGTAAGGATTTGGTTAAGGTTAAACCTTTTCCAAACAACATAACATAAGAGCAGACATAATTAAAAGCTGCTGTAGATGATAAAACAGGTGTTGATAAAGACTGCATTCATGTATAAAAATGCAGAGAAAATGATGAGGCAAAATGAGACAACACAGGCTATCAAGTTATCAACATTTTCTTCTTTTACCGTATCATTTACAAGCCTTTTCTGTCGGTAAGGCAAACCTGTGTATGGTAGAGAAAGGGCATAACGCTTTCCCATACAGAAAGGTAAAGAAAGGAAATAGACTGTTCCAATTTGAAAGTTCTGAATACAAAATTGACAGCGGTACAAATAGGATTCGTTTGAATAAAATAAAATAAAATATTGAGGTAAAAGGAGAATCAGCACTTTCTTCATTTGACTCATTAATTTCCAAAGCCTTTTCTAATAGGGACTTCAAAACAAGGTCTTCCCAGGAAAGGGTTAAAGTATTTAGTTGATCCATAGATCGAGTAAACAAACATATTAAGTGCCTCAGGGATACAGGTAAAAGAGGGTAATGGCTTTCAGAATCATAAAATATCTTTTTAATATTTTAACACCCTATGTTGAGGGTATTCATTTGAATTCTTAAATCAAGACTATTCAAATGAGTACCCATAACAAAGCGTTTAGATTTTAAACATCAAATATAGAATGATTTACCTCCTTTTATCTGTAGCTCCATGCATTCCTTATCAAATATTATGATCTGCATAATCTGATTATAGGGATAATGATATCCTCGGTGGGGAGTCAAAACCTCATAACTCCAGCTTATTCAAGCTGTAGTTACGAGGATTTGACTCCCCACCAACGATATGTGATAAAATCTACCTGGTCAAAACAATTCCTCACTTGAAAATTCCAGAACCCATAACATAGGGCTTCTTTCCTTGCAATGTGATGACTTTTAGTATTCTGTTAGAGGTTTATGAGATGTAAAGTCATGCAAAATTTCACGACTCTAGGCCAAATAGTCTTTGAGAAAACTGTGTTTCAGTGTGAAACCTTAAACCCCACAACATAGGGCCAATTTTTCTGTAAGCACAATTATTTGAAGTATTTTGGTAGAGGACATTGAGACAATACTATAGATAAAACGCGATATTGTGACCATTATCGGGCTCGCTTTATTATTGTAAACAGATTGGTCACCTCGAAACGCAATAGACCGTAGCCCAGGTGATCATTGCATAACTTATATAATGTTTTAATTCATCCTACGTAAGAAGTGGTGGAAATATCGACTGACTGAAAGTACAATAACCGTCAATCTTGCGACCCGGGTTCGAATCCTCTGTATACCGATATCTGTTTTTCTTATTCTGAGAAACTTTTATTTTAAAAGATCGTGCACGGGACACATGCTCCTTTGGTGCTGCGATTACTCGGAGACAGATAGTATCTAGATTTTTGCCATTTGTTGTCGTTTTGTTGTCATAGATTTTATTTCTGAAAACGTTTTGAAAAATGATGAAAAATTGTAAGTTACAAAAATGAAATGATGCCAAATAAATAATCACTACTAAAATAGACGAGGAAAAATAAAAAGAATAAAAAGAGAGAAAAAAGCATTATAAAGCTTAAATAATGATAACAATTGATAATCATTTGAAGTATTGTAATGAGACAAGCAATAAGCTAAAATATATTATGCATAAAACTATTTTTTCGAAAGTAACCATTAAAAAACATTAAGCTCGCCCCTAGCCTCGAACCACCACCTGCATACTGCCTCAAATGACAGATATTTAGAAGCCACCAGTGCATCCAATAGACCATTGCAGACATAGTTTATATGATGACGACAATTCAAATTAATCACTAAAAACACATAGATAATTGATCATTAATCTGCCCCTCCTACAGGTAAGTATTGGTTTTTCCCAAAAATGTTTACAATAGTGCGTTAGAGTTATACATACAAAATTTTAAGACTCTAGACCTTATAGTTTGGGAGGAGAAGATTTTTTAGTAATTGTGGACAGACTGACGGACAGACGGACGACGGACGGTGAGCGATCACAATAGCTCACCCTCAGCACTTCGTGCTAAGGTGAGCTAATAAAATCATTTCCTTTTGACAAGATTTTAGACCAGTCAAACTTAAAGTTGATGCAGAGGATAAAATTGGCATTAACTTAAAATAAATTTGTGTATATTATTGCAAAGAAAATATTAAGTGTCCATTAATCGGTACTTTCTCCTTTTCCTAGAATATTTTCTCTGACATATTTGTAAGGGATGCCAAAACCAGGTCTTGTTTGGAAAGCGAATCAGCATTTTCTTCTTTTCTCTTTACATATTTCTACAATTTACCACCAAAATTTAATGAAACCATCTACATTTATTTTGTTGTGTGTGACCCATTTTCATAGGCCCAATCTTTCACATTTTGTCTTGGAATGGTAATTCAAAATCAGGATAAATATATAGGAATGGCTGGGCAATAATTTACATGGGACAAATGTATGCCAAAATGGATCAAACATGCAAAAAGTGCATTAATCCAGACATCTAGAAGATTAAAATCACTATGAGGAAAACATCAATAGTCAAATTGAATGTGTAAAGGCCTGGTCACATACGATTCTGTATCCGTATGGCGTCCACATCACATACAAATTTATACTGCACAGGTCCCCTATTTTAGATGTGCTCCGGCTATGATGTGGAGGCAGAATGGTGTATGTGACCAAGCCTTAAGTACACAATACTTCATTCTGAGCTACAGATAAGAGAAGGGAGGGGGGTATGGGGGTTGGCCTGCATATGTAATGATCCCACTTCAACAATGTTTACTTAAGTTAACCCTCTCCCAAACGACAAAAATTTGGACTGTTCCAATTTGAAAGCTTTTGCAGATGACTTAAGTTGATGAAATTTTAAAAAATCTTCGCATTCTGGGTTAGTAAACACTGTGGAAAATGAAGAAATTGCTTGTCACAAGCAATTTCTTCATTTTTCACAATTTTTCCCAAGCTTTTTCTTATGAGGGAGTCAAAAGGCGTCACTGTGCAGTAAGGGGTTAAGGCACTCAACTAACAAACTACTGTATACCGACGACAATACAGTTGTCCTGAGTTTTGTAATGCACTTTACCTGGGTAGGGGCGAGGTTCCTGATGATTTTCTGGCCTTTTTACCTTTGTCCTGTGTGAAGAGAAAACAATACACAACACTCATTACACATGCACATTACACAATGCATATACAACAGTCATGCGGTGAAAGATGGAAAATGTTAACATCAGAGCAACAAAATAAGAGGGTATGAATGCATTCTAAATATGTAATTTCAAATCAAAATCCAATGTTGTGGGTACTCATTTGAATTGTCTCAATTAGATGATTCCAATGAGTACTCAAAACATATTGCATATTGAAAAGCCATTAACTCCTCTTATCTGCAGATCTGTCATCTTCACTAGCCCAGGTTGAACCCACCTACGTTTGTATTCACCCTTGGCGGATTTAGTCCGATTTTCTTGAAATCGCGAGGCGCCACCTAGCGGTTGCCTTGCTGGTTGTTTACGTTATTTCGTCCATTATTGGTGACGTCATTAACGCACGTTGTCTTTCGTGTCATGATCATGATGTACGTCATGCGGATTAGGTAAAAGTTACCTGCTTCTTTAGTCAATTGTCGAAAGTATAATAATTCTTCGATTAAACATTGGGAATTCCTGTCTATTGCAGTGAAATTCTTAGGAAAATCGCCAATCTTCATGTTTTAAAGTTGCAAATGCAATGCTTTTTCCCGCCCGTTGTCATGATTTGGTTACTCATAACAAATGTATCAGTCGACAATCTGATTGGTTTCAGAGAGACCTCGCTGGAACCAATGAAAACGCTTTCCAGGACACCAAGAAAATCAGACTAAATACGCCAAGGGTGAATACAGAAACGTTACGTCATAGATGTCACCTTTGGCTTGCGAAGATGTAGATCTGTATGCATAATAAAATAGTAACAGATGAATGATCAATGAAACAACATGGTGGGTGATCTAGAAAGGCTTGCACAAAACTTTTTAATATCTTTATATAGTTTCAAATCTTCTGCACCAAATCCCAGATTTATAATGATTTTGATAAATTGTACAAGACAGTTTTTCTAACAGAGTCTAAATTGGAATAAAACAACCTTGTGTCGTATATAGTCCCTTCTTCTTTCTAACTTTAAAATGCCCTTTTTTGCACTACACTCTCAAAAATGTCCATTTATAATTATAGTCTTTTTTAAACTAACATTTATAGGAATAAGGATAGGAAATGGGACTCATTTTTTTTCGAAAAGAACAAAAAGGGGAGCCAAGCCACAAGATACATATTCATTACAACAAATGATTCCTTAAAATAACATTCAGCATGGTATCTAAAGTCAGGCTTGGGATGCAAAATAGGATGC
Organism: Fragum sueziense; assembly: GCA_963680895.1. Taxonomy (NCBI): domain Eukaryota; kingdom Metazoa; phylum Mollusca; class Bivalvia; order Cardiida; family Cardiidae; genus Fragum; species Fragum sueziense. The sequence goes on along the minus strand of OY804594.1, from coordinate 30,764,118 downwards.
AAACAACCTCTCTCACCAGAAAGCAAGGAAAAGGGAAAGCAATGATCAATGCCTTAAAAGATGCAGCGCTCTTTTAGAAAATTCATCCATCTTTTCAGAAATTTTAGAAAACTTCCTACATATGTGACCCGTCACGCTAAAAGGGACCTTATCCAAATACCCAAAATCAAAATTTTGACAAGCTTGTCAGACTCATCACAGGTCAATCAGATCCCGTATGCGAAAAATTAACATATAGTAAGATAGGGAAAACATTCCGGGTTTAGAAAATTACATAAAAGTGAAAAGTGTCGGCCCTAGTCTGGCTGCGCGGACTGCGCAGACTGACTAGGGTCGATATTTTTCACACACCCGATAAGGTCCCTTTTAGCGCGACGGGTCACATATCTATTTTTTTGACAGAGAGATAATCTCATCAGTTTATCTCATATCTAACCATTTTACACAAATTCATTTTTCAGTTATTCCCTTACAAGATAAATTGAAATTATCTAATAAGAGTTTACTATAAAGACAAAACAATGTTTTTCTTTTTACATCTTTTCCATTCAGTTCCAAAATGTCAATGACAGAACAGTACACTTGCTGCATACACTATGGAACAAAGTGGACCTACTTGATTTCATAAAGTATTAATAGAAATACTTATAAGTCAAATACAAGCGCTAAGGTTAATTCAATCACTACTAAAAACAAGATGTAGTTGTAAAACACCAATGCCCCCAAAATGGCCAATGTTAAGTTTTCGGACAGACAGACTGACAAACAGACTCATGGACAGACATCAGGACACAAGTAATACAATATGCCCCCAATCTTTCCATACAGGGGCATAAAAATTCTTAAAAGCTCCTGCCAAGATCTTTCTCACAACAAACACATCTTGCCCCAATTTCAAAGCAAGGGTGGACTCAATACTGTAAGGGGAGGGGAAGAAAGCTCAGGAATAACAGTGTCCTTTCATTACCATTTGAAACCTTTTTGCTTTACTCTGATATGTCTTGGGATATATTTCTGTAAAAATGTCAAATTACAACGTTCAAGTCACATTTCTTTTTTCAAAGAACCTATACACATAATGATGTGTAACATAATCATTCTCATTCCTGTAAGATCAACATTCCAAAAGCGGGATTACTAGTGTAAATAAATCATGCCAAACAAAGCATGTTCCTCTTCATGCAAAAATGATGAATCAAAAATGATTCATTTGTATCTATTAAACAAGCAAATTCGTTGAATTGATATCCCCCGCCGAACATATTTTCATTGTCAATAAAGTAGCGCGGAAACAAATATAACTCTGTATGTATATGGCTTCAACAGAACGAATATCACTCTGTATGTATATGGCTAAAACAGTCAGGGGCAGTAACTCTTAATTTGGCGGTTGAACCGGGTAACCCCAACGATATGCACATGTCCTCATTGTAGTAAAGCTGTGTGCCAAGTTTCATTGAAATCCGGTCTATAGTTTTCAAGAAATAGCGCGGAAACGAATAACACTCTGTATGTATATGGCTTAAACAGTCAGGGGCAGTAACTCTGAATTCGACGGTCGAACCCGGTAACCCCGACGATATGCGCATGTCCTCATTGTAGTGAAGCTGTGACCCAAGTTTCATTGAAATCCAGTCTATAGTTTTCAAGAAATAGCGCGGAAACGAATATCACTCTGTATGTGTATGGCTAAAACAGTCAGGGGCAGTAACTCTAAATTCGGCGGTCGAACCTGGTAATCCTGACGATATGCGCATGTCCACTTTGTAGTGAAGCTGTGTGCCAAGTTTCATCGAAATCCGGTCTACAGTTTTCAAGAAATAGCGCGGAAACGAATATCACTCTGTATGTATATGGCTTAAACAGTCAGGGGCAGTAACTCTGAATTCAACGGTCGAACCGGGTAACCCCGACGATATGCGCATGTCCTCATTGTAGTAAAGCTGTGTGCCAAGTTTCATTGAAATCCGGTTTATAGTTTTCAAGAAATAGCGCGGAAACGAATATCACTCTGTATGTATATGGCTAAAACAGTCAGGGGCAGTAACTCTAAATTCGGCGGTGGAACCGGGTAACCCCGACGATATGCGCATGTCCACTTTGTAGTGAAGCTGTGTGCCAAGTTTCATCGAAATCTGGTCTACAGTTTTCAAGAAATAGCGCGGAAACGAATATCACTCTGTATCTATATGGCTTAAACAGTCAGGGGCAGTAACTCTAAATTCAATGGTCGAACCGGGTAACCCCAACGATATGCGCATGTCCTCTTTGTAGTGAAGCTGTGTGCCAAGTTTCATCGAAATCCGGTCTATAGTTTCCAAGAAATAGCGCGGAAACGAATGTCGGATGGACGGACGGACGGACATGGCAAAAACAATATTAGTTTTCTAAAAATATCAATATCATGTTTAGCCTGCACAATTTTAAACAAATCTGATAATTTTTTAGAATACATTTCCTTTTTTTCACTCTCTGTGCTTCTATAGCAAATATCTGTCAGCCAAAAAGATGTTCACCTACACTAGTCTATCTATTTTTCTATTTAAATCAACAAGGGTGCACACCATAAATATACACCCATATGACTCTCTGTCTTCACAACTTAACCCTTTCCCAAACAAGACCTGGTTTCGATGTCCCTAATAGAAAAGGCTAGGGAAAACATTGAAACAAAAGAAGAAACTGCTGATATCCAGCAGTTTCTCCTTTTGTCTCAATATATTCCATGCCATATTTTACACAAATCCTATCTTTAATAACATCCATTTTGTCATTTTGGCAGTTTTTGAAGAGAATCAGCCTAAGATTTTGTTGTTTGGGAAAGGGTTTAAATCAACAAGGGTGCACATCATGAATATACACCCATATGACTTTCTTAACCATAACATTATCAAACAATTATATCGTTGGTGCTATTGCAAAACCTCGTAACTCCAGCTTTAATCAAGCTGGAGTTATGTGGTTTTGCAATAGCACCGACGATACCTTCAATGTAATTTATGTCAAAATAGATGACAGAATAAGAGATTCCATGAACTTTTATTGTTAAAACGAGCCTTTCGTTCTTAGTATATTGTTACAATATGAGTTTTACTTATGCCAGTATTATTACTATAATACCAATATAGAGTTGGGATCTAAGAAAAAAGAACCTTTGCAAGTCATTACTGATTTGATTTATTGGGGGTTTACACTGTTTTAAAACTATTATGGTCATATCGCAGCGGCTGGACCACCTAGCCGTGGATTCCTGGTGTTTCTCTCACCAGTACAACCACAATATCCAAACCGAGCCTCCAGCTGCTCTCTCAAATAGCTGATTCACATCTATTGGTGAGAGATGAATGACTTTTGTTAAATGTCAAAATGGATGCTGGTCAAGCCGGGGTTCGAAATCGCAACCCCTGGATTGATAGACTCCGACATTACCAACTGAGCTATCGGGGCTCAGCGCAAGTCATCAATGAATCAGTTTAGCTTATCAGGATGATTAGGATCCATGCTGCCCGAATTGTACATTTTCGAAAGGAAATCAGGAAGTTATAAGAGAACAGTATGGATCTTGATCTGAGATTATGCAAATGTGCAGACTAATGTACCGTAATCATTCTAATAAACGCCCGGGTGTTTATTAGAAAAGTGCTTGATAGAAAAGTTGGGGGTGGGCGTTTATTAGAGGTATTCTAATTTTGATAGTCAAAACATGCGAATAAAATGTCAATTTATGGACTTGAAGTTGATCAAGTAAAAGTTTGCAAAATTTTGTTACAAGGACTGTAAAGTACGGTTTTTGGATGAAATTCCTTCATTGTAAACAGATTGGGGGACAGGAAATCGTCTGTTTCATTGCTTCTGGAAAATGTTCTTTGTTTATGACTTACATGATTTTAATCCGAAATTGGGGGATGGGCGTTTATTAGAATCACCCTTTCCCTCTTAAATTGTGCTTTAAATATGCATATTTTCAGCTGAGATTTGGGGGATGGGCGTTTATTAGAATATGGGCGTTTATTAGAATAATTACATTAAATCCATGTTGGTTTGAAATACCACAAGGGTCCTTGTTTCCACATCCCAACTTTAACATAATCAGAGCTACAAATAGGAGGGTTTTATGACATTTCCAAAATGAACAAGGTGTCAAACTGTCACAAGATACGCCCGTAACACTGCTTTATGTCGACAGGGGGAGCAGGTTGGTAAAAGTTTCATGGTCCTAGCTACTATACTTTTCGAGATATGCCCTGGACAAAAATGAAGTATGAAAAATAACAAAGGGCAATAACTCAAAGAATTGGCCAGGTAGAATTATGGTTCTTTTGCAATGCACTCCCCTTTGATGAGATCTATACACCCATGAAGTTTCATGATCCTAGCTATTTTACTTTTAAGAGATATACTCCGGACAATATTCTAGTATGAAACAACAAAGGGCAATAACTCAAAAAATTGGTCAGGTAGAGTTATGGTTATTGTGCACTGCACTCCCCCTTGGTGAGATCTATACCCCCATGAAGTTTAATGATCCTAGCTATTTTACTTTTAGAGATATACTCGGGACAAGATTCAATTATGAAAAACAACAAAGGGCAATAACTCAAAAAATAGGCCAGGTAGTTATGGTTCTTGTGCACTGCACTCCCCCTTGGTGAGATCTACACACCCATGAAGTTTCATGATCCTAGCTATTTTACTTTTAGAGATATACTCCGGACAAGATTCAAGTATGAACAAGAGGGCCAAGATGGCCCTGCATCGCTCACCTGAGAGGACTTTGAAACAAACAGCTTGCAAACTTAAAACTCGCATGATCCAGTTTTCACATGACTTAGTCATCATCAAGATAAACGATCAGAACAATTTTCACAATGATGAGTAAATATTTTAGTTCTTAGAGCAAAAAACAAGATTTGACCTTTTGACCTAGTTTTTGACCTTACATTAGCCACTTTCTACATGACCTATTTATCATCAAGATAAGCAATTCTGAACTATTTTCACAATGATGAATAAATATTTTGATTTTTTGGGGCAAAAACAAAATTTGACCTAGATTTTGACCACCCATGACCCACTTTATACATGCCCCAGATATTGTGAAAATAAACATTCTGAACAATTTTCACAATGATACAGTAAATATTTTGGTTCTTAGAGCAAAAACAAAATTTGACCAAGTGACCTAATTTTAGACCTCCCATGACCCACTTTTCACATCACCAAGATACCATCAGGATAAACATTCTGGAAATTTTCAAAATGATAAAGTAAATATTTTTGGTTCTTAGAGCAAAATCAAAATTTGACCTAGTGACCTAGTTTTTGACCTCACATGGCCCCCTTTTAACATTGACCAGATATCATCAAGATAAATATTCTGAAGAATTTTCAAAACGATAAAGCAAATATTTTGGCTCCTACAGCAAAAACAAGATTTGACCTAGTGACCTAATTTTAGACATCGCATGACCCACTTTTCACATCACCAAGATATCATCAGGATAAACATTCTGAACAATTTTCACAATGATAAAGTAAATATTTTGGTTCTTAGAGCAAAATCAAAATTTGACCTGGTGACCTAGTTTTAACCTCGAATGACCTGCTATTCATATCACCAAGATAAACTTTCTGAAATTTCACAATGATTGAGTAAATATTTTGGTTCTTAGAGGAAAATCAAAAATTGACCTAGTGACCTAGTTTCTGACCTCACATGACCCACTTTTAAAATGACCCAGATTTCGTCAAGATAAACATTCTGAACAATTTTCACAACAATAAAGTAAATATTTTGGTTCTTAGAGCATAAACAAAATTTGACCTAGTGACCTAGTTTCTGACCTCACATGACCCACATTTAAAATGACCTAAATTTCTTCAAGATAAACATTCTGAACAATTTTCACAATGATAAAGTAAATATTTTGGTTCTAAGAGCAAAAACAAAATTTGACCTAGTGACCTAGTTTTAGACCTCGCATGACCCACTTTTCACATCACCAAGGAATCATCAGGATAAACATTCTGGAAATTTTCACAATGATATAGTAAATATTTTGGTTCTTAGAGCAAAATCAAAATTTGACCTAGTGACCTAGTTTTTAACCTCGAATGACCTGCTATTCATATCAACAAGATATCATCAAGATAAACATTCTGAATTTTGACAATGATTGAGTAAATATTTTGGTTCTTAGAGGAAAAACAAAATTTGACCTAGTGACCTAGTTTCTGACCTCACATGACCCACTTTTAAAATGACTCAGAGTTTGTCAAGATAAACATTCTGAACAATTTCACAATGATTGAGAAATATTTTGGTTCTTACAGGAAAAACAAGATTTGACCTAGTGACCTAGTTTCTGACCTCACATGACCCACTTTTTAAATGACCCAGATTTCGTCAAGATAAACATTCTGAACAATTTTCACAATGTTTAGGTATATATTTCCGTTCTTAAAGCAAAACCAAGATTTGACCCAATGACCTAGTTTTTGACCTTACATGACCCACACTTTGTACATAACCTAGATATCAAGATAAGTATTTAGGATAGTTTTGACAAAATTTTCGGGCAAAATTGGCATCTCTAGAGCAAAAGGAAGGATCTGTATTATTTGACCTTGTGACATAGTTTTTGACCTTGCATGACCCTCCTTTGATTATGACACAGATATCATAAAGATAAACATTTAGAACAATTTTGACAAAGTTTGGACCAAAATTGCCACTTCCAGAGCAAAAGGAAGGATTTCACAAGATTTGACCTCATGACCTAGTTAATGACCTGGAATGACCCACTTCTTGACATAGCCTAGATATCATCAAGATAAACATTCAGGACAATTTTGACAAAGTTAGTGCAAAAATTGGCACTTGTAGAGTAAAAAGATGGATTTCACAATATTTGACCTAGTGACCTAGTTTTTGACCTGGCTTGACCTATTTGTTATCATGACCTAGATATCATCAAGACAAATATTCTGATCAATTTTCACAACGATTGGGCAACAAATGTGGCCCCTAGAGCAAAAAGAAGATTTCACCTAGTTACCTACTTTTTGACCCCATTATGGCTCCGATTCAAATTCTTTGAAGTATTTTGAAAAAGCATGACCCATAGATCATATGTGTGAAATATGATTGAATTCTGCCAGGTACTTTAGGAGGAGAAGATTTTTTTGTAAAAAGTTGGCGTACAGACAGATAGACAGATAGACAGATAGACAGACGCCGGACAACAGACCGATCACAATACCTCACCTCGAGCACTACGTGCTCAGGTGAGCTAAAAACAACAAAGGGCAATAACTCAAAAAATAAGTCAGGTAGAGTTATGGTTCTTGTGCACTGCACTCCCCCTTGGTGAGATCTATATTCCCATGAAGTTTCATGATCCTAGCTATTATACTTTTAGAGATATACTCCGGACAAGATTCAAGTATGAAAAACAACAAAGGGCAATAACTCAAAAAATAAGCCAGGTAGAGTTATGGTTCTTGTGCACTGCACTCCCCCTTGGTGAGATCTACACACCCATGAAGTTTCATGATCCTAGCTATTATACTTTTAGAGATATACTCCGGACAAGATTCAAGTATGAAAAACAACAAAGGGCAATAACTCAAAAAATAAGCCAGGTAGAGTTATGGTTTTTGTGCACTGCACACCCCCTTGGTGAGATCTATACACCTATGAAGTTTCATGATCCTAGCTATTATACTTTTAGAGATATACTCCGGACAAGATTCAAGTATGAAAAACAAGAGGCCCATGATGGCCCTAGATCGCTCACCTGAAATTTTTTGCCTTGTTGAAATAAACATTTTGACCTGTATAGCAGCAAATTAAGAATTTTGCATTAAAGCCCCTTTTCCTTAGTTTTTCAAAAGAATGAAACAATTCAGCCTTTTCAAAAGTGTTTGCTCTTTTGCCCTTTTTCTGATGCCCCTGCACTAAGAGCTTTGATATTAATCAAATTCTTATAACAACTTTGAAAGCCCTTCACCCAAAGATCATTCATGTGAAGTTTTAAGAATATTGGCCAACTACATGTAGTAAGCCAGAAGATTTTTAAAAGATTTGGCTATTTTCCCTTTTCTCATGCCGCGGCAGTCAAAGGCTTTGATGGAATCAAAGTCTCTCAAAAACTTTGAAAGCACTTCACCCAAGGATCATTCATGGGAAGTTTCAAGAATATTGGCCAACTAGTTGAAGGCAGAAGATTTTTACAAGATTTGGCTATTTGCCCCTTTTCTCATGCCACGGCAGCCAAAGCCTTTGATGGAATCAAATTCTTTTAACAACTTTGAAATCCCTTCAGCCAAGGATCATTCATGTTCAGTTACAAGAATATTGGCCTACTAAATGGGCAGAAGAAGAATTTTTAAAAGATTTGGCTATTTTCCCCTTTTCTTATGCCGCGGCAGCCAGAGTCTTTGATGGAATCAAATTCTTTTAACATCTTTGAAAGCCCTTCACCCAAGGATCATTCATGTGAAGTTTCAAGAATATTGGCTTGCTAATTAGGCAAAAGAAGATTTTTAAAAGATTTGGCTATTTTCCCCTTTTCTCATGCCGCGGCGACCCAAATCTTTAATGGAATCGAAATCTTTTAACAACTCTGCAAGTCCTTCACTCAAGTATCATTCCTGTGAAGTTTCAAGAATATTGGCCAACTGGTTAGGCAGAAGAAGATTTTTAAAAGATTTGGCTATTTTCCGCATTTCTCATGCCGCGGCAGCCAAAGTCTTTGATGGAATTTAATTCTTTTAACAACTTTGAAAGCCCTTCACTCAAAGATCATTCATGTGAAGTTTCAAGAAAATTGGCCAACTTGTTAGGCAGAAGAAGATTTTTAAAAGAGTTGGCTATTTTCCCCTTTTCTCATGCCGCGGCAGCCAGAGTCTTTGATGGAATCAAATTCTTTTAACAACTTTGAAAGCCCTTTACCCAAGGATCACTCCTGTCAAGTTTCAAGAATATTGGCCAACTGGTTTGGGAGGAGACGATCTTTAAAGAAATTGTGGATGGACGGACGGACGGCCGGACGGACGGACGACAGACAACGACCGATCACAATACCTCACCTTGAGCACTTTGTGCTCAGGTGAGCTAACAACAAAGGGCAATAACTCAAAATACAAGAGGGCCATGATGGCCCTAGGTCGCTCACCTGAAATTTGTTGCTTTCTTGAAATTAAACACTTAGACCTGAATAGCAGCAAAATAACAAGAGCTTTCCGAAGACAGCGCGCTCGACTTTCTAAGTTGCTTAGTATAAAGGGGGCATAACTCCAAATATAGTGGAGCCAGGGTTATGGGCCCTAGTAGTAAGGTAGAGGGTGTGATGGTAAATAAGTATTCCAAGTTTGGGTTGAATCCCTTTGATAGTATGGAAGTTATTGATGTTTGAAAAAACTTTAACCTTGGTTGCAACGCCAACGCTGACGCCGACGCCCGGGTGACAGTATAAGCTCTCATTTTCTTCGAAAAGTGGAGCTAAAAAATGTTTCAATAAAGCCCTTTCTCCTGTGTTTTTCAAATGAATGTAACAAAAATTCAGCCTTTTTTAAAATTATTTGCTCTTTTGCCCTTATTCTGATACTGCTGCACTAATAGGCAATGGTTTAAATATTAACAAAATTCTTCTAACAAATTTGAAAGCCCATCACCAAAGGATCATTCATGTGAAGTTTCAAGAATATTGGCCAACTGGTTAGGCAGACGAACATTTAATTTTTAGAAGATTTGGCTTATACTTTCCCCTTTTCTCATGCCGCGGCAGCCAGAGTCTTTGATGGAATTGAACTCTTTTAACAAATTTAAAAGCCCTTTACCTAAGGATCATTCATGTGAAGTTTCAAGAATATTGGCCAACAGGTTAGGCAGAGGAAGATTTTTAGAAGATTTGGCTATTTTCCCCTTTTCTCATGCAGCGGCAGCCAGAGTCTTTGATGGAATCAAAATCTTTTTACAACTTTGAAAGCCCTTCACCCAAGGATCATTCATGTGAAGTTTCAAGAATATTGGCCAACTGGTTAGGCAGATGAAGATTTTCAAAAGATTTGGCTATTTTCCCCTTTTCTCATGCCGCGGCAGCCAGAGTCTTTGATGGAATTAAATTCTTTTAATAACTTTGCAAGCCCTTCACCCAAGGATCATTCATGTGAAGTTTCAAGAATATTGGCCAACAGGTTAGGCAGAAGAAGATTTTTAAAAGATTTGGCTATATTCCCCTTTTCTCATGCCGCGGCAGCCAGAGTCTTAGATGGAATTGAATTTTTTTAACAACTTCGAAAGCCCTTTATCCAAGGATCATTCATGTGAAGTTTCAAGAATATTGGCCAACTGGTTAGGCAGAAGAAGATTTTTAAAAGATTTGGCTATTTTCCCCTTTTCTCATGCCACGGCAGCCAGAGTCTTTGATGGAATCAAATTCTTTTAACAACTTTGAAAGCCCTTCACCCGAGGATCATGCCTGCCAAGTTTCAAGAAGATTGGCCAAGTGGTTTGGGAGGAGAAGATCTTTAAAGAAATTGTGGACAGACGGCCGGACGGACGACCGGACGGACGACGGACAACGACCGATCACAATACCTCACCTTGAGCACTTTGTGCTCAGGTGAGCTAATAAGCCAGGTAGAGTTATGGTTCTTGTGTACTGCACTCCCCCTTGGTGAGATCTATACACCCATGAAGTTTCATGATCCTAGCTATTATACTTTTAGAGATATACTCCGGACAAGATTCAGGTATGAAAAACAACAAAGGGCAATAACTCAAAAAATAAGCCAGGTAGAGTTATGGTTCTTGTGCACTGCACTCCGTAATGATGAGAAGAATATGACTGCCAAGTTTGAAGTCAATCGGACTAAAGGTGACAGAGTTATGCTCCGGACAAAGAAGTGGACGCCGCCGGACGCCGGACGCCCGTGCGCCGGACGCCACGGGTGATCCCATAATACGTCCCGTCTTCGACGGGCGTATAAAAATATCATTTATGAAATCCTATGTTGTGGGTACTCATTTGAATTGTCTCATCGAGACAATTCAAATGAGTACCCACAACATAGGTTTTGGATTTGAAATACCAAATTTAACCCTTTCCCAAACCACAAAATTTGGGGGTGGTTAAATTTGAAAGCTGCTGCAGACGACAAAATAGATGTTATTGAAGGTAGAATTTGTGAATACAGCACAGAAAACATTGAGGCAAAAGGAAAAAATGCTGATTATCAGAATTTTCTTCTTTTCCCTCAATGTTTTCCAATGCCTTTTCTTTCAGGGACATCAAAATCAGGTCTTGTTTGGGAAAGGGTTAAAACGCCTTTACCCCCTCATATCTGTTGTTCTGAAAATGATATATCATCAGCCAGAATATTCATTTTCTTCCCTGTAACTAATATGTTGAAGCATTATGTAAATATAGTCTCTGTCATCAATTCATATATTAAGTAATACATTTTTTTCAGTCATACACATTCTTTAAATAGTCAATCTATTTGCAAAACAAAAATTTTAGTTATCAATATTTTCTACTTTTTCGGATTCACCTTCGAAAGCTTTTAAGTAACATTAATTTTGTCAGATGGATAAAGGGTTAATTTCTTTGCCTGCCTCATAAATTTTCATTTCTCAATTAAACCTTCAAAATCAACAATACTAATAATGATTTTGACATTTTCAATTAATCTGGATCTCAGAATCTCCAATATCATTTCAGTATGATATCTTCAAAAGTAGTAAACATTGCATTCTTTTCCAAATTAAAATCTTTATCATTTGTAGAATTGATCGCAAACAGATTGAACTAAATCATATTACCAAAGCGGAACTTTTGTTGCATTTAAAAACGAGTTGATCGAAATTGCTGTATGATGCACAAAGAGAAGATTAAAACTAGATTTTAAAGAAAACATTCAACAAATGAAGTGAACAAATGCATGTACCTTACACTATCAAAGTCTGGAAAAGACAAGATGTGTTTGTGAAACACAGATGCCTCAACCCATTATCACACAGTGACTCTTTTTGACTCCACAGAAGATAATGGCTTTGGAAAACATCATGGAAAATGAAAAAAAATTCATGTGACCAGTCTTCCACTATGTTTTCTTCCCAACAGAAACACAATTTTTTTCAATTTCAATAACTTGAACTTGTCGTCTGCAACACCTTTGAATTTGGGCCAGTCTAAAATTTTGCTCTCTCTTATAGGGTTAAAAGAGGCTATTTTTCTACAGTGTGACCTAAATGGATGACCTTGACCTTAATGGAAGACCTTGGTATCAACAAGAGCTGTCCGTAGACAGCGCGCTCGACTTTTGATCGCTTTGATAGTATTGAAAAAACTTTAACCTTTGTTGCAACGCCGACGCCAATGCCCGGGTGACAGTATAAGCTCTCATTTTCTTCGAAAAGTCAAGCTAAAAATTGCATATTGGTAAAATGTACATTCATACTAAATAAGTGCTATATAGCCAACAAGAGATGTTTGTAAAACATATATGCCCCCTCAACGGCCTACATTTGATGTAGGTCAAAGTCCAAGGTCAATTAAGTTAACGAGGTCCAAGGTCATGGTCAAATATGAAAGGTCTTGGTAGGAGGTGTCTATGTGTGAAATATCAAAGCTGTATATGTAAAAGTAAAATGAAACATAGGCCAGGTTAAAGTTTTTAAAAGTAGGCCAAATGCCAAGGTCAAGGTCAAATGTGAAAGGTCTTGGTTCGAGGTGTCCATGTGTGAATTATCAAGGCTGTAGGTGTAAAAGGACATGATTTATATGCCTGGTTTCAGTCTTTTTAAAAGTAGGTCAAACTCCAAGGTCACGGTTGCAATATTCAAGGTCATGGTCAATTGTGAAAGGTCTTGGTATGAGGTGTCTATGTGTGAAATATCAAGGCTGTAGGTGTAATAGGACATAAGATAAAGGCTAGGTTAATGATTTCTAAAAGTAAGTAAAAATCAAAGGTCAAGGTCACACAGGCCAAGGTCATGGTCAAATGTGCAAGGTCTTGGTAGGAGGTGTCCATGTGTAAAATATTGAGACTGTATAGGTAACAGGACATGAGATATAGGCCTAGTTTAAGTTTTTTAAAAGTAGGTCAAACTCCAAGGTCAAGGTCCAAGGTCCAAGGTCATGGTCAAAAGTGAAATATCTTGGTTGGAAATGACCATGTCTGAAATATCAAGGCTGTATATGTAAAATGACACGAAATATAGGCCAGGTTAATGTATTATTAAAGTAGGTCAAACACCAAGGTCAAGGTCACAAGGTCCAAGGTCATGGTCAAATGTGAAAGGTCTTGGTCGTAGGTGTCCATGTGTCAAATATCAAGGCTGTATGTGTAAAAGGACATGATATATCGGCCAGATTAAAGGTTTTTTTAAGTAGGTCAAAAGTCAAGGTCACAAGGTCCGAGGTCATGGTCAAATGTGAAAGGTCTTGGTAGGATGTGTCCATGTGTGAAATATCAAGGCTGTATGTGTAATAGCACATGATATATAGGCACAGTTTAATTTTTTTCAAAGTAGGTCAAACTTCAAGGTCAAGGCCACATGGGTCATAGTCGTATGTGATAGGTCTTGGTCAGAGGTTTCCATGTGTCAAATATCAAGGCTGTATGTGTAAAAGGACATGATATATCGGCCAGGTTAAAGTTTTTTAAAAGTAGGTCAAACTCCAAGGTCAAGGTCACAAAGTCCAAGGTCATGGTCAATTGTGAAAGGTCTTGGTAAGATGTGTCCATGTGTGAAATATCAAGGCTGTATTTGTAAAAGGTCATGAGATATATGCCAGGTTTATTTTTTTTAAAAGTAGGTCAAACTCCAAGGTTAAGGTCACAAGGTCCAAGGTCATGGTTAAATGTGAACAATGTTGATGGGAGGTATCTATGTGTGAGATATCAAGGCTGTATGTGTAAAAGGACATGAGATATAGGCAAGATTAAGAATTAAGTGTAAAATCAACAAAGGGCAATAACTCCAAGAATTTTATCGGCAGAGTTACGGTTCTTGTGCACTGCAGCTCTCCATTATGAGATCTATCCACCTGTAAAGTTTCATGATTCTACCTTACATACTTTTTGAGTTACGCTCCGGACAAGAATCAAGTGTGAAAATCAACAAAGGGCAATAACTCAAAAAATTTGATCAGCAGAGTTACGGTTCTTGTGCACTGCACCTCTCCATAATGAGATCTATCCATCTGTAAAGTTTCATGATTGTTCCTTACATACTTTTTGAGTTATGCTCCGGACAAGAATCAAGTTATAAAATCAACAAAGGGCAATAACTCAAAAAAATTGATCGGCAGAGTTACGGTTCTTATGCACTGCACCTCTCCATAATGAGATCTATCCACCTATGAAGTTTCATGATTCTACCTTTAATACTTTTCGAGTTATGCTCCGGACAAAGTTTGGTCTACGGACAGACCGACATACGGACCGACCGACCGACCGACCGACACTTGCAAATCAATATACCCCCATTTTCTTCGAAAGGGGGCATAAAAATGTTGAGAAATCATAGGCTATGATAAGTTTTCACTCTAAGTAGTGCAGACAGACAGAATGATGGATGAATGAAATAAGCAGTAGTAAAACAATATGCCCTAATCATCTGATATGGGGCAAATAAATGATATACTATATGAACGGCAATTGATGATAGTTTAAAAATTAAGTGGCTAGTGTATGAATGAACTTAAGTTATTACTTAAACTTAACAATGTTTCCACACTTGCTAGGGAAATTACATCATTTTGCTGAGAAGTATTATCAAACATACAAGTATAAGTAATAAGTACTTGGGTCATCCATAGCTATAGATGATTAAACTACCGAAACAAAGATTTTTAAGGAAGTATTGGGGGAAAGTAGAACTTACAGGTGAATGTCCGGGTCCAAAGTTGACATGGGCGTAGAGTAGAACGCCTACATCTTTGTGTCCGGCCTCCATTGCTATAGAGAGAGCAGTGCTACCGTCCTATATACAAAACATAAACAACATGCAGACACGTAAATAAAGAATCAAAATAAAACATAACACAGTCACTGGTGTAGCTAGCCGAAAATAAAGTATACGCAAAGACATGCCTAATGCATCAGGGGAGGTTTGATGGCGGACTCCATACTGCTGGGAGTTGGTTTTGTGGGCATCTCCCAAAATTTAATGATGATAGATGCTTATGAAATACATACCAAATGCCCACCTGGAGCCACGAATGACCATGGTCATTCGTGGCTCCTGGTGGGTATTTGGTATGTATTTTAATTGCAATTTATGTGTTTATTTCAAGGAAAACAGAAACAAAAATTTACATGTTTTTTAATTTATGCGATGTGTGCGCAATTGCGTTTTTGCGTACAAGTTGCTACACCTATGACAGTACATGCAACTAAAAATGTTGGAAATAAATACACTGAAGCAGAAGTGTTAAAGACAGAGTAAAAATTTACAACATTCAATTGAAGGTAGATGAAATTTAAATTATAAATTCTGTATAGAAGGCTGTACAGCTGGCATGACTCAAACAATATATTTTTTACAGATATATTCTAGTGCATGTGACTGCCCCATACAGTAAATTTGAACAAAGCATAAAAGATTAATATTATCTGAATGTAGATCTACTACAGAAACAAGAGGGCCAAGATGGCCCTGTATCGCTCCACTGGCTTTTAGACATTTAGACTACTAACTTCTACAAGGAATACAATAGAGGTCTATTCAAAGAAGATTCATGCTACACCAGAATGAAATCCAATAAGAGGTTAAGGAGCAGAAATGTTTTTAAAATTTTCTTAAAATTACACTGTTTCATATAGCAAAAAAAAAAGCCTAGCCCACAACGGCCAAGCTTTTCATCCGATCGTGAAGGAATTTGGAAGAGATAAATGCAAGGAAGATTCGTGTGAAGTTTGGTTAAAATTGGTCCAGTAATTTTGGAAAAGAAGATTTTTCGAAAATTTGATTTAATTTAATTAATCAAAATTTAAGTTCTACATAGAATTTATTTTTTTTGAAGGAAATATGAAGAGATTAATGCAAGGAACATTTCTGTAAAGTTTGGTTGAAATTGGTCCAGTTGTTTTGGAGAAGAATTAAAGATTTTTCGAAAATTTAAATCAATTAAATTATTTAAAATTCAAGTTCTGCGCAGATTTTATACGTTTGAAGGAATTTAGTAGAGATTCATGCAAGGAAGCTTTCTGTGAAGTTTGGTTGAAATTGGTCCAGTAGTTTTGGAGAAGAAGAATTTTTAAAGATTTTTCGAAAATTCAATTCAATTAAATTAATTAAAATTCAAGTTCAGCATAGATTCTATTCTTTTGAAGGAATTTGGTAGAGATTCATGCAAGGAAGATTTCTGTGAAGTTTGGTTAAAATTGGTCCAGTTGTTTTGGAGAAGAAGAATTTTTAAAGATTTTTCGAAAATTTAAATCAATTAAATTAATTAAAATTCAAGTTCTGCTCAGATTTTATTTTTTTGAAGGAAATATGAAGAGATTAATGCAAGGAACATTTCTGTAAAGTTTGGTTGAAATTGGTCCAGTAGTTTTGGAGAAGAAGAATTTTTAAAGATTTTTCGAAAATTTAAATCAATTAAATCAATTAAAATTCAAGTTCTGCGTGGATTTTATTCTTTTGAAGGAATTAATGCAAGGAACATTTCTGTAAAGTTTGGTTGAAATTGGTCCAGTAGTTTTGGAGACGAAGAATTTTTAAAGATTTTTCGAAAATTCAATTCAATTAAATTAATTGAAATTCAAGTTCTGCGCGGATTTTATTCTTTTGAAGGAATTTGATAAAGATTCATGCAAGGAAGATTTCTGTGAAGTTTGGTTGAAATTGGTTCAGTAGTTTTGGAGAAGAAGAATTTTTAAAGATTTTTCGAAAATTTAAATCAATTAAATTAATTAAAATTCAAGTTCTGCATGGATTTTATTCTTTTGAAGGAATTTGGTAGAGAATCATGCAAGGAAGAATTCTGTGAAGTTTGGTTGAAATTGGTCCAGTAGTTTTGGAGAAGAAGAATTTTTAAAGATTTTTCAAAAATTTAAACTTAAATTAATTAAAATTCAAGTTCTGCGCGGATTTTATTTCTTTGAAGGAATTTGGTAAAGATTCATGCAAGGATGATTTGTGTGAAGTTTGGTTGAAATTGGTCCAGTAGTTTTGGAGAAGAAGATGTTTGAAAATTGTTTACGCACGCACGGACGGACGGACGGACGCACGGACGCACGACGGACACAGGGCCATGACATAAGCCCCGCTGGCCTTCGGCCAGTGGAGCTAAAAAGCAAACAATACTAAAATTACAACACAAAGGTGAGGATCCAAATCTCAAATTCTTTCTTGAAAGTATTTTGAATTGGAATTCAAGAGATCTATGCTGTTTGCTTTAACTATAAAATCAATCATTTAGGTAAAGGAGAAAATGTAATACACCAGAATTTTCATCTTGTTTTTGTCAAAAGCTTGACATAAAGTTTAGCAAAAATAATTGTTTGATTATAAATTACTTACAAGAATGACACAGTCACAATTATACAGTGCTTTTTTGCATGAAGTTCACTCTTTCTGTGATGCAACATATTATGGCAAAACTTGGGCAGTATGCCCACAGTCAGATGACCAGGAATATTCCTTGAAAGTGTCATCCAAACTTATCAATAAATGAAGAAAGATTCATGTTAAAAGATTTCGATGTATGGTTGTCAGGCAGAGTAGATGATATGAACATACCACAACTTTCCCCAGCATACAAAAATTGCCTTGAGAACATGGATCCAAACCAAGAAAACATTCAAGAGGTTTTCAATCAAAATCTAAATCTTACATTATCCGAAATACTAGCATCACAGCCGGGTGTATTCAGGAGCTGTTTACAGATGTCCGTGTGTCCGTGTTCGGCTGCACACATGAGCGCGGTGGATCCCTCGTCGTCCTGAATGTTAGTGTTTGCCCCTGTGTCTAGTAACATCTTTACCATCTCTGTACGACCTTGTCGCACTGCAAACATCAATGCTGTCTGACCATCCTTCAATCACAAAATTACAATTTAACTTTTCCAAAAAAAAAACAAAACACAAAGACAAGCAGCTGACCAATCTAAATAGATATTTTGTTACAAATATGTCAGCACTATCTTACAATGCTATACATTTGTCTACCTTTTTTAATAGTTTCTAGTTATTTTTAACATTTTACATTATTTTACTCTTTCTCATTGGTTTGGTATAGCCATGAGCATGGTTGATTCAGCATAGTTTTGACAGGACCATTGTTTGTGTCAATGTGTGTACCCAAAATGTGATATAAAGCAAAGTCCTGTATAGCACATGCTGAAAATTAGATATCCTATTCATAGGAGTTCTTGGCAGTCTTAGTGTTGACATTACTCACACAGAAAAGTCTCTCTGCAAACATTTCATATCTGTGTGCCTAAGTCTCAAAAACAATTATAAAACTGAAATAAGTTACCTTGGCTGCCTTAATGTTGACATTTCCCATAGAGAACAATCTCTGTACAACCTCCTCCTGTCTGTGTGTCTGTACGCTCGCGAGTGTGGCCATAATGATGGCCGTGTAGCCGGCCTTGTTGAGCTTGTTCAGATCGCTCACTCCCGTGTCCAGTAATAGGTTCACAATCTCGAAATTACAGTTTGATACTGCGTAGTGCATAGCTGTGTTGCCCTGAAACAGAGTCAATTTGGCATAAAAGTTGTGATTCAAATTAAGACAGGATCCAGAAAAATGTCAAATATGGCATTTGAGACCAAATGGATCCAGATCAGCCTGTGCATGCGCACAGTCTGATCTGGATCCATTTTGTTCTCTAATAGCTGTAACATTTGCTGTAACAGCTGTTAGTAAAATGGATCCTTTTTAGACTACACTTGATGACAGGCTGATCTGGAAACTCATTTTTTATAAGATATAAGGGCCCCTTTTCCAAATCACCACTCAATTGACAGGCATATTTTTTTATCTATATATTTATTACATCAGATGACTAGTATCAGATTAAAAGATATAGCTATTTCAATAAATCGTTTACTAAAGAACAAATTACATATTTTGTTGGCAAAAGCTGAATGGAATAATTTCTAGACTATGGAGAAACCATGGGTACATGAGACAAATGCTGTCCTTGTGGACAAAGTCCACAAAGGAACACAATTCAATACATGTATCTTTAAATAACTATGGGTTGTTTTGTGATTCCATTATGCGAAGTTTCAAAGCAAAAGCATCAGTGGGTGTGAAGATATAAAAACTTGCATGCAAAACAATGCATTACTAATGCATTCTTTTGCAAGCAAGTTTTTACAATGATTAAACCTTAAGGAAAGTTGATCAACAGTCTAACACTACTTACATTTGAATCCTGCATATTGACGATATACTCCAATAGACGTTTATTAATCTCGTTAAAGCATGACAGGTAATCCTCTACCTGGTGGGGTTCAGCTAGTTTGGAGGCTGACACTTTAAACCATTCTGTCTGGATCACCTCCAAGGACGCATTCTGAAAATAATCACAGACATTTATCCTAGGCATGATCTTAATGTGTCAAAATACAAGCTTCTTTTTTTATCAAATTTCTTTAGCTATGTCATACACAAATCCTATCTTTTGCATCATATATTTTGTAATCTTCAGCAGCTCTCAAAATTGAAGCAGTCTCCTTTTGTGCCTTTTGTGAAAAGGTTAACCCATTACCAAATGACAACATTTTGAACAATTCCGATTTCAAAGATGTTGCGGACGACAATTTGAAGAGCATGGAATTTTACATTTTTAGGTGTTTTTTGTTTAGAAAACATTGTGGAAAATGAAGAAATTGCTTGTCACAAACAATTTCTTCACTTTCCTCAATGTTTTTTAAATCCTTTATTTTGTAGTGCATCAAAAGGCATCATTGTGTGTGAAAATGTTAATACATTTAGTTTTCGCATTAAGTTTTTGCAATTGGTAATCACAGTAATTTTCAAGCAGACACAGTAAATGAACAGATGAACATACAACAGTAAAACTACATACCCTGATCTTTCCATACAAGGACATATAAATGTAAGACAACCTACCAATTGTTTAGTCTGGATAGTGGTTGAATCTTCCAGATAAGTTGAGAGTACTCTACAAGCTTCCTTCATGTCTCTACCAAGCTCAAACCTTTCAAAAGAATTACATAGTTCATCTATAATTCAATCATCAATTACATCTATAAATTACATGTACTCATACTTCTTTAATGAAATATAATTCAGTTTAACCATATGAAAAATAATCCAAGTTCTGAATAGAAGAATGCTTTGGATAACACAGAGCCAAAAGTAAACTCCGATAATTCTCCATTGCCATCCCCTTTTCCCCTTTTCTAGGCTATGTCTAATATACATATTATGTTTTCAGTGACACTGATTTTGCTCATTTATTTTGTTGTCAGCAAAATTTCTTTCATTTGGACCAGTTCCTTATTTCACCATCTAAGATAATGTTAATGTTAACATTAGTGTCCATAGCATTGAATTAATAAAACAAAAGTTTAAGGCTAGAAACTTCAAAGTTTTGCAATGACAAAATTGGCACAAGAAAAATTATCCTTGAACATTTTTTCTGTTATATTTTCACAATAGCTGGTGGGAAAAACACTTAAATGGACCATTTCAATAATATTGAATGATCTTCTACATCATTTCTCCATCAAGGAAGCAAATCTGCACACTGCACGCCTTTATTCAAGGATACTTTATTACATTTAAATCACAGTAATATTCCCGGTTATTACACTTAATTACCTATGGAACACAGCATTCTATGTGTTTAACCCTTTCCCAAATGACAAAATTTTAAGGTGATCCACTTTAAGAACTGCTACACATGACAAATTGGATGTTATGAAAGATAGAATTTGTGTAAAATATGGCATAGACAATATTGAGACAAAAGGAGAAACTGCTGGTTATCAGCAGTTTCTTCTTTTGTTTCCATGTTTTCCCAAGCCTTTTCTATTAGGGGTGTCAAAACCAGGTCTTGTTAGGGACAGGGTTAACTAATCTAATGCATTCCACATCCATTGTGAAGTCAAGCTCTTGGATATATGGTGACAAAACATGAAGTGAAAATATGCTATGAGATGAAAATTCATGATGAAATATTAAAGGAAAAGGATAGAATGGCATTCCAAGGACAACTTTCTGAATATGCCTAATTTTGGGTTGAAATCATATCCCAAACAATTCCTGATTTTGAGATAAAGTCTCAGAAAATATTGACACACACAAAACAATAATTATCATCATCATTTTCTTATTTTCACTTGGTATTTTAATAGCTATAACAAAGACAAATTCCATTTTCATTAATGTTAATTTAATTTGTTGTCTGCAGTAGCTTTTAAAGCGAAGTAGTTTAAAATTTATTTTTTAAAAAAGGCTTAAATGTCCTTTTTCAAGGGTTTACAAAATTAATGCTTTGAGCAAAAGTGCTTTGCTATTTTTTACCCTTTTTAAAAAATTGCCATTTTAAAAATGCTACTAATGGACATGCAATATGAATGCATTTTGCACTACTAAGTGAAACTTCATGCAATGCAATGATGATGGGGTTTTTGGGATATCTAATAGACAAGGTTTGTTTGGATCAGGTTTTAAGATGATTCCTTAATATTTCATTCAAATCATATCACAGTTCACTTATCCAAGGAGTCTCACTGGTGCTAGAATGGGCTCTGGTTTGCTTTGATGGAATGCAGTAAGTTAACTGAACTTAAGAGAATAAATCCATTTTCATGGAGTTCAAAGCAACTAGAGACTATGTGGGGTGATCCAAAAGTTTGTAGACACACATCCGTAGTCATGTAATATCATTCTGAAAATTTCCAAATTTTGTCTGATCCCCTTCACGGCCACCAATCCCTCTCATTCATTGCAAAATGCTATGAGCGAAATCTCAGAAGAGGGACTTCCAGCTATGAAGAAACGGGACCCTTTTTGAGTAAGTAAACACACGTCGTTACTTTAAATCGGTTATTTTGCTCGTTATGGGTTGAATCTCAAAAATCGCGGAATGCTATTCGATGGGGTAATGAATGATGTGTTATATTGCCAAAGCCCTTTGTTCTAGCTTACAGAGTAAACTTGCAATTACTTTCGAAGTGAGTGCACACACTTATGTTTACAAACCAAACGACACATAAACGACACATAAACGACTCCTACGGCGCTATCATATGCATTTTTCGAATGAGACATGTTCAGTTTACTATTCTATGGCCTCTTTTAGTATTCCGCACGTACGATTTTGAAAACCTTTGTTTATTTAAGAGAAAAACAAGTAAGCAATGAAGAAGAGCAGTAAGCTATGAAGAAGCGAGAGTAGCTATGAATAAGAGGGAGCAAGCTATAAAGAAGCGCGGGCTTCATAATTCTTTCTTGGCACTCACATATACTGAATGGTTATGCGTTTAGGAAGAATTGAAGACAGAAATTCCAATATTTTTTACAAATTTCCATTTGAAAAATCAAATTCTAGACGATAGAACGATATTTATCGTTATGCAGCTTAAACATGCATTTAATGCCGACCGGTAACTTACAGGCGCGTAGGACTGGAGGAAACATTTTCAATAGAGGGAGGGGGCTAAAGCCCCTGTTCTGGCTATTGTCGGAATTTTGGAGGAACTGAATTGGATTTCCCCAAAAATTTTCAGTGCAAAATAATGACAATTCAGCATTTTAAGCAGACCTTTTTGGGGATGGGGGTCTTAGCCCCTCCATGCCCCCACTTGTTACTACGGGCCTGACTTATCATCACGTGGAAATGCATTTTTTGAACATACATGAGAATCGTTACTGAAAATAGTAACAAATCGACATTATCAAAACGAGGCTCCCAAAACATGCGGAGAAAACAATGACGTCGCACGTGCATTCAATCAAAATACAGCGATAAAGCGCACGTGCATTCAATATACAGTAATAAAGCGAAGTTTTAAGTGGAACAAAAATGATAAAATTGAATGAATTCGTTCATAGCCGGTAAGATGGTTATTTTATTGGATTTACGGTCAACCGTTCCCCATTTAAAAATTTCGACTTTTGCCTCTAAGGACGACTTCCGGAGGCTGTCGTGCGTGTGTGGGGGGGGGGGGGGATGGGGGAGGGTCTTAGAGGAAATAACCTAATTCTGACCAACTTTCAGATTGATCGGACAAAAATGTGGCCTCTAGAGTGCATACAAGAAAAAAATAACCGACGGACGCATGACGGACACAACGCAATGACAAAGGCTCGACTGGCCGCTAAAAACATGTAAATATGACCTGTTTTCATTCAAAATACATGCAATGTATCTTGCGTAGGCTTAAAGGTATTTAAATGTTAGGGTTCTTATACGGTTTGCTAAGTTTTGCCTAAACAGTTTACAATGACATTGGCGTCCGCATGTGTAGGCCTATGTTATTTACATACAAGAGGACCATGATGGTCCTATATCGCTCACCTGAACCAAGATGATATGAGCCCCAGTTATGTTTGAATCAATTAATATTCGTGACATTAAGACTGAAAACAAACTTATGGTCATTGACATTGTGTTCCTGTTTCGTCTTTATAGGTCAATATATCTGGTTGTAAAGAGTGAAAACAAAGTAAAAAACGAGAATTTTGTCCATTTCAAGGGCAGATAACTCAGCAACTGCATGTCTAATTGTGCTGAAGTTCAAACTCATCCATGATCTTATGGTAATTAACCATTATATCCAAGATCAAAGTTTTGTCTTGATTGGTCACCATTCATTTTGTGGTTGTTAGAGTAACAAGAGCTGTCCGAAGACAGCGCGCTCGACTTTCTAAGTTGCTTAGTATAAAGGGGGCATAACTCCAAACATAATGGAGCCAGGGTCATGGGCCCTGATAGTAAGGTAGAGGGTGTGATGGTGAACAAGTATTCCAAGTTTGGGTTGAATCCCTTTGATAGTATGAAAGTTATTGATGTTTGAAAAAACTTTAACCTTGGTTGCAATGCCAACGCCAACGCCGACGCCAACGCCAACGCCGACGCCAACGCCGACGCCGACGCCCGGGTGACAGTATAAGCTCTCATTTTCTTCGAAAAGTCGAGCTAAAAACAAAGTCGAAAACAGCAATTTTGTCAAATTCAGATCCTGACTTTCTGGTCCGATCTGACCCAAATTCAAACTCATTCGAGATCTTATAGTCACCAACATTGTGTCCAACTTTTGTATTGATGGGTCAATATTTGTAGATGCTATAGTGTAAACAAAGTCAAAAGTAGCTATTTTTTACATTCAAGGGCAGATAACTCCTGACTTTCTAGTCCAATCTGACCCAAATTCAAACTCATTCAAGATCTTATAGTCACTAACATTGTGTTAAAGTTTTGTTTTGATTGGTCAATAATTGTATATGCTATAGTGTAAACAAAGTCGAAAACGGTCAAAAACGACAATTTTGTCAAATTCAAGGGCAGGTAACTCCTGACTTTCTGGTCCGATCTGACCCAAATTAAACCTCTTCCGAGATCTTATAGTCACAAACATTGTGTCCAACTTTTGTATTGATAAGCCAATATTTGTAGATGCTAGAGTGTAAACAATGTCAAAAGTAGCTATTTTTTACATTCAAGGGCAGATAACTCCTGACTTTCTGGTCCGATCTGACCCAAATTTGAACTCATCCAAGATCTCATGGTCATACATATTTTGACCAAGTTTGATTAAGATTGGCTTATATTTGTAGATGCTAGAGTGTAAACACCAAATTGTTGACAGACGGACGGACGGACGGACAGACGGACGGACGGACATACGGACGACGGACAAAAAGCGATCACAATAGCTCACCTTGAGCACTTCGTGCTCAGGTGAACTAATTATATCATCATTCCAAATATAACCACATTGTACACTTACCACATAAAGTAACGCAACATTTTCAAATTTCAATATTTTTGTTTTTAACAAACCAGGATCAAAAATGGTACTTTTTATAGTTTGCAAGGAAAGATTATGATAGAAATTTTAAATGAGATATTTCAATTTCCAACGAACAAGCCAGAATTACGTCCCTTTATTATTTTACGTTAATCACGTCCTAACGTCGTGCAAGTTAAGAAACAATCCTAAAAGATAGTTTTGCTGATAGTGTGTTGTCGGTTACTCAGTACAAACACAAAAGAATGCAATTGTGCGCACTAAGCGTCATGTCATAACTTCCGGAAAACAGCCGTCGACATATCACTTGATTTTGAGTTCTGAAAAATTCAATTGGCAAGGACTTAAAAGCTTGGCGTCCAAATTTTCTTTAATTTCAAGGTTGTGGTACCATTTTATAGCAAACGCCAAAGTGCAGGATCGCTCCAGATCATCGACTGGGCCAGTTACAATCAGTCGGTAGGGTATTAGCCAAAGAGCTTTGAACATTGGAACACATTCCTAAAAGCAGCAGATTCCACATAAAATGAACATTGGCAGACATGGATAAGCCAACGCAAATGAATTATTCAACCAGAAGCAAACCGTTTTTATGTCTGTTATTGACTAAATTTTGGGATAATTTTCGTCATTTAAGACAACTTATCCATCCAAAGACGGTCTGATTCAGTTTAAGAGTCGCAGGTCTGTGCTTCGGATGTTTGCATAAAGTCATAGAATTCACCCAAACGCCCAGGCAGGCGGGCTGGGACAAACATATGAAATTCCAAAGTCGATACTCGTAAGTACGTTGACAATGTGTTGCTCCCTGTTGTCTCTGATATTATGTATCAAGAGTCAATGGCATGTTGCAAAAGGATGGCGCCCCTGCACACATTGTTGCTTTCACACGATGCTTGTGCAGCAAAACAAGGTTACTGCCCTTATTCGAGAACATGTCTGCTATCGAACACTTTTGGGATTGTCTGAAAAGGTGCGTTCGTGGTAGTCTTAATCCTCCAACAAACCTGTTTTGCGAACGAACAATCCTTCAGGATGAGTGAAAAAAGTTTCTTTAACATCAAACCCCTCCAAAAATGGTGTAGATGTGACGAACATGTCAGTTTTTTATGAAAACAAGGGATGATTATAACAATGAAATTGTTTGTGACTTTTGAATTTACACCAGGTGTCTTTGGGTTGAAATTTCTGTCTGTAAATGTCTTAGCATACTTATGATGTTTCGTTTACTGTTTGGTTAAATGTTACATATGATGTCAAAACAAAAATATCCTTAAATTTATTAACACGTTTTCAGATATTTGTTATTAAATGAGTGTTGCGTTACTTTATGTGGTAAGTGTATACTGAAAAGTCTTGAAGTAGGCTAATTTGGAAATTAGACTGATCTTGCAATCCCAAATGTGAAATAGTATTAACAATAAATTCGTATCACTTTCCGAGCGAAAATTATAGAGAAAAGGCAAAATTAAGTCAAAACCCGACGCTTTGAATATCCGAGCTCTTATTCATAGCGTATTATATCTTCTTCATATCTAGTCCCTTTTATTCATAGCTGATCTCTCTTCTTCATAGCATATTACTTTTTTAGCTTTTTCTCTCTATCAGAAAATCAGTCATTGGATTTTAATGGATATATATATAAGATGAAGCATTCGAAGCTTATGGGACCTGTATAGAAGGGAATTATAGTAGTATTTAAGCCATAATTTTTCGATCAATTTTGTCATGTCTTCAAAACACAGCACTGTGATCGCATGACAAAGCAGTTTGAAGCAAACACGGTGAGACCATGCCGAGGAGATATACTCCAAAAGAAGTTTAAATATACTCACCATCGAATAGCATTCCCTGATTTTTGAGAATCAGCCAAAAACTGGCAAAATCACCGATTTAAAGTAACAACGTGTGTTTACATTGACAAAATGGGTCCCGTTTCTTCATAGCCGGAAGTCCCTCTTCTGAGATTTCGCTCATAGCATTTTGCAATGAATGAGAGGGATTGGTGGCCGTGCCCTTTATAACTTTATGCATGCTCCGCAAACATTTGGATTGCCCCTCATACAAGCCTGTCTGCCAAAAATACTCTGTTAAAGGGATGGTATTCACCTATCAGAGCCGCAGTTATGATTCCAGTCTAATTTTAAATACCGTATGTTCAACACTAAATCTGATTGATAAACCAGGACTTTCTCCTCTTGCCTCAATATTTTCTAGGCTATAAACATACACATTTCTACAATACATTAAATTAAATTTGTTGTCTTCAACTCCTTTCAAATAGGAGGCTTTATGAATTTTCAATTTGGGAAAGAGTCAAAAAAATTAAAATGACCTACGCCTATGATAACTTTTGATCATGCAGAATTTATATTTTTGTTGCTATAGTTCTATGTTCAATATCATTCTATTTATTTTTGATATAAAATTCAAGCATGAAAAAGACCATTGGATACATATGACTGTCTCTTGTTTTGTATATCATACCCATATTTTGATTTTCATTTCCAATAACTTCAAACTGCTAAAAAGCGCTTTCCGTTTGGAATACAATTTCACATACATTCATAGATGCAGAAAAACATGCTTTTTTATGCAAAAGATACAAGACTGTTTTTAGAAAGGTTAGTTTCAATGTAAAGAAACCAAAAAGTGTTCCTGCCAATTTCTCAAGCTAAATAACAAATGCTAACAGTCACTGTCAGCTTAACCCTTTCCCAAACGACAAAATTTTCGGGCAGTCCACTTCAAAAACTGCCACAAATGACAAAATGGATGTTAATAAAGATTGAAATTGTGTGTGATATAGCAAAGAAAATATTGAGATAAAAGGAGAAACTGCTGGTTATCAGCAGTTTCTTCTTTTGTCTCAATGTTTTCCCAAGCCTTTTCTATTAGGGACGTCAAATCCAGGTCTTGTTTGGGAAAGGGTTAAAGTAAGATGTGTTTATGAAACATGAATGCCCCCCAAATGTCCAATGTTATGTTTTCGGACAGACAGACAGATGGACAGACTGACAGACAGACATGAGTAAAACAATATAGCACAGATCTTTCGATAGGAGTGCATAAGAATAGCAAACACTCATTATTTTGAATTAACCAAAATGATCTTAAGCCATTACCACACGGTGACTAGCTCTTTTTGTCTCCCTACAAATTAACTTCTTTGGAAAACATCGTGACAAGCAATTTCTTGATTTCCAACAATGTTTTCTACCCTAATTGACCAATCCTTTTTCAATTTCATTCACTTGAAATTGTTGTCTGCATGATCTTTCAATTTGGACAACCCTAAAAGTTTGTCATTTGAGAAAGGTTTTGATATATCCTGCAGGCTCTTTACAGTGAAACAAAAACCTGCACATTTTGCTGTGGGTATTCATAAGGGGATAGTACAAGCAAACTATGTTACATGTTTCTATTATCAAAATACAATCTATATTCATATTTCAAACCCCATTCTTCAGTGTTTACCTGCGCGACCTCGCTCTTAAATAGGAAAGATTTTTTATATAATCATCATTTTGATTCAATGAAGCCTCACTCTTAAGAAGAATTTCAAAATAATTCAGCTTATCAATTTGATTAATGAAAAGTAGTTTATTTAATCATCATAAATTATATTTAAATAAGACTACAATATGTCAATCTCTTCAGAAAATTCTTTACATTTTTTAATGTGCAAGAAATTAAAATCATCACCATTTTTCATAAAACATAAAATCTAAGTAGATGTTCTGCAAGTTGTCTATAATACTTTGCTTTAGCATTTTTTTCTGGAATATCAGAAACACAAACATACATGCAACTTTTGTGATTGAATAAAACTTTTTTCGCCTTATATCTTCTTTGGAATATACACACTCATATTAATTTTATACCAGTACCCCTTAACCAAAAAATGAACATGCAACAACAGGGAACCACAACATGATTTTTTCTTCAATATCTTTGAGATTATTCCCTTTTAAATTGTTAGGAGTTACACATAACTAACATAACAAATGACCAGAATAACATCAAAATACAACACTTTGATTGTATAATATAAAGAATGAAATATCTAAACCATGCAAAGATATGTAATGACGATCTTAGAAATTACAATAGATATAGCCTATATGAAAGCTACAAAATTTTATATGAAGAAATAAAATAGCAAACAAACAAGCTGAATAGTTATACATGTATCTTGTTGATGGACATTTGGAAAACAAATGCCTATTAAATTAAAGCGAGTAGATACATGTAATAGCAATAAGTAGATGATTTGATAGTTAAACTTGCTATATACATATAAGCAAGCTTTCCTAATGATTTACTGTATACCTTATTCAAAGCAGACAGGCAGAGATCGAATTTGTAAGGCGATATTCTTCATTATTTAACAATAAAATCTAAGCTTTTTACACAGTTTGGCTGCTTATGCAAGCATTATAAGTAAATAGCAAATTACAGTATCTTGAAGTACGCATTGTACTTTCTGTGGCTTTGAGACTTTTACTTTTTAGAAGAAAGGAAGTTTTTAAGATAATTAATTGAAATTAATTCTTTATCATACAAAAACCCAAGAGATTTTTCTAGTAAGAAATGTCAGTAAGTAATGATCCTCTCAATAAATTAGTGAGCTCAGATCTAGAAAAAGAGTCCCTTATAACATTTGAGACAGGGATTTAGCATAGCCTTTCACAAATGGCAAAATCTTCAGGTGATCCAAAAATGTCACAAACAACAAAATGGATGTTATCGATAGAATTTGTGTAAATTGTGGCACAGAAAATATTGAGACAAAAGGAGAAACTGCTGGTTATCATCAGTCTCTTCTTTTGTTTCAATGTTTTCCCATGCATTTTCTATTAGGGACGTCAAAACCAGGTCTTGTTTAGGAAAGGAATAGCCAGCAACTAGGTGCAGACCACTCAAGTTCAATCTACTTTCTTAAAGTTCCAAGTAGTATTAGGAGACTGGCAAAACTGCATGGACCCTGATCAGACTGAACATAAGCTCATGCTTGCCTAGAACCATGTTGGTCTCATTGTCCTGATGAGGGCCCTTTTTCCATAACTTAGCTCTTAGATCTTAGTGTACAAATACCGCCCCCCTAAACACACACACTATTGCCTTGTCATTGAAATAAGGGCTTTAGGTCAAAAGGTTCTTCAGTCGGAGCATGGAAATGGATTCTAAACGAAGTCCAAATAGTTACCTTGAACGTAAAACTACATGACGAAAAGTAAAAGGGCACCTCCTTGGATCAAGGGCAACAACTGTGTAAAGTTCCATGATCCTAGGTCAAATCGTCCTTTAGTTAGAGCATGGAAATGGACTTTAAACAAAGTCCAATTGTGACCTTGACCTTTAACCTATGTGACCTAAAACAATAGGGCATCTCCTTGGATCAAGGGCAACAACTGTGTAAAGTTTCATATTCCTAGATCAAACTGTTCTTGAGTTACAGCATGGAAACAGATTTTAAACAAAGTGTAATTGTGACCTTGACCTTGAACTTAAATAACCCAAATACAATAGGGAACCCGGCACCTCCTTGGTTTAAGGGCAACAACTGTGTAAAGTTCCATTCCTAGGTTGAACTGTGCTTGAGTTAGAGATTGAAAAGGGATTTTAAACAAAGTCCAACTGTGACCTTGACCCTAGACTTAGGTGACCCCAAAACAAGAGGGCACCTCCTTGTGTCAAGGGCAACAACTGTGTAAAGTTTCATGATCCTAGATGAAAGTGTTCTTGACTTAGAGCACGGAAATGAAAAAGTCTACAGACAGACGAACAAACAGACAGACATGGTGAAACCAATATACCCTCCTCTACTTTGTAGGTGGGGGGTATTATTATCTACTCTAAAGAACCTAAAACCTTCTCTATACACTTAAATATGGGAAGATCCATGGATAACCAGGTTTTTTTCTACTCTAGGTTAAACATGTGAAAGAAATATTTAAACCCTCACGTTTCTCTAATATTCTGGTCAAACATTTTAGCACCGGGGATGCCATTGGCAATGGCTTCGTCATCTTTACATTTATAAACAATGCGACCCTCGCGACTATCATAGCTGCCCTCATCGTAACTACTGTCGCTGTCGGAGGTCGTCGCTCTCGATCCGTTCTCGTCCCCAGCTTCCTCTTCTTCCGTCGGCGACTCATGCCCGTCAGAATCATCGTCGCTCTCACTAACAAAGGATAATAATGGATATTGCCCATACCTTATACCCTAATGCAGCCTACTTTCACCAGGGCAAACTCCGATATAGCTAAATGACCACCACTCAGGCTTTTTTTTTTAAAATTTGGATGTTAAAGTAATATTTTTGCTGTAAACTACAGTTGTATCTCGTTATCTCGACATTGTTTCCTACAGAGAAACTTTTTTTTATGGATTGAAACCTAGAAGCCTGAGAACAAAACTATTGCATGCACATCTCATCTTTTATGCACTTGTAATAGCAATCAGGAAATTTACGTTTGTTTCCATTTATCATT
Source organism: Fragum sueziense (assembly GCA_963680895.1). NCBI lineage: Eukaryota > Metazoa > Mollusca > Bivalvia > Cardiida > Cardiidae > Fragum > Fragum sueziense. The sequence goes on along the minus strand of OY804594.1, from coordinate 30,732,640 downwards.
GTATTTATCTTAAACAAGCCCACATCTCATGTGTAAAGCTCTACAGCTTATGTTATTAAAGAGCAAATCTTGACAGATTTTCTAAAAAGGAAATATTTTTTCCCATATGTTTTAAAACATAAAGAAATAGAATGTGTAAATAAGGAATATCTCAAAGTACTTTTAAATTCACAAAGACTTCGAGATAACAAGAACAGACTGTGTACCTATCAAAACAATATAAAGTTCCACCATCATCCCAATGTCCCTCCGTGTTCCTAACAAAGATACAGTTTTGCTTGTGCACATAATGACAAATCTAGAATAGCAGTTGTAGCATATAACATGTTTGGTGCTCATAAGCCTGCAATCAAAGAAGCTAAAGCAATCTACAGACATCACATACCATAGGTAATTTCTTGTTTGTTTGTTTGTTTGTTTGTTTGTTTGTTTTCAGCAAAATTGAACTTAATATCAATATGTCTTTCATTCAAAGAGTCTAGTTCAATCTGTTGAATTATTTTTGTGTAGCCCAACTTTACTTTTATAATGATAAGTTGTAGAAAATGAATACACTCAACTGCATCCATTTTTTTTAATAAGAAATGAATCTAACCTTGAATTTGACAGGTCACAATATAGAACTTCAGGGTTCATGTGGTAATACTTGAAGAAAAGCCTTATTATTTAAGATACATCCATGAATCTGCTTCAAGAGAAATTTATATGGCCACTGTTTACAGTTTTTTTTTAAATCAAGACAAATGATTGGATTACCAAGAATGGTCCATCATTTTCAACGTATTATAGTACATCAATAATTCATTGCTAAAATATAAAAAATCTTAACCAAGATATTTTAAAATACATATACCTTTGATTAGTATTGCAAGAGAGGCAGATGCAAAAAAATAGGCAAAACAATGTCAAGCAAACAACATATACATGAGTTAGGATCTGGAAAAAAGGGCCCTGGAGACTTTTGATACCAACATGGACACAGATCAGCCTGCATAAACACATAGCATAAGCAAGGTCCATATTGTTAATGAATAACTTTGTCAAGACCTGTAGCAACTATTAGATAGCAGCATGGATACTTATCAGATAGCACTAAGGCACATGCTGGTCTGGAAACATGTTAGTGACAGTCTCAAATGCTATTATAGCCCTTTTTTCAGATTTTAGCTCAATTTTGTTTAGTTTAACATTTGAAGCTGACACAATTGGAAATGAGACCAAAATTATCCTGTAATATTAAAGAGAAAATTGCAAATGGGCTTTCACTCAAATAGTTACGGGAAGAAATTGGTTAATTTGAAACATAGACATGGGACGAAACAAAGAATATTAGATAATAGATACTATAGTTCTATATACCGGTTATTCAATATTAGCTCATCAAAAAATACTCAATTTAGAGCAAAAAAAGTAAAAGACTTGATAATTTTTCAGCATTCAGTTTGCTTATGAAAATTGTGTTGAATTTCATTTTGTCCTTCTTACTGAAAAAGTTGATTATGAAATGGACCAATTCTAAGCACTCTAAATATCTCTGTAATATTTCTATAAACATTTCAAAATTTAGATACCCTTAAATTAAATACAATCAATCATGGTCCCAGAAAAAGCTTATAGGTCAGATGATTTTCAGCTTCCAAGCACAAACAGTTAACACGGTGTATAATCACGTGACACAGAATTTCCGATAATCTTCAATATCTTTTTTAATACCCGACCAATTTGAATTCAGTTTGAAGTAGAGAAGGTGGGAAAATGCCAGGAATAAGCTGGATGTGTTGGGTGTTTGAAAAATCAACTGATAAAAAAGTTATTGAAGATAAACCAAAATTTTGGTTTATCTTCAATAACTTTTTTATCAGTTGATTTTTCAAAAACCAATCACGTCCATCTAATGCGTGACGTCTGTACGCATTCCCTGCTCCAAACCGAATTCAAATCGGTCCAGTATTTACAAAATTATTGAAGATTTTCTGAAATTTGTGTATCATGTGATTGTCCACCGTGGTTAAGGCCACAAGACAAAAGGTCAAGGTTGGAGAGACACTGGGGGGAGGGACAAAAAGCAGTGTTGGTCATCTGCAATATCTGATCCAAAAACATCTTCATAGAAAAATATCATGCAATAACTGATTTGTATGAATTTCACATTATATATATATATACACATAGAAATTAAAGGTGAGGAAATCTTTGTCATAATCATTATCACAGATTCTGATGCTTTTTATGGTGCATGTATGTGTAATGCTTCATATAACAGGACAAAGCTTTATCAGGATTGAACAATTCTGTATGCTTTGTGAAACGGATTAATGTTTTGAAGTTATTTCTGAAAAAAGATTTACCAAGATTTTTCTTATAACTAAATTCTCTTCAATTCCAAAATTTGAACTAGTTACTTGCGAGTTTTTGTTAGTTCTAATGCTAAAAGATGGTTCCGATTTACTAATACCAGTAGACAGTATGTGAAGTCATACAATCAGTTGATTAAATACTGTATGAGTGGATATGTAATGAACATATCATTCAGTAAACATTTGTGGTCAACATTTATACATTTAGGTTCAAAACTATTGTAACTGCATAAAATTTAAAATCCAAAAACAATAGTCTTGTACTAAACCATCAAAACTGTATTCAATGACCAATAAAATTTAATATTCTTGAAAATGGAAAGATTTTTTTTTAAAATAGAATTTACATAAATTTGACTCCTGGAGAAGAATAACATATCAGCTCACACAGTATCAAATATTAAGCTACAATATCTACATTCAACCCAGCACAAGCATTTTTTTTTAAATTTGTATCAGTAGAGCTCAAAATATGAAGCAAAGAAAATGTTACAAAATCTGACCAAGCCCTTTGTTCTGAGAACTCATTGGAATGTCAATCCAATGAGTACTCACAACATAGGATTGGACAAGAGAGAGGTAACAAAATCATAGGGACTAGGCCAAATAATTTTTAATTAATGATAGGTGGATATATACATGTTCAAATGTCTTTGAACATGTATATATCCACCGATCATTGATTAAAAAATATTTGGCCTAGCCCCTATGACAAAAAGTAACAGGACTTTTCCTCAGTCCCTCTTACAAGATTCTCCTCACTCCCTCTTATCAATCTATTGATCTGGTCTAAGTCATTGGAAAAAATTTTAGATCAGAAACAGCAAACCAAGGAAAAGCCTTATGAAAATGTCTTATGAGCTCTGTACAAAATTTTGAATTGAGAATTACCAACAAAATAAGACATGTTTATTAGCATTCTGACAAATGTTTCACCTCTGCCTCTTATAAATCATTTAAAAATTGTTTACCAAATTGTTTTGAAACTTGGTTAGTGGCATTTATGATGATTATACGATGTCAAGCCTAATGAAAAAGCCTGTTGTCTCCGTTTAACATGGCAATAAGTGTTCATTTGAGCCAAGCTTTGGTGAAAGAAAGGTCCGTTCTCTTGAAAATATTGAATAGAAGATGTTTTTTATACATTCTCAATAACAGAAAATCACACAGGTATGATGTAAATGCATAAAATACATGAAGAAATTTTATGCATTGAAACAACAAACCATTGAATGCAATTACCAAAGAAGTTTTCAAAGTAGAACTTCTTGCTTATCCATCAGAAAGTAACAATATGTTTATAAATGATTCAAAGTACAAAAATACCAAGCCTTCCTTTAACAATGCATGGTTCAAATACAACAAGTCTAATTTCATGCTGCCATATGCTTCCAAGCAATGAATTTGCTGACTGATTTCTTCTGGGTTTTTTCTTATGAGAATAAAAACATTGCTTCAAACCTATTGGTTGGTTGCATGAAAACTCTTTTTGATAATTCGTTCTGCCCTGAATCCTGACTACTTTTTTTTTTTAAATAAGCAAGATTTACTAAGTCCAGTTCCAATTATTTCTATAAAAATCCCAAATAAAGACAAAAACTGGAGAAAAGAAATAAGGAAAATGCCAGCAAAAAATGTCAGAAGCCTAATGATACAGTGATTGTAAATACATACCCTCCAACTACAGTTTCAGCGAAGGTGATTCCACGTTTTTGTGCCCCGGGATCAGAACTACTCTTCTTCATGATCGATTTCAACGTACCAACCGGACTCTCATTTTCTGAAATCCGCGAACTTGATGATGATGATTTAACGAAGGAAGAAGTAGAAGAAGAAGCAGAAGATCCGAGACTTCCAGCACCAAACCCACTGTCCGATCGTAGACTCATGGTTTGTGGAGATGTATCCCCGGATGAGTATCTGTACTCGGTGTACGTGACCTGGGGTGACCCCGACCCTTCCCTCATGGTAGTCGTGTACGAGGTGGTGTAGTCGGACGATGATGACATTTGTGAGGATGACATACCGCTGTCACTCGACATCCCAGATAGATCCTGTAACCTGGAACTGAGTACCCCATCATCTGTAGATTTTATTTCCTCATCGAATTGTTGAAGCCTCTGTTTACCGATAACCCTCTCTACAGCAGTCAGTCCTTCATCAGAAGTGTCTGTAGTACTTGTTGTATATGTACTAGTAGTTGTACTATATGTATCAGCCATACCGCTGGTATCATATCCACCAAACGAGCTACGTCGCCCCTTAGCCACCTCTCTCTGTATCATGTCAGCATCAGCACCCAGCACCTCTGGTCCTCCAGTCACAGTTTGTGTGTCCGTCACATAACTCTTCTCACCGTCTGCACCAAACACTCGTCGTGTCGTGATCGTTGTGACAGTGAACTGACCGTCTCCATTAGTCTTCCATGTTTTCTCTTCTATTATCTCCTCATTTTCCTCAGATGTTTCTTCCTTTTCTTCTGTCAACGCCTTCTGACTAGACTGTGTAGCGTAGCTATCTGTTGTGTACTTTCTCTCTATCTCATATCCCTTGTCTGTTTTTGAAGCCTCCTGATCTTGAGTAGTTGTATAATAAATTGTTTTTGTTTCTATTGCTTCCTCTTCCATGCGATATTCTTCTTCTGAGTTTTTATCATCTAAATCACAAACAAATGAGTCAATTCTGTCTTCACTAACTCCGATATTTCTGACGTCCGGGCCTGTTGTATTCATGCCCATACTACGAGTGATTTTCTGATTTATTGTGTTGATGCCCCGGTCAATAGACGGTCGCAGAATTGTGTTCATGCCCGTGCTGTATGTAAGCAACCGTTCAGTGTTTGTACCAGAGTTCTTTAACTGGTCTGTGGCTCTAAACACTTGTACATCTGTCTGGCAAGATATATTGTATGATGAAGTTCTGTCTGTCATGGTGGCTGCACTATATTGTCTGGCATGGTCTGTCTGGGTCCAGGATGACTCCTTAAACTGCTCCACTGTATTGGTAGACGAGTCCATCCTCCAGCCATAATCTGTATTCACTGCATGGTTCATTCTATCTGGGAAGGCATCCACACCGATTGACCGTCGACCAACACGATTCCTGACTTCAACATCCACACTGCAGTCACCAACTCCAATAGATCGAATATTCCAGGCTGATGACATATGCTGAACACCAACATTCACAAATTGTTTCTGAGAATCTGCTTGTATTGCAACACTACGAACACTTTTACTGAGGGCATTTTTGAGAGCCGATGTAAACTCTTCACTTCTAAATGTCACATTTGTCACAAGAGCCGTGGTTTCAGTACTGATACCAACAGTCCTGGTAGACGGTTTTTCTACCATGTCAAAGTTATATGATATTCCGATATCCCTAGTGGGTACCCTACACTCTATCCCCACATTCCTCTTGCCTGTATGAGTACCCTGACCTATAATAACAGTCCTGAGCTCCTTCTCATGTATATGTAAAGTGTCATCCAGTATATTACCATCCCCAACACCAATACTCCTGGTCAGCGGCCGTGGACTCTCCGGTGTATACATGGCATTCTGTTTCTGTGCCCGGTCAATAACAATGGTCTGTCTCTCATACACATGTGTACTGTTATCTCTAGTGGTATAACTAGATGGCAGGTCGGGCTGTAGAAGGTACGCCTCCAGTACACTATGATCACCCACAGCTGCCGTCCTCACTTTTGGTTTGGGAGCCACTGGTGGTGGTGATTTTGGTGAGACTGGTGGTGTAGGGAACACTGTATCATCTCCTACTCCTCGACTCACTAAGTTCAGCTGCTTCTTTGCCTCCATCTGTAGACCCAACAGTCGTTTTTCCTCCTTCAACACCGAGATTCTGACCTGCAGCACTGGTATAGCTTTAACTTGCTCTTCCAAATCCTTCATTTTCTGTAGACTAACAGCCACTGCATCCCTGATGGCTTGTAAAGACTCTTTACTGATCATGGTCATGTTGGACTGATGTGATGCTGCACCGTCTTCCACTGGTAAATGTGTTGCCATGGTTTCTGCAAGACTTTCCGACGTCATACTTGTCATTTTCGTTGTTGTGGTCTCTGACGTTGTGTAACCTTGGTAACCTTTTTCACTAGCTGCAGTTGATATTGATGATAAAGAACTATTGGAATCTGCTCTATCTTTGAAAGTAGCAGTAAAAGTTTCGTTGTAAGATTTCAATTCTTGGGCAACTTCTCTGCCAACTTTCTTGGGAAATGTGTTGAATTTTTGTTGTTTATTCATGGTAGCCGTTCCTGAGTCGGTGTACTTCTGTGATGTCATCATCGTCTCAATGGATGACAGCGTCTGATCTACAGATGTGTCAATTTCATCAAGTAACTTATTTGTTGTAGCTTCTTGGTAATATGTCTGCGTTTCCATCGGATTGACAGAGTACTCCGTCATATTCTCTTGCTGTTGATCTTGCAAATAGACCTCCATTGATTTTCTAAGTTTGCGTTTTTCCCTCTGGACACGTTTCAACTGTTTTAAGTAGGTCTGGTTAGACATTGTGTCCACATATTCCACGAAGCCAACATCAACATGGTAACCATACGGACAGCAACGACAGTCTTCATCTTCCTCGGAAACTTTTCTCTCGGTATACTTGAAATCTGGACTAACATCTGTAAAGGTTCAGAGCAACATATAACAAGGTGGATAATCACGTGATGTAACAATTTTAGATAATCTTCAATAATTTTGTTAATACGGGACCAATTTGAATTCGATTGGAAGCAGAGAAGGTGGACTGACGTCACACATAAGATGGATGTGAAGTATTTTTGGAAAATCAACTGATAAAAAAGTTATTGAAGATAAACCAAAATTTTGGTCTATCTTAAATAACTTTTTTATCAGTTGATTTTTCAAAAATCTACAACATTCAGCTTATTTCTGGCATTTCCCTACCTTCTATGCTTCAAACCGAATTCGAATTGGTCAAGTATTAACCCATTACCACACAATGACTCCTTTTGACTCCATACGAGAAAATGGCTTTGTAAAACGTCGTGAAAAATGAAGAAATTGCTTATGACAAGTAGTTTCTTCATTTTCCACAATGTTTTCTATCCAGCGAGACCAGAATATGCAAAATTTTGTTCACTTGAAATTGTCGTCTGCATCATCTTTGAATTTGGACTAGTCTAAAATTTTGTTGTTTGGGAAAGGGTTAACAAAGTTATTGAAGATTATCTGAAATTCTGAGTCACATGATTATACACCGTGGATAAGATGGGTAAAACCATTCTAAATTTGTTATCTCAAATCCAAACCCTATGTTATGTGTACTTATTGGAATTGTCTTAAAAAGACAATTCCAATGCGTACCCACAACATAGTGTTTGGTGAACAATGAATAAAATACTGCATTTTGAAAAGTCATCACACCCTCTTATCTGTAGCTGTGTAGGATGAAATGAGCCAGGATCTGGAAAAACATCAGCATGTACCTAAGAGCAGTCTGATCAGGATCAAGGCTGCACTCTTACAGTTGCTACAGGTCATTAAGAAGCTATTTAAGGACAGCATGGATCCTGATCTGACTGTGCGTATGCACAGGCTGATCTGGATCCAGGTTGTTCTCAAATACCATAAATGACGTTTTTCCAGATCCTGGCTCAAATAAATTATAAGTTGCCAAAAAGATTTGAAAGTTTGTCAATAATTATCAAAAGCTCAACCCATTAACAGACTGCAAAAATTTACACTGGTCAAAATTCAAAGATAATGCAGACAACAATTTCAACAATTTCATTTTTTTTTTTTTTGTCTGTCTGGGTAGAAAATATTACGGGAAATGAAGAAATTATTTGTCACAAGCAATTTCTTTACAATGGAAGCTATGTTTTCCCAGGCCCTTTTCTTACCACACATCGGCATCAAAAAGCGCCAATGTGTGGTAATGAGTGAAGCAAACCACAAATAGGTTGGCACTCTTAAGATGCCATCAAAGTATGAATGGCCACAAAGCATTATGCAAGTTAAAGTAACAAAGGCAGGGTACAAGTTTTTCAAATGTTTGAAAAAATCATTCCCTGTATTAAAATAACTTGTACAGTAAGAGAAGTTCCATGAATAGATATCAAAACTGAAAACCTATCAAATCAACAAAATGTGTTTGTGAAATACATTATGCCCCAAAAGCAGTAAGTTTTCTCGAAAAGTTTCAAACACAGACAAATACAGACAAATACAGAAAGATGTACAACCGTAAAACAAAATGCCCTTGGTTTTCCAATAGCAATTGATTTTGTGCTAAAAATATAATGGGTTTGCCGTTATGTTTTGATAAACCATTGCTCTTTATAAAATCTCGTAACTACAGCTTGAATCAAGCCATAGGTAAGATATTTTATAACAACACCCAAAAACTACTAATTGTTTGTCTGAATTTATGTCATGATTACCTGGATGAAATTGTTTCCTATTCAAGTCTATTCAAGATAGCCAAAGTATGTCTAAGCAGACATTCATTTGAAGGAACAGACAAAATTCATCAAAAAGGCATTGAAAAAATTATTTCTTTTTATTAATTTAAGCCATGATTTACCTCTTCGCTTAAATACGCTTGGAGAAACAGTCCTTCCTGTAGGTGACGTCAGGGACGAGGAGCTGGAATTAGACCCTGTCCGACTTGTCACAGTTTTTATCATGTTAGACTTCTGCTCTGACCGGTTTGTACTGTATGAGTTGTGATACTCAGCAGCATAACTCTTGTCAATGGTATGTGCCTTTTTGTCTGTTAGAGCACTCTCTGATTGTAGCCGCCTTTCCCACATCTGCTTCTTGCTGTCTAAACTCCCATTAAACTGACTTTCTGACGTACCCCGTTTGGGCATGGGATCGAGTTTGATCGGTCGTAATTCCGTCACATGGATTTCCGTGGTGATTGGATGAAATTCTTTCTTCAATGGTTTCACATCTTTCATCTCGGCAGTTGCGGTCTCGCTCTTATATGTGACGCGACTGTCGATGGTGTGGTAGGGCCGATCTGGCGGCCCCTCCGAAAATAGCTTCTCCAAATGGGCCATTGCTACTTCATGTAAACATCATCATCACCTGTAAATATACAGAATAATCTGTGAATTATACTATTAATTGACCCATAACGAAACAACAAAAGTTTAAACTGTTCAAGATTTAAAGATGTTTCAGACGACATTTTCGAGTAAATGAAATGTTGCATTTTTGGTGATCTTCCTCAGAAAACATTCTGGGAAATAAAGAAATTGCTTGTCACAAGCAATTTCTTTATTTTCCAAAATGGTTTCCAAATCCTTTAATTTTTATGGCGTCAAAAAGTTTCAACATGTGGTAATGGGTTAATCCTTTCCTACATAAGCTATGGTTTTGACATAATAGAGGAAACTTGGGAAAACATTAAAGGGGAATAACAAAATGCTGGTAATTAGCATTTTATTCTTTTTCCTCAACATTTTGTATGCATAGAACTTACAGAATTTCTTTTTCATATATATCACTTACTTTGCCATAGGCAATGGCTTTCAATTGAACAGGTCCAAAATCATGTTCTAAAGTTCTAAAGTTGCAGGGTCCTCAAAAATATGGTATGCCTAGTAAATAGCTACATTAACCCTTTCCCAAACAAGACCTGGTTTTGACGTCCCTAATAGAATTGGCTTGGGAAAACATTGAGACAAAAGAAGAAACTGCTGATAACCAGCAGTTTCTCCTTTTGTATCAATATTTTCCGTGTTGTATTGTACATAAATTCTATCTTTTACAACATCCCTTTTGTCATCTACACCAGCTTTCAAATTGGACTACCATTAAAAAGTGTTGTTTGGGAAAGGGTCAAGAGTAAAATCACTGATACAAATAATTTGAGAGAAAAGCCTGTACCGAAAGTAATGTAATTTGACAAATATGTCTGACTTTATTGCCTTATCTAAGCTGCTTTAATCAATGAAAAGCAATTAATCCGGGATTGACTTTTTCTTCACACATACAACAGATAGTCAATATAGGGCTCAAAATGCTACCGATTAAATATTTGTATCAGGGAACTATTTTATCCAGTCATTCATGACGTAATTTTGGTCAAACAATAGTATCGCGTAGGTGTTGTTGTAAAACCTCGCAACTACGGCTTGATTCAAGCCGTAGTTACGTAATTTCAAAACAACACCGACGGTTTCTCAAAACAGAACGGTAAACTCTTGTCTGTTTTTAGCACAAAATTCTTTGCTATTCTAATAGCCTAGAATCTCAACAATTGTTAGACCATTCCAAAACAAACCGGTGAAAAGCATCAAAGACCCAAAATTAAAGAGTTTGATATCATACCATACCATACTGCATTACAATGCCTTGGTCATGTTCAAGTCAACAAAACACATGTAAAAACCTACAATGATAATGTTTTGGCACAGAAAACATTGAGGGAAAAGAAGAAAATGCTGATTATCAGCATTTTCTTCATTTCTCTAAATGTTTTCTCAAGCATAATATTTATGAAAGGTGAGATTTTTACTTTTTCTTCACACATACAATAGATGGTCAATACAGCTCACAATGCCACAAATTAAATATTTGTTCACCACTTTTATAGTTCTAATAGCGCAGGATCCCATCAATCATTGACCCTTTCCCAAACGACCAAATTTCGAGTAGTTCCATTTGGAAAGTTGCTATAGACTACAAAATTAAAGTTGAAATAGAAGAGATTGTGTACAATTTAGCACAGAAAATACTGAGACAAAAGGAGAAGCTGCTGGTCATCAGCAGTTTCTTCTTTTGTCTCAATGTTTTCCCAAGCATCTTATAATGGGGACGTCAAAACCAGGTCTTGTTTGGGAAAGGGTTAAAACAAAATTAACTAGAACTGTCACATAGCCGACAAGTACACAAGCCCCCTGCCCCCACTAACGTGCTAACTGTCAAAGTGCTATAAGTTCTTTAGTTAGAGCACGGAAATGAAATTTAGATAAAGTACAATATATTGTTACCTTGACCTTTGACCTATGTGACCAATGAAATAGGGCATCTCTATGAATCAAGGGCATCAACTTTGTAAAGTTTCATGATCCTAGGTCAAATGAATCTCGATTTAAACCTTTCCCAAACAAGACCTGGTTTTGACGTCCCTAATAGAAAAGGCTTGGGAAAACATTGAAACAAAAGAAGAAACTGCTGATAACCAGCAGTTTCTCCTTTTGTCTCAATGTTTTCTAAATCATAATATTTTACACAAATCCTATCTTTGACAACATCAATTTTGTCATTTGTGGTAGTTTTTGAAGTGGATCACCCTAAAATTTTGTCGTTGAGGAAAGGGTTGGAAACAGATTTTAAAGAAAGTCCAAATAACTTTGTTGTTTACCACTCAAACGAATTTGGTCAAGTCTTTAATTTTGCTAAAAGGGAATAGGTTAATGGTAACTAAATGCAAGAACTGTGTTATATTCCCCTGACGGATCAAAATCAATGGCAGAGAAGAGCTAAGGGGGTCACCAGTTCTGTTTGGTATTTTCTACTTGCATCAATCATTTTGTTCCTAAATACCATTGGGTCAGTTTTATTGCTTCCAATCAATCCATAAACACATCTTATCCTAAATGCTTTAGTATTTTCTTTTCTCTTACCAATTCTCACATTGACGCCCTACAAGATATAGCCTTCAGAAAACATTGTGGGAAATGAAGAAATTGCTTGTCCGAAACATCTTTGAATAGGTCCAAATTTTTGCCGTCTCGTAATGGGTTTAACCCTTTCCAAAACAAGACCTGGTTTTAACGTCCCTGATAGAAAAGGTTTGGGAAAACATTGAAACAAAAGAAGAAACTGCTGATAACCAGCAGTTTCTCCTTTTGTCTCAATATTTTCTGTGTCATATTTTTCACAAATCCTATTTTTAATTACATCCATTCTGTCTTTTGTGACAGTTTTTGAAACGGATCACCCTAAAATTTTGCCGTTTGGGAAAGGGTTAATCAGGTTGCGGTGGCTGGTACATCTAACCATGTGTTCCTAGCATCTCCAGCATTGGTATAAACAAAATATCCACACAAACTGCTCAGATGCTTCACAAACAATGCATCAAATTATGAGAGACAAATGACTTGTCAAATATGTCAGAAAGGATATTTGCAGAGCAATGTTACAAACTATTAAATGGATCAGTAGGTTTGCCTCTTTCTACTGCGGTGGTCATATTGCAGGAACAACTAACCATGGATTCCTGTCATTTCTCATACCAGTACTACCATAACATCCTTAACGAGCCTTTGGTTACTCACCCACATGGGTGAATGATTAACAAACAATTGACCAAACGCCAATCGATAGATCACTCCGCCCAACACAGAATTTAAGACAAACAATGGGGATGTGATCGTCAATAGGGAACGATTTTATCCAGATAATCGTGACGTAAATTCGGACAAACAAAATAGTATTTCGTAGGTGTTGTTATAAAATCTCGTAACTACGGCTTGATTTAAGCCGTAGTTACGAGATTTTATAACAACACCGACGGTTTCACAAAACATAACCGTAAAACTAGTCTGTTGGTAGCACAAAATTCTTTGCCATTGGCATGTCGATTGTTTTGATTGTCAGTCGGTAAATCGATACAATAACACGTGCAACAAAGAACAACTGGGGCATGACATTTTTCTGATCGTCCATTGGCTAATCGATGTTTTTGATTGACAGTCGGCGTTTGGCCCATTGGTGTGTAACATTTTGTCAGAAATGATGTTTGCTGCGGCCATGGATCAAACCCCAGACCTCAGGAGTGAGAGTCCTATGCGCTACCAACAGTGCTATGGCCGCCGCCTACTGTGCTATGGCCGCTGCCTACTGTGCTATGGCTGCCGCCCTGTTACAAACTGAGCTACCCTTGCCCTGCATATCTTGACTAGAAGCAAAATATCTGTTTGTTTAGTTCACAGGGATATCTCATAAAGTGACAATGTTGATATTGTTGATTGAAGTGGAGTTTTATAGTGTTTACTTTGTGAAATATCCTTTTCGTTTGCTCAGCCAGTTTTATTTGGTCAGCTTTTCTGGTTTATAGCCCTTGAAGTTTCCCAAACAGCAAAATTTAGGACATCCTAATTTGAAAGAAACTGCCGAATGACAAAATGGATTTTCATGAAGATAATAATTACTTTATAAAGCTCAATAATGCATAGGAAACATTGAGAGAAAAGAGGAAAATGCTGGCTGCCAGCATTTTCTTCTTTTCCATCAATTTTTTTTCCACATCTACTTTCCTAGGGATAGGGAATAATTATACAGGTAAACTAATAATGAGGAGAATGCTGATTATCAGCATTTTCCTTTTTCTCTCAATGTTTTCCCAAACTATTCTAACTGGGGACATCAAAATTAGGTTTATGAAAAAGACTAAACACCAGTAATGATAATCAGATAAAGGTCACGGTCTAGTTTCCCACAGTAATTGAGCAAAGATTAATCCACTTGCTCAGTGAGGCGCAGTACTGCAGAAAACTTCCTCAATTTTGAGGAGGCCAGTTTCAGTTAGCCCCTTATAGCACTACCCAGCAGGGATGTTTTATTACCCTAACTATGACCCCATAAAACCTTCATGGCATACTAGTAATATCTCTCAACGCCAGTACACCTAGGACCAAGGTGGAACAGCTCTTAGAATTTTATCAGGCTTTCTTTAACCATTCCCCAAAGAAGGCATAATTTAATGTAGATAATGAAATAAGCTTAAAACATTGTGACAAAGGAAGAAATACTGAAAAACAGCATTTCACCTTATTATTTCTGTGGAAATGGTAAATACATTCATTTCTGTTATTTTCAACATCTCTGAAACATGGACCATTCTTAATTTTGCTAGATCTACTTGGGTTTTCTTTTTACTGGATGTTTTATTTTCCCCCATAGGGTGTCATACAGTGGGTCTATTCTTTTTCCTTGGTGTTTTACTGATTCAAATCAGACGGAATGGTGAACATTCTTTGTCTCTCAGTATTTGAAAAAAATCTGTAGTCTGTCATAAACTTTTTTCTGACAGACTTGTCTTATGAAAAATGGTGTAATTCTTAAAAGTATTGAATAATATACACGTGGCAAAATTTAAGAACAGTTCAGATTAAGACATAGTGGTTTGATCGTTTGTTTTTAGCTCGACTTTTCGAAGAAAATGAGAGCTTATACTGTCACCCAGGCGTTGGCGTTGGTGTTGGCGTCGGCATTGCAACAAAGGTTAAAGTTTTTTCAAACACCTGTTTCTACTTATGGTATTGCTCTGAAACTTTGCACATGCTTTTGTGACCATAGTATTAGCCTCTAGGCAAAGATTCATTACTCTCACATTTAATTTACTGGAATTTTAACCTTTTTTGATTTAGAAATTCTGGGTTAAGCAACTTAGAAAAGTCGAACGCGCTGTCTTATGGACAGTTCTTGTTAAGAAAAGAATACCCTTTCCATACAATTTTAGACTAGCATCATTAATACAGTCTGGTAGAGACGAAGAAATGGTTGTTGACAGACAATATTATTTTTGTAACATATCGTAATAAAATATTGACAGAAAAAGAACACATGCTGAAGACCAACACTTCTTTACCCTCAATGTTTTCCCAAGACTTAACTATGAGTTATTAAAACAGATCTTGCTTGGAAATGTTTGGAAAGGTTTAAACACTGATTTGGGAAGAAATGAGCTGCCTCTTATTGTTCTTTTTTCCAGTGAAAAGGGCATTTTACCCTATTCCAAACAGCAAAACTACGAACTTTCCCATTTGAAAGATTCAGTAAATGATAATACGGGTGCTGATAAAGATTAGGTTTGTTTTCACAGAAATTAATTGAGACCTAAAAGAGGAAAATGCTAACCATCAACATTTTCTTCTTTTGTTTCCATGTTTTACAAAGTCTGTATGTAAGGAACATCAAAACCATGTCTTGTTTCGGAAGGATTAAAACATCCAGAATCCAGATCGGTTTATGCCTGAAGACAGTTGCAAAAAGTTTTAAATACAGTCGCTTTCTCAAATGTCAAAAGTTTAGGGTGCTTCTGACAATAAAATAGATGTCGATAGAAATAGAAAATAACAAATGTGATAAATTATAGCTCAGAAAATATTTAGAAAGAAGCAGAAATTGCTGATGATCCGCAATTTTATTTTTTGCCTAGATGATTTCCCAAGCCTTTGCTAATAAGGACGTCAACACCAAGTCTTGTTTTGGATAGGATTAAGAAACCATTGCAATGATTAATTCTTATCTGATCAGGATCTGTGTTCGTCTCATATTCCATAGGGGCTCCTTCCAGATACAAGCCAGGATAACACAAGTAAATGCTTCACTTTCCACTATGTTTTCTACCCAGAAAGACTAGAAAATATGTAATTCCATTCATTTGAAATTTTCGCCTGTAACATCTTTGGATTTTGATCTTAAATCTTGTCGTTTTGTGAAGGGTCAAAGTCATGTGGACATACAACAACCCCCTACCCCCACCCCGAATACAACAACAAAACAACAACAACAACAACAACAACAACAACACACACAAAAGAATTATATCAGCAACTCTGTATAAATCTGTTTACATGTGTCAGAGGCCTCAATGGAATCTAGACCGATCCGGAATCGATCTAATCCAGTTCAGAGTTCTTTAGTCTGGCCTTGTCCAAATTGGAATTCTAAACTAGTCTATGCTGATGTGGAATTGGCCTAGAAAGTTTCCATTCCAGATAAAAAAAAAAATCCAGTCTGGCTAGACCCAATCCGTGATCTGCCTAGGCCAAATTCGAATCTGTTGTTAAGAATGATTTAATGTAAAAATTCCCCCATTTCCTTTAAAAAAATACATTTTCTTCGAAAATGGATAAAAGCAAAGTGAATCTTTGTCATCTAATCATTCAATAGCTAAATACAACCTTTTTTTTCTATACTGAGATTTTAAGAAAATGTGTTACTTAGATTTATCTAGTTTCATACGTTTTCCAGAATTTTAACATTTATGTACAATTACTTATTGGTGCAGTGAAAATATAGTGAAGAACCAACAATAGCACGAAAATGTGGTACAGTAACAAAATACATTTTGCATTTTATCGATAGACATTTTAAAACTCACCAGTTTGAAATCAGAATATTTTATTCATTTATTACCTGGTGATTTCGCGAAGTTTTTTTTTTTTCAATGTAAATTCTGTAAAATATGTGTCCTTTTCTTTTCTTACAATGTTTTGCATCTTAGCATAAAATAATGATTGTGGTTCATCAGCAAATACACTTTCACTATATTGTGGTCAGTGTGTGGGTAATTTATTGCTCTCAGGCTGGGTTTATTGACCATCAACATCTTGAATTACAGATAACCTGGTCAGGGCAATAAGAATCTAGCTGTAATAAGGCCAGATAAAATGGAAAGAGATTTGCGAAGTATTTCCTAGCACTGTGCTCTATCACACTAAATTAAACAATTCAACCTTGAAAATTGTCCACTTAGTCCGAAATAAAATGTCCACTTTGTCTGAAATAAATTGTATCACCGCGAGAGTAGCCGCGGCCCTATGGCAGTTGGTAGAGCATCAGACCCTCACAGTGTCCTTCCCAGCCAAATAAGCTGTATCGGCCCAACTACAGCTTCATGTAAATTAGTGTAATGCCACTACAGCTTCAAAAGTACCCCTACAGCTTAATTGCTTCAAAATGTCACCAAATAGGAGGATTTCTAAGCATTTTATGTCAAAAAGTGATACTTCATGTATTCTTATAATATAAAATGTAATAATTATGTATAAAAACATAATGGGAAAAATTGAGTAATTTCTTCTTTTCCCATTATGGTTTTATTCAGAATTATATATGCATGAACACAATGCATTTAAAGGTTTACCAATACTTATAATTTGCTACTTATTTATAATACAGCTTCAAATTTTTCTGGGGAGAATTAACCCTGCCTCATTCGCGAGATGCCAGGTTTGATCCCCAGCAATGGCAAATATCCTTTCTGACAAAATTGTCTCCCACTAATGCTTTGATAATCGTTAACCTATGTGGCCAAGCAGCCTGAGGCTTGGTAAGGATGTTGTGGTAGTACAGGTATGAGAAATGACAGGAATACAGATTAAAATTAGACTTTTACCTTTGTAAAGCTATTGTAGAAGACAAAATGGATACCGATAAAGACAGGATTTGTGTAAATTATGTCACAGAAAATATTGAGACAAAAGGAGAAAATGCTGATTATCAGCATTTTCTCCTTTTGCCTCAATGTTTTCTAAAGCCTTCATTCTTAAAGACATCAAAACCAGGTCTTGTTTGTGAAAGGATTAAGATACCACAAATGTAATCAAAGATAATCAAGTTGTAATAGTTTACAGAAGTAATCCAAACCTCTTGACCGTCACCAAGATGACTAAGACATTTTGTTGGAGTCCCTATCAATTTACTTATGTAGGTTTTATTTACATTTTACAATCCTCTACTATTTCAATCTTTTCACTCGACTTTACACTTAAAGCCACAACTCATGAAAATTGCAAAAAATTTAGGTCAACATCCACATTAGTTCCCAAATAAATGCACTGTCTCTTTACTACTTCCACAACAAGTTCTTGTCTGAGAAAATATTGAGAAACAAGAGGGCCATTGGCCCTGAAGCGCTCACCTGATATCATAACTTTGTGTATACAAAGTTTCAGGTTGATTGGACAAAAAATGTGACCTCTAGGGTGCACACAAGGTTTAACTAAGATTTGACCTCGTGACCTAGAATTGATCAAGACAATCATTCTGATCAATTTTCAGGTTGATTGGGCAAAAAATGTGGCCTCTAGAGTGCACACAAGGTTTTACAAAGATTTTACCTCATGACCTAGTTTATGACCCCAGATGACCCAATTTTGATCTTGTCCGAGAATTGCTCAAGACAATCATTCTGATCAGTTTTCAGGTTGATTGAGCAAAAAATGAGGCTTCTAGAGTGCACACAAGGTTTTCTAAGATTTGACCCCGTGACCTAGTTTTTGACCCCAGATGACCCAATTTCTAACTTGTCCGAGATTTTAACAAGACAATCATTCTGGGCAAATTTCAGGTTGATTGGGCATAAAATGTGGCCTCTACAGTGCACACAAGGTTTTTCTAAGATTTGACCCCATGACCTAGTTTTTGACCCAAGATGACCCAATTTCGAACTTGTCCGATATTTTATCAAGAAAATCATTCTGAGCAAATTTCAGGTTGATTGGACAAAAAATGTGGCCTCTAGAGTGCACACAAGGTTTTTCTAAGATTTGACCCTGTGACCTAAATTTTGACCCCAGATGACCCAATTTCAATCTTGTCCGAGATTTCATCAAGACAAGACAATCATTCTGAGCAATTTTCAGGCTGATTGGGCATAAAATGTGGCCTCTAGAGTGCACACAAGGTTTTTCTAAGATTTGACCCCATGACCTAGTTTTTGAACCCAGGTGACCCAATTTCGACCTTGTCCAAGATTTCATCAAGACAATCATTCTAAGCAAATTTCAGGTTGATTGGACAAAAAATGTGGCCTCTAGAGTGCACACAAGGTTTTTCTAAGATTTGACCCCGTGACCTAGTTTTTGACCCCAGATGACCCAATTTCAAACTTGTCCGAGATTACAACAAGACAATCATTCTGAGCAAATTTCAGGTTGATTGGGCAAAAAATGTGGCTTCTAGAGTGCACACAAGGTTTTTCTAAGAATTGGCCCCGTGACCTAGTTTTTGACCCCAGATGACCCAATTTTGAACTTGTCCGAGCTTTCATCAAGACAAACATCCTGAGCAAATTTCAGGTTGATTGGGCAAAAAATGTGGCCTCTAGAGTGCACACAAGGCAAAGTTTGACGGACGACACACGACGGACGCCGGACACAGCGGTATCACAATAGCTCACCATGAGCACATTCGTGCTCAGGTGAGCTAAAAAGACAAAAATGTTGATAATTAGATCTACCAATGTTTCCTCTCTTAAAATTTAACCTATGATATAACATAATAATATTCTTTGCTTTCAGCATTAATTATATCTATAAAATTTTGGCTGTCTAAAATTGTGCTGTTTTGGAAATCGTCGGTGTAAATGCAAAACCTCGTATGTCGGTTCTAGCGATTTTCAAAGTACAAACTTGTGTGTCCAATTTAGACAATTCTTGCAGGTTTTTAGATATCTTTACCAATCAGTATCAATGATACATTATTTATGAACAATATTTCCAAATTTCAAGTAAAACATTTCAGTTTGGGAAAAGTTATTACACTTTATTCCCTCCCCTTTAGAATTTTCCAAAAACGAGATACGAGGTTTTGCATTTACAACGACGAAATGTTTTAAAGCTATCAGTCAATAATAACAATAGTCATACAGGGCAAGTTCTACCTGCATGATATAATGTTTAAATAAGGAATAAGTTTTATAATAACAAAATATTCTCAAGAATTTTGGAGTCAAGGACCATTACATGGATTAAATTCATTTTATCTTTAATATCTTTAACCCTTTCGTTTGCAAGCGCGCTTTAAAGCGCGGTTCAGGAACGCCTATACTATTTAGGGGGGCATGGGCTTTTAAAAGCAATTTTTACACTATTAAAGTTATTATGACACCGAAAATATTGCGCAATATTGTTATGTTCTCTTAAAATGTGAAGAAAAACGCAGTTTTTGGGTTTGTATGAGCTGTAATGATGGTCAGGAGGGGTCAATATTCTGCAGAATAGGTCCGGCGAATCACCATGTCAGTGCCAGACGATGATGATAGCGATTACCTTGATTTTTGGGGGGTAAAAAGGTGATTTGAACATTAGAAATGTTTCGGAGACTTCGAATAGTGACTCCGATAGTGATTCCAATAACCCTAAACCGAATCCAGTCCCAAATCGTAGGAGTGGGGGTGGTCGGGGGTCGTGGCAGGGGGCCTGACAGGGGTCATGGGGCTAGAGGTCGAGATTTTGATGAGATGCAAATTTTCTATCAGTTACTTATCATATTTTTAAAGGAAATTGAATAACCTTTCCAATGATATATAGGTTTATGGGTTTTCTGCTAGTAAAATCTATTTATTAAGCATGTGTATACATACACAAAGTGCTTGGAAATAGGGGAAAAATCATTTCTGGGAAATAATTCTGCAAACGAAAGGGTTAAAAAGTAACGGTTGCCTAATGATAGTTATCGGTTGCCTAATGATAGTTATCGGTATATTTCACCCTTCCCCAAACAAGACCTAGTTTTGATGTGTATAACAGTGAAAGATTCGGGAAACATTGAGGCAAAAGAAGAAAATGCTGAACATCAGCATTTTCTTCTTTAGCCCCAATGTTTTCTATGCTGTATCCTTCTCAATGTTTACCTGTAGAAACATGCCTTTTGTCGTTTACAGCAGATTTCAAATTGGGCCAACCTAATTTTTTTTTTATGTAGGAAAGGATTAAGTGGTCCACTTAAAATCTAATATGACAGGTAATGTTTCATAATATTGTGACAAGTTCTTTTTATTCTTTCCACAATGGAACTTGTTTCATACAGCAGTGAACATTAATTTTTTTGTCTGACAGAATGCATGCATAATGCATACTGCGATGTTTTATTTTGTTTAGTTTATTATCCATAGAAGTCAAGAAGGATACCAATGCATCAAATGCACTTCTGTTGCAAAATAATGGTCCATTACTGGAATGATTGAATGGTGTTTAACACCTCTTTAACCCTGTCCAAAACAAGGCCTGCTTTTGACGTCCCTAACAGAAAAGGCTTGTGAAAACATTGCGCCAAATGAAGAAATTGCTGAAAACCAGTATTTTCTCCATTTGTCTAAAAAAAATCTGTGTAATTCTTCAACCAGCGGTTCTTTATCAACACACATTTAGTTGTCTGTAGAAGCTTCCAAGTCAGGAAGTCCATTTTGCCATTTGGTTAAACAGAATCTAAGTCATATCTCAGCGGCTGGAGCAGCTAACCATGGATTCCTTTCATTTGGCTTACCGATCTACCACGTACAACATTCTTTCCTAGCCTCCAGCTACTCTTCAACATAAGTTTATGATTATCAACTCATTGGTGGGAACAAATGTCAGAATTAGCTGCAGCCAGGATTGAACGGGGACCTCATAGTCTACGGACTATAATTCGTAGGAGCTCTAGAAAATGGTTTTGATGGCATTCTTTGTTAATGCTCGGCATCCATGCTAATAATATTCTTTGGGGTATGACAAAACCTCCTAGGGTGGATGCCCAGTCTGAAACTTCGAATTAAGGTCACAGCAAGGTCAAAGGTCAAATGGGTGCAATTTCATGTTTAAATAGTCATTGAGACATTTTAAACTGCTTTACATGCTTGATTATTACTTCTAATTGTGCTAAATTTGCTGAAAACTGCATCAGAGACATTACTTTATTGAAAAGATGACTTTTTGTGAATATTTTGACTATTATGGGATGGAAAAATGTACTTTCCAAAGCTAAAAACGGTATATCTCTGAATATTTCTGACATTTTCAGTCTTTTTTCAATTGTATTTGCCACGATGCCTCAGTCATAAGCATTTCTTAATTTGTAATTGTGTCTTCTATATTATGTAAGGTCCTGTGTACACTTGTACTGTATATCTAAGGAATAATCCGAGTTCTACCGTGGTATATCTTTATTTAACCACGGTTCTGAGTAATGCAGCGAAATCTACCACAGGGTCCGTTGTCGGTGAAACAAGATTCCATTCAATTTAGAAGATAGGTAAGTGTCCCAAATGCTATCTAGTGAGTCCTGACTCCAATACTCATGGTATGCTATGCTTATCCTACTTCATAACGTCTGCATTTGAAATGGCAATATGTTCCTGTTCAGGAATGGTCGCAGAAGTTGCATCTCGTCCAAAACTTTTGTTATATCGTTGAATTTTTCCCTAATTAACATATCTTTGCTACATTGGTTCAATGGCAGTGGTCAGAACAGAACGGTGAATGCAATTTTGTTGTTATCTTTGTAGTCTTCCTATTGAAATGGTTGCTCTGAAGTCTATTGGTACTCACTTACATTCTTGTGGTTGTAGCAGTGCTATTGTAGAGGCTGATAGGCGTATAGCTCTAAAGGTATCCAACCTCTCATTACCACCAAAGACCCAGATGCGAAATTTTAAAAGTGCCAGTAATTCCAGTCCAGATATCTGGTTGTCTGTACAAGTACATAAACTCTTTTCCAAACGAGGGCTGGTTTTGATGTCCCTAGTAGAAAGAGCTTGGGAAAAACATTGAGACAAAATAAGAAAATGCTGGCTATATGATACACAAACACATTCCAGTATTCATAAAGATTCGTTTTGTCGGCTTCAGAAGCTTCCAAATGGAAGCACCATAAGATTCTGTTGTTTGGGAAAGAGTTAAAGATACATATAACTATTACGACAATACAATCAATGAAAAATGATGACACAAATCTTTCTATTTAGCCCTGGTCGTCTGTCTACTCCTCCATCTGTATGTTCTTTTGTCCGTTAGCAATTTCTTGGGTGCTCAACTCCTCTTACAGTTTCTTTTGGAAGATAATCAAACTAGGATATCTGTTCATGAAGAGGCATTTTATCTTTAGAACACTCAAAGTACTCAGCTGTCTTTCAGTTCTTTCAATCTGAGCAAATCGATTTCACTGTGACCAGCCTTAAATGGAAATTTTAGATACCATGAACACACATTTTGGGGTAAACAGCAACTCTTCAGCAATTTTGGAAAGGTGCACGCTGACGATGTCATGAATGATATGGGGAATCCTTTTTAAGAAGAACATCCTGATTTGTTTACTCTTTACCTGAAGATAATATTAGTCACTACTTGACTTCTTTTGCGTAATGTAAACCAGAATTAACTCCCTGTGGTCAAAAGCAATTTAGGATTTTTAAGTAAAATTGTATGTCTTTCGCGTACTTGTTTATAGCTTGCAAATCATGAGGAAGCTATTTCTTCGAACTCTCCGGTTGTGCTTGGTTGGAACTAAATACTTCACAGCAGTACTAAGTTCCAGCTTTCCTCAGTTCTAGGAACCAAAATTGCAGCTGCATATATACAAAACCAAAAGTCTATGCTATCATAGTTGATGGATCAGCTGTGATAAACACATAGTCGCTTTGTACCTCCAAATGCTTTAGGAACATGCAGCTGAATGTGCCAAACCGTCATGGGCTTTTACAGGCTAACTGATTTGGTTTGTCGATGTACACAGATACACCAGCCTAAATGTTGAAACAAAGGTCAAAGCATGATCAAGACATCAAATACAGAGTGACTGACAATTGCATTCCATCTTAAAGGGACATTTCATTCCAATTTCAATTTTTTAAAGTATGTCTTGATGCAAAGATTTGTTATTCTGATGAGTATAAATACTATTAGTTTTTTTAAGTTGTTGCCAATAAGCGAGAAACACGCGTTCAAAGTTGAGACATAATCAATAAATTGCATATAAATCCGAACTGTTGTCCACAACAATTTGTTCAATTTTAACACAAAAATATATATTTCTCGTAAACGGCGCAATATTTTGGCTTGAAATTTTCAGAATTTCCATAAGGAAATATACTCTTTCAGATAAAAATAAAAGTAAAATTTATGACAAAAAATTCTGAAATGTCACTTTAAGTATGGCATATATTTTGTTTAGACAATGACAACAAGACTGATTGCAACACCTTTCAGGCTGAAGATTGTTCAGATATGTCAGCAAAATATTGTCATTATAAAAGGGGAAGAAAGGGTTGTAGGTAGCCAGTCTTGGGGAAATTGCGCCTTGTAATCATAAGCAAATACACGTTTGATAATCAAAGTCAGCAGCACAGACGCAATGCATTTCAAAGACTAAAATTTAATGATATTGGTATTGAGAAGCTTTCGTTTAAGGTTATAAACTTATGCTAAACGCCCCTACATACAGTGCACTAGGTTTTTTGGTGGAAGAAAGAGAGAGTCTTTCATGCTTTCACTGGCTGTGTTATTGTTTCAGCTTTACGGTTATAGGACAAGGGACATAGTTCTTCTCTTTTTATCATGTCTGCCAGCAAAGCTATATGATGTGTAATCCCCAACTAGCGCAGCTTTGGAAAGGTCTACTTTTTACCAAGCAGAATGCACTTGCGGTCAAATAACTTTCCCCAAAATGGAAGTAATGAGCCTTCCTAAATAGGAATGGAAGAAATGAAGAATCACATAGCATATTGAATTAACTTCCGTCAATTGTTGTGGGCACAAGAAGTCGTGCAAAGATTGGTGCTATTGACTTAGCCTACGCTGCACTGGATTATGCAGATGTAAATGCTGACGCTCCAAGAAATCAGAGTGGTGAGCTATGCACGCTACCATTTAAAGAGACCAATGTTAGGTGATTTATGCATCAGGCTTACATCACATTATTTCTGACCAAAATGAAAGGAAACATAGAACTGGTATTAAGTAAAACACTTCCCATTGAGAAACATTTCACCATAACCATTACTAGAAATTAAAAGGGTCTTAGTATTAAAGATTGCGTTTTGTCTGCACGAATTTTATAACTGCCTCCGGGTTGATAAATTTTCTATTGTTTGCCAAAAAGTATTGTTCAAAATATAAGAAATAGCAATTTTATGCACAGAACATTTTGAATCATGTTATCTTGTGTTTAAAAACATACGTTTGTTGAAAAAAAAAGCAGCCAATCATATCAAGTTTTATAGTAAAAACGGTATTTTCCACCCGTCAATGGCTGCCATCCTGGAAATAGTGGCCATCTTGTAATTTTTAGGCACAAAACATGATAAAATTCTGTTTTCTCATGTCTGGAAACATTCATTTTGTTGTGAAAAGGACAAAAATCGACCAAATATATTAGCTTTTATGGTAAAAGCGGAATCTTTCAAACGTCAATGGCGGCCCTCTTGAAAAATGGCGGCCATCTATACTTTTTGAATGGCTAATTGGTTTTTATCTAGCTACATGGTTTTATAGAAGCGTGTGCCAAGTTTGATGCTTGCATCATCAAGTGCGTGAATTTTGCATTTACAAAAAAATGTATCTGCTTAGCTATTTGCCAGTGTCGCACGTTGGAACGTAATTTACCTGTGACCTCATTCTGACCTGGAATTCGACAGAGAAACTAAGCATGCTTCCGAACATTGTTTGAAGTAGTCTAGAACATTTCTAGCATTGATACCTTTGGTTACAAGAATGTCTTGGATTATGTGTGTGTAATAAAAGAACTAAAGCTTTTATTCAAGTTCAATAAGAATTTCATTAAGTATCGTGCTTTATTTTGTAATTGACCTGAGCGATTTTAGCATAAAATTTAATATGGTAAAATAATGTTTGAAAATGACAATATAGGCCCTGGGTGAGCCTCAGTCCATTCCTGATTCAATTTATTTGATAACGTTTAAATTGCTTTCATTTTGTGTGGACGCAAATAATTCTGCTTTATCTATAAGCCATTTTTCTTGATTTTTGCACTCATTGACCTTTGACCTCATTGTGACCTTAAATCGAAAAATCACGCTGGGCATCCACCCCTTTCTTGTTTGTAATAGTCTAAGGAACAATTCTAGCATGGATGCCAAGCATTAACAAAGAATGCCATCAGGAGTCATCGTAGGATTTATAGTCCGTAGACTATCATGTATGAGATTCAAACATGCTACCAACTGAAATATGGCTGCTGCATAAGAGACGTCAAAACCAGATTTTGTTCAAGACAGAGTTAACCCATTACCAGACGACAAATTTTTTTACAGTTTCAAATTCAAAGATGATACAGACCACAATTTCAAGTGAATGAAATTTTGCATTTTCTGGTCTTTCTGGGTAGAAAACAAGGTGCAAAATGAAGATATTGATTGTCAAAAGCAATTTCTTCATTTTTCACAATGTTTTCCAAAGCCTTTTTTCTTGAGGGGCATCAAAAAATGGCAATGTGAGGGAATGGGTTAGAGCCGACTATTGACACACACACATGAGACATAAATATCAAAACCTGGTTTCACAACCTTGGAATTTGTGCTAAATCCGGTCAAATATGAATTGATAATTTGACAATAACATAGTCAGTCAGTCTGAGCTAAAATTGAGCCAAAATAGAACTTCTTGTAGTTAACTCTTAAGGGGGAATGCTCCAGTTTCCTAAATTTTTTCCCAATAATAGAATTTATTTATATGTTGTATGTTGAAATTACATGTTATTACCAATTGAAAAATAAAATAAAAATGGATGGTCAGCGATCTTGTTTGAATTTTATAGGCATTCGTATAACATACCCCTACATCGAAAAAATGCACAATTTCTTGCACCTGTCCAAGGTCACTAAAATGCTAATAAAATGCTGTATATTCATCGTTTAGTCCCGAAAACGGATTTAAAGTAACGTCTTACATTTATTAAGAACAGAAAACCCAAAATTTGTGCTTTTATAAACGCGTAAATGTATAAAACAGCAAACTCACGTGTTCGGTTAGATCAACGAAGCTGGAGTGTTTTATGTCAAAATTTACATATTTTTGGAAATATTTCAAGTTCTATATAATAGAATTTGATAAAACTCCCTCATTGTATTAAGCAACATGTCCTGGTAATAATTCAAACAGAAAATATATAGGTCAACGCACTTATTAGAGAATTACAGCAATTTTTATCAGCTACACATGAATAAAATGACGCAAAACAGTGGTAACTGCATACACACTTACGACTGTCTTGCTCTAAATAATCGATTTCCATCTTGAGGAAGTCAGTTTCGCATAATAAATACACTTTTACTGTCGAAATGGTAAATTGTAATAATGTGTTATATTATTAAAAGTATGGTAGCGAAACATATTGGTACGAAACATTTAATTTACTACCGTAATGACCGAGTGTTCTGAAAAACTGGAGCATTCCCCCTTAATAATTTTCAAAACAAGATCATGGGCTGTAACATTCACCAACATTTCTAAATTGATTGTCTATAGCAAAATTACATTACAGGTGAGACATATGTCTCGGCCAATCAGATGGATTGTTTTGTAATTTTAACAGTATGTTGGTGAATACCACCCCCAGATTTTGAGGCAAAAGAAGAAATTCTGAAAATATACATTTTCTCCTTTTGCCTTAATATTTTCTATGCTATAACATTTCTTTTGTTTGATTGTTTTCCAAAATATTTTTCTATTATGCACATCAAAACCAGCGGCCTATTTCATCAAAACATTTAAGACATGTTTTTGACTTACCAATGTCTTAAATATCGCTTAAAACAACAATCGCATAACCAAGGTCTCGAAAGATTGGCGATACACGTTTTTTGCCCTAAATTTGTCCCAAGACACCGGTTAGTCAAAAATATGCCTTAAATATTTTGATGAAACTGGGACCAGGTCTTGTTTGGGCTAAGGTTAAATGGCTAACAATAGTTTGTAAGATTTCAGATGAATTTGACTTTTCAAAACTGATTTTCATTACAATTATGCAAATGAAGGTATTTATTTAAATTTAACCCTTTCCCAAACAAGGAAACTCCAGACTCTGAATTTGGAAGCTGTTCTAGACAACAAAATGGGTGTATAAATAAATATGGAATTTGTGTACAATATGACACAGAAATTATTAAAGGATAGGGGAAATTGCTGATTATCAGGTGGTTTTTTTTTTTTTTTTTTCTTTACTTCAACCATTTCTGACTTTTTCTACTTTTAAGGACATCAAAATCCTGTCTTCGTTGAGAAAAGGATAAAGGGCAAACAGTATGGTTTGTACAATTTCAGATAAATTTCACTTTTACAAACTGGTAGTTTCAAAACAATTATGCAAATGAAAGCATTTATTCAAAGTTAAATGGCAATTTAAATGACATCAAATGTGAATCCTTTGCTGTATGAGGAAATGGATTGGCCAAACAAGACATAGCTTTGATGTTTCTCATATACAAAGTTGAGAAAACATTCATGGAAAAGAGGAAAATTAAGACAAACAAAATTTTCCAATGAATAAAGACGACTGGTTGAATGCCACTTTCAACAGCTTGGCTATTATTCAGTGACGGTGGTGGCTGGAGCACCTAACCATGGATTCCTGGTGTATTTCTCACAGCATTACCACAATATCCAATCTGAGCCTAGAGCTGGTCTGAGTCACAATGCAAATCCATTGGTGACAGAAAAAATTACTTTTGTCAAATGTCAGAAGGGATATTGGCCCAGCCAGTGTTCGAACTCACAACCAGACCCGGGTTCCAATTCACCGACTGAACAATCCAGCCTCAGCAGATTTAATTGAGTGATCAACAATAGTGAAACTGAGTTTACATGAAGTCAGCATTTTTACATGATATATTATCCCCTCAAAGGCTAATGAAGCTGGTACTCATTAACCCTTTCCCAAACAAGACCAAATTTTTACATTCCTAGTAGGAATTGTTTAGGAAAGCATTGAGGATCATCAGCATTTTTTTCTTTTTTCTCAATATTTTCTATGCTACAATATACACATTCTCTAATTTGGGCATGAATAATTTTGTTGTCTGCAAATCCCTGGACTAGCATTCTTTTCCATTTGGGAAAGGGTTAACCCATAACCATACAACAAAACTTCAGACTTGTCCAAATTCAAAGATGTTGCAGACAACAATTTCAAGTGAATGAAATTTTACAATATTTTGTATTTTGGGGTAGAAAACATAATGGAAAAAGAAGAAATTGCTTATCACATTGTCCACAATGTTTTCCAAAGTATTTATCTTGTTGGGCATCAAAAACCGTCATTATGTGGGAATGACTTAACCCTTTCCCAAACAATTTTAGACCCGGTTTTGACGTACCTAATAGAAAATGCTTAGGAAAACATTGAAGCAAAAGAAGAAAGTGCTGGTGACCAGCACTTTCTCCTTTTGCCTCAATATTTTCTGGGCTTCAACATGCATATTTTCTCCTTTTGATATAATATATTTTGTCGTCTGCAGCCCCTTTGAATTTGGACAACCCTAAAATTTTGTTGTCTGGGAAAGGGATAAGTACCTATTAATCACTGTCCCCTCCCTCCCTTTTCTGCATTACTCAGTTGGCCTTTCCCCTCTGACAGCCAAGATTAATGTCACACTGTTGTCCTCTTTGGTCAAAGTGTGACCGCATTCTTATGCTACTTTGAACAGATTAGCCTTTGTGAGGAATGTAGTTGCAATATTGTAACGGAGTCCTGTTCAGGATACCATGAACCTGTCCTCACAAAAATAATCATGTTGATGGTTCATGGAAATTGTAGCAAATCTGTCAAGAATTCAGCAAAAAGACAAGAGAGCCATTATTCTCAAATGACAAAATAATGTCGCTTTTCAGCAAAAACCTATTAACTGCAGCTTATTTTAAGCTGCAGTTACAAGGGTTTTGTTGAAAATCAGCCATGATCAAGTTCAAAGATTTGATATCATAGCTATGTGGAATGCAGTGAATTTGTCATGAATACAGAGAAAAGACGAGACGGCCATAGTCTAATGCTTTTTTTGTATTTAGATCCATTTTTCTGTAAGACATGGCTAAACCCAGATAATATGCACATGGTCAGGTGACTAAGTAGTAATCTTGAGTGCTAGTGTTCACAAGATGTGGATGAATTGGACATTGGGACGGACAGACAGGTGGACAGACAGAGAAGATGATATCCCCAAATGACCGCCTTCAACAGCTTACAGAAACTTGTATCCTAATTGACCTGTAAACTGAATATTGCTGCTTTTCAACAAAAACTTCGCTGCTGACAAGCTGTTGCTAAGAGGTTTTCGTCAAAAAGCGACAATGTGTAGAATGTTGCAGGTTATAATCTTTGAGAGTCCTTAGTTTGAGTATCTATTGAATTTAAGCAGGCTCTTGTTTGTCAGCAGCAAAATAATGCTGATTTTCAACAAAAACCTCGTATCTACAGCTTGTTCAAAGCTGTAGATACGAGGTTTTTATTGAAAAGCAACAATAAGTTGTTTTGAATTTGAAATATCAAAAGTGGCCTAACTGATATCTTTAACTTAACCCATTACCAAACGACAAATTTTGGACTGGTCAATTTCAAAGATTTTGCAGACGACAATTAGAAGTGAATTAAATTTAATATTTTTAGCACTTATTGTGTAGAAAATATTGTGGGAAATGAAGAAATTGCTTGTCACAAGCAATTTCTTCATTTTCCACAATGTTTTCCAAAGCCATTATCTTGTGGGGAGTCAAAAAGAGCCATTGTTTGGTAATGGGTTAAAATGACTTATCTTCAAAATTTGAGTGAACAAAACAAATTTTAGATTCTCTATATCTAAATAGATGCACGAGATCTAAAATGCACCTATTAGCTAATTAACAAAAGCCAACAATTTTTACGTTCTGATGAGTTGGGGCAAAACTCTTTTAACCCATTACCAAACAACAAAATTTTAGCCTAGTCCACGCTCATAGGTGTTGCAGAAGACAATTTTCTTTGAACAAAATTCAACATTTTTTGGACTTTCTTGGTAGAAAACATTGTGGGAAATGACGACATGTCACAAGCAATTTCTTCATTTTCCACAATGTTTCCCAAAGCCTTTATTTTTTGGGGCGTCCAAAAGTGTCAATGTGTGGGAAAGGGTTAAAAGTATTGTATTGCAATAGTTAGGCTCTATTACCTGTATCTAATGCATAAGGTTTTTTATCACTTTCAACAATTTATCAGTGATATCATGACAACGTTCACTTATCCATGCACTTTTCTGGGTATCACCAGTACTTTCAAAAGTAAAAAATGTGTTTGTTATAGCATAGAAAATATTGAGGGAAATGAGGAAATTGCTGACCATCAGCAATTTCTTCATTCGCCTCTATCTTTTCCCAAGCCTGTTCTATTTAACCCTTTCCCAAACAAAACCTGGTTTTGACGTCCTTGATAGAAAAGGCTTGGGAAAACATTGAAACAAAAGAAGAAACTGCTGAAAACCAGCAGTTTCTCCTTTTGTCTCAATATTTTCTATGTCATATTTTACACAAATTCCATCTTTTAAAACATCCATTTTGTCATTTCTGTCAGTTTTTGAAGTGGATTACCATAAAACTTTGTCGTTTGGGAAAGGGTTTAACCCTTTCGGCGCCATAGGCGACGCACGTCGACAGTCTGGTTCACCGCCGCACGTCGATAGCTGTCGACAACTAATAGTGGGGGTATTTGTGTAACAATTACAAACATTTAAATAACACAGGTATCACCGTTTCCGCTATCGGAATGAAAACAAGGCTGTCAATTTAGTTTTTTGCATTTTTCGGCAGAAAATTGGCATTTTTTCGATATTTTGAAGCTTTCTAAAAATTTCAACAATTGTGAAGGCTTTCGCTTATAAGTATGACTTCCTCTCAAGGAAGGAGGTCAATTATTATTGCCAAGAAGTCCTGGATAGTGTGTTTAATGGCAGGATAAGTGAAGGACTAAACAGTGGCTTTGATTCCGATGAAATTTTTTGAAGTTGGGAGGAAGAAATCGCATCTAACCAAGCATAAAAGGCACCTGTCAGACATGTCCGAAATTGGTTATCCGAATACTATGTAAGTTAATATTTCATTTTTGTTATTCTATTCCCCTTTTCCAATTCATTAGACTCAAATATAGAAAATTAATGTTATTTGAGGTAATAGAATGGCTTGTACATCTAAAAATCATAAAATAATAAGTTTGTGAAATGCCAAAATTTATTTGGCGCTGAGAACAACGTTTTGCTATTAATTCGGCGCCGAAAGGGTTAAGGACATCAAAATGAAGTTTCTCTTGGGTAAAGTGAACCATTGTTGCAGCCTTACGGGTAGGATAAACATAACCATTAAATCAAAATTTACCTGTTACGACCATTAAAACCATTAAATCCGACTACATCCAAACCACTGTCATTAATGGCCCTACATGGTGATAAAATATTGACTACCTATACAGGACCAAAACGGATAAACAAATAAACTGGGACACGGAAAAATGTGCCTTGTTCAGAATGACATGGATCTAGATCAGTCTGTGTTTACATTCACAAGATGGATAATCATGTGATACAATATTTTCAGAAAATCTTCAATAATTTTATAAATACTGGACCGATTTGAATTTGGTTTAAATCAGAGAATGTGGACAGGTGTCGCGCATTAGATGGATGTGTTGGATTTTTGAAAATTTTGGTTTATCTTCAATAACTTTTTTATCAGTTGATTTTTCAAAAATCCAACATGTCCAGCTTATTCCTGGCATTTTTCCACCTTCTCTGCTTCAAACTAAATTCAAATTGGTCAAGTATTAAAAAAGATATTAAAGATTATCGGAAATTCTGAGTCACGTGATTATACACTGTGATTCAGTCTGATCAAGATCTAGTGTCCAACTCTCACGGTCAACAACTGTCAGACAGCAGAATGGATCCTGATCAGATCATGATTGTTTTAACCCTATTTCAAACCAGACCTGTTTTGACATCCCTAATAGAAAAGGTTGGGAAAACATTGAAGCAAAAGAAGAAAATGTTGATTACCAGCATTTTCTCCTGATGCCTCAATATTTTCTGTGGTGTCACACAAATCTATTCTTTATCAGAGTCCATTTTGTCATGTGCTGCAGCTTTCCATCAGATCAACCCTTTCTTTTTCCCCATCTAGAAGCCATACTTAACCCTTTCGTTTGCAGAATTATTTCCCAGAAATGACTTTTTCCCTATTTCCAAGCACTTTATGTATACAAATGCATAATAGATAGGTTTTACTTGCAGAAAACCCATAAACCTATATATCAAAGGTTATTCAATTTCCTTTAACAATATGATGAGTAACTGATATAAAATTTGCATCTCATCAAAATCTCGACCTCTAGCCCCATGACCCCTGTCAGGCCCCCTGCCATGACCCCCGACCACCCCCACCCCTACGATTTGGGACTGAATTCGGTTTAGGGTTATCGGAATCACTATCGGGGTCACTATTCGATGTCTCCGAAACATTTTTAATGTTCAAATCACCCTTTTACACCCAAAAAATCAGTGTAATCGCTATCATCATCGTCCGAGACTGACATGATGCGGGACCATTTCTGCAGAATATTGAACCCTCCTGGCCATCGTTACAGCTCATAAACCCCCAAAAACTGCGCTTTTCTTCACATTTTACGAGAGCAAAACATTATTGCGCAATATTTCAGCATGTATCCGTTGTCATAATAACTTTACCAGTGTAAAAATTGCTTTTAAAAGCCCATGCCCCCCTAAACAGTATAAGTGTTCCTGACCGCGCTTTAAAGCGCGCTTGCAAACGAAAGGGATAAAGTCCCTTTCTCAATATTATAAACAGCATAACATTGGTGGGGAGTCAAAACCTCGTAACTACAGCTTGAATAAGCTGGAGTTACGAGGTTTTGACTACCCACCGACGATAAAAGCTTACAACCTTTCATCTATGACAGGATGAAAGTGAAACTTCAGAAATACAAAATAATACAAATTACCATGATTCATGATACATTTATGCTTTTTTACGAATTATGCATTTCATAACTTTTCTACGTGTTAGATCTATTTTCCCAGAGAATTCAAAGTTCTTCAAAATGGACCATTTTTTAAATGGTCTAAAAGGCTGTTAAGCTTATTCCTAAACAAGACATCATAGATGATAACCAGCAATAACCTTTTCATTCAATATGTTCTGTCCTGGTCGTTACACACACATCTTCTACTTTTGATGCAACATATCATCGCTGTTATTGCAAAAATTCCTAACTCTAGCTTTAATCAAGCTGGAATTATAAGGTTTTGCAATAAAAACATTGACAACTCACTACTTTCCAACTGGACTTGTCTAAAATTTCATTGTTTAGAAAAGGGTTGTGACAGCATCTGTGATCTATCAGACTGGTTATCCTATCAGCATAATGAGTTGATTGTTCCAAATAAGGTAAATTGTAGATAAATGGACAGGGTGTCATTTACATGGCTAGACTCAAACCAACAGAAATTAGAGAGGATATAAGTATTCTAAATTAATCATTTCCATTTTCAAACCATAACTAGAACTGTCGCAAAGCGGACAAATACCCCCCACTAGCGCCTTGTCACTGAAAAGGTGCTGTAGGTCAACCGGTTCTTGACTTAGAACACAGAAACGGATTTTAAACAAAGTCCGATTGTGACCTTGACCTTTGACCTTGGTGACCCAAAAACAATAGGGCACCTCAATGGGTCATGGCAACAACTCTGTGAAGTTTCATGATCCTTGGTCAATCGGTTCTTGACTTAGAGCAGGGAATCAGATTTTAAACAAAGTCCAATTGTGACCTTGACCTTTTGACCTTGGTGACCAAAAAACAATAGGGCACCTCCTTGGGTCATGGGCAACATCTGTGTAAAGTTCCATGATCCTAGGTCAACCGGTTCTTGACTTAGAGCATGGAAACGGATTTTAAACAAAGTCCGATTGTGACCTTGACCTTTGTGACCCAAAAACAATAGGGCACCTCCTTGGGTCATGGGCAACAACTGTGTAAAGTTTCATGATCCTAGGTCAACCGGTTCTTGACTTAGAGCACGGAAACGAATTTTAAACAAAGTCCAATTGTGACCTTGACCTTTGACCTTGGTGACCCAAAAACGATAGGGCACCTCCTTGGGTCATGGGCAACAACTGTGTAAAGTTTCATGATCCTAGGTCAACCGGTTCTTGACTTAGAGCACGGAAACGGATTTTAAACAAAGTCCAATTGTGACCTTGACCTTTGACCTTGGTGACCCAAAAACAATAGGGCACCTCCTTGGGTCATGGGCAACAACTGTGTAAAGTTTCATGATCCTAGGTCAACCGGTTCTTGACTTAGAGCACGGAAACGGATTTTAAACAAAGTCCGATTGTGACCTTGACCTTTGACCTTGCTGACCCAAAAACGATAGGGCACCTCCTTGGGTCATGGGCAACATCTGTGTAAAGTTTCATGATCCTAGGTCAACCAGTTCTCGACTTAGAGCACGGAAACGGATTTTAAAAAAAGTCTGATAGTGACCTAGGGCACCTCCTTGGGTCATGGGCAACAACTGTGTAAAGTTTCATGATCCTAGGTCAACCGGTTCTTGACTTAGAGCACGGAAACTGATTTTAAACAAAGTCCAATTGTGACCTTGATCTTTGACCTTGGTGAACCAAAAACAATAGGGCACCTCCTTGGGTCATGGGCAACAACTGTGTAAAGTTTCATGATCCTAGGTCAACCGGTTCTTGACTTAGAGCACGGAAACGGATTTTAAACAAAGTCCGATTGTGACCTTGACCTTTGACCTTGGTGACCCAAAAACAATAGGGCACCTCCTTGGGTCATGGGCAACAACTGTGTAAAGTTTCATGATCCTAGGTCAACCGTTTCTTGACGTAGAGCACGGAAACAGATTTTTAACAAAGTCCAATTGTGACCTTGACCTTTGACCTTGCTGACCCAAAAACGATAGGGCACCTCCTTGGGTCATGGGCAACATCTGTGTAAAGTTTCATGATCCTAGGTCAACCGGTTCTTGACTTAGAGCACGGAAACGGATTTTAAAAAAAGTCTGATTGTGACCTTGACCTTTGACCTTGGTGACCCAAAAACAATAGGGCACCTCCTTGGGTCATGGGCAACAACTATGTAAAGTTTCATGATCCTAGGTCAACCGGTTCTTGACTTAGAGCACGGAAACGGATTTTAAACAAAGTCCGATTGTGACCTTGACCTTTGACCTTGGTGACCCAAAAACAATAGGGCACCTCCTTGGGTCATGGGCAACAACTGTGTAAAGTTTCATGATCCTAGGTCAACCGATTCTTGACTTAGAGCACGGAAACGAAAAAGTCTACGGACGGACGGACGGATGGACGGACAGACGGACGGACGGACGGACGGACGGACAGACAGACAGACATGGTGAAACCAATATACCCCCCTCTACTTCGTAGGTGGGGGGTATAATTATATCATCGGTGTTATTGCAAAACCTTCATCTACAGCGATAATTAAGCTTTAGATACAAGGTTTTGCAATTACATGATGAAATGTTGCAGGTACTCATTTGAATCCTCTTGATGAGAAAGGATTATCTAATTACCAGACGGCAAAATTGTAGAATGGTCTAAATTCAAAGATAATGCAGACAACAATTTCAAGTAAATGGATCTTTCTTTTCTTTGTCTTACTGAGCATTTTCTTCATTTACAACAATATTTTCCAAAGGATTTAAGATGTGGGGCTTCAAAAGGCCTCATTGTTTGGAATCGATTAAACATTCTGCAAAAAACAAGCCTTCTACTAAGCTATCAAAATATTTCCTAGAAATATCCTTACATAGCCGCTCTAATCCGAACACTCTATCTGTGATTAAACTACAGATCTAATTTTCTCCGGAACTCTTCTATATTCCAAGGAATCAATTTGAGCATGCATATGGTAAAAAGGCCCTTACGGCATTTGAGATGACAAAATAGAACCAACGCTGATGAATTATTTGTCCTTACAAAATTCTTGCAACACACAAGGCATCCACAAAGTCTTAAGCTATCACAAAATTTCCTAGAAATATCCTCGAAAGGCTGATCTTATCCAAATACTAAGCATCTAATGTGTGATGTAATTTTCTTTGTAAATCTTCTATATTCCAAGGAAGCAATTTGGGTATGCATCTGGGGAAAAAAGCCCCTATGTCATTTGAGGTAGCTATAGAACCTGATCAGCATTGTGCCAGCAATATAGTCTGATAGAGATATATGCTGATCACATATGTAAAGAAACTGTCAGAAGATGGAATAGATCTTGTTAAGACTACACATATGAAAGTTGGTCTCAAATGGCACAAGGGCTCTTTTTCTAGATCTGTTTCATTTGAATGAAAAATATCTGGGCGCCTTAAGTAATTGAAACTACAGCAAAACACACAAAGAGAGGGACAAAAAGGCATCCAAGATCATAATATTGATGCCAGGGAACATTTTCAAGAAAAATTCAATAAAAGATCAAACAAGTTTCATTTCTATTTTTCAGGGCTATTTTGAAAGGGAATACAAACTGTTACAGACTTAACCCATTACCAGACGACAAATCAAAATTCAAACATGCTGCAGACGGCAATTTCATGTAAAAATTGAATGTATCATGGTTTTTCTAGGAGGAAAACATCATGGAAAATGAAGAAATTGTTTGAGAAAAGCAATTTCTTCTTTTTCCACAATGTTTTCCAAAACATTGATATGTTGGGGAGTCAAAAAGAGTCAGTGTGGGAATGGGTTAATTCTTTCACAAACTGATATTTTTCGGTGCTTTTTCTTTTTCAAGAAACATATTGAATGAAGTTGCAGACGACAATTTCAATGTGATAAAATTTCAAAATTTTATGACTTTTGGGGTAGAAAAACTTGTGGGAAATGAAGAAATTGCTTGAAACAAGCAATTTCTTAATTTTCCACTGTGTTTTCCAAAGCCTTTATCTTGCCTGGCGTCAAAAGGCTGTGAGGTAATGGTATTTATCCCAATAAGCAAGAAAATAATTACCTTCTGTTCCCTAAACGCTGACTTTTGTGTTCCCTTTAAATACATTCAACCTGCAAATACAGAAATAATTCAATCAAACCTTGTCATACTAAATTTCCCAACCAAATCCTGGGGCCATTTATCCCCAATGTTTCTAAATTGATTGTCTAAAGCAAAATTACATTACCAGCCATCTGATTGGATGTCACTCGTCTCAGCCAATCAGATGGATTGTTGTGTAGTTTAACCCTTTCCCAAACAAGACCTGGTTTTGACGTCCCTAATAGAAAAGGCTTGGGCAAACATTGAAACAAAAGAAGAAACTGCTGATAACCAGCAGTTTCTCCTTTTGTCTCAATATTTTCTGAACTATATTCTGCTTAAATATTGTCTTTATTAACATCCATTTTGTCATCTGTAGCAGCTTTTGAAGTGGATCACCCTAAAAATTTGCCATTTGGGAAAGGGTTAAAAGGTAAACTTGGATTTAGACTGGCTGGTCAATACTAAATTTTATGTCCCTGGTAGAAATGGTTAAGCAAAACATTGGGGCAAAAGAAGAGAATTCAGGTAACCTAATTTCTCTGTTACCTTAAAAATATTAAGGGATAAGCAGATAATGCTGATCATTTTCTTGTTTTCTTTCGGTGTTTTTTTTCTCTGGGTCATCAAAACAATCGTATTGTTAAGAAAAGAGTTAACAGGCTTGGCATTTAAGCAATATCATTAAGGCATATTTGAAAACATGACTAAGCAGACTGACATTTCAGCTGCATGCAACATACAATATAGTATATGAGTATAATATGACACTTTGTGCACACAAAACTCAGCAACCCCCTGCGAAAAGTTCATTTAAGTTCAAGAACTGTTCTAAAACATTCTAGAACATTAAATGGCACTTCTAGAACAGTTCCTTATTAACCGATTCAAATATTATGACACCTTTTGATGCTTATCAAAATAAAGGCTTTGGAAAACGTGGAAAATGATGTAGATGGTCATGGATTCGAACTATCACTCAGCCAATATCCGTTAACATTTGAAAAGTCATTTGTCACATATCAATAGTGTCAGTCATGATCGAAAATGCCAAAATGTACTACAACTTATTCAAGCTCTAGTAATAACATTTTGGAACTATTGCCACTCTCCTTTGAAAACCATGTAGCTGAAGCTTTTATAACACTGCGGCTACAAGGTCTTCAAAGTATAAGCAGCGATAAAGGGGTCACCAATGGCCTTTTGATAGAGTAGTTCATAATAGAACATCCATGATTAAATTATCTTTTAGATAGATAGATTCCCAGAATCAATAAATATTCCGGAGTAATTTGACAAGATGATGAGAAGAAATTGAAATGATAGAACATCAAGATTTTGACCATTTCCCAAATATTCCAAAGTTTTGACATCCATAGAGAAGAAACTGCTGACAAGATAGAGGAAAATTCTCTGATAGAACACTAAATAAAGAACATCCATGATTGAATTATCCCAGTAGATTCCCTTATAGGAATCAATAAATATTCCCCAACATAATTCGACAAGATGATGATCAACACGGAATTGAAATGACAGAACATCGAAAATTTTGATAGATTCCCCTTCCATCATATCAAACTAACCCATTACCAAACAGCAAACTTTTAGGGTGGTCTATTTCAAATGCTGCAGCAGACCACAAATGGATGTTGACAAAGATAGAATTTGTATGCAAAGTTACTGCCGCCTGGAAAATATTGAGGCAAAAGGAGAAAATGCAGATCATCAGCATTTTCTTCTTTTGTCTCAATGTTTTCCCAGGCCTTTTCTATTGAAGACGTCCAAACCAGGCCCCGGTTTCTCGAAACAAGAGGACCATGATGGTCCTATATCGCTCACCTGAACCAAAATGATATGAGCAACACTTTTGTTCAATTCAATTAGTATTTATGACTTTAAGACTGAGAACGAACTTATGGTCAATAGCGTTGTGAAAATCCAACTTATACGAGATCTCATGGTGCCCAACTGTGTCCAAGTTTTGTCTTGATTGATAAATAATTGTAGATTCTAGAGTATAAACAATGTCGAAAGCAGCCGAAAAAGCAGTTTTTTTTTCAAATTCAAGGGCACATAACTCTCGCCTTCCTGATCAGATCAGACTGAAAATCAAACTCATCTGAGATCTTATGGTCCCAAACATTGTGTCCAAGTTTTGTCTTTATTAATTACTAATTGTAGAGTCTAGGGTGTAAAACAGGTCGAAACAGCCGAAAATGGCAATTCTATCAAATTCAAGGGCACATAACTCTCCACT
Source organism: Fragum sueziense (assembly GCA_963680895.1). Classification (NCBI taxonomy): domain Eukaryota; kingdom Metazoa; phylum Mollusca; class Bivalvia; order Cardiida; family Cardiidae; genus Fragum; species Fragum sueziense. Next base: position 30,692,462 of record OY804594.1, on the reverse strand, counting down.
TTCTGATCAGATCAGACTGAAAATCAAACTCATCCAAATCTTATGATCCCCAACATTGGGTCCAAGTTTTGTCTTAATTGATTAAAGAGGTACATGAGACCAAAAGCATTCTACCAGTATCAGAATATTTACTTTTTTCAAAGACAATCACAAAAAATTGTTTCGCTGAATGTTATCTTATAAGCGAGTTATTGGCCAAAATCTGATTATCTTACCTGTGGGAGATTTGCAAATACTAGATAAAGCCAGTGTGACATCACAAGTGTGAGATGCTTACTGAAATCCTTTGTATCTACATTGGTTAATGGACTATTTTGTGGATTTTTCGTTCATATATAAACGTTTACAATTAACAAATTTGTTAATAAAGGTTCTGTCTGAGTCTTTTAAAATAACTAAATGTATCTATCATAGATATATTACATACAGACTAAATGGATCGTCATCAATCCTCAATAATAAACAAATTTGATGGCAAAAATTCCTTTGAATGGTATAGAACATGCCCTTTTGCCAGATCAGAAATAATAACCTATATGCAAAGAAGCAGTTTAAACCAGTTACTTTGTTATTTGCTTTTCAAAAGTCCAATTTCATAGTAATAAATTGAATATTATTTCTATTTAGCTGTTTTAAATCAGTCAGATCTAAGAGCAAAAAATAATGAAATTAATGAAGATTTGTTACCAAAATCACACAACTAACAATTCCTGTTGTGACAAGTTTCTGACGTTCTGATGTTTCAGATTCAATTAAAAAATCTTGTCCTTTGGGAAAGAAAATATTTTTCAGCAACTAATATATTTTTAAGTATGTCATTTGAAAAAAAAATGAGTCAATCAACCCTTTCCCAAACGACACAATTTTAGAGAAATCCACTTCAAAAACTGTCACAAATGACAGAATGGATGTTAGCACTGGTGGTGAACTACAACAACTTTCGCTACAACAAGATATAGGCCTAGATATTTTGCGTTTAAATGTGAGTTTATAGATTTTTCTTTCTAATGACATGAACTTGTTCTAAAAACAGACCGGGTAATATTTACCGTTTTGTATTGACAAACTGTCGGTTTTGTTATTGTTATTGTTTTATAACAACACCGACGCAATACATTGATCGCGAAAAAACGTCCCTCGCTTTGGCCGAGTTCCCACCAGTAGTTGTTAAAGATAGGATTTGTGTAAAATGTAATACAGAAAATATTGAGACAAAAGGAGATATTGCTTGTTATCAGCAGTTTCTTCTTTTGTTTCAATATTTTCCCAAGCCTTTTCTATCGTCAAAACCAGGTCTTGTTTGGGAAAGGGTTAATAAATATTTACACTTGTATATGAATTTAAATACAGCAAATGTAGCCCGACAAAATGAATATTCAATAAACATACATTCTACTATGCAATGCAATAATTTTATTTTCTTTTTACAAAACAATATGCTGCAATACGGATCATGAATATAATTGAATGACATTATAATTGAAATATATTCTACTTTACTTCTTTATCATTTTCTTCAATGCAGAAAGTTAGGGAATAAATAAAGATAGTATAAATATTCTAAAGGATTGGTGCGAGGAAATTCAAATTGCATAGGGAATTGTAATCAATATCATTAATTTTTCTCAAAATATACAAAAATAAGGTGCAGAAAAAAGTTGGAGAGAAGCAGTTACAAAGCAAAATTTAATGTTTTAAAGAAACTATATGCATCGATAGATTGCTGCAGAACTATTCTTATCACAATCATATAGTATTATACACAACGTATTACCTCGGTCTGATTTCTGAATAAAGAATTATAAATTTTAAGGCTTACATATCTGCTTGAAAAACAGGGTGGAACGGTTTCGGCAATGTATTACAAAACATCTATCTTTATACATTATTTTGACATTTCTACTGAAATAGTACTTGAGCATCTAGTGTTGAGCCTAAACATTCTATTGTTTCCCATTCAAAGCATAAAAACCTTATGAATGTCTACTTATTTTCTGTATAAACAGATTGACTGAAATCTATGTTTGCACATTTATGACGTCACAGGCACACATCCTTATTTACAGGATGTTGGCAAATCCCTAATTACATAGATTTATACAGGTAAATATTGGCTACTTTAGCAGCTTATATCTCTTAGAGTTAGATGTGTATTAGAATGGGACTTTTTTCATTGCATTTGAATGGTTGGAAACTTTTGAATAAGGTGGGTGATGAAAAGCTTTCATGCTCCTCTTTAATAATTGTAGATTCTAGAGTGCAAACAAGGTCGAAAACAGCCGAAAATGGCAATTTTATCAAATTCAAGGGCACATAACTCTCGTATTTCTGGTAAGATCAGACTGAAAATCAAACTAATTCAAGATATTATGGTCTCCAACATTGTGTCCAAAATTTGTCTTGATTAGTCAATAATTGTAGATTCTAGAGTGTAAACAAGGTCGAAAACAGTCAAAAACGGCAACTTCGTCCAGTTCAAGGGCACATAACTCTCGACTTTCTGATTAGATCAGACTGAAAATCAAACTTATCCAAGATCTTATGATCCAAAACATTGTGTCCAAGTTTTGTCTTGATTGATTAGTAATTGTAGATTCTAGAGTGTTAACAAGGTCGAAAACAGTCAAAAACAGCAATTTTGTCAAGTTCAAGGGCACATAACTCTTGATTTTCTGATCAGATCAGACTGAAAATCGAACTCATCCAAGATCTTATGGTCCCCAACATTGTGTCCAAATTTTGTCTTGATTTATTAACAATTGTAGATTCTAGAGTGTAAACAAGGTCGAAAACTGCCAAAAATGGCAATTTTGTCAAATTCAAGGGCACATTACTCTCATCTTTCTGGTCAGATCAGACTGAAAATTGAACTCATCCGAGATCTTATGGTCTCCAACATTATGTCCAAGTTTTGTCTAGATTGATCAATAATTGTAGATGCTAGAGTGTTAACAAAGTCAAAACTAGCTATTTTTTACGTTCAAGGGCAGATAACTCCAGACTTCCAAGTCCGATCAGGCCCATAATCGAACTCATCCGAGAACTTATGACCATACTTGCTTTGACCAAGTTTGATTAAGATTGGCCAACTTTTGTGGATGCTAGAGTGTTAACACCAAATTGTTGACAGACGGACAGACGGACGGACAGACGGACGGACAGACGGACGGACGGACGGACGGACGACGGACATTGAGTGACCACAATAGCTCACCTTGAGCACTTCGTGCTCAGGTGAGCTAAAAACTGAAGTATAAACTCATGAGAACATGCTCAACTTCATAGGAATACTCTCCAACGTTGAAGGGTATTCGATTGAAGTTCACGTGAATTTCGTGCGATTTGAGCATGATGCTGAGATTTGAGCATGAGAACGTACTTAAGTTTTTTCCAGAAACCAGGGCCAGGTCTAAATCAAAATGAAAATAAAACAAGAGGACCATGATGGTCCTATATCGCTCACCTGAACCAAAATGATATAAGCAACACTTTTCTTCATTTCAAAAAATATTTATGACTTTAAGACTGAAAACGAACTTATGGTCAATAACATTGTGAAAATCGAACTCATCCAAGATTTCATCGTGCCCAACATTGTGTCCAAGATTTGTCTTGTTTGATAAATAATTGTAGATTCTGGAGTATAAACAAGGTCGAAAACAGCCGAAAACAGCAATTTTGTCAAATTCAAGGGCACATAACTCTCGACTTTCTAGTCAGATCAGGCTGAAAATCAAACTCATCTGAGATCTTATGATATCCAACATTGTGTCCAAGATTTGTCTTAATTGATAAATAATAGTAGATTATAGAGTGTAAACAATGTCAAAAACAGCCGAAATAGGCAATTTTATCAAATTCAAGGGCACATAACTCTCCATTTTTTTTATCAGATTGGACTGAAAATCAAACTTATCCAAGATCTTATGGTCTCAAACATTGTGTTCAAGTTTTGTCTTAATTGATAAATAATAGTAGATTATAGAGTGTAAACAATGTCAAAAACAGCCGAAATCGGCAATTTTATCAAATTCAAGGGCACATAACTCTCACCTTTCTGGTCAGATCAGACTGAAAATCAAACTCATATGAGATCTTATGGTCTCCAACCTTGTGTCCAAAATTTGTCTTGATTGGTCAAAAATTGTAGATTCTAGAGTGTAAATAAGGTCAAAAACAGTCAAAAACGGCAAATTTTGTCAAATTCAAGGGCTCATAACTCTCATCTTTCTGATCAGATAAGACTGAAAATCAAACTCATCCCAGATCTTATGATCCCCAATATTGTGTCCAAGTTTTGGATTGATTGATCAATAATTGTAGATTCTAGAGTGTAAACAAGGTCAAAAACAGCCGAAAATGGCAATTTTGTCAAATTCAAGGGCACATAGCTCTTGTCTTTCTGGTAAAATCAGACTGAAAATCGAACTCATCCGAGATCTTATGGTCTGCAATTTTATGTCCAAGATTTGCCTTGATTGATCAATAATTGTAGATGCTAGAGTGTAAACAATGTCAAAACTAAGTATTTTTCGCATTCAAGGGCAGATAACTCCTGACTTTCTAGTTTGATCTGACCCATAATCGAACTCATCCGAGATCTTATGGCCATACATGTTTTGACCAAGTTTGGTCAAGATTGGCTTATATTTGTAGATGCTAGAGTGTAAACACGAAATTGTGGACGGACGGACGGACAGACAGACGGACAGACAGACAGACAGACAGACAGACAGACAGACGGACAAAAAGTGACCACAATAGCTCACCTTGAGCACTTCGTGCTCAGGTGAGCTAATAAGCCCTTACCAAAACTCAAAACTCATAAGAGAAAAGGCTATGAAAAATTGCTGGTATCAAAATTAATGAGATGCAAAAAGTTCCACATCCTTCAAGAAACAGTCAATCTCACCTCCAAATCCAGCATAAAACACATAAATCCAAACTGTGTACTAAATCCAATAAAATCAGTAACCTGTTTGCCGACTAGCCATAAAATTGTCGTCAAATATCCCCACTTCCCACGTAAATATTTCTGTCACACACAATTCAAAAACAACTTTTTAATATTCCTTTTTAGTACGAAATTTGCATAAAAAGCAGTCGCAAACTACTGTGTCAAATCCCGACATATTTTATAAAGTGATTAATCCTTTCCCAAACAACCCAATTTTAGCCAGTTAAAGGTGCTATTTTGACAAAATAGTTGCAAACAAAATGAAGTCATGATATATCACAGCAAAAGAGAAATTGCTGGTTATCAACAATTTCTTCTAGTTGCTTCAATGTTTTCTCAAGTCTGTAATTCTATTATGGAATTCAGTATTGTTTGGGAAAGTGTTTAGGATGGTGATTTATCCATCACCATTCACCAATTTTTCAGAATGCTCTGACATTGCTCATTCATAGCTGATCGTTAAGATGATGAAAATGAACACCCACAACATAGGATTAAGATACGAAGTAAGAGGTTTAGAAAGACATGATCTCTCACACTAAGTATTATTGACAGCTCCAAATCCAACTTGAAAGGAACAGACAGGTTGTGTTGACTAAGATCAGACTACATTTAAATACAGGCTGATCTTTGTCTACACTGCCTGCAAATACAGGAATATTTCGAGTCCAATAAAATTCAAAACAAATCCTTTCTTATCCAACAGCATTCAATGTGTAACATAGTCTCTGATAGAACAGTCAATGCACATGTTCGATATTCAAGATTTTACGAAGATATTCACTATCTAACATTATCAATAACAAGAACAAAAGAAATCAATGTTGTAAATTAAAATAATCTCTAAATTCCAACATGATTTAGGCACATCTTGACACAATTTCTTACTATTTGAAGTTCAAAATGTGAAGTCAGTCACTTTCAAGCAGGTAAACCTAAAAACTAAGTTGCTTGTTTAATACTAAAAATATGGTTAACCCTTTCCCAAACAAGACCTGGTTTTGACGTCTCTATAAGAATTGGCTTTGGAAAACATTGAGACAAAAGAAGAAACTGCTGATAATCAGCAGTTTCTCCTTTTGCCTAAATATTTTCTGGGCTATATAGTACAAAAATCCTATCTTTATCAACATCAATAATGCTGTTTACATCAGTTTTTAAATTGAACACCCCTTAATTCTTGCTGTTTGGTAAAGGGTTAAGCAATAAAATAAAGTCACTGTCATACTATTTATTAAAGTCTCTCATCTGTAACAAAACCTGTTGGGATCTGCAACATTAAAACTTTTCACAAACAAGACATCGATTTGATGTGCATGTACGTCCCTTGTAGGAAAAGCTTGAGGAAACAGTGAAGCAAAAGAATAAAATGCTGCTTACTAAACTTTTGCTTCAGTATTTTCTGTGCCTCGATTATCACAAATTCCACTTCAAATTGTGCCAGTATAATGTATTGTTGTCTGCAGTAGCTTTCAAATGAAAATGGTCCAACTTCTCTGTTTGGGAAAGGGTTAATCCTTTCCAGAATGGCGAAATTTCAAACTTGTCCACTTAAAAAACTGCTGCAAAAGATGAAACTGTTACAAATGAATAAAAAAGTTGTGTTCATCACAGCCAAGAAAATATTGAGGCAAAAGAATCAACATTTTAATCTTTAGCATCAATGTTTACCCAAGTCTCTCAAATAAAGGACATCATAACGCCACTTTTCTTTGAAAACCTCGTATCTGCAGCTGGTTTAAAGCTGCAGATACGAGGTTTTCGCAGAAAAGCGACGATAAGCAGGTGTTGTTCGTGAAAGGGTTAATCCTTGTCATGCTGAATGACATCTCTTTTCAAACATTTTTGAAAGGCGATAAAAGACTTTCACAATTTCCTAAACAACAAAATTTTTCAACTAGTTCAAATCAAAAGCTATTTTGCAAAGGCAGAAATGTGTATGTACAGTAATCTATGCTTGTGGACTTCACATTATATGTGCTACCATTCAATAACTTGTCTGTCAATTCTTTGAATTTGGACAAGTCTTTGAAATTGGACCAGTCTTTTTTTTCTAGGAAAGGATCAAAGTCTTTCATTTGTGAAGAAAATCCTGCTGGGTTCAGTGCAATATGAAAATTTAATTTCGAAGGGCTGTTGCAATGCTATCGGAAGAGCATATAAAATTATATCAACTTACAATAGTTTTGCTCTTATACCTCAATATTGCCTGCAACCTACTTATGTATTCTGCACAACAGCAGAACTTAGGTGGTTGAATTTCAATGGGAGTTTGAAAACTGAATTCAACAATTTTACAGTCTAGTGCATGTTCTAACTATGTCAGCCAGTTCCCCTCATTTTATTTTGCACAGGATTAATTCACATGTGATCAAAACACTAATCTAAATCTTCCTACATTGCTGCAACTGGTGCACCTAGCCACGTTTTTCTGGTATTAATTCTTGCGCCAGTACAATACCAATTGCTACATTTTATATCATGATTCTATGTCACATCAATACTTGATTTGACCAAGTCTTAATTACTCTAAGATTTTGTCAGTCAGCTTCTGTTTTCAGAAATAGCAAAGAATTTTGTGCTAAAGATAGACTGGATGTACTGTTATGTTTTGATAAACCGTCGGTGTTGTTTATTATAAAATCTCGTAACTACGGCTTGATTCAAGCCGTAGTTACAAGATTTTATACCAACACCTACGAAAAACTATTGTTTGTCCAAAATTATGTCATGGCTAACCAGATAAAATCGTTCCCTATTCCGATAAAGGAATAAATGCACATTTTATACCTTTTAAATGACAAATTATTTCAAGCAGAAACATTGGGTGAATAAGCTGCATATTCTGCATAGCTATACAAGGTATTTGACACCCACTTGAAATCTTTTCAAGCTTTTGATAAATACGGGCAAGTTTTATGAATTAAGAAACTCTTACAAAGCCATGTAACATATTACAAATGGGACCCTTCATGACAATTTACATACATTTGCAGTTAAGATACGCTAGATTGCAAAATGTCTGTGAAAAGGTCTAAGCAACTCAAATATTTCTGAAATTCAAGACTAGCCATTCACTGCATCTTGGTGCTCTTCACTCATGGGAAAAGGAAAAGTTATACCATTTCCAACAAAATACCTTGACATCCTAAACAAAGACAGCCTCAGAAAATATTGGGAGAAAAGAGGAAAATGCTGGTGTGTGAACAAGCATTTTCTCCTTTTCACTTAATATTTCCTGCACTGAAACATACGAAAAATCCATTTTATTGCCATTTATTATGTTCTTTGTAGCAACTTTCAAATTGGAGGAGTCCAAAATTTAAATATTTGGGAAAGGTTTAAGTTTAATGAGGATTGAATTGCACGGTGTGAAATTTTCAGATTTATTACTTCCATATAATGGTGCACAGTAATTACTTCTTGATTGCATCATAATTCACATTTAACTTAAGACCCGGCCCCGGTTTCTTGAAAAAACTTAAGTACGTTCTCAGACTCAAATCTGAGCACCGTACTCAAATCACACGAAATCCACACGAAATCCACATGAACTTCAATCCAACCCTTTCCCAAACAGCAAAATTTAAGGATGTCCAATTGGAAAGGTGCTGCAGACGACAAAATAAATGATCACAAAAGGCCAAAATGTTCATGTTATAGCAAAGAAAATATTGAGACAAAAAGAGAAACTGCTGGTTATCAGCAGTTTCTTCTTTTGTCTAAATGTTTTCCCAAGCCATATCTACTAGGGACATCAAAATCCGGTCTTGTTTGGGAGAGAGTAACACATCTTTCAACTGCTACGGTTGTATCATGGCAGCTGGGTCACCTAACCATGGATTCCTGTCATTTCTAATGCCAGTACTATAATATCCCTACCCAAACTCCAGCTGCTCACCTACACAGGTTTACAATTTAGTATAATCCAACCATTGGTGGGAGACAAATGTCAGAAAGGATTCAAAAGCAGCCGCGGAACAAACCCCAAAATGAAACATTCTACAATGACAAAGACTAAGACATTGAATACAGTCAGTGTTACAGTCATTATTGAAGTGCAATCTACCTATCTCTAGATTCAGTTACTCAGCATTTTTTCATATGAGGAGATCAATTATGCAAAATAGACAATACTATGATTGATTAACAAGGCTTTTCCATTAACAGGTGTGATGTTCACCCTTTTTATAATTATGAAATATAGGTACTCAGTCTCTGTATGAAATCAATTTCCAACAAAAACCTTGTAACTGCAGCTTAAAACAAGCTGCAGTTACAAGGTTTTTGTTGAAAAGTGACGAAATGTAACCATTCAGTTCATTTATGGCAGTAACGGTTGGTATAAGGTCCCGATAAATGACCTGGTAGAGCATCTCTATGCTAAATTAGCTAGAGATGCTCTGTCAGGTCATTTATCAAGACCTATACATAAGATCATCAGCTAGAGATGCTCTGCCAGGACATACTGGTAGTCCAGTAATCAGATTGAGAATTCTGTTATATCAGGGCAGAGGGCTGCAACTTTTTACTTCTCATTGCATTGAGGAAACAAAATTTAATAGGTAATTCCTCAAAAAAAATTCAACTTCCCATAATTTGGATTCAAACCAAAAGTTTGTTTGAAATGTTTGATGTATAACTCATCGGCTATAAAAGTAGAGTTGTATACAAACACTTTACTTCTTGTTGTTGATAAATGGCCCAACACAAACACTTCCTCTTTTGGAAATAAAAGAATTAGGACATTAATTCGCTCGTATAGCTCACGATAAATGGTTTGGTAAATGTTAAAACTATGTATTTGTTTTTAGTGTTTGTATACAAGTCTACAGTTATAACCGATAGACTATACCTGAGACATAAAGTGTTAAAATGATATCAAGTTTATCAAGCCTATGTTTCATTCAAGTGGTAACAACAAGATAATTATTATTGAATTGAAAGTAATATTACGCCATGGGGTATTTTGATACCTGTTTTATCGACAGGTTATACAAACCCCTGTCTGTCCTATTAAATTTCAACAGCAGGGCACAACGACCCTGCAGAGCTGAATCCTTACCCAATCTCGCTGCTTTCCAACAAAGATCACGTAACTGCAGCTTAAACCAAGCTGCAGTTACAAGCTTTTTGTTGAAAAGAAATGAATTACATTACTGTCATTCAGCTTAGTGGTAGACTGCTGAGCATAATAATAACCCTTTCCTATAAGCAGTTTCTTTTTCTCTCTCAATGTTTTCTCGAACTATATCTTCTGGACTCGCTGCATCTTGCCAAACTAGGTCAATGATAGAGCAATCAACTACTGTTCCAGGATAGTGGTGTCCAGTCAAATGTTGGATACTGTCACAAAAGTTTTCACCATTACTTTGACTGATTGGTTGATTGATTTATTAATCAATTGTTTAGCAACAGTTAAACTCCATTTTAAACAGTATGTCACTCATATTGTGGCAGCTGGAGCACATAAACAAGGATTCCTGTAGTTTCTCTTCATGAGACTACCACAATACACTTCCAAGCCTTCAGCTGCCAATCCAACTTAGATCAACAATTATCCATCCCATGATTGAAGGCAATTAATTTTTCAATGTCAAAAATGGTTTTCGCCAGGACCAGCAGTCTTCTTTCGGCTCAAAAATGTGAAATGTCACTTCAAATACTTTGGAGCGTCAAAAGGTGTATTCTCTCCCCGCCACAAAAGAAGCAGAGACTTCAGATAAGTCTCTGTGCTTCAAATGTACCTCTGATGTACTGATAAAGTACTTCAAGTCATGAAGGTCTACTTCACCTGAAGTCCCAGAGGCTTCAATTAGGCTTCTAAATCATACTTCTGTTTAAGCTCAGGGACTTTAAGTGAGCTGCTCTATCACAATGGGAACTTCTCCAGAAGTACCAAGTACTTTAAATGTACTTCAGAAACTTAAATTATTGTAGGTGGGACTTCTTAAGAAGTACCAAGTACTTTAAATGTACTTCATAAACTTAACTTATTGTAGGTAGGACTTCTTTAGAAGTACCAAGTACTTTAAATGTACCTAAGAATACTCCTAGTCTAATTTTAGTCCAGTTCCAGTCTATGTATGAGGTCACTTCCTCTTTAGAAAATTGGAGGGAATTTTACATGTCTGACATTTTTTTTAAAGAAAATGTTTATGAGCAGAATTTCCAACTTCAAACTGATTAATTATGATATTAAGGGACTCACTTAATGGAAAGACAAAGTAGAGATCTAGGGCAACTTTGGTGAGTGTTCTTCTGACTAAATTTATCAAATTTAAAAGTTCTATTTTTTTACCATTCCCCATCCACATATTTATTGCAATCATTTGTTGTAGTACTTCATATGGTGAAGCATCTTTGAAGCATCACCTTGAGCACTGATGAAAAATATGCTTTGAATGTACTTCAGTAGTACTTCCTGTGAAGCTTTTATGATATGCTTCAAATGTACTTCAGGGTGTGAACTTTAGTTGTACTTCTGCCTAATTAGCATATTTCAGACGCGCTTCAAAAGAAGTATGGGACTTTAGATGTACTTCAGGGTGTGTACTTTAGTTGTACTTCTGCCTAATTAGCATATTTCAGACGCGCTTCAAAAGAAGTATGGGACTTTAGATGTACTTCGAAGTACATTTGAGGCATAATTAGCATATTTCAGACGCGCTTCAAAAGAACTTTAGCTGTATATTTAATATGTACATTTCTGATAAAAAGCTAAAGTACAAAAGAAGTATGTGCTTCTATTGTACCTCACTTATACTCCAACAGAGGACTTCATTTGTACTTCTAGTATACTTTAAAGATACTGAATTTGTGGCTGGGAGCTGTTTTGAGAAGTATTAATTTTAATTCAAATTTGCAAGTAGGACAAACTATTGCACCATACTATTAATGAACCATAAATATAAAGGAAAAATTAAATAAAATTGATTTGATAAAAGAAATTAGTATACCGTGAAAATTTAAATCCTAATCAGCGTTAAAACATTAAAATCCAACACTTCACTGTTTATTAAATCCTCTCAAAACAAAATGAAATCAGATCCTTTATAAGGATTGGTAAACATACCCACAAAAACAGTTTATAAATATATCTTAGGGCTTTTGCCAAATTTCAATTGTTGAATGTTAATCGAAGATTTTGACCCCAGCAGTTTGATTGACGTACAGCGGGTTGTATTTCTACCCTATCCCATTATTCCACTCAGTTAAGCTATTCCATTAATTTGACACCTACCAATTGTGGAATGATTTATCTTATAATCTGTACAATTTTAGCTGGATATAGAGACAATTTTAGGCTTCCCAAAAATTTAACATGCCCCCCCCACCCTCTCTCTCTTCAAAATATGTGATGTTTAGCATATATTTTTGTGCCTCACTCTGCATTAGTTAGATCACTCATCCCCTTTCTTATATGGCTCTAAAGTTAAGCCAGTGTCAAGTAATGATAATCACATTGCCATCTCCAGTTAAGATTCGCGCAACATCGGCATTATTCGGGCCACATCAAAAACATTAGGCAGTGGAAATTCCCACCGCTGATTGTCTGCGACTGCACCCGAATAGGTTCGGATACGTAACAACGCAGCTAAAAAAACTGATGGTCTTTTAATCTCAAAATGACCATGTTACGGGTATTCGATACCTTAAGGCCCGGTCCCACTGCACTTTCGGATGTCTGCAGGGCTCTCCACACTTTCTGAAAATGGGGAGAAGTGACTTCTCCTCTGACTGAAAATAGGGAGAAGTTTTCCAAGATGGGGAGAAGTGGAGAGAAGTGATTGGGCATGGGGGGGGGGGGGGGGGGGGGTTCTATGTTATTACAGGGGTCTATTTTCATTATGGTTGATTTATTTAGGTTAAAACATGTCTTTTTGTAATGTATTGCCTTGCAAAACTAGATCTGTAAACTATATTTCTTTAATTTTGGAAAGCAAAGATGGAATTTGTTAAATATGCCAAAATTTATGTTATGACATGCTTGATGTTTAGATATCAGTGTGGAAAATGAATAAATTGCTTACCAATCAGTGACAACCAATTTCTTCACTTCCCAGAAAGTTTTCAACCATAAAAGAAAATAAAGGAAAAAATGCTCTCCCCCCCCCCCCCCACCCCCCCCCCCCCCCACACACACACCCTTCCCCTAATCCCCTAAACCCCACCAATTTGTTCTAAGTTTTGCCATCTGGAAAAGGGTTGTGCAAGTGTAGCAGAAGAAAATGTCATAAAGACAAATTATCCAATTTAAAAAAAAAACAACGAATTCTCCCCCTTCCTCATTTAAAAAAAAAGAGTTGTATCATAATCTATTTTGTGGAGTGGATCAGTTTAAATTCAATTACAGTTCAAAAAGCAGTAAAAAGTCAAAGAATTGATCTGAAATACGCCAGAGTTGCCACTCATTAGGTAGTAAAAACACGGCCGTTAAACTCTCATCTGAAGTGCATTTGCACTTCGCTCTAAATCAGTTGCGCCACTTCCGCTACTACAGTTGCGACCGTATTTTTGGAAATTTGAAGGTATGTAGTTGAACTTTCTTATCATTTTCAAACTATTAAGACAATATTTCAAAAAAAGCTCAATGCTATGTCATGTACAACTAAATTACGAATTCCCCGGTATAAATACTTTGTCTGTAGAGTTCAAATTCGCAGAGATTTCTTTGACAAAAGTCTAAAAATTCTAGCTCCAAAAATGGCGTCATTCACTGTCAATCCTATTTTTCATCATTCTACTCCTCTACACGAGTTTTCATGACACATAGGTACCATAGTCGCAACGAATGTGACCATATGTGTGATATGTGTGATTTTAGACGCATGATTTACCTCAGAAAAGAAGTTATGTCCATTTTTATAGCTGCACTTCATTTGCGACACATGCACTGCAGTTGCATTATGTAATTATAAGGAATTCGGAGAATCATCCATCTATTCAAAGATTTCGACTAATTCTTAAAAGTTCCAGTCTAAAGTTAGAATTTCCAGTATATATTTTTGCACATGCGCAGTAAAAATTGAAGGCAAAGTAAATTATGACAAAAACAACCATATTTAATCCCTCAAATAATGTTATTTATCGTCTTGTTCAGGCAAAAAGGTAGCGTATTATGGTGTATTGTACTTTTAACGAACGATGTATAAGCCTGTCGGAATGCTAAACTTTAGCCTAAAGCTAATAAGTTGCCGGGAAACAGTAAAAGGTTGAATACGAAAGTGAAAGTAGACTAAACGGGTGCCACTTTGAACAGCTCTAGTCCTATATTCATAAGCCCTGACTTACGTTTTTTTAACATTTTGATTTTATCGCGTATGTCATACACCAGTCTAGGGAACAAATGGACTTCTCCAGAAATAATCCCCAGGGGTGTGGAAATATGGAATTTTTCCACTTGTCCTCGGACAAGTTGAACTCAAATTTCTACTTGTCCGAAGGCAAAGTTTACTTGTCCTGAAAAAACAACAACATCTAGACAGGAAAATAATATTTAAACTTTATTTTAACTCTATTTTCAGTTAACATATAAAACTGAATGAACACAATTCAACCACATGTTTACCTTTTGAAATTAAAATGTGATTTGATTGAAATGGATTTTTTCAGACGGATCATGAGCAAAAATAAGATTAAAATTTCGTTTTTATCACATTTTGATCCCCTTGACATGCACTTGCACACGGACAAGCTCACTTGAAAAAAGCCCTTGCCCGTCCACCACAAAACCCAGGTCGGGCAAGTCGGGCATGTGAATTCCGCACCCCTGCTCCCCAATACATCATAGAGGTTCACAAATCCAGTGAACTTTCGCTAGGGATATCAGGGTTTTTACTCCCAACTTGAATTTTGTACCCTCAATTTTTGCAAGTAGCCTTCTATGTAACTCAGTGTTTTTTCTCCTTTGAACAAGTCAGTAAAAAGGACCCTTCCCAATGACAAAAAGGGCCATTTTCCCAAAACCTGGAAAGAAAATTCCCAATACTTGTAAAAAATTTTCCTTGTTTTGGAGAAAAATTCTATCACTCCCTGTCATATGTTGATAAATAAATAAGAGAAAACCTGAAATTCACTTTGGTCTAGTAAATAAATACAGATAACTTAATTTTTGTTGCAATCTCTGGCATTTCTTTTTCCTGATTTTTGAGAAAACGACACATGCCATGTTTGTTACCCCTTAATTGTCCAACATACTTTTATATAGCAGGGTTTTTTTCCCAACATTTGAGAAGAGGCCTTAGCCTGTTCATTTTGTGAAATTTTAGCTTGCTCTTGTGAACAGTTGGGGAACACATTTTAGTAATAAAATAAGAATTAAGTACAATTTCAATATGCGTACATATGTTATAGTGCTTTATTAGGGAATAACTATTTAGAAGTCATATCATTGAGAAAAGTAGCAGAAAAGAAGAAATTGTTGATAAAATACAGATGTAAGCACTAGTTTTGGGAAATTTTTCTGCCACCATTGGGAAAAAATCAGCCTTTTTCAATTGACCAAACGCCAAAAGATAGATCGCTCCGCCCAATGCAAAATCTAATTTACAAACAATGGGGTTGTGTGCATTTTCCTGATCGATCATTGGGTTGTCGTTTGTTTTGATTGTCAGCTGATAGATCAATGCGATATCACGTAAATTTTAACCCCTTTCCCAAACAAAACAATTTTAGGGTTGTCCAATTCGAAAGCTAGTGCAGACGACAAAATAGGTGTCACTGAAAGTAGAATTTGTGAAGATTTTTGTACACAAAACATTGAGAGATTGATTATCAGCATTTTCTTCTTTTGTCTCAATGTTTTCCCAAGCCATTTCTAATAGGGTCGTCAAAACCATGTCTTGATGGGGAGAGGGTTAAGACAAACAACGAGGTCGTGTGCAAATTTCCTGATCGTTCATTGGCTTATCGATGATTTTGATTGACAAACGGCGTTTGGTCAATTGGGAAGTAGCCCTTTTTAGGCCTCTTTTAAAGAAAATGAAAAAGCCCTGTATAAATTAATGTTGTGGTTTCCATTTGAGCTTCTTTCTTCAAAGGGATTTTAAAGCTCCAAAAGTTAATTACATAAATAAAATAGTGGAAGTATTTCTCCCAAAAGGCGAAAACAGTAAATTCAGTATTCCTATCTTTTCTCCTATTTAGTTTAAGCTTTTTTATGCACAATTTGTGTACCAAAATTGAATTAAAACATTCACAATTGTGTTGAATGTACACTAGCTTCAGTCTCACATGTTAAAAGAAAATAAAGTTTTAATATAATTATCCTGTCTAGTTGTGCTTTTTTCTGGACAAGTACAGTTTGCTTTCCAACAAGTAGAAAATTGAGTTTAACTTGTCCACAGACAAGCGGGGAAAAAAATATATTTCGGCACCCCTGATTTCAAGTGATTGAAATTTAAAAAAAAGATGTTCTTTTGATGCAGAAACCTTTGTTGAAAATAAAGAAATTGCTTGCGTTAAGCAATTTCTTCATTTCCCACAATGCTTTCCAAAGCCTTTATCTTTTTGGGGGTTATAGAGAGTCATTGTGTGGGAATGAGTTAAAGCTGCTGCAGACAACAAAACCGATGTTGATAAAGATAGGATTTGTGCACAATACAGCATAGAAAATATTGAGACTAGAGAAGAAAATGCTGAAGATCAGCATTTTCTTCTTTTGCCTCAATGTTTTACAAGTATATTCTATTAGAAGCGTTAAAATCTGGTCTTGTGTTGGAAAGGTTTGGGAGACAAATGACTTCCTTACAACGTCAGAAAGGACATTTACCGAGTCACGGTTGGAAACACTACATTCAGTTTTGAATGTGTTAAAAGGTTGAAATTGTTTAGGGAAGATAATTAGATTGAATCATTAAAAAGGGAGAAATACAAGTAATGATTCCAACTTGCACCTTTGTTCACACAGAAAGAAAATTATATTACTAATTGATAAAATGTTAATGGCATAAACATGTAAAAACGATAGGGAATTGGCATAGGTCCCTAAATTATGACCGTCTAAAATTTAACAACAAATTTAACATGCAATGATCTCATTTTTAGCTCCACTGGCCGAAGGCCATCAGGGCTTATGTCATGGCCCTGTGTCTGTCATGCGTGTGTCCATTTTACCTTTTACTTTAAACATCTTCTCCAAAACCAATTTCAACCAATTTTCCCAGGAATCATCCTTGCATAAACTTCTTTCAAATTCCTTCAAAGAATTTGATTCCATGCATAACTCTGGTTGCCATGGCAACAGATATTAAATTTTAGGAAAACTTTAAAAATCTTCTTCTCCCAAATTGCCCATTGGATTTCATTGTAATATAGCAGCTTTGAAATTGGAGCACCCTGAAATTTTGTCGTTTGGGAAGGGGTTAACCCATTCCCAAACAGCAAAATTTTGCGCTGTTCCAAATTCAAAGGTCATACAGATGGCAATTGCAAAGTTTGAAAATTTACAATTTTTGGGCCCTTTGGGTAGAAAACTTTGTGGGAAATGGAGAAGTTGCTTGTGACAATTTCTTCACTTGTGACGAGCAATTTTTTCCATTTTATTCAATGTTTTCAAAGGCATTTATCTGAGGGTAGTCAAATTTTGAAAAGGCATCGATATTTTGGAATGGGCTGAAGTTGCTTTCTGTCAACAAGAACCTTTAAGAGAACAAGATGGATCGTGATCCCGCTTCTTTTTTATGAATTCTGATCTGGATCCATGTTTTCCTCAGATCCTGTCTTATTTATGTTATAGATATAGACATTATTTGACAAACAAAATTTTAACCAGTGTATGTCTCAAGACAAATGACCTGGCAGAGCTTCTCTGTAGATTAGCATGGGCTGCTCTGTCAGGTCATTTAACCTGAGTTATAACTTTTTCCTAAATGTAGGTGTCGGTAACATTATTAATGATTGAAATTGAAATACTGGCTGATGTCGGATAGCTCTGCTCAGTCGGTAGTTTATCAGGAGGGGAAGCATTTATTTCCTAGTTATTCTCCTTTTCTCAAATTATATTTTATGATACATGTATTATGTTTTCATTTGACCTTTCCCAAACTGAAGATCCCTAGAAGAATTCAACTTGAAAAGCATTCTGAGGAAAGAAGAAACTGATCAATAATCATCAAATTTTAGTTATCCCTCAATATGTTCTTCATTTGTATGTTATAGTACACCATACACATTTTCTGCTTAAAAAATGAATTATTTTGCTCTCAAATTTGAACAGTATTAAAGTTTACAGTATGGGAAAGACTTAATTTATCTAAAACTGCTCTCAATATGGAACGGCCTGTTTATCTTTTGACATATACTGTTTAGTACATGTATTTGTTTAAAAGTATTCTGACTTCTTTTTTTCGCAGAATACAGATAGATTATCCTGTAGACAAACAGATTATAAACACATGACGCTCAAGATAGTATCAGACGATAATGGAATGTCCACATTGTCCAGTGAAAGTGATCTTGCTCCACAAAGTTCAACTTGTCCGGATCTGGGAGAGTACAGTCTATTCCGCCTCATTCCAAAGTTGGACCACTAACAGATGAAGATATGCAGTGACAATATAATGCTCAATGTATCATCGTAATAATGGCTATTATTTCAAAGAAAGCTTTTTGACCATTACCAAACAACAAAATTTTAGACTGGTCCAAATTCAAAGATGTGACAGACGAAAATTTCAACTGAAATCAATTTAAATTGTTTTAATCATTTTGGGTAGAAAACTTTGTGGGAAAAGAAAAATTTGCTTGTCACAAGCAATTCCTTCATTTTCCACAATGTTTTCCAAAGCCATCATCTTGTAGGGAGTGAAAAAGAGCCATGGTGTGGTAATGGGTTAAAGCATTGAAGAAAAATTGTTGTTTGGAAAAGGAATAAATAAATGTGACCAAATCTGGGAAATGACTGACTGGCAAAATATTGTGATAAAATAAGAAAATGCTGAGAATTAGCAATTTCTCCCTTTCCCTCAATATTTTCCAAACACAACTCTAACATGCTTTCTTTTTTTGGAACTAATTGTTTTGTTATCTGCATTTTCTTTGAAATTTGACAGGCCAGCCGCCTAAAACTTTGACATTCGAGAATGTTCTACTGTAGCGTATATTTGGTGAGGAGTATTGAACACTACAAAGTATTAGTCTGCCTACAAAGTCAAAAAATGTGACTTTCGTAGGCATTCTCTGAACATGGGCGACTACCAGGTCCAATGATATCTTCAAGGCATGGTACGTACGGCTTGCCCGGTAGTCGCCTCTAGCAGACGATATTGGTTGAAATAAACTAGGTCAAAGGTCATTCGGTACATTTTTCACACATGCCCCCTAAAATACCACATAACTTACACATTTATGAAGCTAAAACAATTCTTTTGGTACCGAAATAAAGCTGACGACTAGTACTGTTACTAAAAACAGCAATATGTAACTTTACGAATTTGTGTATTTTTAAATTTTGATAAATATAGCAAAAAATGGCCAAAAAATCACAAAAATAAGTTTGTTTCGAAAAGTAAAAAAATCCTCAAAAATACCAACGATATGTTTTGATAAATGACATTATACTTAAAAATTGCCTAGACATCTGTTGTTTACTGATATATATTTGCTTACAGAATTAGTCATATGCTTACCCTTTTAGCCGTAACTAAAAGTGGGTGGGGTAAATTTTCCAAAAAATACAAAAAATACAAACATTGGTGTAGCAATACGAAATTCACATAAATGATATTCTACGATATTTTTACGATGTTTTATCGGAAATTCTTGTTTTAAAATATCATTTTCATGAATTTTTATAGCTTTCGATGCATTTTCCTAAAATATAATAAGAATTATATTGGCAAAAATTGCTTGAATAAAGCATTAGAACTATATATAGCTTATATAAATATCAGTAAGTCAAATCTATGCCTCTTTTGACGAATACCTAGTCATTAAAAAGTGCAAATAAATAAAACAAGACTCAAAATAAAACAGAAATTAAGCATAATCAGCAGCTGAAAGTAGTAATTTCACTATCTTACGACCATAAGACATTCAAGGTATAACTCAAAGGTTATAACTGTAGACTTCTATACAAACACTTCACTACTTGTTCTTGAAAATGACCAAAACACAAAAACTATATTTCGAGAATAAACTAGTTAGGAAATTCCCGCGTAAAGCTCATGATAAATGGTTTGGTAAATATTAAAACTATATTTGTGTTTAGTGTTTGTATACAAGACTAGAGTTATGAACTTTGAGCTATAAGTATTTATGTTTCAACATGTTTCGTTCATTAATAAATGGTGTAGTTTCATTCTATAAACCGAACGTTAAATTCCATTATTGCAATTTGGGTGTTTACGTGATTTGGGTGGCATTACGAGAACATTCAAACATGTATATAAAATGTAATTAGGAACGGATCATTCCATTCTATGGAGAAAAATAATATCACAATCATAAGTCTGATTGCAGTTCTGGTATACGATTATGGTATATACGAAGGTCTTAAGTGCCCATGAAGGTATCAATACATGTATATACTTAGATATGTACATGCTTTCATTAGGGACAACAGGAGATTCAGTCTTTAGGTCTCTCTGATTTTGTAACCAATAATCTTTACCAATACTCTTTTAATTGTTTTAGAAATTGAACTAAATATGATTCTGTATGTGTCTCTAATTATGAAAATCACTCAATCTTTAATAAAACATCTTACATTATGTTACTGGTGAATATTATCATATAATTATAAAGACACAACGGTCGTTAGCTAATTCTTACCATGTTAATTAACAACTAATGGGTTGTGGAGTTGGCGCAAAGGAACTCTTTGTGCATAAATAAGGAAAATCTATGTGTCTGTGGTTGCTTTTAGCTATCCTTACGACAATATACCTGACTAATCTCTGGGCATTGACCAACTTGTAACATAACTAAAAACTCTTCATTCAATAATAATTTTCGTTGTAATCAAAAGTGTATCTTTCATTTGTATATGAGTATTGTTGTACCTTATCATAAAACATACGAAAAACGTGAATCCGTATATATATGTTAAAAGCCGCAGACATTTTTTGGCATCATAACTCAGATCATGCGATTTAATTCAGAAAATCGAACAGGATCGTGTTTTTGTTTACTTGATCGGTCAGTATTTGTGCATGCCGAAATAAATAAAAGTAAAAAATGGCTTTTGTATTTCAATAGTGCAGAAATTGCTTTCTTTCATATAAAAATTATACCCTAATCCTATGACAACACACACAGAGTCCATTTGCTTGGAAATCTAAATATTTGTTGATGCAAGAGATTCTCAGCATACACATCCATTTGTGAAGTTGTGGGGCACAAAACCCTGGACTTATTGGTAGAATCAGAGACGTAATTACAATTTTTTCCCTCAACAGCTAGACTCAACAACAGGTATTGTTTCAGAAGGTCCTTGATCATATCAGTTATTCTTGGATAACTATTTACGTCGAATAACTATTATGGTATATTTCATTCGTCAATAGGAGCGAAATACATGTAAATCGTGCATCTTCGGCGTCATCAGTGGCAACGGTAATTGACAAGGACATCCAGATCTTTAAAATCCGAGTACCCTTTTCGACTTGCATTGTAACGGGACACGCCGAAGATGGAGGAAAAATTACACAAAGTGTTTGGTATCTAATAATTGGTGGAATACCTCAATCATCTGCCAGATTTGACAACGCTTTTAGGGAGACCTCTTTTTTTGAAAGGGTTGGAGTACGATAAAAATCTAGAATCGCAGGGCAGTTTTGTTTCATGATCTCTAAAATCTTTAAAATGGACTCTGGGTATTCTCCCGAGATAATTCTGTGCACCATGCAACTTAACCTGGATTCTAGTCTAACAATGTCTTGCTGTTCCTCTATTCCTGTTCACAGGTGCCACAATTTTACATATATCGATGTCTGAATCATATCCATCACATTGTATATTACCGACGACTAGACCCAGGCTACACACAAAGTTCTACCTGTACATAGACTACATCAGGCCCCAATTCCTCGGAAAAACTTTAGTACGTTGTCATGCTCAAATCTGAGCACTGTGTTCAAATCACACGAAATCCACGAGAAATTAATCGAATACCCTTCAACGATGGAGAGTATTCTTTTTAAGTTGAGCATGTTCTCATGAGTATGTACTTAAGTTGTTTTTTTTTGTGTTTTTTTTTTTAGAAACCAGGGCCTGGTCTGTTTTAATGTGTAAATTGATTAGTCTGTGCCCATGTTTTAACAGCATACACTTAGCGAATCAAACTTAGTTGAATAACCAATTTCGTCACACTACGAGAGCGGGTGTTCCAGTAAAACCGTTCCTATACTTTCTCGTTTTTTATGATACAGTATCACGTTTAGACATATTCAAACAATGTTATCAATAGCTTTCACAGAATAAAACACGTCAAAGTGTATGCACTGTAACCTACAGTATATACCATGATTCTGCCATTGCGTGTTAAGGAGGGGGTCAAAACGTTTAGAGCCTCGCATAGACAGAACCAGATATTTGTATTAAAACTTTTTTTTTTGTTTTTCCACTTAGACTTCTTCGAACTCCATACTATACTATTTTTCCATCTCTTTTGCCAATTGGTGATACTTGATCTATAGAAGTCCTCCACAGTAGCAGTCATTTAATCAATTCTCATCTTTTTAACCCCCCCTCTCGCATCTCTTGAGGTCTTCACCCAGGCTATGATGGTTGCAAAAGGAAGAGGACTCGTCATAACCTACTGGCAATTGCTCTTCAACTCATTTGGCAAATAATTCCAATGGTTCTTGTGAACGTACTTTCCATCAATTGTCCGTAGAAACAGACTATATTGCTTTTAAAAGAATGGTTCATCGTGAAAACAGCTGTCGGATGTGTCTGGATTATAAAAGGACGATCGTCTGGCTTATCCTTAAATTTCTTTTTCACCTGTGAAATGTGTAGGCCTATGGAAGGATGTTTGAACGAAGGTAGCCACTCGGATCTTATCAAACTATGTCATTGAATTGTGGGATTTACTAGTACAAGAATTGCCCTGGGCCCATCTAGTTTAAATCTGTTTTGAATCTTAATTTTGACCCGGCAATCAAAACTTATTTTGTAAAATACCACTTATTGAGAAAAATCCACCAGTTTCTATATTTTTCTCCCCTGTGCACCGGTTCCACTGTTTTAAGATACCACAATGCTAGAAATAACTGAATGTCGGATGTTGCTTTAAAGGGAAGTTACGGTAGCGGATGTTGCTTTAATGTATCATTAAACAGTGCTGATTTCATAATTATGATATATCATTTTTCTACTGTTTTTTCACTGAAACCTGCCTAAAATATTGAAGATCTCACTTGTATATTTTGGAGTTTTGGTGTTTGCTCCCACTCTGTTCTTTAGATCTATATACACGCTCTGAAGTTAAGCAAAAATATGAAGATACAAGTAGTTGATCGCATATCACGTTGTCGAAATGGACTTACTTTTTCAGTTCCTATGAAAACAGAAATTATTGTTTAGTTTGACCAAAAGTCGATTTTCAATAAACAGAAAATGTCACTGTTGCTACTTCTGCATGTACACGTCAGACCCGTAAGAAGCAATTTTATATTGAAGGGGCTGAAGCCCCTGTTTCCGAATATTGGGGGGAGGGGGCTAAATTTGATTTTCTCTAAAATTTCGGTGTAAAATAAGGAAAATCGGCATTTTTTTGCCATTTTTTTTTTTTTTTGGGGGGGGAGGGGCTAAGCCCCCAGTTCCTACGGACGTGAACGTAACAATTTACCGTGCCAGTCACCTTTTTTATTTATTGAATAAGCTTTTCTGTGTCTAATTTATGCCCCCAGTCTTTCCAATCCGAGGCCTATTAGTGTACAGTAACCCATCATAATTTATAGGTGGCGAGGCGTAGTAAGTCTAAACGTGTAGATAGGCCTATGTGTTCTTCGTGTAACCATGTCAACCATTTCCGAACTAGTGTTTTATTTTCTTTTTATACTATACACGAATTGTTCTAGATCGTTAATGTTTATTCATGACATTACTTGAAATGTTTTGGGCGCAAAAGTAAATTGTACCAATTTCCCAGGTTATTTGAGTGGGTGGGGTAACTCTTACTCACTTTTTTTTAAACAATTACACCGTGAAAGCCATTGTTTTAAATGTTATTTTCGCAGATATATACTAATATGATCTATTTAGAGTCAATATCCAGACAAAAGAAATGATATCATATAAGTTCCATCAATACTGTTGAAATGCCATGTACACTGTATAAAAGCAACGATCGTTACAAATATTGACCCCAGCTGACTTTGAGCTGTACCTACATTTAGAAATAGTGACTTTTTACTACCAAACGTGATTTTAAAGTTTTCCTGAGGGTTTATAGAAATTTTTCAGTGCGTTTGTGTAATTGAAATTGCAATAATATTTCATGTGCAGCATGATTTCCCTTTACACTACGTTCAAATTTTGCATAATTTTGGCCTTTTTTACATTTCGCCAAATATCAATTAATGTGCAAATGAGAAAAGTATCACTAACTATATTTTACATGCCAAGATATTTTATTGGGCTTTCATTTAAAACCGTTTTCGTGCATTTAGACACATAATTGACAGAGTTATAGGCATTTAAAGTGGGCTTAGGTGAATTTTGCACCCAATGACCTTTGACCTTGTTTTGTGACCTTAATACGGCCGACTGGAGGCGACTACCGGTCTAAGCAAATCAGGCAAGCCTTATACTTTGCAAATAATACATCAAAACTCCATGTTCAAAAAATGCCTACGAAAATGTTTTCTAGCCACTTTTTCGGAATTGGTAGGTAGACTATATATAAATTTTTATTAATTTATTTTGAAAATAATCCTCATTATACAAGATAATTATGACAACAACAATGAACTCTTCTCTTCCAGGAAAATCCCCATATTTATCCGGAGAACTGTTGGCACTGTAGTGTTACTTCCTGAAATGATACAAAATGATCAATTTTTATTTTCATTCAGTTTAATTTAATTTGCCCCTTTCCAAATAACAAAGTTTTTGTGTGGACTGTGGACCAATTTTGAAGGAGTTGCAGACATGAAAAATTATTGTTGATAAAGGTTAGATTTGTCTACCATAAAAAAAATAGGCAAAAGGAGAAAATGCTGATCAGTATTTTCTCCATTTGTTTCAGTATTTTTCAAGGATCTTGTTATTCAGGACGTTATAAGCTGGGGCCCATATTATCAACATTCTTTCGACCAAGTTGTAGGGGAAAAATTATGTTAATTATGTCTCAAAAACTAGTTAAACACAACTGCTGCCTTTTCGTTTTCTTTATAATCCCAGACCCTGTTGCAAAATGCTATGGGGAAGAAAACTTAACCAACTCATTTGCAAAGACTGTAACACCCAGTTATAAGAAGCCAGGGAAACATTGAGATAAAAGAACAAAGTGCTGATGACCAGCATTTTCTTCTTTTTCCTCAATATTTTCTGTGCTACATTATAAACAAACTCTATCAACATCCATTGTGTTTGTAGCAGTTAGTTTCAAATTATAACAGTCACAGTTTTGACCATTTTCACTCAAGGCTTTTATTCTTTAATCATGTCTGTGTGGCTCAGATTGGATGTAGCAACATGTAAATGAGCCGGGATCTGGAAAATGGGCCATTATAGCATTTGAGAACAACATGGATCCAGATCAGCCTGCATATACAAATGTAGTAACACACAGTCTGATTTAGATCCATGTCATTCTCTGGTGGGTTTGCCATGCCTTGTAACAACTATCACTATTACGTTTGAATAATACTAGTATACCTGTGTGGGAAAGCAGCTGGGGTCAGAAAGGCAGTTGTGGTTGTTCTGGTGAGAGAAATGACAGGAATCCATGGTTATGTGCTCCAGCTGCAGCAATATGGGACTAGCAGTAGAAAGAGGCGTTGAACCCCATTGAATCAATCAATTAAATGTCAGAGAGGACATTGGCCATTTTAGCATTCAGACAAGTGCAGAATTACAACTTGGATCAACTCTAGGATTTCCCAAACAACCTGAGATTTTTTTAAATCATACAAGGAAAGCTTTTGAAAACATAGAGGCAAAAGAAGAAAATGCTGAGCCTGACCCTTATTAATATGCATTAGCCCTTTCAAAGACTATGATAAAATGGTAAATTGGACTGATCCAATTTGAAAGGAGTTGCAAACGACAATATGATTCATATCGGAATCAGAATTTGTAATTGTTGATGTACAGAAAACATTGAGTCAAGAGAATGAGAAATTGCTGATTATCAATGAAAATATTGAGGCAAAACGAAGAACTGCTGACTACCAGCATTTTTTTTTCTTTGTCTTGATGTTTTCCAAGCCCTTGCTATGTCGTGACATCAAAACTTATGTCAGCTTGGGATAAGTTTAGATGATCTACACGATGCCGCTGAATCCCCACAGAACTTCGTTAATTTGGGAAAAGGTTTATTATGTTTCCCCATGGTGAGCCTCAAATCAGGCAAGTGTCAATGTGTGACGTCATAACTTTGTACTATACAATGTAGCCATATGACGTCACGGAAATCTAGAGGAGGGGTATCTTAAGGGGGAATGCTCCAGTTTTTCGGAACACTCGGACTTTACTGTAGTAATTTAAATGTTTCGTAAAAATATGTTTCGCTACCAGATTTTCAATGATATAACACATCATTACAATTTACCATTTTTCGACGGTAAAAGTGTATTTATTGTACGAAACTGATTTTCCCAAGATGGAAATCGATTATTTAGAGCAAGACAGTCGTAAGTGGGTATGCAGTTACCACTGTTTTGCGTCATTTAATTCATGTGTAGCTAATAAAAATGGCCGTAATTCACTAATAAGTGCGCTGACCTATACATTTTCTTTTTGAATTATTACCAGGACATGTTGTTTAATACAATGAGTGAGTTTTATCAAATTCTATTATGTAGAACTTGAAATATTTCCAAAAATATGCAAATTTTGACATAAATCACTCCCGCTTCGTTGATCTAACGGAACACGTGAGCATGCTGTTTTATACATTTACGCATTTATAATAGCACATATTTTGGGTTTTCTGTTCGTAATAAATGTAAGACGTTACTTTAAATCCGTTTTCGGGACTAAACGATGAATATACAGCTTTTTATTAGCATTTAGTGACCTTGGACAGGTGCAAGAAATTGAGCATTTTTTCGATGTAGGGTTATGTGATACGAATGCCAATAAAATTCAAACAAGATCGCTGACCACCCATTTTTATTTTATTTTTCAATTGGTAATAGCATGTAATTTCAACATACAAAATATGAATAAATTCTATTATTGGGAAAACAATTTAGGAAACTGGAGCATTCCCCCTTAAGGGAATGTAGATACATGTACATGTAACGTCAGCGAGTTTTTCAACATTTTTTCCATTTCCATGCTCGTCTGCATAATATGAATGCATTGAGTTGGGGAGTTCAAACGGAACTGACTCGCAGCAGATTTTAAATAGAGATAATCCTCCGAATTCCTTATAATTACATAATGCAACTGCAGTGCATGTGTCGCAAATGAAGTGCAGCTATAAAAATGGACATAACTTCTTTTCTGAAGTAAATCATGCGTCTAAAATCACACATATCACACATATGGTCACATTCGTTGCGACTATGGTACCTATGTGTCATGAAAACTCGTGTAGAGGAGTAGAATGATGAAAAATAGGATTGACAGTGAATGACGCCATTTTTGGAGCGAGAATTTTTAGACTTTTGTCAAAGAAATCTCTGCGAATTTGAACTCTACAGACAAAGTATTTATACCGGGGAATTCGTAATTTAGTTGTACATGACATAGCATTGAGCTTTTTTTTGAAATATTGTCTTAATAGTTTGAAAATGATAAGAAAGTTCAACTACATACCTTCAAATTTCCAAAAATACGGTCGCAACTGTAGTAGCGGAAGTGGCGCAACTGATTTAGAGCGAAGTGCAAATGCACTTCAGATGAGAGTTTAACGGCCGTGAAAAACACAACAGATTTAGTGCTGATTATAGGTAAGGGTCACGAGTCATGACGTCATGTAAAACTCAACCACCCATGAGATCAAAGAAAAGTCTATTTATGGAAAACCAATTTGTGTTGTAAACACGCACTTTTCAGAGGCTTACAATAATTTGTGTAAGGACAAATGAATTTCTTTTTTTATGCTTACTTGGATCACATTCTAGACAAAGAATCCATATAGTGGGATTTCCTTTCATTAAAATCAGTTTGTGAAAGTATCCCTTACTCAGTATTCGAGTATGTGAATTTCTATTTCTGAGACTGGATTATGGACATACACTTACATGAATGGAAAGTATTGCCGATGAAAGGTTTGTAGAAATCAAAACTATAATTTTACTTCACTTTGTTGATCATTTCCTGTGTTATTAAGCAGAAAACTACTTGGTTTTATTTTCGTTTTGTGTTGTTTTCTTTGTCAAAGATCGCGATCCACAGATTCTTGAAGTGCTGATTATTTGTAGCCTACTCATTTTCCTCATTAGATCTTGATAGTTATCAGGGATTTTGTTACCTGCGAGTCCCGAGTCCCTGGCTCACATTTTTTTCTCAGGACTCATTGAAAAATATTCAGTGAGTCCCAAAATGCTAAAATTTTCAATATGTAATCAACATTGTCTTTCAAAGACTCCTATGTTTCAATGTTGGACTCATTGTTTTGGGAACAAGTGTGTCCCAGGACTCTTCCGCATGAATTTGTAACAAAATCACTGAGTAAAATCTGCCAGATGGACAGACAGAAACCTTTTCTTTCGGTAATCTCTAAATTTCATCTGTCCCAGACCGAAAGGCCGACGGACTCACCATGAATCGCTGATTTATGCGAGAATTACTTTCAGAAATTGAATTTTAGATCGGAATATTTTCCTCACGATAAAAAATGAAAATTGAATTTCTCATAAAAAGTATATATTTGTTGAAAAGCAGCAATATTAAGACAACCGACCTATTAACCCGGTTATGCTTAATGCGCACGGCACCAAGAGTTTTCTCTCGCCTTGTCACTGTCAGTTATGTTTCGTCTTTCTTTTGGACTCCGCCTACGTAATAATAACTGCTTCCGATTGGCTGTAAGCGTTCATTAATGCCACGCCTACCGCCTTTGTCTACCCGACTTCGATTTTGTACATGTAATAGACAGGTTGCGCATGTGCATTGAAAAAACTGAATGTGTATTATCTGTCTTGTTTATACACTTATGATAGAGGGTTTCACCACCGACTTTGTGCAATGGCCAGCGAGATAACAAAGGAGTATTAAACAGTATTTATAACATTAGTCTGGTTCCCGTACCTGAAATCTACTATGAATATAGGTACGGTAATAGCTAATCTCCGAGGCCGTATACATGGTCGTCAACGAGCGGCTCTGATTGGTCGAGACGTTTCATCGGTTGTGTATACTAACCAATCAATGGACCCGGTTTGCCAGGCATTACCAGACTCTTTATAACGTAGTGTATTAGAGGCGGGAACCAGACTATTATAACATGTGGTTGTTTACCGGAGTTTCAATAGATGACTCGAGACAATTTCAACTGCCAATTAGCGGTTAATTGTAAACAGTAAGATAGCATTCACTATCATTTTAATAACCCTTGACCAGGCGACATCCCGATATTTTCGGGCGACTCCGATTTCGCTTTTATCGGCGGTTCAGGCGAAGTTTCATGACTTTGAGCGAAGAAGTCGCTCAAGTCGCCCGCTTTGGTGAGCCCTGGTCTGCGACTGCACCCGAATAGGTTCAGATACGTAACAACGCAGCTAAAAAAACTGATGGTTTTTTAATCTCAAAATGACCATGTTACGGGTATTCGATACTTAAAGGCCCGGTCCCACTGCACTTTCGGATGCAAAGAGGATATAAAACGTACAAAAAATCTTGCTTTCCGTTAGACGTCTCTTTCCATCCGTTGGAAGTCCAATGTGTACTTATTGCATATGTTTTATCCAATGGGCATCCGTCAACCGTAATTTCATCCGCGCAAGAAGTTTTGGGCTGCCCAAAACTTTTAGAACGGATGAACCTTCCGTCGTGTACGATATAAATCCGCAATATATACCAGCAACAGATGTTCTATGTCCGTTATCAGTCCGTTGTATCCTTTCTCCATCCTATAGGCATCCTTGAAACTCAAATCAACCGAAACTGAAAAGGGATTGATAGGAGAACGATAAGGTACATGGAACGTCTATACATCGTTAGCAGCACGGAAATAGAAAGGATGTAAGCATATGCATCGCGTATATGAGGTATACAAATGGAAAAAAGAGTTTTTATTCGGGATGTATTCCGTATATTTAGCTGACATCCGCTCCCATCTGCCAGGCTTCCCACGAATATCCGTTTAACATCCCTGCTATATACTACTGACGTGCGCTCTTTTCCGTTATATTTCCGCCATTTTCTAGAAGCGGATGAAAACGGATGGTACCACTACCGAAATTTTGCTCGTCCGCTGTGTCCTTTTTCCATACGTTTTTGTCAATCTGCCAGTGGGACCGGGCCTTTATAAAGAAACTAAAATTGATTCATTGAGTTGAAATGACCATGACAGTATCATTTACATTGTACTGTAAAAGACCTAATGCTCCCCTTTAAATCCCCTTTCAAAATGACAGGACTATTTAAAGATTAAATGGCCAATCAAAGAAAAGAGGATTTCACCCTGTAATTGTGTTTAACTATTCAAGGACAGTTAAGCACTCAACACATAAGTACTTCATTCATAATTCTTTTC
The DNA here is from genome assembly GCA_963680895.1 of Fragum sueziense. Lineage (NCBI taxonomy): Eukaryota > Metazoa > Mollusca > Bivalvia > Cardiida > Cardiidae > Fragum > Fragum sueziense. The sequence goes on along the minus strand of OY804594.1, from coordinate 30,661,683 downwards.
AACATTTACTTTGATCAACATAGAACTTCACATAGACAATGATTAACCCTTTCTCAAACGACAAAATTTTATGGTGATCAACTTCAAAAACTGCCATAAATGACAAAATGGAAGTTAACCCTTTCCCAAGCAAGACCGTTTTTGATGTCCCTAATAGAAAAGGCTTGGGAAAACATTAAGACAAAAGAAGAAACTGCTGATAACCAGCAGCTTTTTCTTTTGTCTCAATATTTTCTGCGCCATATTTTACACAAATTCTATCTTTAATAACACCCATTTTGTCATTTGTGGCAGTTTTTGAAGTGGATCACCCTAAAATTTTGCCGTTTGGGACAGTTAAGCACTCAACACCTAAGTACTTCATTCATAATTCTTTTCAACATTTACTTTGATCAACATAGAACTTCACACTAACAATGATTAATCCTTTCCCAAACGACAAAATTTTAGGGCGGTCCACTTCAAAAACTGCCATAAAGGACAAAATGGAAGTTAATAAAGATAGAATTTGTGTAAATATGACATAGAAAATATTGAGACAATAGGAGAAACTGCTGGTTATCAGCAGTTTCTCCTTTTGTTTCAATGTTTTCCCAAGCCTTTTTAATAGGGCCATCAAAACCAGGTCTTGTTTGGGAAAGGGTTAACCATTGGACAGATTTTTATCCATTTTCAGAGGAACAGGTAACAAATAGGCGTAAAGACTTCCTAATACATGTATTAATATTTCAAAGCCATACAATATTATGTTGTGGGTACCTTTTGGAATGAATGATTAAGGTTTAACTTCTCTTTCAACTGCTGCAGTCATATTAAGTTAGCTGGAGCACCTAACAATCATATCTTGGAATTTCTCTTACTAGTACTACCACAATATCCAATCGAAGCCTCCAGTTGCTCTTTCAAATGAAGGATTCACATTGGTGAGAAACAAATGACTTTTAGTGAATATCAGAGAAGATATTGGAAGAGCTCGGATTCAAACCCAAAAGCCCTGGAATGACTCCAACCTCACCGAGCGAGCTATCTGTGCTTGGCAGGGTACCCATCGGAATCATCTTGATGAGGTTTGAAAGTAAATTTGCATTTATGATTTTTTAGCAACATTGGCGCAAAAACACAACCTTAGCATATCAGTGTGAGTGGCATCGCTTATAACATTGCTTCAGAAAGGTTTAATTAAATGGGGGCACAAGGGATGTGTTAGTCAGAGGAAAACTCTGGAAACATAAGTTTAAAACCCTTCCACAAACAACATAATTTCGACCTTCACAAATTCAAAATTTTCGAAGATGACAAAAATAAACAGGTTATAAGAATGAACATTTTCTTTGAAAAGATGGAAAATATTAAGGAAAAGGGAGAAAATGCTGGTAATCAGAATTTTCTTCCTTTACTTTTATATTTTCTAAAACTTATACACTTAAAAGCGTCAAAATATGTCACTGTTTGGGAAATGTGTTAAAAGCGTAAAAAGTCTAACTTCAATTTCTCTATGCTTTCACACGGAGCAGTGAAGCATAAAATATGAAAATACAGCATATCTTTTTCATCATCAACTTATGAATTCATTACCACACATTACATTGACTCTTGGAATCCTTTACAAAAAAAGTTTTTCCCTAAATTCTCTCCTTTTAAGGACAGATCCTCCAGTTGTTAATGTGCAACTTACTGCGCATATCCTAAATTACGAAATAAAGCTGTTTCAGTAATTGGCCTTTTCAGCAAATGTATTTCTTACATTTATCTAATGTTTGGTTGATAAATGACAAGACCCTTTTCGGTTATTTCAATTTTCTCTGTTTGGTCAATTAAAGTGTAATAGTACTCGGATGGTACATTTCGCTTTCTGTTACGTGTTCAAAATGTGGCGTTAGCGATAGGAAACGGAGCAACAAAAGCAACATGGTGTCTTTGTGGCTTTATGAGATAGTCCGCTTCAGATGGACACAAAAGATGACACATTTTATTATCTAAAGCTGGTAATAAGGAAGAAAATGGATAAAAGTAGTGAAAAAATTTCGGACAGAGCTGTAAAAAGTAAACCAAATTTTACTTATAACTAAGAAAAACGCTTGGTTTGATATATTTTTCTTTTTTTGTTTTTGTAGGTATGACCAAGCGCTATGTCTATACGAAAAAAGAAAAAATTCTTACCGCTGGAATATTTTTTATTATCAGAAACATTGCGACAAAAGAGCAATTTCAGCTACTTTTGACAGAATGTTTTACTAAAAATTTCAAAATCATCACTAAATTTTCCCAAATTGATACTTATTTAGACAGAATAAAACATATTGAACACAATAAAGACTTATTTATATAATCCTAGTCATTTCGAACACCTTTTTTGTGGGTATTTAAGTGACACCTCATTTTTGCAATTTTAGACAAGAGTAGTCTCCCTTGAAATTCAACAACTTTTTAATTCGCTTGGTGACCTATAGTTTTTAAGTCATTTTTTTACTTGTCATATATTTAAATATCAGTACAGAAAAAATAAAAAAAAAATCTTACTGTGGGAAATAAATGGAGGATCTGTCCTTAAGTAAAAGCATCTCAGAGAGGGTTCATATTTTTGTCTCCTATCCACATTTTATTCTCTTTTTTACTCATTGGTTTCTATCCCGTTACTAAAATTTCCTGAATTCATTTTCGGTACATCAGTTTCACTGGTGGTGAACTAAAACAATTTTCGCTACAACAAGGTATAGATATTTGCGTTTAAATGTGAGTTTATAGATTTTTTTCTAATGACAATGAACTTGTTCTAAAAACAGACCTTGTTACCGTTTTGTATTGACAAACTGTCGGTGCTGTTATAAAAACACCGACGGAATACATTGATCGCGAAAACACCTCCCACGCTTTGGCCGAGTTCACAACCAGTGAGTTTTGTCATCTGGAACACTTTTCAATATGGGCCAATATAGACTTGAGTCATTTAGAAAAATGTTTAAGTTAATGAAAAATCCAAGATCCTAATCAATTGATTATTTGGGATTTAACCCGTAAGTGCTGGGTTCACCAATTTTTCAGTTCTTTGTATTTCAATGGTTGATTATTAAACTATTCATGACTGTGTTTCCGGCATTTATTGCATTAGTACAGAGAGCTACATGTGCAAAAAGTAGGGGTTAAAGGCTTTTTAAAATGTAAAATATATGTGACTAAGAGGTAATAAACCCTATGTTGCGAGTACTCATTGCAATCGTCTCCTGGAGACTATTGCAATGAGTACCATCAACTTAGGGTTTGAAAAAAACAACTAAGTATTTTAAAATGGCTTTACCACCAGACCTGTTTATGTGTTGCTCAGGAAACATACCTTCTAAGCCACCAAAAGTGCTGTCATGCATCCCTCAGATGTCTACAATTCGTTTTAGATAAATTAATAAAATTCCACTTCAATGGACCTTTTGCTAACGCACAATATCATTTAAGCGAGAATAAATTGTCATCTCTATTTTGCAGTCTGCAACTCCTTTGCATAATTGGACCAGTCCTGAATTTTGTCATCTAGGGAAAGGTACATATTTTCCCATATCTTTGGTGTAAATGCAAATCCTTTTTGCAATTTCAAAGTAAAACATCGCAATTCCAGTTTAGACAATTCTTGTAGGTTTTTGGGATATTTCTACTTATCAGTATTGATGACACATTATATGTGAACAATATCAGGGTTTTTTCTCCTTCTTTGTTGGATGGGTCCGTAAAAAGGACCCGTTCCCAATGCCAAATAGGGTAATTTTTTCCAAAAATCTGAAAAGAAAATTCCCAATGTTATTATTATTATTATATCATATGTTGAGAAAAAGTATCCAGAGACAATCTGAAACCCCATAAGTTCAGGGCTAGAATTTCCCTGAAAATATGACTCGCAATATTTTGCTAGTGGCTTTTGAAACCACTAGCAAAAAGGCAAATTCACTCGCAATCTGGTTTTGTGTATAATGAGGGTTTTCATTTTGAAAAATAAAAACATAATATGCTGCATAATTCAAAGGGCATGTCCAAAATCATCTTCGCAAGCCAAGGGTTACTACCTCCACTTTGTTCCTTACGAACCCTTGGCCGCTCGCTTCTATTGAAATCGAAAGTACCACCATGCCACCTTTCGGCGATAAAGAGTCGCGGCCCTTTGCAGTTGCTATTTCTGGCCAATTAAAAGCCTCGTACTAAAACGTGTTAGGCGATGCATCAAATACGGATATCGATTTTGACGTCAGCCGTGACGTTTTCGTTTTGACAAAGAGGGCTTGTTTAGTGTGTTTTGATTGGATAATGGGAAAGTTATCGCGTCCAATGAAATCGCACGGTGGTACTTTCGATTTCCATAGAGGCGAGCGGCCAAGGGTTCGTAAGGAACAAAGTGGAGGTAGTAACCCTTGGCTTGCGAAGATGGTCCAAAATAGTCAATATTTGAATGTTGTTTTGTAAGCTTTTTCAAGCTACATTGATAAAACTTGTAGGTGGGGAATATTTTTCCACTCGCCAAAAAAATCTAGTGTCAGATAGAATCACTAGCAATTTTCAATTTCTACTAGCAAAATGCCAGTATGCTAGTGGAAATTCGAGCCCTGAAGTTGATTTCATATAGTTAACTTTACACGGTATTCAATTTTTGTTGGAGTATGTGATGAAAATGTTTTCCGAATTTTTGACAAAACAATGCATTTTTCACAATTTGCCTGGTTTCAGACCCATTCCCAAAAGTACGAGCAAAAACGCTGAATATGTCTGAATTTAAAGTGAAATAATAGAGGCTTTCAGTTTCAGAAAAAGTTATTACATTTATCTTCCCCCTGAAAACCTTCCGCAAAATGGGATACAAGGTTTTGCATAAACACCGACAATATCATAGTTTATAGTGTCCAATTGCTGTACCCATTAATTAACTTGCATAGTTTGTAAGACAGCAGCGATTAGGGAAGGCTGTTTTATGTCCAGGGGCGGTGGGTGTGATCAGCGTAAAGCTGTGTATCCACATTTGTCAAGTCAGACATTTAGACCTTAGCCCATTCTAAAACAATAACACCTCTTGAGTTATGAAGAAAAACTGAGGCAAAAGAAGAAAATGCTGATAACCAGCATTTTCTCCTTTTGTCTCAATATTTCAAAGCGAAATTGAATAAAAATCCTAGGTGTGATTAAAGTAAAGTTCAGTATCCACACATGTCAAGTCAGACATTTAATTAGGCCTTAACCCATTCCAAAACAATAACACCTCTTGAGTATTGACACACCTAATAGAAAAAAAAAACTTAATAAATTTTGAGGCAAAATAAGAAATGATACATCCACAATTTTCTCCTTTTGCCTCAATATTTCTATGCTATATTGAACAGAAATCCTAGGTGTGATCAGAATAAAGCTAAGTATCCCCATTTGTCACTCTAGTCAAACATTTACAAAGGTCTGGCCTTAACTCTTTCACTGCCATAGGAGACTTTTGTCGCTTTACCGTTCCCTGCCATAGGCGACTTCAGTCGACAAATTTATGGGAGCGAAATATGTGAATATTTTTTACAGCTAAGTGGTTTTCACACATTCTTTTTCTTATGGCACCGTTTTAGTAATCAAAGTACTAGCATTTGACAGGTGAAACAGTAGAATTTGTTTTACAATCCGTAAGCTTTTGGTATTTATATGGGGAATTTTCCAAGACAAAAGACAACAATATGGCTGCCATTAGATCATGCACTTGCTATTTATGCCTACAAGCTGTAAATATCACTATGAATGACACCAAAAATGCTGGAAAAGACTTCGGGATAGTTTGAAATTATGCTTAGTTGACAATTCAACCATCTGTTCCATCAAATTATTATACTTTCAACGGAAACATTTAGTCGAGGTTTGCTCACCCAATTTTTTTCCATTGTTCTACTAGATTATAACAATTTGTGAGTTAGATAAAAAAGAAAAAAATATTGTCTTTACATGAATAACTTTGAAATTTTGGTCACATATAGATGCTTCATTTCTCTGTATGTCCTGAAAATTTGAAAGGAATCCATCAAATGTGTCAAAAGTTATGCATGATTTTGTGTACAGGGTATCAATTCTTGGAAATTTCTTCGAATTAATTCAGCGGTGAGAGACGCGTCCGGCAATATTTGGCAGTGAAAGGGTAAACCCTTTCCCAAACAAGAAGAGATTTTGACGTCCCTTTTGAATAAGGTATGGGGAAAAAACGGAGACAAAAGAATCAGCATTTTCTCCTTTTGTCTCAAAATTTATCTTTATATGTTATATTGTACAGAAATCCTGGGTGTCAAACGAACCCCCTCTATTGCCAGATTATTGCATTTTCATGCAGAATTCAACCAACCCCCCTATCTGTATATATTCGAACCCCTCTCACAGAAATCCCGGATCTGCCACTGAATACACATTGCACTAATTTTTGTTTGTTATATTATTGTCTGGTTTTGACATCCAAGGAAGAAAAGGTTCAGGAAAAACTTCAATGCTCAGCTTTTTCTCCTTTTCCCTAAATATTTCATTAATAAGTTACAAACTTCATTTCTATCTTCTACAGCGATTTTATCCCCTTCAAACCAAGCCAGGTTTTGACTCCCCTAAAAGAAAAGGCATGGGTAAACATTGAGTCAAAAGAAGAAAACGATAATCAGCATTTTCTCCTTTTGTCTTAATATTTTTTTAAGTTTTTAATTTACACAAATCCTGTGTTTATCAACACAAATATTTGTCTTCAGCTTTTAAATTGAACAGTTTACGATTAAGTTGTCTCCGAAAGAGTTGTCCTTCGATAATCGTCCTATATTTTACGGTTTTGTCAACCCTGTTGTTGTTGTTTATCTATTTATAAGGCACTCATTCGCTGCCTATGACCTCATGGTGCTCAATAAATAACACTTGTGCATAAATAATACTCTGTGCAATACTCATGTGACATTTGCGCATGTGTATCCATGCATGTAAAAAAAAAAAAAAAAAAAAAAAAAAAAATAGAATACACAACTAATTAGAACCCCCCACCAAAAGAATGCCAGTCCGATACACCAGACCTTCATAATCAAGAAACAGAATGCATTGCTTCTGAAGGTTTGTCACTACAGTCACAATGTGTGTATCTTGTTTCCAAGATACACGTACATGTGTAAATACAGGGACTGAGAATCAGTCTACCTTCTCCCCTGATCTCAAAACCCAACCCAGTGGCCTGTCTATTTACCTGACCCTACCTTTCTACAGGTAACTCAGGTAGATCGTAATTAATTAACAAAACTATGAAATCGCACTTACCTAGATTTTTCCGCTTTCTATCTTTGTTGTAAATATGCCTTTCAAATACAAGATAGCGTCAAATTAAAGCAGAATCACACGAAAATATCCACCTGTGGAAAGTTTTTGGACCGAGTTTTGTCGTCCCCACACTATCCTAACCCAACTGTAGTAAAATAGAGGAACGGATAAACAGGTATATCGCTCGAGTACACTCGTGATTGCTCTAGATCGACTCTTACTAGATCTAGCTTATCAACAACCACTTGTCACAAGTTATTATTCCTTTAATCCCATTTTTTCTGTAATAAAATTCATGGAAACTCGGTGTCCAAGAAAACTGAATCTACATGCCTATCGATAATCTTGAAAAAAACTGTAAAAAGGCAATTTTCCGGCGATTCTCGCTTTTTACGATTTTTTTTCTGAACATTGCATATAAGCTCACAAAATGGCTGTAATTCAATTTCTTGCTACCAAGAGAGAGAGTCAATCGAAGAAAATATGCCTATGTGGAACGAAACCAATCGAGCGATTTGAACAACACCGTCTGATGCAGACGAACTCTGGTGAAAAAATGGCGGGAAATGTAATAGATTTCTCCCTATTACCGCAACGATACACACATATCGGCTACATCTTCTGTCAATAGATTCCCGGAAAACCGTAAATTTGATTCCAATGTATCCATTTGAAAATAAATGTAAGATATATATAATTTTATCTACTATATATGCTAGATTTACTAGATCTATGCAGAATTACTCGCAATTTTAGAGGTAGAAACTTTTTCATATGTCCCAGAAAGTAATCGTGTTCATTGGAGCGAAGTTCCTTTATGGATTTATTTGCTTGTATACAAACAAACGAGGACCGGTTTTCTAACTTCCGTTTCCATTATTGATCAAAGAGGATGCATAATATTACTCAAACTAAGGAAGTAAGGAATTTCTAAGCTCACCGGTGGCCCGTTACATCTGTAATCGGTATGAAGGTCAAGAGTTTATTCTAGGCTGCTTTTACAGCAGGGGGCGGGCACTGCCTTGTAACACAGATTGAACACGGTGAATTTGTGGTTGCTATAAAGGTAGGCATCTTCGCAAGCTAAAGTTCCCTTGACATGCAAAGATATATTATGTATGACTGTACAGGTTACAGTAACAAAAATCAATGTATGTTTCCATGTAAAGGCATCTCAACTTGCAGTTGTATATGTGAATGCGTTTGGAAAGTCTAAGAGTTCATTGCTTCGAATGACATTCGATCTGCACAAGCATTGTAGTGTAGCCAAATTAAAAACTGTGCGACCCACACGTATCCAGTCGTTCGTATTAGAACAGTCATTTGCATGAATGGGACGTTAAACCCAATTCCAAAATCGGTCAAATCCAAGACTTATTCTCGCAAACTGTCTTTGCACTAGACTAACATGTAAACCCATTCCAAAAATAGCCTAACTTTAGTTGATAAAAGTGGTTTTAAATAATACATTGGTATAGCCACGGCTAGACTTCGGTTCAACTCTAAATAACAAATATGCCTTTTTGTGTCCACTTGAACACTTCAGCCATTTCAAAATTTGAAAACAAAATTACAAATTTAGTTTGTTAATTCTCACTTGTTCAAATATCCATTTCAGGGAATGAAAGCTTGGTTTTGAAATGCCAGAAACCAAAAGGACATTGTACAGGAACTGGTTGAAAGGTGGCATAGGCTTGTTGTACACTAAAGAAGGGATCCAGAGTTTTGTTGGTGACGAGATCCAGAGCTTCCATACAAATATTTACAACAAGGTACTCAGGGCTGCAGGCCTACCCACGGGTAGTCAATGCTCATCCTGTACAATAGAGAACGTCCTGCCATGTCCAACATTTGGAATATGTTCTGCCAGAAACTGTCGGTTCCATGACCGATCAGACCCAGCTAAAAGCTACAGGCTTTGTCCTAATGGAATCTGTGATCAAATCAAAGACGAGATCATCACTGCTCATAGGCAAGGGAAGCCATCATTTAGGAATACCTCAACACAGCTCTGGAGTACTTCAAGCTGGGAACTGGCCAAATGTTACATGGCGCCAACAGGGTACCAGGACAAACAAACGCCTGATGACACAGACGTTTCTGGGCTGATCAGTGTCATTCTGAATCACATGGACTTTCAGACCAAAGTGTACGAGAATCTGACCGTACCTGGAAATTTATTTGATAAGGTATGCCTTGCAAGTCTTTTCCAAGTTCGTTTGTTAAGTATTCTATGTATGGAACATCAGATTCTGGTAGGGTTACCTGTATGGATCTACAATTGCATTGTACAGGAAATGGGAGATCAGTGCGTCAGTGCGTCTGCTGTTCTTGCATGTAGCGTAAAGTCCGAAGTTTCAAGTTTGACGAACATTTAGTGTTACGTTCACTTGATACAAGGGAGGCAACCCTTGATTTATATATCCCAGTTTATGAATTCAATCAATACTCTTTTCAAAACGGAGTCTCTTCGGACCCGAAAATTAAGCGCATCTATCATGTTAGTGCAAATTTCTGCATAATGTGGCAGCATTATATGTATCTCGCAGTGTCCATTAATCGCACAAAATAGAAAGTCTATATATTTATGTAAAGTGAATGTATACTCTGATCAATCTATTTACTTTTCATTTAAATAACATTGTATGTCCGCCTGTTTTTTGTACACAAACATAGATTCAATAGAGATCTACAAAAAAGATGGAAAGTAAGTAATATGCATACCTGTTATATCTCTAAGATCTCTTCTTTATCTATGGATAAATCATAAACATTCAAAGTGGTCTAAAACAAAATATATTGCACGTAACTTTTATTTTTTCTATTCACCAGGGTCGAGACATCAGAAATGAGATCATGCACAACGCAAGAATGGAGACTTCAACAGTTGACCTCAACTCCTTCTTCCAAACTCTTATGAACATTCTGAGTGACAGACAGTGCCTTATCAGCCTACCTCCTGCAATTACAGCCATAAACAAAATACAACAGGTATCTATCATAGGGACCCCCCAATTTGTCTCCCAGAACCCAGATACTAAGATATTATGTACATTTGAGCCAAGATCTGGAAAAACGTCCTTTATGGCATTTGAGAACAACCTGGATCCAGACCAGCGTGTGCATACGCACAGTCTGATCAGGACACATGTTGTACTCTAATAGCTTCTTTGTGACCTGAGCAGCATCGGCGTATGCCAGTCTTCCATTAGGCACAGGCTGCTCTTGAAATGTGGCCGTCTCAAATGCTATAAGGGACGTTTTTCGAGATCCCGTCTCATTTGTGTCTTAGTATCTGAGTGATACGAGTCAAATTGATGATCCCCGTGGTATCTTTGACATGTTTTCTAAACTCGGAATCACATTGTATTATTGTAAAGACATTTCGTCTATGCATATATATTTGCCACTGCTAGTACGGTCAAGTAATCAAAGGACATGAAATTGTACACTGTCCTTTTGTTATTTATTTCTATCTCCCTTTCTATTGGAGAAACACATTTGCAAATCATTTGAAAAAAATATATTAATGTCATTTCAGTCATCACAGGGTTTTGGAAATGATGAGACTAAAAGTTTCGTTTTGTATTATTTATTATGTAGATAAAGGTACACGTGCTGACATTTATATTGTATCTAGAACTTTTTTATTTTATTTTATTTTGTATGTTTTAGCTGAAGCAGGACCTTATTACAATAACTACAGAAGACGAACAAAGAATATACCAGGAAGCTCAAACAGCCCTGAAACTGATGAGGGATGAATTTATTGAGGATTTAGCTGGAGAAACAACAGAGGGGATGAAGAAAATTGATAGAAAAGGAAAAGCAGTTGTTCAACGACTTGACCTGAAGAAAGATACGATAGCACACCAAATGGACAGAAATCTTAAATCAGGAGTTAAAAGACTTAAACAGAAGGAAAGAGTGGGTATTATTCATTTAAACCAAAAGCAAAGGGTTATTTCCAATGAGATTGAATCAAAAACACAGAAAAGCATAGACCAGATAGACAAAGCAACAGCTGCATGTGTGGCAGAGATTGTAGATAAAGAGAAGGAAGGGACAAGTGCAATCAAGAGAGTTTTAAAACAGTCAAAAAAGAGATTTTATGAAAATGTCGATGATGCAATCGATGAAAGTAAAGATGTACTGCATTCTAAAACCAAACGCTTAAAGAGAAAACTTGATAAGAAAAGCGACGAAATATGTCAAACAATAAAGAAAAAATCGAGCAAACTTTTCAGTCAGCAGGAGCACAAGTTTGAAACCCTAGTGAAAGAAAGCACTCAAAGTGGAATAGGAAAGATAAAGGACGAAGAAACAAGAGCAGTCCAAGCCCTTCGTGAAGAGAAACTATTTATCAACACTGTAAATGAAGCTGAGTACTACCAAAAACGCACTGGTGAGCGTTACGCTTCTGCCTTTAACCCTTTCCCAAACGACAAAATTTTAGGGTCATCCACTTCAAAAACTGCCACAAATGGAAGTTACTAAAGATAGAATTTGTGTAAAATATGACACAGAAAATATTGAGACAAAAGGAGAAACTGCTGTTTATCAGCAGTTTCTTCTTTTGTTTCAATGTTTTCCCAAGCCTATTCTCTTAGGGACGTCAAAACCAGGTCTTGTTTGGGATAGGGTTAAAGCGGCTTTGCTTGCATTCGAGTTATTCAAGTTCGTTTACAGGTTGCGGTTTATAATGTATTGTTTTAACCATTTACAACCAAGACAAAGTTCCCTTATAGAGAAAAAACGTCTGAAAACTTCGGGAAAAAACACGATGAAGATAAAAGAACATCTGCTGAAATGAGCCGGATATAAAAGAAATGTAACTTTTGCCCAAACTTTTAAAAGTATACACAGATAGGCTAAGTTTGGCAAAGGTTACAACTAGTTGTTAGTTCAATTTATATCTTTAAATAGACTCGACAAAAATTAGAAATTTTGTCTTTTCAATTTCAGATCTAAAGAGTGAAGTAATTGAGCATTACTTGACCAACGGCTATACAAAATCTGCGATATCAGCATTGATTGATGATGAAGAGGTTGACATTGAAGATATATTTGTCATGCCTTCGATGAAAACAATCGTTCATGGGGCTTTCGAATCATCTAAAAATGTAAAACAGATTGAAGAAATGTTCACAAAGGACAACCAAATAGTCAGGAAAGTTTGTATTTCTAGCGATGCTGGACGCGGTAAAACCACGCTATGTCAGTGGCTTGTATCCTCGTGGTGTAAAAGTCAGACAGACATAAAATTTGGCGACCTCAGCCCAGCTCAGCAGTTTTTACAGTCTTTTGAGTTTCTGTTTTACATTCCCCTCCGAAATCATAAAGTTGTTAATGTTGTGGATATGATCAAGAATGAAATCGTTAGAGAGGAATTACATGATACACTGATAGAAGTCCTTAAACGAGATTCGAAAAAGTGTCTTGTTGTTTTGGATGGATTCGACGAGTGGCTTCCATCACAAGACTGTTCTGGTAAATTGCAATTCATTGATCCACGAGAGAAATATACAGTACTGATTACATCCAGGCCGTGGAAACTTGAGGTCCTTCGTCCGAAGATGTGGGAAATTGGTCAGGAAATTCAAATCAAAGGTCTTACCGATGAGAAACAGCTCATCAAGGTTATCGTAGGGTGTTTAAAGAGGAAATTTGGAAAGGTTAAAGATCCCGACATGTTTCTTGAAGAAGTTAAAGCAAGGAAAATAGAGAAATTGTCGGAGATACCAATTTTGTTAACACAAATGGTTTGCATGTGGTATGATGACGTCGCATTAGGGAACACTTATGTAGAGATATACAGTAAAATGATCAATTATATTCTTCAAGTTGCTGAAAAGCGCCATGAGGAACTAAATGTGTCCCATCATCAACACTACAAAGGCAAAGGCAAACAACCCAAAGAAAAGTCGCGTTTACCACATAATTTTAAAGGTATGGTGGTATGTCAAAACTATGAAAATACTTTATTGAAACTATCAGATTTAGCATTCCACACTTTATTTGCAGAGAGAAAGGAAAATGCGTTGGTGTTTCCGCGATTTGTCACTGAAATTTATAACATGACAGAAAATGACGTCCAGTTTTGTTTGAGTATAGGTATACTATCTCAAGCGAAATTTTCTAATTTAGCAACTTCACAATCAAAAAGGTTATCTTTCTTGCATAAAACATTTCAAGAGTTTTTGGCAGCTGTGTACATTGCAAACTCAGGAGATGATGCTTTCGGTGAAATGCAGAAGAAGTTGAAATCATTAGATGACGTGCTGGAAATGTCCCAAGTTCTGATCTTTGTGAGTGGAATTGATCCCTCCAGGGTTGTCCCAATTAGTAAACACGTTGCAGACGTAACTGATAGTGACGAAACCGTTCTGCAGTACAGGAACTTCTTTACTGATGTTGCACACCATATTATAGGAGAAATTCAAAATCTTGTGTGTAACTGTATCAATGAGGGGTTGCATGACAACAATTTTAAACAAAACGTTGTTTTGCATGATTTTGGTGATAATGTGACAGGTTCTGACATCAGCATAGATGATCAATTTTCCTATTTCGATCCATTGAAGATAAAATCGTTTAGAATGAAGTATCATCCCAGCAAATTATCAAAATGGACACAGTTTGAAGGACTAAATCTTGTCAAGATAACTGTTGAGTTGAGTTCACTTTCGGGACATTTTGACCACTTAATCACTATGATTAGACATTGTTTACAACATTTAACAACTATTGGCATAAGTGGGTTATCTAATGCTGATGAAGACAGACAGATGAAGACTATTCTCGATCTGATATCCAATAGCATACATGTCAAGTCCCTTTTTCTGAGGAATTTCAGCATAACTCATCCAGTGTTGAAGGACCTGGTGAATTTGGTTACTCAAAATACTGCTTTAGAGGAAATTCTTTTGATGAATATAAAGTGTTTGAGTTGTCAGTCTTGTAGCTACACTTTGAATCTTTTGAATCACAGTCGGTTACGATACGCTGATATTTGTGGCCTGGATGCTAGGGTTATCATTGGAAGAAAATTACCACTCGAACACTGCTCTGTATTTGAATCAAAGTGCGATTGGTTTATGGTAAAGGGCTTAGAATGCGTTGTTACATTACGTGAATTATTTGTGTTCGGACGACATAATCCAATGCTACCACCAGAAATAGAGCGAAGTGCATTAGTAGCTTTAGGCAGAATGAGAGAAAAGCATATTGACCAAATACGGCTTGCAAAGGGACTTTCCAATATAATGCCTACCCTACCAAGTTTGAAAAGATTAACATTGATATGTGTTCACTTTAAACAATGTGTATTAAGACTCTCTTCAGAAATGAAGTTCTTACACACCATTATAATGCAGCGGGTTACAATGACACTTCGATGCGTTATAGAATTCGTAGACAGTTTCATGGAGGTACCAAATCAAGTGGAAGTTGCTGCATTCTATCTATATCTTACCCCAGAAGACGACCTTGCTGCTGCCGAAAAGTATATACTAGACAAAAGTTATGTAAAAATTAATGATACGGCGAAAGTACAGAATGCTTTGTGTATACAGTTTAGTAATAAACCAGATGAATTTGTGGAGATCGTATAACCCATTTCAAAATGATTTCTCAAACGATATATTTTCGACTGGCATCAATTGAATGCTGACTGATAAAAGCATAATTGGTGCTTAAATAATGAGAGACATGTAATATTGCTGTACGAGAAAATTTGGAGGAAAATAAAAGAATTTGCGTTATTAGTGTTTTCTTCATTTGCCTCAATGTTTTCCAAAGCCTTTTCTGTTCATGGAGTCAAAACCAGCCTTGTATGGGAAATGGTGAAGTGAAATCTGAACTAAATTAGTTCCATCAATGAGGTGGATATAGTGCTTTCCTAACATTCTAGTCTTTCGACCTAATGGTTAAATATTTGATATGGCAAGAAGACGCGATGGAAGTTAGCCGTGACCTGGAAAAACATGGCATTTGAGATCAACATGGATCCAGATCAGCCTGTGCATACACACAGCTACTACGTTTTACTACGAAACAATCGGAGCGTATTTGATGGTTTAATCAATGGCATCTGCTTTGGAGAGTCACACAGTCTGGCCAAGATCTATGATGTTCCCCTACAACTTCTTCAATACGTACATCACCCGTGAGATGACATTTTGAGCCTGACCAAACTGCACTTAGACACAGACTTATCTGGAAATAAGGTCTTCTAAGTATTAAATAGAGATTGTGCTATATTAGATTCTACGCGAAATAAACATTCAAATGCGCGTAGCGCATTGAATGTTTATATCGCGTGTAATCTACTATACAGACTCTATCTGACTTAGTGTTCGCTACCGGTTCATTGGAGACAGGGGCGTGGCTATGTGTAGACGTCATAGGAACTAGCCGGCAGCTCGTTAATGCGAAATATAGCGGCGAAATTTTAAAATATACTGCAATTTCATTGGTCCAAAAAGTAGGTCGAACAATAAAGTCAAGTTAACCAATCCGCGTCTTCCTCTACGCGGATTGATTACCCGGATTAAACATTTCAACTTTGAAACTTTGCCTGTGTGTATGCCTTTGTTCATTACATATGATATGATATTACTAGTATTTAAACGTCAAATTAATACAAACTTAAAACAGATAGAAAAACTTTATTTTAATTCATTCTACTTTCTTTGAGATATTTTATAATGTAAGCCGGACATGTTGGATTCGAAGATGAGGCCTCTCGGTGGTAAATTGCTATGACCAATTTCCGGACAAGCACTGGTTTTGGAAAGCATTGAAAGGAAAAGAGGAAATGCTGCAATCCTGCCTTTTCTCTCGACATTTTCTACGTTTATGTTATGATGAACAAATGTCACGCATATTAATGCAACACTTATTTTGTCATCAGAAACTCTTGTAATATGCTGTGTTAGGCCTACTGCCTAGGAATTAAACAAGTTAACCCTTTCCCAAACAACAAAATTTTAGGGTGATCCATTTTAAAATCTGCAAAAAGTGACAAAATGGATGTTATTGAAGATAAGATTTGTGTAAAATATGGCACAGAAAATATTGAGGCAAAAGGAGAAACTGCTGGTTGTCAGCAGTTTCTTCTTTTGTTTCAATGTTTTCCCAAGCCTTTTTAATTTGGACCGTCAAAACCAGGTCTTGTTTGGGAAAGGGTTAAAGAACGATTTATGAAGGTTGCTGCATTAAAGATTACAACCCGTCATTATCTTCAAAACACTGAGCATCTTCGGGTGTCATCCATGCTACTGAAATTAGCCCATTACAAAACGGCAATTTTTTAGACTAGTCCAAATTCAAAGATGATGCAGACGACAATGTCAAGTAAATGAAATTTTGATTTTTTTGTCTATTTACGTAGAAAACATTGTGGTAAATGAAGAAATTGCTTGTCACAAGCAATTTCTTTATTTTCCACGATGTTTTCCTAAGCCATAAGCTTGAGGGGAGTCAGAAGGAGTCACTTTGTAGTAATGGGTTAACGAGCAATACCCTCGTCAATTTCCGTATCCACAGATGACGCCCGAAGTTGCCCAAAATGTTTTGTAGATAATGATGGATGGAATATCTTACTACGTTAGATTAACCCATTACCAAACGACAAAATTTTAGGGTGATCCAAATTCAAAGATATTGCAGACGATAATTTGTAGTGATTGAAATCTAAAAAAATTGGATGTTTTTGTGTAAAAAATCATTGTGGTAAATGAAGAAATTGCTTCTTACAAGCAATTTCTTCATTTTCCACAGTGTTTTCCAAAGCCTTGAACTTGTAGGGCGCCCAAAGGTGTCATTGTGTGGTAATTGGTTAAATCCTCTTTAGTTTTACTTTTTATTGGCATGGATGATGTACCTAATCATTTCTACCTGACATTTTTATCACTAGTACAAGCCAGAGCCTCTTCATGGTGTATAATCACGTGACTCAGAATTTCCGATAAGCTTCAATAAATTTTACCAATTCGAGTTCGGGTTTAAGCCGAGAAGGTGGGAAAATGTCAGGGATTAGCCGGACGTGATGGATGTTTTTGAAAATTTAACTGATAAAAAAGCTATTGAATGTCAACCAAAATGTTGGTTGATCTTCAATAACTTTTTAGCAGCTGATTTTTCATAAATCAACCACATCCATTTAATGCGTGACATCTGTCCAATATCTCTGCTTCAAACCGAATTCAAATCCGTCCAGTATTAAGAAAAATTGAAGTTTTTCATAAATTCTTGAATCACGTGATAATCAACCGTGCTCTTACTGCTCTCATTATAAACGATGTCAAATGTCCGAGGGGATTATTCGCTTAGATTCGAAGCTGCATGGAACAAGATTTTTATATGAAAAGCTCCGACGTTACCGACTTCGCTTTCTAAGTTTCGCGGAAAGGCACATGGTGTTCCGAATCCACGATAATGAAATAGATCACTTTTTCGACGATTTGATTCTGACAAATCCCTTTAACTTTCCCCCCAAACAACACAATATTAGACTATTCCTATTTGAAAGCTGCTGTGCACAAGTAACGAAATCGATGTTGATAAAGATTACATTGTGTTCAATATCATCTAGAAAATATTTCGACAAAAGAAGAAGATGCTGGTTGACATCATTTTCTTCATTTTCCTCAATGTTTTCCAAAGCAGTTTCAAGAAGGGACGTCAAAACCAGGCCTTGTTTGGGACTACTTTTACGGATGATAGTTAAGAAATCTTTGATGGAGAAGAGGAAAATTATGATAACAAGCACTTTCTTCTTCCCTGGATGATTTCTTTGCGGTAAACACCTGAGATTTCTGGTTGTCAATTAACAAAATAAAGTAGTTCTATAGGTGACACTGATTAACAGCTCCCAGACCAAAAACTCAATTCAGAGGATGCTATGTGATAGGAACTTAAACTTCTTGATTCAGAGTATGATTGTTAGAAGCCAGACAACAAAATAAGCTATTTCTGAAGGCGCCACTAATTAACAGCTCCCAGGCAAAAAGCTCAATTCAAAGGATGCTATGTGATAGGAACCCAAACATCTGGATTCAGAGTATGATTTCTGGTAGTCAATTAAAGAAGTAAGGTAGTTCTATAGGCGTTACTGATTAACAGATCCCAGGCCAAAAACTTAATTCAGAGGATGCTATGTGATAGACATCCGGATTCAGATTATGATTTCTGGTCGTCAATTATCAAAGTGATCTAGTTTTATAGGCGACGCTGATTAACAGCTCCCGGGCCAAAATTGAATTCAGAGGATGCTATGTAATAGGAACTCAAAAATCTAGATTCAGAGTATGATATCTGGTAGTCAATTGACAAAATAAGCTTGTTCTATAGGCGACACTGATTAACAGCTCTCAGGCCAAAAATTGAATGCAGAGGATACTATGTGATACGAACTAAAAAAATCTGGATTCAGAGTATGATTTCTGGTAGTCAATTAACAAAATAAGCTAGTTCTATAGGCGACACTAATTTACAGGCATAGCCCAAAAGCTGAATTCAGAGGATGCTTCGTATGTGATAGGAACTCAAAATCTAGATTTAGACTATAATTTCTGGTAGTCAATTAACAAAATAAACTGGTTCTATAGGCGACACTGACACAGCTCTCAGGCCAAAAACTGAATTCAGAGGATGCTATGTGATAAGAACTCAAACATCTGGATTCTGAGTATCATTTCTGGTAGTCAATTAACGAAAAAGCTAGTTCTATAGGCGACATTGATTTACAGCTCCCAGGCCAAAAACTGAATTCAGAGGATGCTATGTGATAAGAACAAAAATATCTAGCATCAGAGTATGATTTCTTGTAGTCAATTAACAAAATAAGCTAGTTTTATAGACGACATTGATTAACAGCTCCCAGGCCAAAAACTGAATTCAGAGGACGCAATGTGATAGGAACTCAGAAATCTGGATTCAGAGTATGATTTCTGGTAGTCAATTCACAAAGTAAGCTAGTTCTATAAGCGACACTTATTAACATTTCCCAGGCCAAACACTGAATTCACAGGATAAAATTTGATAGAAACTCAAACATCTGGATTCAGAGTATGATTTCTGATTTACAGGCGACACTGAATGATAGCTAGCAGGCCAGAAACTAAATTCAGAGGATGCAATGTGAAAGGAACTCAGAAATCTGGATTCAGGGTATGACATCTGGTAGGCGACACTGATTAACAGCTCCCAGACCAAACACTAATTTAAGATGATGCTATGAAATAGTCCCTGAACATAAACATCTGGATTTAGAGAATGATTTCTTGTTGTCAATTAACAAAATAAGCTAGTTCTACAGGCCACAATGATTTACAACTCCCAGGCCAAAAACTGAATTCAAAGGATGCCATGTAATATGAACTCAATCTTTATTCAGGGTATGATTTCTGGTAGTCAATTAGTAAAGTAAGCTACATGTAGTTCTATAGGCGACACTTATTAACAACTCCCAGGCCAAAAACTGAATTCAGAGGAGGCTATTGGATAGCAACTCATAACGATGGATTCAGAGCACAATTTCTGGTAGTAAATTAAGAAAGCAAGCTAGTTCTATAGGCGACAATGATTAGCTGCTCCCAGGTAAAAACTGAATTCGTATGTTATAAGAACGCAAATATGGATTCAGAGTACGATTTCTGGTGGTCAAATGACAAAATAAGCTAGTTTTATAGGCGAAACTGATTAACAGCTCCCAGGCCAAAAACTGAATCCAGGGGATGCAATATGTGATAGGAACTAAAAAATGGAGTCAAAGTATGATTTCTGGAAGTCAAATAACAAAATCTGCTAGTTTTATAGGGGACACAGATCAACAGCTCCCAGGCCATAATTTGAATTCAGGGGATGCTATGTAATAGGAAACCAAAAACCTGGATTCCAAATATGATTTCTTGCTGTCAATTAACAAAGTAAACTAGTTCTATAGGCGACACTGATTAACAGCTCACAGGCCAAAAAGTGAATTCAGAGGATGATATGTGGTAGGAACTCAAAAATCTAGATTCAGAGTATGATTTCTGGTAGTCAACTAACAAAAATAAGATAATTCTATATGCGACACTGATTAACAGCTCTCATGCCAAAAACTGAATTCAGAGGATGCTATGTTAGTGTGGTCACAGTCTCGTGTTAAAAATACTGCCTCTATCTGATTCTATGTAAAAATGAGTAATTTACAAATGGCATTTTCAGCCTAAATAACACATTAAATTGCCAAAAAGTGTGTAAAAACTTAAAGCTAAATAGTTATATTTTATTATTATAAAATACTTTTACCTTATACACGTTCTTTTCGTGTTAAATCTCTATTTGAAAAAGTGGGTCAACTCTGCGTTTCTTTGTTTGAACTCGGTTGTTACCTTCGAAGGACGCGTGGGTATGTGTGATAAAATTGCTTTGGCACTGCCATTTCTTCACGGATTTTCATAAATCTTATATCAAAATAAAGAGGAAAAATAGGTCTATTCATTCATGTATGTTAATACGATGAACCGATGAATTATGAGTCGATGATAAGGTATTCAATATAGGTCATTTTACTCGGCTTCAAATGGCAAGAACTAGGCGGCAGAAAAGACTAGAAAAGCCTATATATGTTCTTCAACATCCTATCTATTCAAATAATAAAACATCTTGTGCTTTTAGCTTAGCGCATTCAAGCGCAAAGGCTTTAACAATGAGAAGTGTTTTTCAATTCCCCGTGATTTATCGATAATTTCTGTCTAAACTCAATTCATCCTAAATTTATTCATAAATGTTGACGACAGTGACTCAAAGAATATTCTTGCAAAGTTTGGTTGAAATTGGCCGAATGGTTGATTTGTTAAGAATGAAATCATGATTTTTCAAAGTTCGATAAGCCTTGCCCTGCCACGCCCATATTTTTTGACGAATCAAAATATCACGAACATTCTTTGAATATGGTCATCCAAGGAACATTCCTGTAAAGTTTTGTCAAAATCGGCCCAATGGTTAAGGAGTAGGAGGTGTTTCAAGGAATTATGGGCGAACAGACGGACGGACGGATGGACGGTGAGTGACCACAATAGCTCATCTTGAGCACTTAGTGCTCAGTCCAAAGGGATTTACAAAATCGGCGTTTCTCATGGGCTTCCTAAACATCCATTTAAACCTTTCTCAAACAGTAAAACTTTATGGTCATCCAACTCGAAAGCTGTGATAGGCGACAGAATGAGTGTAAAAGAAAATAAGATTCTTTCGCCTCAATCTTTTCACCTTCAATAAAATCCGTTCAGGCCGTCAAAACCAGGTCTAACCAGGTCTTGTTCGGAAAAGGGTGAGGCAGCCAAAAGTTAGATTAAATTTAGAGGTTGAATTATGGACATGTTCAAATGTATGGTGCTCTTTTGGGTCAATGTTTTGAAAGCCTATTTCTTCACGAACCAGAGATATAATGTTAATAATCGACCACTTGAAAGTTTGAATTATTTCTTTTTGTTTTAAATTCCTATTTTATATGTCGTAAAATCTTGTTTTTATCGGAAGCAATGACATGGAAATGATATGCGCACAACGAAGCGCAGGAAATATTTACACAAAGGGAGAAAATGTTGGTTATCGGCATGTTCTTCTTTTGTCTCAATGTTTTCCAAAACCTGTTCATATATGATCGTGAAAATCATGTCTTGTTCGAGGAAGGGTTGAAATAATGTAACAAATATTTATATAACTTGTTGGGTAGAAATTGAAGAACTAGAATGTTTGGTAGAATAATTTCATCCTTTGTAAAACTTCAAAGGGGTGTAACTATTTTATTAAATGTCCGATTTTAAAAACGTAAGTAGTTTTGAGTTCCTATCATTCAGACCTTGAAAATTATATATAATTTGTTGAAGTTCTTTGAAAAATAAACAATAACGTAATTCGGCAGAATAATCTCCCCTTTGTAAAAATCTGAATAAGCATTATTCCATAACGCAATGTCCGATTTTCACAATTCAATCAGTTTTATGTTTCTCTCAATATTTTCTGTAAGCTGCTATATATTTTGTACGGACTGGAGTACTTTTGGAAAAAAGTGTGACCACCCTAGCTATGTGATAGGAACTCAAAAATCTGGATTCAGGCTATGCCTTCTGGTAGTCAATTAAAAAAAAACATAGCTAGTTCTATAGGCGACACTGATGAACAGCTCCCGTGCCAAAAACTGATATCAGATGATGCTATATGATAAGAACTCAAAAAATCTAGATTCAGATTCTGGTGTCTAGTAGTCAATCAACAAAATAAGCTAGTTCTATAGGCGATACTAATTAAAAGCTCTCAGACCAAAAACTGATTTCAGAGGATGCTATGTGATATTTACTTTAAAATCTGGATTCAGAGTATGAATTCTTGTAGTCAATTAACAAAAAAAAAAAAACTAATTATAGGCGACATTGAAAAACAGCTCCCAGGCCAAAAACTGAATTCAGAAGATGCTATGTGATAGGAACTCAAAAAATCCGGATTCAGAGTATGACTTCTGGTGGTCAATTAACAAAATAAGCTTACTATTTAGTTGTAAAGGCGACACTGGTGATAGGAACTAAAAATCTGGATTCAGAGTATGATTTCCGGTAGTCTATAAACAAAATAAGCTAGTTTTAAAGGCAATACTGATTAACAGCTCCCAGGCCAACAACTGAATTCAGAGGATGATATGTGATAGGAACTAAAAATCTGGATTCAAAGTATGATTTCTGGCAGTCAATTAACAAAGCAAGCAAGTTCTAAAGGCAACACTGATTAGCAGCTCCCATGTACTATGTGATAGGAACTTAAAAATCTGGATTCAAAATTTGATTCCTGGTAGTCAATTAACAAAGTAAGCTAGCTCTAAGGGCGACACTGATTAACAGCTCCCAGGCCAAAAAACTAAATTCAGAGGATGCTATGTGATATAAATAAAAAAAATATGGACTCAGAGTATGATTTCTGAAAGCCTATTAACAATATAAGCTAATTCTATAGGCGACACTGATGAACAGCTCCCATGCCAAAAACTGATATCAGATGATGCTATATGATAAGAACTCAAAAAATCTAGATTCAGATTCTGGTGTCTAGTAGTCAATCAACAAAATAAGCTAGTTCTATAGGCGATACTAATTAAAAGCTCTCAGACCAAAAACTGATTTCAGAGGATGCTATGTGATATTATTTACTTTAAAATCTGGATTCAGAGTATGAATTCTTGTAGTCAATTAACAAAAAAAAACCAAAACAAAAAAAACTAGTTATATAGGCGACATTGAATAGCAGCTCCCAGGCCAAAAACTGAATTCAGAAGATGCTATGTGATAGGACCTCAAAAATTTAAAAATCTCGATTCAGAGTATGATTTCTGGTAGTCAATTTACAAAGTAAGCTAGTTCTATAGGCGCCACTGATTAACAGCTTCCAGGCCAAAAACTGAATTAGAGAACTACCTTGTTTTGTTAATTGACAAGCAAAAGTAAAAAAAAAAAACAATTAGGGCCTATAAAAGCAAGTTAAAAGGCAAAAATGTTAAATAAAAGTATTTTTATGTGGTTTATCATTTGTCCATTAAATTGACATTTCACGATTATTTTACATAAATTTACTTTTATTCTATCTGAAAGGGAATCTTTTCTAATGAAAATTTTGAAAATGTCAAGTCTAAATATTGAACCGTTTACGAGAAATATATATATATATATTTTTTGTACTAAAATCAAATAAATTGTTGAGGACAAAAGTTCAGATTTATATCGAATTTGTCATTTCTGTTTCAACTTTAAAGGCGTATTTTTCGCTTATAAATAACAACTTCAAAAGGCTGATAGCATTTCCACGCATTAGAATAAACAATCTTTGCATCAAGACGGACTTGTTAAAAATGAAATAAATGTGAAATCTCACTTGAAGATCGAGAAAAAAATTGACATTTTTTCGTGAATTTGAACAGTAAAAAGCAGTTGCATTTAGATGGTGTGGTCCAAAAATTCTCGAGTATTATATAATATACGCTTGGTGATAGTAGAAAAGATGGGTTGCAACAAGGACTTGAAATTGCCGAAAGAATAGATTTTCTTTAAATTCTGTGAACTGATAGGTTTATATAATATCTTTAATTGGTATGTGTAAAAAATCTGATGAGGGTTTATTTTTGGAGATAATGGCTAACAAAGTGGGTGGGGTAAATTGACATGAGAAGCAAATTTTTACTTTGAAGTTTAATAACTTTTTCTGTATAGATCAGATCGAATTGAAATTGTGCACGTACTTTCAATGTAATAAGGACAGAAGATTTTTGGAATCATTAATCATGTATATCAGTTTTGTTGATTTTCTGTATTCGTCCATCTGTCAATCTCAGATTTTGCCTATTTTTGATGTACTAACTTTAAGAAACTATATTGCGGCATTTTAGACAATGGTTGACCGACATCAGTTCTAAATGGGTGCAGCAATGATTATCACACAAGTAATAATCATGTCGTGTTTTATTTTCAGATATTGAAAATAAAACCTAAGAAAATCAAGGATGAATCATTTGCTTATGCCAATCTTGATCTGGATCCATCTGATCTGAAATGCCACACTGGTCCTATATCTGCACCAAACCCTCCTGTATATATTGTTCTGTTTATTGATTAATGATTTGATATTGAGACAATATTGATGCTACTATATGTATACCCTTTCCTTAACAGCAAATTGAAATGCATCGATTTTCAAATGTTGGGTATGATTGCAAGACAGATAAATCAAAGAAAACATTCTGATTATCAACATTTTATATTCTCTTTTTTCCCTTCGTGTTACCCAAACTTCTAAATAAGGGTCGTCTAAATTTGTCAAAATCAACGCAATGGCAAAGAATTCTGTGCTAAAAATAGACTAGGATTACTGTTACGTTTTAATAGACCGTCGGTGCTGTTATGAAATATCCTAACCACAGCTTGACTCAAGCCATAGTTATGAGATTTTATGGCAACACTTAAGAAATATTGATTGTTTGTCCGATATTGCGTCAAGGTTCTCTTTTTAAGTCAACTTGACCAAGGCTTGATAATTTTGTTGAAATTTCATGTGCAATTTTAGCATTTCCACTGCCTATAGCTCAGTTGGTACATGTATTATATTGGATAATCAATCTTAGTAGAACTTGGTTCAGTCCCCGAGTTGAATGAAAATGTTTTGTGACACATCTCTTACAATTGAGGGGATATAATTCTGTAAACTCCAGTTGGGTGAGCTGGCGATGTCCCTGAAAAGATGGAGTGTTATAACAAAAAAAACCTCACAATTTGGGCAAAGATTTAACTTTCATTGTCCAAATTTGAGCCATTTTGATTGACGAACTATTACACTATCCCAGCGCTTGATGGTATCTTTGCTGCCCACCATCTTTTGTCTACTTTCTCAGTTCTGGTTTGTTCAATTTATCAGTGATGTCCGATTTACAGTGCTGACAGCACTTTGATTTCTTTATAACTCTCTAGTTTCGAGATATACCAACTTACAGTTCCCTTTGCCAATGGAAACACTGCTTCGAAACCTCTTCCGTAGTATTGAAACCTGTTATTTAAACAATGCCAGCGTCGAATTTGATTGACACTAGTTATGCTGAATCAAATGGTTTTGGGAACCATGGATGTTCTATCTATTTGATCAGAATATATCACTGTATGGAAACTACTGTGTGTATAGTAAGCTGGGTTTTCCGAAGTCAAAATAAAAATGGCGGACGGGATTTCTGTACAAGGTAGGTGTCATGTATTTTTGGTCACATACTATTGAATATGTTCTTTCATGCAACTTGACGGATATCAGCGGGAAGGCAATTGGTTGGAGAACCAATAAATATAGCCCCCTTTTTACGAATTTGCCTCGTTTGACTGTAATGTTTGAATGAACACAGTGTCGTGTTGACCTTGAAATCCGAAGTGATAGATTTTGAAAAATCGGACTGTATTTCCGAATTCCTAATGTTCCTGTCAACAACACAGGGCTAGATGGGTGGAGAAATTGATATTCTTACCTGGAATGTTTCGACAGATCGTCTGTGTAGTCTACATTTGTTGTAATTACACTTTGAAAATTCGCATGCTGTACAGCTGTGTGCAAACCGAAACTAACCCGGTGTACAGCTGGGTGAAACTGTTTTTCTGTATGTGTGGGTGCAATATCTAACCCGAAAACACTGTATGTTTGGGTTTTTCTGGATAAAATCAGATACATGATTCAGAAACTCTTTTGTGTTGAACTATCGAAATATATATCCCAAACTATCCAAACGATTTTCATTAAAGAGACATTTCACATATAATTTCTCATAGATTTCACCTTTTCTTTTATCTGAATGAACTGGATTTCTTATGTGAAAATTCTGAAAAGTTCAAACCAAAGTTTTGCGCCGTTTAAGAGACATATATTTAAACTTGAAATTAAACTCATTGATGGATGCCGCAGTTAAAATGTAAATGAAATTTGTCCTTTTCGTCTCAACTTTAAGGCGGTTTTTTTTTTACTTATCAGCAACATTTTCAAACAACTGATAGCATTTAAAAAAAACGCATTAGAATAATCGACCTTGGCATCATTTTAGTGTGCTTCAGAAAACGTATGAAATCGATAATCTTACTTCAGTCTTTCTGTATATATTTTTCCATTATCGTTTTCGTTCTGTGGCACACCCAAAGTGAATATTCACACCATCTTTTTATAACTGGTATCGTACTATCCCACAAATGAAAATATACACATAATTGTATAATAACTAAATCAAGTATATCATGCTTTTTTTTCAAAGTGTAATTACAACCAAAGTAAAATTACACAGGCGAAATATTGAAACATATCCCTTAAGCTTAACTACGGTATCAATTTCTGCACCCATTTAGTCGTGTGCTGTTTTCAGGAAAATTAGGCATTCAGAAATACATTTCGTTTTTTAGCCTAACATTTTTTTTTAATTTTTAAAAATCATAAAATTATCAATAATATTTATTCCAAGCTATCCAAACGATTTTCATAAATGTGCTCCAGAAAATGTAAGACATTAATAGTCTTATTGCAGTCTTTTTGTATATGTTTTTCATAGCTTTCATTATTTGGCTAAGTTGAAATTAAGTTGGGTTCACTATAACTCCTTTCAGATTGACAGGAACCATTGATTAACCGTTTACCAAACGACAAAATTTTAGGGAGGTCCAATTAAAAATCTGATGCAGATGACAAAATGGGTGTTGTTAAAGATACAATTTGTGTATAAGAAAGCACAGAAAATATTGAGGCAAAAGGAGAAACTGCTGGTTATCAGCAGTTTCTTCTTTTGCCTCAATGTTTTCAAGAGCTATTTCTATAAGAGACGTCAAAACCAGGTCTTGTTTGGGAATGGGTTAACAAATGAATAAAATGGTAATGGCTGGATAATTTAGGAATCATAACAACTTTGGGATGTCAGGGTCATTCTGAGCTTTCAAAATTAGTTGATGCAACACCTTATCAGACAGACATGGCTCATAGCTCTATACTTAGTTGCAATAATGTTACCGAAACATTTTTGAATTTAAACCAAACAATAAACCATCATTAAGTTTGTGGCTACGATATCACAGCTACTCTATATCTTCTGGGGGTTTTTTTTGCTGTTTTCTTTACATGTATCAAAAACAGAAAAGACTTGGGATTAACAATTAACATTAAGGCAAAAGAAGAAAATGGTATTAATCGGCAATTTCTCATTTTGTCTCAATATTTTCCAAGTTGTATTACATAAATTCAGTAAACAAATCTTAACCCTTTCCCAAACGACAAAATTTTAAGGTGTTCCTGAACTTCCAAATTGAAAGCTGCTGCAGTAAGATTATCGATTTCATACGTTTTCTGAAGCACACTAGAAATGCATAACATTGCTAGTTCATTTTGAAAGGTATGTCTTGATGCCAAGGTCGATTATTCTAATGCGTTTTTTAAAAAAATGCTAACAGTTGTTTGAAAATGTTGCTGATAAGTTAAAAAAACGCCTTTAAAGTTGAGACGAAAAGGACAAATTTCATTTACATTTTAACTGCGGCATACATCAATGAGTTTAATTTCAAGTTTAAATATATGTCTCTTAAACGGCGCAAAACTTTGGTTTGAACTTTTCAGAATTTTCATAAGAAATCCAGTTCATTCAGATAAAAGAAAAGGTGAAATTTATGAGAAATTATATGTGAAATGTCTCTTTAATGAAAATCGTTTGGATAGTTTGGAATATATATATATTTTGATAGTTCAACACAAAAGAGTTTCTGAATCATGTATCTGATTATATCCAGAAAAACCCAAACATACAGTGTTTTCGGGTTAGATATTGCACCCACACATACAGAAAAACA
The DNA here is from genome assembly GCA_963680895.1 of Fragum sueziense. Classification (NCBI taxonomy): domain Eukaryota; kingdom Metazoa; phylum Mollusca; class Bivalvia; order Cardiida; family Cardiidae; genus Fragum; species Fragum sueziense. Next base: position 30,633,031 of record OY804594.1, on the reverse strand, counting down.
GTTTCACCCAGCTGTACACCGGGTTAGTTTCGGTTTGCACACAGCTGTACAGCAAGCGAATTTTCAAAGTGTAATTACAACAAATGTAGACTACTCAGACGATCTGTCGAAACATTTCAGGTAAGAATATCAATTTCTCCACCCATCTAGCCCTGTGTTGTTGACAGGAACATTAGGAATTCGGAAATACAGACCGATTTTTCAAAATCTATCGCTTCGGATTTCAAGGTCAACACGACACTGTGTTCATTCAAACATTACAGTCAAACGAGGCAAATTCGTAAAAAGGGGGCTATATTTATTGGTTCTCCAACCAATTGCCTTCACGCTGATATCCGTCAAGTTGCATGAAAGAACATATTCAATAGTATGTGACCAAAAATACATGACACCTACCTTGTACAGAAATCCCGTCCGCCATTTTTATTTTGACTTCGGAAAACCCAGCTAACTATACATACAGTAGTTTCCATACAGTGTATATGTTTATTTCGACACTGATTGGTTTGCTGTTTTCATTTGAGCGTAATGGCTCGATTTCTAGATTAACTGTTTTCGACTGAATTCGACTTTGTTTACGCTCAAGCTTCTTTAAAGGGACATTTCATTCCAATTTCAATTTTTTAAAGTATGTCTTGATGCCAAGATTGGTTATTCTAATGAGTATAAATACTATTAGTTTTTTTAAGTTGTTGCCAATAAGCGAGAAACACGCATTTAAAGTTGAGACATAATCGATAAATTGCATATAAATCCGAACTGTTGTCCACAACAATTTGTTCAATTTTAACACAAAAATATAAATTGCTCATAAACGGCGTAATATTTTGGCTTGAAATTTTCAGAATTTTCATAAGGAAATATTCTCTTTCAGATAAAAAGAAAAGTAAAATTTATGACAAAAAATTCTGAAATGTCACTTTAATTATCAAGTAATCAAGATGTTGGTGACTATGATATGTGGAATGAGTTTAATTTTTGGTCTGATTTGACTAGAAAGTCATAAGTCATGTGCCCTTGAATTTGATAAAATTGTCGATGTTGTGTGTTGATCATAAAATGGTTTTAAAATGGATAGTTCACCAATATTTGATAGAATAAATTGATGTTAATCAAACAATTCTGTTAGACATATCAGATTATTTCAACTCGCTTCAGTTGTAGCCGAGGATATCCATGCTAGTGACGTCACTGTTCTCCTTGTGCCACCTTTTCTCTGGGGACAACTATAGCATGTTCCGAATACTGTTCTGTGCCATTCCATATTAACCCTTTCCCAAACAAGACCTGGTTTTGACGTCCGTAGTAGAAAAGGCTTGAGAAAACGTTGAAACAAAAGAAGAAACTGCTGATAACCAGCAGTTTCTCCTTTTGTCTCAATATTTTCTGTGCCATATTTGACACAAATCCTATCTTTAATAACACCCATTTTGTCATTTGTGGCAGTTTTTGAAGTGAATCACCCTAAAATTTTGTCGTTTGGTAGAGGGTTAAGTACCGGACTGTTCGGCACACACAGAAAAGCCCATGCGGGAGGTGGGAAGGTGGGAAATACTAGGAATTAGCTAGATGTGGTGGATTTTTGAAATATCACCCGATTAAAAAGTTATTGAAGAACAACTAACATTGTGGTTGATCTTCAATAACTTTTTTGTCAATTGATTTTCCAAAAAACCACCACGTCTAGCTAATTCCTGGCATTTCCCACCTTCTCTGCTTCAAGCCGAATTCAAATTGGTCAAGCATTAACAAAAATATTGAAGACTTTCTGAAATTCTGGGTCACGTGATTATCCACCGTGCACTCTGCGTGGAGAATCGCGAATAATTTTGCCTCTATGTACATGTTTAAGTAGCATATTCTTTTACTTATTTTTCGTTATTTCTTAAATAAATTACCTTTCAAGGTATCATGTGATTCTTTATTCTTACACTCACGACAAATACGAAATTTTCGATTATGACCATTAAAGATGTGATTTTGTATCTCTTTGTGGAATAGCCTATTTATCAAGATACCCAAGATTGATTGCTCTCGGTGACAATGGAAGTAAGGATTCGGACCTTTAGGCCTACAATTCATAATGGTGTGGATATCTTTAAACGGCGTTAAACATCCTCTACTAAGTGCACAAGATACCCAGGGTTTCATAAAATACTTCGTTATGAACGGAGTTTGGTATACAAACACGAAGTTTGATGCGATTTCTGGAGATTTAAGGTATAAACAAGGCTGTTCGTTCAGGAACCGGAATGTTTCAATGGAGGTACGCTGTGCTATATAACCATCAGCACCATTCCCTATTACGCCATGTTGTTTTGTCATCTTAACCATCTCTGTTATGCCGGTATCTGTAAACCGTACACTCGCATCACACCAGGCCACGAATGGATGTTGCTTTGCAACAAGCTGCAATAAAAGACAAAAAAAAAAAAAAAAAAAAATGAAACTCATTCTGTACTGAACAATATCTGGTTTTAAACTTGGCCAAAGCGAGGGACGTTTTTCGCTACAACAAGGTATAGATATTTTGCGTTTAAATGTGAGTTTATAGATTTTTTTTCAAATGACAATAAACTTGTTCTTAAACAGACCCAGTTTACCGTTTTGTATTGACAAACTGTATGTGTTGTTATAAAATCTCGTAACTACGGCTTCGATAAGGCCGCAGTTACGATATTTTAATAACACCGACGGAATACATTGTTCGCGAAAAAACGTCCCTCGCTTTGGCCGAGTTCACCACCAGTGAATATCTGGTTTTTGACGTTCCTGATAGAATAAGCTTTGGATATCAAGGATAGAAAGGAAAAGTGGAAGTATTTATCTCTGAATATTCATACTCATAGCTATGTGCCGAACCCGGATAGCTCAGTCGGTTACGTCGGAGTCTGTTAATCCAGGGGTCTTGAGTTTGAACCCCGGCTTGGCCAGTATCCATTCCGACATTTGACAAAAGTCATTTGTCTCTCACCAATGGGTTTGAATCATCTATGTGGGAGAGCAGCTGGAGGCTCGGTTTGGATATTGTGGTTGTACCGGTGCGAGAAATACCAGGAACCCACGTTTAGGTGCTCCAACCGCCGCGATATGACCATAGAAGTTGAAAACGTCGTAAAACCCCAATAAACTCAAACTCAAACCTATATAACATTGGGAGATTTGCTCCGGATAAAACTCATGTCTGAGAGAGCAACAATTACTATGGCTTATAAAATATGCAAGGGAAAGTTATGGTTCTTGTACACCATTGAAGTTTCATTGTCATAGCAATCGTACTTTAACCCATTACCAAATGACAAAATTTTAGACTGCTCCAAATTCAAAGATTTTGAAGACGACAATTTTAAGTGAACGAAATTAAAACATGTTTGGTCGTTTTGGGTAGAAAAAATTGTGGTAAATGAATAAATTGATTGTCACAAACAGTTTCTTCATTTTCCACAATGTTTTACAAAGCTTTTATCTTTTAGAGAGTCAAAAAGAGTCATTGTTTGGGAATGGGTTAAGAGATATTTTTGAAACCAATTCAATTCCGATAAACAGGAAAGTGCAATGCAAAGTGATGATTGATGAGCGCTATATTTTTCTCCAAAAAGATTTCGTCGCTTTTCTACGAAAACCTCGTATCTGCAGCTTATGACAAGCTGCAGATACGAGGTTTCCGTTGAAAAGCATCGATTTAGTTATATTCAACTTCCCTCGTACATCAGTTGACTAACTCAGACTATTCTAAATTCTATACAATATAATATAAATTTCTTTTTCAATAAGAATCCATTTTGTCTTCAACTTTTTTAAAGGATATGTTGTGATAAGTGCTCTCAGAAATTTTTCTTTAAATTCTGTGGATTGAAAGGGGTACATTTTATCTTTATGATGATTATCTTTAAAGATCATGGCTGACAAAGTGGTTGGGTCAAATTGTCATGAGAAGCAAAATTTTAATATGAAGTTTAATAACTTTTTGTGTATACTAAGTAGATCAGATTGAAATGAAAATTTGCATGTCGTCGTTGTAAATGCAAAACCTCGTATCTCGTTTTTTGAAAATTTTAAAGGGGAGGGAAAAAAGTGTAATAACTTTTCTCAAACTGTATTGTTTTACTTGAAATTTGGACATATTGTTCACAAATGATGTGCCATCAATACTGATCAGTAAATTATCTCAAAACTTGCAAGAATTGTCTGTAACTGGGCACACAAGTTTGTACTTTGAAAATTACAAGGATCGACATACGAGGTTTTGCATTTACACCGACGATGTGCTTTCAAACAACAGAGCGTAAACACAACGTCCAGAAAAGAATCAACGACTTACTTGAATGATAATAGGCTTCCATGAACAAGGTTTCAGTATGGTTACATGTGCGGGGTAGTCTTCGAATCTAAACCTTTCCACTGTACAGTTACATTCTTTCTCAACCTGATAAACATAAAACATTATCCTCGTTATCTCGTACACAAAGACGTAATCAAAAACGCAGCTTGGTGCATAGAAAATATCATATAGCCTAACGCATTCGACCAATCAAGACTGTTTATGCAAAGGGTAAAGTCTCACTCTCTTGCACACGGTTCATTCATTACATTCACCTCTGTAGTTGCCTCGGAGAGTATTGCGTCATCATCTGCTAGATTACGTCACTTTCTATCACATCAAAACGGCAATAACAAATATTTTTTCTTTTCCAAAGTCCAAAATAGGTCATACTTCACGTTGCTTAAAATTTAATATCATTTTCCAACGAAAATAATTTATTTTTTTAGATTGATGTCATTCATTCAAATTTTCTGTACGTTTCATTCTGATAGGGAACGATTTTATCCAGCTAACCGTGACGTATTTCGGACAAACAATAGTATTTCGTAAGTGTTGTTATAAAATCTCGCAACTACGACTTGATTCAAGCCGTAGATACGATATTATATAACAACACCGACGATTTATCAAAACAAAACATTAAACCTAGTCTATTTTTAGCACAAAATTCCTGCCATTGGTAATGAGGCTTGAGAAAATAGTTCCATTGTATATGGGTTATTTCATCAGTTATAGTGCCTTTCAAATGTAACCAAAATCATCATTTCTTTGTCTACTTTATTATGTTACACATGAAACAGTTAAACAGTAATAATACACGTTTTCCTCGGTTTGACAAGATTCTTGTCATTCAGCCGCCCAGCCCGTTGCAGAGATGTATGTGAGAGTAACGAACGACAACTCTGCTCGGAGATTGGTAAAGTCTGTGCTTTTATCAGGGGACGTAACTCTAAGTTACCTGCATTTTATCAAGGGACGTTACTCTAAGTTACTTGCAGGTGTCCGTTTTACAAGGTTACCTCCCCTGCGACCAGTGGCGGATCCAGGGGGGGTTCGGGGGGTTCAAACGAACCCCCCTCTGTAGCCTGATTCTTTCATTTTCATGCAGAAATTCAGTCAAAAGTGTGTAATACTTGTAAAACGAACCCCCCTTTTTGTAAAAACGAACCCCCCTCAAAGAAATCCTGGATCCGCCGCTGCCTGCGACGAACGTTTTTTCCACCCGTCTGGATTAGCACGTGCCTGTCCTTTTACAACGTAGTTAGATCTAGTATACCTCACGATAAATGGCCTGGCAGAGTAGCCCATGCTAATCGAATGGAATGCTCTGCCAGGTCAATTCTTGTCCGCTATATCAGAGACACAACCAGTCTAGCAAGAATAAAACAATCAATTGACAAAATTTTATGCATCTCTATCATCCAGCCCCATACTAAAGATGGCAAATGAAGTGCATTATTTTGTTTTCAGGATTAAGAGCTTAAAAGTACCAATACTGGTCCTTGTTCATTCACTTTCGACAAAAAAATGAACTATATGACTTGCATCTGTTGGTGGATAAAAACAGTCCTTAAGGCAAACATATTGTAAATGTAAATAAATGTATATGCATTGTAATTGCTGTTCACTAAACATCGAAACTTACAGTTTGTTTATTGAAATATTAAACCATTCTTTTTTCAATAGTTCTGCCTTTTCTGGCCTAATCAAGATAAAAGTATGATCTAAATTACGTCCCGATACATTTTTGTTTTGATTTTAACGCCTAGGCCTACAGTCAGTATAAACGATTCAAATTGTTTTTACTAATGAGGGAATAGACCAAAATGGGACAATTTACCACAGAGGGGTCAATTACCAAACTTACCGTGTTATTTACGTGTCGTTTTTCACATAAATGCGTACTCTGAATTGCTTTATTTGGGTAAATTAATACCTACTTGCCTATAATCAATCCAATAAAATGGATTGAACGTTAATGGCTGACAGGCCGTTGGTCAATTGAACGTATGGGAAACGTCAGGTTGACGTCACTAGTAGATTTTGAATTTTGCGACGTGTATTCAGTCGATCACACTAACGGTATCACTGGGCAGTCGTAATTATCGAACGGCGTGACAAGGGACGTAAGTAAACGACGTCTTTGGCTGATGACAGTTACATTCTCAACAACTCGTTACGTTCTAGGACTCCAAAGCTTTCCAAAATTACTCCAGAGTCTAACAGATGTGCAAGGGATAAACCTTAGATTTCAGTCTGTGATAAACGGATTAAATAATCATGGGCATTAATGCCAGTAGGCCGCTGACAGCTAACGCTTTGACATGACGACTCTGACGCATGGACCAGAACCCATTTGAGATGGAACCAGCAGCACCGGAGTACAGTGCTCATCACCAACCAAAGTTGGTTTCGGCGTCGCATGTTGACAGTAGAATTCGTGTTTTTCTCGATATAAGAACGAGAGATAACACGAATGCAATATACCCAAATGTGACGCATATGGTGACGTGAGTGTTATGGAGTTGACGGGAATCTTACGTTATTTAGAGACAAGCCTTTTCGTGCTAAATGACACTGACCGACCAACATTACATTAACCACGTGATTGACTCACATTCTGTAACTTTTAAACAGGAAAACGGAGATGAACACGCGTTCATTGACGCCAACGTAAACTTATTCGGTGTCGTTATTGTAAAACACCATCTTAAACAGATTTGGTTTCAATCCAAGGATTTGCATCCTGCTCACAGAACCTTTATCCAATCGAGCATGATTGAAACACGTTGGGTAGACGTCTACGTCACCGACAACAACAATCAACCAACCCGGCTTATTCCAGCGTGGACGTATTCGGAAATGGAATACTGTACCGCAACATGTGGTAATTCAATCTGCGATGAATTTGCGAGGCACTGATAAGGCTTGAGTCGACTTCCAAGGTGAAAATATCCGTTATTCATGACATGTGACTTTTCGGTGGTAGGGTACCAGCGTTTAACCGGATATTGTAGCGAAACCGGAAACGATTGCTGTGCTTTATGTTTTTGATTTTCAAGATTAGACATTGATATGGAGTTATTTGTAGATTTGTCTTCGAATATATGCCTTTGTTGATTTTTACAAGAAGTGCAATTTGAATATCCTTCAATTGTTTTGCTTAGTATATTTAGATTATCTTGATACAGGCCAGGAAAGGCCAAGATATTGAAAATAGCGGTTTACTACATCAACATAATTAATACCCCGTGAAATATCAGCTAAATATTAAAACATTGTCCTTACTTGTTTGACTTGTTCACCATACAGCCCAACATCATAAACGAACAATGTATAGTTTTTGCTTTTCTTTATTCGTGTGTTAAAGTTGTAGATCATAGCAAGGCCTTCTTCATAATGGTTTGATGAAAATGCAGTAACAAACACAGGATCATTAGGAAGAACTTTGTTATAAGATTCCGGAAACAAATCTAGAAAAGAATACAGAACATGCTTATTATGTAGTAAAATAGTCACGCCTACCTTTGAGGACTTTTCCCATTTTGAGAAATTAAAATGCCTGACCTCTGACAAGTTCCATCATAAAAATAAACATGGGAGGATCGAGAGGGGGGGGAGGGGGTTCGGACCCCCTGGAATTCGAAGGGGCCATATGAAAAATAGGTAGAACATCAAATTTTGACTTAAAAAACTAAAAAAAAAAAAAAAAACAACCGAAACAAATTTATGGATTTTCTTCCCATAATTAGAGCTGTTAGATCAAACATTATCAATCACGACTAACATTCACTCATAAAGTCAACTATATAGCACACGTATAGTTGTCATCTGGGGTTTGACCCCCCCCCCCCTGGTAAAATGGCTTGCCCCTCAGCCCCCATTAGAAAAATTCTGGATCCGCCCTTGATTAGCCTATTACCTGCCACTCTAATGGGATACCTTCCGATTATAAGATCACTGCAGATGAGAAAGAGATCAGTCGCACCAGAAAAAGAACATTGAAAATGAACAATTTGTAAAATGGAAAATAAACAATCTGTCCAATGGAAAATAAACGTTACAGAACCAGGAGATCATCTTAAAATGAAATGTTTCAATCCTTGTCAGCCAGTGTAAATCGCGAACGCTGACTAACAGAGCTCATACAGGCCCGTAGGAAGCAATTTTATAGGGGGGGGGGGGTGTCAAGCCCCTGTGTCTGAATATTTGTTAATTGGATTTTCCTATTTTTTACGTAGTATAAAATAAGAAAAAATCTGCATTTTGGCCAACTTTTAGGCCGCTCAAAGATAAATGAAGCCATATTTTACCTTCAATGTAACGCTCTACTCCTGGGAAGCTGTAAGACTCTATTTTTTCAATGATTTTATCCTGCGGAAGGTCGAGAGTATAGTTACATGGTTTCCCTGTGTAGTTGTCGGGTATGAGTTCTGTATAAAACAGTCAAAGCAATAGATAAGAGGGGGTGATGAATTTTCAAATTGCAATAATTCTATCATTGTTCATCAAATCCTATGTTGTGGGTACTCATTTGTATCTTTGTATATTTGATTCAAATGAGTACCCACAACATTGGGTTTGGAATTGAAATAACAAAGTTAGACAGTCTTCACTCCCACTTAGGTCTATCTGTAGCCCTGGTTACTTGGTTTTCCTTTGTAGTTGTCGGGTATGAACACTGTATAAAACAGTCAAAGCAACAGATAAGAGGGACAAACACATTCTATATTTTTAACCACATTTAACCCTTATGTTGAGGGATTCCAATAAGTACCCACAACATATAGTTTGATAAACAATAAAATAATTATTGCATTTTCAAAAGCCATCGCCCCTCTTTTCTGTAACCCTGTTTCAAAAAAAAAAAAAAAAAAAAAAAAAAAAAAAAAAAAAAAAATAACCGTTATTACAAAATTACACAGCGACGTATAAGAGGATATAAAATCATTCTACATTTCTATTTCAATTTTTCAAATTAAAACATTGTTCCCAGGGAATTGAAACATACCTTAAATACCTAAAAAGACTTATTTCTGACAAAAACATACCCTCTGACTAATAGAATTTACAAGAGATAGGCCTCGACAGGGGCCGAATTCAGTACCGACCGGTCTAAAACGGCATTGGAGTTGTTAGGCCTACTTAGAATCAACTATCATGACTACAGAACTAGCCAATTTGTCTGGTTTTGAAAATTGGTACTGTCCTAAAATGTAATAAGTATTTCACAAGTGCAGAAGGCACCACTTTGTGAGAGCACAAGAGGTGGTACCCTTCAACCCTTTCCAAAACAGCAAAATTTTAGACTAGTCCAAATTCAAAGATGATGCAGATGACAATTTCAAGTGATTGGAATTTTGCATTGTTTGGTCTTATTACATAGAAAACATTGTGGGAAATGAAGAAATTGCTTGTTACAAGCAATTTCTTCATTTTCCATGATGTTTTCCAAAGCCATTATCTTGTGGGGAGTCAAAAGGAGTCATTGTGTGGTAATGGGTCAAGGGGAGATAGGGTTTTTTAAATTGTATGTTTCTGGAAAACCTCATTGAATTCATTTAAATTCATTTTTGCAGTTGAGACAGAGACAGAGAGACAGACAGACGGACACACAGACAGACAGACATACCCATGATTTGTCTGCTATTCATCTGGCCTTTTTCCACTTTTCTGTCTGGTGTTTTAGTCTCCAGTGTAGATGACAAGTGAAGAGTAACTGAAAATAACGAATATAAAACGTTTTATAGCAGGGTAACCCATTACCAAGCGACACAATTTTAAGGCGGTCCAATTTGAAAGCTGAACACTGCAGACGACAAAGTAAATGATCACAAAAGTCCAAAATGTTTATGTTATAATATATTATAATAGCCAAGAAAATTTTGAGGCAAAAGGAGAAACTGCTGTTTATTGTCTAAAATGTTTTCCTAAGACATATCTACTAAGGACGTCAAAATCCGGTCTTGTTTGGGAGAGGGAGAAACATAACAAGCTAAGTGTTTACGTATTATGGCGCGTTCCCATTGCCGACCAAATCAACTCGATCAAGCCCGATCAAGCGATCGAGTACTGATCGAGCTTGGTCGGTAAGAGTGATCGGGACGATTGAGCGTGGTCGGCAAAAATGATCGGGAATTAACCGAAAAGAAATAAAGAAGAAGTCCTGTAAATACACTTGATCGAGTTTAATCGGGTTTGATCGGGGAATTTAGGCGATCGAGTTGATCGAGTTGATTTGGTCGGCAATGGGAACGCGGCTTTAGATAGAGGCTGTATAGTAGATTCTACGCGACATAAACGCTCAAAAGGCGCAGCCTTTGAACGTTTATGTCGCGTAGAATCTCAATCCTATTCTATAACGGGCGTATCAGGTTCGATGTCCATATTAAAAAAGCTTGAGAAAATATTGAGGCAAAGGAAGAAAATTCTGGTAATGAGTATTCTTGTTTTGCCTCAATATTTTCTTCTCATTTTGTCGTCTGCAGCTACTCCCAAAACTTTGGAAAGTTCTAACTCAAAACTTCCCGAAGATGACAAAATTAATGCTGTTAAGCCCATCTCTAATGAGATTCTCTCGACGTCGAAAACATTCGAATGTTTACGATCGCGCTCGAATATGTTCGGATACGTAACGACGCCGCTCGAATAAATACGATGTTTTATGAGTCTCAAAAAGGCTATATTACGCATATTCTATTTTAAAAAGAGGATTTTGTGTACAATAACCAACAGAAAACATTGAGGCAATTATACTGGTCAAAAGTCCTAACCGGCCACTTTAAAAGTGATGATAACTATCTTAAAGATCGAATTTATCTATGATACAGCACAGAACATTTTGAGGAAAAAAAAGAGAAAATGCTGATTTTCAGCACTTTATTATTTTGTCTCGATGTTTTCCAAAGCTTTTTTGTATTTTACCGCGATGTTTTTCCAAACGCCAAAACCCAGTTTTATTTGGGAAAGTATTTAAACGTATATGAAGGAAAACAACATTCTAATCTTATTCTTACTTTAGGCTTTCTGTACAAATTATGCACATAATTTAAATGGTATAATCATGTACAAAATACCTAATCAGGTAGAAAGATAATAGTCATCCTTATGCTAGGTTCCCACTGCCGATCTGATCAACTCGATCAACACGACCACCTAATTTCCCCGATCAAGCCCGAGCAAATGTATGTACACGACTTATTCTCGATCTCTATTCGATCAAACTAGACCTCCGCCCGAGCACTCCCGATAATTTCCCGATTGAATCCCGACCGTCTTTCCGATTTCTTCCCGATCACCCGTACTTAATTCGAGCCCTACACGATCAAGACCCGACCATCTCGATCTATACACGACCACCTCGAGCTTATTCTATTCTAGGTGTTCTGAATGAAAATCTTTCTGCAGTGTCTCTGATTATCACATATTCATTATAACTTCATCATATTGTCGGTTTAAACATATACATAATTAAAATGTGACGTAAATGTACTTTTAGCCATTGACTCATCCAGGCCTCAATCTGATTAAATACAACAATTAATACATTATTTAAGGCATTAGTTACCATTATTTCAATCGCACGCGTTATGGCTCAGAGTGGGGAATCACATGAAACACCATTTCCGATAATTTTCAATATTTCTGTTTATATAATCTGCGCGGGATCTAGTGCTGTTTGTAAACATTTATTATCACACGACCTAGTGTTCCCACTGTCGACCAGATCAACTCGACCAAGCGCTAGAATACAGGTCGAGCTCAGTCTACAAGGGTGATCGGGAGCGGTCGAGGTGATCGAAATTGATCTGCATCGCTCGGGCTCCCTACTCGAGTTTTTTGACATGCAAAAGTAGTAGAGTGCGATCGAGTACAAAAATGATCGAGAAGCGTTTGTGTATTGATCGGGTAGAAGATCGACCTTATAGAGAATCAATCGGGTCTGGAGATCGAGTGTGATAGGGTTGGTAATCTGTATGCCGACCTGCACCGAACGTGCACACGATTACCTCGACTTGTACTCGAGTTATTTCCGACCACACCCCGATCAATTCGACATCTGGTCCATCTGTTCACTCGATCAAATCGGGTGAAGAGGTCGGGTAGATCGACTAGAGATCGAGAAGAAGTCATGTGGTCAGGTTTGCTTGAGGGCATTTAAGCGATCCAGTAGATCGTGTTGATCTGATGCTATAGAGCAGTTGGAAGCACTCGATCCCCTCGACTTACACGAGTTATTCCGAACGCATTCCCGATCAACTCGACTTCTGCTCCTTCTGTTCATCCAATCAAATCCCGGTAAAAGATATCGACTCGATCACACACAATCTCTACACGAGTGATTGTCGATCAGCTCGATCTTCTATACGATCGATACTCGAGCAACTTCCCGATGTGTTTTCTACTCGATCGCTACACGGATTTTTTGACGTGTCAAAATAAATTGGCAGGATTACCGATCGATGCAGACCAAGCTCGATCGTTCCGACTAATCCCGATCACCTATTCCGAACCTTTGGAGAACGAACTGATATCGTATTTGAAAAATGAACAAATAGCCAGGTAGGGGAACAGCAAAGAATTGGAGTGGTCAAATTTGAAAGCTGTTGGAGACCACAATAATGGAGACTGAAAATATAGGATTTGTGTACAATATAGCCTAGCACACAAAATATGATGGCAAAAGGAAAAATGCTGATTATCAGCATTTTCTTCTTTTGCCTCAATGTTTTCTCAATCTTATTCTATAACGGACGTCAAAAACAAGTCTGTTCGGGAAAGTGTTTTATGAAATCCTGATATTTAAATGTGGGTTTTGGAATAAACTTTATTACTAGTTTGGTTATGTTGACTTTGTGAAAAGTTAGTTAATATCCGAAATGACCAAATATTAGACTGTTCCAGTGAGAATTATGTTACGAACGACAACGTGGACGTTAAAGTGACAATTTCTCAAGATATATTTTCATAAATTCACTTTTATTTTTATTCTGCAAGCCAAAATATTGCGCCGTTTACGAGAAATATGTATTCTTGCTAAAATTAAACAAATTGATATGGACAGCAGTTTTATATGGAGTCTGTCCTTTCTGTCTCAACTTTAAAGGCGTGTTTTTGCTTTTCATCGACAACTCCAAGAATATGATAGCATTTACATGCATTAGAATAACCTATCTATGCACCAAGACATAGCCTGCTCTAAAAAATGAAATGGGAATGCGATGTCCCTTTAAACGGACACATGCTAGGTTTTTCAAGGATCATAACAACACTGGAACAGCCAGCGTTTGCGTTGTTGTGTGGTGCATTGCATTTTGGAGGGCCAAAAAGAAAGGAATTTTGGCCCTGATACAAAACTTTTCATATTTCAAGGTCTTGTTTCCAATAAATTAATGTTTCTATAGATATAAATGGCGGGTTAAGAATTATAAATAGATTTGATAAAGTAGGACTAAATGAACTTCATTTGAAATTTTCTTGGCCAGAAAAAATCTAGCTATGCGGGTTGACCATTGCGTGCGATATTTCCTGAAAATATCGTTTACCTCCCACAACCTTGCATGGGTCCCTTTAATAAACATAAGGTTTGTGTGCCACAATTTACATAAAATAATCTGGACAAAAATATTCCGGAAAATGGAGAAAAAGAAATACTTCTAATATCTCAATATATTGTTTCAAGCTTTTTCCTGAAAGGGATGTCAAAACAGAGCTTTTCGGGAGGGTCATTCAATAATCATTCAATAAGTAATCATTTCCAAAACAAGACCTGGCTTTGACGTCCCTAATAGAAAAGGCAATTTCTCCTTTTGTATCAATATTTTCTCTGTCATATTATACACAAATTCTATCTTAAACAACGTCCATTTTTTCGTCTGCATTATTTTTCAATTTCAACCATCCTAAAATTGTGCCGTTTGGGAAAGGGTTAAAATAAAACACTTACCGGAGAAAGAATATAGCAATGCCCCCGCTATTACTCCGCTCAACAACACCAACACCCGAATTTTTCTAATTATTCCCTTCATCGAATCCACCTCTAGGTTCTACATCCGTTCTTAAGGGGGTATGCTCCACTTTTTCGGAACACTCGGTCATTACTGTAGAAAATTAAATGTTTCGTACAATTTATTTTTCGCTACCATATTTTCGATAATATTACACGTCATTACAAATTCAATTTACCATTTTCGACGGTAAAAGTGTATTTATTATGCAAAACTGAAGGAGATCGATTATTTAGAGCAAGACAGTTGTAAGTGTGTATGCAGTTATCACTTTTTTGCGTCATTTTATTCATGCGTAGCTGATAAAAATTGCTGTAATTCACTAATAAGTGCGCTGACCTATACATTTTCTTTTTGAATTATTACCAGGACATGTTGCTCTAAACAATGAGGGGGTTTTATCAAATTCTAATATGCAGTTTAGGGAACAAGTACTGGTCCCCAGAAATACTCCCCAATACATTATAGAGGCTACCTGGCTCACAAGTGAGCAATATCACATACTTGTACTAGATACTGTATGTAGAACTTGAAATATTTCCAAAAATATGCAAATTTTGACATAAAACACTTCAGTTTCGTTGATCTAACTGAACACGTGAGCATGCTGTTTTATACATTTATGCGTTTATAATAGCACATATTTTGGGTTTACTGTTCTTATTAAATGTAAGACGTTACTTTAAATCCGTTTTCGGGACTAAACGATGATTATGCTGCATTTTTTTAGCATTTTGTGACATTGGACAGGTGCAAGAAATTGTGCATTTTTTCGCTGTAGGGGTATGTGATACGAATGCCTATAAAATTCAAACAAGATCGCTGACCATCCATTTTTATTTTATTTTTCAATTGGTAATAACATGTAATTTCAACATACAAAATATAAATAAATTCTATTTTTGGGATAAAAAATAGGAAACTGGATCATTCATACTCGTACATGATCAAATTAAGTGTTTTTTTTTTAGTTCACTATTTGCGCTGCTAGGGTTTTACTACCACCTATACGGTAATCAGAAACTTTCTGTAACAAATTGCTGCTTTTCATTAAAAAAAACCCTCGTTTTTTAAATGCTTTTGTTGAAAAGCGACAAAAGATCATCATTGACTTAAACACAAAGAACCCAAAACAAACAAACAAACAAACAAACAAAAAAAAAACCCACGCATTTACTGCATTAATGCATTATTTAAGATTTTGATTGCCACTTTCAAAATATGTAAAAGAAAAACATATAACATACTGCAAAAGAACCAATATTATCAGTATAACAACATTCTGTTGATTTCACTACACTCATTTCACTCAATTTCCTTTAACCCTTTCCCAAACAAGACCTGGTTTTGACGTCCAAAATTGAAAAGACTCGGGAAAACATGGAGGCAAAAGAAGAAACTACTGATTACCCACAGTTTCTCCTTTGTCTCAATATTTT
Organism: Fragum sueziense; assembly: GCA_963680895.1. Lineage (NCBI taxonomy): Eukaryota > Metazoa > Mollusca > Bivalvia > Cardiida > Cardiidae > Fragum > Fragum sueziense. Next base: position 30,617,261 of record OY804594.1, on the reverse strand, counting down.
CTGTGCTATATTTTACACAAATACCTTCCTATTTAACATCAATTGTGTTATCTGAAGCAGCTTTTAAATACCACCCTAAAATTTGGTCGTTTTGGAAAGGGTTAACCTTTTCCCAATCAGTAGCATTTTAGGGTGTTCCAAATTGAAAGGAGTTGCCGACAAAAAATTAATAGCCTAATATACATGTCGATAAAGGAAAATTTTGTGTACATTATAGCACAGACAATATTGAGACAAAAGGGGAAAAAGCTGATAATCAATGATTTTCCAAACCTTTTATATTTCGGCAGGTCAAAACCAGGTCTTGTTTGGGAAAGGGTTAAGGATGGTCCCATTCCACATAAGAGACGAGATGGAGCGGATATTTTTAGGTAGTCCACCCCTAATGAGATTTAGGCGGAATCGGAATTTTCTGCGCGACGTCGTTAACATTCGTCACGTATCCGAACCTATTCGGGCGACGTCGTAAACGTTCGGTGGTGGAAAAATCCACCGCCGAATGTTTACGACGTTGTCCGAATAATTACAACACAAGGGGTGAAATACCTTGATATCTAGTCAAATTATCATGTTTATGAATCCTTTTGAATAAAACTCAAAATGTTGACAATCAATTTCTTGGGATAGCCTATAATCGTAATCTATTGTCCAGCAAGATTAACCCGGGACGTCTGCATATGTAATGACCTCACTTCGGCACTGTTTTGTTTAGACGCTCATCTAACGGACTTTGCGCACGAAAATTAAGTTGTCCCGGGTTAATCTTGCTGGACAATACCTCGATATACACTAAACAAAATAAATTAAGGGTCAAGATTTTGAAATTAAAATTTATATACATAAATTTTCTTATGGCTATGTATTTATTTTCTAATAAAGAGTTCGTTATATCAGTAACAAAGTTAAACAGTAAAAAGTATGAATACTTTTAGAAATTACAGCGAAATTACACATGTAACACGTTTTGCAGTGTTTAAATGGTGATAGGTGGGGTAAACATTTGAACAAATCTTACAAATCAGGGCAGATATTGTCTTAAAGAAAAGCGTATGTCCTCCGCGTAATTAAATCGCTTCTCTAACTCGTGTTTGAAAGATAGGGTTTGGTTTCTGAATGTCTCCTTCAGAAATAACAGACCATACCTCGATGAGGACTGAAGCAAGATCCGCTCTGTTGAAGGTATGCGTTATATGGTGGAAATGTGACACTTGATCATGTCCCATGCATGTTCTATAGGGTTAATGTCATGTGACCTGACTGGCCAGTCCATATGATCAACATCCTGATCATAAAGATACTGATTTACCACTCAAGCACGGTGAAAGATTGCATTATCGTCCATAGGCACAAATTCCTGATCCATAACACCAGCATAAGGAATAACGTATGGTGCCAGGATGTCGTCTATGTAACGTCGAACATTCACAGTGCCATTCATGAGCACGTTTAGGTCTGTGCGACCGTCCTACGAGATGCCAGCCCAAACAATAACTGACCTGCACCAAAACTTATATCGTGTTGGGTATTGCAACAATCTACGAAACGTTCATGACGTTGACGTCAGACACGTCTACGACCACCATGGAATTCCACATAAAATTTGGACTCGTCTGTGAACAACACATGTCGAAAATGTCTCAGTTTCAAGTTTACGCGGGTGTAGGCAAACGGTAAGGTTTTGTTACGTCAATGGAGACCGTACCACGTGACGGCAAGCGCACAAGCTGGTATCATTCAGCCTGTTCAGAGGTGCTTGTGGTGAGATCAGATCAATAGAAGCTTTTCGACATTTCCATTGAGAGCAACAGCTGACGTTTCACCATAACATCAATTGAACGGCTAATGATGGGTTATACACATGTACGTTATTTAAAGCATAATCTTGAAATCCCGCACGGTGAATAATATAAAGTGTATTTACAAGTGTGTGTAATCCGATGCCTTTAGTATGGCTAGAAAGTGGTGCTTTCAATGATGGGCTGTATTCCTTAAAATAGTGTGGGTAAAAATTTTACCCTACATTGCAGACATGTGACACTTTCCTTATTTATATGTCAAGTCCAGGGGCCTGTTTCATCAAAACATTTAAGACGTATTTTTGACTTACTGATGACTTACGACACGTTTAGGGCAAGAGACGCGTATCGCCAATCTATCAAGACCTGCATTATGCGGTTGTTGTTTTAACTGATATTTAAGACGTCGGTAAGTCAAAAATGCGACTTAAATGTTTTGATGAAACAGGCCCCAGAGTCCTAAAGTTAACACCCTTAAAATACTTTTGCAATGCCTTGGGGTAAAGGGAGAACATGCTATTAACTAGCACATTCTCCTTTCCCCTCAATGATTTTCAATGATTACGTGCAAAAATACCTATTTTCGACAAGTAAAGAAGTAGATTATCTACAGGGTGTCCAAAAAGTAAGGTAACACTCTAAATCTAATATATCTCGGCTAATTTATCATTTGTGTATTTCTTTTATCACTGACAGTACAGAAGATTATGTTCAGAAATCAATGAAAGAAATTTCATCAAATTATCATAGAATTTGTATATTTGATGTATGATAAATCAAACACACCCTATTTTGTCAATGACGTCAGTTTGATAGTAAATGGCGTTCTCTAAATTACGTCCCTTCTGTCACTTTTCTTGATTTATTCTTGTGCTAAAGCTTTTAATTTCTGCCCAACATGTGTCCATAGAAAGTTTCATACATTCTCTTGAAATATTTGATAGCAACATTGTACATGTTCAATTTAACATGTTTTTGCTTTGGGAATAACACTGTAGACCACATGTTTCTCGACAGAAAATAGTCTAGGAAATCCAAATCCGGCATGTGTCCACATACGACAGTCTAAATGTTTGACTTGATCTCCCAAAGACTGTGATTTCATAGTTTTATTATGGTATGGGAAAATTTCATATAAAATTTCAAAATGCATTGTACTAAAGATTTCAATGAATCTTGTTCTGACGAAATTCCACTCGTTGACTCTCCTGGACTTCGATATGCAGTCTCAATCAAAGCTGAGATGTTTCCTGCGCTGCGGGACGTTTTCGGTCTTTTGCTTCTATGCTCATCAAAATACGACCAAGATCGTTCAAATTTATCTATTATTGAGTAGAGGAGTTTTCTTATTGGTGGACTTTCACTTTTGAATTTAGATTACTTTTAAAACTTAAAGCTACGGTCATAAATCTGATATCTTTGGAAACTAGAAGCTATTTCTGGTTCAAATCCGAAATTAATTTCCCCGTTCGTGTCGTGACGACGTTACCACGACGACGTCAACATAGGCATCTCGCACGTTTTTTACGTCGAATTTCTATAGCCCGGAAATGCAAAAAATGGCGTTTTGGTCGGGCAATTTCAACGTCACAACAATGAAAATTACATCGATGGAAAGAACTTTTCAAACGTAATAATTAAGATGATACAAACATCAATTATTTCGGACTGACGACGCAGAAAAAAACGACGAACTTTCATCTTTTTTCCGCGTCAGATTTCGAGGAAAAACTAGCTTTAGAGCAGAATTTCGTAAAATTGGCCAGAACGATTTTTGCCATTTTTCATTATTTTATTGCACGACCATATTGTAAGCATTTGGCAAGAAACCAGAAAAATTCACCGTACCGATTTGTAATAAAACATATTCAAATATTGTTGGTATGCGTCAAAGTTATGCAGTCGGGCGTCGGCAAATTTCGACGAAAAAGCACTTTACGACGGATTTTCGTAAACTTGGCTAGAAGGACTTTACATTATTTCATTTTATATCCATATTGTAGGTGTTATGCAAAAAATCAGAAAAGTTTACTGTATCGTTTTTTAATAAAGCGTGTTTGAATATATTACGTATCAATCAAAATTTGCACAGTCGGACGTCGACGTCGATTTTGAAACTACGTACATTGACCAGCAGCAAGGATGTAGACGCGCCGGGGTTTTCAAACTGCCCAGGGAGACCACATTTGTGTACTCAATTAGTCGGACAGCGAAAGTGAATCTCTATTGTCTAAGTAAATACCTAGCAAGAAGTACAGAATGGGGATAACAGTCGACCTGCTCACGAAAACCTATTCGAGGGGACAACGAAAACGGGATTGAAATGATACTTTCGAAAAAGAATATGCGGGAAATATTGGTAACCAACAGTACAAAGTGTCATAGAATAATTAAACCACTTTTGGTCGCAAGATGTGGCAAAATAGAAAATGTAAAAATAATAAAATGAATAAAAATAGATAAAAATTAATGCGAATATACATAACATCGCAATATCAAAAATAATGTCTTTCGCATTGCATCAATTTCTATCGGATACGTTTTGTTTCATTTCTAATATCAAAATCGCAGTAGTAAATGCAGCTTATTTAATATCTCGTTAAAACGTTGACATCGATGAAAAATAAACAAAGACTCTATCATATATGCACAGTCAGAATTTAAAAAATGTTTTTACTTAAACCCAAATGTTACAATTGACAATTATCTAATTACGATGTGATTTTGACGTTCCGACCAAAATTGTTTGAGAAAACGTTTAGAGAAAAGAAGAAAATAGCGACAGTCACAATTTCTCTTTTTCATTTCAATATTTTTTATGGAATAAAATACACGAATTCCGTGTAAATGCATTTGCATAAGTTTTTTTTTCTCGTGGAGCAGTTTTAAATCCTGGCGTGTGTTCATCCTTGTTGCTCATCAACGTACGTAGTTTCGACGTCGACGTCCGACTGTGTAAATTTTGATTTATACCTAAAACATTAAAACACGTTGCATTAAAAACCTATACAATAAACTCTTCTGATTTTTTGCATTTCACCTGCAATATGGATGCAAAATAAAATAACATAAAATCACGGTGGCAAATTTCACGAAATTCCTTCATAAAGTGATTTTTAGTCGAAATTTGCCGACGCCCGACTGCATAACTTTGACGCATACCAACAATATTTGAATATGTTTTATTAAAAATCGGTACGGTGAATTTTTCTTATTTCTTGCCAAATGCTTACAATATGGTCGTGCAATAAAATAATGAAAAATGGCAAAAATCGTTCTGGCCAATTTTACGAAATTCGGCTCTAAAGTTAGTTTTTCCTCGAAATCTGACGTGGAAAAAAGATGAAAGTTCGTCGTTTTTGGAAGCAAATTTTCCAAATTTGCTTCTCTTAGCAGCCATGTGTCTCTGCACCTTACCATTCTCTGCATACCACACAACATCTTCCGGTCTTCCTCACTATAAATAGTTCTATCAAAAGCAAAGATTAATGAGGTAACAGTCATTCGAATATTCAATATGTAAGTCTGAAGTTATGTGTAGATATTGAATTGTGTGACTGAAAATGAAACATTCAATTAATCATGTCTCTGAGAGATGAAAAGATCCAGATAGTAATTTGCTTTATTATGGTTCAAAGAATTAGTCCAATGGCCTTCCTTGTAAATGGGTCAGTCGAGTTTACTGAACTATGAAATATATTCAGCTTACACAAACGATTAATATGCATGAAGTTGTGCTAAAAATAAATACAACTCCATCATGAAATCAAAGTATGCAAGGTATTCTGGATAATCAAAGTACTTAATCAAAATACTCTACGAATCAAAGTATTCAAGGTATTCAAATGGATAATCAAAGTACCTAATCAAACTACTCTATTTCTGGCCCCGGTTTCTCAAAAAACTTAAGTACGTTCTCATGCTCAAATCTGAGCACAGTGCTCAAATCGCATGAAATCCACGTGAACTTCAATGGAATACCCTTCAACGTTGGAGAGTATCCCTTTGATGTTGAGCATGTTCTCATGAGAATATACTTAAGTTTTTTCGAGAAACTGGGGCCTGGACAGGCCTACATTTTTGAAAAATTTGCTTCCAAACAGTACTGTCAGTACTTTGATTTTCTGTGTCGTCAGTCCGAAATAATTGATTCTTGTATCATTTTATTAGGTTTGAAACGATCTTTCCATCGATGTAATTTTCATTGTTGTGACGTTGAAATTGTACGACTAAAACGCCATTTTAAGCATTTCTGGGCTATAGAAATTCGACGTAAAAAACGTGCAAGGTGCCTATGTTGACGTCGTCGTGGTAACGTCGTCACGTCATGAACGAGGAAATGAATTTCGGATTTGAACCAGAAATAGCTTCTAGTTTCCAAAGATATCAAATTTATGACCGTAGCTTAAAGTTTTAAAGGTATCCGGTTCTACCTTAAACATATTTGAGATTTAGATTAGTGATATGCTTTACGTCATACATTCACTGTGAGAACGTATGTTGCGACGTCATTTTGATAGTGGTACAGATGACGTTAAAAACGACGCAATTTTAATTTGTGCGTAACGTTGAAGTGTATGGCAGACATAGTTTCAATGAATTCCGCAGATAATGATAGTTTTCCGAAAGAAATCGGTAAAGAAATAGCAGAGCTATTACACTTAATAAGTGTTGCCTTACTTTTGGGACACCCTGTATAAGAAAATGCTGACAACAAACTTCATTATTATTCATGTATTGAGAATTTTTTTACCTACAACCTAGTTAGTTTCACCCATAACCACACAGTGACTCTTGTTGACTCCCCTTTACCCTTTCTCTAAAGGCCCGGTCCCACTGGCCAATTGACAAAAAGGTATGCAAAAAGGACACAGTGGACGAGCAAAGTTTCGGTAGTGGTACCATCCGTTTTCATCCGCTTTTAGAAAATGGCGAAAATATAACGAAAAAGAGAGTATGTCAGTAGTATATAGCGGGGATGTTAAACGGATATTCGTGGGAAGCCTGGCGGATGGGAGCGGATGTCAGCTAAATATACGGAATACATCCCAGATAAAAACTCTTTTTTCCCCATTTGTATACTTTATATACGCGATGCATATGCTTACAACCTTTCTATTTCCGTGCTGCTAACGATGTATAGACGTTCTATGTACCTTATCGTTCACCTATCAATCCCTTTTCAGTTTCAGTTGATTTGAGTTTCAAGGATGCCTATAGGATGAAGAAAGGATACAACGGACTGATAACGGACATAGAACGTCTGTTGCTCGTATATATTGCGGATTTATATCGTACACGACAGAAGGTTCATCCGTTCTAAAAGTTTTGGGCAGCTCAAAACTTCTTGCGCGGATGACATTACGGTTGACGGATGCCCGTTGGATAAAACGTAGGCTATGCAATAAGTACACATCGGACTTCCAACGGATGGCAAGAGACGTCTAACGGAAAGCAAGCTATTTGTATGTTTCATATCCTCTTTGCATCCGAAAGTGCAGTGGGACCGGGCCTTAACAAGACCTGGTTTTGAAGTCCCTAAAAGAAAAAGCTATGGAAAACATTGAAACAAAAGAAGGAACTGCTGATAACCAACAGTTTCTTCTTTTGTCTCAATTTTTTTCTGTGCCATATTTAATACAAATCCTATCTTTTATAATGTAACATCCATTTTGTCTTTGTGGCAGTTTTTGAAGTGGATCACCCTAACATTTTGTTGTTTTGGAAAGGGTTAAACAAAGGGCTTGGGCAAACATTGTAGAAAATGAAGAAATTGCTTGTGACAAGCAATTTCTTCATTTACAATGTAAAATGTTTTCTACCCCAAAATACCCCAAATCTTTAAATTTCATTCCATTGACATTGTCGTCTGCATCATCTTTGAATTTGGACAAGTCTAAAATTTTGCCGTTTGGTAAACGGTTATTAACAACAGCAAGGATGGCAAGGATGACCGGGATGACTCGTGGACTCTGACAGAGATATCTATGTGTCAGTCCGAGTCATCCTTCACAAACAACATTACCCAGATTTATGCGAAATATCATATTTTGCATTACTTTCGCAAACAGCTGCAGTCTTGACCTTTAACTATTATAGAATCATAAATGCCTAATTTCTTATTGGTATACTGAGTACATTTAATTCCGCAGAAGTACTTCGTTCGCTGATAGTGTGGAAATAACAAGCAAGGGCTATGTAATTCGAATTAATGTTTGTTGATTTATCTAATTCCACCAAATTCAAACGGTAGTAAATGTTTTAAATACACATCGAAATGAAATTTGATTATTTTAAATTGAGAGGGGTCAAATCAAGTAATAACGAGTGTATCCACCTGAAGCTTGAATTAAAGCCCAGCATCTTCGTTGCATAGAAAGGACTTTTCTCGCAATGCGACCTCTTGTGGCATTTTGTTCCACCCTTGAAAAACAGCAATAGGAAGTTGTTGCAACCTTTTGGGTGGTGGGGTACGTGAATACATGCGTCTCTTCAGGCAATTCCATGCATCTTGTATAGGGTACATATCAGAAAACAACGCAGGCCAGTAGTGTGTGACCACAGTATGTGGCCTGGCCCCGGTTTCTCGAAAAAACTTAAGTGTATTCTCATGAGAACATGCTCAACTTCAAAGGGATACTCTCCAACGTTGAAGGGTATTCGATTGAAGTTCACGTGGATTTCGTGCGATTTGAGCACGGTGCTCAGATTTGAGCAAGAAAACGTACTTAAGTTTTTTCGAGAAACCGGGGCCTGGTCATCGTTTCTCTAGAAGTGATGGCATCCTATGCGCCGTGAAATGCCCGAGTTTGAAAAAACAAGCAAATGTGTTCCAATACCTTGGTTCCTCACATGATCAAGAACACGATGCATACCCATATAGTCCTTGGGCCAGGACCAGGAAAATGGGGTAAGTATTACCAGAAAAAAGGACAAAACGACACCTATATATATTTGTAGATATACATCTTACGGATGTTTCTCAGTGATGATATCCGACATGAAGAGTAGCTAAATATATTTTACCCTTACCTTTATATAGGTACCCTTCACGATGTGAATGACAATCTGGTTTGGGGTAAGGGAAAGGGAAAAATTAATGAAAAATATTAAATGAATGTATAAATCTATTTATTTGAATCCATACGTATGAGCATGTATTTCACTGCTTATGAATCATGATTTTTTAAATTATGTAATTATTATGACGTCATTACTCCTCTTCAAAATATGCTTTTTGTGCAATCAAGTATAAGAATTGGCCAAAATATTCGAAAAAGTATTTTTCTATAATTATCATTTATTTCTAATGCAAGAAGACATGCTTTTTCATAAAGTACATTATCTTAGATACATTTTGAGCGTTGTTTGCACTCTGGCCGTCGGGGCTTTTGGCTGTAACCCTTATCTTAAACCCTTAACCCTATCATTTTTTTCATTCAAATTTATAACTCTTATTTGGTCATATTTCCATTGAATATTGACCTACAGGTGTCAAAATGGTATCAAATGAAAGCTTATGACTCGCTCTTTTGTTTGTAGTTATCTTATTCAAATTATCTCATTTGCATATTCATGAATATTAATGATTTCCCTTAAAAATTCCATTTTTTGGCAAAAATTTTGATAAATACTTTCCAAAACAAGGCGTTTCTTTTCAGGGGGAATTTTGAAAACATGAATTTTCTTAAAGAACATTTTATTAGAAACATTTTGAGCCTTGTTAACAATCTGGCGGTTGGGGCTTTTTGCGTGAACCATTATATAAACACTTAGCCCTATCAAATTACTTATGTAAATTTTGAAAATGAATTCGGCCATATCATCATTGAATATTTGCACACAGTTGTCAGAATGATATCAAATGAAAGCTTATGACTTATTCTTTCATTTTAGTTATGTTATGCAAATTAGCTCATTTGCATATTCATGAATTTCCCTAAAATTGCGATTTTCGACGGAAATTTGGTAAATACTTTCCAAAACGAGGCATTTTTGTGCAGGGGAATTACGTTAACATATTAAATCTTAAAGAAAATTAATATATCAAACATTTTGAGCGATGTTTGCACTTAATTTGGCTGTAGGGGCTTTGGAATATAAACCTTATCTAAACCCTTATCCCTATAAAATTGTTCAGTCATTTCAAAACGTTTTTGGTCATGTCTTGTTTGAATATTGACCCACAGATGTAAGAATGGTATCAAATGAAAGTTTATGACTTGCTCAATAATTTACCATAAATTTTATGCAAATTACCTTATTTGCATATTCACGAATATTAACGACACTACTTAAAACTGTGACCCTTTTTGCGAATTAGATTTTTGTTTGGTAAAAGTGTCATATCTCTGTTTTACTAACGCCATTACTCTAAAACTTTGCACATACCTCTATGACCATGATACCAACCTCAAGACAGATATCTATTGCCCTAGCATTTAATGTCGAGCAATTTTTACCTTTTTGTTGCCTAGAAATTCTTCATCAAACTTAAATGAGCATCTTTCAAACATCTGTCACAAATAAGTTTGTTTCTGTCATAACTATTGCTTTCAAACTTGGCATAAAATTTTGCTCTTGCTTCTAAGATCAGCATCTGTTATGTGATCTAGTGTTACTAGTAACTGTTCATTCGTTTGGCATATTCACTCATTTTCATGCAAGATTCAATCATTTTTTAGCATCCGTGATTTTGCATCTTACTGTAAATCTGCTTAAATATAAGGGCTAAACAACCCTTTTTGAACGTAAAATTATACACCCTAAATCCAATATCAAATAGAAAATGATGTCCCTACAGTTTAGAAAAACACTGATACAGTAAACTGAATACATTATTATAAATAATTGTTAAATATTTTAACACTTTCTTTGCACAATTTACACTAATGATTGAATGATTATGATGATGAACAGAACTGATTAGATGGTTCAAATGATCTCGTTTGATACTTTTAGAATTCAAAGTAGAATCAAAACACATGGATCAACAAAAAGGGCAACTGCAATATATTGGAAGTTTATTGACATCGTTTAAAATTAAGGTTGTAGGTCGTATACATGTATAGCAGATTCTTTAGGGGATAGCTAGATCTATGACAGAAGGTATAAATTTTGCAATTATAGTGTTTTCATTATTATTATACAGCGTTCTTTGGATGATATGTGCACTTCCGAGGAGTATGATCTTCTGCAGTTCCTCGATAACTGGTGCACCAGGGATTTGTTTGAATATTTTGTCAAGTCCCTTCTTAATGAGACCAAGTGCACGACTTGTACAGCTTTCGTCTCCATACCCCACATTCTGGCTACTTCTATCTCAAGGTCTTTGTATTTTGATAGTTTCTCAAGTGCCTTGACGGAGACATTTCTTTCAGATGGAACCATTATGTCAATCATGATGAACGTCTTGTCCAATTTGTTCTTGATGATGATGTCTGGTCTGTTAGCCTTGATCTCTGTACCAGTATTCACTGACATGTCCCTCTACGACAGTTTTTGGTTGATGTTCATACAATTTTTTGTTTGCTGGGAGTCCAAAATGCTTGCAGATTTTCCAATGAATGTACCCTGCTGCCTTGTCATGTCTTTGGATGTACTATGTTGGCACTAATGTTGGATAGCCTGAGACAATTTCATCATATTGGTTGCATATTCTACACTTTGGATCTGTACCATCTTTGATGATCTTGTTGTGATATGCTCTTGTCGCCAAACTCTGATCTCGTGCTGCTATCACCATTCCCTCTGTTTCTGCATTGAGACCTGCACTAGAAAGCCACTCATGTGTCTGATCTTGGTCAGCATCTGGTTTGTCAAACCTTACGGGCATTGCCCATGCATTGGTTTGGCTTTCCATGTTTGTGTCATCCTCTTTTAGGCATTTGCCTTTGTCCGTCTTGTTCTTTTGGCAAACTCTGTGACAGATTCTTCTCCATTTCTTGTCGTTTGTGCAATGTTCAGTTCTTGAATGAATTTTCTGGCTTGCTCTGAGATTGAGTAAAGTTTCTTGTTACGTTCATGTTCCCGGATCAGATGTAGCAGATTGTCTTGTGTTGTCTCCAAATACGTGTTTATGCCATCTCAATCTATGAGAGGTCCCTGCCACCGATCTTTCGTGGCAGGTACAATCTTTCAACGTCAACTTTTGGGTGGTGCATTCTTTCTGTTGTTAGTAACTGTCTGGTCTTTGTGTCAAGTTTTCCTTTTTTCTTGCATTTGCCACTTTATGATATTGAAATTGTGTGTGACAACTGGGACTGCCAGGGTGTTTGTGGCTTCAATCTTATCTGCAGCTTTTAGCTCACTCTTGATGGCAAGCCTTAACTCTTCTGTAATACACTTTTCTGATCTTTTCCCTCATTGCTGCATGTTGAATTCCGTCACCTTCATTAACACAAGGTATTTGTATTTAGCGGCTTGGTCTAGTTTCTTGATGATGTTGTATCTTTCTAGCTGTATGTCAGATGTTGATGTTAGTTTTCCTTTTTGAAGGTGGCTTTTAGACACTTGTCCAGTTCAAATTGCATACATATGTCATCACTTAAGCCCTTTAGCCTACTGTCTCGAGCAGTTGTTTTTGCTGGCGATCGTTCTTGGCAATGGTCTTTAGGTCATCCATGTTGAAAAGATGGCTTATCTTCTTGCCTTGGATGTCATATCCATGTCCAGTGTCATTCAGCATGGTATTGAGAGGGGCAAAAAACAAACAGAAGTGGAAGGGTGGTAGTTATGCGAATTTGAATGCAGATGATTAAGACTTGAACTTCTTTGGCCTTGGTTTGAAACCTACCGTATGAGGACTCCCACCACGCCCAGGGCTTACAACAGGAATTTATCCTTAACCCCAAATGCTGTCAAAAAACACTGTATACTGAGTCCCCCGTCTCTTTCTTGTCTCCTTTTAGATCTATATGCAGTTTACCTATAATTGTCCATAATTTGCCAACGAAGTAATAATTAATTTATTTGTGTTATTTTACCTTTTGAATTACGGTATACAACAAACATCATTTTTACATTGCAACTAGAGATGTCTCATTTCAGCAATTTAAACACGCAGGGGCATATTGTGTTACTCTTGTCTGTCTGTCTGTCCGTCCATCTGTCTGAATGAAAACTTAACACTGGCATTTTCTCCAAAAATATTTGACATACAAAGCTATAATTTTTTATGTAACCTTCTTTTGAACAATGATATTTATCTGTTCGTGCAATATCAATATGACCTTCCTCAAGGTCATTCATTAACCCTTATCAATCCTTAACTCGAAAACTTAGCATAAAAAACTTAACATTGCCATTCCTTGGGCATTTGTGTTTCACGATCTTCTTATTAAAGTTTTTATTAATATTCATAAGCATACTAATTAGTTTTGTGTAAGAGATGTCTTAACAAAATATCATTTCAAAACTAAAATGTATGTTTTATTAATATAATAGTTTTAAAATGTTTTTTTTTGTTTTTGCGATAAGTTGAAGCTAATGCTGAAACTTCTATAAGAAGACCGTTGCCATGGAAACAAGAAGGTTGTTAAATTTTGCTTATCCTGCACTTTGAAATGGAACAACAGTCAGAATTCATTAACAGGTTCAAGAAAATACAGAGGGTTTTCATTTTTGGCTTATGACATAATAATGCCATACTCTATATTGAAAAGCATGTAATTTGCTCGGCTTATTACCTCCCTTTATGGATGTAACTGTTGTGATTTTTTCATATATATGCTCTGTAGGACAAATTATTCAACATGAATTGTATTTCTATGCATCTGGTTTATATATGCAGTGTATGCTTAGTATAGAAAGCAGTAAAGCCACATTATTTTAAACATTTCAAAACCTTGCACCGATTTTCAACTATCCAAACCCTATCAAATTTCAAATGCACATTCTGAGGTATAGCTACTCTGCAGAGTGGATATCATTGCATTTTTGTTCTTCCTTTGGATAGGTCTTTCAAGATATATAGGTGTCCCTTTGTCCATTTTAGTGGTAACTCCAGCCATATCTGGCCCAAGGACTAATAGAATTAATAATCTTTCGACGAAACTTGTTTTTTTAGTGTCCATATAGACAAAGTTTATAAACCTGTTGAAATTTCACTCGAGTTTCACGTGCATCAACTTTACGCAGCGACAACGTGTTTAACGCTTTTGCTATGGCGCCGTAGTCTTACAGAATTACTACCTTTAATCTTTTCATTTCATATTTCATAACTTGTGGGAGATTCATAAAAAATATTTTCATTTCTTTTACCATCTTATAACATCTTGATTTAATGCTTTAAAAACTCTGCGTTTTTAAATGTACTAAGTATATACCGCCATTAGGCCTACTATATGCACGAGTATATGTATTTTTGTATTGTAACGATGAACCATAAACTTTTGTTCTTGTTCTTGTTAAAATCCAGTTTATAATCCACAGTGAATAGGTGCACAATAATCCACTTCAAGAATTAAACAAAATGATAGTAAGTTAGTTAACCCCTTTTAGTCCGACAATTATTATAAGTTAATGAACAAGACTAGTGAAAACTAGTGAATAATGAAGATTTTGCTCTTCCATGTATGATATTAGGGAACATTCCAGAAGGCTTGAGAAAACAACAGAATATTCATTTTAATGATAATGTACTAGTTTTTATACGGAGGCAATCGTATATTGACGTCATCTTCTCCGTCTGTCAATCCATCCGTCCGTCCGTCCATTGGCCCGTCCACTTTTCTCGTGAGCGCAACTCCTAAGATACGGGCTCGATCCTTTTGAAACTTGGTCAATATTATCACCTCCATTGGTAGCTGTGCATGATGGAATGATTTTATGGTTCATTGATTTTTGCACGAGTTATGCCCCCTGAAAACTTAGTCTCTGGGGCTTATTGAAGTTACAGCCTTGTGAACGCAACTACTACTTAGTTTCTGGCTGGATGTCTTTGAAACTTGGTCAATATTATCACCTGGTTCGTTGATTTTTGCCTGAGTTATACGCCCTTAAAACTTGTGCACGAAGTAAGGATTTTATGGTTCGTTGATTTTTTGCAAGAGTTATGCCCTTTGACACTTACTCTTTAGGGCTTAATGATATTTCAGCCTTATGAACGCAATTCCTTCCAGGTTTTTGACTAGATATTTGTAAACCTTCTTGTGAACACAACATTTTACAGGTTTTTGAGTGGATATTTATAAATCCTTGTCAATAACATTTTTGTGTCTCAAGTTTATTAGTGGCGGCGTATATTGTGACCACTATTGTGGCACTCTTTTTTCTAGACTATTCTCTTTATATAATTTAGAATATGCCAGAAAGTTAAGAATGTTCTAAATCTGCCATCTGTTTTTAGAATATTCTCAAATCACCAGAGTAAACATAAACAAATTGTTACAGAAGTGTGTTGACAAAAATATCCAATTCTTAAAATATACATGGAGACATTCCAAAAAACGAGATGACAAATGTTTAGGCTTGTGCATACATAATACTATATTTACTTTTACGGATGATAGCCAAGGAATCCTTGGGTGAAAAGAAGGAAATTTTGATAAACATCAATTTTATCTTTCCCTGAAGATATCTATGCGGTAAACTTTTGATTATCTAAGCATGTATAACGTTTTCGGTAACAATTACTTTTTGTATGTAACACCTTTCAATTTGAAATAACCGCTAAATTTATCGGTGGGAAAAGGGTTAACGCCTTCAACATCCTTGAGACAACGTGTAGGCTTATCTATAATTTAACGACACCCTATGTACAATTCCAGTAACAACTTCCGTGTATCAATCTTACTTCAAAACTACACTCACCCTCACTCTTGCAAACAGAATGGACGTAATATGGTCACGGAGTTCCGTACTTCTTATTGGTATGATACCTTTTATCGCTATTAAGGTAGTCCATCCCTAATGAGGTTTACGCAACATTGCCATTACTCGGGCGACTTCCTAAACATTCGGCGGTGGAACGTTCCACCGCCGAATGTTTACGACGTAGCCGGAATATGTTAGGATGCGTGACGAATTTTAACGTCACCCAAAAAATCCGATTTCAAGTGCATCTCATTTGAGGTGTACTACCTTAACTTACTTTTAATTAACCCTTACACGGGCAGGACATTGTTTTTGACGTTCAGGACCAATGATTCAATGGGAAGCTTTGTGAGGAATGGGCTAGTGATGAACACTACTTTCTATTTCAACTTTAGGCAGCCGTGAGATCAACAGTTATTTAGGTAGTAAACCCCTAGTGATATTCGCGCGTCGTCGGAATTATTCAAGCGCGATTGAAAACATTCGGCGGTGGAACTCTCCACCGCCGAATGTTCGCGACCGCGCCCGAATAGGTTCGGATACGTAAGACGCCGCTCGAAAAAAGCTGGTGTTTTTTTTATTTCAAAATGACGACATTACGAGTAGGACCTATTCTACCTTAATATTACTTTTTCTCAATACCTTCCATGCTAGATTCACTATGACGTACACTTTTACATACATCCGTATTTTTTCCGCCCGTAGCACTTTTCAAATTAGAACAGTCTGAATTTTTGTCGTTTGAGCAATGGCTAATTCGTTATTTTGTCAAGATCACGTGTTGTCGATGATTTCCAGCTAGCCTATTCTATATCTAGTTCATTTAGCGTCGGTGATACGTTAAAGTTAGACCTAAAATCCCATAGCAATTTCTTCATTTCCCACAATGTTTTCTACCAATAAAGTCCAAAAGATCTTAAATTTCATTCACATGAAAGTGTCGTCTGCAACATAGCTGAATTTGGAACAGCCAAAAATATTGTCGTTTGGTAATGGGTTAAAGTTAGACCTAAAATCCCATAGCAAGGCATATTTCTGATGTCTCCAACACAGAAAGTTGGGGCGAAACAAGAGAATCCTGATATTACCTTCAGAGTTTTAGTTTTATTTCACACGAAACTGATATTTGTGCAAGACACAATATATCTCGTCGCTTTCCAATGCAAACCACATGGTTTTCGAAGAAAAGCAGCGATTTCTAGCCATATTTGGCAAATAAAATGAATGACATGGGCGGATCAAGAGGGGGGGGGGAGGTCGGGGGACCGGACTTCCAGGGCATTGGCCGATAATTAAATTTTGACTAGGCTATAAATTTAGTGTAACGTTACATATTTACCACATTTTAAGCCATAGTTTTGGCTTGGACCCCCCCCCCCCCCCCCGGGAAAAAAATCTAGGGCATGGACCCCCCCTTGCAAAAAATCCTGGACCCGCTCTTGAATGGTATTTTGCATTTCGAAAGCTTAATACTCCCTCTTATCTGTTGCTCTGTATTCATATAGTCTTGGGTCCAGTATGACGTTTATCATGTTCTCCTCTTTTTCTATATGCTTCGATTGACTCAAAACCTAACTTGATTAAACAAAGTAACTTTTGTTGTCTTCTACAGCTTTGAATTAGAACCACTCTTAAGGTTTTACGAGCTAGTCTCTAAACTTATATCTACAGCTACTAAAGCGATTGCAATGAAACTTTGCATTATGTACAACAGAGGAACAGATAAAATTGGGTAAAAATAATTATTCTTTTGTTAGTTCAAATCCAAACTCTATGTTGTTGATATTCATTTGAATCGTCTCGAAGAGTCAATTCCCGTGGCTACCCACAGCAAAGGGGTTGATGAACATGGAAGAGTATTTTGAAAAGTCAATACCCCTCATATCTGTTACTCTGTATATACGTATAGGGCTTAGGTCAATTCCACCGTTTAGTCTGACGTTTATAAGCAAATTATTTTGTATGAAATTATCACGTGTTATTTAAATAATCCTTTTCCTAACCGCTGTCTGTAGGCTATATTTTTGTTGTTGTTAAAAGTAGAAAGTATGTTGCTGTATTAAAGATAAGAGAAAAAGAAAAATTGCTTATTATCAGTAATTTCTTCTTTTTTCTCAAGTATTTCTAATAGGGGCGTCAAATGAGGTCTTATTTGGGAAAGTTTTTGGCTTGGCCGTTGCCTACGAGTGGGTTACATAGAAATATGTACGGAGACGTTCATATCAAAAACCTCGATAGGCTTAAATACCCACATAACGATTTTTGTCTTGTTTAGGGATGATGCTGTGCACCACGCAAATACTGCTCGGACAAAATCTGAACACATGCGCCGACGAAGAGTTTAGATGTATGTCAGGTGACTGTATACATAAACCCTGGGCATGTGATGGGGATCCTGACTGCGCAGATGGATCCGACGAAGAACCTTTGGCAAATTGTGGTAAGTGTATGTCTGTCTGTTTGTCTGTCTATCCACCTGTTTATCTGCCCACAAATTGACCAGTTTAGATGTATGCCAGGTGAATGTATACGGAAACAATGGGTATGTGATGGGAGTCCTGACTGCGAAGGTGGAGATGACGAAGAGCCATTAGCAAATTGTGGTAAGTGCCTGTCTGTCTGTCTGTTTGTCTGTCTATCCGTCTGTTTGTCTATCTACAAATTAACCAGTTTATATGTATGTCAGGTGACTGTATACGGAAACCATGGGTATGTGATGGGGATCCTGACTACACAGATGATCCGCTGAATGGCCATTGGCAAATTGTGGTAAGTGTCCGTCTATCTGTTTGTCTGTCTATCCGTCTGTTTGTCTACCCACAAAATGGTTAGTTTAGATGTATGTAAGGTGACTGTGTCTCTTTTCAATTTTATCAGTCTGATAACATTGTGATGTTTGATAAAGGTCTAATTATATTATTTTTTATAGATCTAAATATTTTTCGTGGAGCGGAAGCCACATCATCATCATTAACAACAACAACAACAACAACAACAACTTCCAGCACGATTCCGATGACAACTACAACTTCAAGCACGATTCCGATGACAAATACAACTTCCAGCACGATTCCGGTGACAACTACAACTTCCAGCACGATTCCGATGACAACTACAACTTCAAGCACGATTCCGATGACAAATACAACTTCCAGCACGATTCCGATGACAAATACAACTTCCAGCACGATTCCGAAGACAAATACAACTTCCAGCACGATTCCGATGACAAATACAACTTCCAGCACAATTCCGATGACAAATACAACTTCCAGCAAGATTCCGATGACAAATACAACTTCCAGCACGATTCCGATGACAAATACAACTTCCAGCACGATTCCGATGACAAATACAACTTTCAGCACGATTCCGATGACAAATACAACTTTCAGCACGATTCCGATGACAAATACAACTTTCAGCACGATTCCGGTGACAACTACAATTTCTAGCACGATTCCATCAACAACTACAACTATTAGCACGATTCCACCAACAACTACAACTACTAGCACGATTCCACCAACAACGATTACACCGACAACAACAAGTTCTTCGCCAACATCAAATTTTTCAAGTAAGTAGGGCATATAGAATGCATACTTTTGTAACCATGACCAGAAAAGAAATTTTGAAATCTTCGACATTGCCCTTGCTGTTCGATTTACTTTTCAAAAACTTTGAACTGGCTTAAATTGCACATGGGTGATTCCTATCAACACTATGCATGTGGGACAATAGCCTTCGGCATGGTAACCTAGACCTCAGAGCTTGACCTTCTTTCAAAAGCTTTGTCTGGCTTATGAGTATGTTATGTACTAGTAGAGATAGAGCCTTAATTTTTCACGCATGGATACCTCCTACCATGACATTGACATTGAATCCATGACCTTTGACAGTGTTACCTTGACCTTGTAGTTTTACCTTTCTGTGACAGCTTGAGTCCTGTTAAGGTATTCCACCGACCATTATATAACAAACACTTCGAGCAAGTACGCAAACAACTTCGTCGTTCATCCTGAGAATTTGGAAAAAATAAAAATCCGGATCATTGTGGACTGCAACTTTTTTGAATTTTGACAAGTCTAAAACTTAACCATTTGGTAATGGATTAAGGACACGACGAACATCCTTTCGACTACTGGCTTGTATCTATTATTTTATGACACATTGCAATTCAAGTTTTAACTTCCGATCATCTTACTTCAACATTGTTTTACTTTCACTCTAACAAACATGTTGGACTTAATATGGTTGCGATCTTTCGTCCTTCTTATTGGTATGATGTTTTTATCGTTATACGCTATACTTTCTATTAGTTCTTTATATTTGCAAGATGTCGTTTTAGCTTTTTAGCTATTTTTCCAGTTAAATGGATAACGGCTTTTACACGCTAGTCCCTAGACCTGTATCTCTACATCTACTAAAGCGATTGCAATGAAACTTTGCATAAATTATGTGAGTGGAACAACTTATTGTTTAATGCCAGCTCTACTCCGTCTGACAAATATCTTATAGAGCAGTATCATGTTCCATTTTCGAATATTGGGTTAAATGCTTTACGTGTTAATCTGTATCAGCCCCACGGTGGATAATCACATGTATGACTCAGAATTTCAGAAAATCTTCAATATGTTTGTTATTACTTGAACAATTTGTATTCGGTGTGAAGCAGAGAATGTGGGAAAATGCCAGAAATAAGCTGAACGTGGTAGATTTTTGAAAAATCAACTGATAAAAAAGTTATTGAAGATAAACCAAAATTATGGTTTATCTTCAATAACTTTTTTATCAGTTGATTTTTTAAAAATACACCACATCCATCTAATGCGTGATATCTGTCCACCTTCTCTACTTCAAACCGAATTCAAATCGGTCCCGTATTGATAAAGTTATTGAAGATTTTCTGAAATTGTTGTATCACGTGATTATCCATCGTGACCCCACTCGACAGATAGGCCCTAAGTTTGGGAAAGGAATCAAATCATTATCTGGTATGATGCAAAAAAATGTCAGAATTTAAAGCCGTTTCATAATAGAATCTAGTCTACAAACCAATATGCCGATAAGCAAAACAGAAAATAATGAAAAAGGGATAAAACATTACAATCTTTTATCACAATGTTTAAGTATAGATCATACCTCGGACTGTACAAATTACTAAAAGCGTTCACAGTTAAGGACGTCGAAGCTATGTATAATGCGAGTTTTCTCTAATGAAATTCGCTCTTTGATATGTTGATGTCGCTCATTTACGTAAATTTATAGCGACATCCAAATATCAAAGAGCGAATTTCCATCAGAGAAGACTCGGATTAAGCTAGGTATTGCTCGAGATAGGGTTGGAATGGTGAATTCTAGACATGCTGCTGATTTGGGTAGATATTTTACATACTGGAAGCTTAACCAATTACCAAAATAATAGCGCATTTTGACAACCCATGAGCTGAAGGCTTTGGAAAACATTAGGCTATGGTAAACGAAGAGATTGCTTGTAACAAGAAATTTCTTCATTCACCACAATGTTTTCCACCATAAAAGACAGAAAAACGTAAAATTTCTTTCACTTGAAATTGTCGTCTGTAAGATCTTTCAATTTGGACCAGCCTAATATTTTACCATTGGGACGCCGAAGCTAGGTCATGTTCGAGAAAGGGTTGGGATGATAAGTTCTAGACATGATGCTGATTTGGGTAGATATTTCACACACTTTAAAAGGGCACTTTTTGTACAACGCATACACTTTAACCATACTATTTCACAAACAAGAGCAGATCCTTAGTGGAAAAGACTGGAACACATCGCAGCAAAATAAAAGAAGCTTTTAACCAGAATTTTCATCTTTTGCCTCAATGCTTTCTAAGTTTATTATACAAAGTCTAATTCGATCGATATCCATTAAAATCGCAGGTAGCAGCATTCAACATAGGGAACAATTTTTTTTCAAGTAAACAGTAACGTAATTTTGGACAAACACTGACGTTTCGTATGTGGTGTTATAAAATCTCGTAACTACGGCTTGATTCAAGCCGTAGTTGAGCCGTAGTTGCGAGATTTTATAAAAAAAAAACACCGACGGTTTATCAAAACAGACCGGTAAACCCAGTCTATTTTTAGCACAAATTTCTTCGTCATTTGGAGCAGGCATAAATTTCGATGCTTGGGAAACCCCTTTTCCAAGCCAAAATTTAGACTGTTCCAATTTGATTCGCATCAGAAGACAAATAGATTCTGAAAAGGATAGAATTCGTGTGATATAGGCCTACATGTATAATAGCACAAGAAGTATTGAGACAAAAGGAGAATTTCCTAAATTTTCATCAAGCTTTTTCTACTAGGAACGTCAAAACAAAGTGTTGTTTAGGAAAAGGTTACTGAAGGGCGCCGATTTCCGATAGATGCAGACGAAGCGGATACGTATCCGTAATATAGTCATTGAAATTGATAGGTTACTCAAGTGGCTGAAGCAAACGTTATATCTTTTACTTTCAGCTACATAATCCTTCACACAAACGGCATTTTTAAACTATTTATCAAACGGCAAAATTGCATGCCAACTCAATATGAAACGGGCCTTTACCGCAGACCACTACTGATCAGGATGTTTTGAAAAGCATAGTTCAGAGAATTTTCAGGCAAAGCGATAAAATGCTGGTTATCAACTTTTTCTTCTTCTGTCTCAATGTTTTCCAAAGTACTTAGGACGTCAGAAACAGAAACCGATAGGTTTGTAATGTATGTGTGAGTGTTAACCCTTACCCATACAAGACCTGGTTTTGACGTCCCTAATAGAAAAGACTTGGGAAAACATTGAAACAAAAGAAGAAACTGCTGATAATCAGCAGTTTCTACTTTTGTCTCAATATTTCCTGTGCCATATTTTACACAAATCCTATCTTTAGTAACATCCATTTTGTCATTCATGACAGTCTTTGAAGTGGATCACCCTAAAATTTTGTCGTTTGGGAAAGGGTTAAAGGTGTTGGGCTGTAATCTTCGAGAGAGGGTCTGCAGGTGACTGATCAATATTTCGGGCCCCGATCGCACCACTGGCCGCATGGGTACGTCTTTTAGCAAGACGTATCAGAACATCTGACTTGTGAGATATTTATCCGTCTAGCTAGATATTTAAATAACGTAAAATCGCTAAAATCCCTTTGGTTGAAAGAGGCGCAAAATCTTGTTAAAAGTTCATTGCCCATTGGTCACAGCCTAACATTTTAACTTTCCCTTTCGTTCTAGCAGCTACAACACCAGCTTTGGCTACCACTGCTGTGTACAACGAAACAACGGCGAGTTATGCAGGGTCAACACAAAGTGACGATGCTTCAAGTTCCACAGGTAGGGAAACCGTTTCCATCCTCGGGACCGCCAGAGTCTCCCTCATTAGCTACGTACATGTAGCGTATGAAGAGAACTCTGAGTTTCTGAGGAAGTTTCTAAAGACCATTTGCAATACAACGAAACAACAGCGATTTATAAATACAAGATGAACACGAGGCGATGATGCTTCATATCGATGCTTTTCAACGAAAACCTCGTAACTGCAGCTTGTTTTAAGCTGCAAATACGAGGTTTTGTTGAAAAGCGAAGATTATTCCACTTTCTATCGAGGGCCCGGTAACAAGCAACGAAAAAGGATGTCGGTCAGAAAGATATGCCTACCCTTTTGCTTGTCGAATTAGAAAGTCTAAATGAATTACGTGCCATAGTTCACGAGCAATTCTAAACGATCATCTCATAGGCCATTACGAGGGTAGAGCAATTTTAAAGAGTAAAATGCATTTGCCGTTTAGGGCTGTATTGTATATTTCACGAATATGTGGGAATAATGACACCGGTATGCACGAGAGTGAGGCACAAACCGTCGAAGATCTTTTCAGGCGGGAAAATTTTTGAAGATTGATTTGGTTTTACTACATTCAAAAAGGTTTAAACATGCATGGCAATGTGTGTTCAAAATGGCCCTTATGACGTTTTTGGCTACCATAATTCCAAATAAACAAGCACAATGGGCCTACCAGGCTGTACGATTGTGGATGTTGGTGGGGCTACAGACATTTCTATGACCCAACATTTTCCCATTTGTTTTCATCTCATATGTCAAAACCAGATTTAGAGTAGATCTACTTGATATGGATTTTTTGTAATCATTTTTTCTTTGTTAGCCTACTAAGCTTGCTACAGAGGATGAATGTTAGTGTGTGTGTGTGTGTGGGGGGGTGCTAAGGGGGTGCACTCACAAGGCCTTGTGAATATCAAAAGAAAATGTTGGCAACCCGTATTATCTTTCTCTCTACTATCTGCCAAAGCAGACTGAGAGGCACTCAGGGATCAGCATGACAAAGGTAAACATGCAGGGCTCGAATTTCCACTAGCATACTGGCATTTTGCTAGTTAAAATTAAAATTTGCTAGTGATTCTATCTGACACTAGATTTTTTTGGCGAGTGGAAAAATATTCCCCACCCACAAGTCTTATCAATGCATCCTGAAAAGGCTTCAAATTTAGACTAATTGCACTAGGTTTTTGACTTGTCCTTTAAATTATGCAGCAAATTAGGCTTTCATTTTTCAAAATCAAGTGAATTTGCCTTTTTGCTAGTGGTTTCAAAAGCCACTAGCAAAATATTGCTAGTCAATTTTTCAGGGAAATTCGAGCCCTGACATGGGAGAAATTGTAACGTTTTCACCAATTTTCATTTTAGGTATGATGGAAGCCACAACTTCTGGCCAGATATCAGCAACATCAGCAACATTAAACTGTTCTCGTAAGTACATGCACTTTTGTAAACACTACCATACAACATTCCTTAGAATACAGAAGATTTGTTATAACCCTTCTCATGCTGTTCGCATCATATTCCTGTTGTGGCAAAAGCTCTGGCAGGCAGTATAGATTAAGATCGTCCTGCACAGATGTTATTGTTGGTAAAGCTTAAGGTTTATGAAAGAAAATTCCTTTATGCTCTTTTTTTCTTAAATATGTCTCATTAATTTTGTTCTCAATTTTTCCATATAATTTTTAATCTGCATTTTTTTTTCAAAATCTATACATTATAAAACAAGAGGACCATGATGGTCCTATATCGCTCACCTGAACCAAAATGATATGAGCAACACTTTTGTTCAATTCAATTAATATTTATTACTTTAAGACTGAAAAAGAACTTATGGTTAATAAGGTTGTGAAAATCTAACTCATCCGTGATCTAAATTATGGTGCCAAACATTGTATCCAAGTTTTGTCTTGAGTGATAAATAATTGTAGATTCTAGAGTATAAACAAGGTCGAAAACAGCCAAAAACAGCAATCTTATCAAATTCAAGGGCACATAACTCTCGACTTTCTAATCAGATAAGACTGAAAATCAAACTAATCCCAGATCTTATGGTCCCTAAAAGGCCGCGGCCTTAGCGCAGTTGGTAGCGCATCTGACCCTCATTCGAGAGGTCCCGGGTTCGATACCCGGCCGCGGCTAATACCCTTTCTGACAAAATTGTCACCCACCAATGGGTTTGAAATCGTTAACCTAAGTGGGCGAGCAGCTGGAGGCTCGGTAAGGGTGTTGTGGTAGTACTGGTTTGAGAAACAACAGGAATCCATGGATAGGTGCTCCAGCCGCCGCGATATGACCCTGGTAGTTGAAAACGGCGTAAAACCCCAATAAACTCAAACTTATGGTCCCTAATATTGTGTCCAAGTTTTGTCTAGATTGATCCATAATTGTAGATTCCAGAGTGTAAACAAGGTCGAAAACAGACGAAAACAGTAATTTTGTCAAATTCAAGGGCACATAACTCTCGACATTCTCATCAGATCAGACTGAAAATCCAACTCGTCCAAGATCTTATGGTAACCAACATTGTGTTCAAGTTTTGTCTTGATTGATAAATAATTGTAGATTCTAGAGTATAAACAAGGTCGAAAACAGCCAAAAACAGCAATTTTATCAAGGGCACATAACTCTTGACTTTCTAATCAGATCAAACTGAAAATTTAACTTATTCGAGATCTTATAGTCTCCAACATTGTGTCCAAGATTTGTCTTGATTGGTCGATAATTGTAGATTCTAGTGTGTAAACGAAGTCAAAAACAGTAAAAGACGGCAATTTTGTCAAATTCAAGGGCACATAACTCTTGACTTTTTGATCAGATCAGACTGAAAATCAAACTAATCCCAAATCTTATGGTCCAAAACATTGTGTCCAAGTTTTGTCTTGATTTATTAATAATTGTAAATTCAAGAGTGTAAACAAGGTTGAAAACAGCCAAAAATGGCAATTTTATCAAATTCAAGGGCAAGTAACTCTTGACTTTCTGGTCAGATCAGACTGAAAATCTAACTCATCCGAGATCTTATGATCCAAAACATTGTGTCCAAGTTTGGCTTGATTAATTAATAATTGTAGATTCTAGAGTGTAAACAAGGTTGAAAACAGTCGAAAATGGCAATTTTGTTCAATTCAAGGGCACGTAACTCTTGACTTTCTGATCAGATCAGACTGAAAATCTAACTCATCTGAGATCTTACAGTCCCCAACATTGTGTCCAAGTTTTGTCTTGATTGATTAACCCTTTCCCAAACGACAAAAGTTAAAGGTGATCCACTTTATAAACTGCCACAAATGACAGAATGGATGTTTATAAAGATATCATTTGTGTATAATCACGGTGGGGATTGTGCATGATGGGATGGATAACGACTACCGACAATAGGGAACGATTTTATCAAGTAAACCGTGACGTAATTTCGGACAAATAAACAGTATTTCGTTGGTGTTGTTATAAAATCTCGTAACTACGGCTTGAATCAAACCGTAGTTACTAGATGTTATAACAACACCGACGGTTTATCAAAACATAACGGTTAACTCAGTCTATTTTTTGCACAAAATTTGATGCCAACTCGCCTCGCTTCAGGTAAGACATTTTGCAATAACTCTGTTATTTCTGTATCAATTTTCAAGCGGTTTTCTGCATGTACCCCGCCTTATCGAGCTCTTTCATCGGATGCATGACATATTAGATAACTCATGATACTTTTTCCGAAATATTGTCCCAACCAACCAGAAAGCAAAATGGTAACGACTACCGCCAAATTAACCACGCTTCAGGTAAGAATTTGTGCAATAACTTTCTTATTTCTGCGTCAATTTTCATGCGGTTTGTTGCATGTACTCCGTCTTACTGAGCCCTTTTCTCAGATGTATTGTTTATCTGGAACCTCCCTGTACATTTCTCAAAAACCGATCCCAACCGACTAGAAAAAGGGCCTGAATTTTTTGTCGTTTTTCTGGTCGGTTGGGATCAATTTTTGGACAAAGTACAAAGATTCTACAAACATGTCATATATCCGAGGAAAGAGCTCACTAATGCGGGGTACATGCAACAAACCGCTTGAAAATTGGAGCAGAAATAAGAAAATTATTGCACAATTTCTTACCTGAAGCGAGGCAAATTTTGTCCGTATACTCCATATTCGTTATCCATCCCAGCATGCACAATCCCCACCGTGATAATATGGCACAGAAAACATTGAGACAAAATGAGAAACAGCTGGTTATCAGCAGTTTCTTCTTTTGTTTCAATGTTTTCCCAAGCCTATTCTATTAGGGACGTCAAAACCAGGTCTTGTTTGGGAAAGGATTAATAATTGTAGATTCTAGAGTGTAAATCTATTTATATCCTCTACCAAACAAGATAACTCTACTTATACTAAAGGAAAGTAGTGTCACGAGTTACTTCCCTTAGATTAACACAAGGTTGAAAACAGCCAAAAGTGACAATTTTGCCCAATTTAAGGGCACATAACTCTCATCTTTCTGGTCAGATCAGACTGAAAATTGCACTCATCCAAGACCTTATGGTCTCCAACATTATGTCCAAGTTTTGTCTTGATTGATCAATAATTGTAGATGCCAGAGTGTAAACAAACTTAAAAACAGCATTTTTAGCTCACCTGAGCACAAAGTGCTCAAGGTGAGCTATTGTGGTCGCTCACCGTCCGTCTGTCCGTCTGTCCGTCTGTCTGTCCGTCCGTCTGTCCACAATTTCGTGTTTACACTCTAGCATCTACAAATATAAGCCAATCTTGACCAAACTTGGTCAAAACATGTATGGCCATAAGATCTCGGATGAGTTCGATTATGGGTCAGATCGAACTAGAAAGTCAGGAGTTATCTGCCCTTGAATGCGAAAAATACCTACTTTTGACATTGTTTACACTCTAGCATCTACAATTATTGATCAATCAAGACAAGTCTTGGACATAACATTGCAGACCATAAGATCTTGGATGAGTTTGATTTTCAGTCTGATCTGACCAGAAAGACGAGAGTTATGTGCCCTTGAATTTGACAAAATTGCCATTTTCGGCTGTTTTCGACCTTGTTTACACTCTAGAATCTACAATTATTCATCAATGAAGACAAAACTTGGACACAATATTGGGGACCATAAGATCTTGGATGAGTTTGACTTTCAGTGTGATTTGATCTGAAAATCGAGAGTCACTTGCCCTTGAATTTGACCAAATTGCCATTTTTGGCTGTTTTCGACCTTGTTTACACTCTAGAATCTACATTTATTGACCAATCAAGACAAATCTTGGACACAATGTTGGGGACCATAAGATCGTGGATGAGTTTGGTTTTCAGTCTGATCTGATCAGAAAGTAAAGAGTTATGTGCCCTTGAATTTGACAAAATTGCCGTTTTGGGCTGTTTTCGAACTTGTTTACACTCTAGAATCTACAATTATTAATCAATCAAGACAAAACTTGGACACAATGTTGGGGACTATAAGATCTCGGATGAGTTCCATTTTCAATTTGATCTGACCAGATAGATGAGAGTTATGCGCCCTTGAATTGGGCAAAATTGCAATTTTTGGCTGTTTTCGACCTTGTTTACACTCTAGAATCTACAATTATTAATCAATCAAGAAAAAACTTGGACACAATGTTGGGGACCATAAGATCTCGGATGAGTATGATTTTCAGTCTGATCTGACCAGTCTGGTGTGATCAGAAAGACGAGAGTTATGTGCCCTTGAATATGATTTAATTGCCATTTTTGGCTGTTGTTGACCTTGTTTACACTGTAGAATCTACAATTATTTAAAAAAAAAAACAATGTTGGGCACCATAAGAGCTCGGATGAGTTTGATTTTCACAACGTTATTGACCATAAGTTCATATTTAGTCTTAAAGTCATAAATATCAATTGAATTGAACCTAAGTGTTGCTCATATCATTTTGGTTCAGGTGAGCGATATAGGACCATCATGGTCCTCTTGTTAGCTCACCTGAGCACGAAGTGCTCAAGGTGAGCTATTGTGGTCACTTTTTGTCCGTCGTCCGTCTGTCTGTCCGTCTGTCCGTCCGTCCGTCCACAATTTCGTGTTTACACTCTAGCATCTACAAATATAAGCCAATCTTGACCAAACTTGATCAAAATATGTATGGCCATAAGATCTCGGATGAGTTCGATTATGGGTCAGATCGAAGTAGAAATGAAGGAGTTATCTGCCCTTGAATGCGAAAAATACTTAGTTTTAACATTGTTTACACTCTAGCATCTACAATTATTGATCAATCAAGACAAATCTTGGACATAATATTGCAGACCATAAGATCTCGGATGAGTTTGATTTTCAGTCTGATCTGACCAGAAAAACGAGAGTTATGCGCCCTTGAATTTGACAAAATTGCCATTTTCGGCTGTTTTTGACCTTGTTTACACTCTAGAATTTACAATTATTCATCAATCAAGACAAAACTTTGACACAATATTTGGGACCATGATATCTCGGATGAGTATGATTTTCAGTCTAATCTGATTAGAAAGTTGAGAGTTACTTGCCCTTGAATTTGACAAAATTGTCATTTTTGGTTGTTTTCGACGATGTTTACACTCTAGAATCTACAATTATTGATCAATCAATCCAAAACTTGGACACAATATTGGGGATCATAATATCTGGGATGAGTTTGATTTTCAGTCTTATCTGATCAGAAAGTGAGAGTTATAAGCCCTTGAATTTGACAAAATTGCAGTTTTTGACTGTTTTCAACCTTATTTACACTCTAGAATCTACAATTTTTGACCAATCATGACAAATCTTGGAAACAAGGTTGGAGACCATAAGATCTCAGATGAGTTTGTTTTTCAGTTTGATCTGACCAGAAATATTAGAGTTATGTGCCCTTGAATTTGATAAAATTGCCGATTTCGGCTGTTTTTGACATTGTTTACACTCTATAATCTACTATTATTTATCAACTAAGACAAAACTTGAACACAATGTTTGAGACCATAAGATCTTGGATAAGTTTGATTTTCAGTCCGATCTGATCAAAAAGTGGAGAGTTATATGCCCTTGAATTTGATCAAATTTCCGTTTTCGGCTGCTTTAGACCTTGTTCACACTCTAGAATCTACAATTATTGACCAATCAAGACAATTCTTGGACACAATGTTGGATATCATAAGATCTCGGATGAGTTTGATTTTCAGCCTGATCTGACTAGAAAGTCGAGAATTATGTGCCCTTGAATTTGACAAAATTGCTGTTTTTCGACCTTGTTTATACTCCAGAATCTACAATTATTTATCAAACAAGACAAATCTTGAACACAATGTTGGGCACGATGAAAACTTGGATGAGTTCGATTTTCACAATGTTGTTGACCATAAGTTCGTTTTCAGTCTTAAAGTCATAAGTATTTTTTGAATTGAAGAAAAGTGTTGCTTATATCATTTTGGTTCAGGTGAGCGATATAGGACCATCATGGTCCTCTTGTTTGACATTCAAGGGCAGATAACTCCGCGCTTTCTGGTCCGATCAGGCCCATAATCGAACTAGTCCGAGAACTTATGGTCCTACTTGTTTTGGCCAAGTTTGATCAAGATTGCCTAACTTTTGTGGATGCTAGAGAGTAAACACCCCAAATGTTGACGGACGGACGGACGCCGGACAAAAAGTGACCACAATAACTCACCTCGAGCACTTCATGCTCAGGTGAGCTTAGATAACAAAGATCTTAGGCCTAATATCGTTTTCTTTTCTTTCACAGATCCAGGGCAAGAATGCTTGAATGGAAATTGTAGCACAAATGGAACTTGTCAATGTAATACAGACTTCACTGGTATGTTCAACAATTAGCTAGTCATGTCCATTCTAACCCTTTCCCAAACAGCAAAGTTTTAGGGTAGCCTAAATTTAAAAAAGATGTTTGAGGTCTACGACAAGTTCATGTAAACTAAATTTAAAAATACTTTGGTCTTTTGAGATAGAAATCATCGTGGAAAATGAAGAAATTGCTTGTCACAAGAAATTTCTTTATTTTCCACGATGTTTTCCAAAGCCATTATCTTGTAAGAAGTGTGGGAATGGGTTAACCCTTTTCCAAACAACACAACTTCACATATTATAAGCCTTAAAATGATTTTTGTCATATTTCAGTTTGAAATAGGTTTTCAACAAAGTGTTCATTGAAGACAAGGTTACCTGAAATTGAGACATTTCTTGTTAATCTTAAGCAATTTCTTCATTTTCCACAATGTTTTTCATTGCTTTTATTTTGTGAGGTATGAAAATGTGTCATGATATGGAAATGGAATTTGAAAATGGCGTTCGGTTTTCCATGCGAACAAATACGTCATCGTCACGCCTCACTGGTCTAAAAATAGATTGGGAATCCCTTATCGTACAAATATGGCTGTGAATCTCGCGAAGTTTTTTTCACGTTCAACTTGCCGAAGGTAACATTCTAAGAGCTTGATTGCTGTAATCATTTGTTAAGAAACATTCTAATTCCGAGTTGAGAAGGTTACTGCACTGTCGTGTATTTTTTAAGATCGGTAACTATGAAATAAGCAGTTGACAAGTAATGTTTACATATACAGACATGTCCTGACTTCATCGTGCCGCTCGTGCGTGCCCGCTTACCATTTCCAAAACGACATAATGTCATGTCTGGCCAAATTGAATAAAAAGTCTGCAGACGACAAAACGGATGTGAATATTTTTAGTGTTTTATCTCGGGGAAAATATTGAGGCAAAAGAAGAATGATCATCAATATCCAAAGAAGTTATTCACACCCATTTTGTCTGCTGTGCATGCCTTTTCGATTTTGTCGATCATCATTTTCTTCTTTTGCCTCAATGTTTTCCCAAGAATTTTCTGTTGGGGACGTCAAAACCGGTCTTGTTTGGGAAAGGGCTAATATAGAAAAAAATAGAATTTGTCGCTGAATGTGATTTGATACCCCCATAGGCTTTCACCTACAACAATGGGCAATAACTCACAAAATAAGCAAGATAGAGTTATGTTCCTTGTATGTTGCACTTCTCCTTGGTGAGATCTAGCTACCAGAGAAGTTTCATGATCATAGCTACTTTACTTTCAGACTTTTCGATGTTTTTTCTGGTTAAGCTGCTGAGGAATCTCAAGAAAAAACGTTTGTCATTTCTGGCCTGTCTCCGTATCTGGAAGCAATGTTGCATGCTGCATATGCGCAATGTTTCGTAGTTTTAGTTCCCGCCTGCATTATCTATGATCGACTAATATCGCGCTTGAAAATAATAATTTTTTGCTAACACGGTTACGAAAAATTGTCCGATTCATGACCGATAAACAAAATATTAGACTGGTACCCGGCAAACGTTGTTGGGGGTATTCCCATGGGAAATTTATCTTTAGCACACGAAAGCGGGAAAACCGTTCGTTATTGTCAAAATGTTGTTATACAGGTGATCGCTGTGAGACTCGTTTGTTATGTCCGGACAACTATTGTTTTGAGATGGGGACCAACAATTGTACAGTGATGGATAGTGGAATGTTTAATTGCTCTTGTAAAGATGACTTCCATGGTAAATATACTGACGTCCAAAAGAAACGCCTCAATCCTTATAAATGTCCGATTATTCAGTAAATCTGATTCGAAATTACAAAAACTCATTTCCATCTGTAAATTTGATTATCTGTTGTTAAAAAATGATGATACAGAAATTATCAAAGTGTTACAGTTTAGAAAAAACGGCACTTTTAAACAGAGCCGTATCAGAATTTCCATTTAAATCAGTAGCGCGTGGTTCAACCTTTACTTGCGACGATAAAAGATACCGTAAAACGGCTTATTTGGTGACCACAATTAGTGAATACTAAACGCGACGTCGATCTCAACGTCTCAAACCTGAAACGCAAATGACGTTAACGTGAGACAGCTTCTTCTTGTAAAACAGGCGTTACGTGAGATCTATCTGACTTTGGCCGATTGGCAAATGTTTCTGTAACTCTTAACTCGTCGACCAAGATGCCTAATCGTGCAATGCAAGACGGAAAAACGTCAGGCGGCTTGTTTTGGTGGTTCCAGTATTCAAAAATTGCTTATCTACGAGCTCTATTTTCTGAGCAGAGTGTCCATTTTAAACGTTACTTGCAACAACAA
Organism: Fragum sueziense; assembly: GCA_963680895.1. Classification (NCBI taxonomy): domain Eukaryota; kingdom Metazoa; phylum Mollusca; class Bivalvia; order Cardiida; family Cardiidae; genus Fragum; species Fragum sueziense. Next base: position 30,584,190 of record OY804594.1, on the reverse strand, counting down.
CAGTTACCAGAAAAACACTTATTTAGCCACCACAGTAACCGACTACTCGACAGAACGTCGATTCCAACGTCACAACCTGAAACGTACACGACGTTAACGTGGGGAATTATCTTGCTTTACAGGCGTTACATGAGGTCTAGTTGAGCGCAACCGATCGGTAGACGTTCGCGGAATTCTAACACGTCGATCAAGACACCGAATCGAGAAACACAATATGTTAAACCGTCTTGCGACTTGTTTGTGCATTCGTCGCTTTCAAAAATGGCCATATAACGCGCTCACTTTTCAGAATATAGTCTTGGTATCCTTCATTTCGGGTGTTTGATAAGAAAATCTTTGAATTCGTGGTTGCCTATTTACTAACACATGCTACTGTGTAAAATTTGACCAATTTCATCATGTGATAAACATACACGAAGCGCACCTAGAAAACGTGACCAGTCATCGGAAATGGACATATTGGTGAATAGAAATGCACATTTTTTCATTTGCCGTAATTAGCGGACAAAATGATAATATACCGTATACATTTTATCAATATTGTAGCAGGCATAAGGAAAATAACGACGAATTTCATTGGAGCGTTTCTTTTGGACGTCAGTTTAATTTTAACCCTTTCCCAAACAAGACCTTGTTTTGACGTGCCTAATTGAATAGGCTTCCTGTACGAAAAAAAGAGGCGGATTCCGCTTGGAAAACAGGCGTAAATCAGACGTAAATGAGGCGTAAATGGCAATTTACGCTTGTAACACTAGCGGAATTATACTTTACGCCTCAGTCACTGTGTAAAGTAGTGGCGGATATTAGAGGCGTAATATGAAATGGAGGCGAAATTTTATCATAACAGGTGTAATTTAAAACTATAATTTTTGAACAGGGGTAATTTTTGGACTTAGCCATCTTAACAAGGCGGAATGGCTGTTTCTTAAAGCGGAAAATAACTTAAACTTTCCAGGGAGGCGGAATTTTTGGACTTAGCAATTTTATAATGACGCGATTCCAATATTCTAGCCATTTTCATTTTGCACTGCATAAGATATAGACAATAAAAAGGTTTAAGAAGGTCAAATTCCAAATTCAAGGTCACAAGGTCAAGTTCCAAGATTGATGGTCTTGGTAGGAGGTATGCAAGAGTAAAATATCAAGACTCCATCTGTAATAGTGATTGAAATATTGGCCAAGTTAAAGCTCTTGTATTGTAGTATGTCACCCATTCTCATTTTTCGGCCGAAAACCACCAGCAAAATTCCAAAATTCCGACTTTACAGAATTGCAATATTTTTATTACAATATGATAGTATAACATTTAAACGGTAAAAAAATAATAATGGCCACTCTTTTAAAGGTGCCTGTCTTTACCTGCATCAATGATTTGAAGAACCCCTAAAACTACCATTTAATTTTACGTGACACGACTGTATTATATAAAATCTGGTAAAAAACCATTCAAGTAAGTTACAAAGGACGTAATGATTTGGTATTTCAACAGGTGATATATAGCTGTATATTAGAAATTCAAGTGACTTGCATAAACTCGAGACATGTAAGAACAAGAAGCACCGCGAGTATGGGATTTATTAGAACTAATGTCCAAAAACAGTCAATATTTAAAACACTTGCTTCTAATTCCTCTCGTGACTTATGATGGCAACAAATTAGTTTATAGGACTAATTATTTCATTAAGCGATATGTGTTCTATCAAACTCAAAACAAATTAGCATGTATTTGGTAAAAATAAAAAAAAATATGTCGACCTAACGAAATTTGATCCTTTGTCACGTAATATTCAGTGAAAGTAACTGCTTTAGAAACAAGTCCTGTTTTTTAATTGAGTAGTATTATTTGAAAGTGCAATTAGTTAAAAATAAAAAGACAACTATTTGTTTGATTTGAAATACATACTATTTACATGAAATGAAAATTACCCCTACATTGTGGGTTATTGATATTTACATAGAAAAGAAATCAAATTCAATCTTCTCCTAAAGCATAAAGCCATTTGGATTTCAGTATGCCATATCGCCTCTTCCTACAATAATATTTCAAATTATCACTATGCAATGAAAACTTACATAATGGTACGGGTTCTCGGTTTTTAAATAGAAATAAAGGCATAGATACCAAGATATAAAGATAAAGATATTTTGTCTGTTACCCGCGTTACTGTCGTAATATTCACTGTCTATCACTATTCGAATTCTTAAGATATAGATCCTTCAGGAATCTTCTATCTGCATTTGGGTTTTTTTTTTTTTTTTTTTTTAATTTTGTATGTAGCGTGGACCACTGGCTCTATCACAGGTCACTGTTTATAGAAATGTGGTTTTGTGACAAGCACATACGGTATTAGGAGGAGTATACTGCCCGTCTCTGGTGCTTCTTGTGTCTCATTTCTTTCTTTAAAGCTGTCCAAATTCTTATTTTCTATAGATATGTCAAGGAATTCATGGAAAGAATAGTGAACTTTGTTTCAATGTCTGAAAAGTTTAGATGCGGATGTGTAATTTAACTTGACTAAACAGTGAATATTACGTGACGATCCTGATTGCAGCTAAATGCCTGTTTAAAGGGATAAACATTCAGAACACGTAAGTGTATGAGAGAAATACTATTTTTGAATCTTAGTGCAAGCTTTAAATATCACACCTGACAGGAGATTATGATATTGAACCAACAATATACATGGCTGTAAATCAAGTAAAACCTTCCTTCGTATTCGGATTACTGTCATTGAATTTCAAAATGAATGGAAAAAACCTTAAACTTGACGCCATTGTACAAGTACAGGTCATGAATAATAATTAGGTTGTTGTCAAACGAAGTTATGGTCACTTTTGTTTTTCAATGTCACGTTGTATTCAGTCACGTAAAATTAAAACTTACTTTTGAATCAGGATGACTTAACGTGGTTTCAGAATATATTGTCGTACTGTGTGTAAATAGTGTGTATATACTAAAGGCTTTGATATACTTAAAAAGATTTAGACATGGTCTTTACCATAAATGAAAAATCGCTGTCACGTACATATTCAAGCGAAAAAGTCCGACACTTGGTGGAGCTATTTCAAATGGCGACAATGAAATAAATACTTCCATTATTTGGATACACATGTTCTGGGGCAATAGCTATATGGATAATTGATTTAAAAAAGCGGTAAGTGGTATGATTTTGCTTCTGTTGTTAATTTAGTGCGCATACAAAAAACATAGTCACGTAGAATTCGCCTGAGTTGTGACAGAGCAAGAAAAGACATTTTTTTCAAAGCAGCAAATTTATTTTATGATTCCAGGTAATTTTATCATATTCTAATACACCACATGTTGAATGAAACAGAGATTTACCAACCCTTTGAAATTTGGAAAATTGGGTTGTGACACTGATTTTTACGGGGGGTCGTGTTATATAATCGCTGGTTAAGATCAAACGGAAGTTTAGATTGCCGTTGTTTGATATGAATTTATCAGATATATGGTTAAGCAAAAATATGACATGCAGAACAAGTATATTTTACACTAATAATGTCCCTTTCCAATGGTTAGAATGCTTGTGACACGTTTTCGGCCCAAAAAATGAGAATGGGTGATATGCCTTAAGGTAAAGGTCCTAATGCCAAAGGTCATGATCCCAAATGAAAGATCTTAACAAGTACTATCCTTATGTGAAATATCAAAGCTCTATATCTTACAGTGTATGAGATGTAGGCCAGGTTAAACAGTAGGTAAAACTTCAAGGTCAAGGTCACAAGGTCTTAATTCCTGAATGAAAGTAAATGTCAGGTAGTATCTTTGTGTGAAATATCAAGGCTCTATCTAAACAAGAAATGTTTGTTTAACATATATGCCCCCTCAAGGGCCTACGTTTAATGTAGGTCAAAGTTGAGGTCAAGGTCGCAAGGTCCAAGGTCATGATCAAATATGAAAGACCTTGGTAGGAGGTGTCCATGTGTGAAATATCAAGTCTGTAAGTGTAAAAGCACTTGAAATATAGGCCAGGTTAAAGTTCTTTAAAGTAGGTCAAACATCAAGGTCATGGTCAAATGCAAAAGGTCTTGGTAGGAGGTGTCCATGTGTGAAATATCAAGTCTGTAAGTGTAAAAGCACATAAAATATAGGCAAGGTTAAAGTTCTTTAAAGTAGGTCAAACACCAAGGTCATGGTCAAATGCAAAAGGTCTTGGTAGGAGGTATCCATGTGTGAGATATTAAGGCTGTACATGTAAAAGGACATGAGATAGAGGCCAGGTTAAGATTTTTAAAAATTAGGTCAAAGGCCAAGGTCAAGGTCACAAGGTCAAAGGTCATGGTCAAATGTGAACAGTCTTAGTAGGAGGTGTCCATGTGTGCAATATCAAGAATGTATCTGTAAAAGGACATGAGATAGAGGCTGGGTTAAAGTTTTATAAAAAATAGGTCAAATGCCAAGGTCAAGGTCACAAGGTCATGGTCAAATGTGAAAGGTAATGGTGGGAGCTGTCTATGTGAGAAATACCAAGGCTGTATGTGTAAAAGGGCATGATATATCGGCCAGGTTAAAATATTTTAAAAGTAGGTCAAACTTCAAGGTCAAGGTCACAAGGTCCAAGGTCATGATTCCAAATGAAAGGTCTTGGCAGGAGGTATCCATGTGTGAAATATCAAGGCTCCATCAATAATAGTGCATGAAATATAGGCCAGTTTAAAGTTTTTTAAAAGTAGGTCAAACTCCAAGGTCAAGGTCACTAGGCCAAAGGTCATGGTCCCAAATGAAAGGTATTGGCAGGAAGTGTCCATGTGTGAAATATTATGGCTGTATCTCAAATAGTGCCTGAGATATATAGTTCATAAGATATAGAATTAACTTTGTGAAAATAAGGCATCCCAGTCTATTTTCTCCCAGTCTATGACATTTCCTACTTCCTGTTTAGAAAATTGGAGGGAATTTTGCTTCTCTGACTTTTTGCAAAGTTAATGTTTGAGATATGAATTCAAACATTAATATTGATGAATCCAGAACATTAAAGGGCTCACTAAATGGTAAGAACAAGAGAGGCAACATTGGTGAGTGTTCTTTTGACTAAATTAAACAAATTCAAATGTTCATTTTTACCATTCCCCACCCACATATTATGTAGTAAATATCTAGGAGGCGGATTTATGAGGCGGATTACGCCCGTAATTTCTTAAAAATTCCAAGCGGAATCCGCCTCATAATTCTATCAAGTTACGCCTCCTAGCAATTACGCCTGTAAAAAAATCCGCTTCATTTGCATATTCCGTCTCTTAAAATTCCGGTTAATTAACATTTTACGCCTCTAAATTACGCTTGGTTTCCGCTTGGTTTCCGTCTCATTCTTATATTTCTTTAAACAAGCTCATACTAGCGGAAAATAAGGCGGATTCCGTCTCATAATTCCGTCTCCTTTACGGGCGTAATTTTTCGTACAGGTTGGGAAAACATTGAGGCAAAAGAAGAAACTGCTGATATATCATACATAAATTTAATCATTATCAACATCCATTTTGCTGTCTTCAGCAGCTTTTGAATAGGAACACCCAAGAGTTTGGCGTTCAAAATGAATGTTGAGAAAGATAGAAATTTTTTCACTAGTGATGCGAAAACCCGGTGTTGTTTTAGAATGGGTCTTTTGCAAATGGCTATAATTATATTATAATCTTCTGTTTTGAGATGGGGACCTGAACAATTGTTTAGTAACCATGGATAGTGGAATGTTTAACTGTTCTTGTAAAGATGACTTCCATGGTAAATTATCTAATTATTAACCCTTTCCCAAACTCAAAATTTTATTATGGTCCAAATTCAATAATGCTTAATTTAGACAACAAAATGAATGTTGAGAAAGAAAGAATCTGTTCACAAAATAGTCCAGAAAATATTGAGGCAAAAGAAGAAAATTGGGATTTCATTGTGATGGTGTTATCGGTGATAAACAACAAAACTGCTCATTCCCAAACAGTGATGCCTTTTGATTCCCTTCAAAATAAACGCTTTGGAAAACATTGTGGTAATGAAGAAATTGCTCGTCACAAGCAATTTCTTCATTTCCCACAATATTTTCTACATAGTTCATGTACTTGATAGGATGGTCTGCAACACCTTTAAATTTGGACAAATTCAAATTTGTCCAGTCTGTTAATGTGTTAACGAGGAAGATAACTGTACAGTTGAAAAAGCGTTTTTTTAAGAAAAAATAGACAGAAAAAAGAAGGATCTGATCAATTTCAGGTGAAAGATGCAACCTGTTTGATGGCTGTGATTCAAGCCCTTGCCATAACAATGCAACATGTAAATCTACGTCCATGTACGGGGGATTTCATTGCGATTGTCTGATTGGTGATGAACGACAGAACTGCTTACTTAACGAGGAAGATAACTGCATAGTAGAGCCGCCAAATTGGCCAAATTACATCACTTGTGTGGATTTGATTGGTAAGTTTAAGCTGTCCTGAGCAAAAAATGTGAGCTTTCATTATCACCCTGTGTCAGTTGTGCGTTGTTCGTAGTCAGTCAGATGTCATCTACAATTTATTTTAACCCTTTCCCAAACAAGACCTGGTTTTGACGTCCCTTGCAGAAAAGGCTGGGAAAAACATTGAGACAAAAGAAGAATCTGCTGATAACCAGCAGTTTCTTCTTTTGCCTCAATATTTTCTGTGCTATATTGTACACTAATCTCTTCCTTTTTAACATGAAGTTTGTCGTCTATTGAAATTTTTAAATAGGACCGTCCTAAAATTTTGTTGTTTGGGAAAGGGTTAATTTTCTTTTAACCATTTGGTCAATATTGACCAAACTTCACAGGAAAGTTCCATATGAGACGTTTGTCAAACCGTGTTTGTGAATTTTTATTCGCCAGTAGACAAGAGTGTGGCGGGTGTAGCTAATATCAGACTTTGAGAAATCACAAAACGATTCGTTAAAAATCATCTCTTTAAATATCAAAGGGTCAACTTGGAGCATACTTAACAAAATTGTTCGATAGTTGACCCTTTTAAATTTCACAACTTCAGCTTGATTGAAGTTGTAGTTACGAGATTTTATAGAAACACTGACAGTTAATTAATTTACAACAGTATACAGTTCACCTGCCAGTAATACCCGAAAGGGGAGTTAGGCAGTATATATAGATAGTATACCTAGTCCATTTTTAACGCAAGATTTATTCCTATTGTCACAACATTTCAGGATCTCGTAGACTGTACTGTTCACCAGGCCACAATGGAAGCAGTTGTAGAGATGCCGTGCAAGACACAGACTATTGTTCTACACACGGATGCCTTGATAACCAATACTGCAATGTAAGTCTGTAAAATACTCTCTAAAAAGTAGAAGAAAGATATAATGGCAAAGAATTTTGCACTAAAAGTCGACTGGGTTTACCTTTACGTTTTGTTAAACCGTCAGTGTTGTTATAAAATCTCGTAACTACGGTTTGATTCAAGCCGTAGTTACGAGATTTTATAACAACAAAAACAAAGTACTATTATTTTGTCCGAATTTACGTCGCAATTAACTGGATAAAATCATTCCCTATTTGAGGGTTTCTGCTTATAAAGTGCAAATTTTTATGAATTTGTAACATACATCCATTTTCTATGACCTTTTAAGAATAACAACTGATCATTAACTAAAAATACTTTGTGCATATTTGGGTATTATCTATAGCAACAGAAATTGATGAAGATATCCCTCATCAATTTCTTTTGCTGCAATGATTATTTGCTGCCCAGAAATTGCCGTTGGTATGTCTTGTTCATTTTTGTTGTCATGAATGATAGCGGAAAATACATGAAGCATTTCCTTAAGTCAAAAATGACAACTTGACACTTTTTCTGTGTAAATCTATATCCAACTAATAAATATGACCCATCACGCTAAAAGGGACCTTATCGGATGTGTGAAAAATATCGACCCTAGTCAGTCTGCGCAGCCCGACTAGGGCCGACACTTTTCACTCTTATGTAATTTTCTAAATCCGGAATGTTTTCCCTATCTTGCTATATGTTCATTTTTTGCATACAGTATCTGGTTGACCTGTGCCGAGTCTGACCAGATTGTCAAAATTTGGATTTTTGGATTTCGGATAAGGTCCCTTTTAGCGTGACAGGTCACAAATGATCAAATGGATATCCCTCATCTATTTCTGTTGCCGCAATTAATGCCTTTCTGTGGAAATCATTATCCAACTAACAATATAATCTGATGGATTTTCAATCCATTTCTTTCTTGTTCCATTACAGCCACTATGCAATGTGAATGAATGTAGCGTGAACGACACATGCAGGAATTTCACAGCGGTAGCAAGACAACAATCTACGCTACTCTACGATCTTACAGAATGCAAGATGAAGTTTGCGGATGGATATACTCATGCAGAATGTGAGACAGAGAATGGTCTTTTTGATGGCTTTGACAGGATAAGAACGAATCTTAGTGATTGTAGCCCGTTTTTCAACACGACATGTACCCAGAGGTTTGCTGATGGGATTTGCAACTCCGAATGTGACAACTCGGACTGTTTATTTGATGGTGGTGATTGTGATCATTCGGAGATGAACAGCACCGGAATTCTTACAGGGACAACTATAATTGAACTCTTTACCTACAGAGAGTATTTAAGTACAATAAAAACTAAACTCAGCCTTTTTACACGGTCTTTGGTGCATGTTTCTATCCATAATTTGTAAGTATCGCTCTGTGTAGACATCTTGTAAATACTACATCTTTCGAAAATCACAGGTAGCAGAATCAAAGAAACACAGGTAGCAGAATCAAAGAAAAACAGTCTAATTTAACATGAAATGCAAAAATTTTCTTCTTTGATACTGCTACATGTGTTCAAATAATGGAAGAAATTGCAGAAAACATAACAAATGTTATCTAAAACCTTAAACTTTTATAGTTTGGATGAGAAAATATTGAGGAAAAAGAAGTAAAATGTTTTTCGTCTTTTTGGGGGTTGGGGGAACTAAAACATTCAGCTTATCAGCCCTTTTATCCCTCAGTCAGTCTTTAGCTTTTTTAAATACTATATTCCTCATTAACATTGATTTTTTTTCCAAGAGAGATAGAAAAACAAATTTTGAACTTGGAATGTAACCTTTTAACGATATCTATCTACTCCATGCAATATGAACCTCCGCGCGTCATTTTTAACACGTTTTAACCCTCAATATGCATCTAAATACAAGAACATTATCATGAAAACTTAACATTGGAAATTTTCTCAACAAGAATAGACCCCCCCCCCCCCCCCCAAAAAAAAAAAAAAAAAAAAAAAAAAAGATACACCAACAAAGATCCAGTTTTGTAACTATACATCTACATTTCAAAAATGGATCATCAGTGTAGGTCAAGGTTATAATTTTAGAAAAATTGCCATTTATTGGCATTGGTGTTTCACAAACACATTTTCTTCTTTCAGATCTCTTGGACTAAAGATCGAAAACTCAAATTTTTCTAGCATTGTTACTGCAAGCAAGTTCTTGGCTGCGGGTATTGGCAGAGTGCCAGAACTGTTGAATTACGTAACCAATGTATATGGTGAGTAAACTTGAACAGTAAAATTTTAGGTCGTTCAAATTGGAAGCCACAGCAATAAAGGCCATAAAGACTTTTGAGGTTAGAGGAAACGGTCTTGGTGTAGTAAGTTTGCGAATGAATACAGCCAGAAAGCCAGGGGAAAACCTCTTATATATACAGCTACATATAACAATAATACAAATGGCTTTCGTTGGCTTTTGAAAAGTGGTTTAGTCCTAAAACACTTAAGTTGTTTATGGAGTACCAAAGCGTGTGTGTGTGTGTGTGGGGGGGGGGGGGGGGGGGTAGAGCACAAAGGGATGCAACCCCCTCATGTCATTGACATTGAGGATCTCACTCTTTAAAACTTTGAAATTCATAAAGTCTGGAGAAGTCATTTTATATAGTTTGAGACAATTATTATCCTTGAAACTCATTATTTTCAGCCAAATAAGGTGATATGGTTCTGCAAGGTATTACCTGCCATACAGTGAAAAAGCATTGCAGTAAACATAGCTAATAAGTGGGGGAAAACAATTTTTTGAGGAGAAAAGCCACTTTTGGGAACAATTGCTTTCTGCTTACAGTTGGATCCTATTCTTCTAATTCTTATTACTTTTATTTCTTATTGCAGTTTGTGAACATAGGATGTATGGTAATGGATCAGACAGTGTTTGTGACCAGCAGTGTAGCAGCACATGTGATCAGATAGGCGATATCTGTCATTGGCGGACTGGACGGTGTCTATATGGGTGTATCTCGGGCAACTGGGGGGACAAGTGTCAGAATGAGTGTGATACTGCATGTAATGGAACTTGCAGGCAAAGTGGTAAAGTCATTTTTCTTGAACCTTTCCAAGACCTGGCCCCAGTTTCTCGAAAAAACTTAAGTAGATCTACATACTCATGAGAACATGCTCAACTTCAAAGGAATACTCTCCAACGTTGAAGAGTATTTGATTGAAGTTCACATGGATTTCGGGCGATTTGATCATGGTGCTCAGATTTGAGTCTGAGAACGTTCTTAAGTTTTTTCGAGAAACCGGGGCCTGGAATGGTATTCACCAACTTTTCTAAATCTAAGAAAACCTTAAAAATCACACAACAATCCATCCAATTGGCCGAGACATATGTCTCGTCCAATCAGATGGATTGTAATGTAATTTTGCTTTAGACAATTGGATTAGAAATGTTGGGGAATATGGCTCCTGCTTTTGATGCCATAAGTAAAGAAGGTTTAGGAAACATTGAGGTGACAGGTCGCTGGCGTATTGGAACAGTGTTTATATGGGTGTATCACAGGCTAATGGGGGGACCAGTGTCCGAATGGGTGTGATACTGTGTGTAATGGAACTTGCAGGCAAAGTGGTTAGCCAATTACCTTTATTTTCCTTAAAACATTTCATTTCACTAGTCTAATTTGAAAGGAGTAAAGTCTGTAAAGTTTAGACGGTAATGTCGAAGTCTACCAAGCCAGCCTAAATTGTGTTGTTTTGTAAAGGGTTACAGTGCTATTTCTTTCTTGTGTGCTATGGTTTTCAAATTTGACCTGTCCAAAATAATGCCATCCATGGAAGTTTGAATAATCTTGCTGCTGAAATATAACTGCATATCGACAGCTCAGCGCGAAACAGTTGTAACTGCCTATAAACATATAGGCAGTTACAACTGTTTTGTGCTGAGCCATCAATATGCACTATGTCATCACTTTACTACGAAAACCTCGTATCTGCAGCTTAAAACAAGCTGCAGATACGAGGTTTTCGTTGAAAAGCATCGATATACAAACAGTGATTTTTTTTTACAATTTTAAGACTGTGAGTCCTGAGGACTCGCTGGATTCCATATCATTGAGTCCAGCTACAAGCTTAGTGAGTCCAATACACTATTTTTAATACGAAATCTGTAAAAATTGTTGCATGCTGGGACTCGCTAGAATTAAAACTTTGCATCCCAGAGACCAAATTATGAGTAAAAGTAGCAGGATGCGCAGGTAAAAAAATCACTGATACGAATCATAATTATACAGATGTACATGTATATGATATCTGTAGAGAAAGATTTCACACCAGACAAAAATTGGAACTACATGCACACTGTACATGCATATACACAGTCTGATCAGGACCCATGTTGTTCTCTTATATATTTTTCCTGACAAGAAGAAACTTTAAGACAGCACCATGGATCCTGATCAGACTGAATTTAGACACATGCTGATCTTGAAATATGAATGTCTAAAATGTCTATAAGGGACGTTTTTCCAGATCCAGGCTCATTTGAATTTCACTTTCTTTCCTACAGATGGTCACTGCCTTGTTTGTCCAAACGGTCAATATGGGTCATCATGTCATATGAGGTGCAATGACCACTGCAACACCTCATATTGTGATGTATACACTGGAGAATGTACTTGCATGGACAGACGATATTGGTCAAGGACACAAGCTACTTGCATGTCATGCAGCCAGGGATGTGTCAACACTGTCTGTTCCCATGGCAACGGATTCTGTAACTGCATGACTGGATACTATGGCAGCGGCTGTATGTATATGTGTAGCATGTACTGTAAAAATGGCGGATGTTCCAGCTCTACAGGGGCATGTTTGGATGGATGTATGCCAGGTTTCCATGGAAACATGTGTGACCAGAGCTGCCCCACTGATTGTATGGAGTGTAATAGAGTAACAGGAATCTGTGAGAAGAACGAGGATGGATGTAATCCTAGTGACACTGCCTGTACAGGTCAAAATCAAGGTCAAGGTCAAGGTAACTTCTTTACTTAACCCTTTCCCAAAGGGCAAAATTTTAGGGTGATCCACTTCAAAAACTGCCACAAATGACAAAATGGATGCTTTTAAAGATAGGATTCGTGTAAAATATGGCACAGAAAATATTGAGACAAAAGGAGAAACTGCTGGTTATCAGCAGTTTCTTCTTTTGTTTCAATATGGCACAGAAAATATTGAGACAAAAGGAGAAACTGCTGGTTATCAGCAGTTTATTCTTTTGTTTCAATATTTTCCAAAGCCTTTTCTATTAGGGACGTCAAAACCAAGTCTTGTTTGGGAAAGGGTTAATCAAACCCTATCTTTGTGGCTTTTATCTCGTGGGGCGCCAAAAGGTGTCACAGTGTGGTAATGCCCCACTGATTGTCTAGAGTGTAACAGAGTAACAGAAATCTGTGAGAAGGACAAAGATGGATGTAATCCGAGCGACACTGCCTGTACAGGTCAAGAGCAGGGTCAAGGCCAAGGTAACTTGTTTACTTAATCAAACCCTATCTTTGTGGCTTTTATCTTGTGGAGCGCCAAAAGGTGTCACTGTGTGGTAATACCCCACTGATTGTATGGAGTGTAATAGAGTAACGGGAATCTGTGAGAAGAACGAGGATGGATGTAATCCTAGTGACACTGCCTGTACAGGTCAAAATCAAGGTCAAGGCCAAGGTAACTTTTTTACTCTATCAAACTCTTTCATTGAAAATAAAGATTTTGAGAGGTTAGTGGAAAATCATTTTAAGGATACATTTGTATATGAGAAGCATAATGCATTTACTGGTAGGAATATAAAAACCAGGCCCTGGATTCTCGAAAAAAACTTAAGTACATACTGATGAGTAAATGCTTAACTTCTAGGAATACTCTCAAACGTAGAAGGGTATTTGATTGAAGTGCATGTGGATTTCCTGTGATTTGAGTATTGTGCTCAGATCTGAGTTTTTTTCGAGAAACAGGGGTCAGATCATGTTTGCATCAGAGTTGGACATTATGCACTATATGTACAAGTTTATGATATACCATAGAAATTTCTTTGAAAAAAGTTTTATGTAATATACTTTTTTTTATTTTTTAAGTTTATATGCCAAAAAATTTGGTTTATAGCAAAAATGGTAAAAATAATTAAAATTTGAGTTAAAAATTGATATCCTTTTTTTTAATATGAATAAAATGTCTGTTATTCAGCATCTAATATTATCCTTGCTTTTTTCAGATAAGAAAGCAGAAGAAGAGGAGGAAAACAACACAGGAGTAATCATAGCCATTATGATTGCACTAATAATTGTTCTTGTGATTATCATTATTGCTATCATTTGCTGGTAAGTTTTATTGCAAACTTAAACCTATCACATACACTAACATTTTCAGTCTAAAAAGGGTTAAAATTCCGCAAAATTTAATGCCAGAGTAACAAATCTTTATCAAGGTGCCAATATTATATTTCACAAAAGCATGTTCAAAGCCTCAGAGCATTAGTAGAAACAGAAATATGACATATTGGCACTTGAACACAAAACCTTAGCTGACATTAAAGCAAATGCAAAGACCAACTGGTAACACCCCCAGTGACCGGAGTAACAACACCCTCCCCAATTCTATGAATACTAAACTTCTGGAGACACTCCACAACGGGAAATGCTTCCGGGTCGTAGTATACAAACATAGTTCCGTCAAAAATGGATTCGCTCCTTTTGTTGCATTGATTCTGTGTCTATAGAATAGACAGATGCATGAAATGTGGTTCTGTACACTGGCAGACCATCAGTGTACTGCTAGGATGTGTTTTAATGAATTTATTGGGAACTAGTTTCTTGCGCAGTCGTGACCTTTCATGGGGGTGTGTCACATGCAGATCCCGAAATAGATGGCAAATTTCAAGGGTGGCTGTGTTCACGGGTGCGTGATTTTAGCTGATGGTGCTATTGATACCACTTTCTTGGTAGTAAATTAAAGACAAAGAAATGGTCTGTCAGGCAGACTAAGTAGAAGTTGCCACAAAGACTTCTGAGAGGAGCTAGAAGCTGCCACATTGACCCATTTTACTATATATTTAATAGGCCCGTTTCGTTGAGGAGTGACACCTTCTCCTATTCAAGTCCTGAATGGTTTGCACAAGCTTATTCGATGCTCATTTAGAAACCTTTAAGATAAAATGTGAAAGTCCTGTTAACCAGCATTTTCTTTTTCTGTGGAGTGCCCAGTTCTATGCTATGAATTGTAGATATTGCTGCTTTTCAACAAAAGTATCACAACTGCAGCTTAAAACAAGTATGTTTTAAGCTGCAGTTATGAGCTTTTTGTTGAAAATTGATGATATTCTGTTTCTAGTAACATTTGTTTTGTCATCAGCAACACCTTTCATTTCTATATTTCCATCTCATGTTTTTATTTCAAGGCGCAGAAAGCAGTCTGGTGATTATATACTCGAAGATGAAGAGAGAGAGACACTCAACAATAAAACAACAACACTAGAAGTGAGGAATGACAATCTGAAACCTGTATCTCCTTATATGGGCAGATCTACTGGTAAGATTTAGCCTAGTGCAGAGACCAGAAATCTTTTCCACATGGAAGCTGTTGCAGGCAGTGAAGTATAGTTTGCTTATCCCATTCCCACACGTTGACTCCTTTGGACTCCCCACAAGATAATGGCTTTGGAAAACATTATCGAAAATGAAGAAATTGCTTATGACAAGCAGTTTCTTCATTTCCCACAATGTTTTCTACATAAAATGACCAAAAATGTCAAATTTCATTCACTTGAAAATATCGTCTGCATCATCTTTGAATTTGGAATAGTCTAAAATGTTGCCGTTTGGTAATGGGTTAAACTGTTAGGAACAATACAAAAATTCACTTACTCACTGACAAGAGACAAGAAGGCCAAGTTAGGGCCATCAGACATACAATAAGCAAATGTGGAATGATACTGGTAAAAGTCAAAGACAAAGCTTTGATTTCTCAAGATCTAAGATCAGATGCTAACACGGATCCATCCTACTCTCTTACTATTACCACAGGCAATGAAGAGCTGAAGAAGCTTTAAGGTATCCAAACCCTCAAAAGCACCAAAGAGCCAGAGGCGAAATTTGAAAAGTGCCAATAATTCCTAAATTGCGTTATATTTCCATTCAAAATACAAACATAAGCATTTTTAACGGTTTAGAATTTTGAATTAATGCATACTTATGGCAATATTTGACAAAAATGTTCAAAATAACCTCCCTTTTATATGAACATAGAGTAAAAAGTATTTGCAAATTATTTTCTTCTTGGAGCATAATCTTTAAATTTGGCATGGTGAATCAACTAATGTGAAGTGTATTTACAAGTGTGTGTTATTTGATGCATTTCGTATGGCTAGAAAGTGCTGATTTTTTCAGGGTCTGTAAACCTTAAGAGAATAGCATGGATATTAATCACAATGATTTAGATCTATGTTATTTTCAAATGTTATCAAATGTTATAAGGGACATTTTTCCAGATCCTGGCTAAAAAAGATTTCTCTTTATTACTAACAAAATTACTTTGCTATCCATGTTTCACTTACAGATATGATAGAGCTAGATGAGAAGCAGGGGGCTGGTGTATATGTGGGACCTGATTGTGGTGTAAAACCTGACATGGATGATAGAAAACCTGGTAATTTATAACTTTCACCATGTAGATCTATCATAATATTCTTGTTTCACTTACAGATATGATAGAACTAGATGAGAAGCAGGGGGCTGTTGTGTATGTGGGGCCTGATGGTGCAGGGGCTAAACCTGACATGGTGGATAGAAAACCTGGTAATTTATAACTTTAACCATTTACATCTATCATAATATTCTTGTTTCCCTTACAGATATGATAGAACTAGATGAGAAGCAGGGGGCTGGTGTGTATGTGGGGCCTGATGGTGCAGGGGCTAAACCTGACATGGTGGATAGAAAACCTGGTAATTTATAACTTTAACCATTTACATCTATCATAATATTCTTGTTTCCCTTACAGATATGATAGAACTAGATGAGAAGCAGGGGGCTGGTGTATATGTGGGGCCTGATTCTGGTGTAAAACCTGACATGTTTGATAGAAAACCTGGTAATTTATAACTTTCACCATGTAGATCTATCATAATATTCTTGTTTCCCTTACAGATATGATAGAGCTAGATGAGAAGCAGGGGGCTGGTGTATATGTGGGGCCTGATGGTGGTGTAAAACCTGACATGGTGGATAGAAAACCTGGTAATTTATAACTTTCACCATGTAGATCTATCATAATATTCTTGTTTCACTTACAGATATGATAGAGCTAGATGAGAAGCAGGGGGCTGTTGTGTATGTGGGGCCTGATGGTGCAGGGGCTAAACCTGACATGGATGATAGAAAACCTGGTAATTTATAACTTTAACCATTTACATCTATCATAATATTCTTGTTTCACTTACAGATATGATAGAACTAGATGAGAAGCAGGGGGCTGGTGTGTATGTGGGGCCTGATGGTGGGGCTAAACCTGACATGGTGGATAGAAAACCTGGTAATTTATAACTTTCACCCTTTCTAAAATGGAGAAATGTTAGTAATGGGTTAATTATTCTTTTTTCACTTACAGATATGATAGAGCTAGATGAGAAGCAGGGGGCTGGTGTATATGTGGGGCCTGATGGTGGGGCTAAACCTGACATGGATGATAGAAAACCTGGTAATGCATAACTTTAACCATGTAGATCTATCATAATATTCTTGTTTCCCTTACAGATATGATAGAACTAGATGAGAAGCAGGGGGCTGTTGTGTATGTGGGGCCTGATGGTGCAGGGGCTAAACCTGACATGGATGATAGAAAACCTGGTAATTTATAACTTTAACCATGTACATCTATCATAATATTCTTGTTTCACTTACAGATATGATAGAACTAGATGAGAAGCAGGGGGCTGGTGTATATGTGGGGCCTGATGGTGGGGCTAAACCTGACATGGATGATAGAAAACCTGGTAATTTATAACTTTCACCATGTAGATCTATCATAATATTCTTGTTTCCCTTACAGATATGATAGAGCTAGATGAGAAGCAGGGGGCTGGTGTATATGTGGGGCCTGATGGTGGTGCTAAACCTGACATGGTGGACAGAAAACCTGGTAATTTATAACTTTAACCATGTACATCTATCATAATATTCTTGTTTTACTTACAGATATGATAGAGCTAGATGAGAAGCAGGGGGCTGGTGTATATGTGGGACCTGATTCTGGTGTAAAACCTGACATGGATGATAGAAAACCTGGTAATTTATAACTTTAACCATGTACATCTATCATAATATTCTTGTTTCACTTACAGATATGATAGAGCTAGATGAGAAGCAGGGGGCTGGTGTATATGTTGGGCCTAAACCTGACATGGATGATAGAAAACCTGGTAATTTATAACTTTCACCCTTTTATGAATGGCCATATCTTGATTTTTCGAACTTGAAATCTGCCAAGAACTTTGCATCATTAGTGACATGTCTTTAAAATTGACAAAATTGCTATTTTCAACTTAGTTTCAATGAGCTAGCTAGCATACAATTGAGCATGGCCATGGTCCTTTTATCTTCTTTTTCTTCAAAGTTTTCTTATGTCACTGTATGGGGAAAGTTTAACTATGGACATCAAATTATCTTTTAAACCTTTCCCAAACATCAAAATTTTAGGGTGATCCAATTTGAAAGCTGCTGCAGACGACAAAATGAATGTTGATAAAGATAAGATTTGTGTATGATACAGCTCAGAAAATATTGAGACAAAAGGAGAAACTGCTGGTTATCAGTAGTTTCTTCTTTTGTTTCAATGTTTTCCCAAGCCTATTCTAATAGGGGCGTCAAAACCACGTCTTGTTCGGGAAAGGGTTAAACATTTGTTACAGATGGACAGAGCATGAATGACTCGAGCAGTAGCTCAGAGGACGATGAGCCCACGACTGGTGAAGGGGCTCCAAAGGGTCGGAAACGAAGCAGTTTGAAAATAACGTTGTCAAAGGAGAAACAGCCTGGTGGCGAAATGTCACCCAAGTCTCCAGCCATCCTTGTTATCAATGGTAATCTTAACATTTGCAGAATTTTCTTCCTTTTCCTCAATACCTTTCAAACCCTTTTCCGTTTGTGACTTCAAAACCAAGGCTTGTTTGGGAAGGGTTAGGGATACATCAATACAAATCAATGAAGTGTTTTTCATAGGATCAGAACAGATTGATTGATTAATAAAACTATTTTGTTAAAAAGCTGTTATTTCAACCCATTACTAAATGGAGAAATTTGGACTTGTCCAAATTCAAAGGTGCTTGAGATGACGGACTTAATACCGCTGTCAGAATGATAATTCCCTTTGAGAGAGTGTGAGAGTGGAAATTTCACTTGGGTGTGAAAATGTCATTGTTTGGGAAAGGGTTTGAACATATCAAAGTTTTCATCTTATTACAGATAAGACCGGTGAAGTTCTATCCCCAGTGACATTTGACAAACAAGGGCCATCAGCATTTGAGATGCCAGACACACCATTAAGGCTCACATTGGCTCCGCTAGCTTCTGAGGAAGACTTGTTGTCTGATATTGGACCTAAGGTAAAAGTGACAATTTACCGATTACCAAACAGCAAAAAATTTGACTTCCAATTTAAAAGCTACTTCAGGCAACAGAATAAATTTTGACAAAGATGGTATTTGTGTACAATATGGAACAGAAAATAGTTAAGCAAAAGGAGGAAATGTTGATTATCATCAAATTAGATGAAGGACTCTTCACATCATTATATGTCTCATCGTGTCTAAAAAACAAGAAAAAAATATGATGATACTTCATTTACTTGTTTCTTTCAGTCTAACATTGACACTGAAGACAATACATCACCTATCAATCCACCAGATGACATAACAGCCAATGAAGAGAAAGACAAGAAAGATTCGGACGAAAAGAGATCTCGCAAGTCAAGCTCAAGTAGCAGTAGTAAAAGCTCAAAGCGGTCAAGCTCGAGTAGTGAAGGGAAAAAGTCAGACAAGTCTAGACCAAAAAGTGGCAGCTCCAGTGGATCCGAATCAGACATAGAGAAACTGAATGAGATACTCGCAGAGTATGATGAGAATAAACCAACAACTGAGATTTAACCCATTACCAAACAAGACCTGGTTTAGACGTCTCCAATTAAAATGGCTTGGGAAAACATTGACACAAAAGAAGAAACTGCTGATAACCAGCAGTTTCTCCTTTTGTCCCAATATTTTCCTTGCTATATTGTACGCAAATTCTATCTTTTACAAGATCCATTTGGCATCTGCATCAGCTTTTGACATTGAAATTTGAAAATTTGCCGTTATGAAAACTAGACAGGAAATTTCAGAGTGGCCTAATTGAAAAGGTGCTCCAGACGACAAAATAGATGTTGAAGAAGATAGGATTTATGTATAGAGCAACGTCGGGTTATTTCGACCTTCGGGAATTATCGACCATTTATTGTTTTGATTACCATTTCCTTCATATGATCTCATTAGATTTCATTATAACTTAAAAATCTGACACAGTAGATCTTTACCAAGTATTATGTCTACATTTCTACCCAAAATCAGGCGTTCTTCAAGAAATTTTAACCATTCATTGCAAGAGGCACATGAACGTTATGTACAAAATGGCCGTCTTATCCGATTAGTTAAGAGCTATGTTCATTGAAGAAATGGATTTTTATGATAAAGTATTTTGTATTTTTCCATTTCATTTATCAAAACAAGTGCCAAATTGAATTTCTCACCTCTCTAACTTTGTCTGATGACTGTATAAGCTGTCTGACCTTAGATACATGGGTGGTCGGTAACTGCCGCAAACATTTACGGAGTGCGGGTGTTACCGACCAAAGACATGCCCTTCTTCCTGTAACTATGTGCAGAGGTCGGTAACACACACAATTGAAAGGCATTTTTTTGAATATGGCTGACAGTCTACGATGTTAGAACAAGAGTGACCCCATTTCATCTTCCACGTGGTTTGAACCTCCAGTGGTCGATAATACCCCACACTCTTCTGATCAGTCATTGTTGTCAAGATTATTACTAAACGACCTCCCTAGAAGTAATCAATCATTTGTAAAAGCAATGACCTCTGCATAGAGATTACGGATCTTACACCCGTACATCAACTTTCAAACTACAAATAACATTTTGGGTAAGTGGTCGATAACTGCCACACTGGTCGATAACAGACTGCTCAAGGTCATCTTATAAAAACGCTGGTACTTTATTACATTTCAAAGATATATGGTCGGTAACACACGCAATCGAAAGCCAATATTTGAATATCGGTGAGAGTCAACGATGTTAGGAGGACAGTCAGCCGGTTTCACCCGTAACATGATTTGAACCTTAAGTGGTCGATAATACCCGTGGTTGCTCTAATATAGCTAAGAAAAACTCATAGAAAAGAAGGAAATGTTGATTATCAGCATGTTCATTCTTTTCCAGTATGGTTATCTAGACCTTCATCCGATAGTGTCATCAAAAGGAGTTATTGTTTAAAAGAGGTTTAAAAGAGGTTTACTAGTTATGTAGATATCTTATTGTAAATAGATTCATAATTTTCCGCTCATAATACAGTGGGTGGTGCATCTTGCTATAGTTTTGATAGTTTCCTGGCATTTCTTTTAAGCCTCTCTTACAACCAATCCTACATGCTCCTTTTGCTGGGCATGTCAGAGTTTAGAAAAACTTGTAGTAAGAAAAGAAGAAAATGTTGATAAAAAGTAAATTTTCCCTCTTCCTTGAAGGTTTTCTAAGCTACAATAAGAATTTTTATGCTCCCCGAAAAAATTTCGGGGGAGCATATAGTCACCACGCTGTCCGTCCGTCCACAGCCAGATCTCAGCAATCCTTGCACCAAATTCAATGAAACTTCACATGTGAGCTCCCTCGGATAATCCCTAGCGATCTTATTCTCTGTTTCTTGATTTGGGGTCATGGAAAAAGGGGCCTTAATGTAAAAATTAATTTTCTCTTCATCTAATGGGCAGAATTTAACAAAAGTATGTGTATGTGCTAATTGAGATGTTCTAGACCATATTCTATAAATAATGTGTGTACAAATAATCTGTCATGTTAAAAGGGGGCTTGATGTATGACAGTTTTTATTTTGTGGCAACCACTTATTCGGGGAGCATAATCCGTCTATGACGGCTCTTATTCTACATGACTTAACATTTAGTTTGTCGTCCACAACTCCTTTTATTATGGACCAGTCCGGAAATCACAGTTTGGGAAAGTGTTGAGGACTTTATGGACTAAGCTTTGAGGGCTTGGCTCTATCTTGTTTATAATATGCTTTTGAGCCAGAATCTGGAAAAAGGACCTTTAAACCATTACCACACAGTGACTCTTTTTGACTCCCTACAAGATAATGGCTTTGGAAAACATTGTGGGAAATGAAGAAATTGCCTGTCACAGCAAGCAATTTCTTCATTTTCCACAATGTTTTCTACCAATAAATACCACATGATTTTAAATTTCCTTAACTTGAAATTGTTGTCTGCAGGATCTTTCAATTTGGACCACCCTAAAATTTTGTCGTTTGGTAATGGGTTAAAGCATCTGGGACCAGCATGGATCTAGATCAACCTGCATAAATATTGTGTACATGCAGCCTGATCAAGATCCATAATGTTTTCTTATAGATTCTGCATTATAGTGGCGACTCTCTAAAACAGCATGATTCTGTGATCAGACTGCCCGTAGACACAGGCTTGCCTGGAAATATGGAAGGCCTTTAACCCATTACCAAACGACAAAATTTTAGGATGGTCCAAATTAAAAGATTCTGCAGACGACAATTTCAAGTGAATGGAATTATTAGTTTTCAGGTCTTTTTGGATGGAAAACATTGTGGGAAATGAAGAAATTGCTTTTCACCAGCAATTTCTTCATTTTCCAAGATGTTTTCCATGGCCATTATTTTGTGGGCAGTCAAAAAGAGTTATTGTGTGGTAAAGGGTTAAGGTTTACAGACCCTGAAAAAATCATCACTTTCTAGCCATGCGAAATGCATCAAATTTCACACACTTGTAAATACACTTCACATAGGTTGATTCACCGTGCCGGATTTCAAGATTATGCTTCAAGGAGAAAATAATTTACAAATATTATTTTACTCTATATTCATATGCAAGGGAGGTAATTTTGAAATTTTTTGTCAAATATTTCAATAAGTACACATTAATTCAAAATTCTAAACCGTTCAAAATGCGTATGTTTGTATTAGGAATAGAAATGTAACGCAGTTTAGGAATTGATTGCATTTTCAAATTTCGTCTCTGGCTCTATAGTGCTTTTGAGGGGTTGGATACCTTAAAAGGCCGTTTTCCAGATCTCTGCTCCTTTATATTTTGTATAGCTTATTCAAATGCTACCATATTAAATGACATGTACAGATATCCAATCTTCATATTCACATTCTCTTGACAACCTTTCATTGATATCATAACCCTTCTGGCCACGGCCATGGCGCAGTTGGTAGCGCATATGCCTCTCATAGGAGAGGTCCCGGGTTCGATACCCGGCCGCTGCTAACACCCTTTCTGACAAAATTGTTTCCCACTTACGGGTTTGAAATCGTTGACCTAAGTGGGCGAGCAGCTGGAAAGTACTGGTTTGAGAAACAACAGGAATCCATGGGTAGGTGCTCCAGCCACTGCGATATGACCCTGGCAGTTGAAAACGGCATATAACCCCAATAAACTCAACTCATAACCCTTCCTGAAACAACAACATTTTTGTGAGGACCATATGCTACAGATGACAAAATGAGAGTTACTTTTTGTATGGAAGTTGAACAACTTGGAACACATCAAGCAGGGTTCATACAGACAGCCAATGCCAAAATTCAAGCACTTTTTAAGCACTTTTAAAGCATATTATTCCATTTTTCAAGCATGTTTCTTCGTACACCATTCACTAATGATGGTCTTCAACAAAGAGTGTTGTAGTCCCAATATACACTGCACTGCCAAATTTCTTACTTTCAAGGGGCATAATTTTTGCAAAGAAAAGGGAGGGGGAGGGAGCGGGAGGAGGAATTGCCAATGTGTCAGTCTCTGACAATGGCTTGTTCAAGATTGCACCTCTACTTTTTTCACCAAAATAATTCTCAAGAGTAGATGTTTAAATCAACTACTTTTTACCATGAATTTAGTCATTCAATCATTTTTAAGAATGTTTTTGACAAATTCAAGCACTTTTTACGGACTTTTTAAGGCAAGGATCAAAATCAAGCACTTTCAAGCACTATTTTTTGTTTTTAAGCACTTTTCAAGAGACAGGCTCAAATTTAAGCACTTTTCAAGACTGTGCGAACCCTGTCAAGCCAAGGGAAGAAAATGCTGGTTATCATGTCTTCTGAGCCGTTTCTCTCAAAAGCAGGTCTGATTGGCTTTTGATTGATTGACTGGCTTAACCCTTTCCCAAACAAGACCTGGTTTTGACGTCCCTATGAGAATAGGCTTGGGAAAACATTGAGACAAAAGAAGAAAATGCTGGTAACCAGCATTTTCTCCTTTTGTCTCAATATTTTCAGTGCTGTAATATACACAAGTTTTATTTTCATTTGCATTGATTTTGTCGTCTGTAGCAGCTTTTGAATTAGACCACCCTATAATTTGGCTGTTTGGGAAAGGGTTAATATAATGGCTCTTAACTACTACTAGTATGGTCATATCGCAGCAGCTTGAGCATGTACCATGGATTTCTCATCAGTACTACCACACTATCCAAACCCAGCCTCCACCTGCTCTCTCACATAGACGATTCACACCCATTGGTGAGTGACAAATGACTTTCTGTCACATGCCAGAATGTAATGTATATTGTCCGAGTCAGGGTTTGAACTCATGACCCCTGGATTGACAAACTTATGTGTTACTAACTGAGCGATCCAGGCTTGGCATGTCTGTTAGGGAAAAGTTTAACCCATTTCAAAGCAGCAAACTTTTTGACCGGTCTAAAATTAAATGATATTGCAGACGACAATTTTCAAGTGAATGAAATTACACATTTTCTTGTCTTTATGAGTAGAAAGCATTGTAAAAACTGATTGAATTGCTTTTGGCAAGCAATTGATTCATTTTCTACCATGTTTTTTTCAAACGTTTGTTAACCCATTACCACACAATGACTCTTTATGACTCCTTACAAGATAATGTATTCCGAAAACATTGTGGAAAATGAAGAAATTGCTTGTGACAAGCAATTTCTTCATTTCCCACAATATATTCTACACAAAAGACAAAAAAAGTAAAATTTCATTCATTTTAAAATGTGTCTGCAAAATCTTTGAATTTGGAACAATCTACAATTTTGCCGTTTGAGAATGGGTTAAGGGTGTCAAAAAGTATCAATTAATGGTAATGGGTTAGTGGTGGTTGTTCACATTGAAAACGAGCATTCAATAACCCCCAAACAGCTCAGCTTATGTACAACTATATAATCTTCTTAGAGACAATCAATATCATTTATAAATTTTTATCAGAAAATAAAATGTTATAATAATTATATTTCATGGCACTATAACATGTGATATGTCACAGGAAAAGGGGCTTATTGAACCTCTGTCAATCCGAAAACTCGGAAAAAGGTAAATATCCGAGCTGGTTACACATTTCTAAAAAACAATGAGGTCAAACTATCCATTGAGACAGTCCAATTCAACCCATTCCCATATATTGATATTTTGATGCCCCAAAAGATAAAGGCTTTGAAAATAATTGTGGAAAATGAAGAAATTGCTTGTGACGAGCAATTTCATTTTCCACAAAGTTTTCTACCCAGAAAGACCTCAAAATGTGAAATTTCTTTCACTCGAAATTGTCCTCTGCAACATCTTTAACTTTTGACTAGTCTGAAAATGACCTGTTAACCCTTTCCCAAACGCCAAAATTTTAGGGTGATCCACTTCAAAAACTGCCACAAATGACAAAATAGATGTTATCAAAGATAGAATTTGTGTAAAATATGGCATAGAAAATATTGAGGCAAAAGGAGAAACTGCTGGTTATCAGCAGTTTCTTCTTTTGTTTCAATGTTTTCCCAAGCCTTTTCTATTATGTATGTCAAAATCAGGTCATGTTTGGTAAAGGGTTAAACAAGCCCAGTTTCGTATGACACAACACATTTCAAAATAAATCTAAGAGACTTATAAAAATTGCACTTTATGTTATATCACAGTTTGTCACATATTTAAGTATCGAGATCATCGTCACTAAAAAATTCCTCTTCCTGCTCCGTTTGTCGACTCATTTTCACACCATGACGTATTCTGTCCAACTCTTGTAACTCAACCTGCATAAGCAATACAAAATATACATAGAAAGTATATCAACAACAAAATACAAAATGTAAACTTTTTATAAAGTTTCAAGCGAAGTAAGATAAAGGCTTTTTTGACTAAGATTTTTAAGCCGCTCATTGGGGAGGGCCATTATGTTATACTTTGTTCCATACCCCTTGGTTAATTCTGTACAAATGATATGAGAGAGATAATTGATGGACTGTGGTGTTCCAAATGCTTGATACTTTATACAATTGACATCATACTGATGTCATTTGTATAAAGAATGGAATATTTGGACCATTTTGGTCCAAATCTCGCATTCATAAACACTTTTAATCTAAAACATCTTCGGATATCTTAAAATATCTTAAAAAAATCTTGCTCTAAAGAATGTAAAATTTTGAACTTTACCAGCCTCATTGTAAACAAGATGTGTTTGTGAAACACTTTTGCCCCCGAAACGGCCAATGTTAAGTTTTCGAACAGACAGACGGAAAGACAGATGGACAGACAAGCACAATATGCCCCAGATCTTTTGATATGGGGGCATAGAAATGAAGTATTTCATAAAGTCTGGAAAGCTATTATTCACCTGTATCTGTTGGATATGAAACTGTCTTCTATTGGCCAGAAACCTCATTGGGAATGGATTTATCCAGGTAAATGCATACTGTAATGAAATCAACAATAAATAACTTTCAAATTGAACAATGTCGGTCCTTAGTCTAAAATATTTCAATTAATAAGCTATTTGAATTGAAAAGAGGTGTGCAAAACTTGACACAAGAAGCTAATGGACTGACTGACAGATGGACAAACTTACTGATTGACAACCAGAGTTATAACAAGACCCTTCAGGCATATAAAAAGAAGTGTCCATCATAAACTATTTCTTATGGATTATGTTTCAGCTCTCTTGCTCTTTCCTAAGCACAACCTGTTTTTGATGCCCTACAAGTGTTAGGAAAGACCAAGGAAAACATCGAGGCAAAAAGTTTTTTTTTTGAAAGTTAACATTTTCTTATTTTGCCTCAATATTAATTAGACAGCCCTGACAGGCTGAAAGCGCTCAACTGGCCTAAATTGTGTCTTGTTGAAAGCCAAAACCAGCTATTTTGTCAAACTCAAGGACACATAACTCTGTATTTATGATTCAGATCAAGCTGAAAATTACAAACAAGTAAGATCTTATGATCAGTGAGATTCTGATAAAGTTTTGTATTGATTGGTTAATATTTATGGTTGTTGAGTGAAAATAAATCCAAAAATGGCATTTTGTCAATTTCAAGGGCACATAACTCATGATGTAAAATTCAGATAAAGCAGAAAATTATACACAGGCAAGAACTTAAAACAGTCAAAACGGCCATTTTTGATAGTCAAGGGCAGATAACTCCAGATTCTTTGTCAATCAGAGTTCTTTGAAGGAATCCGAGAGAAAGTCACACAATGATCATTCCTGTGAAGTTTTGTTGAAATCCATCCATACCAGTAGTATTTGAGAAGAATTTTAAAGAAAAAGTTTACAGACAGACACATGCACTGACGACGGACACACTGCAATGAAAATAGCCCGCTGGTCTGATGGCCAGTGGAGCTAAAAAATCAGTCGCTCAAATATTGCAAACAAATATTGTCTTTTTCGTACTTCATTTTGTCGTTTGCAAACAGCTTACAAATTGGAAAAGTCCAAAATTTTGCCAGTTGGTAGAGGGCTGATTCAAGGAACTGATAACTTACATGAGAAATAAGTTTGACATCTGTCATTTTTTGCCCTATACTTCGTAGATATTTGTTAAGTTTTAACCCATCATCCTGCTGTAATATTTCTGTCTCACACTTCTTTAGGAATGCTACAGCAAAACGGAACAAAACCTGGAAAGAGAAGGCAAATTGTATATTTAACATTAAATGCCATAATATTCGCCAGACAAGAGGACCATGATGGTCCTATATCGCTCACCTGAACCTAAATGATATGAGCAACACTTTTGTTCAATTCAATTAATATTTATTACTTTAAGACTGAAAAAGAACTTATGGTCAATAAGGTTGTGAAAATCTAACTCATCCGAGATCTAAATTATGGTGCCAAACATTGTACAGGGCTCCAGATAAGAGGGGGTGGTGACTTTTCAAACTGCAATAATGCTGTCAGTGATCATCAAACCCTATGTTGTAGGTACTCATTTGTATCGTCTTGTCGAGACGATTCAAATGAGTACCCACAACATTGGATTTGAATTCGAAAAAACAATGTTAGTATGTCTTCACCTCCACTTATCTGTAGCCCTGATTGTATCCAAGTTTTGTCTTGATTGATAAATAATTGTAGATTCTAGAGTATAAACAAGGTCGAAAACAGCCGAAAACAGCAATGTAATCAAATTCAAGGGCACATTACTCTCGATTTTCTCATCAGTTAAGACTGAAAATCAAACTAATCCCAGATGTTATGGTCCCTAATATTGTGTCCAAGTTTTGTCTAGATTGATCCATAAAGGTAGATTCCAGAGTGTAAACAAGGTCGAAAACAGCCGAAAACAACAATTTTGTCAAATTCAAGGGCACTAAACGCTCGACTTTCTGATCAGATCAGACTGAAAATCAAACTCATATGAGATCTTATGGTTCCCAACATTGTGTCCAAGTTTTGTATAGATTGATCAATAATTGTAGATTCTAGAATGTAAACAAGGTCGAAGCCAGCCGAAAAATGGCAATTTTGTCAAATTCAAGGACACATAACTCTCAACATTCTCGTCAGATAAGACTGAAAATCAAACTCCTCCAAGATCTTATAGTCCCCAACATTGTGTTCAAGTTTTGTCTTGATTGATAAATAATTGTAGATTCTAGAGTATAAACAAGGTCGAAAACAGCCAAAAACAGCAATGTTATCAAATTCAAGGGCACATTACTCTTGACTTTCTAATCAGATCAAACTGAGAATCGAAGTTATCTGAGATCTTATAGTCTCCAACATTGTGTCCAAGATTTGTCTTGATTGGTCAATAATTGTAGATTCTAGAGTATAAACAAAGTCGAAAACAGTAAAAAACAACAATTTTGTCAAATTCAAGGGCACATAACTCTTGACTTTCTGATTAGATCAGACTATAATCAAACTAATCCCAGATCTTATGGTCCAAAACATTGTGTCCAAGTTTTGTCTTGATTGATTAATAATTGTAGATTCTAGAGTGTAAAAAAGGTTGAAAACAGCCGAAAATGGCAATTTTGTCAAATTCAAGGGCACGTAACTCTTGACTTTCAGATCAGATCAGACTGAAAATCAAACTCATCTGAGATCTTATAGTCCCCAACATTGTGTCCAAGTTTTGTCTTGATTGACCCTTTCCCACACATTGGCGCTTTTGGATGCCCCACAAAATACAGGCTTTGGAAAACATTGTGACAAGCAATTTCTTCATTACCCACAATGTTTTCTACCAAGAAAGACCAAAAAATAATAAATTTTGTTCAATGGAACTTGTCGTCTGCAACACCTATGATTTTGGACTAGGCTAAAATTTTGTTGTTTGGTAATGGAATTCTAGAGTGTAAATCTATTTATATCCTCTATCAAACTAGATAACTCTACTTATACTGAAGAAAAGTAGTGTCAGAGTTCCTTCCCTTAGATTAACTCTTTTTTGAATACAGCAAAAAAGTGGCAATTTTGCCCAATTCAAGGGCACATAACTCTCATCTTTCTGGTCAGATCAGACTGAAAATTGACCTCATCCAAGATCTTATGGTCTCCAACATTATGTCCAAGTTTTGTCTTGATTGATCAATAATTGTAGATGCTAGAGTGTAAACAAACTTAAAAACAGCATTTTTTGACATTCAAGGGCAGATAACTCCGCACTTTCTGGTCCGATCAGGCCCATAATCGAACTTGTCCGAGAACTTATGATCATACTTGTTTTGGCCAAATTTGATCAAGATTGAGTAACTTTTGTGGATGCTAGAGTGTAAACACCCCAAATGTTGACAGACGGACAGACGGACAGACGCCGGACAAAAAGTGACCACAATAACTCACCTCGAGCACTTCGTGCTCAGGTGAGCTAAAAAAAGGCAACCAAGGTTCTGATTAGTTGAAAAACAGATTTCTGAGGTTCAAGTTCAAGAAAGACTATGTAGTAAAAAGATATTTAAACTGTGAAACCCTGTACAATCTACCTAGAACAATTAAGTGTACATATGTGAACAATCTAATAGGTTCCGCCCACAAATATCGATAAAAGTTTAAAATGGCAGGATGATATACTAAAAACATACAAAGAAAAGATTTTTTTTAGCATATTCTACATTTTCCAATAACCTGAATTTTCAACACATTTTGCGTTGGTTGTCATCAAATAATGAAGTAGGAGTAAATACCCACCTTGCTTTTCTTATACATTATGGTGTCCAACATCCGAAAGAACATTTCTGTAGGAAAATTATCAACAAATACTGTCAGAAAACTAGAAACAAAGGTTTAGACTGACTACAATTGATATTTTTGTCTTTTCAAAACGCTTTGTTTTCATGTGACCACTCACAATTACCAACCTTGCTTTTCTCGTACAGCATAGTATCCCATATACGTACGAACATTTCTGTGGGAATGTTGTCAACAAATTCTGTCAGAAATCTAAGCAAAATGTTTCAACTCTAGTCAGTCTGTGCCATCAGCGCAGACAGACTAGAGTTTATAGATTTTGCGCTTCCTAGTTGGTTCCTTTTCACATAATATCAAAAATACCCACTTTGCTTTTCTCATACAGCATAGTATCCCATATACGCAGGAACATTTCTGTGGGAATGTTATCAACAAATACTGTGAGGAACCAGTTGAAGGCAAACAAACTCATGTCAACATCATGTTTCTCAAGGTGAGCGTGGATTTTAGGTAGTTTGTCTTGTACAAGGTCCTTCAATACCCTCTGAGAAATTTTAATAAGAGTATTATCAACAAACAGCTAGAAGCCATTTCACACAAATTCATGTATTAACCCGTTCCCACACAACCTACTGTTAGACTTTCTTTATTTGAAAGTCGCTGCAGTCGTCAAAATGGATGTTGATAAAGGTAGGATCTGTGTACAATGTAGTACAGAAAATAACAAGACAAATGGAGAAATTGCTGGTTATCAGCAATTTCTTCATTTGTCTCAATGTTTTCCAAAGCCTTTCCATCTCTGGACGTCAAAACCAGGTCTTGTTTGGTAATGGGTTAATCCCTTTAGATTAAAAGAAAAGAAATCTTTTCAGATAAGATTGTTAATGTTTCATTGAACAAAATGTGTTTGCAAAACAAAAATACATTTTCTTCTAAAATCAATGAAAAGTGAGCATTATTATTGCTCCTTTCATAACAAGTCTGGTGCGGATCCAGGATTTCTGTGAGGGGGGTTCGAATTTACAAATAGGGGGGTTCGTTTTTGTGTTATTACACAAATCTGACTAAATTTCTGCATGAAAATGAAATAATTTGGTTACAGAGGGGGGTTTGTTTGAACCCCCTCTGGATCCGCCACTGCAAGTTTCCAAAGAAAAGTGCTGTAAGTGAAAATCAGTATTGCTCCTTTTCTTAACAAGTTTTCAAAAGTAGTGTTTTACCTGATCAGCCTGTGCAGCCATTAATGATGTACTAAAATACTCTTTAGGCAGGATATGTTCTACGATAGCCACTAGACACCAAAATGCATCCTCTTCATCTAAGATCAACAGGGCAATGGCAGCTAGTCTGTTCAAACCCTGTAAATACAACAAAGAAGTTGAAAGAGTAAAAACAATCAAGATAGGATATCAAAAGTTTTGAGCTTTGGGCATTTGTTCCATTCAGATAGTATGTTTTACAATTTATGTACATGAATGGTCTAAACAATGGTTAGGGCACCAAGATGTGGACTGCTATCAACAGGGTATCAATGATTGGTAAACTAGATGAGCAAGTGTTTTAACCCATTACTAGATGACAAAATTTTGGACTTTTTCCAGTTTGAAAGGTGTTGCAGGTGACAATTTAAAGTTGAATAAACTTTAAAAATCTTTCTATTTTGGGTTTAAAAACATTGTGGAAAATGAAGAAATTGCTTGTCACAAGCAATTTCTTCATTTTTCGTAATGTTTTCTCAAGCCGTTTTCTTCGAGGGAGTGGAAAGGCATCACTGTGCTGTAAAGGGTTAAGTTGGAATGGGACTACCTTGCAAAACTTAAACGGTTTTAATCAAAATATCTAAATCTTTCTATGAGAGGAATCCAAATATCTAGATCTTTCTAATTTCATCTAACTCCATTCCTTACTAAACATTACCAAAAGATAAACAAGCCTTCAGAGACGGACAATGCTCCCCGAATAAGGCATTGTCACAATAAATGTATGCCATGAAGAGCTAACATAAAGCTAACAAATGTTAAGCCCCCTTTTTGCATGACATAATTCTTATATCAAAATTTCACAAAGTTTATTGTCAAGGGCATCTGATTTACTACTCAAATATGAAGTTTCATCAAATTCTGACCATTAGACTAGAAGAAATTAGAGAAAAACTGTATTTTACCTTAAGTCCCCTTTTCCCATGCCGAGGCCTCAAATCCAAAAACGGGGAAAAGTACATCGGCATTATGTCATAGGGAGTTCACATGGTAAGTTTCATTTGATTTGGCCCAAGGGTTATGGAGAAATCACTTCGGACGGACTGACAGACGGATGGACGGACGGAATGACGGACGGACAGGACAGACGGACGGACAGACAAAGCGGCGACTATATGCTCTCCCTTCCGGGAGCATAAAAATAAATACTACAGAAAATGAGGACTCTACAATTAATAGTATACAGGAAAAGAAGGAAATGCATTGCTTTCTTCTCTCTGAAAGGTTTCTGAGCTAATATCATCCTTCTCTTAACCCTTTCCGAAACAAGACCTGGTTTTCACGTCTGAAATAGAAAAGGCTTGAGAAAACATTGAAACAAAAGAAGAAACTGCTGATAACCAGCAGTTTCTCCTTTTGTCTCAATATTTTCTATGCCATATTTTACACAAATTCTATCTTTAAAAACTTCCACTGTCAATTGTGGCAGTTTTTGAAGTGGATCACCCTAAAATTTTGTCTTTTGGGAAAGGGTTAAGAATGGGCTAAAGAAAGGAGAAAAGATGGAGAAAACACACCTGACAGTATCCAATCTGTTTATTATATTCACTATATGCCAGTAACACATTCCTTAGTTTGATGACTCCGTCAGACTCTATATGTTCATAATGTTTGTTGTTGGGTAAGGTTCGTAATAAATCTAACTCTATCTGTAAATGAAATCATATAATACATGAGTCAGAGTCTGTGGAAAGGTCCTTTATTGTATTTAAGACCAATATGTTTCCAGATCAGCATGTGCATATTGCTGCTTTTCATCGAAAACCTCGTAACAGCAGCTTAAAACAAGCTGCAGTTCCGAGCTTTTTGATGAAAAACGACAATATGTAGTCTTATAAAATTGATGATAGCAAGTGAATGTAAGTAGAAAACTGCTGTAAGTCCCTTTTTACATTTATTGAACAGGGTTGACTCATTATTAGGGGGCAAAATATTTGACTATTCAAAAAAATGATGTTGCAGAGAACAATTTCAAGTTGATAAAATTTTAAAAATATTTCCATTTTGGGTAAGAAAACAGTGTGGAAAATGAAGAAATTGCTTGTCACAATGTTTTCTAAAGCTTTTTCTTGTGAGGGATTAAAAAGTCATCACTGTGCAGTAATGGGTTAATCAAACTTAGCTCGGGAAAGGGTCAAGTCAATAAATTTACCTATGGATGGCATGAAGTTATTTTTTTATCTAACAAGAAGCTACCTATTTTATAGCAGGATCTGAGGCAAAGTCGACTTCCTTCTTTTTCTGCCATAGACTGGCATAAAAGTTAAGTTGAAATAGAGGTTGACTGTGTCTCCAATGACAAATTTAAGGGGTGGCCCAATTCGAAAGTTGCTGCAGTTGATACAAGAGCTGTCCGTAGACAGTGCGCTCGACTTTCTACGTTGCTTAGTATAAAGGGGGCATAACTCCAAATATAGTGGAGCCAGGGTCATGGGCCCTAAAAGTAAGGTAGAGGGTGTGATGTTGAATAAGTATTCCAAGTTTGGGTTGAATCCCTTTGATAGTATGGAAGTTATTGATGTTTGAAAAAAAAATTAACCTTTGTTGCAACCCCAACGCCGACGCCAACGCTGACGCCAATACCCGGGTGACAGTATAAGCTCTCATTTTCTTCGAAAAGTGGAGCTAAAAATGGATGTAGATAATTGGATTTGTGTTTAATGTAGCACAGAAAATATTGAGGCGTAAGGAGAAAATGCTAGTTACCAGCATTTTCTTCTTTTGCCTCAATGTTTCCCAAGCCTTTCAATCAGGGATGTCAAAACCAAATCTTGTTTGGGAAAGGGTTAAATTAAGTTACACTAGGTCAATAAACTGTACCTGTTTTATAGAGGGATCTGAAGCAAAGTTAGCTTCCTTCTTTCTCTGCTGCAGACTCGCATACTGGTTTAAATCTAAATAAATGTTAAAAGAGTTGCACTAGGTCAATAAAATGACCAATACCTGTTTTATTGAAGGATCAGAAGCAAAGTTGGCTTCCTTCTTTTTCTGCTGCAGACTGGTGTAAAAATTTGGTCCCAGTTTCTCTCTTTCTACTCCAACATACAGATTTATACACCTGAAACAGAGCAGAATTTACATGCAAAAACATTGTCAATTAATTAACCCATTACCTCACAGTGACACCTTTTGACACCCAACAAGATAAAGGTTTTGGAAAACATAGTGGAAAATGAAGAAATTGCTTGTGACAAGCAATTTCTTCATTTCCCACGATGCTTTCTACCCCAAAAGTAGTAAAAGTTTGAAATTTGATCACATTGTAATTGTCGTCTGCAACTTCTTTCAATTTGGACAAGCTTAAAATTTTTTTGTTTGATAATGGGTTAACCTACTGTGCCTTGTCACGAAATAGCAATGTTGCCAAAATTAAAGTTTAATGCAACAAACGGCCATAACTCCACGGTGGATAATCACGTGATACAATTTTTTCAGAAAATCTTTAATAAATTTTGTAATTATTGGACCGATTTGAATTCGTTTTGAAGCAGAGAGTGTGGACAGAAGTCATGCATTAGATGGACGTGAATGATTTTTGTAAAATCAACTGATAAAAAAGTTATTGAAGATAAACCAAAATTTTGGTTTATCTTCAATAACTTTTTTATCAGTTGATTTTCAAAAAATCAAACACGTCCAGCTTATTTCTGACATTTTCTCACCTTCTCTGCATCAAACCGAATTCAAATCGGTCAAGTATTAAAAAAGATATTGAAAATTATCGGAAATTCTGAGTCATGTGATTATACACCGTGAACTCAGTCAAGAATCAATGAACCTGAACCAATATTTAATGAGCATACTTCTGCTTGATATTGAGTCTATTTGTGAAAGACATTAACAAATCTGACCAAAAACTCCTGAGAGAAAATGCAGATGGAAAAGCTATAGACTGACCAACAAGTGGATGCCTATACCCCACCCACCTTAATAAATTAAGGAGAATAAATCATGTTGAAACAAGAAATATGTATATGGATTTATAGAATTTGGGACTGATAAAACCTCTTCCCAAATTTGGGGCCGTGTTCACCAACATTTCTAAATCAATTTTCTAATGTAGAATTACATAACAAGCCATCTAATTGGACGAGATGTATGTCTCAACCAATCTGAAGGATTGTTGTGTAATTTTAAAAATAAACTTAAATTTAGACTGGTTTTGACAACCTTATTGATATTGCATCAGAAACCTTTAAGGGAAACGAAGAAAATGTTGATAATTTTGACACCTACCCTTTCCAGACATCCATCCTGAAGTCATCAGGCACTCCTTGTCGTATAAGATTTTTAAGTTCATTACTTCTAGCCAACTTTCCACCTCGACCAATGAAAAAGTTCTCCCATTTTACCCGCATCGAGGCTTCTAGGTCCTGTAGAAGACATAAAGCCACAAATAAGTGGGTACTCGTTTGAGTATCCACAACATAGGGTTTAGATTATTTGACATATCAAACTGAGCATGCATTTAGATCTACCCCCTCTTATCTGTAGACTGTAGATATTTGGATTAAGCAGCAAAAGAATTACAAAGATGAACATCAATAACAATGTTAAGAATTCATACCAAATTAGGATAACATTTTCATCTCTTTCAGGTAAGTTTCAATGAATCAAATACAATGTACAATATTTTAGAGCATTTTTTTGTACAACCATGCCTTGTATGACATTAACCCATTACCAAACGACAAAATTTTGGACTGTTCCGAATTCTAGGGTGATGCAGACGACAATTCCAAGTGAATGAAATAGTACATTTTTGGGTCCTTTTATATGGAAAACATTGTGGGAAATGAAGAAATTGCTTGTCACAAGCAAT
The DNA here is from genome assembly GCA_963680895.1 of Fragum sueziense. Classification (NCBI taxonomy): domain Eukaryota; kingdom Metazoa; phylum Mollusca; class Bivalvia; order Cardiida; family Cardiidae; genus Fragum; species Fragum sueziense. Next base: position 30,548,086 of record OY804594.1, on the reverse strand, counting down.
TTCTTCGTTCATCACAATGTTTTCCATAGCCATTTTCCTGTAAGGAGTCAAAATGAGTCATTGAGTGGTAATGGGTTAAACACAAACAACAAAAATAATTCAATAGCCACAGTCATGAATTAAGTTAACCAACATTCCTCTTGAATTTTTAGCACTAAAGGAACAGATTACAAAAAGTGTTCAGTCTCTTTCCAAAGCTGCTTGGATTATCTAGAACAGCATTACAAACACACAATATTTGTAAGATCAACTACCATAACCATCATGATAGCAGAATCAAACTTTTTCACTTTTACATGCCTTAACCTGAGTATTAATTTGTTCTGAAGGTTTCACTTTTATTTAGGCTGTGAAGAAGCTATTGGAGAACAATATGGTTCTTGATCAGACTGCATATAAATGCAGGCTGATCTAGAACCATGTTGCTCTCAAATGCTATAAGGGAATTTTTCCAGATCCTGTCTCAATTTTTTTCAATTCTTATTTACCTTAACCTGAGTATTAATTTGTTCTGATTGTCTCTCAAACTCTGCTGCCCTATTACTAAGTGGATCATCATCATTTTCATATTCCTCCTCGTACAAGAAGTGTTTCCGTGAGAACCCGTATTTGTCATACTCTTGCACACTGAAATTGAGATTAAATGTTATCAAGTTAAACGAAGAACAGTTTATCTAAACACAATGGCATATCCTGAGAGGGTTCCGGGGGCTAGAACAACCCCCCCCCCACCACAGTTACATGTTTATTTCAATTTTTCATGCAGAAATCTGTCAAATTTTACTAGGAAAACAAACTACCCTTTTTGAAAATTTGAACCCCTTCACAGAAATCCAGGATTCGCTGCAGAAACCCTTTCAAAGTTTTAGCCCTTTTCCAAACAAGACATGGTTTTGACCTCTCTAATAGAGAAAGTTTTTAAATGCTGATAACAAGCATTTTCTCCTTTTGCCTAAATACTTTCTGTGCAATATTGTACACAGATGATTTATCTTCTGTAGTAGCTTTCCAATTGGATCAGTCCAAATAAATACTGTTTAGGAAAGGGTTACTCCTTATTTTCTTAGGCTGTTGATATTCACATCTAAGGTAAGATGTATTGATTTGTTGGTCTGATTGTCAAAATCATTGTGATGACACAAAATAAGATCTGTTATGGTGAAGTTCTGAAAGAAATGGCTCATCATTATGTTTTTGCATTGCAAAAGCAACATGTTTTTAAGCCACATACAATGTTTTGTTTACAAAATTCTGACAATCAGAAATATCAAGCTTTTTGATCCCTGAAATGCAGACATGAAAAAACCTAGTTTTCTACCCTTGGCTCATTAAGATGGACAGATACATGTTTACTTAATTTTTGTTAAGATTCCTTTTTTATTACAAAGGTATCACTTTTGGGTGAGACATGAATCTATTTTATAATCAGCAGATGTTGGGGTGCATGATCTGTTTATAAACCATTACTAGACTGCAAATTTTTGGATTGTTTCAATTTGACAGCATTTTAGAGATGAAAATTTAAAGTTGATGAAACTTTAAAGATCTTTCCATTTTGGGTTAAAAACATGGTCGAAATTGAAGACATTGCTTGTGACAATCAATTTCTTCATTTTTCACAATATTTTCTCAAGCCTTTTGCTGTGGGGGAGTCAAAAGAGGTCACTTGCAGTGATGGGTAAAAGTAATATAGCTGTAATAAGTCATTAATTACCTGCCTGTCAGACGTAATTCTACATCATCTTCGTCCGTTTCCATGGCATCCTGGATCAGCTGACTTACAACTTCATGATCATCTGCCTCACCTGTACAATGAAAAAATTAATATTCAGAGCTACAGATATGATGCAGTGAATGATCGAGAAAGGGGGGTGTTCAAATGAACCACCCTCTGTAGCCTAATAATTTTATTTTCATATAGAAATTCAATCAAAACTATGTTATACTAAGAAAATACCCCCCTACACCACCCCCCATTACAGAAATCCTGCATCTGCAACAGAGGATGTTGTGGCTTTTCAAAGTGCAGTATTTCTTTCATAGTTCATCAAACCCTACATAGGGTTTGAATTGTTGTAATGTAAAAAGTTTGGAAAGCCTTCACCCTCTTATCTGTTGCTCTGTACAATGTAGGCTTTTTTTGGAGTTGTGCATATATATACGTCCAAGAGGGACTTGTCAGTGAAAAAGGGCAAATAATTCAGTTACTGACGAAGTGTAATAAAATGCTCACCTAGACATCACATAAATACATTGTGGTAAGTTTGAACTTGAATAAAACAGGAGAAAATGCAGGTAATCAGCATTTTCTTCCTTGTCTTTGGTACTTTCAAAAGCTAAGATGCACCCAAAATGTGCCACTGTTTGTGATAATTATCAATAGCATTCACTACTAACCTCTGACAGGCAACTGTTCCCTATGCTGTTTCAGTAGGACAAAATATTTACTCTTTACTTGACAGGTGCTGTGTTCATTATAGCACAGAAAATATTGAGACAAAAGGAGAAAATGCTGCTTATCAGCATTTACTTCTTTTGCCTCGATCTTTTCTCAAGCCTTAAGAAGGAATTTATAATCAAGGGAAAAGGTTAATACAGGGCACAAAATGCTCTATCTACTAACCTCTGACAGGCAGCTGCTCTCTATGCTGTTTCAGCAAGACAAAATATTTACTCTTAACTTGACAATATTTCCCCTCCAGTTTAGCATAGTCACTGAAAAATAATACTCAAACTTGTAATTACTTAATCCTTTACTAAATTCAATCTTTTTCCAAATTGGCCAACAATTGGACTAATCCAATTTGATAGATGCTACAGACAACAAATTGAACGTTGATAAAATTAGGATTTCAGAACATTTTAGCACAGAAAATATTAAGGCAAAAGGAGAAATTGCTGGTGACCAGCATTTTCTTCTTTTGCCTAATGTTTTCCCAAGAACATTCTATTAGGTATGTCAAAATGCATCACTGTTTGGCAATGGGTTTTATGCTCCACTTAATCCCCCAAGATACTTACTCACTTTAACACTTTTAAAAACACCAAGATTCTCGGCCATTATCAGACAGAAAAATTTAAGCTGCTCCAAATTCGAAGATGTAGCAGACAATAATTTCAAGTGAATTGAATTTTACATTTAAGTGGTCTTTTGGGGTAGAAAACAATGTTGTGTTTGAAAAAATGACTTGTTAAAAGAATTTTTTCATTTCCCACAATATTTTCCAAAGCCTTTATCTCTTGAGGCTTCAAAAAGCATCACTGTCGGAATGGGTTAAAAAAAACTCCAGTCTGAATTTTTTTAGCCTAATCAGAGGTGGGTTCTTTAAAGCGAGATATTTTAAGATTTCTTAAGATGTTTTGGATAAAGCGTTTTCAAGACCAAGATTTTGACCGAGTTGTTCTGATTGCTTCATAATGATGTCATTTGTATAAAGTATGGAGCATTCGGAACACCGCGGTTTATAGATTATAAAGCGTTCGGAACCACTCGGTCAATTCTCTTTACATTGTTTCTACAGATTTAACCGAGGGTTTCCACATGAAGTATAGCGTAATGGCGCCTCCTATTGAGCGTTTTAAAAATCTTGCTCTAAAGAACGCTTTATCCTAAAATATCTTAAGAAATCTCAAGATATCTCAAGAAATCTCGCTCTAAAGAACGCATCTCTGGTACATGTAATGGGTAAATATCTGGCTGAACATCTTCTTAGATTTTGCCCAATAAGCAATGTAGCATTTTAACCCTTACCCAAGATCAAAATTTTAGACTTTCCAAATTAGCATAGAAAACGAGAAAATGTCGTTTTTAGCAGTTTCTTTGTTGCTTTTTAACCCTTTCCCAAATGATAAAATTTTAGGGTGGTCTAATTCAAAAGCTGCTGCATATGACAAATTAAATGTTACAATAGGTACATTGAGGCAAAAGGAGAAAATGCTGATTATGTTTTCCCAACCTAATTCTATTAGGGACGTCAAAACCAGGTCTTGTTAGGGAAAGGGTTAAATTGACTTCAAAATAAGGGCTTATTTGGGAAAGGAATACTGAAAGTATATATCTCACACTGTCAACTTTTTCTCCCTTGCTAAATCCATCTTTCTCAACTCGTTCAACTCTAGGATTTCTTTGGTAAGGAATTTGTGCTGTAATTCATACCCCTGACACATATCCTGAAGAGACAAAAATACAAATAACTGTGTCAGATCTTTTCTGATATTCAGATATTTTCTTCTTTTTTCTAGTCTTTAACCCATTCCCACCCAGTGATGCCTTTTGACGCCCAACAAGATAAAGGCTTTGGAAAACATTGTGCTTGTCACAAGCAATTTCCTCATTTCCCACAATATTTTCTACCCAAGAAGGCTTGAGAATTTCAAATGTCTGTCACTTGAAATGTCATCTACAACATCTTTGAATTTTGAAATGTCCGAGATTTGCCGTCTGGTTATAGGTTAAATCCTGCATAATTTTGTATAATTTGGGAAATGGTTTAAAGTAGATTCTTATGTGATACTTTTAAAGGCCCTTTCAAAACTATGGTTAAGTAGCATTTATACATTTTCATTACAAAGCTCCGACACAGCTCTGGCTGAAAACACAAACGTAGCACAGATTTTGATCATAATTGTGAAAAAAATTGCACACAGTTCTATACCTGCAGTCTATGCAGCTCCTTTTCACTCAAGACAGGGGTAGGTTCCAAGTCTACAGGAGTCTGGACTGGTTCAGAGAGGTCAGGGGTTCCAGTGGAATGTTCATGATCAAATATTTGTTGAGATAGTCCAACGATGGTGTCGTCTTTGGCTTTCAGCATATCTTCATACATGGTTATTTGTTCTTTACAGAAAGTAAACTCTTCTTCTACAGACCTGGTAAAAAAAGAAAGAAAGAAGATGAGTTTGTGAAAAACATAATGCCCCCGAAACCTGAAGTTTTCATGTTAAGTTTTGGGCAGACAGATGGACAAAAGTAAAACTAAACTTTCAAAATTCCAGATGGCATGACAAACTTCACTTTCTGTGCCCCATATTGGCAAAAAAGGATTTTCATTTTGAAAAATCGCACTTAAGTATTTGGTACAACTTAGTAATTAGTGAGAATCATTTTCTATTGTTTTTATGTTACAATTCAAACAAAGTCTGTTTTCAAATAGGGTAGCTCCCTTTTTTTATATCAAGATCATGCAATGAGGTTCTACAAAATTTTGTATTGTACCATTTTGAATTTGTGTTACATTTGATTCTTAAGTAATTTACAGATTCTAAGGATTTTTAACCCTTACCCAAACAAGACCTGGTTTTGACGTCCCTAATAGGGAAGGCTTGGGAAAATATTGAGACAAAAGAAGAAACTGCTGATAACCAGCAGTTTCTGCTTTCCTCTCAATGTTTTCTGTGCTATATTGTTCACAAATTGCACCTTTAGTAACATCGGATTAGTCGTCTGTAGTAGCTTTCAAATTGAAAGGCCCTAAAATTTGTCGTTTGGGAAAGTGTTAATGGGATTGCTACAATCTAGTTAGGTTTCTGTACACCAAGACTGCATACTGTATGCACCTCTATTTGACAGTAGGCATATAAACCCATCTAAAATGACACAAGGTCACATTTTTGTCATTTGGGAAAAGGTTAACCCATTACCACACAGTGACTCCTTTTGACTCCTCACAAGATATTGGCTTTGGAAAACATTGTGGAAAATGAAGAAATTGCTTGTGAAAAGCAATTTCTTCATTTCCCACAATGTTTTCTACCCAGCATAACAAAAAAATGTCCAATTTCATTCACTTGTAATTTTCGTATGCAACATCTTTGAATTTGGACAGGTCCAAATTTCGTCGTTTGGGAAAGGGTTAAAGGCACCTACTTCAGTTTTTCTGTGGTGGCCTCATGTTCCTGCCTGATCCTGGACAACTGCTTGGTCAGATCTTCAACCATTATCTCCTTTTCCATCAACAAATTGGTTTTACCTTGGTCATCAAGTTCCGCCACCTTTTGTCTGAAAATAAATCCAGAGAAAAACATAAAGATTCATATCAAATTTCTTATCTCAACAATAAAATAGTTAAGAAACAGCGAACATGCAACACAGTTTATGTCTTACTGAAGCAAAAATCTATTACTGAAGCCTTTGCTAAATGACAATATGTTAGCCTTGCCCAAATTATACAGGGTTGCTTAGGACAATAAATTGTTGAAAAAGATAGGTTATGTGTTTCGACAGTGTACAATATAGCTCATTGTGCACAATATAGCACATTATAAAATAATGAAGCAAAAGGAGACATTATTTGTTATCAGCATACATTGCTTTTGATTGTCTCAATGCTTAAAATTGTAATTTCTAACAAGCATTTTTTTTTTAATTTCTAACGGCATTTTCTTCATTTGCCTCAATGTATTCAGAATCTAAGATGTATCAAAAGAGGTAATTGTTTGGGAAATATTTAATGCTTGTAATTCCTCTTCAAGGTCACTGTTATATTTGTGACCTTGACCTTTGACCTTTACACAATTTAATTTCACCTTGACAATATTTCCTTCTGTAATACATCTAACTGCTTTTGTAACACAACCACTATCTCTCTGTTTGCCTGCAATTCTTCCTCAAGGTCACCATAATCCTTCTGTGACCCTGACATTGACCTTGACCCCGGGTCACTCTGTACAAACGTTTGGTGGTCTGGACCATTCTGAGGTGGTGGCTGTAATATACAGTGAGAAAATGGTGAACTGTAGGTCATGTGATTTGTCCTGTACACTTTCCTAAACCATACCTGTTTTTGATATCTCTAGCTTGGGAAAACAGTGAGGGAAAAAATGAAATTGCTGATCATCTATAGTCTGTTAGGGTCTAAAGTATCTACATGTAATTTTTGTTGGATACATGTGCTTTTTTTTGTCAGACAAACATTAATTTTCATCAGAGACCAATATAATTTTTGTTCAGACGATAAATATTACTTGACCCTTTCAGGACACCACATTGCAATAAACAAGTGTTTCATATGATTGGTTTATGCAAATGAGCTAGTTCCAATGCATTCCTAAAAGGCCAAAAGTTGTTGTTTGGGAAAGATAATCATTGGAGCATAAAGTTAAAAATTCAACTACCTTCTTAGACCTGAAGTTAAAGAATTTACTTTTCTTCATTTGGCTGACAACAATATTCCATTATCATTCCATTGTACCAAGTACAGTCTCAATACAGAATCACTATCAATTATTTCATTCATTCAGTCAGTAATGAATCCAACATTACACAAAAATCTCTAAATCCGGCAAAATCACATCCAACATGCAACATGTTTTATTGATGTATGAGTACTGTATGCTTAACATTGTTTTCACCACAATACTATTGTAAATAGAATCTCAAATTTTGCTGTACAGAGATCACAAGTCACCCATCAAAGACTCCTTTTTTAATTATTGTAACACTTGTTCTGTTGCTTATTCCTTTTCAAAAAGAATAAAATCATAGGATGGACCAACTTGAAAGATTTGCAAATGACAAAGCGAAAGTTTCAATAACTCCCAAAATGTTTAGCCCTTCTCCAAATTCAAATAGCAAAATTTTAGTATAGTACAATTTGAACAGTGCTGCAGACAACTAAATAGAAGTTGAAACAGATAGATTTGTACACAATGTAGCTCAGACAATATTGAAACAAAGGAGAAAATGCTGATGTTCAGCATTTTCTTCTTTTGTCTAAATATTTTCCTATGCCTTTTTCATAGGGATGTCAAAACCAGGTATAATTTGAGAAACAGTCAAGTTTCTAGCAAACACTTTCGGTCTTTTAATAGATATTGGAAAACTATTAATCAATAATCTTGTAAGGTAAATCCTTGGAAATGCTGACTTAAATCTTGCCTCTTGTAACCTTTCTCCAAACTAATCATTAAGACATACCTAATAGAAAAGACTTTGGGAAAACATTGAAGCAAGTGGAAAAAATGTTGATAACTATTACTTCCTACTTTGTGAAGTTGTCTCAATATACATTTCTATCCTATATTGTACACAAATGCTATCTTTATAAGCATCCAAATTGTTGTCTGAAGCAGCTTTAAAATTGGAAAAGATTGTGTTTTGGGCATTTTGGGAAAGGCTAATCAAGCTGTTGCCATTCAAGACAATATTATTTATGTTGCATGATGTTTCCGTATTGGCGTAATACATGTATTGATCCCATTCATGTAATTTACAAATTGACAAATTGTTTACACATTGTCCATTATATTTATCACTTCATGTAATAAAGGCCTTATTGAAATTCAGAGATGTGAGATTGTACACCAGCACTACTCTGCCCATTTTTTTACCATGCTTGGTAAGGTCAAATGTTATCAAACATACTATTAAACAAGAGGACCACACTCATAAAATATGCTGCTTTTTACCACACAATGACTCTTTTTGACTCCCCTTAAGATAATGTTTTTTATAAACATTGTGGAAAATGAAGAAATTGCTAGTGACAAGCAATTTCTTCATTTCCCACAATGTTTTCCACCCAAAAAGACCTAAAAATTAAAAATTCCATTCACTTGAAATTGTCGTCTGCAGGACCTTTCAATTTGGACCGCCCTACAATTTTGTTGTTTGGTAATGGGTTGAAGTTAGTGTTGTAAAATCGGACTCAAATCATAATCGATAAACGAATTGAAACGGGAATTGGTTTCCATTCAATTATCGATTAATAATCAAAACTTCATTTTCTGTAATAAAACACATTTGTGTTGATGGGTGTACTCAAAAAATGTAAAGTTTGTTACACTGACAACAATAATTATAAGTCTCTAGAAAAAGAAAGGTGCAAGCCAAGTGATTTTGTCTTCGATTTCATTGATTTTATTAAAGCTATACTATATTCATTTAAAGTTTTGTTTCCTGTACATATGTATTTCTTTCTTTCAATGTGTGCGTGGGGGGTGCGATGGAGGGTAAGGGTCTTCCACAAGCCATCCACATGGAACAAAGTTATAATGTACTTCATAATTTTGATTATGAGCCAAATTTCAAATTAATTTTATCCATTTAAACAAAAGTCTGGAGTGTCTGACTCTGCAATAAGTGTCAGCGTTTTGGTCCCATCCATTTACTCCTTATTTAGTCCTTACTCAAAGAACAGCTGGACTATTTGTAGTATTTTAAGAGTTAAGGAGTTGGAGATAAATGATGCAGATATCAAAAATCCAACTCTCTTTCCCAAATTCACACCATCTGTCTAAAATAAAGTGTATTGGTGGCAAAAACCCTCTTTTTTCGTATCCGGATTTAGGCAAATGTCCGGTAACTGGTACACTTGATTACGAATAGACGGTGTTTAAAAAGCTCTATTTAGACTCATTTGATTGTTTTTAATGTCATAAAATGAAATGAGTGGTCTGTTTTGAAGTGAAATGGCTTTATTTGGCCATTTTCCTTCTGTTACAACCATGTTTTTCTCCAAAATCATGTTATGAAAATGATGCCGACGACCGCTATAAACGATGGAATTCCGCCGCTGCCAAACATTTTTGATTACACAGACTTATTGGATTATTAGAAAAATATGGTCTTTTTACACTCGAATTATTATCTGCAAATACAATTTCTGTCTTTAACATTTGGTTTACTCTTGATTCTTTCCTTTGGAAGCTAAAGAACGAAAACAAACATTGCCATCAGTAATATGGAGCCGATTTTCCGGTAAAAACCAAAGACATTAACGACATCGATTTTTCATACTCATAATCGATTATCGCCGATTTTGGGCTTCAACGACGATTAATCGATTATTTCCGATTATCGTTACAACACTAGTTGAAGTTCCCTTCTTTCGAGACTCAGCTTAACATGGCAAAACCATCAAAAGGCATGCTGACCAGGGAAAACACTTTGCACATTCAATCAGGCCTAAATTTTCGAGATCTCTTCACCTAAAAACACTATGACACATGAAATTAATACCGAAATTGTTAATCCAAACTCAGCTGATGTATCAAAACCACAAACATACATGACTGTATCATCCCTGTGTTATCAGTATCAAAACCTTTCCTTAACCCTTTCCCAAACAAGACCTGGTTTTGACGTCCCTGATTAAATAGGCTTGGGAAAACATTGAGACAAAAGAAGAAACTGCTGATAACCAGCAGTTTCCCCTGATGTCTCAATATTGCTATATTACACATAAATTTCATCTTCCACAGCATTGGTTTTGTCGTCTGCAGCAACATTTAAATTGGACCACCCTAAGATTTTGTAGTTTGGGAAAGGGTTAACCCTTTCCCACACAAGACCTAGTTTTAACATACCTAATGAAATAAGATTGGGTAGACATTTAAACAACAGAAGATATTGTTGATAATCACAATAAAGTAAATACAATCCTTTCCAACACGGCAAAATTTTGAACTTTTAAAATTTGAAAGCTCCTGTAGAAGATCAAATGGATGTTCATAAAGATATTATTGCAAACAATGTAGATCTAGTAAAGAAAATATTGAGGCAAATGGAGAAAAAGCTGATTATTGGCATTTTCTTCTTTTCCAACACTTTTCTATTATGGACGTCAAAATCAAGTCAAATAAAGTCTTGTTTGGGAAAGAGTTAAACTTTACACCTCACTTTGATTGCTCATATTTGACCTCAATATCCCATCATTATAAAGATAACAGCCTAATATACCACTGATTAATATCATGAACCTTTTCCCAAAATGCTCTTTTCAGGATTCTGTCTGACCTGATAAGATGACAAAGAAGGTTAACCCTTTCCAAGACAGTAGAATTTTACAGTGGACCAATTCAACAGGTGAGGCAGATCCAGATTTTCAGTGAAAGGGGTTCCTCTTTACAAAAAGGGAGTTTGTTTTACAAGTATTAAACAATTTTGACGGAATTTCTTAATGAATTAATCAGGCTACAAAGGGGATTTGTTTGAACTCCCCCCCCTTCCCCGAACACACTCTGGATTTGCCACTGAAAAGCTGCTGCAGATATTAAAATGAGAGGTGATAAAGATAGTATTTGTGTACAATATATCATTGAAAATATTGAGGTAAAAGAAGTAAATACTGATTATCAGCATTTCTTTCTTGGGTTTCAACACTTTCCCTAGCCGTTTCTATTAGGGATGTATAGACAAGTCATCCTAAGCTTACATTGTTTTGATAGCCCTAACATGAAAAGCTTTAGAAAACATTAAGGCAAAAGAAGAAAATGATGATAACCAGCATTTTCTACTTTTGCTTCAATATTTTCTAAGCCAAACTATACACAAATTAGATCTGTATCTTTACCAGCATAAATTTTGTCATCTACAGCATCTTTCAAGTTGGATCAGTATGCCTATTTACAATTTGGGATAGGGATAAAGGATTGTGTCCTACATTCATTTCATAAAAGCAAAAAAACTATCACCAAGCATCAAAAGAAGGACTAAGCACAAGATAGACCATGCATACGAACACATCTAGTCCTTCAAAATATCATGCTTACCTTTGAGCATTTGCTAGATATAAAAGTGGTACACATGTATAAAGAAGCATCTAACATATCCTAGGATCCACCCAATCAAGGTTTACGAACTGAGAATGAAATGCAGAGCCAGAGTAGAAATTTGAAAAGTGCCAGTAATTCCTAAACTGTGTTACGTTTCCATTCCAAATACAAACATAAGCATTTTGTATGGTTTAGAATTTTTAATTAATGCATACTTATGGAAATATTTGACAAAAATGTTAAAAACTACCTCCCTTGCATATGAATATAGAGTAAAATAATATTTGTAAATAGACCTTTAACGGGTTCTGGAGTGATCTCCCTTGAAAGTTATCTTCCTTGAATTATTGGGTTGTTCCGTTTCCGGTTAGGGCTGCAGATAAGAAGGGCTTTCGCTATTTCAAAATGCAAAATGTCTTGAATTGTTCTTCAAATCCTATGCTGTAGGTACTCATTGTATCATCTTATTAAGATGATTAAAATGCGTACCCATTATGTATGTTTAAGATTCGAAATAATAATTTTAGAATTGTTTACCCCGCTTATCAGCTGTTGTGCGGTTAAATACCAAATATCATTCATTGCTGATGATTGGCCTAATAATTTAAACTTTTCAAACAAGACCTGATTTTGATGACTCTAAATTTCGTTTGGAAAATATCGAGAGAAAATGTAATCTTGTTAATATTGGGCATTTTCTATCCCTCCTTTGATAGTTTTGCAACAATTTACACGTTTTCTGTCTTATTTTGTCACATGAATCAGCTTTCATGTTTGAGTTGTCTAAAAGGCTGTCGTTTGGAAAAGGGTTAAACATTCAACTTTTTTTCTTTTCTTTTTTTAGCACGGGTTTGCAATCTCATTTTAACATACTATTTTTGAGCAGTTTAATAGGCTGTTGTTTAGGAAAGAGTTAAACTTTCATCAGAAAGTGTTTGTTTGTTTAGCACGGGTTAGCAAATGTGTTAGATAAGTCGTAAAATTGTGTAATAAAGGGTGAAAGTTCGAGTTTTGTCGTGTCTATTAATTTATCTTTCGGTCCTGTCAATCTTATGTCTATTGTGATAAATCCGTAAATACAGTAACTTGTGTTTTATCGGGCCGAGATCAATTAAAGGAATTTGGCTAACTGATTGGGTGATATACACAAGGTCCATGGAAATTAACATTCCAATTCCCTTTTGTCGGCAGACAATTAATTATTAATCCTTTGACAAACAATAAAACGTACGTTTGACATACTAGAAGGTCAGTAACTATGCCAAAAGAAATGCGGAGATTTAAAAGCTTATTGAGAGGAAAAGTATACTTTCCTTTTTCTCAAAATGTACGAAAATATTTTCTATCATTCATATTTAATTTAAGTGCGTTGTAGATGTGAAGTTATTTAAATTTTGGATTTATTTCACTATATGAAGACTTTAATGTCAAAATGACTGATTGGAAAGAGTGTCTTGGATCAACAAACTCCAAAATTAATGTTGAATCAAGAAAGTGAAAATAACCCAACTAGAATGAAATATTGAAAACTACATTATTTCTACAATTTGCAAAACAAAATGAAATCTTCCTCGTCATTGATAATCGGAAATCCTGGAGCTTGGCAAAGATTTTTTATGGCTTTTCAGCCTTTCAACTAGGCCGATTTTTAACCCGGATTAAACATATCAACTGGGTGAAATCAAAGTCGAAACTTAGTCTGGTATAATTAGTAATAAATAAACAATCCAATGGTATACGATGATTCTGCGAAATATGCGCCTGTAAAGAAAATAATCGTATTTTGCGTGCGAAGCGATGATTTTTACTCTTTAGCGTATCTAGAAAAATAGACCGGAACTACCCAGTTGTGTTCAAGGGAGATAAATCCCATTAAATCAAGGGCAATATCAGGATAACTCTTGGATCTCGGTAGGGGTCTATTATTTTCATCTTGAAGCATAATAATGAAATCCGGCACAGTGAATCAACTTATGTGAAGTGAATTTACAAGTGTGTTTAATTTGATGCATTTAGTATGGCTAGAAAGTGGTGTTTTCATTCTCAGTTCGTAAACCTTAAGTTTTAAAGATTCAGACAGAAAAATTCCTTATGCATGATGTTGCAAAAGATTCCAAAGCAACTACATTTATATTATGACGACAGTGAAGAACAAAATTAATATCCTATGCTGTATTTTATAACACTTGTTTTTGTCGTCAGAGAATCCTGTCTTTCTTTGCAAGTCTAAAGTTTGTTTGTCTCAGCTAAAAAGCCAAGAAAGACTTTTTCTTCTTATGGGCTGACTTTGCTGGAGAGAGGCTATTCCAGTTTATATTTTAGCTGTTCTATCTATTTTATTATTCATCGCATTCTGTGTCAACCAATCAAAATCTTTGTTTAATTTGACACTAATAGTCCTCTGTTTTCATCCAAGCCTAATGACTCTGTTTCATGACAACAGGTTTGACGATGGTCCGAATAGTCTTGTGGAAATGCTGTCAAATAGCTTGCACTATTAACCCTTTCCCAAACGACAAAATTTTGGACTGGTCCAATTTGAAACCTGCTGCAGACAAAAAATAAATGTTGATAAATATAGTATTTGTGTAAAATAATGCACAGAAAATATTGAGACAAAAGGAGAAACTGCTGGTTATCAGCAGTTTCTTCTTTTGTCTCAATGTTTTACCAAGCATTTTCTCTTACGGACATCAAAACCAGGTCCTGTTTGGGAAAGGGTTAAAATTCCCTTGGATCTATGGTCAAGCTAGTCTCATGCAAAGTCCGTCTTGATCTTTGCAAATTAATCAGACCTTTCCTAAACAAGACCTAATCAATCAATATTGCTTTGAAAAGCACTGCAGTACATTTTATGCTATGAAACACGCTTTCGGCATTTGGTATCATTTATGTCGTTTGCATTACTTTTGAATTTGAACCACCATGAAATGTTGTTTGGGAAAGTGTTTAATTGATTGAATGGCATTTAATGCCTTTGTCAACTGGTATGGAAATGTTGTGTTGGCTGAAGCACCTAACCATGGATTCCTGTCATTTTTCATATCAGTACTACTACAAAATCCTTGCCAAGCCTCCAGCTATTGGCCAATATAGGTTTACGATTATCAAACCAATGGTGGGGACAAATGTGGGAAATGATGTTTGCAGCAGCTAGGGATCAATCAAAGACCTCATGCATGAAAGTCTTATATTGTTGCTTTTCATCGAAAACCTTGTAACTGCAGCTTAAAACAAGCTGCAGTTACAAGGTTTTGACGAAAAGCGACGATATGCTATAAACGGGAAAGGGTTTACATATTCTCACCTTAGTATTACTGCCAGGTTCTGATATCTGCCGCTTTCCGATTCTCAATTTCTTAAACGTTGAAAACAATTTACTGGCTTTCCCCGTTTCACTCTCACTCCCACTCCTCTCTGACTTTCTATCTTGTTCCTTTAAATCCTCGACAGAATAGAACATAGATTTAGCATTTCTCTCATAGTCATGTTTTTCCAAGTCTCTCTGAGCAACTTGCACCTCACTATTCCCTATCACAGTCCAGCTTCCTGTATTTGATCTATTTATAGAATTCAAAGACTGGTTCTTTAAATGTTCTATATCACTGCCATCTGAATTCATGGAGAGTTGAGACTGGGACCGGCTTTTACTGGTTCCCTCATCCATGCTTGATATAGACTGGGAACCATTGTCACCTATAAGTAGACTGTCGTTTGAATTAACGCTTGCTGTTCGCGTTACTTCATATCCATTGCTTGATCTGTCGTAAAACACACTGTTCTTTGATTCTTGTTGATTTTCTCTCTGTGATCTTCCTGTAAAGAGTATTACAATTTCATTCAACTTCAACTGAAAAACGGACATTTCAATTTCTTGAAGGAATGTTTCTTTGGTGCAATGGAATCAGGTAAAAAATGAATAAGAAATAATATATGAATAAGACTGTCATCTTTTTGTTTCAGTCCAGAGAAAACCGACGTTGAGTTCATAGCCTTTCCAAAACAAAACCTGGTTTTCACATCACTACCAGAAAATGCCCGAGAAAACATTGACACAAAAATAATGCTGATAAGTAGAAGTTTATCCTTTGCTTCAATATTTTCTGTACAACATTATACTCATCTCCTATCTCATATTCTATATTTACCAACAACTATTTCGAAATAGGCCTATGTGGCAGCCTTCAAATTGAGACATCCTTAATTTTTGCCATTTGGGTATGGGTTACTGAACAATATACTTTTGTATTCCACTTTCAATTTTACAACAATAACACAGACCTGGAAGTTTAATGTTACTCAGAGCACTCTGTATGGTATGGAGCCCGAATATAGATGAGGAAAGTGATCTACTGGAAGGACCCAAGTTCAGACTGGAATCACTGCCAGACATTTCTGATGCTGTTAATTTTGTCATCCAATAATGTTAATGAATACAAACCTGGAAGTTTAATGTTACTCAGAGCACTCTGGACGGACCCAAGTTCAGACTGGAGTTAACCCATTACCAAACAGTGACACTTTTGACACCCCACGAGAAAAGAGGCTTGAGGAAGACATTGTGGAAAATGAAGATATTGCTTGTCACAAGCAATTTCTTCATTTTCCGCAATGTTTGCTACCTAATATGTCCAAAAGATATCACATGCCATTCAATTGACATTGCCCTCTGCAACATTTTTAAATTTGGACCACTCCAAAATTTTGCTATTTGGTAATGGTTTACTGTTCGACATTTCTGGCGCAGTTAATTTTGCCATCCAATAATGTTAATAAACACAAACCTGGAAGTTTAATGTTACTCAGAGCACTTTGCATGGTATGGAGCCCAAATATAGAGGAGGACAGAGATTTACTGGAAGGACATGAGTTCAGACTGGAATTACTGCCCATTTCTGATGCAGTTAATTTTGACGTCAGATAATGTTAATAAATACAAACCTGGAAGTTTAATGTTACTCAGAGCACTCTGTATGGTATGGAGCCCAAATATAGAGGAGGACAGCCATCTACTGGACGGACCCAAGTTCAGACTGGAGTTAACCCATTACCAAACAGTGACACTTTTGACACCCCACGAGAAAAAAGGCTTGAGAAAACATTGTGGAAAATGAAGAAATTGCTTGTCACAAGCAATTTCTTCATTTCCCACAATGTTTGCTACCTAATATGACCAAAAGATATCACATGTCAATAAATTGATATTGCTGTCTGCAACATTTTTAAATTTGGACCATTCCAAAATTTTGCTATTTGGTAATGGTTTACTGTTCGACATTTCTGGCGCAGTTAATTTTGTCATCCAATAATGTTAATAAATACAAACCTGGTAGTTTAATGTTACTCAGTGCACTTTGTATGGTATGTAGCCCAAATATAGAGGAGGAAAGTGATCTACTGGTGGGACCTGAGTTCAGACTAGAATTACTGCCTGACATTTCTGACGCAGTTAGACGGATTTCTGGGATAACATCTACCTCTACTCTTCCAGGGTCAAACACCTTGTGAGTGTCTGCAGCTTCTGTTTCTTTTCCAATTAAACCTGCATACTGTTTCTTATGCTGGAAGGGAAAAAATCAACAGCTTTAACATTTTGCCCCCAAAAAAACCCAAATTAAAACAAGATGTGTTTGAGAAACACAAATGCCCTCGAAATGGCTATTTCTCTAAAATAATGACATTAATTGTTATTTGACCTTGATGTATATGGATGACCTTGACCTTCTAACTAAATATCATTTAAAGAAGGTTACATACCAAAGCTTTGTATCTTGAATACTTTTGGAGGAAGGCCAATGTTAAATTTTCATGTTAAGTTTTAATGTTAGGGTTGATAAGGGTTAATGAATGACTTTGAGGAAGGTCAGATTGCATCGAACAGATAGATATTATTGAAAGGTTACAAACCAAATTTGAGCTTTGTATGTAAAATACTTTTGGAGAATAGGACAATGTTAAGTTTTCACGTTAAGTTTTCATGTTAAGGGTGATAAGGGTTAATGGATGACCTTGATGAAGGTCATGTTGCATGGAACAGATAGATATCATTGAAAGGTTACATACCAAATTTGAGCTTAGTATGTCAAATACTTTTGGAGAAAAGGCCAATGTTAAGTTTCGGACGGACAGACCGACGGAAGGATAGACATCAGGACACGATTAAAACAATATACCCCCGATCTTTTGATACGGGGGCATAAAACCCCCACAACTTTAAGCTAGTCCTGATTGAAAGTTGTTGAAGAAGACAGAACTTATCATTAGTCAAATACAAATTTAAAATCCAATAAAATTTCTTATCCTAATACAGAATGCTGGATATGACTAAATATGCCAAAGGAGAACACAGACACAATGCCATGTCATGAATTTCAACCAGGACTTTCGGAGATATTTCGAGACTCCAGCTGCTCCCCCACATAGGTTCACGATATCAAACCATTGATGGGTGACATTTTTGTCAGTAAGGGTATTTGCTGCAGCCGGGTATCGAACTTGGGACCTCTCGAATGAGAGGCAGATGCGCTACCAACTGCGCCATGGCTGCAGCCCCTTTTTGGAGATATGTGGAAGAAAGGTGTTAGAAAGTTCTGAGAGCCAAAAACTGTGTCACAACACAATGGGCTAAAATTGATGGCCCTGTTTAGACCTTCCTAAAAACCATGATGCTTTTTGACATATCTAATCCTAAAAGCTTTGGTCAATATTGAAGAGAAAGAAAGTTTAGACCTAGGCTAGGAGCATTAAACTGAGTAACTTGAAGGCATAGTGAGAC
This sequence comes from Fragum sueziense, assembly GCA_963680895.1. NCBI lineage: Eukaryota > Metazoa > Mollusca > Bivalvia > Cardiida > Cardiidae > Fragum > Fragum sueziense. The sequence continues at coordinate 30,529,818 of OY804594.1, read as the reverse complement.
ACGGTGTATAATCACATGACTCAGAATTTCAGATAATCATCAATATCTTTTTTAATACTTGACCAATTTGAATTCGGTTTGAAGCAGAGAAGGTGGAAAAATGCCAGGAATAAGCTGGACATGTTGGATTTTTGAAAAATCAACTGATAAAAAAGTTATTGACAATAAACCAAAATTTTGGTTTATCTTCAATAACTTTTTTATCAGTGATTTTTCAAAAAACAACTACGTCAATCTAATGTGTGACGTCTGTCCACATTCTCTGCTTCAAACCGAATTCAAATCGGTCCCATATTTACAAAATTATTGAAGATTTTCTGAAAAAATTGTATCGCGTGATTATCCACCATGATTGAATACATTTTTTTTTAACCCTTTCCCAAACAAGACCTGGTTTTAATGTTTTCAATAGAAGAGGCTTGGGAAAACATTGAAACACAAAGAAGAAACTGCTGATAACCAGCAGTTTCTCCTTTTGTCTCAATATTTTCTGTGCCATATTTTACACAAATCCTACCTTTAATACCATCCATTTTGTCATTTGTGGCAGTTTCAGGGCGTCAACTCAAAATTTTGAAAAAAATATAGTAATATAGGACATATTGGAGCAAAAATATAGGACAAATATAGGACATTATTCACGGCCTCAACCTTCTCAAAAGACACATAAAATACCTTGTTGATGTAGATTCTCTATTGTACAACTACTAGAAGAGGGCATCGATAGACATGCTACACACAAAAAAGTATTTCTAGGGAGTCTGGTAATGGCCAATGCCATTATGGGCCTTGACACATGTGTTTCTAGGAAAGAGAATATTGTGAATATGTGAATTATTTCCCTCTTTATCTCTCACTGAAACCTTGAAACCTATGAAATAGGGTTTATTTCATTGCAAAGTGATATTTTAAGTGTTCCAGAAGAGATCTATTAGGTGATGCTTCATGAATAAATCAGTAAGCTTAATTTAGTAAGGCAAAGAATAGTTTGTAACTGATATCCTTCTTTATCTCTATGTAAATTACAGAAACCTACAACATAGGATCAATTTTCATTGCGTAGTAATGATTTGAGGCATTTTCTAGACCATCATACCACAAAATTTCACAGCTCTTGGCTGGATATTCTGAAGAGCTTGGGAAAGTAATGTTTCCATGCCCTGTATGTTGCATGGGTGTTGGTAGAAACATCCTATGTAGTGCTTGCAGAAAGTGGGACCATAAGAAATGCAGTGGTATTAAAAAGCTCAAAGAGGTTCAAAACTTCAGATGTGACAGTTTCATCGAAGATTCTAGTCTGAGTTGCACGTTGGTCAAGATAAGAGGTAGTGGCATTATTTTGCTACCTTTGTTACATGCTTTCTGCAGCCGGTAGATGTGACTTATCCACAATGTCCAGAGTCAAAGCTGCATGGGAGAATTTTAAGCACTAATACCAACAATCCTGACATCACCCCATCTCAATTACCAAACACCAGGCAAAATATCTTAAAACCATGTCTGGAGCTTGATAATTTATTCAAGTGAGACATAGCCACAATCAAATCCAAAATATCAATGTCTGAAGGATAGTGATCCAGTGATGATCAGACATATTCAAAAGACCACCATAGGAAATCTCCAGTACCATATCAAGCACTAAGACATGGAATGGAGCTTACTGGAAAGGAGGCTTAGATGGTATGGACAATTGTAGAGAGATCCAATTGGGCAATTAAAATAGATTTTCTCATGCAGGTCTCTGGCACTGGCGGACCAGGAAAGCCCAAGATAATGTAGAAGCAACTATCACAGAGGGACCACAGAGAATGGAACTTGTTAGACATAGACTCTCAAAAGAAAGACAGCAGGAGAATGTGAAGGAGGACAGCAATACATGCAGCATAATAGCTAGAGGGGATGTCACAGATGTGGACAATGCTATGAAACCTGGGAGAGAGTGAGTGTATGCCTAATGGTTTCGAAAAGATTATCCTCTTTATCTCTCTAAAATCTGGGAACCCACAACATATGATTTTAACCAAAGCAAATAAAAATTGACATTCCCAGTAGAGTTCCATGAGACAATACAAGACCAAATTTAAATAGCTGAGGAGAGATAATTGTCCTATTCATAAATTTCAGGAGCACACAAAATAGGGCTTTTTTTTTTTCAAAATAACATGCAAAGTAATAATATTAAGTATTCTGGTAAGGAGCTATGAGTTGATGTTACACCCAAAATTTGAAAGTTCTATGACTTCTAAAGGATTTGGGAGAGGAAGAGTGTCAAAGATCTCTATTTTTTCTTTGTAAAATAAGGGAACCAACAGCATAACTGCTAATTATCAACATATAATTTGAAGTATACATAAATTCTGTTAGTATTCATAGTTCTATATGATGATTCTACTCACAAAATTTCAAAGCAGATTACTAAATTGTATAACTGAAGATAATATACAATTTCTCTCTTCATCAAATCTGGACAGCATTAATACTGGGCTAAATTTCAATTCATGGGTGTAATTTTCAATATGATACTAGAAATCTAAAATTGTTGTGCAAAAATTTAAAGCTAGTGGTTTGTAAGAAGATATTTTTTATAAGTGTGCACAGACAGAGACTGGACAGAAAGCTGGTGTCCAATACAATCTGGTATTACAATATTTTAAAGATACATGTACTTCAACACGCATCATTTAACCTGACTTTGTTTTAACTTTTAAGTCTATTACTATCTTCATTTCTTCAATTTCTTTTCCCCACTATATTTTCTCATGAAAATATAGTATAGATGATGACTATATAGGACACCTTTTAAATATAGGACAATATAGGACAGCCATCAAAATATAGGACAAATATAGGATATAGGACAGAAGTTGACGCCTTCAGTTTTTGAAGTGGATCACCCTAAAATTTTGTCGTTTGGGAAAGGGTTAAGTACCTTAGCATCTGTTCCGGCAGACCCTCTAGATAAATTATACATTTTACGTTTATTTTGTAAAGCCTGTAACCAGTACATCATGTTTTGTCGACTACCTGCATCCAGGAAAACATCCTTACCGTCTGTCCTGAAGTAGGAATAGAAAAAAAACAATTTAACCCTTTCCCGAACAACAAATTTTTGGGTGTTCCAATTCAAATGCTGCTGAAGACAGCAAAATGGATGTTGATAATGATTAAATTTAGGTGTGATATAGCATATGAAACGTTGTGGCAAAAGGAGAAACTGCTGGTTATCAGCAGTTTCTCCTCTTGTTTCAATGTTTTCCCAAGCCTTTTCTATTAGGGACATCAAAACCAGGTCTTGTTTGGGAAAGGGTTAAGAGAACAAAAGGAAATTTTCCTTTTTTCATCATCATTAATTTTGCAAAAAGCTTTTAATGATGAAGTCAACAAAACAAGGGATTAAAATTGACCTACAGACTCTGTACATAGTGTTATGAGATATTGATATTTCTTCAAGTCATTATTTAACCCTTTCTCAAACAAGACCTGGTTTTTATGTCCCTAATAGAAATGGCTTGGGAAAACATTGAGGCAAAAGAAGAAACTGCTGATAACCAGCAGTTTCTTCTTTTGCCTCAATATTTTCTGTGCTATATTATACACAATTCTTATATTTAACAACATCTATTTTGTCGTTTCCAGCAGCTTTCAAATAGGTAAAGTCCAAATTTTGGTCGTTTGGAAAAGGGTTAATCTTTCTCCAATGAAAAATGTTTTTCTTCCATAATCTTAAGTTACAGACATCAAGATGGGTGTTGATAAAATTTGAATTCGTGTACAAGATCGCTCAGAACTTTTGAATAAGCATGATGATCTCTTTTCCTGCTTGGAAATTTGAAGTGTCTTCTTCGAACTTCCTGATCAACCCGCATGCATATATTAACCCTTTCCCAAACAAGACCGGGTTTTGACGCCCCTAACCAAAAAGCCTTCCGAAAACATTGAGGCAAAAGAAGAAAGTGCTGATAATCAGCACTTTCTCCTTTTGCCTCAATATTTTCTTAGCTATTTTGAACTCAATTCCTGTCTCTAGTAATATCTGTTTTGTCGTCTGCAGCAGTTTTCCAATCGGACCACCCGAAAATTTGCTCTTTTGGGAAAGGGTTAACCCTTTCCCAAACAAGACCTGGTTTTGACGTCCCTAGAAGAAATAGCCTGGGAAAACATTGAAACAAAAGAAGAAACTGCTGATAACCATCAGTTTCTCCTTTTGTCTCAATATTTTCTGTGTCATATTTTACACAAATCATGTCTTTATTATTAGCAATTTTGTCATCTGCAGCAACGTTCAAATCGGACCACCCGAAAATTTGGTCTTTTGGGAAAGGGTTCATATGCAGGAAGGAATAATTATAACACATGCATAATCATGTATTCACTAACTTTATCTCAAACACCCCAGGCTTGTCCACATTTCCTCCATCAAAGTAAAAGGAAGCTGTGTCTATGTTGAATTCACCAACCGGACATAAATCCTTTGGATGCCTGAAATTTATTAGTCCATTACCTAATCTGAGTCTTCTCTGATGTAAATACGCTCTTTGATATCATAATTTTTCGCTAAAATAGCTAACAAGAGCTTCGCAGAGCGGCGCATATACGCCCGTGAGGGGCTTGTCAGTAAAATTGGCCATTTTTTCAATTCAAGGGCAGATAATTCAAACATGAAAAGTAATCAAAATTTTGTTTGCACAACAAGACACCATAGAGATTGATTGTGGCTAGTTTGATTAAATTCTGGTTGAAACTGTAGGAGTTGCGCACAGGAGAAAATGGGCATTTTTGAGAAAATGGGCATTTTTTTCTTAAATTCAAGGGCAGATAATTCAGGAATGAAAACAGTTATCTAAATTCCGTAAGCGGTGTGCACAACTAGACACCATGGAAATTCATTGTGGCAAGTTTGATCAAATTCTGATCAAAACTGTAGGAGGAGTTGCGCACACAAGAAAATGGGCATTTTTTAAATTCAAGGGCAGATAATTCAAGAACAAAAAGAGTTAATTGAATTCCGTAAGCGGCATGCACAACTAGACACCATGGAGATTCATTGTGGCAAGTTTGATCGAATTCCTATCAAAACTGTAGGAGGAGTTGCGCACACAAGAAATTGCTAACGGACGGACGGACAGACAGACGGACGGACGAGCGGGGCCATAACATAATACGACCCTTCGGGCGTATAAAAATCAAAATATCAAAGAGCGTATTTACATCAGAGAAGACTCGGATTATCCATTACCAGACGGCAAAAATTTAGACTGCTCCAATTTTAAAGGTGTTGCAGACGTCAATTTCATTTCTCGGTCTATCTTGGTAGAAAACATTGTGGAAAATGAAGCCTTGCTTGTTTTTCAAAGCCTTCATCTTATGGGGCTTCGATAGGCATCATTATGTTGTAATGGATTAAAGTGACAGATAAGTCTAAAGAGGTGCGTAATGATATTTGAAAACATAATATAAAATATCCTTAACCCTTTCCCAAACGGCAAAATTTTGATCCATTCCAAATTCAAAGATGTTGTAGACGACAACTTCATATGCATGGAATATTACATCTTTTGTTGCTTTTGTTTAGAAAACATTGTGGGAAATGGAGAAATTGCTTGTCACAAGCAATTTCTTCATTTTCTACAGTGTTTTCCCAAGCCTTTACTTGTGAAGGAGTCAAAAGGCATCACTGTGCAGTAATAGGTTAACACCTTTCCCAAACAAATAGTGAACGGCTCAAATTAAACTTTATTGCAGATAAAATCAGTCTGAATGAAAGCTCCCTGTATTAAGATGGAATACTGATAAGAAAGGAGGAAATTCTGCTAATTAGCAAAACGACATACTTCCTTTCCTTCAATATTTTCTAAAGCTTTAAATAGACAAATGCTAAATATTTCAGGTATAAAATCAACATGGGAACAGAATTAGAAAACAAATTCATAGCAGGTAGCAAGTGTTTCACGTTCTATTGAGGATTGGTTTCCTATGTTATCAGAAATTAACTTAAGGTAGTCCCCCCTAATGAGATTTGTGCGATATCGAATTATTCTGGCGGAGTCAAAAACATTCGGCGGTGGAACTTTCCAGTGCCGAATGTTTACAACTGTGCATCTCAAAATGGCCACATTACAGGTATTCTACCTTAACAGGTAAGTAAAACTAGATACAAACTTGATTTAGTAGGTCTAAATGAACAGAAATGATCCCCCCATACAGATTGATCAATCCATATATTTCTTGAAAATATCTTTTACATGTTTGTATGTTCAAAATTTAGATTTTCATATGATACTTGAGTCCTAAGGCGTTTATGAAATTTGACCCACAAAATTGGAGAAATGACCCCTAACTTTAAAGGCAAGTTTTTATACCTTAATTAATACTTCTGTATTTTTTTCAAATCTGTTCTTGTCATCTTCAGCAGCTTTTATTTTGGTCAAGGCATTTCTCATAAAATCAATTATTCTACATAAGCCCATGACCAGAAGGAGGGGATTTCCACCTTCTATTTGACTGAATTTGACTGAATTAAAGTGCAATTTAATTTTGAATCAGACTACCCACCTATTTCATTCTACTGAGATTTGAATTTTCCGTTGGAAGAAAAAATTAACAAGAGGCCCAGGAGGGCCTGAATCGCTCCACTGGCTAAAGTGGAAATATTATCCCATGATTTCTTGTAAGCCTTACACAACGAAATCTTGAAATTTGTGAATAAATTTTGAAGAGAGACTCAAAGAACATTCTTGCAAAGTCTGGTTCAACTTGGCCTAATGGTTGATTTTTAAAGAATTTTCTTATGATTTCTCTAAGTCTGATAAGCCCCTTTCTCCCTGCCACGGCCACATTCTTTGACAAATATAAAAAATTGAGAACAAATGTTAAAAAAAAACGACTAAAGGCACATTCCTGCAAAGTTTGGTTCAATTGGGCACACTGGTTGATTTTTAAAGAATTTTCTTATGATTTCTTTAAGTGCGATAAGCCCCTTCCTCCCTGCCACGCCCACTTTTTTGGACAAATTTAAAAATTTGTGAATAAATTTTGAAAAGAGAGACTCAAAGAACATTCCTGCAAAGTCTGGTTTAAATTGGCCCTATAATTGATTTTTAAAGAATTTTCTTATGATTTCTTTAAGTCTGATAAGCCCCTTTCTCCCTGCCACGGCCACATTTTTTGACAAATTCAAAAATTTGTGAACAAATTTCGAAAAGAATGACTCAAGGCACATTCCTGCCAGGTTTGGTTCAAATTGGCCCAATGGTTGATTTTTAAAGAATTTTCTTATGATTTCTTTAAGTCTGATAAGCCCCTTTCTCCCTGCCACAGCCACATTTTTTGACAAATTCAAAAATTTGTGAACAAATTTTGAAAAGAATGACTCAAGGCACATTCCTGCCAAGTTTGGTTCAAATTGGCCCAATGGTTGATTTTTAAAGAATTTTCTTATGATTTCTCTAAATCTGATAAGCCCCGCCCTGCCACGCCCACATTTTTTGACGAATCAAAAATTCACGAACAAGTTCTAAAAAGGGGCACTCAAGGAACATTCCTGCCAAGTTTGGTCAAAATTGGCCCATTGGTATAAGAGGAGAAGATGTTTAAAGAAAAAGTTAACGGACGGACGGACGCACGCACTCCCACCTAAACTTCCACTAATTTTTGGCCGCGCCCCTCCATAACTTGTTTGATTTGTAGCTGGGTCTGTTCTAGAGGCATGTCCTGCTGATAAAATAAGATGGGAGCATAAAACACAAAAATAGAGATTTTAAGCCTTTCCTAAACAATACCTGGTTTTGAAGTCCATAAAAGAAACGGCTTGGGAAACAATTGAGGCAAAAGGAGAAAATGCTGATAATCAGTATTTTCTCCTTTTGCTTCAATATTTTTTGTATGTTTGTATGTTTACAAAAATTTGATCTTCATCATCATTCATTTTGTCATCTGAAGCAGCCTTAAAATTTTACCTTCCTAAAATTCCATCTTTTTGGAAAGGGATAACAAGTTTTTTCATTATTATTGCATAAAATGTGTGTTTTAATAAATCCACAGATTGATAGTCTCAGAAGTTACAAGAATGAACCAAAAATCAGCAGTTTCTCCTTTTCTCTCAATATTTCTATGCTTTGATATATACATATATGACCCGTCACGCTAAAAGGGACCTTATCCGTACTGAAAAAATCCAAATTTTGACAAACTTGTCAGACTCAGCACAGGTCAACCAGATCCCATATGCAAAAAATGAACATATAGTAAGATAGGGAAATTTCGAATTTAGAAAATTACATAAAAGTGAAAAGTGTCGGCCCTAGTCTGGCTGCGCAGACTGCGCAGACTGACTAGGGTCGGTATTTTTCACACTTCCTATAAGGTCCCTTTTAGCTTGACAGGTCACATATATATGTGACCAGTCAAGCTTAAAGAGACCTTCTGGGAAATCCATAAAACCAAATTCCAAACAAGAGGACCATGATGGTCCTGTCTCTCACCTGAGTGTTACTTCCTTCTTTATTTCTTCATAAACCAGAATGTAAACAGAAAAATCATTAAGACCCCCTTTCTTAGTCTAGATCTGCCCAATTCAAGACAAGCTTCTCTTTTTAAGTGACAAACACTTTGACTCAATCAAATTCAGTGTAAGAAAATGTCATAAAGACCCCTTTTCCCATGTTTTAACACAAAACCTTTCCATGTTCAAAAAGGTTCATTCTGTATGCTGAAACAATTATTTTGACCAGTTGTTTTTTCAGATTGAGCTGAATTTGTGGCCTTCAGTATATAAACATTGGAAATGTCATTAAGATCTCTGTATGCTTAAACAATTATTTTGACCAGTTTAATTATGACCAAGTTTCAATAGGATTGAGCCAAATTTGTGGCCACTAGAGTGAAACAGTGAAAATGTAAATAAGGCCCCTTTTCCTGTGTTTTCAAAAGGAATAAAATTCCTTTTAAAACTTTGGTAGAGCTTAACCCAAAGAAGATCCCTGCAAAGTTTCAGGTCGTTTGGCCTTGTGATTTAGGAAAAGACTTTTAAAGCAATTGTTGGACGATAGACAACAGACAGACGGACAACGGACATTCACCGATTACAATAGCTCACCTTGAGTACTTTGTCTTCACGTGAGCTAAAAGTTGAACGCACGGACGGACGGACGCACGCACGCACGACGGACACAACGCCATGACAATAGCTCACTGGCCGAATAATGGAAAATAAGCCCCGCCCACAGTGGCCATGTTTTTCGAATTATCAAAATTTCTTCAAGGAATCTGAAAAAGGGTCACCAAAGGAACATGCCTGTCAAATTTCAAAGAAATCTGATAAGTTGTTTGGGAGAAGAAGATTTTTTAAGTTTTTTCTAAAAATTCGTATTTGTTACCATAGCAACCAGAGTTTTCAATGGAATTGAATTCTTTGAAGGAATTTGAAAGAGGGCTATGCAAGGAACATTTCTGTGAAATTTAATTAAAATTGGTCCAGTAGTTTTTGAGAAGAAGATTTTTTAAAATTACACTATGCGCCATATATGGAAAATAAGCCCCGCCCACAGCGGCCATGTTTTTCGAATTATCAAAATTTCTTCAAGGAATCTGAAAAAGGGTCACCAAAGGAACATGCCTGTCAAATTTCAAAGAAATCTGATAAGTTGTTTGGGAGAAGAAGATTTTTTAAGTTTTTTCTAAAAATTCGTATTTGTTACCATAGCAACCAGAGTTTTCAATGGAATTGAATTCTTTGAAGGAATTTGAAAGAGGGCTATGCAAGGAACATTTCTGTGAAATTTAATTAAAATTGGTCCAGTAGTTTCTGAGAAGAAGATTTTTAAAGAAAAAGTTAACGGACGGACGGACGGACGCACGGACGGACGGACGCACGCACGCACGACGGACACAACGCCATGACAATAGCTCGCTGGCCTTCGGCCAGTGGAGCTAAAAATTGCAAAAAATCACCTAAGGAACATTCTGGCAAAGTACACCCATAATATGTCCAGTGATTACAGAAGCGGCAATCAATGAAAAATTGTCTAATGATTTCTGATAAGCCCCATCCTGCCATGCACCCATTTTTGGACAAAAAACAGTTTTTTTCTAACATTTGACCGCTTGACCTAGTTTTCAACCCCAGTGACCCAATTTCAATCCTTTAATGATTTCATCAAAACAATCACTCTGACCTCTTTTCAGATTGACTGGGCAGAAAATATGACCTCTGAAGGGCATACAAGGTTTTTCTAAGATTTGACCTAATAAAGATTTATGTTTAAAGAACTTTTTCATGGTTTGTCATATTCTGATAAGCCCTACCCTGCCGCACCCAAATTTATAGACCAATTAAAATTTTACTAACAAAGTATTATTGAATAACAAAGTATGGTCGAAAGTAACAAAGTATGGTTGATTTTAAGAATTTCTCGTGATTTCTCCCATTCTGATAAGCCACGCCCTGCAATGCCCACATTTATGGACCAATCAAAATTTCATGAACAAGTTAAGTATAGGGTCACTTAAGGTGCATTTCTACCAAGTTTAATTGAAATTGGCCCAATCATTGATTTTTAAAGAATTATTTTGTGATTTTTCTAAGTCAGATAAGCCCGGCCCTGCCACACTCAAATTTATGGACTAATAAAAATTTCACGAACAAGTTAAGTAAAGACTCACCCGATGTACATTTCTGCCAATTTTGGTCAAAATTGGCCGAATGGTAGATTTTTAAAGAATTATATTGTGATTTCTCTAAGTCTGATAAGCCCAGCCTGGCCACGCCCACATTTATGGAGCAATCAAAGTTCTTTAAACAATTTAAGTATAGGGTCACCTAAGGAACATTCCTTCAAAGTTTGGTCAAAATTGACCAACTGGTTTGAGAGGAGAAGATTTTCAAAGAATTATTTTGTGATTTCTCGAAATTTGATAAGCCCCGCCCTGCCACACCCACATTTATAGACCAATCAAAATTTCGCTGACAAGTTAAGTAAAGAGTCACCCAAGGTACATTTCTGCCAAGTTTGGTCAAAGTTGGCCAAATGGTTGATTTTTAAAGAATTATTTTGTGATTTCTCTAAGTCTGATAAGCCCCTCCCTGCCACGCCCACATTTATGGACCAATCAAAATTCTTTGAACAATCTAAGTAAAGGGTCACCCGATGTACATTTCTGCCAAGTTTGGTCAAAATTGGCCGAATGGTTGATTTTTAAAGAATTATTTTGTGATTTCTCTAAGTCTGATAAGCCCCGCCCTGCCACGCCCACATTTATGGACCAATCAAAGTTCTTTAAACAATTTTAGTATAGGGTCACCTAAGGAACATTCCTTCAAAGTTTGGTCAAAATTGACCAACTGGTTTGAGAGGAGAAGATTTTCAAAGAATTATTTTGTGATTTCTCAAAATTTGATAAGCTCCGCCCTGCCACGCCCACATTTATAGGCCAATCAAAATTTCACTGACAAGTTAAGTAAAGAGTCACCCAAGGTACATTTCTGCCAAGTTTGGTCAAAGTTGGCCAAATGGTTGATTTTTAAAGAATTATTTTGTGATTTCTCTAAGTCTGATAAGCCCCGCCCTGCCACGCCCACATTTATGGACCAATCAAAATTCTTTGAACAATTTAAGTAAAGGGTCACCCAAGGAACATTCCTGCAAAGTTTGGTCAAAATTGGCCCACTGGTTTGAGAGGAGAAGATTTTTAAAGAAAAAGTTAACGGACGCACGGACGCACGCACGACAGACACACCGCCATGACAATAGCTCGCTGGCCTTCGGCCAGTGGAGCTAAAAACAATTCCTGTTGATACTTTTTCACTGAATTTGTGACACAGGTTAAGTTTTTATGGGATTTACTTCTGATGACAGGGTTCGACACTAAGGAGAGTCTGTGAGTTCGAGAGTTACAGACTCTTAAAGAAATTATGCTGGGCATATCAGTTAAAAATGATGCCAACTTGATAAATAAGGTCTGAATTACAGGATCATGTGTCCTGGATCTCTCCTTAAACTATGACATGAGAATAAAATTGACTAGCATTTAATAGGCAACATACATGTAACAGAAATATTAACTTTTTATTTGGACTCCTTAATTTTCAACAGGACTCTCAAGGTTTTAAGGATAGCAGTGGCGGATCCAGGGGGGGTTCGGAGGGGTTCAAACGAACCCCCTCTGCAGCCTGATTCTTTCATTTTCATGCAGAAATCCAGTAAAAATTGTGTTTTACTAAGAAAACGAACCCCCCTTATTTATATATTCGAACCCCCCTCACCGAAATCCTGGATCCGCGACAGTATAGGCAGGGCTTTTTCTCCTTCTTAAGCAGAGGCCTATATCAGGCTACTTCACAATTGTAAAAACGCTTATTTTTTCACATTGACGGCAGAAAAATTTCAGAAAACTTGTACTTCAATTTGCATTTCATACATCGTTTCTTCTTTAAAATTCATTCTTATATAACTTACAACTAGTTTTATCACTGATATGATCTTCAAATAGTTATTCATTAATGAAGTAATCTATGCTTAAATTGTTTATACAGTTTATACAGTAGTCGAGACCAGATGCAACAAGTTGCATAAGCTAACTATAGCTTTTTACGGCCCGTTTTATTGTATTCGCACTAACACTGGTTATTTTCACAGTGTGGACTTCCGGTTCCGTACCACAAAAGTCCTAATCTTAGTCCTAATCACTTTCACTCCTGGCGCTTATTTCTTATAAGCACATTGATTATTTACACATAACTCATTCAAAACACATTTAAATTGACATTCCACTATAAACATTAGCACTGACATTAATAGTCTGACTTTGCATTCATGTGTTAAGAGCACAATAAACTATGATATATCTTTTGAATACACCACACTTTTACTATTACTTTTATGCCACTATTTTATGCATTACAAGCAAATTAAACTATGATATATTATTTGATACACCACACTTTTACTATTACTCCTATGTCAATACAAAGCCTATGTTAAGCATTGCTAGATTTATCTTGCCTTGTCAATTTAATCAAATACATATTTATTTGAACCACAAAGGATAAAAATTTATCCCATATTTTTACACTATGTACATGTAGTGAAACATGAAGGATGTGTATAAAGAATGTCAATCAATACCCTGTCTCAAATCACACCACTGTTCAGTTATACTATTTATCTACTAAATATAATTAATTTATAGGTGTCCTATGTCCATTTCCTTTCTGTCTAATTTGAAAGTTTGACTTTTTGGAGTATGCAGACATAAATTTAAAAAGTATGGATAATATGATTTTGAGACAGAGTACAGCTTAACATTACCTCCTATGCATTAACCCTTATAATATCAATTATTTTACTTTTTGTCTTATAGATTTGATATTTTTTCAACAGTTTTCAGTAGGTTATTTGCTTGGAGTATTTTATTTATAGCAGTTAGGCTCAAATTTGCATTCATTGACCCATTTTTTGTTAAGTCTTGCCTTGAATGCATTTACTGATTGAGCCATAATCACATCATTTGGAAGTTTATTCCACATGTTCACTACCCTCTGACTGAAACTAAACCTCCTAATGTCTGTTCGGCAATGATTTTTTTCGAGCTTTTGGTTATTGCCCCTGGTCGCCCCTGCGCCCCTGACATTGAGTAAAGGAGTACTTGTTTTGTCAATATTATTAATTAGGCGATACACCTGTATAAGGTCTGATCTTTGTCTTCTATATTCTAGAGAAGGTAGCCCTAGTGATCTTAGTCTTTCAGAATAGCTTTTATTTTTCAGATATCTTAACATTTTAGTCGCACGTCTTTGTACGTTTTCTATCATTATTTTGTCCTTTTTTCTTAATGGGCTCCATATAACTGAACAGTATTCTAAGTGAGGTCTGACCAGAGACTTATATAGATTGAGAAACATGTTTTTGTTCATAAAAGTGAATGTTTTCTTTATTAATCCTAAACTTCTGTTAGCTTGGTTTACTTTATTGCTGATATGTTGGTCAAACTTCATTTTAGTGTCAAAGGTTACACCTAGATCTTTCTCTGTTTTTACTTCCTGGATTTTACATATTTCTCCTTCTTTGTTTTTCATGAAGTACTCGCTTTCCTCACTAGAACCAATGTGCAGGGACTTACATTTCTTTACATTAAACGTCATTTCCCATTTGTTTGACCATTCGCAGGCGTTGAAAATGTCATCTTGTAGTAGGTTTTCATCATTGTATGTTTTACATGTATTGTAGATTTTTGTGTCGTCTGCGAAAAGTTTACATGGGCACTTTAGGGTATCTGGTAGGTCGTTGATGTACATTAAAAATAGTACTGGCCCTAGAACACTTCCCTGAGGGACTCCGCTTGTAACCTGTTGCCATCTGGACTCTGAACCATTGACTATAACCCGTTGCTGTCTATTACTAAGAAAGTCCTTCAACCAGTCATAGATTTTACCCCTGACTCCCAACGCATGGATTTTTGACAGTAGTCTTTTGTGTGGGACCTTATCGAACGCTGCCTTGAAATCGAGGTAAATGATATCAACATGTTCATTGTTATCTATCGCTTTCGTCCATTCTTCGATACATTCAAGTAGTTGGGTTGTACACGAGCGGCCTTTTCTAAAACCATGTTGGTGTTCATTTAATAAGTTGTTACTTTCCAGATGAGTCATAATTTTATTCCTTATTAGCTTTTCTAATAGTCTGCGACAGATTGACGTCACGCTGATTGGTCTGTAATTTTCTGGTTTTGTTCTAGGTCCGGATTTATGGATAGGTGTTACGTTAGCATTTTTCCATTCTTTGGGTAATTTGCCTTCTGATAACGATTTTCTAAAGATAGTCATAAGCGACTTAGATAATTGTTCTTTACATTCTACTATGAGTTTTGGATTAATGTCATCTGGACCTTGGGCCTTGTTCGGGTTTAGTTCATCAATTGCCTTCAGAATAAGTGTTTCATTTATGTCGAGGTTATCGATTATTGGTACTTGTTTGTCTTCTTGTTCCGGTATGTTTTCCGGTTCATTTGTAAAAACTGATACGAAGTGGTTGTTCATTATTTCAGCAATTCTTGAATCGTCCACTATGGATTGGTTATTTTCTTCTATGACGCTGATACCTGAGAATGTTTTTGTTTTGTCGCGAACATGTTTCCAAAACATTTTTGGGTTATCAGCTACTTTTTCTGCAATGTTTTTTTCTATATCATATTTGTTCTTTTTAATTAGATGGGTTGTTTTATTTCTAGCTTCCTTATACTTGTTATAAGTAATGAGATTTGGGCACTTGCTGTATTTAATCCATTTTCTCTTTTTTTCAGATAGAGCCTCCATAGTATCCTTATTGATTTGGATGTCCCTTCTTCCCCCGGATGACTTCTTATACTTTTGAATAAATTTTTCTTTAATAATTGATATGTTTCTTTCAAAGTCCTCCCAGGAAGCCTGGATTCCCCCATCATTCTGGTCCATGGCTGGTTTATCTTTCAAAAACTTGTTTACTTTCTCCCAGTCTACTCTGTTATAGTTTAGTTTCTCTGTAGTTGACATTTTGACTTCTACTTTCAGATTCAGTTTGAAATTTAGGACGAGGTGGTCGCTTTTTCCCAATCCTGGATTAAATTGTATGTCTTGTACCATATTTTCGTCATTGCTGAGTACCAAGTCGAGTACATTGGCATTTTCGTTATGTCTATAACGGGTTGGTTCATTGACATGCTGTGTTAGATACAGATCCCTGATACATTCTATAAATCGATATTCAATGTGCTGCTCACCTACAGTTGTGGTTAAATCTGACCAGTTGATCTTGTTAAAATTAAAGTCTCCCATTATTAGTATTTTTTGTTTGGTTAGGTTGACCATTTCTTTCAGCATATGTATGGTTTTTTCTGTATTCTCTTTAGGCGAGTTTGGGCTTCTGTAGATGCATCCTATTTTGAGGCTTTCTTGTTTACTAGTACTTATTTCTAACCACAGCATCTCATCGAACTTGGTTTCTGGACTGATTTTCTTTGCTTTATAGGCTTTCTTTATAAATATCAGGATACCTCGTTTGTTTTTTTCATTGTAGAAGCTGTCATATTCACGGAGATTGTATATTTCATGTGCCTTTAGTCCTGATTTGTTATTTTTGGTATTGGATTCAGTTATGGCTATAATGTCTATATTTTTACTCTTGACTAATGTTTTTAACTCTGAAAATTTGTTCTGGGTGAGACAATCTGCGTTTGTATATAGTATCTCTAGATTATTAATGCAGTGTAATTCTTTACGTTCACACTTCTTTATATCTCCTGTACTGCTTTTGACATTAAAACTGTTTCCCTCTTTAGGGCTAAAACACGCTTTATTCTCGCTGCTCTACAGGTATGTAGTCTGTATTGTTCACTACAGTTCTACTTAATTGTGATAGTCCTCCAGGTACTGTAATATCACTCTCCCCTATCAGGTTTTCAATGATAGTAACATCATTTGTTAGTGTTTGTGAAAGGAACGGATCTTCTATTTCTTGCGATAGTCTTTGTGGTGATATTCTAACGCTTTGATCCATACTTTCCATGTTTGGAGGGTCAACGAGGATATTCTTACTCTCTTTCCTTTTCTTAATCTCCTCTCTTTTTTGGCATCTCTGTTCCTCTGTTAAATCTTTAGAAACAATGACTCTTGAAAAGTGTTGTTCTGCTATATCTTTTATATCTTTGGCTTTTATAAGTAGGTCTTTCCGTTGTTTTCGGCTTTTAAGGATTACTTTTAGGACTCTAGTTGTGTCTTTGTTCTTTTTACCTAGGCGGTAGGAGGTTTCAATTTCTAGGTTATGAATGCCTAACTTCTCAGCTATCCTTGTTACCCTTTCCTCATCAAATTCTTTATTCTCATAATTTATGGTGTTACTACCTTCTTGTAGATTAAATACAACAATATTTAGTTCTCTACGTCTTCTGTCTTCCATTTCGTTGCTTTTGGCTTCTATCATTTTACTTATTTTCTTCTCCAGGTCTGACTCTACCTCTTTCTTCATTATTTTTACTTCTTGTTTGACAGTTTGCTTAGTCTGGATATTCACATTACTCATTTTATGCTCTAGATCAGAAATTCTACTGTTTTGTTGTTTATTTATTTCTGATAGTTTCCTATCAATATTTGTTAGAGTAGGGGTGATGTATTTGCAACTTTTACAAGTGAAATTGAAACCATCTAATTCTCCATTGATGACCATCTCATATGCTCTAGATGATAGACCTGTACATTTTAAGCAAAATTTCTGGTTACAGGAAAAACAGTTGATAAATTTATCTTCCAAATCCTCAGAGCATTTAGAGCAGTTTTTATCATTACCATCTGGGCTTCCTGTACACTTTCGCTTAAGTTCTTGAGTTATTCTTCTTTCTAGTACTGTTTGGCGCAGTGGTGTGCTTTGTGCAGTTGGAAAGATAACTCTGTTTGGTTTTTCAGCCATTTTGATAATAAATTTCAAGCTTTGCAGAACAAAAGTGTCTTATGTTTCTTTTCTTTTAAAGTTTAGATGTATATTTACTTAGAATTTAAGTCTAGCAGTAAGTTTATAGTTTCTTTTAAAGTTTAGATGTATATTTACTTAGAATTTAAGTCTAGCAGTAAGTTTCGATAAGAAATATGGCAGTCCATCAAATCTTACGTCCACTTATGCAACTTATCATACTTAAATTACTTGTTGAAAGTTGTGGAATTAATCATATAACAGTGATTCACTAATCAAATATTTAATAGGTGTTGTATTTCAGGTTTTGTTCATTGGTGTGGGTCTATTTCCGAAAAGGATTGGGTTATTTTAATCAGCCACTTGTGTGCAACAACTTCAAGGGGGTGTACTCCGTCTTTAGTAAGAAGTGACTTAAGTGTTTCTTTTGTTTTGGTTGTGCCTTCCTCACTTTTTCTTTTCCTACTACGATGAATGAAGTCGCAATAGAATTTTGGGGAGGCGTAATTAAGTTCAGTGTTTATTTCTTGAATTAGGTTATTTATGGCCTGAACTTGTTCGTGTAATGGTGCGTCCAAGTTGGGGTCAGTAGGGGTAATTCTACCCTTAGTGCCGTTCCACACTTGTGTGAACACTGGCGGTACTTCTAGTAGACCTATATCAATTTTGTCCTCTGTTAGATGAATTTCTCTCAAGACGTTTAGGTGAGGTCTTATACGGTCTTCTACATCACTGTAGTGTTGATACCGTTGGTAAATAAATTGCTCCTCCTTGTATGTCAGGTCACACGTGAAGTGCCAGAATAACACTAGTGTTCTAGTGTTGTCACGGATTTTATGAATATTATCCACCAGAAATCTCACTCCGTCTCTTGTCTCACGGCCGCTCTGGCACCACCATATGAACTGCGCATCAAAGTGCTTCAATTTATCTTCTAGATTCTTTAGGTATTTTCCTTTACTATCTGTTAACAAGACGACACGCTTGTAATTTGGTATTCTGGCTATACGACTTTGTTTGTCAATAAACTCTTCAAGCTTCTTTATTTCCAGACTATCCATGCCTTAAAATCGGACTTCAGTAAAGGATTACATTTTTACATATTTTTTTTTATATTATTTAATTTCCTATGACTTATGATTTTCACTCTGAAATACTGCAGTCAGTCAAATCAGAGCGAATTTCATCAAATTACTAAATTAGAACTAATTGAAACAAGTTACATACTTATATTTTACCTAACAGTTAATTGATATATTCCTAGAGTGATGTGGAGCCTTAATTATGAAAAATTAAACGTGGATATTTAGAAATTTATTGGGTGCGCAGAGAAGACCAGTTGCCAAATCGGCTTTACCCGATTATCCTTACTTTTTTTTTTTTTTTGTTGATACACCTTTTTTATCAATTCATGATTTTGAAAGTATTAGGATTATATTGTAGGAGTATTTATTATATAGTGTTTTGATTACAGACGTAGAATATTGCAGTCAATCAAACTACGCCGATAATTTCCGAAACATAGAAGATTTGTGTTCTTGATACTGAGTACATTTTACATTTATCTAATAATTTTTATGATTATTAGGTAAATCTTGTTTATTTTGGATTATTAGGTACACCGTAATTGGTGTAAATAGGGTTCGGGGACCAAACAAGTGCCAATTACATTTTCACAGGGGGGTGGAAAGGGTTTGAATACTTCCCTTTTGTCTGTATAAATCTGTGTATTCTGTGACTCTGCACTTGATTTCGTCCCTCTTCCCGACTCCAAGCAATATCAATCAAGATTGAAAAATATATTTCAAAAAGAAAACACCTTATTATGCTAACTGAACATCTTCCTAAATTTTTGATTAAATTACAATCAAAATTCTGGAAAAAATATGGACACTTGAATATCAAGAGAAAGAAAAATGCAACAGATACGGTCGTGACTTCCCTCCGGTTTTTACATTTTTGTCTCAAGATGAGAAAAAAATAAAGATATTTTTGCTGATAATTTTGAGAAAAATTGAACAGTCTAACACAAACAAACGGTCGTGTGGTTTCTGATTATTTATTTCCTATGCATATTTGCCATTTTTTATTACTCCACTTGTAAAAGAAACTTAGAAGAAAAAATTTACAAAATTTTCAATATGGCGACGTATGATGAAATATCAGACGAATTTTCTAAGATTCAAAAATCAGAAAAATACGACCCAAAAAATAAATTTGACAAAAATTATCATGTCCTATAGGTAATATAACATTTCATTTCTGTTTTAGCACAAAAAAATTTAGAATTCGCTTGATATTGAACACGATAACACCGGATTTCTATTTTTCTTCTCAGCTGTCCAGAAAACCACGTCCTTCCATCAAACCGGAAGCCGGAAGTGGCACGAAATTGTACTAAATCCTAACTCTGTTACTTAAAATGTGTTCCCAAAATGTTCAGAATAGCACGCTAAATTTTCACAAAATGAACAGGCTAAGGCCTCTTCACAAATCTTGGAAAAAAAGCCCTGATAGGAGTCTGACAGACTCCTTATTAAGGAAAGTTAGTGTCTTACCCTGGATGAGGTATGTTAATTTTCAAATATTTATGCAAGAAAATACGTTTTTTACATGTTTGTCTTGCTCCAAAGAAGCAAGAGGGTGGACTCGTAGCCGCAGACCCATACCCATCTTCAAGTTTGTGGCTATGATATCGCAGCTAGGGGGTATCATATTCCGGCCCTCTCTCATGCTCACCCACCTCAGGGGTCTTGCTACCAATTTTTGTTTGGGGGCCAGGGGCCAGTGAAATTGGGAAAAATAGCGATGTTTTTACCTAAATTGGGAAAAACTAAAACAAGTTTGTATTCACACTGTCACTCAGTTTCTGCTGAATATAGACTGTAGTGATGTAAAATGCATTTGTACATACTCTTGTTTAAGAATCTACTCTAAAACTGTCTTCAAAATGATTGTAAATGAAGATGAGGTCTTGACATGGGGCATTCTGGGTCCTCATTAGGAATTTTCTACAGAGAATTGGGGAAAAATATACTTTTTGCCGTTGGGAACAGGGATGGGGTAATTAGTAATGTGTAATTAGCATTACATGTAATTAATTACTTAATTACAGTAATTGAATGTAATGTGTAATTGAATCCAAATTCAATTACATGTAATTGAAATGAAATTAATTACATTGCAAAATTGATGTAATTATCAATTACATTTTCAATTACTTCAATTACTTTTTGTGTTTTGAGGTTGTAAAATTGGATTGTGAATACTAGTTTTAAAACTGTATCATGGATATTGATAACAACCTCCTGCTTTTCCTCACTACATAATATGATTATTATATCACCTAGGAAATGGATTAGTCATTTCATTTAAAATCTGTTGGTTAGATATTTTTAAAGAAATATTAATGTATGAAAGAAGAAACAGCATTTTCTCCATATCCTCAATATTTTCTTTGCTATATAATGTACATGAATTCCAACTCCCATGTAATCAAGTGTGTAGAATTTTTCAAAGTCTAAAACTATAAAATTATAATTCAAACTATTTCAAAAGGAGAAAATGTTGTTATTAACAAATTATTATTTTCCCCATCCTTTTCCTAAGCCTTGTCTGTTAGGGACTTCAAATTTAGAGCATTATTGTCTTATGGACATAATAAACACCTGTGGTATTTAACCCTTTCCCAAACAAGACCAGTTATTGTCATCCAAAAAAAAGCAGTTGGTGAAAACATTAAGGAAAGGAAGGAATTGCTGATATTTTTAGCAATGTTCCCTTTCTTAGATTATTAAATTTGTAATGATATAATATGCAAATGTCATCAACTTTTGTTTAATCATTTGGTAAGCAGCAATTCATTTCAAATTCTATCATTCCGAAAATTGTGCCATTTGGGAATGGGTTAACCTGAGGTAACCTGCATGACAGTAGGTTATCCATTTTCACACCTTTGCCTGGGGGCATAGAGAGTCAATATTGCACCCTTCGTGCATTTTAGTTATCAACTTGAGAGCTTAGTGCAAAAATATTGTAACTACTTAAAATTTATCTGTACATAAGTTAACCCTGTCCTGAACGATAATTGTCAACCTATTGGACATCAAATCGAAGTTAGAAAATTCATATTTTATTGCAAAGAAAATATTGAGAGAGAATGAAAATTTTATGATTATCAGCAATTTCTTCTTTTCTCTCATTTTTTAATTCCCCCCAACCATTTCTACTATGGATGTTATAACCAGGTCTTGTTCGGGCAATGGTTAAAATAACTTTACCCTTGGGCTAAGCTTTCGACTACTGGAGTACTGAAACAATTTCTAGCTTAATTTTCTCTCTCATGTGATATATCCATTGAAATTATTTTTATCATTTTCATTCAGTTACAAACTGGACTGTTGAGTGGACATAGATTTTAATGAAAAAGTCAATGTATTTGTTCATTTTGAATTGCATGAAAATATATCAGGAACAATTTAGGCAAAATGAAAAAAAAAAATAGTCTAGTCTAGGCCCAAGATTTGATACATTTTCCAGAAGACCTAATTTTAGTCTGATCCAATTCAAAGATATTTAAATAAAAAAAATTTTAAAAGACAATTTCAAGAAAATGAAATTTTACATGTTCGTATCCATCCTGGAGACTGTGGAAAAAGCATGGCAAACAGTTAATTAAAGCAACAACAAAATCATCAAAGCAACCTTTTGCCTCAAAACTTTCCAAAGCATGAACTCCCGGAAGAAAAGGAAAATATTGGTTATCAGCTGTTTCTTCTTTCTTACAAAAGGCTTTTAAACTATAATATTCTACTAAATCACCAAAACTTGATTTATCCAAATACCAAGTTCCAGAATGGTTTCATTTCAAATGCTCTACAAACAACTAAGTAAATGTCACAAGTGGATGTGTTTTGTATTACATCAAATTATACAATCAGTGTTCCCACTGCCTTTTTGAACTGGGGGTTCCCTGTACCCTCTCCACATCCATATTTTCAAATTTTGGGGGTACCAAGACAAAACTGGGGGTACACCATATTTTGTCCCCCCCCCTTAAAAAGTTCAAAGTGGCATAACTCTAAAACTTATCACTGGATCAAGATGAAAAGCAACCAGGAAAACAATGATAGCCACGAATTTTGGAACTTTTTCACCTTCTTAGCGGTAGCCTTTGCTGTGACGATCTCACTAGTAGATTTAGATGGTGTGGGAGTTTGATTGTCTGCCGAGGTTGACTGCCGCGGAACTTGTCCCCACAGACTTGTTAGCGTGTTTTGTTTGGTCGCCATTTGCAGAAGAAATATATTTTAATGACGTCACGGGTAGGAATGACGCAATGAGAAGCATTCAGGAACACTCGGCAACAATCGGAATATTTCTCGACCATTTACGACATGTAAATGCGATTCTACACTAATGAAAACGGCAGAAAGAAGTCCGAAAAGCAATCGGATATTTCCGTATGACTTTATCACCCACTACGGAAATACACGTTATATTTACGACTTGGTGGGGATTTCCAATCGTTTTCCGATAGGTTGCTTTTTTTAAACACCGGAGATTCAGAAAAATGACATGCGCAGATGTATCAAGTACGAGGAGCCTTGTTGACATTTAACATGGAGTCTCTTTATGTACATCAATTTGACTAATTTCATGGGGAATTAGCTTACGTGCCGGTCACGTAGAGCGTCTTTTATTTTTTAAAATTTGTACGTTCTGTCAAAAAAATTTACGTGTTTCACGTAAAATATTACGTGAATGGGAACGCTGACAATACATATGGAAAAGAAGAAAATGTTGATTGTCAGAACGTTCTTCCTTTGTCTAGAGCTCAGTTTTCTAAAGTAATGTGTAATTGTAATTAATTACATAGGCAAAGTAATTGTAATGTAATTAATTACATTTGAAAATACATGTAATAGTAATTGTAATGGTAATTGAAGATTTTCAATGTAATTGTAATGGTAATTAATTACATTGCAATGTAATTGACCCCAACCTAATCCGAATCATATCTGATCAAAAATCGCTTTTTGACATTCGGATAACGCTCATTTTGATCAGAACTAGGTCCTATTTGAAAAGGCAAGAAAACAGCGCCTAAAGTTAGGCGGCATTTCATCGTCTGTTTATGTGTATTATATCCAACACTCGGTAAAATTCTATAGGGTATAGATCAATCAATCATTTTTTGTCATACCTGACCTAAAATTTCAATTCAAATCGGCCTGCTAAAAGAGTATTAGCTTTTGTATCTCGACAACCCCCGATTGTCGCTTCGACTCGCGGCCATTTTTTTGGTAAATCACGTGACCAGATCTCGTTAGAAAATAAACCGGAAGTTAGGAAATCCTTTACTGTCACGTGACCGCCTTTGTTTACGAATTTCTCTCGAGTCACGTGATCGACGTAACCCATACTTTTGCCAAATCCAGTTGGCAAAACTGCTAAAGTGTCCCTTCCATGTAAAACATTGTTAATTATCTCGACCTGTTCCGCTCGCAGTTGGAAAAGGTATTTCCTTTCATGCAGAATTTGGTTTATCTCGTCCTCCATGATAAGAGACCCAACATAGTAGCAAACATTATTGGTGCGAATACTACACGGAACGCTTCTGACATATTTTATTTATTTTTTCATAAAATCATTTTTTTCTAACTCGTTGTTTTTATATTAAGCCAGAAAGGGTCCTCAACATGAAAAAAAAAATTATTCTGAATTCTTATTTTCGAAAATTCTTATATTTAGACCGTTACGTCATAGTTTAGGGAAACCCGCATTCCGAGAGCGAGATCTCGCGTTAGTCATGTGGTTTTAAATGGTGGGTCATTGTAAACAAAAGCAGTTCAGGTGAGGGTTGTTGCAAAACATTGCCTATAAACCTTTTTGAAATACTTTTTGGTCTTGAATTTTTTATCATACACGCCAATAAATAGTACATTGATCGGTATCATAAGGCTTTTTGGGGATAGCGTTTAAGATAATTAAACAATCGGACGATGAAATGCTGACATAACTTTTCTCCGGTTTTTGAATAGGACCTAGTTCTGATCAAAATGAGCGTTATCCGAATGTCAAAAAGCGATTTTTGATCAGATATGATTCGGATTAACCCCAACCCTGGTTGGGAATGGGGCCCAATAACGGCTCCAAATTTTGGCAAACGAGACCCCTGCACCTGTGCTTTTGATATTCCTTAAACAACTTCATACTTAACCATTATTCAAAAGCCCAAATGGCCCAAGAGATGACATGTATTTTTTTGCTGCACTTTCTGGTTAATAGCCTGCTCGAAGTAGATTTGAAATTGCAGTAAAAATTTTAAATGTTGATGATCAAAATTGAATAGGAAATTCCTACCTGTACATGTAGAGTTTGCAATTTTCGTCACTGTATAAAAACCATCGCTGTCGATTCATTTTCAAATTCCCTATACCCTTGGCTCTATGTTGTAACCAACCACATAGCTTCTCTTCCGGGTTTTTAAATTCGTCCTGAACCTTTACAGTTTTATCTGAAAAATCAGAATTGTTTGATGCTCCATTGTGATTATTTATGTCGCCCTCGGTATGCATCACTTGTCCATCATCGTTGGGTGGAATGTCATCGCCTATCATGTCTTTATTTTCCATTTCTTCCTCGTTTTCATGATCTTTGTTCCCGATGAGCCTGATGGCCATAAGTCGCAAGTCATAAGTGGGATTGTAACAGACTGGTTGACAGAATTACGTCCCTTGCTTGAATCTTCTGCGGAAAAAGGGCAAAGCATCATTAGATTTCGCGTTTTTTGCCAAGGTAAACAAGGAAGAAAAATAGGATGTCAATTTATTAATTTGTGATATTGACGATTGTTAGAGTAAACAGTGGGTATCTACAATTTGTGCAAAACAGATACAGAATAATATATATAGTATTCTATTGTTAGTACCGGTCTTTTTTGTGTAAATTCTTCGAAGTCTTGTAAACATTTAGCCAAACACTTTACTACTGGTCAGCACTTTCTTATTTTTCTTCAATGAATTTTTATCTTGAAGTTAAATTTTTAACGAAAGTCCAAGTTTGGTAAACAACTAATCTACGTCTTTGAAAGGAAGGATGATCAGAAAACATTGAAGGAAAAGTAGATCTACAGTTGAGAACATCATGAAATACACGGAGACACGGTTTGAGAATGTGGTTCAATCCGCCATCTTAAACCACAAACCGTGCGGATACTTGGAGTAAACAAACCGGTCACGCGATCATTTCCCTCTTTGTGTAACGGGTTTAGCAGAGATTTTGCTGGACGAATATATTTCTTTTTCGTTAAGGCATTACCAACTTTCAGCATTAATATCTCGACAACTACGCCTGATTATTAAAAATGTGTAGGTAGTTAGAAAGTTTAAATCACATTCTTTAAACAAAGGGTTTTGTTTATTAAATTTTAACAATGGATTTTTGAAATATTCTGCCTCAAAAATGGTATCCGGTAACATTAAAGACCGAGGTAGTACCCTCGATGAAAAAATGAAAATGAGGCTATGACGTCATGCCGACTAATTCTATGAGCAAATGAATTAAAGATCAAATGGATTGATTGATTGGAATTTTACGTCCCACTCAACAGCTAAGGTCATATGATATGGAGACGGGACCTCGGTTTAAAGTCTCATCCGAATGACTGGAGAGGCGGGGATCGAACCAGCGACCCCTGTATTTCAAGTCCAGCGTGTTACCACTGCACCACCTCCGCCCCTTATAGACGAATGGAATGAGTGTTTAGAATGATTTTGTAGAATATTTTAAGCGTCTTGAATGATTTTGTGTATCTCAAAAATTGATAACACGCCCACGATAACCTTTTAACTAATCAAACATGATCTTAAAAAAGTAATAGCCTGATATCGGAAATTTACTAATATAGGAGCTTATAGGTATGAAGGTTTATCGATAATACACCCATGATAATAACTCAGCCAATGAAATGCCTTCTTTTTATAGCAACGAATTAAACCAGTGAACGTTATGAACTTTTATTTAGCGTTGTTAATTTTTTTTGCGTGTTTGAATGTTTTTGTGATCGTAATGAATGAACGCATGAGTGGAATGATTTTGATCGGAATAGAATGGAATTAATGTCAATTTCATGATGTTCTTAACTGTAGTTTTTCTAACAGTAACAATGTCATTTCCCCCTTTTCTTGCAATATTTCATGTGCTACATATTTTTAAAGTAACTTCATATTTATTCACACCTATTTTGTTTTCTGCAGTAACTTTCAATCATGACAACCAAAAAAAATACTCCATTTGAGATGGGGTTGAAAGATAGGCAGACCGTCTTGAAAAAATGTGCCATCCTGCGAGTGTTGAAACTATTAACCAGAGTCTCAATAGGGAAATGGATTTTCAAAATGTATTGTTCCATTTATGGGTCATCAAACCCTTAGTTGCGGGTAATCATTACAATCATATCATTGAGACAATCATATCATTGAGACAAATCCCACCCACAACATTTTGTTTCGATTTTTAAATAACAAATGTAGAATACAGTACTGCTTGCATGTTTTTTGCCTAGAACACTTGCCTTCTGCGGTGTGGAAAATGGAGGTGATTGTCCATTGCGACCACCACGTTTTTCCCCTCACATTTTCTTCCCATTACCAGAAATTGCTGTGGTGGATGGGAAATCATGAATTATGATGATCTGGAAATAGATTGGAAATGCTAGGTATATTCTAAACTTGTCCATGCAAATCACCCTGATTGGCAGTGGTTGAGTGGACAATTGCAGACGTAAATAGCAGTGATTCCATGGGTTTGGTTGGAAAAACACGCTCACCATGGCCATCACATTTTTCCACCCAAATCCGCCCAAATCCACCCCAAATCAAATGGCAGTGATATGTGGAAATAGGCAAAACAAATGAGAACTGTACTGTATATATACTAGTTTCTTAAAATAAAATAGCCATAGATGGAATATGTCACGGAGACCCAGATAGTTTCTTAAAGTAAATTCAATGTGGCCATAGGTGGGATATGTGATAGGGTCCTATATATACTGAGAGGCAAAAATAAGTATACACCCTTGTTCTTCCACATTTTCTGAGAAAACGATTGATATATTATTACAATTTTTTAACGTCACCGAAAGCGATCGTTTGTTTGATGTAAACTTCTTCGCCTACCCTTCTTTACGCCCTTCCTTCCATTGCATAAGTTTTTTCATAGCGCACAGCGTCATCGAAAAAGGGGATTTAATTAATTAATTAAAGCAAGAATTCCCGTTGAAACAATTCCGACATTAACGAACAGATTTTGATTTTTTTTTACAGAAAGTGGCTTATCACCTTGGACCATGCGTATATTGTAAGTAATGTTCCATATTACGATATGTCATGGCAAAAGGGGGCTTGATGTAAACAAGTTATCTGACATAATTCCCTCTAAATGTATGGACAGGTTTTGATAAAAATTTGCACAGAACGTTCCTATGCGACATGACTAAGTGTATAATTTATTTATAGTGTCACGTTTCTTTCATATTATGCCGCGTCATAGAAAAATGGATCTTTACAGCAAAAAAGGGCATATTTATCAATTTCTACCAGCCACCGGGAATTTTGTTATAATGTAAGAGAAAAATTAACGTTGTGATTTGTTGTGACAAAGTATGAACAACAACATTTGATGCTCCATAATGGCGCACATGCAAAATTTGCAAAATCGGCCCGTAGCAAGAGCATGGGTAATCAAGCAATTTCGGGTGAAATTTAACAACATTGTATTATTTGTTTAGGTGTAGAAATGAATAGTACAAAATTTTGAGTCGATATGATGAAAATTAAGAGAGATATCGAAAAACAAAAAGTGTATACTTTCTTTTGCCTCTCAGTATAGTATCTTAAAGTAAATTTACTGTGGCCATAAGTGGGATATGGGA
Organism: Fragum sueziense; assembly: GCA_963680895.1. Taxonomy (NCBI): domain Eukaryota; kingdom Metazoa; phylum Mollusca; class Bivalvia; order Cardiida; family Cardiidae; genus Fragum; species Fragum sueziense. Next base: position 30,501,447 of record OY804594.1, on the reverse strand, counting down.
TAAGGTCCTATATAGTTTCTTAAAGTAAATTCACTGTGGTCATAGGTGGAATATGTGATGAAGTCCTATATAGTTTCTTAAAGTAAATTAACTGTGGCCATAAGTGGGATATGTGATAGAGTCCTATATAGTTTCTTTAAGTAAATTCACTATGGTCATAGGTGGGATATGTGATAGGGTCCTATATAGATTCTTAAAGTAAATTCACTGTGGCCATAGGTTGGATATGTCATAAGGTCATATAAAGATTCTTAAAGTAAATTTACTGTGGCCATAGGTGGGATATGTGATAGAGTCCTATATAGTTTCTTAAAGTTAATTCACTGGGCCACAGGTGGGATATGTGATAGGGTTCTTTATAGTTTCTTTAAGTAAATTCACTGTGGCCATAGGTGGGATGTGTGATAGAGTCCTGTAGAGTTTCTTAAAGTAAATTCACTGTGGCCATAGGTGGGATAGGTGATAGGGTTCTACATAGTTCTTAAAGTAAATTCACTGTGGCCATAGGTGGGATAGGTGATAGGGTTCTACATAGTTCTTAAAGTAAATTAACTGTGGCCATGAGTGGGATATGTGATAGGATCCTATATAATTTCTTAAAGTTAATTCACTGTGGTCATATGTGGGATGTGTGATAGAGTCCTATACAGTATCTTAAAATTTATTCACTGTGGCCATATGTGGGATATGTAATAAGGTCCTATATAGTTTCTTTAAGTAAATTCACTGTGGCCATAGGTGGGATATGTGATAGAGTCTTATATAGTTTAAAGTAAATTTACTGTGGCCATAGGTGGGATATGTGATAAGGTCCTATATAGTTTCATAAAGTTAATTCACTGTGGCCATAGGTGGGATGTGTGATAGAGTCCTTTATAGTTTCTTAAAGTAAACTCACTGTGGCCATGAGTGGGATATGTGATAGAGTCCTATATAGTTTCTTAAAGTAAATTTACTGTGACCATAGATGGGATATGTGATAGGGTCCTATATAGTTTCTTAAAGTAAATTTACTGTGACCATAGATGGGATATGTGATAGGGTCCTATATAGTTTCTTAAAGTGAATTTACTGTGGCAATAGGTGGGATATGTGATAGAGTCCTACATAGTTTCTTAAAGTAAATTCACTGTGACCATAGATGGGATATGTGATAGGGTCCTATATAGTTTCTTAAAGTAAATTTACTGTGGCCATAGGTGGGATATGTTATAGAGTCCTATATAGGTTCTTAAAGTTAATTTACTGTGGCCATAGGTGGGATATGTCAAAGAGTCCTACATAGTTTCTTAAAGTAAATTCACTGTGGCCATAGATGGGATATGTGATAGGGTTCTATAAAGTTTCTTTAAGTAAATTCACTATGACCATAGGTGGGATATGTGATAGGGTCCTATATAGTTTCTTAAAACTAATTCACTGTGGCCATAGATGGGATATGTGATAGGGTCCTATATAGTTTCTTAAAGTAAATTCACTGTGGTCATAGGTGGGATGTGTGATAGGGTCCTATATAGTTTCTTTAAGTAAATTCACTGTGGCCATAGGTGGGATGTGTGATAGAGTCCTATATAGTTCTTCAAGTAAACTCACTGTGGCCATAAGTGGGATATGTGATAGAGTCCTATATAGTTTCTTAAAGTAAATTCACTGTGGCCATAGGTGGGATATGTGATAGAGTCCTATATAGTTTCTTAAGGTAAACTCACTGTGGCCATAAGTTGGATATGTGATAGAGTCCTATATAGTTTCTTAAAGTTAATTCACTGTGGCCATAGGTGGGATATGTGATAGGGTCCTATATAGTTTCTTTAAGTAAATTCACTGTGGTCATAGGTGGGATGTGTGATAGAGTCCTATATAGTTTCTTAAGGTAAACTCACTGTGGCCATAAGTGGGATATGTGATAGAGTCCTATATAGTTTCTTAAAGTTAATTCACTGTGGCCATAGGTGGGATATGTGATAGAGTCCTATATAGTTTCTTAAAGTAAATTTACTGTGGCCATAGGTGGGATGTGTGATAAGAGTCCTATATAGTTTCTTGAAGTAAATTCACTGTGCCCATATATGGGTCATGTGATAGGGTCCTATATAGTTTCTTAAAGTTAATTCACTGTGGCCATAGGTGGGATATGTGATAGGGTCCTATATAGTTTCTTAAAGTTAATTCACCATAGGTGGGATATGTGATAGGGTTCTTTATAGTTTCTTTAAGTAAATTCACTGTGGCCATAAGTTGGATATGTGATAGAGTCCTATATAGTTTCTTTAAGTAAATTCACTGTGGCCATAAGTTGGATATGTGATAGAGTCCTATATAGTTTCTTAAAGTAAACTCACTGTGGCCATAAGTTGGATATGTGATAGAGTCCTATATAGTTTCTTTAAGTAAATTCACTGTGGCCATAGATGGGATGTGTGATAGAGTCCTATATAGTTTCTTAAATTAAATTCACTGTGGCCATAGGTGGGATAGGTGATAGGGTTCTACATAGTTCTTAAAGTAAATTCACTGTGGCCATAGGTGGGATATGTGATAGAGTCCTATATAGTTTCTTAAAATTAATTCACTGTGGCCATAAGTGGGATATGTGATAGGGTCCTATATAGTTTCTTAAAGTAAATTCACTCAGGCCATGGGTGGGATATGTGATAGAGTCCTATATAGTTTCTTCAAGTTAATTCACTGTGGCCATAGATGGGATATGTGATAGGGTCCTATATAGTTTCTTAAAGTAAATTCACTGTGGCCATGGGTGGGATATGTGATAGAGTCCTATACAGTTTCTCAAAGTAAATTCACTGTGGCCATAGGTGGGATATGTGATAGGGGTCTATATAGTTTATTTAAGTAAATTCACTACGGTCATAGGTGGGATATGTGGTAGGGACCTATATAGTTTCTTAAAATAAATTCACTGTGGCCATAGGTGGGATATGTGATAAGGTCCTATATAGTTTCTTAAAAGTAAATTCACTGTGGCCATAGGTGGGATATGTGATAGGGTTCTATATAGTTTCTTAAAGTTAATTCACTGTGGCCATAGGTGGGATATGTCATAAGGTCCTATAAAGATTCTTAAAGTAAATTCGCTGTGGCCAGAGGTGGGATAAGTGATGGGGTCCTATATAGTTTCTTAAAGTTAATTCACTGTGGCCATAGGTGGGATGTGTGATAGAGTCCTATATAGTTTCTTAAAGTAAATTTACTGTGGCCATAGGTGGCATATGTCATAGGTCCTATAAAGTTTCTTGAAGTAAATTCACTGTGGCCATAGATGGGTCATGTGATAGGGTCCTATATAGTTTCTTAAAGTAAATTCACTGTGGCCATAGGTGGGATATGTGATAGGGTTCTATATAGTTTCTTAAAATAAATTCACTATGGCCATAGGGGGATATGTGATAGGGTTCTATATAGTTTCTTAAAGTAAATTCACTGTGGCCATATGTGGAATATGTGATAGCATTCTATATAGTTTCTTTAAGTATATTCACTGTGGCCATAGGTTGGATGTGTGATAGGGTCCTATATAGTTTCTTAAAATAAATTCAATGTGGCCATAGGTTGGATATGTGATAGGGTCCTATATTGTTTCTTAAAATAAATTCACTGTGGCCATAAGTGGGATATGTGAAAAGGTCCTATATAGTTTCTTAAAATAAATTCACAGTGGCCATAGATGGGTCATGTGATAGGGTCCTATATAGTTTCTTAAAGTAAATTCACTGTGGCCATATGTGGGATATGTGATAATGTCCTATATAGTTTCTTAAAGTAAATTCATTGTGGCCATAGGTGGGATATGTGATAAGGTCCTATATAGTTTCTTAGAATAAATTCGCTGTGGCCATGGGTGGGATACGTAATAAGATCCTATATATTTTCTTAAAGTAAATTCACTGTGGCCATAGATGGGTCAAGTGATAGGGTCCTGTATAGTTTCTTATGATTTATTCACTGTGGCCATAGGTGGGATATGTCATAGGTCCTATAAAGTTATTAAAGTTGATTCACTGTGGCCATAGATGGGTCATGTGATAGGGTCCTATATAGTTTCTTAAAGTAAATTCGCTGTGGCCATAAGTGGGACATGTGATAGGGTCCTATATAGTTTCTTAAAGTAAATTCACTGTAGCCATAAGTGGGATATGTCATAGGGTCCTATATAATTTCTTAAAGTAAATTCACTGTGGCCATAGGTGGGATATGTGATATGGTCCTATATAATTTCTTAAGTAAATTCACTGTGGCCATAGGTGGGGTATGTGATAGGGTCCTATATAGTTTCATAAAGTAAATTCACTGTGGCCATAGGTGGGATATGTGATAAGGTCCTATATAGTTTCTTTAAGTAAATTCACTGTGACCATAGGTGGGATATGTGATAGAGTCATATATAGTTTCATAAAGTAAATTCACTGTGGCCATAGGTGGGATATGTGATAGAGTCATATATAGTTTCATAAAGTAAATTCACTGTGGCCATAGGTGGGATATGTGATAGGGTCCTATATAGTTTCTTAAAGTAAATTCACTGTGGCCATAGGTGGGATATGTGATAAAGTCCTATATAGTTTCTAAAAGTTAATTCACTGTGGCCATAGGTGGGATGTGTGATGAGGTCCTATATAGTTTCTTAAAGTTAATTCACTGTGGTCATAGGTGGGATATGTGATAAGGTCTTATATAGTATCATAAATTAAATTCAATGTGGCCATCAGTGGGATATGTGATAGGGTCCTATATAGTTTCTTAAAGTAAATTCACTGTGGCCATAAGTGGGATATGGGATAAGGTCCTTTATAGTTTCTTAAAGTAAATTCACTGTGGCCATAGATGGGATATGTCTTAGGGTCCTATATAGTTTCTTAAAGTAAATTCACTGTGGCCATAGATGGGATATGTGATAGGGTCCTATATAGTTTCTTTAAGTAAATTCACTGTGGTCATAGGTGGGATATGTGATAAGGTCCTACATATTTTCTTAAAGTAAATTCACTGTGGCCATAAGTGGGATATGTGATAGGGTCCTATATAATTTCTTAAAGTAAATTCACTGTGGCCATAAGTGGGATATGTGATAGGGTCCTATATAGTTTCTTAAAGTAAATTCACGGTGGCCATAGATGGGATATGTGATATAGTCTTATATAGTTTCTTAAAATAAATTCACTGTGGTCATAAGTGGGGTATGTGATAGGGTCCTATATAGTTTCTTAAAGTAAATTCACTGTGGCCATAGGTGGGATATGTGATAGGGTCCTATATAGTTTCTTAAAGTAAATTCACTGTGGCCATAAGTGGGGTATGTGATAGAGTCCTATATAGTTTCTTAAAGTAAATTCACTGTGGCCATAGGTGGGATATGTGATAGGGTCCCATATAGTTTCTTAAAGTAAATTCACTGTGGCCATAAGTGGGGTATGTGATAGAGTCCTATATAGTTTCTTAAAGTAAATTCACTGTGGCCATAAGTGGGGTATGTGATAGGGTCCTATATAGTTTCATAAAGTAAATTCACTGTGGCCATAAGTGGGATATGTGATAGGGTCCTATATAGTTTCTTAAAGTAATTTCACTGTGGCCATATGTGGGATATGTGATAGAGTCCTATATAGTTTCTTAAAGTAAATTCACTGTGGCCATAGGTGGGATATGTGATAAAGTCCTATATAGTTTCTAAAAGTTAATTCACTGTGGCCATAGGTGGGATGTGTGATGAGGTCCTATATAGTTTCTTAAAGTTAATTCACTGTGGTCATAGGTGGGATATGTGATAAGGTCTTATATAGTATCATAAATTAAATTCAATGTGGCCATCAGTGGGATATGTGATAGGGTCCTATATAGTTTCTTAAAGTAAATTCACTGTGGCCATAAGTGGGATATGGGATAAGGTCCTTTATAGTTTCTTAAAGTAAATTCACTGTGGCCATAGATGGGATATGTCTTAGGGTCCTATATAGTTTCTTAAAGTAAATTCACTGTGGCCATAGATGGGATATGTGATAGGGTCCTATATAGTTTCTTTAAGTAAATTCACTGTGGTCATAGGTGGGATATGTGATAAGGTCCTATATATTTTCTTAAAGTAAATTCACTGTGGCCATAAGTGGGATATGTGATAGGGTCCTATATAATTTCTTAAAGTAAATTCACTGTGGCCATAAGTGGGATATGTGATAGGGTCCTATATAGTTTCTTAAAGTAAATTCACGGTGGCCATAGATGGGATATGTGATATAGTCTTATATAGTTTCTTAAAATAAATTCACTGTGGTCATAAGTGGGGTATGTGATAGGGTCCTATATAGTTTCTTAAAGTAAATTCACTGTGGCCATAGGTGGGATATGTGATAGGGTCCTATATAGTTTCTTAAAGTAAATTCACTGTGGCCATAAGTGGGGTATGTGATAGAGTCCTATATAGTTTCTTAAAGTAAATTCACTGTGGCCATAGGTGGGATATGTGATAGGGTCCCATATAGTTTCTTAAAGTAAATTCACTGTGGCCATAAGTGGGGTATGTGATAGAGTCCTATATAGTTTCTTAAAGTAAATTCACTGTGGCCATAAGTGGGGTATGTGATAGGGTCCTATATAGTTTCATAAAGTAAATTCACTGTGGCCATAAGTGGGATATGTGATAGGGTCCTATATAGTTTCTTAAAGTAATTTCACTGTGGCCATATGTGGGATATGTGATAGAGTCCTATATAGTTTCTTAAAGTAAATTCACTGTGGCCATAGGTGGGATATGTGATGCAGTCCTATATAGTTTCTTAAGTAAATTCACAGTGGCCATAAGTGGGATATGTGATAAGGTCCTATATACTTTTTTAGATTAAATTCACTGTGGCCATATGTGGGAAATGTGATAGAGTCCTGTATAGTTTCTTTAAGTAAATTCAATGTGGCCATAGGTGGGATATGTGAAGAGACATATATAATTTTTAAAGTAAATTCACTGTGGCCTTAGGTTGGATATGTGATAAGGTCCTATTTAGTTTCCTTATGGAAATTCGCTGTGGCCACTCGTGGGATGTGTGATAGGGTTCTATATAGTTTCTGGAAGTGATTTACTGGGGCGAGAGATGGGATATTTTATAAGAGTTCTATATAGTTTATTAGAGTAATAAAGGTGAAAAATTCAAATGAAAATTTAATGAATGTTTTAGGTTCATTTGCATTTCATAGATATATACATATTGTTTTAATTTTTTTCAGTGATTCCTTGCGAAGATCTTAAAGGATATCATACCGCAGAACAGACTTTTGAGAGTTGCTGCAGTTTCAGATGTGTCATGCCAGAACACCAACGACAAACAACTATTAACATTCACTTGCTGACACCTGTGCTTGCCTATATGTAGAGTTGCCATTTTTGACTCGAATAAGTTTCGACAATAACCGGAAAACTGGTCTCCTGATGCACATCTTAATCATGAACAAATCTAAGGAAATGGTTGTTGCGGATATAACCAGTGTTAGCGCTCAAGAGGTTCCAGCAGACAGTCACAATTAGTGAATAGTAAAAACTTGGACAACATATTTGTGACCTGCCACCGTTTGATTTTGGAGTGTGATTGGCTCTCAGCGTGATTAGAAAAAGTACAACAGAAGGTACACATGTCCTTGAACGTCACAGAATAGACAGTCAAATAGATAAGTGTTACAATTCATATGTGAAGCGTCATACAATTCATGGACAATGCTACATATCAACTTTCAAGGACAAAGTTACATGTCGCCTTTTGACCTGGATTCAAGAAACTATGTACAAATGTTGCACACATGGAACAAGATGTCATTTTTTATGCTGGCAGAGATAGACAAATCCCAAGTCAACTTTGTTAAAAAGTTCTGTCAGCACTCTATTGTTCTCTGACTAGAAAGGAAGCTTTCTGAAAATCCAGATCAGTGACTTTTCTGGTCATGTGACAAGGCGCTAGAGGGAGATATTTGATAAACATTTATTTTTCGAAGTTCGAATACAATCACTATGGATAGTTTACGATCTCAGCTAATAATTTATGTAGCATGTTTTTATGCACCACGTATGGAAAGATCGGTCATATTGTTTTACTCGTGTCTGTCCGTCTGTCTCTCTGTCCGTCTGTCTGTCTGACAACTTAACATTTTACCTTTTCTCCAAAAGCATTCGACATACAACGCTTAAATTTGGTATTTAACTCCCTTTCAATGATAGCTATCTGTTTCATGCAATATGACCTTCCTCAAGGTCATCCGTTAACCCTTAAGTCATCAACCCTTTGCACGAAAACTTAGCATTTTAGAAAATGGTCATTTCGGGGGCATTCGTGTTTCACAAACACATCTTTTTTTCTACACGTTCATTCTGTTTCGTAACTGTGCGGTAATGTTGAATTTGAATTTGAGTATATATTTGAATCTTGCTTTCAAAAAACGAAACGACACCTTGTCAATGCAGGCCAATGAATTGCAGTAACTATACAATCGGTTTCTCGATGACTTAGTGCGAGACTATTGTAAATACTCTTTCAATAGTTTGTCAATAAGCCGCCGTTTTACTGATTTTACAGTTTACTATTTATCATCAATATAATGTATGATATATAAATACAACCTTTTCAGTAATATATTTCAAACAACAATAAAATCAATCGTGAATTTCGCCATAGCAGATAACCTCGCCTACAACATAGGGAGGCGTATTTGCTATGTCGAAATATCAGAATATATAATCAAATGCAACTTGTCCTCCATAGCAAATTTTCAAACAGAACAATTACATTCATAACGCGTGATCAATAATTTACTTATTATGTTTTTGTAATTTATATTTATGACTGTAAACTTTGTACAGTTTTTGTCAATAAATTTTTGTTCAGTTCAGTTCAGGTAATAAATACGATATATATATTGACCAAACACGAAGGAGATACTGGTACCTACTACTCATTTTCAGCTAGCGGTCGCGGGAATGAAGAAGTTGCGAGCCGGGCGGCCGGACAATTAATAATGGTCTCTAGGCGCTTTGGTATATATTTCAAATGTTGGTGAAATGGCGTTAATCCTTAGTCAATCAACCAAAAGACAAGCGAAAGATTTTTCGTCTGTTGTGTGTCTGTCCATTAACCCTTTCCCAAACGACACATTTTAGGTTGGCCCAATTTGAAAAATGCTACAGTGACAAAAATGATGTGACTAAAGGTAAAATTTGTTTGTAACATAGCTCAGAAAATATTGAGCGGAAAGGACAAAATGCCGATTATCAACATTTTCTTCTTTTGCCTCAATGTTTTCCTAAACGGCCTCTATTAGAGACGTCAAAAGCAGGTATTGTTTGGGAAAGGGTAAAGCCTTTACCCTCAGATTGATCGCCGGATACCGTATGACTGGTATCTCAGTCGGTAACGGCGTTGACGATACCCCGGTAATTCCGATGATTGTTGGTTCGAATGCCAGATTGGTTCAGTTAGTTGGAAAAGAAGGTCATCAACAGCGATAATTTAAAAACATTCATGACATAACTAATTCTTTCCGAAACGGCAAAATGTGGCGGTGTTCCACATAGGAAGGGGCTGCAGATAACAGAATGATTTTTAAAGTAGAAATGTGCTTTATAGCATAGAAAATATTGAAGGAAAAGACATGGAAATTGGTGAATATCAATCAATATTTTCTTCTTTTCTATCATTTTCCCCAAACCTTTTCAACCGTGGACGTCAAAACTAGATATTGCTTTGAAAAGGGTCACTTAAACGCCACCTTATCTTAATATACTATGAAAGGGATATGGGTAGAAGAAGCGATTAATTCATTTTTCTCTTTACACGGTGGAGATTGTGCACCATTGGATGGATAACGACTACCGACAAAACTAGTCTCGATTCTGATTAGATATTTTGCAATAACTCTCTTACATCTGCGTCAATTTTCAAAAGGTTTGTTGCGTGCATCCAGTTGCGCCTTATTCAGCTCTTTCATCGGATGTATGGCTTATTAGAAAACTCTTGATACTTTTCCCAAAATATTGTCACAATACATGCAACAAACCGCTTGAAAATTGACAGAAACAAGAAAATTATTGCAAAATTTCTTACCTGAAGCGGGGCGAATTTGTCCGTAGATTTATCTATCCCATGGTGCACAATCTCCACCGTGTTTAGTGTCTCCACCCTTTCCAACTGCCACTTAGCAAATATTCTCGACAAAATCATTTGTCTCTCACCAACTTATTCGAAATACCAATATTTACGCGTGATGAGCAGCTGGTCAATCGGATTTGGTGTTGAGTTTGCACTAATACACTGAACTTATTGGTGGTTGCACAAGCCGCCGTTAAATAACGGAAAATGATCTGTTGCTGCGCTTACCCTCAATCAATGATACATGTGGAATATTCCGAATACAAAAACGGGTATGTGTATAATGAGAGATTGAAAACATGGGGAGGAAATGAGAAAGTAGTGAATCACCATTTTCTTATTTTTTTTCAAATATCGACAGATCATCCGGTGAGTATTATCCGGTATTCAGCCATTTCAAGCAGAAATCGGACAATGGTTGTATGAAAATGTTAAGATATACTAGGACGATGTCTGAATTGTTTGTTTTTTCTTTGGTCAACTATCATCTTGACTCATCGGAAAAGCTCCGACCTTTTTCTGGCTAATAAAAGACAAAGTTAACACATGATACCGGTATAAGCGTGGTCAAATTTTAAAAGCACTGCTAAAGACTACAAAATGTATGCTGATAAAATGAGATTTGTATTCAAAGTTGCACTGAAAATAATTAGGCATAGAAGAAAGGTTATTAGCATTTCCTTCTTCTGTCTCAATGTTTTCCAAAGCGTTTCAGTTAAAGGACGTCAAAACTAGGTCTAGTTTGGGAAAGGGTTAATGTCCCCTACGACGAAGCTCACCGAATGTCGCTATAACACGTCGTTTCCGACTAAACCGGCCTTTATCAATCAATTAATGTCAATGCTTCGGATGTTGTCGATAATTCTTATCTTATAAACAATGAGTTCTCGTATTAGGTGTACCAGCACATGTTCGAATGATTTCCAGCGGATACGGGCATAATAACTGGTTCAAGTTCAGTTTCACATCGAAACTGATAGACAGTGTTGATTTTTCAGCGTTTCCCTTACTTGTTCACCTATAACACGATTGGTAACCCATGTGAATTTTTGGAAACGTGCACACGCCGCTTCAATGTAGTTTCTTCTAATTTCGCGGCTTATACAGTGCACCGGACGTGTTATTGATGGCGCAATTCCTAGTTCTAAATCGCTTTACACCAAATCCCGTGGGTTTTTCAAACAATCAAACGCATTTTTCGCGACAGACGTAAACGTCTTGCATTTTTTCGCGGGTACAGAAAAACGCTTGCGTTTGAATGTTTGAAAAAAGCATGGTGTTTGACGTAGAGTGAGTGAGAATCGGGAATGGCCCTTTACTTTATCTCGTCAAAATCCGTTGAATATAAGCTGGAGAAAAAAAAAGAAAGAAAAAACTATTTTGAAGCGAGCGATTTTAGGACCGGCTTCGGTTGACACTATATAGCTTGACCCATTATTGGGAACAAGCGCTGTTCTATCTATTAGATTCACTCTAGCTGCGATATCGTAGCCACAAACTTGATGATAGGTAATGGTTTGTGGCTACGAGTCCACCCTATTCCTTCTATGGAGCAAGACAAAAAAGTAGAAAACCCATTTTCTTGCATAAATTTTTGAAAACTTACATTTGTAATCAGATGTGAATCACATAAAAAGATATTCCATGGCACAAATTTGGTTTAAAAGTATCACCAACAATTGTTATCATTTTTTTCTTCCATTGGAAAATTCAAGTCTCAGTAGAATAAAAAGGGTGGGTGCTCCACTTCAAAATCAAATTGAACTTTATTTGAAAGTGATTTCAACATAAAATAACGCTGGATTGACAGAAAAATGGCCAACCTGTTGTCGGGTAACATTCTTACTACATTCCATATCTTTATTTTGAAGTTTGACTATGCTAAACTTGCTGGAATGAATCATTCCAGCAGCTGCTCCATTGCAACGAATAGGAAGGAATTGTAACCGAAACCCAGATCAAAATTCAAAAAGGTTTCGGTTACATTATTGCAACTAGATTCACTCCCGTTCTGTATCAGCCAATCAAAATCTTGAAATGAGGTCAAATAGCTCGGGCTATTAATGTTCGTTTGGAGCGATCGTCTGGTGATAGCATGAAACGAAGTCGGCCTGGGTGTGTACTTTTCCAAAAGGTAACGTTGGTTAGCCACCGTGATAATGGTGTCTTTTACCTTGTTGTCCAGTGCAGAATGCAAAATAAATCGAGAGCTTTAACTAGATATCTCTGTCCGTCAGGACGATACGAGATCGATGAGCGCGGACCAACACGAATGAACCCGCTTAAGAATGTTAATTCATTCCAAAATGACAAAACAATACACTGTTCCAACTTTAACACTGGTGTAGACGAAAAGATGGGTGTATTTGAAATTAGGATTTGTGGGCAATATATATATATATATATTTGTCTGCAATAAAGTATTGAGACAAAAGAGGAAATGTGTCATCAACATTTTCATTCTTTTGCCTCAATGTTTTCGGTCTTTCTTCGTCATAGCCATGTGTTTTCTTTGGGAAAGTAATGTTTTCTTGCATTGCGGATAACGGTAAAGAAAGTCCAACCACCGAGTTTGAAGTCCGACCTAGTTTATTCGTTATCGAATGCTAGGTTCCCACTGCCGATCAAATTAACTCGATTAAACCCGATCAAGCGATGGAGGTCGGTCGGCACTGGTGATCGGGATTAGCCGAGATGATCGAGTTTGGTCTGCATCGATCGGGAATCCTGCCAATTTGTTTTGACACGTCAAAAAATCCATGAAGTGATCGAGTAGAAAATACATCGGAAAGGTATCGATCGTATAGAAGATCGAGCTGATGGAAATCACCGATCGTGTAGAGATTGTGAATGATCGAGCCGATATCTTTTACCGGGATTTGATTGGATGAACAAATAGAGCAGAAGTCGAGTTGATCGGGAATGCGTTCGGGAATTAGTCGTACAAGTCGAGGTGATCGAGTACTTTCAACTGCTCTATGGTAGCGGATCAACTCGATCTACTCGATCGCTTAAATGCACTCGATCAAACCCGACCATATGGCTTCTTCTCGATCTCTAGTCGATCGAACCCGACCTCTTCACCTGATTTGATTGAGTGAACAGATGAACCAGAGGTCGAGTTGATCGGGGTGTGGTCAGAAATTACTCCATTTCAAGTCGATGTAATCGAGTGCACTTTCGGTGCAGGTCGGAATACAGATTATCAACCCAATGACTCTCGATCTCCAGACCCGGCTGATTCTCGATAAGGTCGATCTTGAACCCGATCAATACACAATCGCTTCTCGGTCATACTTGTACTCGATCGCACCCGACTATTTTTGCTTGTCAAAAATGTCGAGTAGGAAGCCCGAGCGATGCAGATCAATTTCGACCACCTCGACCGCTCCCGACTACCCTTGCAGACTGATCTCGATCTGTATTCGATCGCTTGATCGAGTTGATCTGATCGGCAGTGGGAACACAAGGTCGTGTGGTAATAAATGTGTACAAACAGCACGAGATCCCGCGCAGATTTTATTAAAGGAAACGTCGAAAATTATCGGAAATGGTGCTTCATGTGATTCCCCGCATTGAGACATAATACCTACGATTGAAATAATGGTATTTAATGCCTTAAAGAATGCATTAATCGTTGTATTTTTAAATACTCACAGACACTGCAGAAAGATTTTCATTCAGAACATCTAGAATAGAATCAGCTCGTTCTAGTCGTGTAGTCTCGTGTATACAGGGTGTTTTATAATATGTGATACACTTTTAGATGAATTAAAAGCATGTTCAATAACGTCATACATTAACAATTTTTATATCATTTTGAAGATACGATAATGACATTTTATACAAAATATTTTTTGGGTAATATCAAGACGTCAAGACGTCATTGTTAACGTCATCTTACATGATATGTTTTTTCGTAAATCACGCTATCCAGGGAAAGACGTCTGTAAATTTTGAAGTCGTAATTTGATAGAATATATCATTTATTTAATTAGACGATTGAATAAGATGGTCCGTATAAAAAGCTTATCAGTATAATGCAGGCTAACAGAATTATTAAAAAGTTTGAAGATAAATACTTGAATAACGAAATTACAGTGAATTTCATTAGGAGACGGAATGCCTTGTAACGTCAAAATGGACGTCGTTTCGAGCAGTTGATGGGAAACACTGTATGTAATAAAATGCGTTGTCTACTTAATTTGTCTAATGTTACTATATGATATATGTCTTATAAAACTATATTCTCTACTCTAACAAATGATATGATTTTGATTATTGCAAGATTGTATGAAGTATTGTATGCTGTATATCTATTTGAAACTGTACCATATATTATGAAACACCCTGTAGATCGAGATGGTCGGGTCCTGATTGTGTAGGCCTCGAATTAAGGACGGCGTAATCGAGTAGAAATCGGAAAGATGGTCGTGTTTCAATCGGGAAATGATCGGGAGTGCTCGGGCGGGGGTCTAGTTTGATCGACTAGAGATCGAGAAGAAGTCGTGTACATACATTTGGTCGGGCTTGATCGGGGAAATTAGGTGGTCGTGTTGATCGAGTTGATCAGATCGGCAGTGGGAACCTAGCATAAACCTCGTTATTAAGCCGTGGTAAGATCATAGTCCTGCTGAAAGGCTGAAACAAAATAAGTTTTGTCAGTCTGATTAAAATCCGGGGTTAACTTACAGTAACATCTGATAGGCACTAGTTACGGGTCATCTGCCAAGAAAACCAAAATCGGTTATATTTACGCTGACCAATTGAATATTTTGTCATGTATGATTTTCCACGACAAACACATGGTTCTGTACTGAAATATGATGTATTGTGGCATAATAGTCGGTTTCATCGCTGATCAGACTCTTGAAAACGTTTATTTAATTGGTCAGAAGAAAGGGCCTTGAAGATGATCCCTTATTGGTGCCTGTCATATGTTACTGTAAGCTAACACCGGATTTTAATCAGACTGAAGTTTTGTGCTCCCTATTTCGTGCGTTTGACAACGGTATATCGTCGGTGTTATTGAAAAACATCGTATCTACAGATTGACTTAGGCTGTAGATACGAGGCTTTGCAATAAAACCGACGACAAATATTACAGATTTCTAAATGGAAGTTGCCGATGGGCAAAAAGTAAGGCCAGTCCTGTTTGAAAGAATTTACAGACGAGAAAATACTTGATTAGGATAATAACTAATAAAAGATAGTTTACGTATAATTATGCGGAAAATATTGAAAGAAAAGGGGAAATAGCTGACCAGCAATTTCTTCTTTTCTCTCAACGTTTTGCCAAACCATTTGCACTTGTTACACCAAGAACATATTTTGTATAAGAAATGGTTGCGATTAATATTGTGTACAATATAGCAAAGAAAGCCGTTATTTAGACAAAACGAGAAATATGATTATGTTGGTCATCAGCATTTTGTCCTATAGCTTCCCTAACCCCTTTGCCTAACGAACGACAAAACATGGTCTCGTTTGAGAAAGGGTGATTTGAGTCCATCAGTACAAACCAGTCATAATGTCTAATAATTTGCTCCATGATGACGTGGCATTTGTGTGGAGGTTGCGATCATAGAATTTTTATTCTAATTAAGTGGGGTTTTAATATATATATAAAAGTGGTCGTTTGGAAATAGTTTAACGTATTCTGACTGGTCTTCCCAATGATAAATTCAAAATAGTCCGTCCCAGCAAAATAAAGACAAAAATATACGGGAATTTAAAACTGTTTAGCACGAAAAATATCGAGGGAAATGATAGCCTACCTCATTTGTTTTCAGCGATCTCCCCCTCTCTGTTTACGTTTCCCAAAGTTCGCGAGCAAAGAGTTCGTGGAATTTGATTATAAAATCGAGATGAATTTTAGTGACTTGATCAATATCCTGGTATAATCAGTATAGTTGCACCCGAACTTGATAAATATGCAATGAGTAATGTTGACTATATAGAACTTAAGGAAACTATAAAGGACTTACTTTTAAGAAATTAAATATGACTCCATCACATATCCCACCTATGGCCAAATTGAATTTACTTAAAGAAACTATATAGGACTCAATCACGTATCCCACTTATGGCTACAGTGAATTTACTTTAAGAAACTCTATAGGACTCTATCACGTATCCCACTTATGACCACAGTGAATTTACTTTAAGAAACTTTATAGGACCCTATCACATATCCCACTAATAGTCACATTGAATTTACTTTAAGAAACTCTAAAGGACCCTATCACATATCCCACTTATGGCCACAGTGAATTTACTTTAAGAAACTACATAGGACCCTATAACATATCCCACCTATGGCCACAGTGAATTTACTTTATGAAACTATATAGGACCTTATCACATATCCCACCTATGGCCACAGTGAATTTACTTTAAGAAACTATATAGGACCCCATCATATATCCCACCTATGGCCACAGTGAATTTACTTTAAGAAACTATATAGGACTCTATCACATATCCCATGTATGGCCACAGTGAATTTACTTTAAGAAACTATATAGGACCCTATCACATATTCCACTTATGACCACAGTGAATTAACTTTAAGAAACTATATAAGACTCTATCACATATCCCACTTATGGCCACCGTGAATTTACTTTAAAAAACTATACAGGACCTTATCACATATCCCACCTATGGCCACCGTGAATTTACTTTAAGAAACTATATAGGACCCCATCATATATCCCACCTATGGCCACAGTGAATTTACTTTGAGAAACTATATAGGACTCTATCACATATCCCACTTATGGCCACAGTGAATTCACTTTAAGAAACTATATAGGACCCTATCACATATCCCACTTATGGCCACAGTGAATTTACTTTATGAAACTATATAGGACCCTATCACATATCCCACTTATGGCCACAGTGAATTTACTTTAAGAAACTATATAGGACCATATTACATATCCCACTTATGGCCACAGTGAATTTACTTTATGAAACTATATAGGACCCTATCACATATCCCACTTATGGCCACGGTGAGTTTACTTTAAGAAACTCTATAGGACCTTATCACATATCCCACTTATGGCCACAGTGAATTTACTTTAAGAAACTATATAGGACCCTATCACATATCCCACCTATGGCCACAGTGAATTTACTTTAAGAAACTATATAGGACCCTATCACATATCCCACCTATGGCCACAGTGAATTTACTTTATGAAACTATATAGGACCCTATCACATACCCCACTTATGGCCAGAGTGAATTTACTTTAAGAAACTATATAGGACCCTATCACATATCCCACTTATGGCCACAGTGAATTTACTTTAAGAAACTATATAGGACCATACCACATATCCCACTTATGGCCACAGTGAATTTACTTTAAGAAACCATATAGGACCCTATCACATATCCCACTTATGGCCACAGTGAATTTATTTTAAGAAACTATATAGGACCTTATCACATATCCCACCTATGGCCACAGTGAATTTACTTTAAGAAACTATATAGGACCCTATCACATATCCCACCTATGGCCACAGTGAATTTACTTTATGAAACTATATAGGACCCTATCACATACCCCACTTATGGCCAGAGTGAATTTACTTTAAGAAACTATATAGGACCCTATCACATACCCCACTTATGGCCACAGTGAATTTACTTTAAGAAACTATATAGGACTCTATCACATACCCCACCTATGGCCACAGTGAATTTACTTCAAGAAACTTTATAGGACTCTATCACATATCCCACTTATGGCTACAGTGAATTTACTTTAAGAAACTATATAGGACTTTATCACATACCCCACTTATGACCACAGTGAATTTACTTTATGAAACTATATGGGACTCTATCACATATCCCATGTATGGCCAGAGTGAATTTACTTTAAGAAACTATATAGGACCCTATCACATATCCCACTTATGACCACAGTGAATTTACTTTAAGAAACTATATAAGACTCTATCACATATCCCACCTATGGCCACAGTGAATTTACTTTATGAAACTATATAGGACCCTATCAAATATCCCACTTATGGCCACAGTAAATTTACTTTAAGAAACTTTATGGGACCCTATCACATATCCCACCTATGGCCACAGTGAATTTACTTTATGAAACTATATAGGACCCTATCATATATCCCACCTATGGCCACAGTGAATTTACTTTAAGAAACTATATAGGGCCCTATCACATATCCCACCTATGGCCACAGTGAATTTATTTTATGAAACTATATAGGACCCTATCACATACCCCACTTATGGCCACAGTGAATTTACTTTAAGAAACTATATAGGACCCTATCACATATCCCACCTATGGCTACAGTGAATTTACTTTAAGAAACTATATAGGACTCTATCACATATCCCACTTATGGCCACACTGAATTTACTTTAAGAAACTATATAGGACCCTATCACATATCCCACTTATGGCCACAGTGAATTTACTTTAAGAAACTATATAGGACGATACCACATATCCCACTTATGGCCACAGTGAATTTACTTTAAGAAACCATATAGGACCCTATCACATATCCCACTTATGGCCACAGTGAATTTATTTTAAGAAACTATATAGGACCTTATCACATATCCCACCTATGGCCACAGTGAATTTACTTTAAGAAACTATATAGGACCCCATCATATATCCCACCTATGGCCACAGTGAATTTACTTTAAGAAACTATATAGGACTCTATCACATATCCCACTTATGGCCACAGTGAGTTTACTTTAAAAAACTCTATAGGACCCTATTAAATATCCCACTTATGGCCACAGTGAATTTACTTTAAGAAACTATATAGGACCCTATCACATATCCCACCTATGGCCACAGTGAATTTACTTTAAAAAACTCTATAGGACCCTATCATATATCCCACTTAT
The DNA here is from genome assembly GCA_963680895.1 of Fragum sueziense. Taxonomy (NCBI): domain Eukaryota; kingdom Metazoa; phylum Mollusca; class Bivalvia; order Cardiida; family Cardiidae; genus Fragum; species Fragum sueziense. The sequence goes on along the minus strand of OY804594.1, from coordinate 30,482,379 downwards.
GGCCACAGTGAATTTACTTTAAGAAACTATATAGGACTCTATCACATATCCCACCTATGGCCACAGTGAATTTACTTTATGAAACTATGTAGGACCCTATCACATACCCCACTTATGGCCACAGTGAATTTATTTTAAGAAACTATATAGGACTCTATCACATATCCCTTTTATTGCCACAGTGAATTTACTTTAAGAAACTATATAGGACCCTATCACATATCCCACTTATGGCCACAGTGAATTTACTTTAAGAAACTATATAGGACCCTATCACATATCCCACCTATGGCTACAGTGAATTTACATTAAGAAACTATATAGGACTCTATCACATATCCCACTTATGGCCACAGTGAATTTACTTTAAGAAACTATATAGGACCCTATCACATATCCCACTTATGGCCACAGTGAATTTACTTTAAGAAACTATATGGGACTCTATCACATATCCCATGTATGGCCACAGTGAATTTACTTTAAGAAACTATATAGGACCCTATCACATATCCCACTAATGACCACAGTGAATTTACTTTAAGAAACTATATAAGACTCTATCACATATCCCACCTATGGCCACAGTGAATTTACTTTATGAAACTATATAGGACCCTATCACATATCCCACTTATGGCCACAGTGAATTTACTTTAAGAAACTTTATAGGACCCTATCACATATCCCACCTATGGCCACAGTGAATTTACTTTATGAAACTATATAGGACCCTATCATATATCCCACCTATGGCCACAGTGAATTTACTTTAAGAAACTATATAGGACCCTATCACATATCCCACCTATGGCCACAGTGAATTTATTTTATGAAACTATATAGGACCATACCACATATCCCACCTATGACCACAGTGAATTTACTTTAAGAAACTATATAGGACTCTATCACATATCCCACTTATGGCCACAGTGAATTTACTTTATGAAACTATATGGGACTCTATCACATATCCCATGTATGGCCACAGTGAATTTACTTTAAGAAACTATATAGGACCATACCACATATCCCACTTATGGCCACAGTGAATTTACTTTAAGAAACTATATAGGACCCTATCACATATCCCACTTATGGCCACAGTGAATTTACTTTGAGAAACTATATAGGACCTTATCACATATCCCACCTATGGCCACAGTGAATTTACTTTAAGAAACTATATAGGACCCCATCATATATCCCACCTATGGCCACAGTGAATTTACTTTAAGAAACTATATAGGACTCTATCACATATCCCACTTATGGCCACAGTGAATTCACTTTAAGAAACTATATAGGACCCTATCACATATCCCACTTATGGCCACAGTGAATTTACTTTAAGAAACTATATAGGACCTTATCACATATCCCACCTATGGCCAAAGTGAATTTACTTTAAGAAACTATATAGGACCCCATCATATATCCCACTTATGGCCACAGTGAATTTACTTTAAGAAACTATATAGGACCCTATCACATATCCCACTTATGGCCACAGTGAATTTACTTTAAGAAACTATATAGGACCCTATCACATATCCCACTTATGGCCACAGTGAATTTACTTTAAGAAACTATATAGGACCTTATCACATATCCCATCTATGGCCACAGTGAATTTACTTTAAGAAACTATATAGGACTCTATCACATATCCCACTTATGGCCACAGTGAATTCACTTTAAGAAACTATATAGGACCCTATCACATATCCCACTTATGGCCACAGTGAATTTACTTTATGAAACTATATAGGACCCTATCACATATCCCACTTATGGCCACAGTGAATTTACTTTATGAAACTATATAGGACCCTATTAAATATCCCACTTATGGCCACAGTGAATTTACTTTATGAAACTCTATAGGACCCTATCACATATCCCACTTATGGCCACAGTGAGTTTACTTTAAGAAACTCTATAGGACCTTATCACATATCCCACTTATGGCCACAGTGAATTCACTTTAAGAAACTATATAGGACCCTATCGCATATCCCACCTATGGCCACAGTGAATTTACTTTAAGAAACTATATAGGACTCTATCACATATCCCACCTATGGCCACAGTGAATTTACTTTATGAAACTATGTAGGACCCTATCACATACCCCACTTATGGCCACAGTGAATTTATTTTAAGAAACTATATAGGACCCTATCACATACCCCACTTATGGCCACAGTGAATTTACTTTAAGAAACTATATAGGACTCTATCACATATCCCTTTTATTGCCACAGTGAATTTACTTTAAGAAACTATATAGGACCCTATCACATATCCCACTTATGGCCACAGTGAATTTACTTTAAGAAACTATATAGGACCCTATCACATATCCCACCTATGGCTACAGTGAATTTACATTAAGAAACTATATAGGACTCTATCACATATCCCACTTATGGCCACAGTGAATTTACTTTAAGAAACTATATAGGACCCTATCACATATCCCACTTATGGCCACAGTGAATTTACTTTAAGAAACTATATAGGACCCTATCACATATCCCACTTATGGCCACAGTGAATTTACTTTAAGAAACTATATAGGACCCTATCACATATCCCACCTATGGCTACAGTGAATTTACATTAAGAAACTATATAGGACTCTATCACATATCCCACTTATGGCCACAGTGAATTTACTTTAAGAAACTATATAGGACCCTATCACATATCCCACTTATGGCCACAGTGAATTTACTTTAAGAAACTATATAGGACCCTATCACATATCCCACTTATGGCCACAGTGAATTTACTTTAAGAAACTATATAGGACCATACCACATATCCCACCTATGGCCACAGTGAATTTACTTTAAGAAACTATATAGGACTCTATCACATATCCCACTTATGGCCACAGTGAATTTACTTTAAGAAACTATATAGGGCCTTATCACATATCCCACCTATGGCCACAGTGAATTTACTTTAAGAAACTATATAGGACCCTATCACATATCCCACCTATGGCCACAGTGAATTTACTTTATGAAACTATATAGGACCCTATCATATATCCCACCTATGGCCACAGTGAATTTACTTTAAGAGACTATATAGGACTCTATCACATATCCCACCTATGGCCACAGTGAATTTACTTTAAGAAACTATATAGGACCCTATCACATATCCCACCTATGGCCACAGTGAATTTACTTTAAGAAACTATATAGGACCCTATCACATATCCCACCTATGGCCACAGTGAATTTACTTTAAGAAACTATATAGGACACTATCACATATCCCATCTATGGCCACAGTGAATTTACTTTAAGAAACTATATAGGACCCTATCATATATCCCACCTATGGCCACAGTGAATTTACTTTAAGAAACTATATTGGACCCTATCATATATCCCACCTGCAGTTACAGGTGTACATAGCTAGCTTACAAAGGATGTGGATTGAAGAATAAGCTATCTAGAAGATGGGCTTGGGTCACGAATCTCAAAATTTCACAGTAATTTAGTTAGAAAGCTGCATCGGGCGATGAGACTGGTGTCCGTGAATAAGTTTCAGTATTTGTGTATAAATAATGAAGCACAGAAACTAGTGAAACAACTTTTTTAAAAGAGAAAATGCTGAATATCTTCTTTTTCCTAAATGTTTCCATGGTCATTTTTATGATGTTAAAACCAGGTTTTGTTTGTGAGAGGGTAAAACCCCAAACGACAAAAATGGAACTTTTCATTTTCAAAGTTTGACAATTTAAAGTCAATTGTTTCGACACAATATGTAGATATTTGTCAATGATTCTTGTGAGATAGCAGCTGGATGCTGCAGAATAGGCATGCAATAGGCCTGAATGCGCTCAAGTCGCCAAAAAAAAAAAAAAGGACAAAACATGCCTGCATTTAGATAGGAGTTATTACTTAACCCTTTTCTAAACAAGAGCCGTCATAGTCGCATAATGCTCCCCGAACAAGTGTTTGTCGTGCAAAAAAGCTATCATACCATAAGTCCCTTTTTACTACGACAAGGTTTTTTTTTTTATAAATTATTTATAGAATTTGGTCTAGAACATCTCATTTGTCACTTAAGTACACAATTTTATTAAATTCTGCCTACTAGATGATGAGAAATTGTGAAAAGCTATTTGCTACACCAAAGCCCCTTTTTCCGTGCCGCAGCCTCAAATCAAGAAACGGCAAAAATGTCTAGGGTGTCTGTGGACGGACGGAAGGATGGACGGACAGCATAGCGACAATTGATATGCCCCCCCCCCCCCCCCGAAATTTTTGGGGTAAGCATATAGATCTAGCATGACATGGATTTTAGATCCCCAATAGGCCTACAAAAAGTTTAGGAAAACATTGGGACTAAAGAAGACAAAAATGCTGATAACCAGTATTTTCTCCTTTTGCTTGAATGTTTTTCAAGCAAGCTGTTTACATTTATAAAAGACAAACTTCTATCTTTACCATCATCCGTTTTATACATAGTGCTCAGTTTTCAAGTTAAAACAGTCTAAATTCTTGTTGTTTTGGAATGGGTAAAATCCCAATCAATCAATCAATCAATCGATCAATCGATCAATCGATCAATCAATCAATCAATCAATCAATCAATCAATCAATCAATCAATCAATATTCATTTTGGAAGATTCTAAAAACAGGTCTTGTTTGCGAAAGAGATAACATTGGTTCCGGTAGGCCAGTTTTAATATCAGTCGAAAAATCCTTTCCATAAAAATAAGTCCATTTTCCTCGTTTAAAATATGCTACCGTCAGTAATGTTTAAAAAATTGTAACTGTATCTAGATTAAGATCTAGTTAAACTGTTTTAGACCGTTATCGACGCAATAGCTTTATCCCAACCATTTCGGGCCTTTCAATAATTTAGTGGTGCGTCGTCGCCCCACCTATGGCCTAAACGCTCGAGCGACTTATGGCCATCTGTCTCATCCCTTTGTTCCCTCCCACTTCCATCTTTGTTTATACCGGAAGTAGCAGACGCCAAAAAATGAATGCGATATATCGCTTTTTTTCTCTACTTGTGACGACGTTTAAAGTTTTTTGGGAAATAATTGTCATAGAATGGTGTCTTTAAATTTTTAAACATACATATTTGCATTCATTTGAGATCGTATATCTATCAAAATTAAAAGAAAATATCGCAATTGTGTATTTTTCACAATTTTCGAATTTCACGCTGCCAAGGGAAGCTACTCTCGTTAATTATTGCAAACGCATGAAAGTTGAAATATTTTGCCAAAAAATGCCAGGCGATGCTGATAAGAGGGACCAAGAACTAAATGAGAGAATTGAATCTTTCATAGACGACATTAAACAAGGGTAACATTTAGATGACAACTCTTGATATGTCTAAATTTTTCGTTAGACAGCTCCTTTCTGCTTTGTCTGTTGAGGCTGATGAAATATGGAAAGCTTTCTGAAACTGTGAAACATGAAACACTCCTGTAAATTTGAAGTTATTTGGTGTCATATTTTCTCAGACTAAGTACAATGCATTTGACATAGCAAAAACCAAAAGGTATGACACAACTGTGGCGGATCTGGGATTTCTGTGAAGGGGGCTAACTCGAATTCAAATAGCCCTAAGGGGCTTTGTTTTCTTAGTATTAGTAATAGTTACACAATTTCGACTGAATTTCTGCATGAAAATGAAATGATTAGGCTAAAAAGGGGGTTCTTTGTAATTCCTGGTACCCCCTCTGGATCCGCTACTGCTCAATAAATGACATTGTTACGGAAAAGACTTTAGAGGTTGATACTTCAGTCCAAAACATGCCTTAAATGTCTGTGTTGTCATGTCTTATTGGCGGCATGTGACATCAAAACAGGTCCTTTTTTGCTTTCTTCACTAACAACGGCTCAAAATCAGTTTCAGGGTAAAGCTTTGAAAAATAATCATAATGAACAGTGTTTATTTTTAATTTTGGGGGAAGGGGGTCAGGGCCCATAGGTGGGGGAAAATTTGCGTGTGAATGCCCAAAAAGGGGAAACTTCAATACATGCTTATACTCTCAAATACAGTGTTATAAAATGAATTTAACTTGCTTGTACATCATAATGGGACATTCAAACAACCATTAGAACTGTTAGAGAGGCTTAGAATCTAAATATTATTTGGATTTTTCTTTGCAACAAAATAACCTAGTTCCAGGAGGGGAAAATTTCTCTGAAATGGGGGAAAAAGTATATTCCCCAGAGAGGGGAAAGGGGCCCAATAACGACCATTTTTTTAGAAAAAAAAATCACTGATGAATGAATCTTATTGGTATAGATGCGAGATATTACACATATACCCATGCAGGGTTTTCCCGGACGCAGGATAATGCGTCCTAGACTCTTAAAATTGGGTTCAGGACTCTTAAAAATATATTCTGTGCGTCCCATGGGACTCCCAAATAAAAGTACAAGTACTAGCTTACTTGAAGTGCTATGATCGTCTAGTTTACCGAAACTACACCTGCTTACATTCATGTAGGAATTTTTTAAGCAAACATTATGTGCATGACATCAAAAACATTCTTGGCAGACGCTTGCATAAGGTTCCATTTTTATTACTCACAATAAGAAATACTCCTATAGGCGGGGGGGGGGGGGTTAGAAGGGATTTGTACCCAAATTGTTTTGTACTTTTCTGTGACTTTTCCTAATTTTTACCAGATTTGATAAAATCAAGACTACTTCCAGATGGGAGAAAGTGTTATACGAAAATCCAAACATATTCCTGTTTTCTGGGTAGCATTGGAACTCTGAATTATCAAATTCCAGTCCTAAGTTTTCTTTGTAAATTACATTTATAAATTAAATTTGATTTTTATATTATTCAGAATGATTCTACCATTTTGGTCAATACAAACCCTATGACAGGCTGGATGCCTATATTTTGTTAAACATACAAAGCCAAATACTAATAATGGGTCTGAGTTTGCTGCAGTCTTTTTAAATATGGCCAATATTTGGTGTTCATATTTAATTGATTTTCTAAGAAAGGACTCTTAAAATTAACACAAGGACTCTCAAAAATCATAGCTGAGGGTCCCAAGGACTCCTTCTTTACAAGATCCATGGAAAACCCTGCCCATGTAAATTATGATTGGGAAGTCTCGCAAAAGGGTTTTGAATGACCATACTGGATGGTACATTCTGAAAGGTCCGGCAATTTTCCAATATTTTTTATTCAATATTATTTTTCATTAAAGCTGCTATTTCCCAGATTTTGACCCAAAATTTGTCAAAAACAAACGAAATACTAACTTTTTAAGCTTTATATAACCAGATTAAATGATTACAACAAACTATTGAAGCAACGACTCATTTTTTCGCAATTTGATACCAAATTCATGAAGCGATGTCGAAAGTAGGTCAAAAACAGTAGGACATGCAACTTTCTTAAATGACGTCACAACATACATGATGACGTCATATTGAAATTCAAGTATGAATCTCGTTTGAGTCTTGGTCCGCGCTGTATGCACATGCGTGACAGTTAAAAAATAAATTCAACCGCATCTGTGACGGAGTTGAATTCGGGGCTGGATTCTCCCTAAATTCGGCTATCTCTCTTATAATTTCGGCTCAATCTCTGTCTGAATCGCATATTATTAATCATTCTGATGTGCCCAACACAAAAGTTTTGCATATTTTTTCAAAAAAAATCATTTTTTACAATTAGACCATCTGTTACCCTCCAGCTTTAAATTGTAACAGAAAATAAAAAAAAGAAGAAACAAACATTCTTTGGATTACACCTCAAAGTTTCTGAACCTATTGGCCCAGGTGTGCACATCCGACATTGGCTTTTTTGGCAGTGAACAACTAAAATTTTCATATTGTGACATTGGACAAGGGCATGCTCGCTGTATAAATTTTAAAAGCTTTTTGAGGCAGTAACTAGAGGGCGCTGGTCAACTTTTACACATGCAAACATGTGGAGCGAAAACAACTGTGGAACATATCTACTATGCTATCTGTATCAAGTTAGAATATGTTTATTTTCAATCTGCTATTAAGGAAACTGACATAACAGAATGTTTACTGAGGTACCATTTACAAAGTTGCACAATTTATGCCAGACATGTTAGTTTGTTAAATTTTACTTTCTCAACATTATTAGCCAGCGTTTTTTCTCATAATTTTGGGAACGCGTCCGGTACCAGGCAAATTGGGAAAAATGCGTTGTTTTGTCAAAAATTGGGAAAAATATTTTCAACACAGACTGCAAAAAAACTTGAGTCCTGTGCATAGTTAACTATATGAAATCAATGGAAGGGACTTCCAGTTTACATCTGGATATTTTTTTCTCAACATTTGAATGGGATTGATTGAAATTTCATTCAAAAAGAAGGAATAACTTTGGTATTGGGATTTTTCATGTCAGATTTTGGGAAAAAAATAACCTATTTGGCATTGGGAACGGGTCCTTTTTACGGACCTTTCAAAAGAAGGAGAAAAAACGTTGTTAGCTATTCCTGTTTCAATTTATCCTACAAGCAATTTCAAGCGTTTGACAGAAGAAGAAAGTATGAATACATGTATAATTTAATGTTGTTTAATTTTGCTTCCCAATTTTTTTGCACTTCATCTCTCCATCACATGGCTACAGATAAGTGGGGATGAAGACATTCTAACTTTGTTACTTCAATTCTTTGTTACTTCAATTCCAAACCCTATTTTGTGGGTACTCATTTGAATCGTCTTGACGAGACGATACAAATGAGTACCAATAACATAGGTTTTGATGAACAATAAGAGAATTATTGCAGTTTGAAAAGTCATGACTCCCTCTTATCTGGAGCTCTGTCATCATATTTATTTTTCAGCACAGGAGTGGCCATGTCAGTAAAATTGAAATACACTTTTTATTTCAGAGTTACTCAAGGTTCCTACAATGTTGCCTTCAAGACAGTTTCGTTGCTTGTTAGAATCATAGCACAGACAAAATGGTCCAATGCCAAGTGAGTACTTGTCAACCCATTACCACACAGTGACTCTTTTGACTCCCCACAAGAAAATGGCTGTGGAAAACATTGTTGGAAATGAAGAAATTGCTTGTCACAAGCAATTTCTTCCTTTTCCACAATGTTTTCTACCCAAAAAGGCTAAAAAGTTCTAAATTTCATTCACTTCAAATTGACGTCTGCAACATTTTTAATTTGGACCAGTCTAAAATTTTGCCATCTGGTAATGGGTTAAAAATGTCTTATGGATTGGTCAACCTTTATGTAGACCATTTCTGTGCAAGGAAAAATGGAATCCTTTTCATTTAGTCAGTCTAAATCAAGCTGATGAAACTGATCCTCGGTATAAAGTGTAAGACTTGCTACCAACACTAAAATTCCATTCTTTTTTGCCTTAGATGATATGATTTACCACTGACCTATTCAAATTAACACTGTTCCCTAGCTTAGATATCCTTAAACATTTTCTGGACAAATGTCTTCATCATTTTCTAGACAACAACATTTTTTACCCGAATTGAGGGATGTTGCATACAAGTAACAACAAAAATTAATGTCACAAAAGCAGAAATTATTATGCTTAAACCTTTAGCTTAGAAAATGTCAAGGAAAAGGACACATTTTCTTCGTTTGTTTCATATTTCCAAAGTCTTCTTTGATGGGCATGTCAAAACCAAGGACGGTTTGTGAGATGGAGTTAGCAATGGTAAGGTAGCATAATTGATCATTTGGCCTGGCCAGTAGAGGAATTGTTTTTACCTTTATTAACCATTTCCCAAATGACAAAATTTGGAGTGGTTGAATTTGAAAGGTGCTTCAGAAGACAAAATGAATTTTTCTAACAAAAGGAATTGTGTACAAAATAGCTCAGAAAATATTGAGGTAAAAGGAGAAAGTGCTGATCATCAGCACTTTCTTCTTTTGCCTCAATGTTTTCCCAAACCATTTCTGCCAGGAACATCAAATCCACGTCTTGTTTGGGAAGGGGTGACTGAAACCCGAACACTTGTGTTTACTTCAGGGAACTAATGGCAGTTGTAAGAGAGGAAGGTAAGAAGATCATGGCAGCACAACCAACAGAGACATCAATAGGGAACATTGTGAGAAGAGTTCTAAAGATAATCAGAGAGGAGTACACAAGGTTTGTACATACCAGGGGTTTTCCCATGCTTTCTGTGCCTCCTGAAAACGGAGGTGTTCCCAATGCAAACGGCTGTGTTCCCAAAGCAAATTTTCTTCAATTTTTCCCAATCTATTTAAAATTGTTAACTTCACTACTGAAAAATGAGTTTTTCGCTTACTTTTGTGCTCAAAATGAGCCATTTTGCACTTCAAAAATTTCCCAATTTGGTCAGACTCTGTTTCCCAAAATGCCTAGGAAAACCCCTGCATACATTAGCAGGGTTTTCCATGACACACAAATCTTGCGTCATTGTCAAAATTTCAAACCAAATGAGCCCTTAGAAATTTACCTGAGGGTCATTATTGATACATACTGTACAAGTTTTGAAATCCAGATTTTTGTATGATACTTGAGTCCTAAGGCATTTATAAAATTTGGCCCACAAAGTTGGAGAAATGACCCCCCCACCCCCCACCCCCGATTTTAAAGGCAAGGGGGTCACATTGACCACCCCAAATTCATATACTCAGGGAAAACCCTGCATTAGCCTATTACTGAAGTTTTACGTAACCCATTCCTACATTATGACACTTTTTGATGCCTCAAATGATAAATACTTTAGAAAACATGGTGGGAAATGATGGAATTGCTTGTGACAAGCAATTTCTTCATTTTCCATATTGCATACTCTTATCTACCATGAAAATAAAAGTGAAATATCAAAATTTCATCCCATTGAAAATGTTGTCTGAAATTTCTTTCAGTTTTGACAAGCTTGAAATTTTGTCATTTAGTAAAGATGTGTTGATAACATTGCTGTAGCAGGCAGCAAACTGGTACATGCAGTTGCAATACCCTTCATTTATAGGGTATCCATGAATTGATTTAAGATCTTTTCAATTTTATGTCTCCTTTTACCCTGATATTTTACATTTTACTGACAAGCCCCTCTTGGGCATATACGCGCCGTTCTACAAAGCTTTTGTCCATTTTCTCATCTAGAGCAACTGTAAATTAACATCAGTCAAGGGTTAATTATTTGAGAAAGGTTGTAACATATATTTTCAGTGGACTGAAAGGTAGATCTGAAGAAGGAGATCCTCAAGAATCTCTTCATGTAAGACAACTTTTTTATTTACTCTTTCCCAAATTTGACCTGGATTTGAAGTCCCTGATAGAAGTGGATGTTTCATTCAGCAAAAGAAATCAATGCTAATATTAAGGCAGAATACCAGTAATGTGGCCATTTTGAGATTCATAAAACATCAGCTTTTTTGTGCGATGTTGTTACGTATCCGAACCAATTCGGGCAAGGTCGTAAACACCGCCAAATGTTTTCGACCGCGCCTGAATAATAACATCTTCGCAAGCCAAGGGTGACATCTACGACGTAACGTCGTTTCTGTATTCACCCTTGGCGGATTTAGTCCGATTTTCTTGGTCTGCTGGAAAGCGTTTTCATTGGTTCCAGCGAGGTCTCGCTGGAACCAATCAGATTGTCGACTGATACATTTGTTATGAATACCCAAATCATGACAACGGGCGGGAAAAAGCATTGCATTTGCAACTCAAAAACGCGGAGATGGGCGATTTTTCCTAAGAATTTCACTGCAAAAGACAGGAATTCCCTAAGTTTAATCGACGAATTATTATACTTTTGACAATTCGACCAAAAAAGCAGCTAACTTTTACATAATCCGCATGACGTATGACGCGAAAGACAACGCGCGTTAATGACGTCATCAATAATGGACGTAAACAACCAGCAGAACAACCGCTAGGCGGCGCTTCGCGATTTCAAGAAAATCGGACTAAATCCGCCAAGGGTGAATACAAACGTAGGTGGGTTCAACCTTGGCTAGCGAAGATGGAATAATAATGACGTCGCACGAATCTCATTATGGGTATTCTACCTTAAGCACAACTTAATATAAAAACTATTAAAGGTGGCTGAATGTGATTCCATAACAAGAAAACTGCCCAAAAGATTATACTCATGCTGTCGCATGTTATAAAGTGAATCCTTACTGACAAATTAAGATAATAAAAAAGAAAGGTCACCATCTAGGGAAAAAATAGGGGCCGTCTCAAAACCAGCACAGAAATTGCTATTTTTAACCTGGAGGCCATGGGAAATTTGAATGTTTTTGCACAAATGTTAAAAAATGGAGAATTTCTGCCCAAGAGAATTTGATAGCATTTTGTAGATTGATGAACCTGGTCATGATCTGTAAAATAAAGAAATAAAAAACAAATGTCACTGTAGTATATGAATGGGGGGTTGTCTTAAAAGTGCCGAAATAGCAATGTTTCAGCTGATTTTTTGTGCAAATGTTAAAATTTTAGGAATTTCTGCCCCAGAGAACATTTGAAGTGTTGAAATCCATAGAAATTAATCATACATGCTTTCTGTATAAAGCCATCTCATGAAGATTAAATTGATTTTCAGAAATTACTGACAGCAGAAGGCCAGATAGATGATTACAGTATACAAGTCACAAACTTAAAGGCTACAGTCATAGAAGCTATAGGGGAACTGAAAACAGAGTTAGAAACTAGGTAAAATATTTCTTTTGTCCTTAATGGGTTTTCCAAGCAAATATGAGTTTTTGGGCACTCAAATATTTGAATGTTGAAAAATATTTGAATTTTTATTTTGTTGTCTACAACACCTTTGAATTTGAACAGGTCGAAATTTTATTGTTTGGATAAAGTTTAAGTCATGACCGTCTTTACCCAAAACAACAAAATTAAAGATATTGTTCATAGACATTTGTTAATAGAAATTTTACCTTGTGCTTGTTGTGAGAGTGCCATAATGAATATGCTGAATCAAGGAAGAAGGGGACTAAATAGAAAAAAAATATCATATTGTGACTATGGCATTTTTGTTACCCTGTTAAGACTACACACTGGCCACAGTTGGTGCAGATCATGCTTTCAATGAGCCTATTTTTAGCGACCAGGACTTTATGTCCTCGGAGCTAATGTCACAGCCCTAGTGTTGCGTTGTCATCGCATCTTCAAAAACTTTAACCTGGTCTATATCTCAGGCACTATTAGAGATACAGCCTTGATACTTACTACATGGATACCTATGGAACGCCGTAGCTGTCTTTTCTTTAAAATGATCATATTGTTAAGTTCACTCTGATATTGTCGGGTAGAATTGTAATGGTGAATAGTCTGCTAGGATTAAAGTATCCTCTTAACATAATTTTAATCAATTAGCTATTATTTTTGAAGCGTTTGATGGACCCTTTGTTCGGTTTATTTCTCATTACGTCTACTTTAATTAACTCTAAGTTGGGCTTACATATTATTTCATTTCATCAGTTACATTTGGTAAGCGGTTGTCATGCTATTATGTTGACTTCAAATGATTTGTTGTCAAGTTTACTTGTTATCTAATTAGTCAGTAACTAATAATGTTCGGTCGATATACCATTGTGCTGGCTTCATTTAATATGTTGTGAAATTAACGTGCTATTTTCTAATGGTAGCCAGTCGACCTATAATAATGTTGGCTTCATTTGATATGTTGTTCATTTAATATGTCATTTCATTCTGTTAGTTACTAACGATGTTCGCTCGGTATATCATTATGTTGACTTCATTTAGTATGTTGTTCATTTAACACGTGGTTTTGTTATGTCATTTTCTTACGGTGGTGAGTCGACATATCATTATGTTGGCTTCATTTAATATGTTGTTCAGTTAATATGTTATTTCATTCTGTCAGTAAGTAATACTGTTCGGTCATTATATCATTATGTTGACTTCATTTAGTATGTTGTTCAGTTAATACGTTGTTTTGTTATGTCATTTTCTTACGGTTGTCGGTCGACATATTATTATATTGGCTTCATTTAATATGTTGTTCAGTTAATATGTCATTTCATTCTGTCAGTAAGTAATACTGTTCGGTCTTTATATCATTATGTTGACTTCATTTAGTATGTTGTTCTGTTAACACGTTGTTTTGTTATGTCATTTTCTTACGGTGGTGAGTCGACATATCATTATGTTGGCTTCATTCAATATGTTGTTCAGTTAATATGTTATTTCACTCTGTCAGTAAGTAATACTGTTCGGTCGACATATCATTATGTTGACTTCATTTAATATGTTGTTGAGTAAATACTTTGTTTTATTCCGTCTTTTTCTGATGATGGTGGGTCGACATATCATTATGTTGACTTCATTTAAGATGCTATTGGCTCAACTCGTTATTCTGTTCAGCCAGTTTCTAATGATGTTCGTTCGACATACCATTATTCTGGCTTCATTAATATGTTGTTGAATAAACATGCTATTTTATTGTGTCCATTTCTAATGATGCTCGGTTGGGAAAACCTTGTGTGACGTGCAATTTCCTCATTTCCTTCAATGATTTAAATACAAAAAGACTAAACTATGTAAACCTTATGCAGTTGAAATTGTCATCTGCAGAACATTATAATAGGCAAGAATTTTGTGCTAAAAATAGACTGAGTTTAACGTTATATTTTGATAAGCCGTCGGTGTTTTTTTTTATATAAAATCTCGTAACTGCGGTTTGAATTTTACGTATTTACAAGATTTTTTTTATAACAACACCTACGAACTACTATAGTTTGTCCGAATTTACGTCACGGTTAACTTGATAAAATAGGTTACTATTCGTTCGCGACGTCGCACGATAAATTGCAACGCTGCGTGAGTCAAGAGGCGCAGCAAAAATGAAAAATGTAAATCTACAATAACCACATTGATGATTTATTTGTAAAAAGCGCCTGATAAAAAAGTGTTTTTTGCAAGCACACAAAATTGTGTTAGTTTGTCAATAACTTTTTCCAGGTGCAGCTTGAAGTATAAATTACACGTAACAAGTAAAAAAAAAAAAAAAAAAAAAAAAAAAAAAAAAAAAAAAAAAAAACTCCCGTGTATCCATTTACACTGGGTGAAGAGGAGCAACGTGGAGTAACGTTTTTGCTCAGAAAGAGTCCCGTATCACTGGCGGGATTTGAACCCAGGGCACTTCGATCGCAGAGCCAAAACATTTGAAAAAAAAAGGTGCCGAATTTTCCATATTTTACACTAAACTTTTATGAAAAATCCACTGGCTTCCTATGGGCCTAGATTGAATAACTTTCCGTGTTTTCATTGCTGATACTACTTGGATAATCACGTGATACAACTATTTTATGAAATCTTCACTAACTTCCTTAATATGGTACCGATTTGAATTCGGTTCGGAGCAGATAATGCGAAAAACTGTCACGCATTAGATAGGCGTGGTTGATTTTTTTAAAAAAAAATCAGCTGATAAAAAAGTTACTGAAGATGCACCAAACTTTTGGTTGATCTTCAATAACATTTAAATCAGCTGATTTTTCAAAAAAAAAAAAAAAAAAAATCCAACACACCAGCTTATTCCTAGCATATTTCCATTTTCTCTGCTTCAAACTGAAAGTTGGTCAAGTATTACCAAAATTATTGAAGATTATCGGAAATTCTGAGTCACGTAATTATACAACCGCTTCCGTGGCCTAGTGGTTAGGGCGTCCGCCTCGGAAGCGGGAGGTCGAAGGTTCGAATCCCGTTGGAAGCCGGCCTGCCGGATTAGAACTGAAGCGAACGGTTACCGTAGACCCATCTCTGTCAGACGCCCGGCATCGTGAGTGGGGAATCGGGAGGTATTGCGTATTGAGAAAGAGGGAGTCTCATAAGCCAAAACTGACTGGCCCTTTAAATAGGGGTGACACTATAATAAACAAATCTTTATACATCGTGGATACGGTCTAGAACTATCTAAATAAAGCAAAATTAAGTCTATAAATAGGGTATAAACGAGCTATCACTTCCCAAAATTCCGCAATATGATTAGTGGTGGATGTGGGTTTTGAACCCACGACTTCAAGATTTCTCTCCTTGGGAAAATTACAAGTCTAGCGCCTTAACCACTGAGCTACGCTTGACCGGTACACTTTCCTTGGCTGGCAGAGAAAACGGAGGGTATCCAAATGAACAATTTATTAATTGACAACATATCATTCAACAGGATACAATGATGAGTCAACCAAACTTCATTATTGATTTACGGGATGGAATAATATGTAAAATTGTAAACACAACAAAACTTTACATATAGGCAGCATAATGCTATTTAAACCAAGCCATTATTGATTGGCAGAATAGAATAACATGTAAACACAACAAAATATTATAAAATGCATCATAATGATATGTTGACCATGCATTATTATAGATTGACGTAATGGAATAAGATGGTGACACACCAAAATATTATATAAACGCAACATAATGATAGGAAAACTTAACTTCATAAGTAATTTGGAGAATATAGTAACGTGTTTACCCAATGAAATATCAAATAAAGCCAACATGATGATATGTCAACCGATTATGATATGAATTTGATTAAATAAGACAGCATGCTAACCCAGCCAAGTATCAAATAAATGCAACATAATGATATGTCAACCGAGCATCATTAGTAGGTGACTTGATAAAATAACATGTTAACCCAACATTATGATATTGTAAGTGGATACAAGGAAAGGTAAAGAGAACAAAATGTTACTCAATACTTTGACATGACTTGCTAACCGAACAAAATAATGTTTTGGGGAGACATTAATTCAAGCAAACTGATCATCATTACAATTCAATCCAACAAAAAAACAGTAAACTGAGCAACATGGTTATTTTAAAGAAAAGACAGCTACGGCGTTCCATAGATACCTCCTGCCAAGACCTTTCATTTGAGACCATGACTTTTGACCTAGTGACCTTGACCTTGGAGTTTGACCTACTTTCAAAAAACTTTAACCTGGCCTATATCTCCAGCACTTTTACAGAAAGAGCCTTGTTATTTCACATATGGATGCCTTATGCCATGACCTTTAGACCATGACCTTTGACCTAGTGACCTTTGACCTTAGACTTTGTTTTTGCGACAAGCTCAGGCGAGCTATGTTGTCCATGGACACCTCTTGTTAAATGCTGCCAGAAGTGGGCTTTTATTGGTATCATTTTCTCTGTCTGGCCTTCCAATACGATATATGAGGTACATTATGTATGTCCACATCTTGTGAACACAATATATCTAGATTTATTCTCTGATATGGATAAGAAATAATTCACTTAATGTTCTTAGTCACCTGACCTTGCTTAGCCCTTTCCCAAACAAGACTTGGTTTTGACATCCCTAATAGATAAGGCTTGGGAAAACATTGAAACAAAAGAAGAAACTGCTGATAACCAGAAGTTTCTCCTTTTATCTCAATATTTTCCGTGCTGTATTTTACACTTATCCTATCTGTGCTTACATCCATTTTGTCTTTTTAGATAGTTTTTGAAGTGGATTACCCTAAAATTTTGTCGTTTTGGAAAGGGTTAAATTATTTGAGTTTTGATATATTACGCTGATTTACAGAAAAGGGGGATTTGATGCATTGATTTTGGCCCTCTCATTGACAGAAATTGAAAAATTTCATTTCAGTGCGGATAATATAGCTACCCAGTCTTTAGAACACATACACACAAATGAGGTTATCATGACTGCAGGCAAGTCAAAAACAGTGGAGGCTTTTCTAAAGGTACATTTTGACTCGTAACCTATTCTCACACAGTGACATGCCCTTCAAATAAAATGCTTGGGACAACATTGTGGAAAATGATGAAATTGCTATTGATAAGCAAAAGCAATTTCTTCATTTTCCACAATATTTTCTAACCAAAAATGCAAAGATTTTTTAAAATTTCATCAACTTGAAATTGTTGTCTGCTACATCTTTAAATGTGGACTAATCTAGAACTTTACTGTTTGGGAAATGGTTAACTTCAACATTGGAAATGTTCTCTGTTTTTAAGAATGCTTTCAAATTTGAATTAATGGACTATAAGCATGTATATGTTAAAAGATTTTGATAATTTAGTATCCATTTGATATACTATAATTGTTTTTCAATTCTTTGTCTGCAAAAGCTTAATGTGAAAACTTAATATCTTAGAAAGTCTCATCTTTTGGTACCACGGACTATGTCATCTATTTAAATAAATGTTTAAAAATGCAAAGGTTACAAATTAAAAAAAATGCTCTCATGGGGTTGTTTAATTGTCATAAACATTTTACATTTTAAATAAACAAAACAAGTTTTAAAAAAGCCCCCTAAAACAACAACAATATACAAGGAATATTGAAAACTTTTAAAAGCCTTTGATTATTAATGAAAGTCTATGAAAAGATTTCTTGCATTTCAGAATGCAGCTAGAAAAAGAAAATTTCAGGTTATAGTTGTTGAATGTGCACCATTTTATCATGTAAGTTGATTTCTTCTTAACCCATTAACACAATGATGCTTTTTGAACATCACCAAAATAAAGGGTTTTGAAAACATTGTGGTCTGTGGAAAATGAAGAAATTGCTTTTGACAAGTAATTTCTTCATTTCCCACAATGTTTTGTACCCCAAACAGCGGCGGATCCAGGATTTCTGTGAGGGGGGGTTCGTTTTTACAAAAAGGGGAGTTCGTTTTTTAAGTATTACACAATTTTGACTGAATTTCTGCATGAAAATGAAATAATCGGGGTACAGAGTGGGGTTCATTTGACCCCCCCCCCCACACACACCCTCTGGATCCGCCACTGCCAAAAGACTTAAAAATGTAAAATTTTGTTCATTTGATGTTGTCGTCTGCAACATCTTTGGAATATGACCAGTCTAAAATTATGCCATCTGGTAATAGGTTATACTCCTGTTAAGCTGGACGAAATTCCATTCTGACCTATAGCAACAGAATGATGACCTTTTTAGGGACATAGGACTTGATGTCGAGGGAGCTAATGTCACAGCTCTAGAAACATCATTATTGGTTACAAGAAAAACCTACCTTTAACCCATTACCAAGCGACAAAAATTTAGACTGGTCCAAATTCAAAGATGATGCAGACGACAATTTCAAGTGAATGAAATTTAAATTAATTTGATCCTTTTAAGTAGAAAACATTGTGGAAAATGAAGAAAATGCTTGTCACAAGCAATTTCTTCATTTTCCACAATGTTTTCCAAAGCCTTTACTTTGTGAGGCGTCCAAAAGTGTCAATGTGTGGGAAAGGGATAAGCTGGTCTATACTTTGTGCCGATATAGAGCCTCAATACTTCACATGTGGATACCTTCTGTCATTTTGGAGTTGGGACCATGCACTTTGAACTTGTGATCATGACCTTGGGCGTAGCGCCCATTACGCATAATATACACGTGCGTAATGTAAAAAATTTGCAAATAGGTCGTAGGTTGCTTTGTATCATTTTGAGGGTCAGTTTTTCTGTTTTTTGTGTCTCAAAATGCACATAGAATGCACGAAAACAAGTCTTACAAAATCAAAACTTTCTCGGGGAAGAGCCAAACCGCCTTAAGAGCGAGGACATACCCTCTCGCGCTCTCTCCTCTCGTGCATACGGCGCTCGTGCGTAATACAAATAAATTTCTGGCTACGCCCATGATGACCTTGGAGTTCAACCTATTTTTTGTGACAATTTTCAAAGATGAGCTATATTGTCCAAGGACAACTTTTGTCATAAGACTTGTGTCTATCATTTATTTTATAAAACATTCTGTTTTGATTTTGATAATAACAAGCAGACCAAATTTAGACCACATGATTATGCAAACTGATCTTTCTCTATGCTGCCGTCATTCTCTCTTATTTTTTCAACATAAATTGTGTAGTTTGCAAATCTTCAAATTTTGATGTTTGTTTGGTTGTTTTAGGGTCAAGAATTAGCTGTAAGCCTTGCCAAGTCCGGTATTGAAACGACAGTTATAAATGATTCAGCTGTATTTGCCATGATGTCTCGAGTCAACAAAGTCATTATTGGAACACACACTGTTATGGCAAATGGGGGGTAAGTTTGTATAGTGGTAGTTAAAATTGTTGTTACTTTATACATAAATACATGGACATACAAGAATTCTGCATATACTTTACTTGATGATTCAGCTGCATTTATCCCAAAAATGTGTAGCAGTGTGAATTAACATGTCCACATTTGTATGTTTGTTGTAGGTACGCTTCTTAGCAGAAAGTTCTTCTCTCTACATGGTATCCCTCATAATTATACCCCCGAAAAACGAATGTTTTATTATACCCCCGCAAAACGAATGTTTGAGGGTGTATACTGGAATCAACCTGTCTGTCTGTATGTCTGTATGTATGTCTGTCGGCGTGGACAAAATATTTTTCCAGAGCATATTCTCATTGTGGAGAACTGTCCTGTACAAAGAGCTTTACTCTGCCATGCCCGCTTTTTGAGTTTTTGTCCTTTGTTGTTTGTACCCTTGCATTGTTGTCCAGACCATATCTTCTAAACCATAAGTGCTAGCAATTTCAAACTTAATACACTTATAGATCTCATTGTGGGGAAGTGTCATGTACAATAATGTTACTCAGCCACGTCCACTTTTTGAGTTACAGCCCTTTCTTGTTGGTACCCTTAAATTTCGTTTGGACCATATCTTCTAAACCACAAGTGCTAGCAACTTCAAACTTAGTACACATGTTCATCTCATTGTGGGAAATTGTCTGGTACAAGAACTGGTACTCTTCCACGCCCAATTTTTGAGTTATTCCCCTTTGTTGTTTGTACCCGTACATTTTGTTTGGACCATATCTTCTAAATCACAAGTGCTAGCAACTTCAAACTTTGTACACTTATAGATTTCATTGTGGGGAAGTGTCATGTACAATAATTGTTACTCAGCCACGTTCACTTTTTGAGTAATCGCCCTTTGTTGTTTGAAGCCTTGTATTTTAGTCCGGACCATATCTTCTAAACCATAACTGCTAGTAACTTCTAACTTGATACACTTATACATCTCATTGTGTGAAAGTCTCATGTACAATAATGTTACTCAGCCACGCCCACTTTTTTAGTTACAGCCCTTTGTTGTTTTTACCCTTAAATTTTGTTTGGGCCATATCTTCTAAACCATTAGTGCTAGCAACTTCAAACTTAGTACACTTATACATCTTATTCTCATTCTGAGGATGTGTCATGTACAATAACCATTAATATGCCACGCCCACTTTTTGAGTTATTGCCCTTTGTTGTTTGTACCCGTACATTTTGTTTGGACCATATCTTCTTTACTCCAAGTGCTAGCAAATTCAAACTTGGTAAACTTATAGATCTTATTGTGGGGAAATGTCATGTACAATAACTGTTACTCAGTCACGCTCACTTTTTGAGTTATTGCCCTTTGTTTTTTTACGCGTGCATTTTTGTCTGGACCATATCTTCTAAAGCATACATGCTAGCAACTTCAAACTTGGTACAGTTATGCATCTTCTTGTACAGAAGCGCCATGTAACAAGAATCGTTACTTTGCCGTGCCTATAATTTGAGTGATTGTCCTTTGTTGTTGTTACCCTTGTATTTGTGTCCGGAACACATCTTCTAAACCATTAGTGCTAGCAACTTCAAACTTAGCACACTTATAGATCTCATTGTGGGGAAGTGTCATGTAAAAGAACTGTTACTCTGTCATGCCAACTTTAAGAATTATTGCCCTTTGTTGTTTGTACCCTTGCATTTTTGTTTAGACCATATCTTCTAAACCATAAGTGCTAGCAACTTAAAGCTTGGTACACTTACTGCCCTATTTTGTTTTGAAAGTTTGTGCGGGGATATCAAGTCACATCCTGTGACAGTTCTAGTTGAATGTTGAAAACTCTTTCTTTATGCTCCCGTATCGAGAGATCTGGGACAATTTGTTTTACTCATGGTTGTCTGTCTGTCTGTCTGAAAACTTAACAATGCCCTTTTCTCCAAAAGAATTCGATATACAAAACTAAAATTTGATATGTAACCTTTTTAGCTCGACTTTTCGAAGAAAATGAGAGTTATACTGTCACCCGGGCGTCGGCGTTGGTGTCGGTGTTGCAACCAAGGTTAAAGTTTTTTTAAACATCAATAACTTCCGTACTATCAAAGGGATTCAACCTAAACATGGAATACTTATTCACCATCACACCCTCTACCTTACTATCAGGGCCCATGACCCTGGGACCACTATTTGGAGTTATGCCCCCTTTATACTAAGCAACTTAGAAAAATGAGCGCGCTGTCTTCGGACAGCTCTTGTTTCATTGATATCTTTCTGTTCCATGCATTATGACCTTCTTCAAGGTCATCCATTAACTCTTATCAACTCTTTACATGAAAAGTTAATATGAAAACTTAACATTGCCATTTCGGAGACATTCATGTTTCACAAACACATCTTGAAACTTTTTTCACCATATTTGTAAGGGAAGGTACAACTTAAAAGGAAACCAGGAAGTTGACTTTAAACTCATCTTATGCAAGCTGACAATAAAGTTTATAGATGTATTCTTGTCTGTTTATTTTCAGGTTAAAGGCTATAAATGGTTGTCATGCGATAGCGCTAGCAGCTAAACATTACTCTGTACCAGTAAGTCCATTTTCCCCTCCGACATGTAATTCTAAAACAGTTCTATCTACTCCTATTTGAAATTCCTAAATTAAACAAACTGATAACATTGGACCCATTAGCACAGAGTAATGCCTTTTGACGCCCAACAAAATGGAGGCTTTAAAAAAAACATTACGGAAAATGAAGAATGATGATTACTTGTGAGAAGCAATTTTTTCATTTCCCACAATGTTTTTACCAAGAGAGACCAGAAAATGTAAAATTTCATCACTTGAAATTATTGTCTGCAACTTGTTTGAGTTTCGTCCAGTCCAAAATTTTGCCTTCTGGTAATTGGTGAAAAGCTTCTGCAGACAACATAAATTGAAACAATTATGATAATTGATAAAGGTAAAATTTGTTCATGTATACATGTACGGGTAGCATAGAAAATGTTATAACAACAACTTCTTCATTTCTCTTAATGTTTTCCCAACCTTTCTTTGATAGGGAATTAAAACCAGGTATTGTTTGGGAAAGGATTATTATTACAATAATTCACATTTCCAATTTTTCCCTCTCTTTTTTCAGATGATTGTGTGTGCTGCGATATTTAAACTGTCTCCAGAATTTCTGTTTTCAAATGATCAGGTATTGTTAATTATTTGTGACCCGTCACATTAAAAGAGACCTTATAAGAAGTCTATAAAGCAAAATTTCGAGAAACGTATCAGATTTACCAGGTGTTGTACTTGGAAACTGAATGTATAATAGGGAAGGAAAAACAATGTAGTTTAAGAAAATTACTGTAGAGTAATAAGTTTTAATGCTAGTCAGGATGAAAAGCCATATAAGAATTCCTCGTGATACTGTAGTGATGCATCTTTCCCGGCCCTCAAGTATGAGTCTTTTCCCAGAAAAAGGAGACTTCTTACAAGAAATACAAGCACTTATTCGGGGAGTAAAACCCATCTGACGACTTGTTATACCCCCCAAATTCAATTTGGGGGGTATATAGGAGTCAGCTTGTCCGTTGGTCTGTCTGTCTGTTGGTCCGTTGGTCTGTCTGTCGGTCTGTAGCATTTTTGTCCGCTCTATTTCTCCTAAACTACTGGTCCAATTTTATTCAAATGTCACATGTGAACTCATTACCAAGTGGAGATGTGCATATCATATTTTGGTTATGGTCCATTGATTTTTCACAGAGTTATGGCCCTTGAGTGAATTTTCTTGTCCGCTCAATTCCTCAGTAACCAATGGATGGATTTCATTTAAACTTTACAGCCATGCTTAATAGCTCTCAAATATGTGCATATGAAATTTTGGTCATGGTCCATTGACTTTTGACTGAGTTATGGCCCTTTGGTGAAAATTGGCATTTTTCGCAACATTTACGTATAATCACCAGTTTTTGTCCACTCTATTTCTCATAAGCTACTGGACCAATTTTATTCAAACTTCAAATGTTAGCTAGTTATCAAGTGGAGATGTGCATATCATATTTTGGTTGCAGTCCATTGATTTTTCACAGAGTTATGGCCCTTGAGTGAATTTTCTTGTCCACTCAATTTCTCAGTAACCAATGGACAGATTTCATCAAAACTTTACAGGCATGCTTAATAGCTCTCTAATATGTGCACATGAAATTTCAGTCATGGTTCATTGAGTTTTGACAGAGTTTTGGCCCTTTGTTGCAAATTGGCATTTTTTGCAACATTTACATATGTTTTGTTACATCATGTAGTCGATTGTTTGTCCGCTCTATTTCTCATAAATTACAGGACCAATTTTATTCAAACTTCACATGTGAGCTAATTGTAAAGTGGAGATATGCATATCATATTTTGGTTATGGTCCAATGGTTTGTCATGGAGTTATGGCCCTTGATTGAATTTTCTTGTCCACTCTATTTCTCAGTAACTAATGGATGGATTTTGTTAAAGGGACATTTCATTCCAATTTCAACTTTTTAAAGTATGTCTTGATGCCAAGATTGGTTATTCTAATGAGTATAAATACTATTAGTTTTTCGAAGTTGTTGCCGATAAGCGAGAAACGCGCTTTTAAAGTTGAGACATAATCGATAAATTGCATATAAATCCGAACTGTTGTCCACAACAATTTGTTCAATTTTAACACAAAAATATAAATTTCTTGTAAACGGCGCAACATTTTGGCTTGAAATTTTCAGAATTTTCATAAGGAAATATGCTCTTTCAGATAAAAATAAAAGTAGAATTTATGACAAAAAATTCTGAAATGTCACTTTAAAACTTGACATGTATGCTTGATAGCTCTCAAGTATGTTTGCATGAAATTTTAGTCATGGTTCATTGATTTTTGACAGAGTTATGGCCCTTTGTTAAAAACTTGCATTGTCAACCTTTAACATGTGTTGATTGGTTTGTTGAGTTTTTGTCCGCTCTATTTCTTCTAAACTATTTGATGAATTTTATTCAAACTTCACATGTGAACTTATTACAAAGTGGAAATGTGCATATACTATTTTGGTCACGGTCTATTGATTTTTCACAGAGTTATGGCCCTTGAGTGAATTTTCTTGTCTGCTCAATTTCCCGATTACTATTGAATGGATTTTATAAAAAAAGAATACAGGTTTGCTTAATAGCTCTCAAATATGTGCATATCAACTATTGGTTATGGTTCATTGTTTTTTTGACTGAGTTATGGACCTTTGACATTAACATGTGTTGGTCAGTCTGTTTTTTGTTTGCTCTCTTTCTCAATTGATCAGTTTACAGTTCATAGGAAATGTACATCTCAAAATGCATAAACACATCGCTTTTGGGGGGTATGATCACTTTCAGTGATATTCTAGTTTATTTAACCCATTACCAGATGACAAAATTTTAGACTATTCCAATTTGAAGGATCTTGCAGGTGACAATTCAAAGTTGTTGAAATTTTAAAAGTTTCTTTTTGGGTTAGAAAACATTGTGGAAAATATAGATATTGCTCGTTACAAGCAATTTCTTCTCTTTCCAAGCAATTCCTCCATTTACCCCAATGTTTTTCGAGGCATTTCAATTAAAGGACATCAAAAAGTTTCACTGTGTGGGAATTTGTTATTATGCCCCCGTATAGAAAGATTGGGGGCATATTGTTTTACTTGTGTCTGTCTGTCTGTCCATCTGTCTGTCTGTCTGAAAACTTAGCGTGAAAACTTAACATTGGCCTTTTCTCCAAAAGTATGGAACATACAAAGCTCAAATTTGGTATGTAACTTTATTTCAATGATATCTATCTGTTCCATGCAATATGACCCTTCTCAAGATCATCTCTTAACCCTTATTAACCCTTTTACCCGAAAACTTAACATTTAAGAAAAATAGCCATTTTGGAGGCATTTGTGTTTCACAAATATATCTTGTTTTCCAGGATGCCTTTAACAAGTTTGTCAGTCCAGAGGATGTGTTGAAGTTTTCTGATGGAAAGATTCTCTCTAAAGTGCATGTGATTAACCCTGTATTTGATTATGTTCCCCCTGAACTTGTGACGTTATATATATTTAATATGTAAGTATGTCTTTTGTACAATCTGATTAAAACCAGAAGTTTCATCTTACTTCATGCGGTAACAAAAGACAGTCACCAGTTAGAGGTCATTTTCATTGACCCCAGGAATTCAGATAGATCTATCGATTAATTTTAACCTAGCCAATCAAATTTTTTGTTGTATATAGAATTCCATGACAAACTTATAGGAACATATGGTTCTGCACTGAAATGTGCTGCCATCATGGAGATTCAATTGTTTTCAGATTTTATAATGTTTGTTTGATTGGTCAGATTAGAAGGTCATTATACCCCCCCCCCCCCCTACGAAGTAGAGGGGGGTATATTGGTCATGTCTATCTGTCTGTCTGTCCATTCATCCGTCTGGAGACTTTTTAGTTTCCGTGCTCTAAGTCAAGAACCGGTTGGCTTAGGATCATGAAACTTTACAAAGTTGTTGCCCATGACCCAAGGAGGTGCCGTATCGTTTTGGGGTCACAAAGATCAAAGGTCAAGGTCACAATCAGACTTTGTTTAAAATCCATTTCCGTGATCTAAGTCAAGAATCAGTTGACCTAGGATCATGAAACTTCACACAGTTGTTGCCCTTGACCCAAGGAGGTGTCCTATTGTTTTTGGTCACAAAGGTCAAAATCGAAATTTGTTTAAAATCTGTTTCCATGCTCTAAGTCAAGAACTGGTTGACCTAGGATCATGAAACTTTACACAGTTGTTGCCATTAACCCAAGGAGGTGCCCTATTGGTTTTGAGTCATGAAGGTCAAAGGTCAAGGTCACAATTGGACTTTGTTTAAAATCTGTTTCCGTGCTCCAACTAGAGAACCTTTTGACCTATAGCACTTTTTAGCGAGCCGGGACTTTATGTCCGGGGAGCTAATGTCACAGCCCTAGTGTCGGCGTCCCGTCCCGTCCCGTCGCGTCTTCACTTGAATAACTTTAACCTGGCCTATATCTCATGCACTATTATAGATAGAGCCTTGATATTTCACACATGGATACCTCCTGCCAAGACCTTTCATTTGTGACCATGACCTTTGACCTTGTGACCTTGACCTTGGAGTTTGACCTACCTTTATAAAATGAGCTGTTTTTGTGACAAGCTCCTGTATAGGCAAGCTACGTTGTCTGCGGACAACTCTTGTTCAGTGACAAGGCGCTAGTAGGGGGTATTGCCTGCTTTGCGATAGTTCTAGTTACATACAGTAACATCTTACAGTCACTAGTTAGAGGTAATCTTCACTGACATCAGGAAAACCAATATCGATTAATTTTAATCTAGCCAATTGACCAAACGTTGACTGTCAATCAAACACATCGATTAGCCAATGGACAATCAGAGAAATGTCATGCCTCAATTGTTCTTCGTTGCACGTATTATTGTATCGATTTATCGACTGACAATCAAAACAATCGACATGCCAATGGCAAAGAATTTTGTGCTAACAATAGACTAGGTTTACTTTTATGTTTTGATAAACCGTCGGTGTTGTTATAAAATCTCGTAACTACGGCTTAAATCAAGCCGTAGTTACGAGGTTTTATAACAACACCTACGAAATACTATTTAGTTTGTCCAAATTTAACTGGATAAAATCGTTCCCTATTAACGATCACATCCCCATTGTTTGTCTTAAATTCTATGTTGGGCGGAGCGATCTGTCGATTGGCGTTTGGTCAATTAAATTGTTGTATATATTTTTCCATGACAAACATGAGGTTCTGCACTAAAATGAGCTGTTCTCACAGTGTAGTTTTTAGCTCGACTTTTCAAAGAAAATGAGAGGTTATACTGTCACCCAGGCGTTGGCGTCGGCGTTGCAACAAAAGTTAAAGTTTTTTCAAACATCAATAACTTCCATACTATCAAAGGGATTCAACCCAAACTTGGAATACTTATTCACCATCACACCCTCTACCTTAATACCATGGCCCATGACCCTGGCTCCACTATATTTGGAGTTATGTCCCCTTTATACTAAGCAACTTAGAAAGTCGAGCACGCTGTCTTCGGACAGCTCTTGTTGGTTTCAATCGTTTTCAGATTTTCAAATGTTTGTTTGATCAGTCAGATGAAAAGCTCAATGAAGATGACCCCTGGTTAACAATGGATTCAAATCAGATTGGTTTCTTTTGTTATAGGCTATAATGTTGGGAATTAATGTTGCATATTTACGCCATTGAAGGTGGACAAAGATGGTATCATCTTCTCTGTCAGTTGGTCTGAACAGCCATATGTATGTCTGTTTACATCTTGTGCACACATTTTCTCTTACACATATGGATAGACTTTGATTAAATTTCACAGAATGTAGGTCTAAATTTTTATGTGACTTTGGCTCTCTTTCA
Source organism: Fragum sueziense (assembly GCA_963680895.1). Classification (NCBI taxonomy): domain Eukaryota; kingdom Metazoa; phylum Mollusca; class Bivalvia; order Cardiida; family Cardiidae; genus Fragum; species Fragum sueziense. The sequence continues at coordinate 30,453,945 of OY804594.1, read as the reverse complement.
TTGGGTAATAATAATATCATTATCTTAATTTTAGCTCACCTGAGCACAAGGTGCTCAAGTGAGCTATTGTGATCACCTTTTGTCCGGCGTCCGTGCATACATGCGTCGTTCGTCAACAATTTCTTCAAATGATGTCTCCTCCTGAACTACTTGGCCAATTCCAACCAAATTTGGCAGGAATGTTCCTTAGGTGAACCCCTTTAAGAATTGCTAAAAGAATTTAAATCGGTAAAAAACTCTGGTTGCCATGGCAACAGAAAAGGAGAAATTTGAATAAATCTAAATAATTTCTTTGAACAATCTCCTCCTAAACTATGAAGGCCAATTTCAACCAAACTTGGCAAAAATATCCTTAGGAGGTCCTCTATACAAAATGCAAAAAGAATTGAAATCAATAACAAAAGCAACTGGTTGCCATGGCAACAGAAAGAGAAATTACATGAAATCTGTCAGAAGCAATTTCTTCCTTAACCGCAAAGCCAAATTTGACAAAACTTCATATTTGCATTATTCTATGATATTGCTAAGAGGTACTTTCCTTTGTTTTTCAATATGAAGCCTGGTCACAGAAAAGGGGGACTTCATCTAAAAATCTGCTTATCAGGGGCATAGCATCTATTTTATTACATTACCTGTAAGAAATCTGATCTGTTATAAAACCCCATCTCAGGTGAGCGACCTAGGCCTCTTGTTTGTAAGCATGTTTACTGTGAAGAAGACACGATTGTCACAAAAATTAGACATTAGTGCATTGACCATTTGCTTCAGCTAGGTCAAAGGTCATTATCACATCAGAAATCAAGTGTTTTGGAGACTCTAACTGTAAATTGTTAATATAAACAACTTTTTCTACTTTTCTTTCCACAGCGGAGGTAACGCCCCATCCTACGTGTACAGACTCCTAAGTGAATTTTATCATCCAGACGATTTGGCGTTATGACAGCAAAGCAGCACAGAGCAATTAAAAAAAAAACATGTGATGTGTTGATATAGCTATGCTTTATGGAGATTATGAATGTGATAACCCTTTTCCAAACAAGACCTGGTTTAATGTCTATTGTAGAATAAAGTTTGGAGAATATTGAGGCAAAAGAAGAAATGCTGGTAATGGACATTTTCTGATTTTGCCTACTTTTGCCTCTGATATTTATACACAGGTCCTGTCTTCATTTTGACATATTTTGCTGTCTACAATAGCTTTCAAGTTGGACTAGTGCAATGTTTTGCTACTTGGGAAAGGGTTTTTGATAGTTCTAAATCCATGTTAATGAAATGACGATGGATGATAGATACCAGCAATACAGAAGTCAAGACAAACATGTCTTACTTATTTCTCTTAGCCAAAAGATGCTGATCTCGAACTTATGAATTGTGAATCTTAACAGTATGCATGGTTATTCAATGATAATGACTGATTGCCGGACTGACCAATCAAATTGTTATTACTTAAGGTAAGGTCTGCGTAATGCACTCCCTGTATAATCGTTATATTTAGACTTATTCCATGATGTTCGTAAGTCCGAGCATACACCGATCATTTCCGATAATGTCTGCTAGTAGTTCCCCACTTTTTAAAATACTGTTAGATGCAATATCGCCTGTCTCTGTAAAAACGGAAATAATTGAGCGTGCTAAGATTTCTGGGGAATATTCTAAACAATTTTTGTGAAAATGTTTTAAATTGTATGAAGAATAGGCAAAAAACACACAAAAGTGAAAAATTCAAATGTTGAGAGCAATGAAAATTACTTCCCTTTAAAATCGTCTTAAAATCATTTAAAATCGTCTATTCGAACCATACAGATTTTGTTCCATAACTGGTCACATAGCCCATTACACAGGCCTTACCTTATGTGTCTCTCAGAACCTCTGACACATATGAGAAATTAATGATATCGATTTTATTGTTGATGAAAAATGCAATAGTATATTGGTTCTTTTCTTTGAATCTTTTGCATTATTCTCCAGAATAAATATCAGACTGGGGAAAAGTGAATAGTAAGAAATGGTCCAAATGTGATCAACATTTTGGCTTGACTCTTCCAGTCACACTTGTGTCGGCATAATGTTTAAACACTCCCAAAACTAGACCTGGCTTTGACCTCCTAATTGAATAAGCTTAGGAAAATATTGAGGCAAGAGAAGAAAATGCTGGTAACCAGAATTTTGCCCCTTTTGCCTCAATATTTCTTAAATCCATTCTTTATTAACATCTATTTTGTTGTATGACACTGTAGCAGCTTTCAAATTAACAGTCCAAATATTTTCCATTTAGGAAAGGGTTCTTTATCTCTATTACTGTTCATGGCTTTGTTTTAAAACTTTGCTTATATTTATGGGACCCCCAACATGGGTTGTTAAGCCTGGACCTCTTAGCTCATTACCACACAATGACTCTTTTCTACTCCCTACAAGAATTTTAGATAATGGCTTTGGAAAACATTGTGGAAAATGAAGATTTTTTGACAAGCAATTTCTTCATTTCCAATAATGTTTTCCATCTAGGAATACCAAGTAATGTAAGATTTCATTCGAATGATATTGCCATCTGCAACATTTTTGAATTTGGATCAGTTTAAATTTTTGCTGTTTGATAATGGGAAAGTAGCGTCTGAGACTACCATTCCAGGTTTGGGTATGAGTCCCAGCTTGCCTGATATCCCCTTTGACATTGGACAATGGTCTCTCACCAATGGATCATTCGTCTATATTGATACCTTCATTGTAATAGAAAGGGCTAGTGAAAACATTGAGGCAAAAGAAGAAAATGCTGATAACTAGCATTTTCTCCTTTTGCCTCAATATTTTCTATGCTATAGTGTACTTAAATTCTACTTTTGTTAACATCCATCTTGTTGTCTGCCATAGCTTTTGCATCACACATTCCTAAACTTTTGCTGTTTGGGAAAGGATTAATGGCTTTTATACATGTATAAGTTTCCTGTAGAAAAACAAGAGCTAGGTTGGGAAAAGGTTATCCCATACCCACACAGCAACACTTTTTTACGCCCCCAACAAAATAAAGACTTTGGAAAACATTGTGGAAAATGAAGAAATTGCTTGTGACAAGTAATTTCTTCATTATCCGCAATGATTTCAAACACATATTGCAAAGATTTTTTAAATTTCGTCAACCTCAAATGGTCATCTGCATTGTCTTTGAATTTGAACCAGTCTAAAATTTTGCTGTCTGGTATAGCTTATAATAAATGACCTGGTAGAGCATCTCTATCTACTAGCTAGAGATGCTGTGCTAGGCCATTTATAGTGCACTATAATGTTTAACCCTTTCCCAGACAAGACCTGGTTTTGATGTTCCTAATAGTAAAGGCTTAAGAAAACATTGAGACAAAAGAAGAAAATGCTGAAAATCAGCATTTTTCTCCTTGTGCTTCAATATTTTCTTGGCTACATTTTACACAAATAAAATCTTTTTGAGTATTCATTTGGTTGTCTGCAGTAGATTTTGATTTAGACTACCCTTAAGTTTTGCAGTTTGGGAAAGGGTTAAGGGTTGGCCTTAATGAAAGTACAAACAACAAATATCAAGTTAATACCAATTTATTGTAAAAATCTCTTCATCAGTATTTATTATGGTAGCAAACATTTTTGGAATGTAAAAGAGAAAAATGGCAAAAAAAAAGAAAACATTCTAAGAAAGACTAATGCACTACTAATATGAAAATGGTTAGTGAAAACACATTCAAACTTGATGAAAATGGACTTTATGGAAAACGAAGCCATAGTTTTTCTTTTTGTCTGAATAAGTTAACAAACTTGTAAATGTAAGTTAACAAACTTGTAAATGTTTGTGTAATGTTTCTTTCTTACCCGTTCCCATATGACAAAATTTAGACCTATCAAAACCAAAGGTGTTGTAGACGTCGAAATTGATAATGCGGAATTGAACATCTTTGCATGAAATGCTATGAGGGAAAAGTGAATATGTTAATCATCTTTATTTTATTTGACTTTCAATTTTTTTCAAAGCCCTTTCAGTTAGGGACACAAAAATCAGGGATTGTTTTGAGGGAAGGATGAAAAACAAAATTATTTTTGGGATGAAATGCCATTCAAAGTGAAATGATGCTTTTGGATTTCTGGTTTTCATGATGATTTGGCGATGCTTGAACACATTTTGTCAATTGTTTGTAATTGTAAATGCATAGTTTGGTTTAAATCTTCAAGGCATACAAAAACAAATGTGTCTGGAATACTGGAAAATAGCCCTTACGGAAATTGAATTTGAGACCAACAGGGTAAAAGAGCAGCATGGATGCTGTTCGGCATTTATGAGCAGTCTGATCAAGATACATGTTGTTCTCCAATACCTTCTAAATGTCCTTTAGAAATGGTAAAAGAGGAGCTACGATCCTGATCAGACTGCGTTATGTCATGTGGTGATCTTAACCCATTACAGCACAGTCAGTGACGCCTTTTGACTCCCTCGCAAGAAAATGCTTGGAAAACTGTTGTGGAAAATGAAGAAATTGCTTGTGTCAAGCATTTTCTTCATTTTCCACAATGTTTTCCAACCCGAGATTGAAAGAAGTATTTAAAAAGTAAAACAACTTGAAGTTATTTTCTGCAATGCCTTTGAATTTGGAACAGTCCAAAATGTTGCTGTCCGGTAATGGGTTAAATGCCACAAGGACCTCTTTTCCAGATCTGGAAAAAGGTCTTTTAACCCTTTCCCAAACAAGACCTGGTTTTGACGTCACTGATAGAAAAGGCTTGGGAAAACATAGAGGCAAAAGAAGAATCTGCTGATAACCAGCAGTTTCTCCTTTTGCCTCTATATTTTCTTGGCTATATCACTCACAATTTCAATCTCTATTAACATCCATTTTGTCGTCTGCAGCAGCTTTTGAATTAGACCTGTCTAAAATTTTGTCATTTGGGAAAGGGTTAAGGCTTTTGAGCCCAACATAGATCAAGATCAGTCTGCGTATACGCGCAATCTGATCATGAACCATATTGGTCTCTCATAACTTATTGACCCGTGGCCACCGTAAGACAGCAGCATGGATCCTGGCCAGACAACACTTAGGCACAGGCTGAGGTGAAACATGGTTGTCTCAAATGCTAAAAGGGATGTTTTTCCAGATCCCAGCTCAAATACATATATAAAAGTGCAAAATCAAACACACTCAATACAACAAATCAAAGAATATTTTAAGCTTAGAAACAAGACTAAAACCCTTTACTAGATGCCAAAATTGAAGAATTGTCCAATTTGAAAGAATTGAATGTGCCTCAAAAATATGATTTCTCAAAATTCTGAAATTCTCCTTTGATGGAAAATATTTTTGCTTTCCTTGCTTGTTTTTCCCCCGAACTTTTAGACTCACAGGTTTTAGTTGTGGGTTTAGCATGCCTGGTAGAGAAAACTTTGAAAAATGTTTAAGCAAAAGAAGTAAATGCTGATAACCAGCATTTATGCCTTTCCCCTCTGTTTTCTTAACCATAAATTTCAAGTCTGAAAGCTTCATTTTTAGCTCGACTTTTCGAAGAAAATGAGAGCTTATACTGTCACCCAGGCGTCGGCGTTGGGGTTGGCGTCGGCGTTGCAACAAAGGTTAAAGTTTTTTCAAACATCAATAACTTCCATACTATCAAAGGGATTCAACCCAAACTTGGAATACTTATTTACCATCACACCCTCTACCTTACTATCAGGGCCCATGACCCTGGCTCCACTATATTTGGAGTTATGCCCCCTTTATACTAAGCAACTTAGAAAGTCGAACGTGCTGTCTTCGGACAGCTCTTGTTCTATTTTTGTGTGAAATATTAATTGCATTAATTTGGTCTTGAATTTAGGCATCTGTAAAGGATAAAGTAAATTTTGAGCAGCTATTTTGTGTATACTTTGTAGAGTATAATTTATCATTAAATACTCTAAATAAATATAGATAATATTATAACTAATAAAGCTGCAGATGAGAGAGGGTATTGGCTTTTCAAAACGCAATGATTTATTTGTTGTTAATCAAACCCTATGTTGTGTTTCTGATTTGAATCGTCTCATTGAGATGATTCAAATGAGGACCCATGATAGGGTTTGGGTTTGAAATAGAAGATTTGAAATGCCTTTACCCCCTCTAATCTGTTGCTCTGTTAAAAATATAGATAATATTATAACTAATAAAGTTAACTTTATGTACAATCTGCTTAAGGTTAACATGAATATTTAAGTTAAAATTCTATGTATAATAATTATCCATTCCCCAAACAGTACCTGGTAACTGGTTTTGACGGCCCAATTAAGAATAGTTTGTTAAAATATTGAGGAAAAAGAAGAAAATGCTGATGACCAGCAATTCTTTCCTTTTCCTCAATATTTACTGAATTGTTATATATACACAAACACTGTTTTCATTAGTGTCCCCTATGTTGTATGCAAATGCTTTTAAATTGAAGATGCATTACATAAAAAATGTTTGGGGAAAGATTATATGACAACAACAAAATATCTAAATAAATAGAGCACTATTTCTTTCGTAAGAGACATGCAGGCAAATAATGGAAATGTTATTTTCATGGTTGAAATGGGGGGCCATAAAATCAGTTACCAATCTTTCTTTTCAAAATTTCAAAACAGTACCATTTAGTATTTACCTCTTGTAAAGTGATGAATTTTTAGACAATTTCAATTTGAAAGCTGTAGCAGACCTCAATCATGTCTTGCATAGGAAAGGACTAAAATCAGCAACCATCGTTCGACAAGGCTTGGTACTATTTAACATTTCTCATCATTTTGCCATTGCCCATTTCTTTATATACACATTTTGAATTAACCCATTACCAAACAGCAAATTTTGGGGTGATCCACTTCAAAAACTGCCACAAACGACAAAATGAAAGTTATTAAAGATAGAATTTGTGTGAAATTGGCATAGAAAATATTGAGACAAAAGGAGAAACTGCTGGTTATCAGCAGTTTCTTCTTTTGTTTCAATGTTTTCCCAAGCCTTTTTCTAGTAAACGTCAAAACCAGGTCTTGTTTGGGAAAGGGTTAACATACAAATAGAGTCTATACATTAACAAAACAGAGAAAGAAAGTAAGAGGATATCGTCACTTTTTGCCAAAAACCATGTAACTACAGCTGAAAACAAACTGTAGTTACAAGGGTTTAAACAAAAATCAACAATATTTAAAGTTTTGTGGGTACTAAGAAATAAGATACATTCAAAAGTGAAACAATCAAACATACAACAACAAACATTATATTTAATCCATTGACTGCCAAAGTGGGATATTAAATCTTCCCTTGCTTATTCATTCAGAGAGCTTAGTGCATTACTGTAGTAAGTGCATTTAGATTTATATGCACATACATAGCTTGAGAAAAGAGGGGATGATAGCATTTCAAAATGCACTATTTCATTTATTGTCTATCAAACCCTATGTTTTGGGTACTCATTGGAATTGTCTCGTTGAGACAATTCCAATGAGTACCCACAACATAGGGTTTGGATTAGAAATAATGAATTTAGAAGTCTATGAATTTTGTCGTCGCTCCCTCTGTTGCTCCTCACATACAGTACTTTTGCACTAACCCTTCATTGTGGCTTTCAGTGGATGATTTGTAAATGGCAGTTATACACTGGTTGTTAGTATAGGATATCAAATACTGTATCATGCTTGCTCTTAACCCTTTCCCAAATTGTCATTGTTATTGCAAAACCTCACAACTCAAGCTTTTTTAAAACTGGAGTTATGAGGTTTTGCAATAACACCAACGAAATGATTAGATTTAGATTGATGTAAATACATAGGAGTACAGACACCTAAATAAATACTAACTCGTGTGAAAAATGTGAACTATAGCATGGAAAGCAATGAAGGAAAAGGAGAAAATGTTGGTTATCAGCATTTTACTTTTCACAACCTTACTCAAAACTTTCACTACTTTGCCTGTCAAAATCAGAGCTTGTTTGGGAAAGGGTTAATTTTCTTTTTTATGTCAGAAATGCAAACAAACTTCTTACAAAACAGATATCCATGACTATATATTCAAATAAATATGGCATCTAGTAGTTTTTTTAGGGAGATTTTAAGCGATACAAATATTACTATGGAACTGCTATTACTGATTTGGATTTCTATGCATGCATACAGAAAGGCACAAGTACAAAATGATCTTTATGAAAGGAAAAGATGTGAAAATGTTGTGACATAAAATGAAGAAAACCTTTTGATTACTGTTTGTTACAGAAAAATCATGGGGTGTACAAACCATGGAATGAAAATATAAGCTAAACGTCATGTTATGCTATCCCATTACCACACATTAACTCCTTTTGACTCCCCTAAAGAAAAAGGCTTTGGAAAACATTGTGGAAAATGAAGAAATTGCTTGTGACAAGCAATTTCTTCATTTCCCACAATATTTTCTACCCAAAAAGACGAAAGAATGTGAAATTTCATTCAGTTTAAATTGTCGTCTGCAACATCTTTGAATATGGAATGGTCCAAATTTTGTTGTTAGGTAATGGGCTATGGATTGGCCACTTGACTGTTACAGGGGTTTCAATTTAGAAGGCATAATCCAAAAATCAAATATTTTTATTGATAAACACAAAGCCATTGTAAGTGCTGGTATCTTTATATGCATTTACAACACTTTTGCACTTCGCCTTTGCAATAACCTTAATATGATTTGAAATGGGACATCAGTGTTTAACAAACATTTATTGTTAAAAGTTTTAAACTGAATAATCCTCAAACAAAACAAACTTCTAAACTCTTAACATAATACACCTTGAGGCAACAAGTCTTTCAAATAGTTTTAGTTCTAAACACTTAACATAATAGACTGTAGGGCAACATGACTTTACACCTTTCCCAAACAAGAACTGGTATTGACGTCCCTAATAGAAACTGCTTTGGAAAACATTGAAACAAAAGAAGAAACTGCTGATAACCAGCAGTTTCTCCTTTTGTCTCAATATTTTCTGTGCCATATTTTACACAAATCCTATCTTTAATAACACTCATTTTGTCATTTGTAGCCGTTTTTAAGTGGATCACCCTTAAAATCTTGCTGGTTGGGAAAGGGTTAAACAGTTTTAGTTCTAAACACTTAACATAATAGACTGTAGGGCAACAGGACTTTAAAATATTCTAGTTCTATACACTTAACCAAACCACTCAAAAATACAATGCAAGACTAATAAATAAACATCTTAAAGGACGGATTTAAAAACACAATTTGCGAATGTAAAAGTTTCCATGAAGGATATACTGACAGATATGAATGTCTCTCTGAATTTGTTTTTTCAATCACAAATCCTTTATAGTGCATAATTGTTTGAAATGTCTTCGCGAAAATATGATTCCAATGGGTAACCGCTTTATAGTATTGATTGTAAGATGAAATAAAGAAATTGCCTAACTTTGAATTTGATTGCCAAACCATTCTAGGCGGCTACCCTCTGTTTTACCTTTCAAGAAAGAAATGTCAAAGTTGACTTATCGCCATTCAAAATTACCAACTTCACAAAGTACATTTATGTTATCAATTAAGTCAAGAATGTTTGGTGATCAATGCTAAAATAGGATGATGGCAAAATATGTTGTCTTAAAAAAGGTTAAAGAAAAATCTTGAACATCTTTTATCTGAACACATTGTTAGTTGAAAAAAAATATTCATATCAAAATCATTTAATAATAATGCTAATATTTACATCTAGCGAAAGATTGCCAAAAGAGCAATGCCTTCATCATTGTCTTCAGTCAATGCAGGAATAATGTAAATCAAATTATTTCATAAAGCATGTATTATTTTGTTGAATACAATAAAGGCCATGATATGGAGGGTGTGGATGTAGAAAAACTGTTTTGAACAGTGATATGAAAATACTCGGCTTTAACTCATTACCAAATGACAAAATTTTGGACTTGTCCAAATTCAAAGATGCTGCAGTCGACAATTTGAATTGAATGAAATTTCGCATTCTTTGATCTTTCTGTGTAGAAAAAATTGTGGGAAATGAAGAAATTGCTTGTAACAAGCAATTTCTTCATTTTCAACAATGTTTTTCAAAGCCATTATCTTGTAGGGAGTCAAAAAGAGTCATCGTGTGGTAATGGGTTAAAATGTAACTGGAAGTTTGATTTGATGAATTGGCATCATTTCATGAAGGAATGTGTGATAGTAACGAATTCTTGAGAATTTTAGAGATGAAATTTTATAGAAAAAAAATATGTAATTCTATTTATGTAACGAATTCTTAGCTCTTTTGAAAAAGTGTTAAAAATTCTTTCATATTACATTTTTTGAAAAAGGTTGTCTTTTAATAGAAAAGTGAATTGAGGAATAAAATGCATATTCGATCCTACATAATCTTCTTAGATGAACACTTTTATTCGAAGGGAACTAAAAAACAAAATTGCTTTGAAATAACGAGGTCTTATGTGTGTACATTTATGTACTTCTCAACATTTAACCTTTAGTATAAGTTTGTGATCTCTAAAAATAACCTGAATTACATGTATTATGATTTGACAGAAATGAAGCTTTCAGCTAAAATGATACACAATGACATGAATAAATATCTGCTTACTACAGTACAATATCGGACACTCCTCCTCCCTCAATGTTTCCATTATTTAACCCATTACCAAACAACAAAATTTTATGACAGTCCTATTTAAAAGCTGCTGTAGACAACAAAATTGATGTTAAAAAGGAAGGTATTTGTGTACAATATAGCACAGAAAATATTGAGACAAAAGGTGGTTATCAGCAGTTTCTTCTTTTGTCTCAATGCTTTCCAAAGCCTTTTCTATTAGGTATGTCTTGTTTGCGAAAGGGTTAATGTTAACACTGCCGTGCCTTTTGAGCATCTGCAAGATTCTAGATGCATATTTTCGTTAATGTATCAAGATTCTTAAACTTGCAATTCTGCGATAATTTTCCTGTAAATAGCAACGTTTTACAATCGGAGACCGAAAAAACGTCACTGAAGTTTTCAACTAAATGCGGCCATGATGTTTGCGAAATGTCTTCATTCGTCAACATAAAAATAATCATTAGCTTGTTAAGTCATTATGTATGCCAATTTCGCCACATTTCTCTCAAAAGAACGCCATTTTGACATCAAAATATCCTAACTTAAGCTTTAATATTCCGTAGTTAAGACGTTTTTGATCGTCAAACGACTGTTCATTCTTTCCAAAATGTACAAGGACATATTTTGTTACAACAACCAGCAGACCGGTCATTTGGCCATGTGAATTCACGAAGCCCCATGCGCCAGCTCCAGCAAAGCAAGTGCAGAGACCCATTTATCTGTCGCCTCCTTCTTAAAGGGACGATGGCCGGTCGTTGATTTGTTGAAACACTTTGGTTCTATAGATGGCATCGTGAGATCCATGGAAGTGGACGGGGACAGAATGTTCGTACAGACAGACGAGTGAACGGATGGAATGGTGCTTGACGCTGTCAGGACGGATGGCTGTGATGTTGCTGTTGATATTGCTGCTGGTGTTACTACCAATGATGACGATAATGATGATGCCGCTACCGATGATGCTGATGATGATAATGGAAGTACTGAGATGCTTTGTCGTTGGGGCGATACATGCGATGGCGATACGTTCATGGGCGTGACTTCGATCTGTTGTACGTGAACACTTGACGGTTGGACGGAAGGTAATGACGTAGTATCGCGCTTGATTTTCTTCTCTGGTTGGATGGGAGTTAATGCACTTTCTGGATTGCTAAGGCTGTGTCTGAATAGAAAGTTTAAAAAGTTGTACACTAATTAAAAGTAACGAGGTAAGTTCGTGATGCATAAATACCCATGTAACGAATATTTTTCTCGATGACCGGCTATTTAGAAAACTCGACTCATGTCAGATTTAAATTGACTTGTATGCGATGATACTTAATTGTATTCTCACGAAATTTGCTAAGCGACAATGCCAAAAATAATGTCTGGTGTTTGTATGAAGTTCCATAAGATCTACTTATTAATGTCAAGTTATTTTTTACCCTTTTCCAAACGAAAAAAACAGGCTGCACCTATTCAAAAACTGCTGCACACGACAAGTTAGTTGTTGATAAAGATAGGGTTTGAGATCACTTTAAAGAGCAGAAAAAAATGAAAAAAAAAGAGAAAATTCTTATTATAAGCATTTTCTTTTGCCTCGGATTTTCCATGGCTATTTCTTATGCGGGCGTGCTTGTTTGAGAAAGTATAGAAGAATGTTCAAGCATTATTTTCTCTAATTTTCACTCACCTGATAAGCCATTCCGTGACGGCATGATTCGTCTGTGAAGATTTAAGGACTGTGAGTTTATCTTTGCCTTGTGTCTGTACACGACGCAAGCCGGCGTATGGGTGATCTGTACAGTGTCTGTTGGCGTGTGTGAACTTGCTTGGACAGCCTGTTTGGTATAATATTACATTGAATATCGCTGCTTTTCAACAAAAACCTCATAACTGCAGCTTGTTGTAAGCTGCAGTTACGAGGTTTTCGTTGAAAAGCGACGATATGAATCATTTTGAAAGCCAGAGCTAAAGACCCGGCCACACACATCCACAGGCTTATAAATTCCATAGCATCCTCAGAATGGTTTTCAATGCAATATAATTTTAGACGTGAAGAGGACGGGAGGAGTCGTGTGTGACCGTGACTTAAGTTACGTAAAATTGAGTACATTGTATTTAAACTGTTGGCAAATTCTAACTAAAATGTTAAACAAAAAGTATACATGGAATTATTGCTACTCTTATGGCAAAAGAGTATTCCAACTTCCATTTAACCCGAGTGCTTTAAATGAAAGCAAAACTATAAGGTATAGACCTTTATAGTCGTGAACAAGAGGACCTCAATGGCCTGACATATTCTACTGACTACAAGATTCCGGTATCCGTCTGTTTTGGCTTATTGGATGAAGATTTATGGAGTCGTTTACAGCTAAGACCATTTATAGACTCTTTCACACTTTTTACCAAGCATTTGACCTCCAGAAGTGCTTTAACGCAGATGTAAGTTTTGACTGGTTAGCACACCTGATACAACTTGGGATATGAGTAAACACAAACAAGTAGAATATCAGAGGCGATAACCAATCTAAGCTTGCGTTTAGGCTAAAGGGGATTCCGGGGGTCAAATGGTAGGGTTACAGAAGAGCATGGAAAGGTATATTATGAAGATTTGTAAAGTCTGGTAAAACTAGTCCGATAGTATTAAGGTAATCCGCCCCTAATGGGAATCTCCGACACGCGACGTTGAAAATTTTCGAGTGATGCCTATAACATTCGTTACGTATCCAAACCTATTCGGACGGTGTCGTTAAAGATTCGGTGGTGGAACGTTCAACCGCCGAATCTTTACGACGTCGCCCGAATAGTTCCTACCCTACCGTTTTGGAGAAACTCAAATCGCGGCATATACCTGCTAAAAGGGATAAATTCGCCGTGTAAAATCTTTCATTCCATGAACAGAACAAGTTCTATTCACTTCACTCATTCTTTACGTTGGGTGAAACTCATTAGGGGTATTCTATCTTAAGCTGGAATAGTCCTACTCACCCTCGACTGAGCAGATAAATGGTTTTTCACCCGTATGTAGACGCTGATGTGTCTTTAACTGTCCACTCTGACAGAACGACTTGCCACATCCCGGATAGTCACATAAGTATGGACGTTCTCCTGAAGATAGAAATTATACTATATAAGGTAGGTGCCGAAAATGTCACATAAGTACGGATTCTATCCTAAAGATAGAGTTAATGATATGTAAATAAAGTGTCTAGACGCTAGTGTGTTTTTAACTGTCCACTCTGACAGAACGACTTGCCACATCCCGGGTAGTCACATAAGTGCGGATGTTCTCCTGAAGATAGAGTTAAAAATAAGTAAACAAAATGTCTAGACGCTTATGTGTCTTTAATTGTCCACTCTGACAGAACGACTTGCCACATCCCGGATAGTCACATAAGTATGGACGTTCTCCTGAAGAAAGAAATTATACTATATAAGGTAGGTGCCGAAAATGTCACATAAGTACGGATTCTATCCTAAAGATAGAGTTAATAATATGTAAATAAAGTGTGTAGACGTTGGTGTGTCTTTAATTGTCCACTCTGACAGAACGACTAGCCATATCCCGGATAGTCACATAAGTATGGATGTTCTCCTGAAGATAGAAATTATACTACATAAGGTAGGCGCCTAAAATGTCACATAAGTACGGTCTTTCTCCTGAAGTTAGAGTTAATAATATGTAAACAAAGTGTCTAGACGCTGGTGTGTCTTTAACTGTCCACTCTGACAGAATGACTTGCCACATCCCGGATAGTCACATAAGTACGGACGTCCTCCTGAAGATAGAGTTAATAATAAGTAAAGAAAGTGTCTAGACGCTAGTGTGTCTTTAACTGTCCACTCTGACAGAACGACTTGCCACATCCCGGATAGTCACATAAGTACGGACGTTCTCCTGAAGATAGAAATTAACAAACATGTAAACAAAGTGTCTAGACGCTGGTGTGTCTTTTTAAATTGTCCACTCTGACAGAACGACTTGCCACATCCCGGATAGTCACATAAGTACGGACGTTCTCCTGAAGATAGAAAATAATAAATAGGTCAACAAAGTGTCTAGACGCTGATGTGTCTTTAACTGTCCACTCTGACAGAACGACTTGCCACATCCCGGATAGTCACATAAGTATGTATGTTCTCCTGAAGATAGAGTTAATAATAAGTAAACAAAGTGTCTAGACGCTGGTGTGTCTTTAACTGTCCATTCTGACAGAACGACTTGCCACATCCCGGATAGTCACATAAGTATGGACGTTCTGAAGATAGAGTTAATAACAAGTAAACAAAGTGTCTACTCTAGACGCTGGTGTGTCTTTAACTGTCCACTCTGACAGAACGACTTGCCACATCCCGGATAGTCACATAAGTACGGACGTTCTCCTGAAGATAGAAAATAATAAATATGTAAACAAAGTGTCTAGACGCTTGTGTGTCTTTAACTGTCCACTCTGACAGAACGACTTGCCACATCCCGGATAGTCACATAAGTATGGACGTTCTCCTGAAGATACTGTTAATAATAAGTAAACAAAGTGTCTAGACGCTGGTGTGTCTTTAACTGTCCACTCTGACAGAACGACTTGCCACATCCCGGATAGTCACATAAGTATGGACGTTCTCCTGAATATAGAAATTAACAAACATGTAAACAAAGTGTCTAGACGCTGGTGTGTCTTTTTAAATTGTCCACTCTGACAGAACGACTTGCCACATCCCGGATAGTCACATAAGTACGGACGTTCTCCTGAAGATAGAGTTAATAATGTGTAAACAAAGTGTCTAGACGCTGGTGTGTCTTTAACTGTCCACTCTGACAGAACGACTTGCCACATCCCGGATAGTCACATAAGTATGGACGTTCTGAAGATAGAGTTAATAACAAGTAAACAAAGTGTCTACTCTAGACGCTGGTGTGTCTTTAATTGTCCACTCTGACAGAAGGACTTGCCACATCCCGGATAGTCACATAAGTACGGACGTTCTCCTGAAGACAGAAATTATAATATGCAAGGTATGGACCTAAAATGTCACACAAGTACGGTCTTTGTCGTGTAGATACTCATACAATAATATGTAAGGTATGGGTCTTAAATGTCACATAAGTACGACGTTCTTCCAAAGAAAAGGAAGACAGTGGGCAAGGATTGAATCTGTGGCACCATGGGTAATGGGTTGGGTTGCCTAACTTGCCTTCTCCTTTGTAGAATTTGTTTTGGGTGTTTGTACGTGCATAATTAAATAATATTATATTAAGCTAAAAAACCCAGATAAGTGTAAAAGGAAACGAATTTGTGAGGATTTGAAACGGGGTTTCCCACACTTTCCTAATTATTGACTTTTCTAAAATAAGGATCTTTATACTTAAAGATTCGTTTTGGTTGGCTGCAACCCATTTGAAATTGCAACAGTCTAAATTGTTTTCGTATGGCAAAAGATTAAGTTAGACTAAATATTACGTATTCCTGGCCATGCTAGATAAGCTACTCGAGCATAATTTAATACCCATAATTGCATTATTATAACTGAAATTCGAGTCAGTTGTATTATCTAAGATCTATATCTTTTATAATCTAAATGACTGCCCCTGTGCGTTTAAATAAATCTCCATTCTTTTGAGCCCCATTCAAATTCTAAAGGATCTTTTAAAAGGGCCGAATTAAAAAATACAATTATCCTAAAACTATTGTTCCATTCCTATTGAAACGTAGAACAAAAGATTTAGGGGCCCTTTGTTGTAGATCAATACACAGAAAAATCCCCAGAGAAAATCGGCACCTTATTATCCTTTCATTTGAAGCTTTTGTAATGATTCTTTTTGACAAAAATATTTAAATAATTTCTAACGTAAATTGACTTTAAAATGCCGCTAACGGTCCCATTGTTTTTGGCGGAAAATGGAAAATTTGACATAGTTCAGAAATTGACATGTACTTTTCTTTTTTCGGTTACGTCCTTTAGCTCTAGCATTGGCCTTACCGGTATTTTGTCTGAAAGTGTGAACCATTTACAAAAGACTGATTTTGACGTTTTTACGCCTGTAAGATCTTGGACTACACTTATGTTTTGACGTTTGATAAATGGTTAATGTATCAAATGGTAGGCCTAATCTGGTATAGCATTGAAAGCGTCAAGTGAAAGTGTTCAAGCGAGTAAGCTATCTAACAGGGTCAATGTCTCTACAGTTTGATCACTGTCCGGTCTGGCAAGGTCCCGAAACTACGCTTTGGAATTTTACATTTTTTGCATGTTCGGTTACAATTCTACTTTAGGCTAACCCTTTCCAGAAATACCTTTTTTTAGATCCTTGCTGCGGACAATTTCGGAAAACAGATACAAGAGAAGAACATGCTGACTAGTCATTTCCTCCTTTTCGCGCTTTGCTTTCCACGGCATTAACAATTTCAACATTTGGTAACATACATTTCAATCTTTTGTTGTTTGGCAAAGGCTTAATTAATTAATTAATTAATTAATTAACATAGAATTATTTTGGAAGATATCGACCCAAGTCGACGAGCAAACCTTAACCACCTGTTCAACATCGAACCCACGTGACCCCCACATATTGACATCACGTGATGGATGCATTATTTATAGTCATTCTAACGAATTTCGATAAATCGACTTAGGACAAAGTGGACAAAGCATAGAAAAGAACCGGCATATGGGAAAAAGGACATACTGTCATTTGAGATCGACGTGGATCCAGATCAATCGGGCTGATCTTGCCTTAGAAACATTTTTATCAGGATGCGCGTTCGTCTTTACCCTTTCCTATTCAAGTCTTTGTTTTGACGTCCTAATATAAAAGTCTTTGGAAAACATCGGTGCAATGAAGAATTGCCAGCAGGATCTTCTTTTATCTAAATATTTTCTGTACTTTATTGTGTAAAATTCCGATCTTTATCAACATCCAATCCGTCGTCTGTATTAGCTTTCATATTTGAGTTGTACTGGTGCGAGAAATACCAGGAACCCACGATTAGGTGCTCCAGTCGCCGCGATATGACCATAGAAGTTGAAAACGGCGTAAACCCCCAATAAAATCAAATTCATATTTGAACAATTGGGGCATTTTTCCATATCCCAGCGCCAGCGAATCAATAGTAAATGTATGTTCATTGAACCGCGAATACTGCCTGTCGTCACGCGAAACGCCTTTTCAAGAAGGCAATGGCCCATTTTCCATACAAATCCGAGTTTTCTCTGTTGAAATTCGCTCTTTGATATGTTGATGAGCGACATCAACATATCAAAGAGCGAATTTCATCAGAGAAAACTCGGATTATTTCCATACTAAATCTGTACCAGTTCAACCATCTCCCAAACAAGTACGAATTTTTATGCAAATAGAATAGAAAAAGGTTGGGAAAACATTCATGCACTCAATAACTAGCATTTTTCTCTTTTCTATAATATTTTTCTGGACTAGGAGGTCGTATAGATCTAAAAAGCATTTAGTTCGTCTGCAAAAAAATATCTAAAAATTTAATTAGGCTACATTCTTTTCCCAAACAAACATGTTTGCAACAGCTGTCAATTTGGAAAAGTCTACATATTTGTCTTTGGGAAAGGGGTGAGCAATTCATTTCCGGATATTCATCTCCTTTTGGCATGGCGTATGAAATGTGTATTATGCCCTCTCAATTATTTATTTATTCAATATCATTTGTATATCTCAATAATAATAGCTTCGATTTCATTCATTGCAGTGAATTTACAATAAAAGATAGCAATTTACTGAACAGAACAAGGACAAATGAAATTATAAAATCGATAGGGGGCTTTTAAATAGATTAAATTACTCAGGCCAAAAAGAGTCATGCGGCAACCAGGCTGCATAGAATCTATCTTAGTCTAACACTACTTGTACCCATTACAAAGTCTATCTAAACCCTGACCATGCTGAATTTAATACTTCAGTTGGGAGAGGGTACTAGATAAGTGCACGAATTAAATTAGTAGCCATATCATCTGCGTTGAATTTCATGGGTTGAAGTACATCTAGAAGTAGGTCTACATGTAATCCGAGTTTTCTCTGATGGAATTTGCTCTTTGATATGTTGATGTCGCTCATTTAAATGAACGACATCAACATATCAAGGAGCGAATTTCATCAGAGAAAACTCGGATTAGTCTACATGAAAATCTTATGGTACACGCATTCAGTAGAACCTTTTGAATGATGCCCTAACATTACTGAAGCTGAAAACTATTGTGCGTGGGTGGGGTTCCTATATGCCGTAGTATGGATGGCAAAAGTTAATTTGAAATGGAAGACGAAAAGCTATGAGTTTGAAGCCAATTCCTTTCTTAAAACGACCAACTCGTGTATTAGAACATACATCCTAGAATCGTAAAATTATCTTAGTCTTTAAAAGATTCAAAGTAAACCAAACAAATATAAAGTACAAAAGAACTTACGATGTTAGAAACGTTTGTAAACGCATTATAGAATCCAGCCACTGCCAAAGTAGGCCTAACTTCACTGGTCTAGACTAATCAATGTTTGTTGTAGATTAAGTATTTGTCGACAAAGTTTGTAATCAGCGTCTAGTCTCATAGCAATGGTTGTTTAGTTTGTTTGGGTACAAACAAATAGAGTGAATAAGGCAATACAAAACGCCCCCACCCAATCTTTGATAATGATTAAACCACAATTGTATTCAGAGAATTTGAAAAATGTTGAAGTCAAATTGTTTATTTGGTCTCCTTATAACAATCGATTAACTTTATATAGATAATAACCAAAACCTCAGATAAGATATGCATTGTTGGTCTACGTTTTGTATTTTTCATTTATTTCTAAAAAGAAAAAACATGCTATGGGAACTCATTAGAATTGTCTTATCCAGACGATTCTAATGAGTACCCACAGCATAGGATTTGACAGACTTCAATACTTCTATTGAGAAATGCCATGCTACTCTCTTATTTTCATATCGTCGACTATTTAAAAAAATGTCGTAAGTACAGTTAATTCAAGCTGTAGTTACGACGTTTTCCAACGTAGCCATCGATATTTTGGTTAATCAATGATCATTGATCTATTGATCGCTGATTGACTATCGATACGGGGATTTTAAATACCCGTTCCCTTAGGGACAAGGCTATAACACGCAAGATAAATATCGGTATTAGAAATCAATACATCGATGCTTTTCAACGAAAACCTCGTAACTGCAGCTTAAAACAATCTGCAGTTACGAGGTTTTCCTTGAAAAGCGACGACATGAAAACGGCTGAAACTGTACGAGAATGATTCATGAACGTGAGGTATATAAGTCTAATAATGCAGGCCCGTAGGAAGCAATTTAAAGCTACTATTTCCCAGATTTGGACCCAAAAATTGTCAAATACAAACGAAATGTACACTTTTAAAGCTTTATATGACCTGATTAAATGATTACGAGAAACTATTGAAGCAACGACTCATTTTTTCGCAATTTGATACCAAATTCATGAAGCGATGTCGAAAGTAGGTCAAAACAGTAGGACATGCGACTTTCTTAAATGACGTCACAACATACATGATGACGTCATATTGAAATTTAAGCATGAATCTCGTTTGAATCATGGTCCGCGCTGTATGCGCATGCGCAACAATTTAAAAATAATTCTAACCCCATCAGTGATGGGGTTGAATTTAGGCTTGGATTCTCCCTAAATTCAGCTATCTGTCTTGTAATTTCGGCTCATTCTCTGTCTGAATCGCATATTATTAACCATCCCGAGGTGGTCAACACAAAAGTTTTGCATATTTTTTCAAAAAATTTCATTTTTTGCAATTAGACCATCTGTTACCGTCGCCCTTTAATATTGGGGGCTCAAGCCCTTTGTCTGAAAATTGGGGGCTCAATTTCATTTTCCCTAATTTTAGTGTCTATCTTAAATAAGGAGAGAAACCCGACATCTCCCCCCCCCCCCCCCCCCCCCTGTGGGCCTGTAAGGTACCGTCCATCCAAACGGATAGTTTAGTTACTTTTGATATCTCCAAAACACGTTAATCATGGCTTTAAATAGCTTCGAAGTCGTTGTCTCAGACTTGATGATGGGTATCGTATGAGAAACCCAGATCAAGATTCAAAAAGGTCTCGGTCGTACACTATTACAACTATGGAACCATGCTAAAATGAAAATTGTTAAAAAAAGAAAAGAAAAGAAATATCGCATGATATTGTCAATCTATAAATGCCTATCAATTTCATTTAGGCCTTTTAATTTGAGGAAGCGTGTTGTGCTGTTATTGTTGTTGTTGTTGTCGTGTTGGACCTAACCAAACTCCACACAGCGACAATGCCTTACATTATCACTGCAGGCATATAAATCACGTGACCATGGTGAAAGACACATGATATCGTAAAGATGACGGATATTTATCTATATTTCTAAAATCATTTTTTAAATCTAATTTTATTTTTTATTTGGATTTATATCTGACACCCCATATTCTTAAAACATCACTAAAAGCATGTTTGCTTTTTTAAATAAAAATAAAAATAAAAAAATCAATTACCTGAAATCTTGGTAACTGTGCCGGCAGAGATCTCCCCAATCCCAATTCAGGGGAGATAACTGCGAAGGAGATTGGGACCTAACGAGAATAATAGCGACGATAAATCTTTGACGCAGAACTTTCGCAAATTTGGGGCACCCTTTGTTTGGAAAATATAAAAAGGAAATAAACGAGAGGGAAAAGGATCTAAAAAATGAAGGATTTTTGCCTACATTAGCCGATCCATGCTGAAGTCTAATAGATCAATAGATCTAAAGATTCATGTATCGATTTCGAGAAATAGACGGTGAGAAAGATCCATTCGATCAATGACAATTTCAAGGTTACAAGCACGTGGTAAAGGGGTCGTGTGAAAACACGTATGAAATATTTAAATAAATCGAAAATCTATTTATGTGACGAGGCCGGTCCATCAGAGAAACGACCTTTCAATATTTAAACAGATCCGGAATGCGCTTTAAATAGACTGACTTTCTTCTATACAAGCTCTCTAGAACACTGCGTCGATTGAAACTAGGATTTCGGAAAGATAGTTAAAATATTTCGCCCGTTATTATATTTTCATTGTCATTACAAATGAAAGTCCCCTTTCTCATAAAAACGGACATATTGGGTTAGGGAAGACGTTGTATATGTGTATTCGATAAAGGCTTCTTAAAGCCTACACCGTCCCTTAAGGTAGCCTGCCCCTAATGTGATTCGCATGACGTCGGAATTATGCGGGCGAAGTTGAAAACATTCGGCGGTGGAACTTTACACCGCCGAATGTTTACGACCGCGCCCGAATAAGTTCGGATACGTAACGACGCCACTCGAAAACCCCCGAAGTTTTATGAATCTCAAAAATGGCCACATTACGGGTATTCTACCTTAACATAAAGTCGCATCTGGTTATTTTTCTGGTGTCCCATCTAATTTTGAAATATTTATGCCCGTTAACAATCCAAATTCACCTGTCCCCACACGTACGTAGTACGACAGGCGGTTGGGTATTTAATTCTTTCATATGTAAATTTATAAGGGTGACTTTGTATAGTAGAATAACCTTTACCCCAAACAATATAGGGTTATGATGGCCCTTACAGAAAGTGTTTGGGAAAACCTTGAGGCAAAAGGAGAAATGTTGACAATAAGCATTTTTGCTAAATATTTACAATGTATACATGTACAAACGATCAACAACCGATCTGTGCCTCATCGGATTCGTGTTGTGCGTTTGTGAGAAAAGAGATTGACAGTGTCGGGAACATTCAGAGAAAAAGAAGAGATGCTAACACCCAGCGTTTTCGCATTTTCATCCGATGTTCCCTAAATAGACTATCATCACTTTTCTACGAAAACCTCGTAACTGCAGCTTGTTTTAAGCTGCAGTTACGTGGTTTTCGTTGAAAAGCAGCGAAATGTTATTATTTTACATGCCGTTTTCGTTTTCGTCTGCAGTTCATTTGGATATGGACAAGTCGTCTGGGTTAGGGTCCATTCTTTGATATGCAAATGAGGTCCTAAATATGGCCGCTATGCGTAGTGACTTGTTGCCAGGTACGCCCAAACATGACCCAAATTACCCTTACCAAAAATATTGACGAGCGGTGTTTAAACTTCCTTTTAACTTTTAAATCAGACGATATTAAATGTCACTAGGATGTGTTTCGGTTGTCATCAGCTTTAACAAATACTCGACAGAAAATACAGCATAATAAGAAACAATAAAACATAATTATGTACCCTACATTTGCACAAAATATTTAAATTGTTCAAAATTTTGACTCAAAGATTATTCAAAATAACGGGAATCCTTATCATATACATGAGTTGGGGCATGGGAAAATGTACCTTGTGCAGTATTTTAAAATCACTATTTATCAGATCACTGTGTGTATCAGTAGTCTGATCGGGACCAATGACCAACGGCTGCTACCGGTAATAGAGAACCCATAACAGGACAACATGGATCTTGAGCAGACTGCGCCTATGCATAGGCTGGTCTGGATCAATGCTGGGCTCAAATTCGAAACATGCCCGTAGGAACAGGGGCTTGGGGCTAAGCCCCCCCAAAGTTACCTTAAAATGTCGACTTTTCCTTATTTTACACTAAAAATTTAGGGAAACTCCAATTTAGCCCCCTCCCCCCCCCCCCCCCCATATTCAGACACAGGGGCTTCAGCCACCTCAATATGAAATTGCTTCCTATGGGCCTGCAAAAGGTTCTCTTTTGCCACATCTCATCTCCTACAAACAGGAACCTTTACAAGTCTGTAAAACAGTCAGCGTCGGATTCATCTCCTTTGCAGTTATTTCCCCCGAATCAGGACCATTGACGTAATTGCTGTTTGGAGGTTGCGTAAGCTTAATATACGCAGCAATAAGTATGTCCGCGGACTTATCAAATATTTTCTGTCCCTTGTCAAATATCCCATGAGGATAATTTTAAGATGAAGTCTAGATCTACACGCTGCTGAGAACTAGCGTCGGTCTCGTTCTAATACGTTCTGTTTTTTGATTAACCATATTAAATGGTTGGACATTATCAATCCATCTCGATTCTGCTTCATTTGAGAATTTCGATGGACTTAAAATCACAACAGTCATAATAAGGCAAGTCTACAATAATTATAAATAAATATAAATAAGAGCTTTAATTGATGGACAGATAATTCAGAAACCAATACTAGAGTGATCCATGTGTGAAAGGTCAGATGAACAGGACGTCGCACAGAAAAGACTATATAGTAGCAAGTTTGTAATCTTTTACCCTTTCCCAAACAAGACCTGGTTTTGACAAACCCATAAAAAAGACTTGGGAAAACATTGAGGCAAAAGAAGAAACTGCTGATAACCAGCAGTTTCTCCTTTTGCCTCAATATTTTCCATGCTATAATATTCACATGTTCCAACACTTAGCATCATTGATTTTGCCGTCTGCAACATGTTTGAAATTGGATGAGTCTAAAATTTCGCCTTTTGGGAAAGGGTTAATTAATCTGATTTCATATATGGGAGGATTGAATTTGCTACCAAACGGACCGATTGGCCGACGGGCGTGCAAAAGCTCTGATTTTGGACTAAACTAAATACCCGGTAGGCCCGCATCCTCTTTTGTGAGCCATTACCCCACTGTTGTGATAATATATACAAATGAGCCAGGATCTGGAAAAACGTCCTATATGGCATTTGAGAACAACCTGGATCCAGACCAGCCTGTGCATACGCACAGTCTGATCAGGATCCATGCTGTCCTCAAATAGCTTCCTCGTGACTTATACCAACTGTAAGAGAGCAGCATTGATCCTGATCAGACTGCTCTTAGGCACATGCTGATCTGGAAACATGGTTGTCTAGAATGCTATAAGCGACGTTTTTCCAGATCCCGGCTAAAATATATAATTATAAACATTTTCATGCCTAACTCCATTTTTTCAGACCACGGTCATAACTTATCAGTACCCCAATGAGTCAATATTCAAAAGATCAATTTAAATCCTCTCAGCAGTGAAAAATAAACAGGACTAGACGAGCAAGCGGAAAGATCCAAATATGATTATTAAACCCTTAACAATAACAGAACTTTTTTTTTCGTTCCATAACATAGATCAAGGAAAACTTTGCTGGAATGGCTGGCAAAATGCTGGAAACCTACCACTTTTCAATTACGAAGATGTGTAGGCTAATTTCTAGCTTTTTCAATATCCGATGTCCAATTCAGACTCTGTACATGTATTGCAAAGTGATGTTTTCTCATTTAAGGTACCTATGTTGTGCGTTCGCGCATTGTTTGTGTATTCAAATAATTACGACAGCTTTCATAAATCATAAGAAAGTTCAAAGTTTCAGATGGCACCATGCATCTCCTAAACTCCAAGAAAATGCCTGTAGACTGCTATATGATATGAAGTAAAATCGAGAACACATTCACAAAAGAATGATTTAGACTTTAAGCTAATTGTTCTAAGTTTTCTTTGGTTCCTAATCCGTCAGCCAGGAAAGGTATCGTTCGCAAAAAGGGGGGAATTCCCAGGGACCTATAGAATGGCCCCCAACAATAGTTCTTTTCTTCTTTTTGACTTAAAGATTTTAAGTTTTTTAATAGGCGTGTTATCTATTCTTTTTGTGTATTATGATACGGTCTAAAACGAGTCATAACATTATCGAAATCGTCGCAATTATTATTTATTTACTTACTTTAAACCCATTAAACCCCACAGATCACCGCGGTTTCCCATGACAACTAGGTAAATATAGCCCAAATGAACCTTTGACCTTACGAGTAAAGCAAAAGCTCAATTGATAACTTTAAATAATTTGGATGCATGCATTGATGAAAAGATCAATCGATGAAAACGTTAATGCAGTCCAATTATCATTAACCTTTTTTATACTTATCAATGAATATTCTAGTTCTTTCATTTTCCATGCAGCTTAGAACAAGGTCAGACTGCACAATCGTGCAGTCTGACCTTGATCTACACCACCCGCTTACGTCGGTTTAGCTAAGCAATTGTAAGGAATCTTGGTGCAAAAAGATAAGCATCCAACATTCAGAATCGTATCATGAAAACATATAGGCCTAGATCCAATTTACACCAAAGTATAGCTCACGATAATTGAACTGGAAGAGCAGCCATAGCCAATAGGCTGGGATGCTCTGTCAGGTCATTTCTCGTGAGGTATACGTGCTTTGAAACGTTGAAAACACGAACAGATGATCGGACAAGTAAGAGGATGTGCGGCTTTGACGATTAAATAAATTGGGAGCAACACGTAAAATTATTTTCAGACAGAGAAATTATACTTTACTAATTAAAACTGAAATTTTGAACAAGTCTTAAAAAACACAGCATATTTATTTTGAACTCTAGTTCCAAAATCTGTGCGTAGGCTACAATATTATCAAGGTTCTCCGCAGAATATTTTGAAGCTGTAGTGGCAAATTATATGAGAATGGGTAAACATTGAAATCATATAATTGTGAGTGAAAACATTATGGAAAAAGAAGAAATTGCTCATCTTGAGCAATTTCTTCTTTTCCCATAATATTTTTACTCATAATTATTACATTTACAAAGACAAAAATGTATTATTCAACAGTGTTTGGCATGAAATACCTCAAAATGCCTTTATTTGGTAACCATTTTGAAGAAATTAAGCTGTGGGGTAGTTTTGAAGCTGTAGGGGCATTACACTGATTAACATGAAGCTGTAGTGGGGCTGATACAGCTTATTGAGCTGGGGAGAACACTGATTATATTGTAACTCGAGTCTTCTTTGTTTTCATGTTTTCGTTTGGAATCGAGTTCCATTGACCTCAAATTTCCAACCCCTGAACTTGAACCTTTGTTACACTAAAGGGCATTGAACGGTTATAAAAGTGCCATTAATTTTAATAATATTTTGTTTGTTTACATATAGATCAATTGTAACAATTCATACAGAAAATAATAGAAATTCGATCCAATCACTAGACAAATGCTTTATGGCAATCTCCTAATCCTATGCAAGGCCGTCGGCGGCGGTACGGCCGACAGGGCCATGGCTGTACCACTTTTTGGTCGAACATAAAAAATTAATGATTTTCAAAGGCGAAAATGGATTAAAATGCATAAAACCCGCTTCTCCAGACATTTAGAATTTCAATAATTTCTTGGGAATGTCCCCAACGCCTTACGGCCGTCGACGGTTTAGAATCATAGGGCATACCACTTTTTCAAGAATCCATATTTTAACATGCTTCCTGAAATATCGTGAAGACAGGAAAAAAATTCTCGCCAAGCATGTTCTCGCCTAAGAAAGAACAACAAACAAAAACAGCAACAACCTCAACACAAAAACTTTCGGTAAATTACCCATGAAATTTGCCATCTGGAGTCAAAAGAAAAATCCTTTCTACGGATGCAAGCTCAAAACTCCATGGTCGAGATACCCAACGTTCGAACTATTTACCATGACACAAGGGCGTAGCGCCCATTACGCATAATACGCACGTGCGTAATGTAAAAAAACGCGAATATGTCGTAGGTGGCTTTGTATCGTTTTAGGGTCAGTTTTGCCGTTTTTGTGTCTCAAAATGCCCATAGAATGAACGAAAACAAGTCTTACAAATCAAACTTTTCTCGGGGGAGACCCCCGAACCCCCTTAAGAGCAGGGATACCCCCAATCCGAGTTTTCTCTGATGAAACTCGCTCTTTGATATGTTGATGTCGCTCATTTAAATGAGCGACATCAACATATCGAAGAGCGAATTTCAACAGAGAAAACTCGGATTAGGATACCCCCTCTCGGGCATACGGCACTCGTGCGTAATATAAATAAATTTCTGGCTACGCCCATGCATGACATACAAACGTTTTGGATACACTCTTTTGTGTGATTGTATAAAATTATTTCGAAACTGTTTTAAGTCTCGGATAAAGGCCTATTTTTGTAACATACTTTTTGACTCTCTGTAACATATTTCTTGATTATCTGTGGACTTTAAATCACTTTAAATATGACAATATGATAAGCTATGTTTGATCTACTTATCAAAATGCTCGAGGCGAGCATCCGTACGACCGTCGACCCTCGTGTTCAGAGATAACACCAAAATAAAGGCTATCCTAGTTCGACTTGGTTTGGAAGAGAAACCAAAACCGCGTGCCACTTTCAATTTGAAAATGACACACTGTTGCATGTGCTGGCTTACTCAGTAATTGATGACTCGTGGATTTCCAACAAATATAGTATTCGCTGGCGTTGAATTTGGTGCTTTTATTGAGTATTGACAATTTCAATAAATGCCGAGAAAATATAAATGCCCGGTCACATACAACTCTGCGTCAAAATCACGTACAGAAATATGCGTCACGGATGACCTTATTTGCGTGCTCTAGCAGTAATTAGGCAGTAAATGCGTGCGTGTGTGACAAGGTCTTAAGCCAAATGGAGTAAACATTTCCAAAAACAATACCAGCTTTTTGTATATTTGTAAACTATCGCAAGGAAAGTTCGGAGGAAAAGGGGCAAGGTTTACGTAGGCCTACATATGGCATCAAAATCAAAGATTTCCTTTTCTTCGGTAATCGCAGGCCTTATGTCTGAATGTGGCGTTATAAAAGTCCGCCTCTACAAATGTCTGAGTCCGCCAAAACGAACAGTTCCCATTTGAATCAATCACAAACGTAAATTCTAAACATTGTCCATGGATATGAAATTCGTATTTATGACATGGGAATATTATAAAGCTCACGATAAATGACCTGACAGAGCATCTCTAGCTATTCTAGAGATGCTCTGCCAGGTCATTTATCGTGAGCTAGCCTATAGCAGTATAAAGGGAACATAAATACTCCATACAGTGCTAGGAAATACTCCACAAATCTCTTTCCATTTTTATCTGGCCTGTTACTGCTAGATTCTTATTGCACTGACCAGGTTATCTGTAATTCAAGATGTTGATGGTCAATAAACCCAGCTTGAGAGCAATAAATTACCCACACAATGACCACAATATAGTTGAATGTATTTGCTGATGAACCACATGCAATCATTATTTTACGCTAAGAGCTATGCTGGTTGCAAAACATTGTAGGAAAAGAAAGGGACACATATTTTACAGAATTCATATAGACGAAATTACTTCGCGAAATGACTAGGTAATAAATAAATAAATTTATTCTAATTTAAAAGTGGTATGTTTTGAAATATCTATCGATAAAATGCAAAATGTATTTTGTTACTGCACTAAATTTTCATGTTATTGTCTTTTCTTCACTATATTTTCACTGCACGAAAAATAACTCGTACTTAAATCTTATAATTTTGGAAAATGTAATATACTAGATAGATCTATTGAAAAAATTTCATTTTCTTAAAATGCTTAGCATAGAAAAATATTTTGTATTTAACTATTGGATGATTAGATAATAAATATTCACTTTGTTATTACCCATTTTTTAAGAAAATGTACAGAATTATAATTTTTCAAATGAAATCATTAAATCATTCTTACCAATAGATTCGAATTTGGTCCGGGCAGATCCCTGATCGGTCTACCCGAACTGGAATCTTTTTTTATCTGGACTGGAAACTTTCTAGGCCAATTCCAGATCAGCATAGACTAGTTTTGAATTCTAAGAATTCTTAGACTAGGCCAACTAGAAATCTGAACTTGATTAGATCGATTCCGGATCGGCCTAGATTCCAGTGTGGCCTCCGACAAGTGTAAACACAATTTTACAGAGTCGCCGTTAAATCATATTTCTTTTTATTTTTTTATCTTTTTTTTTTTTTTTTTTTTTTGGGGGGGGGGGGGGAGGTTGTTGTTTGTCCACATGACTTCGACCCTTCACAAAATGGCAAGATTTAAGATCAAAATCCAAAGATGTTGTAGACGATAATTTCAAATGAATGGAATTATATATATATATTCTGGTCTTTCTGGGTAGAGAACGTGAAGCATTTACTTGTGTTATCCTGGCTTGCATCTGATAAAAGAGCCCCTATGGAATAGCCTATGAGACGAACACGGATCCTGATCTCCTAAGGGTGAATCAATATCTTCAATGTTTTCTTAATCCTATCCCAAACAAGACTTGGTTTTGACGTTGGTATTAGTAAAGGCTTGGGAAATCATCTAGACAAAAGACAAAATTGCGGATCATCAGCAATTTCTGCTTTTGTCTAAATATTTTCTGAGCAATAATTTTTCACATTCTATTTTCTATTTTGATCGACATCAATTTTGTTGTCAGAAGCACCCTAAAATTTTGTCTTTTAAGAAAGTGTCTGTATTTAAAACTTTTTGCAACTGCCTTCACTAAGGCATATGCCGATCTGGATTCTGGATGCTTTAATCCGTCCGAAACAAGACATGGTTTTGATGTTCCTTACAGACAGACTTAGTAAAACAAAGAAACAAAAAAGGAAGATGTTAGCATTTAGTATTTTCCTGTTTTAGGTCTCAATAAATTTCTGTGAAAACAAACCCAATCTTTATCAACATCTACAGAACCATTCAAATGGGAAAGTTCGAAGTTTTGCTGTTTGGAAAAGGGTAAAATGTCCTTTACACTGAAAAAAATAAGGGGCATCTCATTTCTCCCAAAATCAGCGTTTAACCATTTTCAAACATTTCCAAGCAAGATCTGTTTTAATAACTTATAGTTAAGTCTTAGGAAAACATTGAGGGTAAAAAAAGGGCTGGTCTTCAAGATTTCAGAATGTGTTCCTTTGCTCTAAATATTTTATTATGGTGTGTTACAAAAATGATATTGTCTATCATCAACCATTTCGTCTTCTCTACGAAATGTATATTATTCAATACTTTTAAGAATTACACAATTTTTCACAAAACAAGTCAGAAATAAAGTTTATGACTACAAATTTTTTTAAATACTGAGAGACAAAGAATGCTCACCATTCTGTCTCATTTGAATCAATTAATTAGATTTTATTGGGGTTTTACGCTGTTTTCAACTTCTATGGTCATACCGCGGCGGCCGGAGCACCTAACCGTGGGTTCCTGGTATTTCTCGCACCAGTACAACCACAATATCCAAACCGAGCCTCAAGCTGCTCTCTCACATAGGTGATTCACACCCATTGGTGAGAGACAAATGACTTATGTGAAATGTCAGAATGGATACTGGCCGAGCCGGGTTCGAACTCGAGACCCCTGGAATGATAGACTCCGACGTAACCAACTGAGCTATCCGGGCTTGGCTTTGAATCAATAAAACACCAAGGAAAAAGAAAAGACCTAGGCCCCGTTTTACTAACGAACTTACGATCATATTTTTGTGTAAACTGTGTAACAAGGCATCTGATTTCACGGAAAATCGGATTAGGCCAAGTTATTACGCAAAAAATAATCGCACGTTCGTTAGTAAAACGGGGCCCTACTGTCTGACACCCTATTGGGGAAAATAAACATTCAGTAAAAAGGAAACCAAGTAGATCTAGCAAAATTAAGACTGGTCCATGTTTCAAAAATAACAGAAATGAATGTATTTACCATTTTTCCACAGAAATGAAAAACTGCATTTCTTCCTTTGTCACAAAGTTTTTTTAAAGCTTACATTTCATTATCTACTTTAAACCAGGCCTTCTTTGGGGAATGGTTAAAGAAAACCCGATAAAATTCTAAGAAAGCTGTTCCACCTTGGTCCTAGGTGTAGTTGAGAGATAATATGCCATGAAGGTTTTATGGGGTCATAGCTAGGGTAGTAAAACATCCCTGCTGGGGAGTGTTATAAGAGGCTAACTGCAACTGGCCTGATCAATTCTGATTGGATTCTGTGGAGTATTTCATACCACTGCATAAGTACGACGAGCAAACAAAGAAGATAGGGTGCCACGCTGTAATCTAGTACAAAGTCCGATAGCGGTTACCTGTCCATGGTGGCAAAGTTAATCATTTAAATCTATTATGATTCATAACGGACGAAATTTAAAACGAAATTTAATAATAAGGCGTGTCATGTCATAACAAACAATAGCAAGGGTTATGTACTTCTTACAAGTACATAAACAATGCCTGTGTTTGACGTAGACCTGAAAGACAAGAGCCGTCAGAGACGGACAATGCTCCCCGATTAAGGCATTGTCACAATAAATGTATGCCATGCAGAGCTAAGATTAAGCTAACAAACGTTAAGCCCCCTTTTTCCATGACATACTTTTTATACGCAAATTTAAAGTAGTTTATTGTCAAGGGCATCTGATTTGCTACTCAAATATGAAATTACATCAAAATCTGACCATTAGACTATGCGAAATTAGAGAAAAAGTGTATTTGACCTTAAGTCCCCTTTTCCCATGACGAGGCCTCAAATCCAAAAACTGGGAAAAGTACATCGGCATTATGTCATAGGGAGTTTACATGGTAAGTTTCATTTGATTTGGCCCAAGGGTTATAGAGAAATCGCTTCGGACGGACGGACGGACGGACGGACGGAATGACGGACGGACGGACGGACAGACGAAGCGGCGACTATATGCTCTCCCTTCGGGGAGCATAAAAAACAACGTTTTCATAGATCTGTTCTCTTATTATTTTGATTTATATCTTAGCTTTTGAAAAGAAACGTTTTAATGTAACGTTTCGAACACGTATGTGTTTTTGCAAACTGCAACTGGTGTTACACGTTGTTTCCTAGTCTATGGGCTAGAAAATAGATTACCCATTATGCATAGCCTCCGGTATGATTCTAGACACAACATGTAGTTTTAATTTGGTTGATTTGGATCCATGTTCAGAAAAAGCCACCATGTCCCTTTCCAGCTACCCTTGAATAAATATTTTTGATACATTTCAAAAACGTCATTCACGTACATTGACATATATTTGAGATCCGTGAAGTCCATTAGGCCATTTTTCTGATCCCGGCTCTTTTTTTTCTTCTAGCATCTGATCAAATGGTTATTTCAGTGAGTCGCCCGGTACGTCGACGTCGTACCTGTCTTGTTTAACCCATTCACACATGATAACGCATTTCGACGTCCCGAGAGGTATTTTAAAATATTTGGGAAAACGTTGTGGAATCTGAAGAAAATGCTTGTGACAAGCGATTTCTTCATTTCACACATTTTTTTTTCTATCCAGAATGGTCAAAACCTGTAAAAAAAATCTTTCCCCTGCAACATCTTTGAAATTGGACAGGTCTTAGAATCTTGGGGTTTTGGAAAGACTGGTGAGATAGCCTACCGAAAGACTAAAAAGAGCACGCCGATTTCACAATTCTTGATTCATATAACCCTTTCCAAAACAAGACCTGGTTTTGACGTCCTTAATAGAAATGGCTTGGGAAAACATTGAGACAAAAGAAGAAACTGCTGATAACCAGCAGTTTCTCCTTTTGTCTCAGTATTTTCTGTGTCATATTTTACACAAACCCTATCTTTATTATACCCATTTTGTCTTTTGTGGCAGTTTCTGAAGAGGACAACCCTAAATTTTTGTTGTTTGGGAAAGGGATAAATGAAAACGACAAAATGTGTAAATCTGTACATTGGAAATCGAAACATTTTCCTGTTATCACTTATCAGATCTGCACCTGTATTTGTATTAGCATAACCCTTTCCACTTTGATAGCTAGACCTTCCGTACGTAGACGATAAAATGGAATTTGATAAAGATAGATATATGAACAATTATCATTATTATGATTATAGCTCAGAATCTATGGATGCGAAAGGAGAAAATACTGGTTTATCGGCTCATTTTCTTCTATTGCCTCAATGTCTTCACAAACTATTCAAATCGGGGATGTAAAACCTGGTGTTGTTTGAGAAAAGGATATTGGGTCAATGTATGAACAGGGAAGGATATTTAATTTTATAGGCCTAAACACGCCGCGTGGTAAAGTGAAACTAAAGTCGCGCAAAGCTGCAGATATGACCAATCATGTGGCAATGGTCGATTAGACCCTACATTGTGGGTACTCATTGGAATCGTCTCTTCGAGATGGTTTAAATAACACTCACGATTCAGCGTTTGACATCAAAATAGCCTTTTAGAACGCTTTTGTTCCTTTCTCCTCTGATGCTCATCAGTGTCGCAGAGTCGATCCTGAAGAGGCTGCACAGTCTGACCTAGCTGCAATATCGTAGCCACGAACTTGATGATTGGTATTGTTTTGATTGGTATTCGAAACCCAGATCAAAATTTGAAAAGGTTTCGGTTACATTATTGCAACTAAGTCTGACCAGGATCAAAACATTGCTCTTTGTAGGGCAGGCCCGTAGGAAGCAATTTCATATTGTGTGTGAACATTATTAAGGGAAGCAAAAAGTAATGTCCTATTTGGGGAATAGTTAATGAATATCATGCCTACCTACATCACAGGGCTCACTGTGAGTTCCCACAACACAATTCTTGATGTGCACCAACTTCATATAGAGTCTATAGACACTGGTTTATAAATGTTAATTGATGACGACATTAACACCTGTCAATTAGTTATTGCGAGCTGAATTACTCATGTAGTATAGCATCACTTCAAAGATAAAATATGCCAGGGCTTATAGAAAGGACTAATAGTATAGATTGCCAGAAACATGTGGGTTTTTAAAACTGGAAATATTATAGTCTAACCCTTTTCAAAACAGCAAAATTTTAGGGTGATCCACTTTAAAAAAAAGGAAGTTATCAAAGTTACAATTTATGTAAAATATAAAATATATACAAAAGATTGAGGCAAAATGAGAAACTGTTGGTTATCAGCAGTTTCTTCTTTTGTCTCAATGTTTTCGCAAACCATTTCTATTAGGGACGTCAAAACCAGGTCTTGTTTGGGAAAGGGTTAATTAATTGCCATTGAGTTAATTAATAGACTGCCAGACTAAAGTGAGCACAATACCAACAACATAGGGGTTTGAATTTTAATTTAAATTGCAGCAATTACCTGTATGCGTACGCAGATGAGCTTGCAGCGACTTCTCCCTCGGAAACACTCGGGAACACACTTTACACCTTATACCGTTCCGAGAAAGCGCACCTTCTAAAATTAACGAGGAAATCTTTTCCGCTCGGGGTCGGCCCCTTTTGTTATGATCCACCCTAGAATCGCCTTCTAACGAATCAGCCTCCTGTGAACTGGCTGACGACGACCTAGGGCTAAACGTGCCCCTATGGAGCCCGTCTGTCCAAGTCCATGGGTACATACTATAATACATAGGTCCAATGTTTGAAACACAAATTAAAACACAACACCGGGGAGCTCGACATGTAGCGTGATAGTGTGGTATTTCACTGGAGAATCCGTCAAGTCAATACATGTACAATATGTCTAAAAATAGATCGTGAAATCCCCAATGTGTAAATAAGACCCCTGACACGAGTTATTTTTAGACATTGCATCAATCTGCGTTTCAGTTCATGTTTGGTGAAATTGTGCGTGTTGGTCAAATTCATGAATAAAACAATGAAGAATAATTTATTTTGTTGCAATTTATGACAAATCTATTGCTTTGCAACATTTTTGTCAAACGTAAAAGTAAGTAAATAGTTGAAGGTCAGGGGCAATTCCCGCCAGATACCCGTATAAGGGCATAAAATTTTCATTCGGAATAATTCGGTTCAGATTGAACTGCGGGAAAGGACCGAGGATTCCGAAGAGTATTGATCACGTGCTCTGTGCAAACCCTGGACAAGAAAGACTCCATATTGGACTTACAAAATATTGTGGGCCGTAAAATCCGTTGCAATCCTCTAAAACGAGAGGAACAATGGAGAGTATATACGGCATAAACGTGAAAAATAAGTTTGATCTCTTCTTAAACGAGGATATCGATCCACTGGAAATCCTCGCTAAGAAAGAGAAGAAGGCGAAAGACAAGGCAAATGTCGAGCCAGAAAAGAAAAAGAAAGACGATAAGTCAAAGAAAGACAAGAATACCAAAAAGTCTGCAGAGAAGTCAGAAAACAAGAACAAACCAGTAGAAGAGGTGATAAAGCCAGAAAAAGAAGGTATGCTTTCATTTTACTTTTCTTAAAGAAATCGAGACGAACTTTGGGTTCAAAGTGTAGTGGTCGAACACGTGTTTAGTCATGTATCGAAGCAACCAGGGTTTCTTTGCATATTTTCTGTAATGATGTTTGCTGTGATGGGAAATGATGCCACTAAAGTTCCTACACATTTTGATGCCAACCCATCAGAAGACAACTTGCACCTGCAATTTTATTGACAGATGAGTGGCACAAGTTGACAGCAAAAGTCTTTTATTTTTTTCCAATGTCCAGTGTGATCATGTGATGTTTTCTCCTGAATTTAGTTGGCAACAGCCAACTAGATCTAGACCAATTCATTATGTCTTAATGTAAAATGCATGGGTTAGATTCCTGAACACTGATCTTACTTTGGCCTGTTTCAATAAAATGATTTTGCAATGTGATCGATTCAATGCAGATACTCTTAGGCCTAGTATGTGCATTACGCAAAGACTGTTGAGTCTCGGTCATTCTAAACAGCATTGATTAAGCTCTTGCGCCAAGTCTGTTGTTGGGTAAAAAAACGGTATTGGGTTCTGCAATGTGTACGGATACAAATCGGAATTTATATATGATGTCATCTGCATATCAATCACTCGTGAAAACTTTTATCAGAGCAGATTTTCTTTGCAATGTCAGATCATTTGTTTTAGATACATTTTTGATGAACTTTGTCAGAGAAAATCTTTTTTCATTTCAGAAAAGGCAAATGCGCCAAGGCAAAACGACAGAGACAGACAAAATGATAGGCCAAGAACTGGTAGACAAAATTTTAATAAAGAAGACAACCGACCACCAAGACGAAGGGATGGAAATAATCAAGAAAATAGAAACTTCCAGTGAGTGTATACATGCCACTGCAACAATGAAAAATCATACTCCCCATTTGCAGACATGTGTCAGGCGGATGGATTGACAGAAGTACAAAAATGGACAGAGTCAGACCGAGGCAAATTCCAATTGACAAGTCCAACAGTCTTTGGCATGACTGCATTTAAAATCTTTAGCTGACAACATGAGTGTTGATTAAAGATTTAAATCTCAGCGGATGTTTTGGTACTTTATGTAAAAGTTCTTTTTCTTTTACTGAAGTTTTAAAGGTAGTCCAACTTTGATGAGATTCACGCTGCATTGGAATTATTCGGACAATGTTGCTAACATACAGCAGTGGAACTCTCCACCACTGAATGGTTAGGATGTCACCCGAATCCTTTCTGAAATGCAGGGGTTGAAAAATCCACTCGCCCGCTCGCATTGGCGAGTAGAAAATGCCGTAGGACGAGTAGATTTGGGGACGAACTAGTCTGACGGGGCGAGTGCAAATTTAGGACTTGAATCACGCTGATTGAGGGAAAAAATTAAGGATCAAAAAGAAAGTATTTATTTCAAACAACTTCATATCGGAAACAATAATATTCGCTTTAAAATAAGACCGTTCCCTGTTTATGTCGATCAATCTTCGTAGACGCTTCTAGAGTAAATCTGTGTTACTCATATGCGATTATTTGGGGGAGATCAAAAACGCCGCAAACACAGTCAATTGATGACGTAGTCATTCCAGTTTCAATATAATCACATGATTTTTCTGCACTCAAATAAGGTCACGTTTTACTATGATTTGTTTACAAAAGTCGCGCGTGCCAGGAAAGCGCGGGAAAATGGGATGAAGCAATGAAAAAAATACGCTATCTACATAGTAAATACACTGATGTTAGATGGTTTGAACACCGACGCGTTGTCTCTTTCTGTCATGCCGCCTCGCGATTACACAAAGAAATTCTTTCACATTTACAGGGTAGTTGTATATTAAACTGGTGTGCTTACTCGACCATTTCGACAGCTAATCTATCTTTCGAATTAAATAAAAAAGTGTTTACAGTAGTAGACTA
The DNA here is from genome assembly GCA_963680895.1 of Fragum sueziense. Classification (NCBI taxonomy): domain Eukaryota; kingdom Metazoa; phylum Mollusca; class Bivalvia; order Cardiida; family Cardiidae; genus Fragum; species Fragum sueziense. The sequence continues at coordinate 30,416,509 of OY804594.1, read as the reverse complement.
TTAATCGGCGATTGATTTATGGTAAAAGATGGAGTCAAGTCTGAGCCACATTCGATTTATTGACAATCTTTTTTAATAAAATTGTTGCCTTATTCGCCTATGACTTTTGAAGTGGCAATCGCCAGCGCTAGCCCTGTCTGTCATTTATACTGAAGAAACTTTATTTGTACCTAAACATTAACAGAGTCAAAGAGTTATTTGCATAATAATGCATCCGCAAGAGCCATCAGTCTAAAATTTGCTTCATCTTTAAGGGCGAGTTGGGTTGCCTTAAGGGCGAGTAGAAATTCAGAGTTACTAGTCCTACAGGACTAGTAGGTTTGAAGAAATTTTTCAACCCCTGAAATGTATACAAATATTTAGGCCAAGGCCCATACGGGAATTTATGTCAAATGAATCTGAATTAGGGGTGGACTACCTTAATGTTCATCATTGGTGGGTATGGTGATCTTAACACATCCATAGTTTTGGAGCTGGGTTTGAAAATTGATTTATTTTTCTGAGACTAGATTAGTTTTGGATTTTATGCTTGAATTGGATACAGTGAATTCTATGTTTAAACAAAAAGATTGTTGACATGATGTTAACCATAATGCTTTAGTTGAAATATAACAAATTGATTGTACTCTCTCATTCACAATTTTGTAATGTGTGATCTTGATGTCATTCTTTATTTACAGGATGAGTTATGCACAATTCTTGGGACATTTATAATAGATTAATGGCCTTTGTCTTAACCCTAATGTAACATAACATTTATGAAAAGTTTCCACTCTGTATCATAGTTCTAAACAGTCATTTGTATGTTTACAGAGATCGTCCGGATCGACGAGACAGATTTGACAAATCGGATCGATCAGACAGATTTGATAACGATGGATTCAGTAGACCAGAAGGTGGTCACAGAGAAGGAGGTTTTGGCGGACAAAGAGACCGAGAAGGTGGCTTTGGCGGAAACAGAAACCGAGAAGGTGGCTTTGGCGGAAACAGAGACAGAGAAGGTGGCTTTGGCGGAAACAGAGACCGAGAAGGTGGCTTCGACGGAAACAGAGACAGAGAAGGTGGCTTTGGTGGTCCAAGGGGAGATCGGGAAGGTGGCTTTGGTCAGCGAGAAGGTGGTTTTGGAGGTGGTCGTGGTGAAGGTGGATTTGGCCGTGGACGAGGAGGTCGTGGCCGGGGAGGTCGGGGTGGTAGAGGAGGACGAGGTGGTGGTGGCGGATTCGGGAAACGTGAATTTGAACGCCACAGCGGAAGTGATAGAACGTATGTAGGATTACACCTTCAACTAGCAAAATTTAATTCCAACTTAACTTGTCCCTTTCCCAAACAGCAAACTTCCAAGATGATTCAATTCAAAAGCTGCTGCAGACGACAAAAGGGATGTTAAAGATAGAATTTGTGTGTAAGATGGCACAGAAAATATTGAGACAAAAGGTGAAACTGCTGGTCATCAACAGTTTCTTCTTTTGTCTCAATGTTTTCCCAAGCCATTTCTAATAGAGATGCGAAAACCCGGTCTTGTTTGGGAAAGGGTTAAGCACAAACCGATTTAAAGAACCTGAGTTAATAAATTAATGATTCTTGACCTTGTTAGGAGGGACCTTTAACACTTAACTCAAATCAGTTGAGTTAACCATCTTTCCTATATTGTGACTGAAATACCTAAGTCAAAGATTTGAACATAGGATGTTGAAGAAAACTTATAGCTGCCTAGATGGGATTTGGAAAAATGGCCCTGAAAGCAAGGCCGGTTAATAGCATTCGAGACAACCAATTTTTCCAGATGAGTCCGTGCCTGAATGTAGCCTGATACAAATTTATGACGTTCTCTTTCAGTTTCAATTGTCAAAGGCTTTGATTTATTGGAGAACAACGTGGGTCTTGATCAGACTAAGTGTACCGTAAATGCAGACTGAACTAGATTCATGTTGATTTCACAAATATTAAATGCCTTGAGGGCCTTTTCCCAGATCCCAGATCATAAACATGTTTGTATTAACCGGAGCCAAAGATAAGAGGTAGTGAATGAAGGCTTTTCAAAATGCAATATTTCATTCATTGGGTTTCAAACTCTATGTTGCTGGTACTCATGGAATTGCCTCATCAAGATGATTCAATCGTTAATCTAAGTGGGCGAGCAGCTGGAGGCTCGGTAAGGGTGTTGTGGTAGTACTGGTTTGAGAAACAACAGGAATCCATGGGTAGGTGCTCCAGCCGCCGCGATATGACCCTGGTAGTTGAAAACGGCGTAAAACCCCAATAAACTCAAACTCAAGATGATTCAAATGGGCACCCACAACAGGGTTTGGATTTCAAATCATAAATTTAGGTTGTGTGTTCACCCCCTCTTATCTGTCCCTCTGAATTAAACTTTTATTTCTACTAACATTTTACTTTGTTACAGCAGTGGTGTAAAAGCAACAGATAAACGTGAGGGAGGTGGCTCACACAACTGGGGTACAGTGAAAGATGATATAGAGTAAGTAGCTGTCAAAAGTCTGACAAAAATAGATTTTAAATTGATGGAAAAGGAGAAATTTGGAATATTAACCCTTTCCCAAACAAAATTTCAGGGTGATCCACTTCAAAAATGACAAAATAGATGATATTAAAGATAGGATTTGTGTAAATTATGGCACAGAAAATATTGAGACATAAGGAGAAACTGCTGGTCATCAGCAGTTCCTTTTGTTTCAATGTTTTTTCAAGCCATTTCTATTTGGGACGTCAAAACCAGGTCTTGTTTGGGAAAGGGTTAATCATATAGGTCATGATGAATAACCTGGCATAGGTCATTTATCAAGACCTTATACCATTGTGACAGTTTCTGAAGGAAGGAAAAATCATTTAGGGTTAGCTTTAACCAGTTCCCAGATAAAACTCGCATTTAATGGAAGTGAATGTAGAAAAAGTAGGTCTACACATTGTGTAACAGTAAAACACAATGCCTACAACATTTTGTTTGTTATTCATGCAAAATCTCTTAAAGTTTTTGAAAGTTTTTCATGTTTGATTACAATATTCATGTTTAAGTTGGCACTAAAACAGTTACTGCATGAAACTAGCTCTCGGATGGAGATACAATACATATATATCAAGAAGTGATGGTATTTTGATAGAGAAAATATCACAACACAAATTTCCATTAAAACTGGATATTTTCAAAACTTCTGACCCACAGAAATAAATTGTATTTGAAAATGGGCTGGAGCAAAACTTGTAAATTCGTGCAGGGTTTTCCCTGAGCATGAGAATTTGGGGGTCATTGTGACCCCCTTGCCTTCAAAGTTAGGGTTCATTTCTACTATTTTGTGGGTCAAATGCAAGTATCATAGGAAAATCTGGATTTAAAACCTGCGTCATTAATGTCCCTCAAGTAAATTTCTAAGGGGTCATTTGTTTTGAAATTGCGACAATGACGCATGATTTGTGTGTCATGGAAAACCCTGTTCGTGTAAGATGGTACACACTTTACAAAAGTTTTCCTCTAACCTTTTGATTTACTTTCAAATGAGTTTGCAGTTCTCGATGCTTGAAATGGGATAAATCTACCATGTCCACACTGAATGTGCTATCTCTAATCCTGTATAAACAAAATTCAAGTGGCTTTGCCGGGTTGAGTTTTCTGTTCTTTAAGTTTTTGTACTAACAAACATTTTGAAACTTACTAAAAGTTTTTGGTTTGAAAGGATTGCTAAGGCATGTAAGGGTGTGCAATATTTGTTTTTGAGGAGCATAGTTGATAACCCTGTATTGAGGGGGTAATCTTAAAAGATAATTTGATAATTTTGGAAATATTGCAGCCATTGTATAACACTTTCTAGTCTCTGAGCTATTTCTTCCTTTTTGCTCTTTTCTGTCATTCCTTTTGCCAAAATACCAAACTATTGTCTTAGCTTTATCTGTCATTTGTTGTCTGTAGCAGCTGTCAAATTGAACCAGATTGCCTAAATGTTCAACACTTTGCAAGGTATTAGAATTGAGGAATACATTTAGGAAGCGATTCATGGAGAAGTTTTACGTGTGTAACTTGATGCTGCAGCAGTGATTCAAGTTATGTACTGCAGAGTACATGGTTCGCACAGGTCTTGAAAAACCCTTGAATTTGGTCTTGGTCTTATAAAACCCTTGAAAATGGATGTGAGCCTTGTAAAACCCTTAAAAAGCAAGTCTGAGCCCTTAAAAACCCTTGAATTCTATTTCTCAAAAATTGTTTTCTTCGTAAATGATATTCACTCGTCTTCTAACATATATGCAGAAAATTAAAAAACAGACAATGAAATTGATGATGTTGATACTTATGAGATGATGATTGCCCACCAAATCGTCGTCAAGTACCCTTATTAATAAGACTTAGTTTTTGCAATATGATTGTTTTATAGTAACAGTATAGTGTATAAAAACCAATATACAAACCATGTTTGGGCTTAGATTGTTGAATGTAATAGTAGCCCTTGAATTTTAATGTTCAGTCCTTAAAAAAACCCTTAAATAGCCCTTGAATTGTTTCATAAAAATTTTGTATGAACCATGGAGTAACAGATAAGAAGGGTAATGGCTTTTCAAAACGCGAATTGTTTTTCATGGACTGTGTTAAAACAAACTTATGTTAAGGGTGCTCATTTGAATCATTGTGATGATTCAAATTCAAATGTAACAGCACAGAAAATACTGTTTTGGTTTAATATTTGGACTGGTATGCCTTTCCACTCCCATATCTGTTGCTTTAAAGAAATGCCAGTATAATTAGTCATGTAGTCCAGACCATCTTATAGCTGAATCATTTTAACCCTTTTTCCAAACAACACAAATTTTAGACAGTTTGTAACCCTGAAACCTGTTTCAGGCAACAAAATTGATGTCGATAAAGGCACTGAACTTGGTACTAAAAAGCACAGAAAATATTTAGGTAAACGGAGGAAATGCTTGTTATCAGCATTTTGTTTTCATTGAAGCTTTTCCTAAGCCATTTCTTTTAGGTGTGTCAAAGAGCATAATTGGAAATGGTTAAAACTTTTAAGAAAGATTGTTGAAATATATGAGGATAACGTAGATCAAGAATTACTAAGTGGAGTAATTGTTACACACTTAAAATAGCACAGAAAAAGGGCAAGGAGTGGAAGTAGATCTTGAAATTAGTACAGTTGTCATGTATATCCAAGAATTCCAATTAAAAAAAGAAATTAATTTGGAAAATACACTTCATTCAGGTGGGAGAGGGGGGTTATGATCAATTTTAGTGACCGCTTTTAAAGCCTTTAGTTCAAGTTGGTGAAAGATGGTTCATCTTTATTACAGCCTACCACCAAAGGTGGACTATTGGAGAGATCCAAAGTAGGTGTCAGATCACTCGTCATTCAAGGAGCACATTTCTAATAGATTTGTAACAAGCTATGCGTTTAACCCATTAATGCTCAATGATGCCTTTTGACTCCCACACAAGAAAAAGCTCTGTAAAACATTGTGGAAGAAAAAAAAAATAATTTTGTCACAAGCAATGTCTTCCACACACAAAATGATATTTTTTCAAAATTACATCTACTTCAACTTGAAATTGTTGTCTGCAACATCTTACAAATTGGAATAGTGCAAAATGTTGACATCTGTTAATGGGTTAAACCTTACTCTGCTCTGACTTGAGGCAGATCCAGTGAGAGACAAAAATGTAACTTGCTGACAATGTAATTACCTGACAAAATGTAATTTGCCTAAAGTTTCCAAAGGACTTTGTTTCTGTTGATGTACAAAACCCTGCATTCATTGGTTACCCGTAGCAAAACCTGATGATCTATGGCTTGATGGCTTATGTTTGTCTGTAAAAAGGATAATTTCCTCTGAATATCTTGTCAGTGTAGTAACATTATATATCAAGTGTAAAAATATTAGAAATGTGCTCCTTCAAACATCATGCTATTGTAAACGGTATTGCCATCAGCATTGTCATTTAGTACATATTTTAGTGCATTGTTTTCGAACTGCCTGATAGGACTGAATCTTAAAAAAATAGATGGACAGGTTAAAAGAAGCTGTTTTCCTCTTCTTTTCATGTGAATAGGCTTTGATTTGAGAACATGTTCCATTAAATTGAATCACCCATTAAATCAATCTGATTTCCGACAGGAAACTTTCTGATAGGCAATCAGACAATGCAATTGACCAAACGTAGCCTGTTAATCAAAAACATTGATAAGCCAATGGACGATCAGAAAAGCTTATTGTTGTTTTATACAACCAATCTATAGCCAGTTCTTCCATTTTGTGTCAAATCGTACCAATTTTTGCATGGTTATGATTTTGATTTTTTGCCTGCTTCAGTATGTTTTATTTTTCGTGATTTGTTATGTTGTGGTTTTACAACAATCTACATCAAATACTTTACTTTTGAGTTTTGAATCAATGTTTCCATCCATGTCATTGCATGTTTAGGCAGACAGAGAAGCGTAGAATAGTAATTTGTTTTCCAGAGAAAAGTAATGCCAGACTCATGTTGCAATGGTGATGGTCTACCAGTATAATATTTTAAAACATTTTCCATATAATATTTTGGCACTAAATGTATTTGCAGTTTAAAAAAAAAACAGCTTTAACCCATTACCAGACGACAAAATTTTTGACCATTCGAAACTCAAAGATGTTGCAGACGACAACTTCAAGTGCATGGAATTTTACATTTTTGTGGATTTTGTGTAGAAAACATTGTGGAAAATGAAGAAATTGCTTGTCACAAGCAATTTCTTCATTTTCCACAATGTTTTCCCAAGCCTTTTCTTGTGAGGGAGTCAAAAGGCGTCACTGTGCAGTAATGGGTTAATGAGTATATTAAGGGTGAAGTGCGAAGCTGTTGTAAACCTTTGTAATTATACTAATTAATGTATTTAACTTTGCACTTTGCTCTTTATATTACTGTTCCTATTTCCCCTCCTTGCCTGCAATTGGAAATTTTCGAAATTCGTAAGCAGTCCCCCTTTGGTGGTAGGTTCAATATTGGCAAGCTATCTCCTTTTGTTGATTTGTCTAAAATTGTTAAGCTGTCCAGTTTTGGTATGCTAGTTTACTTATTTTGTGTATTCAGGCATCAGCTTTGTTGTTGATGATTCATCTGTGAAATAAATTAAGAACATTTTAAAATGGTTCAAATTGAAAGCTGTTGCATACTTTAACTTGGAGGTCATCTAGGAGATCACATTTTTACAGAGAGAAACATTTGAGCTGGGATCTGTTAAGATGTCTCGAAAACATTTGAGTCAGCCATGCTTCAAGATTAGCCTGTGCCTGAATGGTGTCTATCCAAGACATAAGGTGCTATCTTAAATTTGCCACAGGCTATGAAAAAAGCCATTGGAGAACAACATGGTTCTTGATCAGACTGCATGTATATGTAGGCTGATCAAGAACAATGATGCATCACGGGCTCAAAAGCCTTAAGAGACCTTTTTGCAGATCTTGGCCTCTCAAAAGCCTTAACCCTTCTCATGCTGTTCATGACAATTTACCAAAAGACCATTTAGCTTTGGCAGGCAGTATAGACTAAGATCAGCCTGCATAGATATGCAGTCTGATCTTAGCCTACACTGCACTGCCTGCGTGCCACTTCATTATTGTGGGAAAACTTTGAGCTTATCTTCTTAAAATGTCTCCTAAATTAGTAGTTTGTTCGAAACAAAATTTTAAGTCGGCATGAGAAGGGTTAAGGGACCTTTTCCCAGATCTTGGGTTATTTGTTGTTGGACGAGTGTACTTGTAATTATTCATGAAGGTCAAGATCATGTCACTAATGAATGTTCACTGCATCTTGACTCATATTTTGTTAGTTGATTTTGACCACCTTAGTAATATCTGTTAATGCTTCTGAATCCTTTGCTCTATAAAACACATTGTATGCTTGTATAAACTTCAATCATGTTATTTACTAAAGTGATAAACGTGGCCATAGCAATAACTTTAATCCTAACCAAGCTTTTATGTGCCCTCAAATCTGGCATATTGATATTGTTGTACCTTTGAAAACATCTAATTTCTCCATGTTCGTTGTTGGCATAAAAGTCAAAGACTGGCCAAAATTAATAGGAGCTGCAAATGAGCAAAACGATAAATATGTACACACAAATTGTATCATGATACCTGGAAAGCTTGAGAGAGAAGGAAAATGCATTATGCTATATTTTCTTTTGAAGCTTTCTTGATTAGAACTTAAAAAATCACTGTTTGTTTGAAAAAAGGTCAAAGTGTATGCATTACCGTGCTGCTTGCAAATTGCCCTTTTTAGCTCACCTGAGCACAAAGTGCTCAAGGTGAGCTATTGTGGTCGCTCATCGTCCGTCCGTCTGTCCGTCTGTCCGTCTGTCCGTCCGTTCACAATTTCTTTAAACATCTTCTCCTCCTGAACCATTGGGCCAATTTTGACCAAACTTGGCTGGAATGTTCCTTGGGTGCCCTTTTTCAAAACTTGTTTGTTAATTTTTGATTTTCCAAAAAATGTGGGTGTGGCAGGGCGGGGCTTAAAAATCCTAAGAAAATTAACTAAAAATCAACCATTGGGTCAATTTGAAGCAAACTTGGCAGGAATGTTCCTTGAGTGACTCTCTTCAAGTTTTGTTTTCACATTTTAAGATTAGTCAAAAAATGTGGGCGTGGCAGGGTGGGGCTTATCAGACTTACTAAGGAAGATAATCAATCAGTGAAGCCCAAGACTTTTAGTGTTCAAGTTGCCTCCCTTGGTCCATTTAGATAAACTTGGATTTTATCTGATCAATGATCTAGACTTTCCCCAGCTTAAATAAACAAGTGAGGATTTAATCTGTTATCAGTGTTCTATTATCTTTTCTTTGGATTCATAATCAGACTTGCTTCTATTTTGCAACTTATATTCTCTTTAGCTCTTTACTAAATTATTATAGAATTAATTATTTTGCAATGAAGAAAGGGCCCTATGTTGTTGATTCTTGGGGTTTATATAGGGGTTAAGAGTTCTATCTCAAACATTTTGATCTTTGACTTGGAAAACCTTTTCATCTCAAAACATTTAGCTATGTATTGTGCAAGATACAGTGACAGTATTTTTACATAGGGCTTTATGTTGTTGATTCTTGGGGTTTATATGGGGTGAACCCTGTTGAAAATTGGAACCTTCTCATTCATATCATGGAAAAAGGGGCCTAAAAGACAAAATCCTTGTTAGCATTGTACAGGCTACAATATTGGACCAGTGTTCATAAAACTTGGTCAGAATGTTTGTCTTGTCACAGAGATGGACCCTACAGAAAATTGGAATATTCCATCGGATACCACGGGAAAAGGGGCCATAATGACAAATCCATGTTGGCAATTTATAGGCCATAATGTTGGCTTAATCTTCGTGAAACTTGATTAGAATCTTTGTCTATTCACAAGGATGAAGCTTGTCAACAATCGGAATTTTCCATTTTGATATCATGGAAAAAGGGGCCTTTATGACAACGTCCTTTTTAACACTCTAGAAGCAACAGTTTTGGTTTAATCTTCATGAAACAAAAAGAATGTTTGTTTTAGTCAAAAGGATAAACCCTATAAAAATTGGAATGTTCCAGTCGATATCATGAGAAAAGGGGCCTTAATGACAAAATCCTTGTTAGCACTCTAGAGACAACAATTTTGGTCTAATCTTAAAGAAACTTGTGTTTGTCTAGTCACAATAATGAACTCTGAGGAAAATAGGAATGTTCCATGGGATGCCATAGGAAAAGGGGCCTTAATGACAAAATCCTTGTTAGCGCTATAGAGACAATAATTTTTGCTCAATATTCATGAAATTTAGTCAGATTTTTTGTCTAGTCACGGTTGAAGCCTATTGACAATGGGAATATTCTGTTGATATGGGAAAAGGGGCATTAAATCCTTGTTAGCAATGTAGATGATACAATTTTTTTTTCAATCTGCATGAAACATGTTCAGAATGTATGTCTATTCACAAGGATGAAGGCTATTGAGAATTGGAATGTTCTTTTGGATATCATGAGATAAGGTGCAATCATTTCTCACCTTGTAAATCTCAGTTCAGGTGAGCGATTAAGGACCATCATGGTCCTCTTGTATATTTACTTATTTCTTTTACATGCTTAGTTCAGGTAAGTCCTCTTTGACAAGCAATCTTGCAATCTTCATTTTCCACAATGTTTTCTACACAGAAAAACCAAAAGATATAAAAAAAATTTCATATGGTTAGCTTGTGGATAACCCATTACTGCACAGTGATGCCTCTTGACTCTACTGCAAGAAAAGGCTTGGGAAAACATTGTGCAACATGAAGAGATTGCTTGTCACAAGTTGTGACAAGCAATTTCATCATTTTCCACAATGTTTTCTAACCCAAAATCCAAATGTTTTTAAAATTTCATCAACTTAAAATTGTCTACATCACTTTTCAAATCGGAAATGTCCAAAATTTTGTCGTATGGTGATTGGATAAGTGAGCTTTGTTTTGATTTGACGCAATAACAGAATAAAAATGTGTAAAATATGAGGCATATTTTATAACGGCAACCCGTCTGTCAATATTGACTATTCATATTGTATCATGGAGATTTTCATGTACTTTCAGGGAGCAGATGAAGGAAACGACTGATGAACCGACCCAGGACTGGAACCAGACTAATGAAGACACGGAAAACAAAGACCCCAAGTAAGCAAACATACTTCATTCTCAATCAAAATGCTCAACTGATTACAAGGCCGCGGCCATGGCGCAGTTGGTAGCGCATCTGCCTCTCATTCGAGAGGTCCCGGGTTCGATACCCAGCCGCGGCAAATACTCTTACTGACAAAAAAAGTCGCCCATCAATGGTTTGATATTAAGAACCTATGTGGGGGAGCAGCTGGAGGCTTGGTAAGGGTGTTGTGGTAATACTGGTATGAGAAACACCATGAATCCATGGTTAGGTGCTCCAGCCGCCGCGATATGACCCGGGTAGTTGAAAATGGCGTAAAACCCCAATAAATCAATCAAGTGCTTACAAATATGAAGCTGAGAACATATTCATTTAAGGAATGAATGCAATATCATGTCCTAAATCAATGTCTACCCAAGCCAAGAATGTAGTTTGATTGCACTATATTCTCTGATAAGTCATAACGTCGGTTGGGAGTCAAAACCTTGTAACTCCAGCTTATTCAAGCTGTAGTTACGAGGTTTTGACTCCCCACCAGCGATAAAATCTAGATCTTTTCATCATGTGACATGAAATTCTAATCAATCCAGCAAGAGTATAGTTCAAGTTCAGCATCTATATAATACATGCCCAAAATCAAGCAGTTTTGTGAGCATGGTGTACTTAACCCTTTCCCAAACGGCAAAATTTTAGGGTGATCAACTTAAAAAAAACAGCCACAGATGACAAAATGGATGTTATTAAAGATATAATTTGTGTAAAATATGGCATAGAAAATATTGAGACAAAAGAAGAAACTGCTGGTTATCAGCAGTTTCTTCTTTTGTTTCAATGTTTTCCCAAGCCTTTTCATTTAGGGACGTCAAAGCCAGGTCTTGTTTGGGAAAGGGTTAACATTTTCCCAAACCATACTTTGTTTTGGTGTACCTGGTTCATATGTTTGAGAAAACATCGAGACAAAAGAAGAAAATGCTGATAACCAGCATTTTTCTCCTTCAGCTTCAATATTTTCCATGCTGTATTGCACAAAATTCCAATCTTTATCAAAATCTACTTTGTGGTCTGCATCAGCTTTTAAATTGGACCACCCTAAAGTTTTTTTATTTTGGAAAGGATTAATATTTCAAACCAACATGTTTAATTTCAGCGAGAGTACGGAAAGTGTGCCAGCCGACGGCGAGCAAGAGGACCAGCCAAAACAGATGACTCTGGACGAATGGAAGAAACAAGAAGAGGCCAAACGCATGAAATCCCAATTCAAGATCCGCAAGGCTAACGAAGGCGTGGACATGTCTCAATGGAAGAACGCGCGGATGTACCGTAAGAGTGAGGGAGACGATAGCGAAGAGGAAGATGACGACGAGGATGATGAAGATGTACGTATTTTCTGTCTTTATAACCCTTTCCTATGCTACTAAACTTTAAGGTAGTCCAACCCTAATTAGATTCATACGACATCAGAATTTTTCATGCCACGTTAATCTTTTTACGCATCAAAACTTATTTGGCGATAAATGTTTACGATGTCGACTGAATACATGTACTTCTAATTGGACTACCTTAACCCTAACCCATTTCCAAAGTGCAAAGGCCTGGAAATGGATGTTGAAATTATTACTAGTACATTATGTGAAATGAAGAAAATGGTAATTATCAAGGAAACATTCAGATGAAATTTTGAATTTAATGGCATAGACAAAGTTACGGAAAATAGGTGAAAATGATTGCAAACAAATTACTACAGCATTGTTTGTTCTGTACTGACAAATTCATTTTGTTTAACAGGAGGAAGAAGCCAAGTCTAAGCGACTCGTCAATGAAATCAGGATCACCTTCAACGATTCTCCACGCAGGGGACGAGGTGGTCGACGACCAAGAGGTCCCCGCGGAGACCGCGGCGGTGGTGGTCGAGGGAGCGGTCGCGGAAGTGACAGACGCAGCGGAGGAAATGTTGCGCCACGCTTCGACGACGAAAAGGATTTCCCAGCCCTCAACATTAAATCTGCAGCTTGATTTGCCAAAAAGACTTAAGTTGAAACCCTTTGGCTGGATGCTAATAGACATTTTTTGAGGGGCAGAGTTTCAAAATTGTTGAAAATGAATATAAAATTATGTGTGTTATCTGATGCATTATATGCCTAATTTTATATGCATTTGACAAAAGTTTTGTGCTTGAAAACCCCCAGTTTAACCCTAATTGATGAATTTAAAGATTAAACAAGTGACTGTGTATATCTATCTCATCATGTTTTCATAGTTTTATCACAATTTTTTTCATTTTGACAATTATGATTGCTACATTTAAGAGCATTTTGAAGACTTGTTCAGTGTTGGCTCACAGGCCATATCAATCCTCAATTATGTGCTAGTTTATTAGTGAATTGGACGAAACAGGGATGAAGTATCAATGAGAAAAATTACAACCTACAAACTACAGTGTTTCACGGATGTGTAGCTGTAACTTACATTTATACAACCCAGTGTTTTTGTGTTGTTTTTGAGATTTATTGAACAGAAATTGTAAAATATTGGATTGTTTTGAAATGCAATTCAATTACATGAATAATTCCAGTGAGCACATGTATGTACACTGTGCTAATTTATATATATTATATACTTTGTGCTATCACTGCACAGTTTCCAATAAACTTTATGTATTTATTTTTTACCTCAAATGCTGCTGAATGAATGAGAGCATTTATTTTTCTGTCAGGGCTGTCCTAGATACAAACTCGTCAAGCATCAGCGATGAATCATGCTCATTGAGGAGTAATGCAAAGCTACAGATCAGAGGGTGTAAAGGCATTCTTAAATTCCTATTTCAAATCTAAACCTATGTTGTTGGTTCTCATTTGAATTGTCTCGACGATTCCAATGAGTACCCACATTATTAGGTTTGATTTAAAATTAATCACATGTTGTGTCGGGGGGTGGGGGGGTGGGGAATACTTCACCTCCTCTTATCTGTAGCTGTTCCAATGGGGTGTGTGCAAAATTGATGTATGCGCGTATGAATTCCAGAATTAATGTACATTTACAACAGCGTTCCAAAACCCCAAGAATTTACTTAACCAATAGCCATACCGTTAAATAGCTTTGGATGTTGTTGAATTTAGGACTAACAACCCATGGAGGAAATGGGCCAGCCAGTCTTGGTTCTAGTCCCAAATATGAATTTGCAAAACAAACTGTTATTGACCAAGACATAGCCACATTGGTATTGTCCAATCAGATTGTTTGTAACAGAATTTGAATAGAAGAAGATTCAGCATTACCATTGAAAATAATTATTTAAATACAATTGCCCTTGGGATAGATTCCCAGCTTGACAAATATCCTTTTGTACATTAAACAAGTCGATTGTTTCTAACGAAAGGACATACCATTTACATTTATGTGTGATTAACAGCCGGTATCTTGGGTGTATGCAAGTGTTGAAGTTTCAAGAATGATTTATCATAAATGGATCATTAATAAATCATATGACCATCAAACCATTGTGTTGTAGGTACTCATTTAGTTCATCTTTTCATTGACACAGAATTTTGAAGATAAATGAAAGATATGTTTACAACCAATGCATGTTAGAGTTGTGAACCCCCTGGTCCCAAAGTAATGAATTTGATGAAGTAATGGCATCGCATTGTAACTATTTCAAACCCTATGACATTGTGGGTACTCATTTGAATCGTCTGGTAAAAATGATTCCAATGAGTACTGGCACTATAGGATTTAATGGCTAATAAATGATATCTTGCATTTTGAAATATCATTACACCCTTATTGCTCACTTCTACTTGAATTGGAAAAAAATATTCAACTTCATTTGTTTTCTAAATTCTGTGTTTTTGGCACATTTTAGCATAGCCATGGTTAGAAAAGTTGAATGAGTAAAAATGGATGGGCATTGTTTTGTATTTTAAAGAGTTTGGATACATAAAAAGGCCCTTGTAACGTTTGAGACCTCTGGCTCAGAATGTACAGTCTCTAGGGGCAGATGCCGATCTGGATTGTTAGGGCCTCTAATACCGTAAGAGCCTATTTTCCAAATTGCAACTCTACGCTGCTATCACACAGTGCAATCGTGATATATTTCAAATTCCATCTATTTCTCACATAATTTACCCAGGCTGAGAAGAGAATTTGTCTTCCATGAGTAGTCAATCCAACACTTCGCTGCTTTTCAATGAAAACCTTGTAACTGCAGCTTGTTTAAGCTGCAGTTGAGAGGTGTTCGTGGAAAGCGACAATTTTCAACTTAACTTATAGAGGACGAGAATTGACCTGGCAGAGCATTCCATTAGATTAGCATGGGCTGCTCTGCCGGGTCATTTATCGTTAGGTATACATCCTTATCATATGCACTTGGCATATAAACAAAACAAACGGCTATCTAGGACACTAATATTGACATGTCAAAATTTGATTGAATGAGAAGTGAATATAGAATTGTTCTGAATGTAGACATCGTCGTGAATCATGGTTATGAGATACTTCAGCACTAATGCTTGTTATTTAAAGAAATAACAGAAAACTCCTTTATAAATATGGCTTTGTGTTTTCAATTTGACTCTTTCCCAGGTGGCGAAAATAAAGACTTTCGTTATAAAAGCTGATGCAAACGACGAAATTGGCGAAAAAGCGTTTGTGTACGAGACTAAAGGAGAAAATGGTGATCTTCAGCATTTTCATGGATTCCAACCATAGATTAGACAATATCCTTTCTGTTATTTCACCTGTCGTTTGTCTTTTGCCTGCATTAGCTCATAAATCATCTGAGGGAGATAGGCAGTTGATTGCTCAGAATGGATGTTATGTTTGTACTGGTGTATGAAATACCAGAACACATGGTTAGGTGCACAAACAGTTAATTTTTCAAACGGTTGAATGTGGCGTTAAACTCAATCAATCTTGTCTGTTCCGTCGAGGTTTCCTTGCCTTAAAACCTGTGCCAAAGAGCCGAGCCCCCATAGCTCAGTCTGTAACATGGGAGTCTGTCAATCCAGGGGTCACGAGTTTGAACCAAGGCTTGGCCAGTATCCACATTTGCATCTCACCAATGGGTGTTAATCATCTAAATGAGAGCAGCTGGAGGCTCGGTTTGGATATTGTGGCATTACTGGAGATATACCAGTAATCCTTGGTTAGGTGCTCCAGCTGCGTGATATGACCATAGCAGTTGAAAAAACGGCGTTAAACTCGAATAGATCAAATCAAACCTTTGCCAAACAACATATTAATGGACAGGACCATTTTAATGTGTGGAACTGATAAAATCAGGATCTGGGAAAAGGTCCTTTAACCCTTTCCCAAACAAGATCTGGTTTTGACATCCCTTATACAGAAAGGCATGGGAAAACATTGAAACAAAGAAGAAACTGCTGATAACCAGCAGTTTCTCCTCTTTGATTACTTCCATTTTGTCATTTGTGGCAGTTTTTGAAGTGGACCACCTTATGTCTAAAGATTCTGTCGTATGGGAAAGAGTTAAGGCTTTTGAGCCCAACATGGTTCCACATCAGCCTGCGTATACATGCAGTCTGATCAGGAATCATGTTGTTCTCCAATAGCTTCATCACGGTCTGTAGCAACCATATGAGGGTTACATGGATCTCTTCAAACTTCATCTAGACTTATTCTGATTTTGAAACATGGCTGTCCTAAATGCTATAAAGGATGTTTTTCCAGATAACGGCTAAAATTTTTTCATTGGGAAAGGAGAAAATGCAGATCAACAGCATTTTCCATGGCCTCAATGTTCAAAGTTGCACCTTGCCATGAAATCCAGTCATTTATTTACAACCACAACATCCTGTCCAAGGCTAGGGCTGCTCACACTACAATTTCAAAGATTTTGATTATCTTTTCCATCCATAGGAGGGGAAACTTATGTCTGAAAGAATTTTAGCCATGGCCAGTCTGATGTGCTATAAACTGGGCTATGGTTGCGTCCTGTGCTAATTTCAAAATGCTGCAGATATAAAAACGCAGTGTTATCCCCAGTCCAATAAGCTGTATCGGCCCCACTACAGCTTCATGAAAATCAGTGTAATGCCACAACAGCTTCAAAAGTACCCAACAGCTTAATTTCTTCAAAATGCTCACCAAAATAGTAATTTTAAGGTATTTTCTGTCAAAGACTGATAAACAAGAGGACCATGATGGTCCTAAATCGCTCACCTGAATCAATATGACAAGAGTGATAATGGCAATTTTGTCAAATTCAAAGGCATGAAACTTATAAGGACTTTCTGTTTGGAAACAATTAAGAAATAATTTTGTTCCAATCGATCCTGTAAGGTTGGGTATGAATTAGCACAATTGTTGAGTTAGTTAATTTTCAACAATTATTTCATGATTTCGCAATATACAACATAGGGCTAATTTTCAAAGCATACTGATCTGTTAGAGATTGATCATTTATGATAGGCTCAATTAACAAGATTTTGTCTGTGATTGATAGAATATAGTGAAAGATTACCATCTGATAAGCTAAAGCTAATCCCTTATTTGTTTACATAAGATAAACATGGGGCCAGCCTGAGAGCAACAGATAAGGGAAATAGAAAATTGGCCCAATGGTTTATATTTAAGGAATTTTCTTATGATTTCTCTAAGTCTGATAAGCCCTTCCTCCCTGCCATGCCCACATTTTTTGACCAATGGAAAAATTTGTGAACACATTTTGAAAAGAGTAACTCAAGGAACATTCCAGTAAAGTCTGGTTCAATTGGGCACAATGGTTGATTTTTAAAGAATTTTCTTATGATTTCTTTAAGTCCGACAAGCCCCTTCCTCCCTGCCACACCCACATTTTTTGACGAATCAAAAATCCGTGAAAAAGTTTTGAGAAGGGTCACTCAAGGAACCTTCCAGCAAAGTCTGCTTCAATTGGGCACAATGGTTGATTTTTAAAGAATTTTCTTATGATTTCTCTAAGTCTAATAAACCCCTTCCTCCCTGCCACAGTCACAGTTTTTTACAAATGAAAAAAAACTGTGAACAAATTTTGAAAAGAGAGACTCAAAGAACATTCCTGCAAAGTCTGCTTAAAATTGGCCCATTGGTTGATTTTTAAAGAATTGTCTTATGATTTCTCCAAGTCTGATAAGCCCCTTTCTCCCTGCCAAGGCCACAATCTTTTACAAATAAAAAGATTTGTGGTCAAATTTTGAAAAGAATGACTCAAGGCACATTCCTGCAAGGTCTGGTTCAAATTGGCCCAATGGTTGATTTTTAAAGAATTTTGTTATGATTTCTCTAAGTCTAATAAGCCCCTTTATCCCTGCCACGGCCATGTGTTTTTTTAGCTCACCTGAGCACGAAGTGCTCAAGGTGAGCTATTGTGGTCGCTTTTTGTCCGTCGTCCGTCCGTCTGTCCGTCCGTCCATCTGTCCGTCCGTCCGTCCGTCCGTCCGTCCGTTCACAATTTCTTTCAACATCTTCTCCTCCTAAACCATTGGACCAATTTTGACCAAACTTGGCAGGAATGTTCCTTGTGTGATACTTTTCAAAACTTGTTCGTGAATTTTTGATTTGTCAAAAAATGTGGGCGTGGCAGGCAGAAAGGGGCTTATCAGACTAGAAATCATAAGAAAATTCTTTAAAAATCAACCATTGGGCCCAATTGAACCAAACTCGGCAGGAATATTCCTTGAGTCACTCTTTTCAAAATTTGTTCACAAATTTTTATATTTGTCAAAAAATGTGGCCGTGGCAGGGAGAAAGGGGCTTATTAGACTTAAAGAAATCATTAGAAAATTCTTTAAAAATCAACCATTGGGCCAATTTGAACCATACTTTGCAGGAATGTGCCTTGAGTCATTCTTGTCAAAATTTGTTCACAAATTTTTTCATTTGTCAAAAATTGTGGCCGTGGCAGGGAAAAAGGGGCTTATCAGACTTGGAGAAATCAGAAGAAAATTCTTTAAAAATCAACCATTGGGCCAATTTGAACCATACTTGGCAGGAATGTGCCCTAAGTCATTCTTTTCAAAATTTGTTCAGAAATTTTACATTTGAAAAAAAAAAACATGGTCGTGGCAGGGATAAAGGGGCTTATTAGACGTAGAGAAATCATAAGAAAATTCTTTAAAAATCAACCATTGGGCCAATTTGAACCAGACCTTGCAGGAATGTGCCTTGAGTCATTCTTTTCAAAATTTGACCACAAATCTTTTTATTTGTAAAAAATTGTGGCCTTGGCAGGGAGAAAGGGGCTTATCAGACTTGGAGAAATCATAAGAAAATTCTTTAAAAATCAACCAATGGGCCAATTTTAAGCAGACTTTGCAAGAATGTTCTTTGAGTCTCTCTTTTCAAAATTTGTTCACAGTTTTTTTCATTTGTAAAAAACTGTGACTGTGGCAGGGAGAAAGGGGTTTATTAGACTTGGAGAAATCATAAGAAAATTCTTTAAAAATCAACCATTGTGCCCAATTGAAGCAGACTTTGCTGGAAGGTTCCTTGAGTGACCCTTCTCAAAACTTTTTCGCGGATTTTTGATTCGTCAAAAAATGTGGGTGTGGCAGGGAGGAAGGGGCTTATCGGACTTAAAGAAATCATAAGAAAATTCTTTAAAAATCAACCATTGTGCCCAATTGAACCAGACTTTACTGGAATGTTCCTTGAGTTACTCTTTTCAAAATGTGTTCATAAATATTTCCATTGGTCAAAAAATGTGGGCATGGCAGGGAGGAAGGGCTTATCAGACTTAGAGAAATCATAAGAAAATTCTTTAAAAATAAACCATTGGGCCAATTTTCTATTTCCCTTATCTGTTGCTCTCAGGCTGGCCCCATGTTTATCTTATGTAAACAAATAAGGGATTAGCTTTAGCTTATCAGATGGTAATCTTTCACTATTTTCTGTCAATCACAGACAAAATCTTGTTAATTGAGCCTATCATGAATGATCAATCTCTAACAGATCAGTATGCTTTGAAAATTAGCCCTATGTTGTATATTGCGAAATCATGAAATAATTGTTGAAAATTAACTAACTCAACAATTGTGCTAATTCATACCCAACCTTACAGGATCGATTGGAACAAAATTATTAGCTCACCTGAGCACGAAGTGCTCAAGGGGAGCTATTGTGGTCGCTTTTTGTCCGTCGTCCGTCCGTCCGTCCGTCTGTCCGTCCGTCCGTCCGTCCGTCCACAATTTCTTCAAACATCTTCTCCTCCTATACCATTGGGCCAATTTTTACCAAACTTTGCAGGAATGTTCCTTGGGTGACCCTTCTCAAAACTTGTTCATGGATTTTTGATTCTTCAAAAAATGTGGGCGTGGCAGGGCAGGGCTTATCAGACTTGGAGAAATCCGAAGAAAATTCTTTAAAAATCAATCATGGGGCCAATTTGAACCAAACTTGACTGGAATGTTCCTTGAGTGACTCTTTTCAAAATTTGTTCACAAATTTTTAGATTGGTTTAAAAATGTGGGCGTGGCAGGGCGGGGCTTATTGGACTTGGAGAAATCATAAGAAAAATCTTTAAAAATCAACCATTGGGCCGTTTTAAGCCAAACTTGGCAGACTTGTTCCTTGAGTGACTGTTTTCAACATTTGTTCACAAATTTTTAGATTTGTCAAAAAATGTGGGCGTGGCAGGTTAGGGCTTATCGGACTTAAAGAAATCCTAAGAAAATTCTTTAAAAATCAACCATTGGGCCAATTTGAACCAAACTTGACAGGAATGTTCCTTGAGTGACTCAAAATTTGTTCACAAATTTTTTGATCGGTTTAGAAATGTGGGCGTGGCAGGGCGGGGCTTATTGGACTTGGAGAAATCATAAAAAAATCATTAAAAATCAACCATTGGGCCGTTTTAAGCCAAACTTGGCAGACTTGTTCCTTGAGTGACTGTTTTCAACATTTGTTCACAAATTTTTAGATTTGTCAAAAAATGTGGGCGTGGCAGGTTGGGGCTTAACAGACTTTGAGAAATCATAAGAAAATTCTTTAAAAATCAACCATTGGGCCAATTTTAACCAATCTTGGCAGACTTGTTCCTTGAGTGACTGTTTTCAACATTTGTTCACAAATTTTTAGATTTGTCAAAAAATGTGGGCGTGGCAGGTTGGGGCTTATCAGACTTTGAGAAATCCTAAGAAAATTGTTTAAAAATCAACCATTGGGCCAATTTGAACCAAACTTTACAGGAATGTTCCTTGAGTGACTCTTTTCAAAATTTGTTTCAACATTTGTTCACAAATTTTTAGATATGTCAAAAAATGTGGGCGTGGCAGGGCGGGGCTTATCAGACTTTGAGAAATCATAAGAAATTTTTTTAAAAATCAACCATTTGGCCAATTTGAACCAAACATGACAGGAGTGCTCCTTTAGTGACTCATTGCAACATTTGTTCACAAATTTTTAGATTGATCAATAAATTTTTTTTCTCTTTCTCTTTTTTTTTTTTTTTTTTTTTTTTTTTTTTTTTTTTTTTTTGCAAAAATCAAATCTTCAACATCTTATATTACTGAGAAAAAAAAATTGTGAACAGTATTTTATCATTAAATTTATCAAAATATTCAGATTATTTAAGTGCTATGTCTGTTTAGATAAGCCGAGCCCGGATAGCTCAGTCGGTTACGTCGGAGTCTGTCAATCCAGGGGTCTCGAGTTCGAACCCCGGCTCGGCCAGTATCCATTCTGACATTTGACAAAAGTCATTTGTCTCTCACCAATGGGTGTGAATCATCTATGTGAGAGAGCAGCTGGAGGCTCGGTTTGGATATTGTGGTTGTACTGGTGCGAGAAATACCAGGAACCCACGGTTAGGTGCTCCAGCCGCCGCGATATGACCCTGGTAGTTGAAAACGGCGTAAAACCCCAATAAACTCAAACTGTTTAGATAAAAAAAAATGTGCTTTAAGGTGCTAAGTGTATTCTTTTCATGCATCAAGGTTCTATTTGTTTATGCATTACTAAAGTTTACCTTTTCCTATTGATAACCATCTCCTTTCACATAGCAATGATAGCACTCTAGATAGATAAACAAACACATTGCTGGCTACTATGTGGGAAAAATGCAGCATTTCTTGATTAAATGTATACAAACTTAAGTAGTTTATATTAGGTGATGAACAGTGACTATAACTTATTTTATAAATGATTTCAACAAATACAGATTAACTTTTATTTTTGTGTTCCTTTAAAATCAGTAGTTTTTCGGATTTTGATAAATGTTAAAGAAATCAAAATCAGGTAATTAGAATTTTCTATTTCTGCTAGAATCCAAAAATGTTTAAATTTAGTGGATGCATCAAAATGCTATCTGACAAAAGGGCAGATAACTACTTAATATCTTGACATTTGTGAAAGATATTGTGCATTCATTGATACACCTTGTATAAGTGTAAATTGCTTGAATATTAAATGTATAACCTGTAGAATTTTAAAACCGTTTTTGTTGAAAACTTGAAAAATTCCACATGTGTAGCACCTTTATGCTGTAAGGGGACTATACGTCACCAGTCATAAGAGGGCCTTTTCCTGGACAAACAACCTTATTATCAAAAATATTTTACCACTTACAAAGAGAGTGGGAAATATTTTCTACAATTTTAATTAATTAGCCCATACATTTATTAATGAAGGATATGGTGCCGATCTTCAACAATTTTAACCCATGATCACACACTGGCTCTATTGACTCCACAAAAGAAACAAGCTTTGGAAAACATTGTGAAAAATCACATGAAACTGTTTTTGACAAGCAATTTCTTCATTTCCTACAATATTTCATACCCAAAAATACAAAAAAGCTGAGGTAAATTAATCCACTCACAATTGTCATCTGCAATATCTTAGATTTTGGGCCAGTTTGTGGATGTTTGGTAATGGGTTAAGGTTGTAAGCAAATTTCGGTATATTTTGAACACAATGTAACTAATTTCGAATTTGTTTTGCACAAATACTTTTGGGTTCTTTACTTGCTAAGCAAAGCTATTTGAATTTTGTATCTGCAAAACTTGTATTCACTTCCTCACATATATTTACAATTATATTTTAATAATTGTCCTTCCTTATTTCAGGAAAGATAATCAATATTTCTGAAAGATTTGATGTTACTTGGAACATTTATGAAGTATGCATTATTATATTCAAAGTGGGATTTGTTTTGACTGTTATTGTATGATACTGTGATTTCTTTGTGACTGAGACTAACACTGTTGTGAACATTGATTCTCGTCAATGTGACATAAGAGTGTGTCCCTTATAAGATGTTAGTCTGTGTTAATTGTTGAAAGATATATTGTGGATTAACATTGAAGAAAGGATTACAGAAGTGAAAAGGATTGGATTTTATTGTTGATTTATCAGTTTGATGTAAGTACCCTACTTGTATTTATTCTTATTGTATTTCACTATTTGAATGCCTTTGATTTTTGCATCTAAATCAGAAAGGGGCGATATTATTAGCTCCACTTACATGATTATGTAGGTGGTGTGACCGTCTGTGCGTGTGTCTGTGTGTATGTCAACTTTTTCTTTAAACATCTTCTCAAAAACAACTGGGCCAGTGTCAACCAAACGTCACAGGAATCATTCTTGAATTCTTTATTAGATTCATTAAAAAAAATTTGATTGGATGAAAAACATGACTGCTGTGGGAAGGGCTATGTTTTCGCTATATGAAACATAGTGTAATTTTAAGAATACTTCCTCTCTGAAACCACCCATTGGATTTCATTGTCATTTGCTTGAAAGTTTTTCAGACCGTTCTTTATAAGATTCCCTGAAGAAATTTTGATAGGATGAAAAAACACGGACATTGTGGGTGGGGATTACTTTTATCTATAGGAAACAGTTTAATTTTACCCTTTCCAAACAAGACTTCATTTTGACGTCTGTAATAAATGGCTTGGAAAAGATTGAGACAAAAGAAGAAACTGCTGATAACCAGCAGTTTCTCCTTTTGCCTCAATATTTTCTTGGCTATAACATTGACGTTTTTGCCTTGATCATTTACTTTGTCGTCTGATGCAGCTTTCAAAGTGGACAACCTTGAAAATGTGCTGTTTGGGAAAGGGTTAAAAGAAAATTTAAAAAATTCTTCCAAAACTTATTATTGGATTTCATTGTATTTTAGCATGGATGTTCATTGTACAATGTAACATTCTTAATTTTTTTTTACTGTCTTTCCATTAATCTGTCATTGTCAGGGGCATATTGTTTTACCATTGTCTGTCTATGTGTCTGTTCTTTCCATCTATCTGTCTGTCCAAAACTTTTACACAAATACTTAAAATTAGCATTTCTTTCATAAGTATTATTTTTATATCCAGAACCCAAATTTGGTATCCAGCATTCTTCCAATGATATCTATCTCTTCCATGAAATCAGACCTTCCTGAAGATTGTCACTCTTTACTTATGCACCCATAACATTCAACCTTTCATATCAGACCAGTTTAATGTTTGCTTGGCATTTTGGGGAGGTGTATATCTATCTTTTAGCATCCATTTTGTTGTCTTCAGCAGCTATCAAATGGGAACTGTCTATTTTTTTTTGCAGTATGGGAGAGGGTTAACCCTTTCCCAAACAAGACCTGGTTTTGACGTCACAAATAGAAATGGCTTGGAAAACATTGAAACAAAAGAAGAAACTGCTGATAACCAGCAGTTTCTCCTTTTGCCATTTTCTGTGCCAAATTTTACACAAATCCTATCTTTAATAACATCCATTTTGTCATTTGTGGCAGTTTTTGAAGTGGATCACCCTAAAATTTTGTAATTTTGGAAAGGATTAAGTTACATGTACTTGCCTTTTCTATGACAGTGAAGAATTATTTTCATGCCCTGGTATTGAAAGATTGGGGGCATATTGTTTTACTCGTGTCTGTCTGTCCATCCGTTCGTTGTCCGTGTGTCTGTCCATCTGTCTGAAAACTTACTATTTGCCTTTTCTCCGAAAGTATTTGACATACAAAGCTCAAATTTGGTATGCCACTTCCTTTCAATGATATCTATTTGTTCCATGCAATGTGACCTTCCTCAAGGTCATCTGTTAACCCTTATCAACCCTTTACAAGAAAATTTAACATTTTAGAAAAACGGTCATTTCGGGGGCTTTGGTGTTTCACAAGCACATCTTGTTTTCAGGTACTGAAGATGCCAAGAAAAAGAAATTGGAAGAAGGCTGAAGCCATGAAGAAAAAGAGGAAGACGGAAGATATGTTGGATGTGATGGATATGTCAGATGATGGTCCTTCCCAGTCTTTAGGGCCGGTGTCTTTAGATAAAGATGAAGAATCATCTTCATGCCTAATGGGTGTCTCTGAAATATCAGATGGGGGTCTAGCCCACCCTATGTCTCTTACGGGAGTCCCATCTGTGTCCCTAATGGGTGTCTCTGAAATATCAGATGGGGGCCTAGCCCACCCTTTGTCTCCTTTGGGAGTCCCATCTGTGTCATTAGAGGGTGTCATTGGAGTATCAGATGGGGGACTAGCCCACCCTTTGCCTCTCAGAGGTCCATCTGTGTCTTATAGAACTAAAAGTGTGCTTGATGTGCTTGAAAATGAGCTTGATACTGTGCTTGATAGTTTACTTGATAGTTTTCTTGAGACTGAGCTTGATAGTTTGCTTGAGACTGAACTTGACACTGTGCCTGATACTAAGCTTGATACTAAGAATGAAATTGTGTCTGATTCTGTACATGGATCTAGGTTTCAATCTTCTGAAAATCAAATTATACACCCTGACATAAGTGCCTCAGCCTTTTCCAAGTCTTACCTTGATCAAGATTTATATGTGGCCAGTGTATCCAAATATAACACAAATAATCCATTTAATTGTACAACTTTGCATTTAGGCTCATACAATCAAAATAACAGAAGATTTTCTGTGTTTTCAAGAGGTAGTCAGTGTACAATGAATGCATTATGTGCTTTAATATATGCACACTTTTCAAGTCTGTCAGCAAAAATTGACGAAGTTTTGACAGTAGGTGATCAATTGTATCAAAAGGTTTTGCAAACTTTGAAGCAACAAGGTAAATTTAAGCATAGACTCCTTTCACTTGACGAAATTCCAGAGAAAGTTAATGTTTTATCAAGACAAGTGTGTGTTCTAAAGAAGAATATTATATCAGGAAATGCTGTAGACCAGTTTGAAGATTCTGCATTTCCATCTTTGCACAAATCCTTACAAACTGCTTTTGTAAATGTTCAGTATGTTTTAGTGATGATTGGTGCAATATGCTCTGCAGTATTTTTAGCTCACCTGAGCATGAAGTGCTCAAGGTGAGCTATTGTGGTCGCTCACCGTCCGTCGTCCGTCCGTCCGTCCGTCCGTCCGTCCGTCCACAATTTCTTTAAACATCTTCTTCTCCACAACCATTTGGCCAATTTAGACCAAACTTGGCAGGAATGTTCCTTAGGTGACCCTTTTTAAAACTTGTTCGCAAATTTTTGATTTGTCAAAAAACTCGGGCGTGGCAGGGCGGGGCTTAAAAATCCTATGAAAATTCTTTAAAAATCAACCATTGGGCCAATTTGAATCAAATTTGGCAGGAATGTTCCTTAGGTGACTGTTTCCAAAATTTATTCACAAATTTTAAGATTTGTCAAAAAATGTGGGTAGGGCATACCAGACTTTAAGAAATCCTAAGAAAATTCTTTTAAATTAATTCAACCAGGTATGATATCGTTAGTGGGAGACAAAACCCCGTAACTACAGCTAGACAAAGCTGGAGTTACAAAGGTTTAATCCCCCACTGAGGATATGTCTAATCCCCATAAAATAAACAAAGAGGAGAAAATTGTTTACATTTACCGAGAAATGTTTACCAGAATGGGGAACAGCAGGTAAAAAGGGGTAAATACATTCTATCTGTTATTTAAGCTATCCTTTGTTGATGGTACTAATTTAAATAGTTTTATTAGCTCATTCAAATGAATACCCACATCACAGGGTTTGATAAAGTTTAAACATTGAAAGATATTTTACAATTTGTAAAGCCCTTAACCTCTCCTATTTGAATCTCTAGTACAGCCTCTAGATATGTACTTTAGTTTAACCCTTTCCTGAAAATGCCGGGTTTGACATCCCTAAATAATTAGAAAAGGCTTGGGAAAGTATTGAGTCAAATGAAGAAAAGGCTGATAATCAGTAATTTTCTCCCTTTGTCTCAATATTTTATCTGCTTTATTTTGCATGAATCCTTTCTTTATCCATATCAATTTTATGGTCTTTTTTCAAATTGGAACTGTCTATTCCTTTTCAGTTTGGAAATGTATTAAGCGGGCTTTGGCTCACTTATTGAAAATGCTGGGAAAATATTATCACAAAAGAAGAAAATGCTGATAGCCTATATTTGCATCTTTTTCCTCATATCATTTTCTGTCGACTTTTGTAAATGAATGCAGTCTTACTCAGCATTCTGTTTTGTTAGTTACAGCAGTTTTTAATTCTACTGCTCTGATGTTATGCTGTTAGGAGAAGATTTAACCAAAATCAAATAGTAACTGTTCAATGAATAGTTCCCCTATGTTGTGGGTTGACTGGGTTCCATATAAAAATGATAAAGAGGGCAGTGTTTGACAATCTTTTCTCAAATTATAAGACCTGAATATTTGAAGATTTTGTGTAGTTTAATGTCTAAAGACTGAAAATTATCCCTATGCTGTAGCTTCTGATCGTAACAGAGAGTTCTTATAT
Organism: Fragum sueziense; assembly: GCA_963680895.1. Lineage (NCBI taxonomy): Eukaryota > Metazoa > Mollusca > Bivalvia > Cardiida > Cardiidae > Fragum > Fragum sueziense. The sequence continues at coordinate 30,389,196 of OY804594.1, read as the reverse complement.
ATAGTTATATGCCTTTTCAATTGACAAAATTACCATTTTCGTTCATGTCACCTATGTTCAGGTGAGCGATATAGGACCATCATGGTCCTCTTGTTTCTTAATTGTTTCCAAACAGAAAGTCCTTATAAGTTTCATGCCTTTGAATTTGACAAAATTGCCATTATTACTCTTGTCATCTTGATTCAGGTGAGCGATTTAGGACCATCATGGTCCTCTTGTCTTATGATTTCTCCAAGTCTGATAAGCCCCATTTTCCCTGCCACGGCAACAATTTTTGACAAATGAAAAAATTTGTGAACAAATTTTGACAAGAATGACTCAAGGCACATTCCCACAAAGTATGCTTAAAATTGGCCCATTGGTTGATTTTTAAAGAATTTTCTTATGATTTCTCCAAATCTAATAAGCCCCTTTCTCCCTGCCACGGCCACATTTTTTGACAAATATAAAAATTTGTGAACAAATTTTGAAAAGAGTGACTCAAGGAATATTCCTGCTGAGTTTGGTTCAATTGGGCCCAATGGTTAATTTTTAAAGAATTTTCTTATGATTTCTAGTCTGATAAGCCCCTTTCTGCCTGCCACGCCCACATTTTTTGACAAATCAAAAATTCACGAACAAGTTTTGAAAAGTATCACACAAGGAACATTCCTGCCAAGTTTGGTCAAAATTGGTCCAATGGTTTAGGAGGAGAAGATGTTGAAAGAAATTGTGAACGGACGGACAGACGGACGGACAGACGGACGGACGACGGACAAAAAGCGACCACAATAGCTCACCTTGAGCACTTCGTGCTCAGGTGAGCTAATAATGCTTTTTTATTAGCTCACCTGAGCACGAAGTGCTCAAGGTGAGCTATTGTGATCGCTTTTTGTCCGTCTGTCCGTATGTCCGTCCGTCTGTCCGTCCGTCTGTCAACAATTTGGTGTTTACACTCTAGCATCTACAAATATAAGCCAATCTTAACCAAACTTGGTCAAAACATGTATGACCATGAGATCTCGGATGAGTTTGAATTTGGGTTAGATCGGACCAGAAAGTCAGGAGTTATCTGCCCTTGAATGTAAAAAATAGCTACTTTTGACAAAGTTTACACTCTAGTATCTACAAATATTGACCAATCAATACAAAAGTTGCACACAATGTTGATGACCATAAGATCTCGGATGAGTTTGATTTTGGGTCAGATCGGACCAGAAAGTCTTGAGTTATCTGCCCTTGAATTTGACAAAATTGTCGTTTTTGACCGTTTTCGACTTTGTTTACACTATAGCATATACAATTATTGACCAATCAAGACAAATGTTTAACACAGTGTTAGTGACCATAAGATCTTGGATGAGTTTGATTTTGGGTGAGATCGGACCAGAAAGTCAGGAGTTATCTGCCCTTGAATATAAAAAATAGCTACTTTTGACAAAGTTTACTCTCTAGCATCTCCATATATTGACCAATCAATACAAAAGTTGGACAAAATGTTGGTGAATACAAGATCTCGGATGAGTTTGATTTTTGGTTAGATCAGATTAGAAAGTCCTGAGTTATCTGCCCTTGAATTTGACAAAATTGCCATTTTTCACTGTTTTCGACTTTGTTTACACTATAGCATCTACAATTATTGACCGATCAAGACTAAATTTGGACACAATGTTAGTGATCATAAGATCTTGGATGAGTTTGATTTTTGGTCTGATCTGGCCAGAAAGACGAGAGTTATGTGCCCTTGAATTTTACAAAATTGCCTTTTTCGTCTGTTTTCGACTTTGTTTACACTCTAGAATGACCAATCAAGACAAAACTTGAACACAATGTTGGAGACTGTTAGAACTCGTATTAGTTTGATTTTTGGCCTGATGGGATCAGAAAGTTTAGAGTTATCGACTTTGTTTACACTCTAGAATCTACAGTTTTCTTATCAATCAAGACAAAACTTGGACACAATGTTTTAGACCATAAGATCTCATATGATCTGCCCTTCAAATTTTACCCGGACAACCACAAATAGTGACTAATCAGAACAAAACTTGACACAATGTTATTGACCATAAGTTTGTTTTCAGTCTTAAAGGGGAGCATGACCGCTTTTCATCATCCATCTTATTCAAAAATCGTCTACAATTCAAATGCAATGAAAAAAGTCCCATTCTAATACACATCTTACTTTAAGAGATATAAGCTGCTCAAGTAGCCAATATTTACCTGTATAAATCTATGTATATTCCGTTTTTATTCACCTGACAGGGTGTGGCTAAGTAAAGAGGTTATTCGACGAGTTTACTTCTCGATACCTTGGTTGATAGAAGAGAAAAAACGTGCGGCACAAGCATGAACATATTTCGAAATAGAAAGAATAAGCGATTGTAAAATGTGTTGTCATAAAACCTCGTAACTACAGATTGATTCACGCTGTAGTTATAATGTTTTGCAACAATACCGACGAATTACCGCTAATCGAGAATGATGTTTCTCCCCAAGCTTAAATGGAACGAACCGTTTACTAGGCTCCGCCCTGTCTCCCGAATAAAAACAGAATATAATTAGGGATTTGCCAACATCCTGTACATAAGAATGTGTGCCTGTGACGTCATAAATGTGCAAACATAGATTGCAGTCAATCTATTTGTACAGAAAATAAGAAGACATTCAAAGGTTTTTGGGGTTTAAATGGGAAACAATAGAATGTTTAGGCTCAATACTAGAAACTGAAGTAATAATTCAATAGGAATGTCAAAGATTTAGCATAAAGGTGGATGTTTTGTAATACATTACCTAAATCGTTCCACCTTATTTTTCCAGCAAATATGTAAGACTTAAAATTATAATTCTATATTCAGAAATCAGAGAAAGGTAATAAATTGTGTATAATACTTTAGATTGTCATAAGAATAGTTCTGCAGTATGTAATCCATTGATGCATATACTTTCTTTAAAACATTAAATTTTGCTTTGTAACTGCTTCTCTCCAAGTTTTTCTGCACCTTATTTTTTGTACAATTTGAGAAAAAAAATAATAATGAAATTGCTGTCAATTCCCTATGCAATTTAAATTTTCTCGCACCAATCCTTTAGGATATACATACTATCTTTATTTATTCCCTAACTCTTTGCATTGAAGTAAATGATAAAGAAGTAAAGTAGAATATATTTCAATTACATTCATGATCCCTATTGCAGCCTTTTTTGCAAAAAAAAAATCAACAGAATTATTGTTTTGCATAGAATGTACAGTTTATTGAATATTCATTTTGTCTCTACATTTGCCGTATTTCATATACATGTGTAAATATTTCTTAATTGACGCATTTTATTCAAATGACAGTATATATTAGTTGCTGAAAAATATTTCCTTTCCCAAAGGACAAGACTTTTGAATTGCATCTGAAACATCAGAACGTCAGAAACTTGTCACAACGGAAACTGTTAATTGTGTGATTTTGGTAACAAAACTTAATTGTGTGATTTTGGTAACAAAACTTCGTTAATTTCATTATCATTGATTTCATTATTCATTAATTTTTGCTCTTAGCTATGACCTTACCGATTTGAAACAGCTAAATGAAAATAATGTTCAATCTATTTATCACTACATAGGACTTTTGAAAAGCAAAGAATACAGAAACTGGTTAAAACTGCTTCTTTGCATATAGGTTATTGTTTCTTATATGACAAAAGGGCATGTTCTTAGCCATTCAAAGGAATGAATAGATATTAATTTTGTTTATTATTTAGGATTGATGATGATCCATTTAGTCTGTATGTAGTATCTTTGATTGCTTCATTTAGTAACTAAGTCTCAGACACAACCTTTATTTAAAAATTGGTTCATTGTAAACATTTAAGTCCAACAAAAAAATCCACAAAATAGTCCATTAAACAATGTGGAGACAAAGGATTTCAGTAAGCATCTCACACTTGTGATGTCACACTGGCTTTATCTACTATTTGCAAATCTCCCACAGGTAAGATAATCAGATTTTGGCCAGTTACTCGCTTATAAGATAAAATGTAGCAAAACAATTTATTGAGATTGTCTTTGAATTAGTAACTATTCTGATACTGGAAGAATGCTTTTGGTCTCATGTACCTCTTTAAAGTCATGAATATTAATTGAATTGAACAAAACTGTGCCTAATATCATTTTAGTTCAGGTGAGCGATGTAGGACCATCATGGTCCTCTTGTAATTGCAAATGTAATGATTATGTATAAAAACATGATGAGAAAAGAAGAAATTGCTCATGTTGAGCAATTTCTTCTTTTCCCATCATGTTTTTATTCATTATCATTTACATGAACACTGTAATTCAAGGTTTAACGACCCTTTTTATAATTTGCCACTACAGATTCAAATAATTCTGGGGAGAACCCTGAAATTTAACGGGTGTTGGTAATTTGTGAACAATAAAGCTCAGAAAATATTGAGACAAGGAAGAAAAGCTGTTTTTCAGAATTTTCTGTTGCCTCCATGTTTTCCAAAGCTTTTAATATTTATGGTGGATGTTGTAATCATGTATTGATTGGGGGTTTGGAAGGGTTTATGCCCTCTTCGATTACCTGCAGTAGTTTTGGACAGCTTAAGTGGACGTTTTTGCAGACACTCATAGGTCATTTGAAACAAACCCTATTCCACAATGCATGAAGGTGGCGGCCACAGCACAGTTGGTAGCACATCTGCCTCTCCCCGATTTGATCTCGGCCACGGAAAATATCCTTTCTGACTAAAATGTCACCCACCAATGGTTTGATATCGCTAATCTATGTAGGGGAGCAGCTGTGTTGTGGTAGTACTGGTATGAGAAACAACTGGAATCCATGGTTAGGTGCTCAGCCACCGCCATATGGCCATAGTTGTTGAAAGCGGCGCAAAAATGCCAATAAACCAAACCACACTGCATGTTATTCTCTCATTGCGAAAACTTGAATAAGAGCATTACTAATACAGAAATATCAATTTCAGTAAGTTAATTTTAACCATTTCCAAAATAATACCAGCTTTTGACATCCTTGGAAAAGGGTACAGCTGGGAATCACATAACCCAACAATTTCAGAAAATTGCAATAATGTTGTTTATACCTGACCAATTCGAATTCCGTGTGGAGCAGAGTAGGTAGTATATGTGACCCGTCGCGCTAAAAGGGACCTTATCCGAACTCTAAAAATCCAAATTTTGACAAACTTGTCAGACTCGGCACAGGTCAACCAGATCCCGTATGCGAGAAATGAACATATAGTTAGATAGGGAAATCATTCCCGATTTAGAAAATTACATAAAAGTGAAAAGTGTCGGCCCTAGTCTGGCTGCGCGGACTGCGCAGACTGACTAGGGTCGATATTTTTCACACACCGTCGATATTTTTCACACACCCGATAAGGTCCCTTTTAGCGCGACGGGTCACATATCTTTCAAAATTCAGCTGATAGAAAAGTTGTTGTCGACCTTCCAAAAATTTGGTTGGTTGACAACCACTTTTTTTATCAGCCGATTCTTAAAAGATCCTTCATATTAACCCTTTCCAAAACAAGACCTGGTTTTGACATCCCTAATAGAATTGGCTTGGGAAAACATTGAGACAGAAGAAGAAAATGCTGATGATCAGCATTTTCTTCTTTTGCCTTAATATTTTCTGGGCTACATAGTACATAAATCATACCTTTATTGACACCTGTTTGGGACCAGCAAGATCTTTTGAATTAGACCACCCTAAATTTTGATGTTTGGGAAGGGGTTAAGCAAATCCCTGGTGATTTCCAGCCTTCTCTGCAGAAAATCTTTTTCAAATCGCATTTATTGCAAAACATATAAAATGTTTTGTGACAAGATTCCTCGTTGTGTGTGGAGTAAGGGTATAACAAGACAAAGAACTTCCTATTTCGGCATTAATTTAGGCATAATGATTTATGAAATAGGTTTTGTAACAAATAATAATCCTGGTATTTCCCAAATAAAATCTGATTACAATATTCATTTACAGAGGTTTAACCATTTCCTGAACAAAACATGGTTATGATGTCCCCACTTGATGTGCAGGAAAAGAATAAAATGTTTATAATATCTGCCTATATCTCCTTTTCTTTCGAGGCTTTCTATGCTATATCATTGAGACTTTTTAAAGGAGTAAACAATGATTATATCGTTCATCTATAACTCCTTTTAATTGGACTCGCCTAAAACATTGTTTGGGAATGGGTTAAAAGTAATCTTTGTCAATTGTCAATTGGCAGTGTTTAACCCTAATAATCGTCATAAAGTACAGACAGTTTCACAATCATAAGACAAATTAACAAATCAATGGTTTTGGTACAGAACTCTGGTTTGCATTTATTTAAACCCTTTCCACATAGCAACAGGTCTGATAACTACTTATACTGATACTACTGATAAAACAGGCATTTTCTCATTTTGCCTCATTATTTCGTAAACAAGTCTGCACACATTCCACTATTATCAACCAATTAAGGGGGCCATGCTAGGTTTTTATCAGCTCTACTGGCCGACAGGCCAGCGGGCTATTGTCATGGCGCTTTGTCCGTCCGTGCGTCCGTAAACTTTTTCTTTAAAAATGTTCTTCTCAAAAACTGCAAGATGGATTTCAACCAAACTTCACAGGAATGATCCTTGGGTGACCCTCTCTCAGATTCCTTCAAAGAATTCTGATTGAAGTAGAAAATCTGGAGTTATCTGCCCTTGAATATCAAAAATGGCAGTTTTGTCTTTATTTTCACTCTAGCAACAATAAATATTCACCAATCAAGACAAAACTTTGACAGAATGATGATGACTATAAGATCTTGCCTGAGTATAATTTTCAGTCTGATCTGAATTTTAGATCATGAGTTATGTGCCCTTGAAATTGACTAAATTGCCATTTTCGGCTTTATTTTGCCTTTGTTTTCACTTCAGCAACTACAAATATTAAGCAATCAACACAAAACTTTAATAGAATGATGGTGACTATAAGATCTTGCTTTGTTGTGAATCTTACATAATGAATTATGTGCCCTTGAAATTGACAAAATTGCCATTTTCGGCTTTATTTTGACTTTGTTTTTGCTCTAGCAACTACAAATATTGACCAATCAAGACAAAACTTGTACAGAATGTTGGTAACTATAAGATCTTACCTTGGTATAATTTTCAGCTTGATCTGAACTTTGAATCATGAGTAATGTGCCCTTGAAATTGACAAAATTGCCATTTTCGGCTCTATTTCGACTTTGTTTTCACTCTTGCAACTACAAATATTGACTAATCAAGACAAAAACTGTACAGAATGTTGGTGACTATACGATCTTGCCTTGGTATAATTTTCAGCTTGATCTGAATTTTATGTCATAAGTTATGTGCCCTTGAAATTGACAAAATTGCCATTTTCAGCTTTATTTTCACTTTTACAACCATTAGTATTAATTAATCAATACATTATAACTTTCACAGAATTTTACTGACCATAAGATCTTACTTGCTTGAAATTTTCAGCTTGCTTGTTTGTGCAGCCTGAACCTTTGAAATCGCATTCAACAAGACAAACAATCAGGCATGTGGAACGCTTCCAGACCGCCAGGGCTGTCTAGTGCTTCCGAACCGGACTCATATTTGTGCATGGAAAAACAATTTGCAATGCATAAAAACCTCAATCACGGCGAATAACCCTTTTTCCTTTGCTATAGATCAATCCTTTACAAGCGTGTTTACACATTCTATTTTTACTTCAAAACAAGACAAGGTCAAGGAGACACACCTCCGCGGTATCAACACACCGTACAACCGGCTGTGTCGATGACTGACATTTTTTGCAAGGGATACATGGAAAGGTTTATTTCGTACAAGCACTGAACATTTATACGCGTATTTATCAACTATAGAATACCAAAGATCCTTTCGTTTATTCATAAAAGTGAATTCATTTGACCTACCATGCACATGACATCAGATGCCGAATCTGTCTTCGATGACTTTCGACGCAGCCGATTGTACAGTGTGTTAACTCTCACTGAGCACAGATGACGTATCTCTGACGTAATTAATTTTTGAAGGTTGGGCATATGTAGCCGTTACAAAACAAAAACAAGGATGCCAGCACGTTATTAATTGACTTGGATTTTAATACTTGATAAAGCTCGATGAGTGCTTACTTGTGGACATAAATGATCTACCCATTCAGGTTGGTAATTTCATAAGTTATTTCTGGTTTGTAATTATTGTTCCATTTGTATTTTCGAAAGCCTAGTTGGCCCCCCTTTAATTTGTTAATTGTTATCTGTAGCACTTTAAAACTGAACATTTTGTAGATGTAGATTGGGAAAGGGTTTAACCCTTTCCCAAACAGCAAAGCTAAAAGTTGATCCAGTTCAAAAACTGCTTCAGATGACAAAAAGGATAATGATAAATATGGGATTTGTTTATCATATAGTATAGAAAATATTGAGGCAAAAGAAGACAAGAGCCGTCACAGACGGATTATGCTCCCCGAACAAGTGTTTGTCACAAAATAAAAACTATCATACATTAAGCCCCCTTTTCCCATTCTGCCTATTAGATGAAGAGAAATAAGAGAAAAACTAATTTTTACACTAAGGCCCCTTTTTCCATGACGCAGCCTTAAATTTACAAACGGAGAAAAGGGTTCCTAGGTATTGACCCAGGGAGTTCACATGTGAAGTTTCATTGAATTTGGTCCAAGGGTTGCTGAGATATGGCTGTGGACGGACGGACGGACACACAGACACACGGACAGACGGACAGCGTGGCGACTATATGCTCCCCCGAAATTTTTTCGGGGAGCATAAAAATACTGATCAGCATTTTCTTCTTTTGCCTAAATGTTTTCCCAAGCCTTTTCTATTAGTGACGTTAAAACCTGGTCTTGTTTGGGAAAGGGTTAATAGATGAGTATAATCATTTGAAATTATAATCCAACTGTACATGTAACAGATTTATAAATAAATGGGCAAATTGATGGCAAGCCATCATGAATACCATTATGGACTGAAGATCAGAGCAAAGTCTTTGCGAACGCATATGAATGTCTTATACAACAAGCACTTACAATAACTTTGCAACAACCACATGGAAGTGCCTTTAGAAATGCCAATTTATGTATTTGTCAGCTACATTCAAAAGGCTGCAACTTCAACTTATTGAAGCTGTAGTTACAACATCTTAGAATATAGCCAACATCATTGTAAGCATAATTTCTTTAACCCATTACCAGACAATAAAATTTTGGACTTGTCCAAATTCAAAGATGCTGCAGACGACAATATGAATTGAATGAAATTTGACATCCTTTGATCTTTCTATGTAGAAACAAGAGCTTGGCAGAGTGGTGCATATACGCCCAAGAGGGGCTTGTCACTAAAATTGGCCATTTTTTTCAATTCAAGGGCAGATAATTCAAGAACAAAAAGAGTTATCTGAATTCCGTAAGCGGTGTGCACAACTAGACACCATAAAGAATCATTGTGGCAAGTTTGATCACATTCCGATCAAAACTGTAGGAGGAATTGCGCACACAAGAAATTGCTAACAGACGGACGGACGACCGGGCCATAACATAATACAACCCTTCAGACGTATAAAAATTGTGGGAAATGTAGAAATTGCTTGCCACAAGCAATTTCTTTGTTTTCTATAACTTTTTTCAAAGCCATTATGATTATCTTGTAGGGAGTCACAAAGAGTCATTATGTGGTAATGAGTTAATGACTAGAAGCTGGAATCAGCGTAAGTCAGATTAACTGCAAACTTAGTGCAAACTATTGCAAGTACTTTATAATATTACAGTATAACATACACTTGCAAAACTTTTGCACTTAGCCCTAGATTGTCTTCATATTAATTATTATCGTTCTTTTTTTCCTTCTTCGTCTTCTTCCGTCTCATCATTTCGAGAACTGCTCGCACCATTTTGAGAAGAACTGCCATCATTCTTCTCCTTCTCACTAGATTTTCTCACTCTGTTTATTTTCTGGACCTTTAATCTCTTTGCATCGGATATAAGATGGCCGACGTCCCACAGCCATGACACCACAATCACCATACAGTTCATGAGTAGAGGCATGGAGAAAACAACAGAAATAAACAATCCATTACTGTCAAAATATTGCTGTTTGGCAAAAAGCGACCAGTTGCTGGCTGCCCATTCATTGATATACTCCGCACAAAACACAATCATTACTAACAGTCCAAAATATATAGAAAGTCCAACACCCGTTTTACGAAGAACTATTGTTAACATTACACAAATCAGATGGAATGCTCCAAGTCCAATAAACCAGCGCTCTGACCAGTCAATTGTAGATAGAAACGTCCACAGGCCTGTTATTTCGTTGACCTGTATTGGGGTCGCTGGCCCTGCTTTATCATGCGTTTCCATGGTTACACAAACAAAATAATTACGTTTTAAAGAATCTATAGTAATATGGCAAAATGGAATTTTTGGTGGGTACTAAAGACACTTAGTCAAAATATAAGTTCTATTGTGAAAATGCTGTATTGTGTCCAAATGGAGTCTATGGTGGTGATAATCGACTATGACTGTTCTGCTTAAAGTCTGCGTTGTTTACTTTCCTTTCCGCTGCGCAGTACAACCTTTAAATGAGTTCAGTCTGACATCAATCTCCCCTTCTTCTAGCTGCAGAACAAACAATAGAAAACCTTTTCATAGAATCTATGTCCTTAAAAACATCAAAAGCTTAGAAAACACAGGCAAAAAGGAGAAAATGCTGGTTATCAGCATATACTTCCTTTGCCTGAATGTTTTCCAAAATTATGTCCTTTATTGCTAATCAAAACCAGGTGTTGTTTGGGACAGGGCTCTGATTCAAGTCTGTGTTATCTATAATTTTCCTTCATGCTTTGCAACCTTTTGATGGCTCTGCTAGATAAGGATTTAGACAAGAGGACCATGATGGTCCTATATCGCTCACCTGAACCAAGATGATATGAGCCACAGATTTGTTCAAATCAATTACTTGTGACTTTAAGACTGAAAACAAACTTATGGTTAACAACATTGCGTCCAAATTTTGTCTCGGTTTGTCGCTATTTGTGGTTGTTAGAGTAAAAACAGTCGAAAACGGCAAATTTGTCAATTTGAAGGGCTCAGCAAACTCAGCAAATTCTACTCTAATTAAGCTAATTCAAACTGGTGCAAGATCTTATGTTCAGCAACATTGTGTCCAAATTTCTTCTTGATTGGTCAACAATTATTGTAGATGCTAAAGTGTAAACAAAGTCCGAAACAATCGAAAACATCAATTTTGTCAAATTCAAGGGCATATAACTCATGACTTTCTAGTCTGACGAGACTGAAGTTCAAGCTCATCCAAGAAATTATGGTCACCAACATTGTGTCAAAGTTTCATCTTAATAGGTCAATAATTGTAGATTCTAAAGTGTAAACAAAGTCGTAAACATTCAAAAACGGGAATTTTGTCAAATTCAAGGGCGTTTAACTCATGACCTTTTGATCTGATCAATCTGAAAATCAAACTCATACATGATCTTATAGTCCCTAAGATTGTGATCAAGTTTTGTCTTGATTGGTCAATAATTGTAGATGCTAGAGTGTAAACAAAGTCAAAAACAGTCGAAAACGGCAATTTTGTCAAATTCAAGGGCGTTTAACTCATGACTTATTGATCCGATCAATCTGAAAATCATACTCATACAAGATCTTATGGTTCCTAACATTGTCTCAAAGTTTTGTCTTGATTGGTCAGTATTTGTAGAAGTTAGAGTGTAAACAAAGTCGAAAACAGTCGAAAATGTCAATTTTGTCAATTTCAAGGGCACATAACTCAAGACCTTCTGGTCTGATCAGACTGAAAATCAAACTCATCCGAGATCTTATGGTCACCAACATTGTGTCAAAGTTTTGTTTTGATTGATAAATAATTGTAGATACTAGAGTGTTAACAATGTCAAAACTAGCTATTTTTCGCATTCAAGGGCAGATAACTCCGGACTTTCTGGTTCGATCTGACCCATAATCGAACTCATCCGAGATCTTATGGTCATACATGTTTTGACCAGGTTTGGTCAAGATTGGCTTATATTTGTAGATGCTAGAGTGTTAACACGAAATTGTGGACGGACGGACGGACAGACGGACAGACGGACGACGGACAAAAAGTGACCACAATAGCTCACCTTGAGCACTTCGTGCTCAGGTGAGCTAAAAAACCTAGCAGGAAAAGAAGAAAATTCTGCTAATCAGCATTTTCTCCTTTTCCTTCACGGCATTTTCTCCTTCTCCTTCATGGTTCTCTATGCTAAGACATTTATTTTCTACGTGAATTGACATTAATTTTTTGGTCTACAAATGTTTTCAACATGGAGCAGTCTAAAATTTTGCTGTTTTGGGAATGGGTTAACCACAATTATTTTGACCAAATCAGATGCAAATATTTAAAATACCTCATCTTCCCCATAGATGTCCGAATAACAAAACTCTGATATACACTGTCTGATGCAGATAGCCTGTGCTGCTCCTCGTTTAGGTAATATTTAGACTTACATAACCCTCATTTAGCCAAAATTTCAGACTGATCCAAATTAAACACAAACTATAATTACCTCATCTTCCCCATAGATATCTGTGTAACAAAACTCTGATATACACTGTCTGATACAGATAGCTTGGGCTGCTCCTCGTTTAGGTAATATTTAGACTTACATACCCCTCATTTAGCCAAAATTCAGACTGATCCAAATTAAACACAAACTATGATTACCTCATCTTCCCCATAGATATCTGTGTAACAAAACTCTGATATACACTGTCTGATGCAGATAGCCTGTGCTGCTCCTCGTTTAGGTAATATTTAGACTTACATAACCCTCATCTAGCCAAAATTTAGACAAATCCAAATTAAATACAAACTGTAATTACCTCATCTTCCCTGTAAATGTCCGTGTAACAAAACTCTGATATACACTGTCTGATACAGATAGCCTGAGCTGTCCCTCATTTAGCCAATTCCCAAATATTGACTCATTTTGATGACCCCAATGCATGATAGATAGAAAACCTTGCAGGAAAAGAAGAACATGCTGATAATCAGCTTTTTCTCCTTTTCCTTCATGGTTTTCTATGCTGAGACTGTCTTAGACATAAAATATTTTCTACAACATAAATTGACTGTTGATTGTCTGCAACTTCTTTCAAATTGGATCATCTTAAGTTTAGCAGTTTGGGAATGGCTTAAACAAAACTTGACAGATCAAAATCAAATTGTCATAATTACCTCATCCTCCCCATAGATATCTGTGTAACAAAACTCTGATATACACTGTCTGATACAGATAGCCTGTGCTGCCCCTCGTTTAGCCAAACAATCTGGGTTCACTTCACATGGCTGCTTCAGACTTTTGTATGTCTTATCCTGAAAATGGAGATTATTAAATGATAATATTCTATCCATCCTCATCTTCCAAAGTCAAGGGTTCTACCCTAGTAAAGTAGTTGCAATAATGTAACCGAAACCTTTTTGAATATTGATCTGGGTTTGGGTTACAATTTCTTCCTATTCGTTGCAATGGAGCATGTGTTGGAATGATTCATCCCAGCAAGTTTAGCATAATCAATCTTTTAAATAAAGCTATGGAATGCAGTATAAATGTTACCAGGTTAACCATTTTTCTGTCAATCCAGCATAGTTTTATGTTGAAATCACTTTCAAACTTTCAAATAAAGTTCAATTTAATTTTAAAGCGGTGTACCCACCCATTTTACTCTACTGAGACTTACATTTTATGTTGAAAGAAAATTGGAAACAATTCTTGTTGATACTTTCTAACCGAATTTGAGACATGGAATATATTTTTATAGGATTTACTTCTAAATAGATATGCTGGTATTCAAAAAATTATGCAAGGAACTGTGTTTTCTACTTTTTGTCTTGCTCCAAAGAATGGAGAGGGTGGACTTGTAGCCACAAACCAATACCCATCATCAAGTTTGTGGCTATAATATCGCAGCTAGTTCTACCCATGCTTTGTTCCTTACGTTCTTAATGAAAAAAGTGGAGGTAGAACACTTGGCTCGCCAAGACGATCCATCCTTAGATAGATACCAAATATTTCATGCAATTTTATTTGGAACTTCAATGGAAAATGGAAAGATTATGAAGATTTCAAATACTTCAGAAGCATATAGATGGCCTAATCAATTTCCATTGCCATGGATTATAGCAAAGCGTGACATTTCACAATGTGTTTGATAATCATCTGATGATAAATAAATCCTAGTATCCCAAAGGATTGAACAAATTGACCTATGATCACTTACAGTTCTGTATCTTGTTGCGTATAATATAGCATGAAAAATATTGAGACAAAAGGAGAAAATGCTGATAATCAGCATTTTCTTCTTTTGCCTCAATGTTTTCCAAACCTTTTCGAATAGGGACGTTAAAACCCGGTCTTGTTTGGGAAAGGGTTAAACAAATTCAACCATATCACTTACTGATCCGGTATTTCATCCAAAGTTTATGATGCAGAATGAATTGTAACAAACACAGGCAACAGCTGGGACAGTGACACTATTAACAAAGATCAATACACATGTATCTGTTTGTCCATGCAAAATTGCAAACACCAAAAGCTACAGATAAGAGTGATTGTAGCTTTTTAGAATGCAAAATATCTTCAATTGTTCATCAAACCCTTTGCTGTATGTACTCATTTGAATCGTCTTCTTGGGATTATTCAAATGAGTAACCAAAACAAAGGGTTTGTGATCTAATAATTGGTATATTAAGGTGGTAGATGTCATTACTCCATTTTATCTGCTGCTCTGAATAGTTGTCTTTTTAGATACATGAGTTAGGACTAAGGATCTTGAAAAAGGTCCCAATAGCATTTCAGGCAATCATGGATTCTGGTCAGCTTGTTCTTAACCCTTTCCCAAACAACTAAATTTTACAGATGTCCCATTTGGAAGCTGCTGCAGATGACAAAATGAATGTTAATATTATATGAGTAAAATTTGTGAATAATATCACACAGAAAATATTCAGGCAAAAGAAGAAAATGCTGATCATCAGCATTTTCTACTTTCAGGGGTCTTGTTTGCCAAAATTTGGGGCCGTTATTGGGGAGTAGGACAAAACCCCACCAGGACAAAACCCCACCAGGACAAAACCCCCTCGGACAAAACCCCACCAGGACAAAACCCCATCAGGACAAAACCCCACCAGGACAAAACCCCACCAGTATATAAAATAGAGTATAACAAATTTATGACATAGAAAAGAATATTTAAGGAAAATATTTTTAAATATAAGAAATTTGATTATGTTACACAATTTATTACTTTAATCATTTATTTGAAACTTCAAAAAATGATCTAGATCTATATTGTATTTGTGTATTTATTGTATTTTAAAAGCACTTTTTATTATGCCCCCGATAGGGAGGCATCATAAATTTGACTTGTCCGTCCGTCCGTCTGTCCATCCGTCTGTCCGTCCGTCCGTCATTCCGTCCAAAAACTTTAACATTGGCCATAACTTCCTTATTACTTAACATATTCGCTTCATACTTTACCACAACATTCCTTGGTACATTACCTTTCTGTAGGCACATACTTTGGTGACCTTGACCCCTGGATGACCTTGACCTTGAACATAGATTAGCCATAATTTAAAATCAAAGCGGTGTCGGGGGCATTGTCATCTTACAGTGACAGCTCTTGTTTATACTTATTTCCCATTCTGTGTTTATCGAAATATCCAAATAAGGCAATATTGCTTTAAAAATAGAAACAATTGTGGGAAAAGGGGAGGATGCTGGGAATAAGATGAAGCCAAATATTATCTTGACATCACATTTTTGTCGGTGTGTTCCCGGAACGTCGAATCGATTTTCTTACCTGTAGGGGATTAGGGGGCACGATACGGGGTAATGTCGAATAGATATTTAAATATCTATGACAGTTAATTGAAATAAATTATGATTGATGAATATTGAATTTAATGGAAAAAGAAAGTATGAAAAATATCTATATGTAGGAAAACTGATTTTATTTATATATCATTTAGTAATTATGAAATAAAGATTATCTATCTTAACTGATAAAGAAAGATTATTTAAATTGAGATATTCAATTTATATTTAATGGTAAAAGAAAATGATCTTTGAAAAAATTATTAATTGCTTCGAAATTATTGTACTTTAATGGTCATTACTAAAGATCAAATAAGGTATAAGCAAACAGTGAACATGTTTGCAAACACACACTTATATCAAACAAATTCATAATTGCTTAATTGGTTAAGTTTGTGAATGTTAATTACTTAGTCCTTGGGCCAGATATGGTTGGAGTTACCACTAAAATGGACAAAGGGACACCTATATATCTTGAAAGACCTATCCAAAGGAAGAACAAAAATGCAATGATATCCACTCTGCAGAGTAGCTATACCTCAGAATGTGCATTTGAAATTTGATAGGGTTTGGATAGTTGAAAATCAGTGCAAGGTTTTGAAATGTTTAAAATAATGTGGCTTTACTGCTTTCTATACTAAGCATACACTGCATATATAAACCAGATGCATAGAAATACAATTCATGTTGAATAATTTGTCCTACACAGCATGTATATGGAAAAAATCACAACAGGTATATCCATAAAGGGAGGTAATAAGCCGAGCAAATTACACGCTTTTAAATATGGAGTGCGGCATTATTATGTCATAAGCCAAAAATGAAAACCTTCTGTATTTTCTTGAACCTGTTAATGAATCCTGACTGTTGTTCGATTTCAAAGTGCTGGATAAGCAAAATTTAACAACCTTCTTGTTTCCATGGCAACTGTCTTCTTATAGAAGTTTCAGCATTAGCTTCAACTAATCGCAAAAAAAAAAAAACATTTTAAAACTATTATAATAATAAAACATACATTTTAGTTTTGAAATGTTATTTTGTTAAGATATCTCTTACACAAAACTAATTAGTATGCTTATGAATATTAATAAGAACTTTAGTAACAAGATCGTGAAACACAAATGCCCAAGGAATGGCAATGTTAAAATTTTATGCCAAGTTTTCGAGGTAAGGATTGATAAGGGTTAATGAATGACCTTGAGGAAGGTCATATTGATATTGCACGAACAGATAAATATCATTGTTCAAAAGAATGCTACATACAAAATTATAGCTTTGTATGTCAAATATTTTTGGAGAAAAGGCCAGTTTTAAGTTTTCATACAGACAGATGGACGGACAGACAAGAGTAAAACAATATGCTCCTGCGTGTTTAAATTGCTGAAATGAGACATTTCTAGTTGCAATGTAAATGTGATGTGTGTTTCATACCGTAATTCAAAAGGTAAAATAACACAAATAAATTAATTATTACCTCGTTGGCAAATTATGGACAATTATGGGTAAACTGCATGTAGATCTAAAAGGAGACAAAAAAGAGACGGGGACTAAGTACACAGTGTTCTTTGACAGCATTTGGGGTTAAGGATAAATTCCTGTTGTAAGCCCTTTAAAGTTTTTTAAAAGTAGGTCAAACTCAAAGGTCAGGGTAACTAGGTCAAATGTTATGGTCCCAAATAAATGGGCGTGGTAGGAGTCCTCATCCGGAAGGTTTCAAACCAAGGCCAAAGAAGTTCAAGACTTAACCATCTGCATGCAAAGTCGCATAACTATCACCCTTCCACTTCTGTTTGTTTCTTGCCCCTCTCAATACCATGCTGAATGACACTGGACATGGATGTCCTAAAGACCTTTGCCAAGAACGATCACCAGCAAAAACAACTGCTCGAGACAGTAAAGGTCTTTAGTGATGACATATGTATGCAATTTAAACTTGACAAGTGTCTAAAAGCCACCTTCAAAAAAGGAAAACTAACATCAACATCTGACATACAGCTAGAAAGAGACAACATCATCAAGAAACTAGACCAAGACACTAAATACAAATAGCTTGTGTTAATGAAGGTGACGGAATTCAACATGCAGCAATGAGGGAAAAGATCAGAAAAGAGTATTACAGAAGAGTTAAGGCTTGCCATCAAGAGTGAGCTAAAAGCTGCAGATAAGAATGAAGCCATAAGCACCCTGGCAGTCCCAGTTGTCACATACAATTTCAATATCATAAACTGGCAAATGCGAGAAAAAAGGAAAACTTGACACAAAGACCAGACAGTTACTAACAGCAGAAAGAATGCACCACCCAAAGGTTGACGTTGAAAGATTGTACCTACCACGAAAGATCGGTGGTAGGGGCCTCTCATAGATTGAGATGGCATAAACACGTATTTGGAGACAACACAAGACAATCTGCTACATTTGATCCGGGAACATGAACGTAATAAGAAACTTTACTCAATCTCAGAGCAAGCCAGAAAATTCATTCGAGAACTGAACATTGCACAAACGACAAGAAATGGAGAAGAATCCGTCACAGAGTATGCCAAAAGAACAAGACGGACAAAGACAAATGCCCAAAAGGGGATGACACAAACATGGAAAGCCAAACCAATGCATGGGCAATACCCGTAAGGTTTGACAAACCAGATGTTGACCAAGATCAGACACATAAGTGGCTCTCTAGTGCAGGTCTCAATGCAGAAACAGAGGGAATGGTGATAGCAGCACAAGATCAGAGTTTGGCTACAAGAGCATATCACAACAAGATCATCAAAGATTGTACAGATCCAAAGTGTAGACTATGCAACCAATATGATGAAATTGTCTCGGGCTGTCCAACATTAGTGCCAACATAGTACATTCAAAGACATGACAAGGCAGCAGGGTATATTCGTTGGAAAATCTGCAAGCAATTTGGACTCCCAGCAAACAAAAAATTGTATAAACATCAACCAAAAACTGTCGTAGAGGGACATGTCAGTAAATAATGGTACAGAGATCAAGGCTAACAGACCAGACATCATCATCAAGAACAAATTGGACAAGACGTTCATCATGATTGACATGACGGTTCCTTCTGAAAGAAATGTCTCCGTCCAGGCACTTGAGGAACTATCAAAATACAAAGACCTTGAGATAGAAGTAGCCAGAATGTGGGGTATGGAGACGACAACTGTATAAGTCATTGTAGGTGCACTTGGTCTCATTAAGAGGGAACTTGACAAAATATTCAAACAAATCCCTAGTGCACCAGTTATCGAGGAACTGCAGAAGATCATACTCCTCGGAAGCGCATATATCATCCAAAGAACGCTGTATAATAATAATGAAAACACTATAATTGCAAAATTTATACCTTCTGTCATAGATCTAGCTATCCCCTAAAGAATCTGCTATACATGTATACGACCTACAACCTTAATTTCAAACGATGTCAATAAACTTTCAATATACATGTATTGCAGTTGTCCTTTTTGTTAATCCATGTGTTTTGATTCTACTTTGAATTCTAAAAGTATTAAACGAGATCATTTGAACCATCTAATCAGTTCTGTTCATCATCATAATCATTCAATCATTAGTTTAAATTGTGCAAAGAAAGTGTTAAAATATTTAACAATTATTTATAATAATGTATTCAGTTTACTGTATCAGTGTTTTCCTAAACTTTAGGGACATTATTTTCTATTTGATGTTGGATTTAGGGTGTATTATTTTACGTTCAAAAGGGTTGTTTAGCCCTTATATTTAAGCAGATTTACAGTAAGATGCAAAATTACGGATGCTAAAAAATGATTGAATCTTGCATGAAAATGAGTGAATATGCCCAAATGCATGAACATTAGCTGTTACTAGATAACATAACAGATGCTGATCTTAGAAGCAAGAGCAAATGCCAAGTTTGAAAGCAATAGTTATGACAGAAACAAACTTATTTGTGACAGATGTTTGAAAGATGCTCATTAAAGTTTGATGAAGAATTTCTAGGCAACAAAAAGGTAAAATTTGCTCGACATTAAATGCTAGAGCAATAGATATCTGTCTTGAGGTTGGCACCATGGTCATAGAGGTATGTGCAAAGTTTTAGAGTAATGGCGTTAGTAAAACAGAGATATGACACTTTTACCAAACAAAAACCTAATTCGCAAAAAGGGTCACAGTTTTAAGTAGTGTCATTAATATTCGCGAATATGCAAATAAGGTAATTTGCATAAAATTTATGGTAAATTATTGAGCAAGTCATAAACTCTCATTTGATACCATTCTTACATCTGTAGGTCAATATTCAACCAAGACATGACCAAAAACGTTTTGAAATGACTGAACAATTTTATAGGGTTAAGGGTTTAGATAAAGTTTATGACCCAAAGCCCCTATGGCCAAATTAAGTGCAAACATCGCTCAAAATGTTTGATGTATTAATTTTCTTTAACATTTAATATGTTTACGTAATTCCCCTGCACAAAAATGCCTCGTTTTGGAAAGTATTTACCAAATTTCCGTAGAAAATCGCAATTTTAGGAAAATTCATGAATATGCAAATGAGCTAATTTGCATAACATAACTAAAATGAAAGAATAAGTCATAAGCTTTCATTTGATATCATTCTGACAACTGTGTGCAAATATTCAATGAAGATATGGCTGAATTCATTTTCAAAATTTACATAAGTAATTTGATGGGGCTAAGGGTTTAGATAAGGGTTACAGCAAAAAGCCCAAACCGCCAGAGTGTAAACAAGGCTCAAAATGTTTCTAATAAAATGTTCTTTAAGAAAAATCATGTTTTCAAAATTCCCCCTGAAAAGAAACGCCTTGTTTTGGAAAGTATTTATCAAAATTTTCGCAGAAAAAAGGAATTTTTAAGGGAAATCATTAATATTCATGAATATGCAAATGAGATAATTTAAATAAGATAACTACAAAGAAAAGAGCGAGTCATAAGCTTTCATTTGATACCATTTTGACACCTGTAGGTCAATATTCAATGGAAATATGACCAAATAAGTGTTATAAATTTGAATGCAAAAATGATAGGGTTAAGGGTTTAAGATAAGGGTTACAGCCAAAAGCCCCGACGCTCAGAGTGCAAAAAACGCCCAAAATGTTTCTAAGATAATGTACTTTATGAAAAACCATGTCTTCTTGCATTAGAAATAAATGATAATTATAGAAAAATACTTTTTCGAATATTTCGGCCAGTTCTGATACTTGATTGCACATAAGGCATATTTTGAAGAGGAGTAATGACGTCATAATAATTACACAATTTAAAAAATCATGATTCATAAGTAGCGAAATACATGCTCATACATATGGATTCAAATAAATAGATTTAAACATTCATTTGATATTTTTTATTAATTTTTCCCTTTCCCTTACCCCAAACCAGATTGTCATTCACGTCGTGAAGGGTACCTATATAAAGGTAAGGGTAAAACATATTTAGCTACTCTTCATGTCGGATATCATCTCTGAAAAACATCCGTCAGATGTATATCTACCAATATATATAGGTGTCCTTTTGTCCTTTTTTCTGGTAATACTTACCCCATTTTCCTGGTCCTGGCCCAAGGACTAACTGTTTGTATTAATTACAATTGCTCAACAATGGGTTATCTTTCAAGAGCAATTTGTTCTTTAAACTTTCATTCCAAGTTACGAAATCATGGCTAACGCACAGGTTCACGTAGAATTCATTACAAACAGAAGAGGCGGACAGAATCTCACTTTAGACGGCTTCATCTACAGAATCAACAAACGAGTTGGAGACAAACTGTTCTGGAGATGTACATTTCCTGGTTGTAAAGCTGGTCTGTCCACAGAAAACAACATACCCATCGGTTTTGGAAGAAACGAGCACAACCATGCTAACGATCGTGCCGGTGTCGTCGCCAAACAGATTATCAACAAAGTAGCAGAGAGATGTGCTGAAAGTGTGAGACCGGTTCCAGCCATCTTCGCTGAAGAGTTGAACAAATTACGGGACAACGAGTGGGACGACACTGCCAGAGAAGTCGTCGAGAAGATCCCAACCTTCAACAGCGCCAAGTCCAGCCTGTATAGAGCCAGAAGAAAGAAAACTCCAGCTTTACCGAAGACAGCAGCAGACATTTACCTGGATGGAAGGCGACCGACGTGTGTGGAATCATTTTGGTACTGTCGGACCAAGAACCACCAACAACCTCGAGGGATGGCACAGCAAACTGAAGAAGATGACCACGGCCCATCCGAATATCTTCAACGCCATCCAGATGTTCAAAGACATCCAGAACGCCAACGACATCAACAGAATCCAGAGATCTGCAGGTGGAACTGTCCGTCCCCGCGCTAAGCGCTACATGAACATCGACAGACGTCTAAGAACACTCAAAGACAGATACCAGGCTGGAGAATATGACTTGATAACCTACGCTGACTTGGCCGCACAGCTTCTCCATCTAGAGTGATTTAATTCGTGATATTAATATTGTGATATTGAAATATATGAGCATCAGCTGATAGTGAACTTTACAGTGATTACAGTAAACATGGTTTTTAATGATAATTAACCATTTTCCAAACAAGAACTTGTCTCCATGCCCTTAACAGTTACAATTAGGAAAACATCAAAGCAAAAGAAGAAAATACTGATTATCAGCATTTTCTCCTTTTGGGTCAATATTTTCTGTGCTATATAATTATATTGTACACTAATCATAAATAGTTTCAAGTATATTGTTTTCATCCATGTGCGGTAAAAAATCTAAAAATGTGTCACTATAAAAGTGAGTTAAACGTGGTTAGAAAAAGGAAAAAATCCATTGACAGCGCATTTTTCTTGTTGCAACAAAACGTTAATTTTTTCAACAGGTCTTAACCCATTACCACATAGTGACTTTTTTCGACTCCCCACAAGATAATGACTTTGGAAAACATTGTGGAAAATGAAGAAATTGCGTGTGACTAGCAATTTCTTCATTTCCCACAATATTTTCTTCACAAAAAGAAAAAAATGTAAAAAAAAAATCATTTAGTTTTAATTGTCGTCTGCAACATCTTTGAATTTGGAGGAGTATAATAGATTGCCGTCTGGTAATGGTTTAAATAGAAAATATAAATCTATGTATACATGTATTTTAGATTTAAAACGATAAATAAATTTCTGTCAAACGAAATAAAAAAATACGATTTCTTACTATATTTCTTCTTACTATTAAAGTTACTCGACATACAGCCCCCTCAATAATTTTCCCCTTCGGGTAGCCCCTTTTCACACATTTATAAAAGGTGTGATTCGACGTTCCGGGAATAAACCTTTTTGTCACCTAAATAAGTCATTTGGCATGCATTATATCATTCCCTTATCTACAAATTCAATTATCACCTATCATAATCAGGACAATAGATGACAACAGAAGACTTAACACCTCAGAAGAAAGTAACACTTCTAATTTTAAATAAGTTTATTCCCATGAACCATGCTTAATTATCAATATTTATCAAAGGCATTATTCAATTGAAACTTTTTTGGGAAAAAATCAATTCATATACATTTGGGAAAAAATCATTTCATATACATGATATTCAGGGATAACTTTTTCATTCATTATCAATTTATGATTTAGATAAATACTTTTTTGTTCCAAAAAACAAATTTTTAGCCTTCATGAAAAAACTTCAAAAATCATAAATCTAAGAATATTATAAAAATAAATCAATGATAATTTATACCATGGAAAAATAACATTAGTCCTACATTATAATAGTTATTATGAGTGTTATTTCTTAATGTAATTTTATTCATCAAACATCAAAAATGAGAAAAATAGAAAATAAATTATCAAAGCATAACTATTACAATACTTGATCAAATGCAAATTTATTTGTTTCAATAATAATTTGTTGTTGAATGATTTGAAAATGAATAAAATGTAAGACTGGTGGGGTTTTGTCCGCCTTGCCAATTTTAGTGGTGGGGTTTTGTCCGAGGGGGTTTTGTCCGAGGGGTTTTTGTCCTGGTGGGGTTTTGTCCTGGTGGGGTTTTGTCCGTACCCCGTTATTGGGCCCCATTCCCAAAGGCAAAAAGTATCTTTTTTCCCAATTCTCTGGTGAAAATTCCCAATGAGGACCCAGAATGCCCCATGTTAAGACCTCATCTTCATTTATTAAATTACAAACATTTTGAAGACAGTGTTAGAGTAGATTCTTAAACAAGAGTATGTAAAAATGCATTTTACACCACTACAGTATAATTTGCAGCTAAAACTGAGTGACAGTATGAATACAAACTTGTCTTAGTTTTTCCCAATTTAGGTAAAAACGTCGCTATTTTTCCCATTTTCACTGGCCCCTGGCCCCAAACAAAAATTGGTAGTAAGACCCCTGACTTTTGTCTTAATGTTTTCTCAAACATTATCAATTGGGGAAATCGAAATCTTGTTTGGTAAAGGATTAATTTACTCACGTCTCTCTTCTTTCTGTAGGTGTATTTCTTGTACTGGTACTGAACTCTGCCACAGCAAGTCAAATCAACGAGAAGGATCAAAACAAGCAAGATTGATAGTAAAGCAATGGTACTGCAACTCTTCATAACTTCATTGATACACCACCTGTTTACAAATAAACAACAACAATGCCAGTCCGACTCTCAACATTATTATGCCATTTTTTCATATTATTAAGTATCCTTTTTATTGTGTAGTAGCAAAATATGGCAAATCTCCTAACAAATCTCAAATTTTCCAAGTTAATAAAAATAATCAGGCTGCAGAGGAAGTGGGAGATCCAGAGGGGGGTTGGGGTTTCAAACGAACCCCCTCTGTAGCCTTATTATTTTATTTTCATGCAGAATTCTGTCAAATTTGTGTAATTCTAGGAAAACAGTCTTCCATTTGTAAATTCCAACTCCCCTAACAGAAATCATGCGTCCGCCCACCAAAGACAGTGGGTTCGTTTGAATCCTCAGAAACACCCTGGATTCCCCACTCAGTCCAACTCAGGCATAGTAGACTATCAGACTGACAAAAAGGAAAATACCGTCAGACTCAGAAAAGTCTAACAGTCTTTGCCATTGTGACTAAATAGCAATTTTAGAAGAGCACATATTTGATTTATCACAAGAGAGCGATAGATGACGTAAATAAAAACATTCATCTTCTTCTTCTTCTTCTTCCGTTAACTGGCCTCCTTCATCTTGCTGAAGATTCTGCCAGGTTTTTTGTGCGCGCGTTTTTTGACGAGCGGATATCTTAAGATTTTTTTTGTGTGTTTTTTGGCTTTTTTTTGATGTTGTCCACCCCCCTCCCCCCACCCTACCCACCCCCTTCATTCTTTGATTATTCTTTGTCCTGAGCACAGATTCGAGATTTGAATATCTCGAATGTCTCGGCTTCGGCCAACTCAGGAGGGAGGTTATTCCAGTCTTTAACAGTTCTGTTAAAAAATGACCATTTCCTTACATCTTTGTTTGCATTTGGGATGGAGAAGCAGTTTTTATGTTTATTTCTGTTTTTTCTCGTCGGTCTTGAAAGATATTTTTCTGGATTGATTTCTACCTTGTTGTTATTTATTTTGTAAAGCATACAGAGCCTAGCATTTTTTCTTCTTTCTTGTAGGTCTTGCCAGTTTAGCTCGTTGATCATGTTGCCGACGCTGGAGCGATTTCTGTATTTTCCCATGACATACCTGGCAGCCCTCCTTTGCACTTTTTCTATTTGTTCTATTTGATTTTGTTTGTATGGGTCCCAGACTGTGCAGGCGTATTCTAACTGTGGTCTAACAAGTGATTTGTATGCTTTTGCCTTAATAGATTTGGAAGAGACATTTAGGTTCCGCTGTAGAAATCCGATAGTTTGATTTGCTTTCGTTGTGATGTTGTTTATGTGCTTCCCCCAGTTAAGATCATGAGTTATGGTGCATCCAAGATATTTTGTGCTTTTTTCATGTGCCAGTTTGTGTCCATGTAGGGTGTAGTCAGCCATAAATGGTTCTTTTTTTGTTGTAACTGAGAGTACCGAGCATTTGTCAGGATGGAATTCCATTCTCCATTTCTTCTCCCACTCAGCAAGTTTATCCAGGTCTTGTTGTAAGATTTTGCAGTCAGCTTGTGATGTTATGGTCAGGTAAACTATAGTGTCATCGGCAAACAGTCGGACAGTGGATTTTAAATTATCTGGTATATCATTAATATAGAACAGGAATAGGCTGGGGCCGAGCACTGAGCCTTGCGGTACTCCTGAGTCTACATTTCCTTAGTCAGATTCTTCACCCTCCACTGCTACCACCTGTGTGCGGTTTGACAAAAAGGCCTGTATCCAGTTTAGTGTTTTGCCCTTGATTCCGTAGTGATTCAATTTGTGTATCAGAAGATTGTGTGAGACTTTGTCAAAGGCTTTCGAGAAATCAAGAATAAGAAGATCTGTTTGTTTGTTTTTGTCCATGTTTTTGCTGAGATCGTCAATACATTCAATCAGTTGGGTTTCACAAGACCTTTTGCTTCTAAATCCATGCTGTAGTGGGTATAGAATGTTATTTGATTCTGCGTGTTTCATTGTGTGGCTGGTGATAATATGCTCCATCAGTTTACAGCAAATACAAGTGAGTGAGATTGGTCTATAATTTGATGCCAGATTTCATGACAGAAAAGAGAATAACAAAAATATTCACAAGAACATTGATTGCAAGCAAATTGATTTTTTTAACTAAAACTTTGGAATTTCACTTCAACAAGCACATTGTTGCAAAAAGCACTATAAATAAAGATGATAGATCCAAAGTAATAAAGCTTAAATATAATATTTGATCACGAACATTAAATATTTCAATAAAACGTCCGCATCTAGAAACATATCCGAAAACATGTTCCTTTTAATGACACAATATCAAGTTTCATAACCATGTTTTAGGGCGCTTAAGTACTCCGCTATCGGTAATAATCAAAGCTCAGACTTTTGAATGGAAAAAACATTCCCCAAATAACATCATACCATATATTTTCAGTCCGATTTCACGGCGAAATTTCGTTTTTTCTCACAGGTGTCGACGAATGTCTTTGCAGGAGTTGTTCCCCCTGGAATGTTATAACCCGGTACACTCAGTGGTGCTGCGGCATGCAAGGGGGGGGGGGGGGGGGTTAATTCAAACGAACCCCTCTATTGCCTGGTTATTTTTTACCCAGATATTCAGTCAAAATTGTGTGATAATAGGAAAACGAACCCCCTATTATTTAATTTTGTAAGCTCGACCCCCCGCCCCCTCACAGACATTGGCGGGTCTAGCTCCGGATCCAGAATTTCTGGGGATTTTTTTTTTCGAAAATGTAAAAGGGGGAGGGTTCGCTTTCTAGAATTACATAATTATGACAAAATTTCTGCATGAAAATGAAATAATCCGGCTTCAAGGAGGGGGGGGGGGGCAAACGAACCCCCTACTTTATAGCCGTTTTTATGCACGCACAGGTCTATTTTTATAGGGAACCAGTACGGTAAAACCGGCCCCTAAAGATAGTTAAACCGGCCCCTACATTCAGAAAAACGGTAAAACCGGCCCCCAAAACGGTAAAACCGGTCCCAAAAATGGTAAAACCGGCCCCACTTCATTTGAAATGACTGTGACATAGATATATGTTTGATGAAAATGTATTTGTTTATTTGACCTTTTCTTTCTAAAATGATATATTTATGTAATTGATGTTGTGTATTTTATTAGTTTTTGTTGTTTGAATTTGATTTTAATGCATTATAAATGATTAAGATATGAAATATCATATGTATTGTTGAATTGGATACTTTGTAATAAGTTTGCATGTTTGTAACTGTAATGCAAAAGCAAATATTAAATGATCAAACGGTGAAAATAATTACTTGTTTGTCTGGATCCGCAGCAGGGCGGATTCTGTACCATAACCGCCTCCAGTGGCCCTAAGTTATCACTGGTTTCTCCCTTTAAAAGAATTATGTCGACGATCATCTTGCACGATAAAATAGCATAGGGCCTAGAGTCAAAGCTGTTTGAAATAAGGCAAATCCTGAAAACCCATAGATCCGCACTTGTATAGACAAATCATCGTGTAGACAAAAGCCCGTAGGGACGGGGTTATAGTTTTCCCCAGCACATAAGATCTAGTTACAGACTGAAATGTGTTGGAGAAGACAACACTTTTTTACCCTTTCCCAAGGCCTGGTTTTGACGTCCCTAATAGAAAAGGCTTAGGAAAACATTGAGACAAAAGAAGAAACTGCTGATAATCAGCAGTTTCTCCTTTTGTTTCAATATTTTCTGTGCCATATTGTACACAAATACCTTCTTCTCAACATCAATTTTGTCACCTACAGCACTGCAGCTTTTTAATAGGACCACCCTAAAATATTGTCGTTTAGGAGAGCATGGAGAGGGTTTTAAGATCTAGTGACAGACTGAAATATGTTGGAGAAGACAACACTCTTTATCTAGTTTGGGTTACAGTTTGATCATTTTTCTTTCTTAACCCTTTCCCAAACAAGACCTGGTTTTGACGTGCCTTATAGAATTGGTTAGAGAAACCATTGAGACAAAAGAAGAAACTGCTGATAACCAACAGTTTCTTCTTTTGCCTCAATATTTTCTTTGATATTTTGTACACAAATATAATAAAAATATTATCTTTATCAATACCTACTTTGCCACCTGCAACAGCTTTTGAAATGGACCAACCTAAAATTTTGTCGTTTGGGAAAGGGTAAACAATTAGGCATATCAAACTGCAAAATTTTAGACTCGCCCCAATTCAAAGATGTTGCAGACAACAATATTTAATGAATTAAATTTTACATGTTTTTGGTCTTTTAGGGAAGAAAACATTGTGGGAAATCAAGAAATTGCTTGCACCAAGCAATTTCTTCATTTTCCACGATGTTTTCCACAGCAATTCGCCAATCCTGTAGGGAGTCAGAAAGAGTCATTGTGTGGGAATGGAGTAATTAGGGCATATTCCTAGTAAAAAAATGACAAATAATCATCACGAAATCTTGAAACTTCTTGTCGCAACTCAATGGCCATCGATCTTTGGTGTGTTGTCTCATTGACCAAAATGTATTATTGACCACTGGACCCAGGCTACATACACTCTTGTTGGAAAGCGGTTAACCCTTTCCCAAACAAGACCTGGGTTTGACGTCCCTAACTGAAAAGGCTTGGGAAAATATCGAGACAAAAGAAGAAAATGCTGATAATCAGCATTTTATCCTTTTGTCTCAATATTTTCTGTGCTACAATTTACACAAATCATATCTTTAATAACATCCATTTTGTCATTTGTGGCAGTTTTTTAAGTGGGTCACCCCAAAATTTTGTCGTTTGGGAAAGGGTCAAAGAGTAACTGCTGGTATTCGGTATTTTTTGTAGTTATTTATTTTTTTATTATTATTTTTAATCATTCTCCTCCTCGCTAGTCTCTGAAAAAAAAAAAAAAAAAAAAAAAAAAACAATCGACGAATTATATAGGCCTACATGAAATGGGTCGCGGCAAATAGGCTACTCTTTCCGGCAAAAATGTTACCCATCAATGATTTGATATCGTGAACCTATGTGGGGGAGCAGCTGGAGGCTCGGTAAGGGTGTTGTGGTTGTACTGGTATGAGAAGCGACAGGAATCCGTGGTTCATAGGTGCTCCAGCCGCCGCGATATGACCATAGCAGTTGAAAACGGCGTAAAACCCCAATAAACAAACATGAAATGGGTAGCTGGTGGCCGAAAAGGCATTACCAGACGGCAAAACGTAAATTTGGTCTAAATTCAAAAGTGTTGCAGACGACAATTTCAAATGAAGAAAATTTTACATTTCTTAGTATTTTCTGTGTAGAAAACGATGTGGGAAATTAAGAAATTGCTTGTCACAAGCAATTTCTCCATTTCCAACGATGTTTTCGAAATACCTTAATATTATTTTATTTGGAGTCAAAAGTCGTCACTGTGTGGTAATGGGATAAGTTTTCATATCCTGGTAAGATAAATGAAGGAACACATGGTTTTGTTCACGAGCCACTGAAAATCCCAATAATTACTGCAAATTCGTTGAAGGGGTTTAACCCATTTTCAAAAACTATAGTGCCACTGAATCCCACTTTGATAATCCCAATATAAAATGGTTTAGAAAACCCCGATAAGAAACTAAAGTAGGCCCTACTGATAACCAGCATATTCTCGTTTTCCTTCAAGGTTTTGAATTTCTATGTTGCAACACAGAAAGTTCTACATGAAACAACATTGATTTCGTCGCATGCAATTCCTTTGGATTTTGAAGATTCCTCCAATAAAATGTCGTTTGGGAAACGGTCAATTAGGCATATAATAAAATTTGCTTCAACTGTTTTGAAAGTTGACCTGCTGACAAATGGAAATGCTACATGTCCACTTCTAAAGATACTAAGAGCATGGTCGTAAAATTTAGTTGTCTCCATCCGCAATTAATCGAGTACTTGTCAATTAACCATTTTTCACATAACATTTTTGGCGACATTGGTACATTGTGTAATGGAGCTTTGAAAGTATTGATATTTGTCAATGTTATATTTCGCTACAATATTTTTTATTCATTAAATAAATTTCATGGATATTCCCCCCCCCCCCCTAAAAAAAACTGCTCGCGTGATCTCGAATTGTGCTGTCTTGGGAGGTTTACCACGTTTAATAACGCAATGTTCACGAAATCTGTTCAAGTTGAGAGGTGTCCCAGACGACGAAGTCAATCCGATTGTCTCTGACGGGACGGAAAATATTGAGGAGACTTGAGAGAATGTGCATTTCTCTCCGTTTTGTCAACATTTTCCTACACCTATGAGCGTTTATATACACCTTAGTCTGAAAAAGGTTTCCAAAACCACTGCAGTCAGTTTTGGAATGTTGAGCTATCTCGAAGTATGGCACCTTATGGCAAATTAAAATGTTACTTTACCGTCTCCCAAACGATAGACTTTAAGACTGCCACCAACTCAAAGAAGTTGCAGACGCGAAAATTGATTAACATTACATCATAATAATATAACAGCCTGGAAAGCATTTAAGAAAAAGGACATTTAGTGATAGCAATAAGTATTTTCTTCTTTAGTCTCAATGTTTTCCATATCCCTTTATTTCTATGAAGGATGTCAAGGCCAGGTCATCTGTTGAAGTGTTCTTAAAACAATAAAATGGTCAGTTTTGTCGAATTGAACCCTCTCGAAGATGTACACCTACTGGTCAGTTCACAAGCCACTTAACACGATGTTGGGCACGGACAGGGTATAAAAGTGGCGGTCAAGATCTGATCAGTATGATCACTTAAGATCGACCACCAGACATGTTGAAGTTGACAGTCGTATTCCTGGCCGCAATCGGTAAGGGTTTTTTTTTATTTTTTCTGTCATTATTTATTTTTTAAGAATCTAAATAGGTCCTAGATGTAATTATCAAAAACGTCAAATGCATTTGATTCAATCAGTCATTTACAACTATGCATATAATGTAGTGAAAAGGGTGCAGTAATTTTATACCTGTAAATAATCTTCGATATTTGAAAGTTCATTTCTCAAAACATTAGAGGATAGGAGGAAGAAAATCTCGAAATGAGTACATGAATTAATGATACGTGTATTATTACGATTCTAAGGAATTTTCATTTACTCGTACGACTCCGTAAAGAGGGCGTGACTTGCAGCGGTGAATTATTTCAGGCGTTGCCGCATCCGCCAAACTGAGCCGAATTATCAACGGTAACGAGGCTTACAACGGAGAATTTCCTCACCAGATATCTCTGCTACATAACGGGTATCACATATGTGGTGGATCTGTCATCGCTTACAACTGGGTCCTTACTGCATCACATTGTGTCGATGGAATGAGAGTACATTATAAATTTTATTGATTTATATTAAAATACAAACACCACACCCTAAAGTAACCCGTAATCATCAGTCGAGACGAGGTTTACAACCTAGCGACCCCCCCCCCCCCCCTAGATCTCTGCTACATAACGGGCATCACATTTGTGGTGGATCCGTCATCGCCAACAACTGGGTCCTTACTGCAGATCACCGTGTCGATGGCATGTACGTGCCAATATCTACATGTATTTATTCATTACGAATTTTCTATCCTATTTAGTAGCCCTTTCCAACCCTAAATATCATCATCAATAGTTCTAGTCCATTTTCCTGTTATTTAACCCTTTCCCAAACAAGACCTGGTTTTGACGACCCGAATAGAAATAGCTTTGGAAAACATTGAGGCAAAAGAAGAAACTGCTGATAACCAGCAGTTTCTCCTTTTGTCTCAATATTTTCTTTGCCATATTTTACACAAATCGTATCTTAAATAACTTTCATTTTGTCATTTGTGGCAGTTTTTGAAGTAGATAACCCCCCCAAAAAATCCGTTTGGGAAATGGTTAACAGATCTATGTCGTGCATAAAGGGCCCATTCTAGATACCGGGTACTTCGGGGACCAGAACAACATGGGAACACTGATCATATTCTTGAAGGGCCCCCGTTTCATCTTATATCGAGATGTGAAGGGCTTCCGTAGAATAATATTGTAGCCATGTTAATACCACCTTACTAAACTGTTATATTCTCTAATTCCAGGAACATAGGGTCGTTAGCCGTGGCAGTTAACCTACACGATTTTACTAACCCAACTGGCTTTAGCTTTCTGACTATTGACAAAATTATCATGGTAAATATCTTTTTCTATGGTAAATTCGGTTACGATCGGACATCATATGTTTACAAATTCTACAAGCGAAACTCGAGCATTTGACTTTTATAACACTCGAATGATGTACCGACATGTAAAGTATTCTTGACTACATGGCTTTTATATTTAGTTATTGGTACAAACCAATGACATAGAAATCAATATAGGTTTATTGTAATTGGGATCTTTATCCTTTTCGTGTTCTTAGATAAAGTTGATGAAAGACTACTTAAACACACGTATTTTTCAGCACCAACAATACAACGAAGGTAAGGGTGGCATCCCCAACGACATAGCTCTTCTCCGGGTTATCGTTCCTACCGACCTTGGCCTTTCCAGAAACATCATCGAAGTGGCGTCCGGCAACGACCAGTTTACCAACAACACCTGTGTCATTAGCGGGTGGGGAGTCACAGGTAAAGTAAAAGAATGGTCATTGAAATCCGAGATGATTGTTGACATGGCAACTATTTTTGACGGAAAATACTTTTTTTGAACAATTTTTCAAGTTTTACCAATTGGAGTTTAACATATTTGTCAAGATTCATTTATATTGGATCATAAGCATTCAAGACTGTTAAATAAAGGCTTAATGGAGTCCAAAATCATTTGGAAAAGGAAGATAGATTTATGATTCTCTCCAAATACAACAAAACTTTAATTTTGTACGAACGCAGGAACAGAAATTCAACATTGATACAACATATCAACAATAGCAATGGGTTTTGAGCTAAAATAGACTTAAAATACGTTCAAAGTTAAACGAGAATAGTTTAGTTGTTTTGATAAACCAATTCAATGGTTATCATTCTCGTTTAATAGTGAATCGATTATAGTTTACTGTTATGTTTTGATAAACCGTCGGTGTTGTTATAAAATCTCGTAACTACGGCTTGATTCAAGCCGTAGTTACGAGATCTTATAACAACACCAACGAAAATACTATTGTTTGTCCGAAATTACGTCACGGTTAGATGGATAAAATCTTTCCCTATTACAGAGACCGGGTCTGGTACCAGTAAACTGTTGAAAGCCGATGTTCGTGTGTTATCCACGTCTGAGTGCCGCTCGATCTGGGGCCGCCGCAGTATCCAAAATCAGCATATCTGCGTAAAGGGCGAGTCTACAGCAGCTGGGTCTGGATCGTGCAATGTAAGTACCGTCGTTTTTCCTCCAACACTTCGTAACTACAGCTACCCACACATTTAATTTGTTCCAATTTGAAAGGGGTTGCAAATCACAATTCAATTAATTTATTTGGGAATTAAAACAACAACAACAACAAAATAAATTGAAATTGCGTCACGTTTATTTGGATGAAATAGTTTCCTATTCTAAACATCTGAAACCTCATCTGTTTTCAGGGCGACAGCGGCGGACCACTAGTGTGTAACGGACTTCTGGCGGGTGTGACGTCATGGGGAATCAACGGTTGCCATACCAACGGTGTGGTACTCTACCCCAGCGTGTACGCGCGTACGTCTGTCTTCTTTGACTGGATAAATAACAACTGTGAGAACTGCCTGGCTTAAGTTTGGGCATATTTTTATGACATCATTTACGTTCGAAATTAAAAGTTGTACAGCTTAAATACACTACAGCTAGATCACTTTAGACCAAAATCAACGTCATATGACGTATCATTTAATTTGGTATGTGTTATTACATTAAAATCTCTTGCATTCAGTGTTTTGTTATTCGTGTTACTTTTCTTCCTGTCCGTCGATTGGCAAATACGTATGAACATAGTGTTTAACCCTATCACTTTAACCCTTTCCCAAACAAGACCTGGTTTTGACGTCCCTAACTGAAAAGGCTTGGGAAAACATTGAAACAAAAGAAGAAACTGCTGATAATCAGCAGTTTCTCCTTTTGTCTCAATATTTTATGTGCCATATTTTACCCAAATAATATCTTTAGAACATCTATTTTGTCATTTGTGGCAGTTTTTGAAGTGGATCATCCTAAAATTTTGCCGTTTGGGAAAGGGCTATTTGATTACTTCAATGGGTATGTCCACTATGGGTTTTGCAAAGAATTCAAGGTAAAAAAGAAAATGCCGATCAAGGGTTTCTAAGCCCTAGCATGGAGATTTTCTATATACCGTAAATACACAATCATTTTTACATCTGTGGCAACTTTCAAATCAGACTACCCTAAAACATTGTCATTTGGGTCAGCGTTAAGGGGTGTGGGGTTCTACCAGCCTGTGTTACACATTTTCGGCAAAAAAAAATCCCAGAAAAAAGACTGCAGAGAAGGCAGTTGCACTCTTTCTAATACTGTAAATACATTGACGTTTTTGACGCCTCTTAAGTTAAAAGCTTTGGAACACATTCAGACAAAAGAAGATTAAAGCTGATAATCAACCTTTTCTCCTTTAGTCTCAATGTTTCCCTTGCTATATCACACATAAAGTCCATCTTTATGAACATCCATTATGTAGTTACGCAGCAGCTTCCAAATGAGACCACCCTCAAATTATTGTCATTTAGAAAAGGCTGGACATTCGGAAACTTAGTATTTCCTACATTCAAGATGATTCTTCTACATTAACCCTTTCCACAACGACACAATGTTAAGGTGATCCACTTCAAAAACTACCACAAAAGACAAAATGGATGTTGTCAAAGATAGGATTTGTGTAAAATATGGCACAGAAAATATTGAGACAAAAGGATAAACTGCTGGTTATCAGCAGTTTCTTCTTTTTTTCAATGTTTTCCCAAGCCTTTTCTATTAGGGACATCAAAACCAGGTCTTGTTTGGGAGAGGGTTAATGATGATTCGGCAGACAATAGGATTCGGTTTTTCGTTCAAACAAATACGTCATCGTCACGCCTCACTGGTCTAAAAATAGATTGGGAATCCTCTATCGTACAAATATGGCTGTAAATCTCGCGAAGTTTTTCCACGATCAACTTGCTTAAAATGACGTTCTAAGAGCTGGATTATCGTAATCATTTGTTGAGAAACATTATAATTAAGAGTTGGGAAGGTTGCTGCACTGTCGTGTACTTTTTAAGATAGGTAACTATGAAATAACTAGTTGACAAGTAATGTTTATACATACGGTCCTGCCTTAGATTCGCCGTGCCGCTCGTGCGTACTCGCTTACCCTTTCCAAAACGCCAAATGTCATGTTGGGCCAAATTGAAAAAAGTCTGCAGATGACAAAACGGGCGTGAATACTTTTATGTCAGAGAAAATATCAAGGCAAAAGTAGAATGATCATCAATATCCAAAGAAGTTATTCACACTCATTTTGTTTGCTGTGCAGGTCTTTTCAATTTGGTCGATCATCATTTTCTTCATTTGTCTCAATGTTTTCCCAATAATTTTCTGTTCGTGACGTCAAAACCGGTCTTGTTTAGGAAAGGATTTATCTAAAAAAAACTAGAATTTGTCGCTGAATGTGATTTGATACCTCCATAGGCTTTCACTAGGCCTACAACAGAGGGCAATAACTCATAAAATATGCAAGGTAGAGTTTTGCTCATTGTACGTTGCACTCCTCCTTGGTGAGATCTATATACCCGCGAAGTTTCATGATCATAGCTACTTTACTTTTAGACTTTTCGATGTTTTTTCTGGTTAAGCTGCTGAGGAATCTCAAGAAAAAACGTTTGTCATTTCTGGTCTGTCTCCGTATCTGGAATCAATGTTGCATGTTGAATATGCGCAATGTTTCATAGTATTAGTTCCCGCCTGCATTATCTATGATCGACTAACATCTCGCTTGAAAATGATAATTTTTCGCTAACACTGTTACGAAAAAATTGTCCGATTCATGACCGATAAACAAAATATTAGACTGGTACCCGGCAAACGTTGTTGAGGGATTTCCCATCTGGAATCTATTTTTAGCACACGAGCCCGCGAAAATCATTCCTGATTGCTCTAAACTCGTTGTAAGTCATTAAATTATTTATTCATTAGATCTAATACACAAGTTCATACACTAACAAATACTAGTTCTCACACTGCACTATAGTTTTGAAGTTGAGAAGCATGGCAATTCTTTTTTCATATTTCATGGTAGTGTTATGTATTGAAAGATGAAAGAAAGAAATAGCTATGTATTGAAAGATGAAAGGACGAAATACTAGTAATTACCATGCTTCTCATGATAGCAAAAGTAAACCCTACTTTAAATTGTCGTGTGCATCCATTTAAAGGAGTCTACAATATTATTGTTTCGCAAAGGGTTAACCCATTACCAGATGGCAAAATTTTAGGGTGATTCAAATTCAAAGACGACAATTTCAAGTGAATGAAATTTAAAACTTTCTGGTCTTTTGGGGGGAAGAAAACATTGTGGGAAATGAAGAAATTGCAAAAGCAATTTCTTCATTGTCCACAATGTTTTCCAAAGCTTTTACTTGTAGCATTTTTACAAAGCTTTTACTTGTTGTAAGTTGTAGGGTGTCAAAAGGCGTCACTGTGTGGGAATAGGCTAAAGAATTCAGACATTCATGCTGGTATTATTAAAACCCCTCATTGTTGTTTGGGAGGGGGTTCAGGTAAGCATGCTACCACTTGTTGTAACAATTTTGTGGATTTATCTTGAATATCAGGATTTGAATCTCTCGTCAGTGCCTTCAAGTCAGTTTTCAACTTCTTCAATGTTTCTTCGGAAAGTGTGGGGATTTTATCCAAACCTGTGAAAGAAAACAAGAAACAGGCTAAAACAAGAGTTATCAGATGCCAGTGAAACTAGAGTATCAAGTACTGGATAAAGGCACAGTCATGAACAACTCTACATCCAATTCACTTCCAGAAATATGCTTCAAAGGCTACCTTTTATTTTATTGACAAACTCCAGCAGTGATGGACACAGAGTTGTGTGTGTAACCGGGTCTTAAAAGGACATTTCATCCCCATTTCAAATTTTTAAAGTATGTCTTGATGCAAAGATTGGTAATTCTAATGGGTATAAATGCTATCAGTTTTTTAAAATTGTTGATGATAAGCGATAAACACATCTTTAAAGTTGAGACAGAAACGAAAAATTCTATATACATCTGAACTGTTGTGCACAGCAATTTGTTTAAATTTAACAAAAAAATACACATTTCTAGTAAACGGCGCAATATTTTGGCTTGAAACTTTCAGAATTTCATAAGAAATTATGCTCTTTTAGATAAAAATAACAGTGAAATTTATGAGAAAATATTCTGAAATGTCACTTTAAGGAAAAAATTCAGTCAAGAAGGATTAAAGTTCCACTGAAATTAATGGACAGTTATGAATCTTAAATGCACTATGGCTAAAGCAGAAACTGTAAGATTTGAGTGGACAAGTGTTTACAAATAGAAAGAGAGACAATCTAGGCCAAGGCTGATCTAGATCTGTGTTGTTTTTATTTAAGTCTTACTTGATAATGCGCTCAAAATGTCTTCCACAACATTTAAAGACCTGCTTCTGATCACAGTATATTTCAAATTACCTGAAAAATATGACAAATGAAAAGGAATCATAATAAGGATTTATTTCAAGTAACATTCCCTGGCTAACATACTTTTCTTTATCCATATTAGAATATTATTAATTTGACGATCAACAAGGAGTATGTGATTGAACGATAAGCAGTACATACACATAATTGATCGTGAAAGAAGAACAAACAAACTGAGTGATCTAATGATTTTACTTGTTTTCGGCCTTAATCAGATGTTATTGCCTCTATCCTCAATTGTATGTATATTTCAAATTTTTGTCATCTCAGAGATTTTAACTCTTTCCCAAATATGACATGATTTTGAAGTCCCTGGGAATCATTAAGCAACGAGTAAAGAGAAGAATATGCTGTCTGAAAGCCAGCATTTTTTCCTTTTTCCTTACTGCCACACAACCAAATGAGATTAAAATACTTAAAATTGACTTTGTTCTGTTGTATGCCATGGCTTTAATTAAAAACAAGATGTGTTTGTGAAACACAAATGCCCCCGAAATGGCCATTTTTCTAAAATGTTAAGTTTTCGTGGAGTAAAGGGTTATTAAGGGTTAATAGATGACCTTGAGGAAGGTCAAATTGCATGGAACAGATAGATATCATTGAGAGGAAGTTGCAAACCAAATTTGAGCTTTGTATGTCAAATACTTTTGGAGAAAAGGAATAGGTTAAGTTTTCGGAGTAAAAGGTTAAGTTTTCGTAGAGTAAAGGGTTGATAAGGGTTAACGGATGACCTTGAGGAAGGTCAAATTGCATGGAACAGATAGATATCATTGAAAGAAAGTTGCATAACAAATTTGAGCTTTGTATGTCAAATACTTTTGGAGAAAAGGAATAGGTTAAGTTTTCGGACAGACAGACAGACAGACAGACAGACAGACAGACAGATGGACACGAGTAAAACAATATGCCCCCGATCTCTCAATACGGGGGCATAAAAATAGTTTGCGAAAAGGCTTTGCAATTTCAGACTGCTCCAAATTCAAAGAAGTAACAAACCACAAATGATTAATATGGAAAGTAGAAAGTGTGCATGTTATACCGTATAGCACTTTATTTCTGCGGGGACTTTATTTCTGCTATTTCTGCGGTCTTGGACAGCACCGCAGAAATAAAATCCGCAGAAATTTAAACCCTGGTTGTAGCGTATTTTCTGCAACTTTAGTCAGTATTTGACAAAAGATACACTTACCCCCTCATGCAGAGCACACTTTCACAACAATGGAGTTCTTTCCAATTCAAAAATAGTGTAGCTACAGCTTTAATTTTGGTGTAAATAGGACATTTTTGTTAGTCCATAAACAATGATTCAACAAGTTTGACTGATTGGTAACTGTTTGACACATCTTTCTTTTCACACCTATTTGTATACACTATTGTTTCCGATAACGACTTTATAGCTAAATGAATATGATTATCCCTTTACCATCACAGGGTAAGTTTAATATTTTGTAGCATCGTCTTTCAAAATATGTTGGAAAACTGATTTTATAGCGCAGAATTAAAATCTTTAATTTGGCAAAGTGAGTGACCGCAGAAATTAGTTACGCAGAAATTTAACCCGGCCGAATTTAGGAAAAACCACAGAATTTGGACCCCGCAGAAATAAAGTGCTATACGGTAGCATGGAAAATATTGACAGAAAAGGAGAAATTGCTAATGATCAGCAATTTCTTCTTCTCTCTCAATGTTTTCCCCCAAATTATTTCGACTGTGGAGGTCAAAACCATGTCTCATTTCAGAAAGGGTGATGCTGTGATGCTGCTGACATAGAATACTTACTTAAACAAGGTGATAAGGACTTGATGTGCTTCTCTAAAACTGAGCATAAACTTGTTTCTCTTTCTGCATACAATGGCAACTCCTTCAAGCGCTTTAATCTGAAAAACATTGACAAATTTGTTAAGATTAACCCTTTCCCAAATGGCAAACATTTAGACTTATCCAATTGGAAAGCTGCCACAGATGACAAAATGGCTGCTGATAAGGAAGAGTTTTGTGTACAATATAACACAGAAGTATTCAGGCAAAAGGAGAAACTGCTGGTTATGAGCAGTTTCTTTTTTTGTCTCAATGTTTTCCAAGGCTTTAATCCATAGTGACGTCAAAAGCAGGTCTTGTTTGGGAAAGGGTTAAGCATAAGCATAAGCTTGGAAGAATTAACCCGTTGCCAAACAGACGAATTTTGACATATTTTTTTAGGCAAAATTCATTGTATTTTTTTTAACAACTAGTTTCAGTTTTTATGTTCTTATATGATTGATTTTAAGCCTTACTCAACAGTAAAGGTTATAAGGAGATCCAAAAAATTGCAGTTGCTTTGATTTACAACTATCCACCCATTTGATGGGAGAAAAATTTCAAAAAGATAATTGCTGCACCCAGGGATTGAATCCAAGGCCTCAAAATAGGAAGTCTGACGCGCTATCAACTGCATGCACAATGACAGCATCCAATTACCTGTAATAAAAACAAACTTTTATCTTACCTTGTAATATATTTGTGTGTAGTTTTCAGTATAGATTCCTGAACTCTCCACGTGTTTGTCTGTAAGGATTCACACAACAAAGCTGATACCCAAGACTTTCTCATTTTCCTTCAATATTTACCATGCAAACACGCTTTTATATTACCTCGTTATGTATTTGTGTGTAGTTTTCAGTATAGATTCCTGAACTCTCCACATGTTTGTCTGTAAAGACTCGCACAACAAAGCAGACACCCAACATTTTCTCAATTTTTGCAAACAAACTTTTGTATCACCTTGTAATATATTTGTGTGTAGTTTTCAGTATAGATTCCTGTACTCTCCATGTATTTGTCTGTAAGGATTCACACAACACACAACTTGTTTTCTCAAAGTATTCATCTGAAATAAACAAACAAACTTTGCCTTTACATAAACAGCTGAATTTAGCTAGGTAACTATTCTAAAATATATCAAGTACAAGCATCAGGTTGGATTCCATTATGGAATTCTCACTAAATTTGGTAATGCCTACCATATTTTTGTTGTCTCTTTCATTGATTTTGATTTTATTGGGGTTTTACACCGTTTTCAACTGCTATGGTCATATCGCGGTGGCTGGAGCACATAACCGTGGGTTCCTGGTATTTCTCACACCAGTACCACCAAAATATCCACATCAAGGCTCCTATTGCTCTCTCACATAGATGATTTACACCCATAGGTGATAGACAAATGACTTTTTGTTGAATGTCAGAATGGATACTGGCCGAGCCAGGGTTCAAACTCGCGACCCCTGGATTGCGATACTCCAATGTTACCGAATGAGCTATCGGAGCTCGGCGTCTCTTTCATTGAATCTCATCTTTCAAATCCAAATTTCTCATTTAATTGGAGTTAGGCCACAAGGTCATTAAGCCCCTTTAAAAATTCAGCTAAAACTTGCCCTAATTGAGTGAGGCAAAAAATAAATTGTTAGGAAGCTTTGAAATTCATGAGCTTTTTAGGCTGATAACCAGCATTTCCCCTTTTCCCTCGATATTTTCTATGCCACAACTTACAGATCTACCATTTTAAAAGCTGCTAGTTTTGTATTCTGAAATAGCTTTCACTTTGGAATAGTCTAAAATTTCATCATTTTAGAGATGGTCGACCATACCTTGAGTTGTCAATACATCTGGCCAGGCTTGCCCCAGTACAGTAAAGTAACAAATTAACTGTTTCTCCTGAAGGTCAGAGCTTATTTCATCTTTCTCTTCACTGTCAATTTCCATTTTCTCAGTCGAAAGCAGGCAATGTAGGCTAAGATCAGACTGCACATCTGTGCAGGCTGATCTTAGTCTATACTGCCTGCCAAAGCTTTGGTCACAGCAGGAGCATGATGCAAACAGCATGAGAAAAGTTATATTTTGTTCGTTTGGAGGTGGTCAACTTTACCTTGAGTTGTCAATACATCAGGCCAAGCTTGCCCTAACACAGTAAAGTAACAAATCAACTGTTTCTCCTGAAGATCAGAGCCGATTTCATCTTTTTCTTCACCGTCAACTTCCATTTTCTCATCATCCTGAAATATTTTATACAACCTATACTATGCTAACAAGAGTGCCATGGTCGCAATATACGCCGCCACTCCAAGAGACCATGTTTTAAGGGGGCATAACTCAGGCAAAAATCAATGAATCATAAAATCCTTCCTTCATGCACATATACCAAATGAGGTGATAACATTGACCAAGTTTCAAAAAGATCCAGCCAGAAAATTAGGAGGAGTTGCGCTCACAAGAAAAGTGGACGTTCAAGCGGACGGATAGACGGACACACTGAGAAGATGACACCAATATACGTCCGCCTCCAGCGACATATAAAAACAAGAGTACTACTGTATCAATACATGCAACTTGTTTGCATTAATTCCCTTTTTCTGTGATGCGGCATTATATGGTGAAACCTATATAATATATGCAAGGTCCTGTGACCAGGAAAATTTTGTAAAAATTTTATCTCCAAGACTGTCTATAAATGAACAAGTTGCATTCACAATGATAATATTGCATAATATTGATAATATGCATGTAGGGACAGAGAAGATGATACAATTATATCACTGGTGGTGAACTAAAACAATTTTCGCTACAACAAGGTATAGATATTTTGCGTTTAAATGTGAGTTTATAGATTTTTTTTTCTAATGACAATGAACTTGTTCTAAAAGCAGACCGGGTTTACCGTTTTGTATTGACAAACTGTCGGTGTTGTTATAAAATCTCGTAACTACGGCTTCGATAAAGCCGTAGTTACGACGATATTTTATAACAGCACCGACGGAATACATTGATCGCGAAAAAATGTCCCTTGCTTTGACCGAGTTCACCACCAGTGTATAGGTACTCTTTCATCAAGTTCAGAAGCATATGATCAGAGACAAACAATAAATTACAGTCGTGAATCATGGATTATCAGTGAAATGCTTGTTTTCTAATTCAACTTTTTTGCAAAAGGTTAAAGCATAATAATCATACCTTATCTAAGACAGGAGACACAATGGTAAAAATGTCAGCAAATCGGTCCATGTTGAAGGTCTCCAGTATATTTCCAAAACATTTCAGGGCTTCCAGTTTATAGCCTATCTTCTCCTTCTTACTCTCTCTCAGTAAAGCTTCAACAATCTACAATGACAAAAATTTATATATGTGAGCATTCACGCTAAAAAGGACCTCATTGGAAGTCCATAAAACCAACTTTTGAGAAAGAAATAAGACTCAGCAGAGGTCAACCAGATGTTGTTTTTGTAAAATGAACACATCATTCTAGATTTGGAAACTTACTTTCAGAGTGAGAAGTATTGTACCTAGTCAGGCTGCGTGGACTGTGCAGACTTCCTATAAGATCCCTTTAAGCGTGACATGTCACATTTATGCCAATTTTACGG
This sequence comes from Fragum sueziense, assembly GCA_963680895.1. Lineage (NCBI taxonomy): Eukaryota > Metazoa > Mollusca > Bivalvia > Cardiida > Cardiidae > Fragum > Fragum sueziense. Next base: position 30,345,766 of record OY804594.1, on the reverse strand, counting down.
TAAGAATTGAAAAGGGATCATTTTGAAGTATTTCCCACCAGGAATAGAAAAGTTTAGGAAAATAGACATGTGAACAACATAACACACCACCTATTTCCGTACAGTGACGTTTTTTGATAACCTTTTCATTTCCCAAAAAGTCTTCTACACACAAGGACCAAATAATTTGCATTCAATTGAAATTGTTGTCTGCAACATCTTTGAATTTGGACTAGTCAAGAATTTTGCCGTCTTAAAATGGGTTAACACCTAGTTCAACTACTTTGGTCATATCATGATGGTTGGAGACCTAACCATGGATTCCTTGCATTTCTTCCACCATTACTACCACAATACCCAATCCAAGCCTCAAGGTTTTGGCAGTGTATAATCTATAATATACTTACCATAGAAATGTAGTCTTTGTCTGCATCCTTTTTCAGATTGTCACTGCAAAGAAAAAGTCTCAATGTTTTCCAAAGCATTTTGATAAAGGACATCAAACCAGATCTTGTTTGATATAGGGTTAAAGAAATGATTTTCAGAGAATTATAGCTTCTTGTCTTATCATTACTTCCATATTCAACACTTTGAATGTCTTAAATTTTGCCATTTGGAAAGGGCTAAGCAGAGAGAGGGACATGTGGATGCATGTATGACTATACAACAAAATGTCCCTTAACCCATTCCCACACATTGACGCTTTTTGACACCCCGCAATGTAATGGCTTTGGAAAACATAATGGAAAATGAAGAAATTGCTTGAGACAAGCAATTTCTTCATATTCCACAAAGGTTTTCCTCAAGAAAGACCAGAAAATGTAAATCCTGGGTTGCCACTAATCAAAGGAAATAAAATTCCCTGACAAAATTGGAAAATTCCCTGACATGTTTTGTCGCGGTAATTTCGCGGTAAGTCGATATGTCTTGAGACAATTTCAAAAGGTGATGTCAAAATCATTAATTATATGGCACTGCATATCATGTTTTCAAAATTCCCTGACATTTGCCAGTATTTTCAAATTCCCCTGACAGTTCACAAAATTCCCTGACCTTGAAAAAAATCAAATTTCCCTGACTTTGAAAAAAAAAAAAAATAAAAAAAAAAAAAATCCCTGACTTTTCCCTGACACGTGGCAAGCCTGAAATCTCCATTCTCTTCAAATTGAGCAAGTTTGGAATTGTCGTCTGCAACTTCTTTCAATTTGGAGTGGGCTAAAATTTTGCCGCCTGGTATAGTATTAAGCAGAGAGAGGTACGAATTAACATATGGCTGACCATAAAACAAAATGTCCACAGATTTACTTACCCACATGATGTACAAACTGTCTGTAAAGCTTGAATTAAACTCTCCTGTAAACACAAACACAGATATCATTATACTGTAATGACAATTCTTGTACTGTGTCAAATTTGATAAGTTTTAACGCCACAGATTCTAAGTAATGTACAAGGAATGTATACAGGATAGGGTTGAAGTATAACAAGAGATGTTTGTAAAACATATATGCCCCCTCAAGGGCGTACATTTGATGTAGGTCAAAGTCCAAGGTCAAGTTAACAAGGTCCAAGGTCATGGTCAAATATGAAAGGTCTTGGTAGGAGGTGTCTATGTGTGAAATATCAAGGCTGTATACATAAAAGTAAAATGAAATATAGGCCAGGTTAAAGTTTTTAAAAGTAGGCCAAATGCCAAGGTCAAGGTCATGGTCAAATGTGAAAGGTCTTGGTTGGAGGTGTCCATGTATGAAATACCAAGGCTGTAGGTGTGAAGGGACATGATATGATATATGCCTGGTTTAAGTTTTTTTTTAAAAGTAGGTCAAACTCAAGGTTGCAATATTCAAGGTCATGGTCAAATGTGAAAGGTCCTGGTAGGAGGTGTCTATGTGTGAAATATCAAGGCTGTAGGTGTAATAAGATATAAGATAAAGGCTAGGTTAAAGATTTCTAAGAGTATGTAAAAATCAAAGGTCAAGGTCACACAGGTCAAGGTCATGGTCGAATGTGAAAGGTCTTGGTAGTAGGTGTCCATGTGAATAAAATATCGAGACTGTATAGGTAACAGGACACAAGATATAGGCCTAGTTTAAGTTTTTTTTAAAATTAGGTCAAACTCCAAGGTCAAGGTCGAAGGTCATGGTCAAAATTGAAATGTCTTGGTTGGAAGTGACCATGTGTGAAATATCAAGGCTGTATGTGTAAAATGACATGAAATAAAGGCCAGGTTAATGTATTATAGAAGTAGGTCAAACACCAAGGTCAAGGTCACAAGGTCCAAGGTCATGGTCAAATGTGAAAGGTCTTGGTCGTAGGTGTCCATGTGTCAAATATCAAGGCTGTATGTGTAAAATGACATGAAATATAGGCCAGGTTAATGTATCATAGAAGTAGGTCAAAGTCCAAGGTCAGGGTCACAAGGTCCAAGGTCATAGTCATATGTGATAGGTCTTGGTCGGTGGTTTCCATGTGTCAAATATCAAGGCTGTATGTGTAAAAGGACATGATATATCGGCCAGGTTAAAAGTTTTTAAAAAGTAGGTCAAACTCCAGGGTCAAGGTCACAAGGTCCAAGGTCATGGTCAATTGTGAAAGGTCTTGGTAGGAGGTGTCCATGTGTGAAATATCAAGGCTGTATGTGTAATAGGTCATGAGATATATGCCCGGTTTAATTTTTTTAAAGTAGGTCAAACTCCAAGGTCAAGGTCACAAGGTCCAAGGTCATGGTCAATTGTGAAAGGTCTTGGTAGGAGGTGTCCATGTGTGAAATATCAAGGCTGTATGTGTAATAGGTCATGAGATATATGCCCGGTTTAATTTTTTTAAAGTAGGTCAAACTCCAAGGTCAAGGTCACAAGGTCCAAGGTCATGGTCAATTGTGAAAGGTCTTGGTAGGAGGTGTCCATGTGTGAAATATCAAGGCTGTATGTGTAATAGGTCATGAGATATATCACGGTGGGGATTGTGCATGATGGGATGGATAACGACTACCGACAATAGGGAACGATTTTATCAAGTAAATCGTGACGTAATTTCGGACAAATAAATAGTATTTCGTTAGTATTGTTATAAAATCTCGTAACTACGGCTTGAATCAACCCGTAGTTACGAGATGTTATAACAACACCGACGGTTTATCTAAACATAACGGTAAACTCAGTCTATTTTTTGCACAAAATTTGATGCCAACTTGCCTCGCTTCAGGTAAGACATTTTGCAATAACTCTGTTATTTCTGTATCAATTTTCAAGCGGTTTGCTGCATGTACCCCGCCTTATGGAGCTCTTTCATCGGATGTATGACATATTAGATAACTCATGATACTTTTTCCGAAATATTGTCCCAACCGACCAGAAAGCGAAATGGTAACGACTACGGCCAAATTAACCACGCTTCAGGTAAGAATTTGTGCAATAACTTTCTTATTTCTGCATCAATTTTCACGCGGTTTGTTGCATGTACTCCGTCTTACTGAGCCCTTTACTTATATGTATTATTTATCTGGAACTTCCCTGTCCTTTTCTCAAAAACCGATCCCAACCGACTAAAAAAAGGGCCTGAATTTTTTGTCGTTTTTCTGGTCGGTTGGGATCAATTTTTGGACAAAGTACAAAGATTCTACAAACAAGTTATATATCGGAGGAAAGAGCTCACTAATGCGGGGTACATGCAACAAACCGCTTGAAAATTGGAGCAGAAATAAGAAAATTATTGCCCAATTTCTTACCTGAAGCGAGGCAAAATTTGTCCGTATACTCCATATTCGTTATCCATCCCATCATGCACAATCCCCACCGTGTATATGCCCGATTTAATTTTTTTTAAAGTAGGTCAAACTCCAAGGTCAAGGTCACAAGGTCCAATGTCATGGTCAAATGTGAACGATGTTGATAGGAGGTATCTATGTGTGAGATACCAAGCCTGTATGTGTAAAAAGACATGAGATATAGGCAATTTTAAGAATTAAGTGTAAATTCAACAAAGGGCAATAACTACAAGAATTTCATCGGCAAGGTTATGGTTTCTATGCACTGCTCCTCTCCATAATGAAATCTATCCACCTGTAAAGTTTCATGATTCTACCTTACATACTTTTAGAGTTATGCTCCAGACAAGAATCAAGTTATAAAATCAACAAAGGGCAATAACTCCAAAATCTTGATCGCCAGAGTTACAGTTCTTGTACACTGCACCTCTCCATAATGAGATCTATCCACCTGTAAAGTTTCATGATTCTACCTAACATACTTTTTGAGTTATGCCCCGGACAAGAATCAAGGTTGAAAATCGACAAAGGGCAATAACTCCAAAAATTTGATCGGCAGAGTTACGGTTCTTGTGCACTGCACCTCTCCACAATGAGATCTATCCACCTGTAAAGTTTCATGATTCTACCTTACATACTTTTTGAGTTATGCTCCGGACAAGAATCAAGTTATAAAATCAACAAAGGGCAATAACTCCAAAATTTTGATCGACAGAGTTACACTTCTTGTGCACTGCACCTCTCCACAATGAGATCTATCCACCTGTAAAGTTTCATGATTCTACCTTACATACTTTTTGAGTTATGCTCCGGACAAAAATCAAGTTATAAAATCAACAAAGGGCAATAACTCACGGACAGACCGACGGACCGACGGACCGACCTACCGACCGACACTTGCAAAACAATATACCCCCTTTTTCTTTGAAAGGGGGCATAATTATCACCACATAGCCTTAATCAACATTATATTTGTTCACCATTCACAGATAACAAAATATTAAACTGTTTCAAACTTAATGACGTTTCAAAGGATTCAAAGGACAGAATTGAGTACAACAAACAAAATATTTTCAAATTGTGGAGTTAAGATATATAGAAATCATTTGAGTGAAAAGGAGAAAATATTAGCCCACCTTTCCTTCCCATGTTCTCCCTTGTACACCATTCAACAAGGCAATGACAAGTCTACCCAGATGTGGGGTCCCCAGGTTCAAGCCCATCTTGCTACCAACTGTTGACATGGCTGAAGCAGCCTGACCTTAGATGATTCATTCACAATTCATCCATTGGTGAGATTTGATTTGATTTATTGGGGTTTATCACCGTTTTCAAAAGGAGTAAATGTTCAATTACCTTTCCTTCCCATGTTCTCCCTTGCACACCATTTAACAAGGCAGTGACAAGTCTACCTAGATGCGGAGGTCCCAGGTTCAAGCCCATCTTGCTACCAACAGTGGACATAGCTGAAGCAGCCTGAGCTTTTGTGGACCAGGATTGAGACTGTAAAGTTTCTTCCAGCAAGTCAACAATTTCTGTCAGATATAGTCTGATTCCAGCTTCCGTGCCTACAAAGTTAAAGTTTCTATATAAAGTGTATTTTTACATAGGTATTCAACCGACTTTACACTTTAACCCACGATCACTGAGTCTCACGTCGGCTGTTAACAGTCAGCGCCTTCGGCAGCCACAGCTCTTTGGCTTTCAACTCTCCCGTGTACCCATTTATACACCTGGGTGAAGAGGATCAATGCGGGTTAAGTTTTTTGCTCAGAAAAATTCTCGTGGTACTGGCGGGATTCGAACCCAGGATCCCTCGATCCCAAAGCCCGCATCTTACCATTAGACCACGGCGCCCAACAAAGTAAATTTATTTATGTACAAGAGTGCCACAGTCACAATTTATGCAACTTTCTTTTGCATTAAGCCCCCTTCCTCTGTGGCAAAGCATCAAATCAGCAAGGCCAAGCAACTTTGAAAATTCTCTGAAAATTTCATCCAAGTCCATCTAATAAAATGACCATGTTAAGCAGACTGATAGTCTCAAAATCAAGGTCTTGCTTGAGAATGGACTTCCATAATTCACAATTTTACATTGCTTCTACAAATAAGAATTGAAACAGTATAGGACTATCAAGATTAGCGGAAAGAGAAGAACTCTATAAATGCAAGGGCAGGAAAACAACTCGGCCATGGTTGTAATGATCCAAGAATATTCTAGAGGCTTTGACAAGTAGCATAGATCAAAATCAGCCATCACTTACCTGGGGTAACCTCCAACCAAACTTCTTCCCACAAAGATAATTTATCACCATCTTCTGACTCTTCTGTAATATATTAATAAACAAAAATGAAAATAAACAAAGAAATGGTTGTATGACAAATTATATTCACATCATAATGCAAGAGACTAAAGGCAAATATATGTCTTAAATAAGATCTATCCACCCATGAAATTTCAAAATCATAGCTAGCACGCTTTCATATATACTTTCAGAGATATAATCTACAGGAAATTCAAATAAGAAAACAATAAAGAGCAGAAACTCAAAAAATATGTAAGGGAAATTTACGGTTATTGTATACTGCACTTCTACTCAATGAGATTTATCCTACAATAACATTTCATAATCATATACTCCAGATGAAGAACTGAATAACACTCCGTTGGACGAGATAGGTGTTCAGTGAATTGTTTGTAAAATTGGCATAAAAATAAAATCTCCCTGCTACATATCATAATCAATAACTTTTGACTTTGTCTAAAGAATTGTTTTCTTATAAAACATTGATTGCCGTTTATCATGTTACTAAAAATATTCAGATTTGGTTTAATTCATACCAGTCTGTTTTTCATGCATGGCGAGGAAGGCTAGAGGCATGGCCACACTAGCATGTTTCCTCAATACATCAGAACTCTGTTGACTTATAGCATGAAGAGTTAATCCACATCCCTGATGAGCAACCTCCTCTGAAAAATATCCAAGTAAGAACATAATTTCATATTCCCATTTGTTGATATAGGTCCTGATAAATGACCTGGCAGAGCATCTCTAGCTATTAGCTAGAGATGCTCTGCCAGGTCATTTATCACGAGTCAGACCAACAGAAACAGAAAACAAAGCAACAGAAAACAATTTTACAAGCTATCAAGTATGATTAACTCCTTAACAAACACCAGGCTTTGACATCTTCAAAAGAGCTTTGGATAACATTGAGGTAAAATATGAAAATGCTAATGACCAGCATATCATCATCATTTTCTACATTTCCCTTAATGCTTTCCATGCTATGTTGTACAATGTTAAATATCATTATTTTTTTACCATTGGTGTCATCATCTGCAAGAACAACAAATTTCAACGGCCCATAAATTTGGTTGTTTTGAAAAATGGTCAAAATATTAGAGGAGTAAGTATTTGCTTTTTAATCACTATTCTCAAGTTTTATCTTATGCCCCCGAACTTTCGATACTGGGGTATAAAAAACTTTTAAAATCTTTTAATCTTATTTTTGTCATTGACACATGAAAAGTGTAGTTCATAGCAATATATGTATGTGATATGAAGGCCTTATTACTAACAGGTTCAAAAGTTGTTGTCAATTTAATGTTTTTTTCCCCTTGATTTTCTAAAATGTTGCCTTCCAGGGAAAGTGTTAAAATGTGCGCTAATTCGTGTGAAATTACCTTCTTTTTCTAGATACCAAGACCTCATTTTGATGATCAACTTCTCCACACTGCTGTCTTTGGCAATCTGTAAACCAAGCACAGAACCGATTGATTGAATTAGTTTTACAAAGCAACATTAATTAAGTAACATTAAATATGCTTGAATTCAGAGTCATTGGAGCTCACAGGAATTGACCTAACGCCGACTGTCAATCAAAAACATCGATTAGCCAATGGACGATCACAAAAATGTTATGCCCCAATTATTCATCGTTGCACGTGGTTTTGTATCGATTTATCGACTGACAATCAAAACAATCGACATACCAATGGCAAAGAATTTTGTGCTAACAATAGACTAGGTTCACAGTTATGTTTTGATAAACCGCGTCGGTGTTGTTATAAAATCTCGTAACTACGGCTTAAATAAAGCCACAGTTACGAGATTTTATAACAACAACGACGAAATACTACTTTGTTTGTCCGAATTTAAGTCATGATTAACTGGATTAAATCGTTCCCTATTACCGACCACATGCACATTGTTTGCCTTAAGGTAGAATACGCCTAATGGCAACTTTAGAAATTGGAGTGACAAACATTTCTGCCTGATAGTACATTATATTAGACATCTATATGTGCAATATGACAGAAATTCGTCCAGAGGTTTACTAGAAATTTAATTTTCCCTTATCCCACCCCCAACTTGCAAAATTCCAATATGGCGGCCACCACTCAAAGCAAAAAAGTATCTGAATTTTGGACATAAACACATTAAATGTGTTTAGATTTTGTTTTTTATTATCAAAAACATGTTTACCAATCGTCTGATGTGAAATGATATGACCTTTGTGTGCATATGAGAGATATTTTGTTAAATTACTGCATGCTTATTTAATAATAAAGCCTCTTTATTTCCTAGTTTGAAATTTATGCCTCTGAAACAAATGTTGACAGTGCCAGAAATAAGTTCGCGCACACTCTAAAACCGATATCAAAATTATTCTTATATGTGTAGGAACACGATAAAATCGACAAATGTACATTTTATCCGTCAAAAATTGAAAATATATATAAAGGTAATTCTTAGTACCCTCATGCTTTCGAACGCACTATTTCTTTCCCAAAAGAAGTCAATGCCCCAAATGAAGGGTACCGTAGCCCATATCTAATTATATGCTTATAACTAAAACCCAAACGTTGTATAAGACTTTCAGAAGTTGGCAAATGATAACATATCAGTTGTGATTTCGTATGACTTTCACCATTTTAACCCTTTACCTAGTAACCAATTGAACATCGCTATTTGTAAAAAGTAATGCAAATTCTAAAGACAAAATTGTACTTAATCTTTTTATAGTTTATAACAGCTTCCTTATACCACATCTTCTGGATTACATAGTGAATCTAAGGACTTAAATGGAAAAAGAATCTAAAAGAAAGGATCAAATCACGGATCAAACCACGTTACAATTAACTGACAACGAGTTTCCACATTTAAATAAGAATCGCCGGCGAAGAAGTGATGAAAATCAAGTGCGAAAGTCTGAACAATGATGATCTGATCCACGCGTCGTTCTCAAACGATAGGCCTTTGATGACCACATCATAGATTTCATTAGAATATATGTATGTGTCTTCTACTGTAGGATTTCTCGTTATATTGAGCCAGCCAGCAGCAAGGGAAGAAACGAGAATTATATATACTACCATTAGTTTCCTAAATAGGCAGTTTCATTAAAATCAAAGTTTCTAATCACTTACAAACTGATGATATCAATCAAAATCATATAAAATAACTCGAATAATGTCTCCGAAAAATTGCTAGTAAACGGAGAATCATACCAGAAAAAAGATATTCGGGGTGTATTCGGGGAATTTCATTTACAAAGGGAAGTAATATTTAGCAATACTGTTGCTATATTTAGCAATACTGTTGCTAAAAATAGATATGGAAATTGTCGACATTTGTCGAAAATGTACGACAATAGTAAATATCCATTAGAATTATTCTACCTTAAATTCTATGTTGGGCGGAGCGATCTGTCGATTGGCGTTTGGTCAATTGCCTCCTAGAAAAGATTCAAATAAGGATCCAAAGTCATTTCCCAATAGGCAAAAATACTTTTTATTCAAATTTGAAAGCTGCTAAGACAATAAATGTTTGTTGATAAAGGTTGGATTTGTGAAACATTTAGCACAAAAAATATTCAAGCGAATTGAAAAAATGCACTTTGTAATCAGCATTTTATTTTCCCAAGCCTTTTCTTTCAGCAACATCAAAAGCATGTCTTGCCTTGTTTGGTAAAGGGTTAAAAATAAGTCAGAATGTCAACACCACTTTTTATTATGTTTTTCATTAAGATCGAGGAAGTACAAAATACAATAAAGGTACCTTGACAAGATGTCCCAGTGCCAAAGCATTAGATTTCCTTATTGCAGAATTCCTGTCAGCCAAACCATGTAAAAATGCTGCCATTAATTTCCCTGAAAAACAAGAGCTGTCAGACAGATTATGCTCCTGAACAAGAGATTGTCACAAAAAAAGCAATCATACACAGGGATTTTGTTACCTGCGAGTCCCGAGTCCCTGACTCATATTTTTCTCTCAGGACTCATAGATAAATATTTAGTGAGTCCCAGAATCCTAACATTTTCAATGTGTAATCAAAATTGTCTTACAAAGACTCATATGTTTCAATATTGGACTCATTGTTTTGGGAACCAGTGAGTCCCAGGACTCTTCCACATAAATTTGTAACAAAATCACTGCATACATTAAGCCCCCTTTTTCCATGAAAGTTCTTATATACACACTAAATTCACAGAATATGCTCTAGAACATCTCATTTAAGAAGAAAATTTCATTGAATTCTGCCTATTAGATGAAGAGAAATTAGAGAAAAACAGATTTCTACATTAAGGCCCCTTAAGAAACGGGGAAATGTGTCCATAGGAATTATCCCAGGGAGTGCACATGTGAAGTTTCGTTCAATTTGGTCCAAGGTTTGCTGAGATCTGGATGTGGATGGACCGAAGATCGGATACATGTAGTACTGATAACTCTAACAACTTAGGTGCACAAAAATGGGAAAAGTAGGAATGGAACTTAATTTCTGAACATTTTGTAGACAGCATACAACATTATTCTTTCATTTCCAACAAACTGATTGAGTTGAGTGAATCATTTTGAAATAAAGAATTTTTCATTTTTCTGCGTTGGGCGACTCATTAACCCTTTCTCAAACAACAAAATTTTGGGGTGGTTTAATTAAAAGCTTCCGCAACTGACAAAATGCATATTGATATAGAGAGAATTTGTGTATGAAATTGCACAGAAAATATTGAGACAAAAGGAGAAACTGCTGGTTATCAGCTGTTTCTTCTTTTGCCTGAATGTTTTCCTAAGCCTTTTCTATCAAGCACGTCAAAATCAGGTCTTGTTTCAGTTTGGGAAAGGGTTAAAGAAAACAATTTTTGGATGGCAAATATTACCTGCATGTGGACTGAGATCATTAGGAAACTGGTGTACAAGAGATATCACAAAATTAGAACAGCCAGCCTGCAAGTAAAAGATTAAAACAAGAGCTGTCCGCAGACAGCATGCTTGACTTTTGATCGCTTTGATAGTATTGAAAAAACTTTAACCTTTGTTGCAACGCCGACGCCAATGCCAACGCCGACGCTGGGGTGACAGTATAAGCTCTCATTTTCTTCGAAAAGTCGAGCTAAAAATCATTACTAGACAGAAAATTGTAGACTGATCCAAATTGAAAGTTGTTGCAGACAACAATTTCAAGTGCATGAAATTTTACATATTTGTGGTCTTTTTGGATAGAAAGCATTGTTGTAAATGAAGAAATTGCTTGTCATCAGCAAATTTCTTCATTTTCTACGACGTTTTCCAAAGTATTCATCTTCTAGGGCATCAAAAGACATCAATGTGTATCTATAATGGGCTTAAATGTAGGTTAAGTATCAACACAAGAAATTTGAGGAAGAGCGAATAAAAGTGGACAATCTAGTAAGGCTCATGGTAATTTATGCAAGAAAGGGTTTTGCTTGTTTTCAATCTGATCAAGACAAAACTTTAATGATATTTGTTATCAATAAAATCTGGCAACCATTTGTAAGAGTTCATCTTCAATAACCCCGGAAAATTTAAAAGCCCTTTTCATGAACTTACCAATCAAACTAGTTTTCAATGATAAACAGAAGATTATTCATTAAAATGTGACACTATTGTGACAAAATCTTTCAGTAATCATATGAAACAGCAAATGAATATTGCACATCTCAATTACTTTACTGAATCTTGAAACCATACATTCATTTGGTCAGAAGAAAGGCCATTAACCCATTCCCACACATTAACGTTTTTTGACACCCCACAAGATAGAGACATTAGAAAACATTGTGGAAATGAAGAAATTGCTTCTGACAAGCAATTTCTTCATTTCCCACAATGCTTTTTATGCAGAAAGACCACAAGAGCCGTCAGAGACGGACAATGCTCCCCGATTAAGGCATTGTCACAATAAATGTATGCCATGCAGAGCTAAGATTAAGCTAACAAACGCTAAGCCCCCTTTTTCCATGACATACTTTTTATACCCAAATTTAAAGTAGTTTATTGTCAAGGGCATCTGATTTGCTACTCAAATATGAAATTTCATCAAATTCTGACCATTAGACTATGAGAAATTAGAGAAAAAGGGTATTTGACCTTAAGTCCCCTTTTCCCATGACGAGGCCTCAAATCCAAAAACTGGGAAAAGTACATCGGCATTATGTCATAGGGAGTTCACATGGTAAGTTTCATTTAATTTGGCCCAAGGGTTATAGAGAAATTGCTTCGGACGGACGGACGGACGGACGGACAGACGAAGCAGCAACTATATGCTCTCCCTTCGGGGAGCATAAAAAGTTGATAAATACCTGTCACTTAAATTTGCCTTATGTGAAATCATAGAGTTTAGACAAGTCTAAAATTTTTCATCTGGTAATGGGTTAAAAATGACCACAAATGGTGCATGTCAGATAATACTATAAAGTTAACATCAAACTTTCACAAGATAGTTTTATTTGCATCTCTCACCTTTGTAGCTACTCCAATGCCACCTTTAATCAGTTCACATAGCCTGGGTATGAGCTCTGGTAAAACACTCTCATCCACATACTGTACACACTACAAAAACAACAAGAAATATAGAACTTTTGCAAAGTTGACAATACTGAAGGTCTACATTGCATGCTATTCAACTTGGTTCCAATGCTATTTTAAATAAACTAATTTACTTTGTCAACGATGCCGTTAAAGTTTTTAAGCCAAAAACATTTGTTACAGATCTTTCATTCACTGTGGCATTTACAGCCACAATGCAATAACGACATCTTACGGAAGTTGCAATAAAAGAGCTTAAAGTTGTTCCTAAAGGCAGAGGGAAAATGTTTAGCAGTAAAAAGTGGCAGATGTTTAGAGAGCACACAACTGAAAGAAATGTTACCAGATTGACTGTTTCCATCATAGGAGACATTTTAGATGCTGCAATTCTGGCACTGTCAAGCTGAAAACAGAAATGGACACATTACATATTAATTCTGGAAAAGTTAATGGCACAAGAGTCCCAAGAGGACATTTGACACTCTTCCCCCAAGTGCTACTATTGCCTTTCTGAACACAATCTTAATTCCGCACAATTTCCAAACATGTATTATTATTATAATGATCGAGTAAATGGAGTTTTACATCCTACTCAACAATCAAGGTCATATGCAGATGGAACCTTGGTTTTCAGTCTCATCCGAAAGACTGGTAAGACTGATATCTACACACTGATGTGCAAATCAGGAGCATATATCCTCTATATCAGCTTTAGCCTTCAGTCGAGAAGACTACTATGCAGAATCATTTTAATATGTCAATTCTGATTGATTTCATTGAACAAACGATTTCATCCTTAGCCTCAATGTTTTTAACAAGCGTTTTCTCTAAGTTGCATCCAAAACATCAATGTTTGAGAAAAGATAACCAAGGCAACTCACCCTATTTTGAATCTCCTGATTACTTGTGTTCTGTAGACTAAGATAGTTCATAACTTGTGGCTCTAGACCACTTACTGCCTCTAGTAAGGCTGCAACCAGTACTGGGATGTGGGGCTTTAACAATACACCTGCCTGCTTACTGATCTTTAATATTGTTGATAAACTGTAAAACATAAAATAAATATTGAGATCATTGGTAACTTAACCCATTAACAAACGGCAAAATTGTATACTTGTCCAAATTCAAAGATGATGCAGACGACAGTTTCAAGTGAATGAAATTTTGCAATTTTTTGTCTTTTTACGCAAGAAACATTGTGGGAAATGAAGAAATTGCTTGTCACAAGCAATTTCATCATTTTCCACGATGTTTTCCAAAACCATTATCTTGTGGGGAGTCAAAAAGAGTCACTGTGTGGTAATCGGTTAATACAACTTGCATTGATGTCATTGTTCATGGAAGACGTTCCGTTAAGCTGTAAGACTTGACTATGTTTTTCAGGTCATTCTTTCCCAGTGATTCAAGGAAAACTTTAAAGTTTGCAGGATAAGGTACAAATTTTTACTTGAATAGCCCAAATTGATGACATTTGAGTACAAAGCGGGAACTACAACACATGAATTCACTGACTAATAATCATTTTCCTCCATAAAAACATGCTTTTGTCTTATTAATGCATGCCAATGACTGCTAAAAGATAAATACTTTAAAGTACATACCCTATAGCTCTGACCTCTGATACTGAACTCTGTAATCCACACTTCAACAAACAGGGTAACACTAGGCTAGTGGCTTGTTCTCCTATCTTACCATAGGTCACATCACAGATCTTTATTGATGCCTGAATAAAACAAGAATGTCACAGTCACAAAATATATCGGCTGTTTTCAAACACGAATCCCAATTTTTCTGTGAGGCCAAAGGTAAAACAGTAAATGAAAAATATTTCACGGATAACTAGCCATGCTTATCTCAAGGACATCCCATATAAAACGTCTTAACCCTTTGCCATACCAAAATGATCAATTTCTCCGTTCCAATAAAAAACTAGAACTGTCGCAAAGCGGACGAATACCCCCCACTAGGGCCTTGTCACTGAAAAAGTGCTATTGGTCAAAATGTTCTTGACTTAGAGCATGGAAACGGATTTTAAACAAAGTCTAACTGTGACCTTGACCTTTGACCATGGTGACCCCAAAACAGTAGGGCACCTCCATTGGTCATAGGCAACAACTGTGTAAAGTTTCATGATCCTAGGTCAACCGGTTCTCAAGTTAGAACACGGAAACAAAATAGTAAATTTTAACTACACCCCCCCCCCCCATAATAAAAACTTCAAAGTGGCATAACTCTGAAACTAATGACTGGATCAAGATGAAAATTGCAGGTGCACAACTTCATGTGATAGGAAACACCCTGATAAAATTTCAGAAAAATTGGTCAAAAACTGTGGGAGGAGAAGAGGACACAAGATTATGTCCACCCCCCCCCCTTAAAAACTTCAAAGTGGCATAACTCTAAAACTAATGACTGGATCAAGATGAAAATTGCAGGTGCACAACTTCATATGATAGGGAACATCCTGATAAAATTTCAGAAAAATTGGTCAAAAACTGTGGGAGGAGAGACCTTTGACCATGGTGACCCCAAAACAGTAGGGCACCTCCATTGGTCATAGGCAACAACTGTGTAAAGTTTCATGATCCTAGGTCAACCGGTTCTCAAGTTAGAACACGGAAACAAAATAGTAAATTTTAACTACACCCCCCCCCACCCCCCCCCCACCCCATAATAAAAACTTCAAAGTGGCATAACTCTGAAACTAATGACTGGATCAAGATGAAAATTGCAGGTGCACAACTTCATGTGATAGGAAACACCCTGATAAAATTTCAGAAAAATTGGTCAAAAACTGTGGGAGGAGAAGAGGACACAAGATTATGTCCACCCCCCCCCCCCCCCCTTAAAAACTTCAAAGTGGCATAACTCTAAAACTAATGACTGGATCAAGATGAAAATTGCAGGTGCACAACTTCATATGATAGGGAACATCCTGATAAAATTTCAGAAAAATTGGTCAAAAACTGTGGGAGGAGAAGAGGACACAAGATTATGTCCACGGACGGACGGACAGACGGACGGACAGACGGACGGACAGACGGACGGACGGACAGACGGACGGACAGACGGACGGACAGACGGACGGACGGACGGACAACCTGATTCCAGTATACCCCCCCATAACTTTGTTGTGGGGGGTATAATAAAGTTTCATTTTTTGACATGAAATACCTTATAATCAATATGTGTTAACAAATCTAAAAGCATACAGCTGTTGAAAACCCAATTGCAAGTGTAGGGACATTACACTAATTTATTTGAAGGCTACCATTACAGCAAATTGAGCTAGGGAGAAAACGGAGGTTCAGAAATTTAAACAGATTTACATCAAGATGTAGGGGTACCACAAAAGCTTATCAACCTGTTATAATTACCACATAATGACGCTTTCTAATGCCCCAACAATGATAAAGACTTTGTGAAACATTGTGGAAATGAAGAAATTCCTTGTGACAAGAAATTTCTAAATTTCCAACAATGTTTTTTCTCAAAAAGATAAAGATTGAAGAATATTGTTGACCTTAAATTGTCGTCTGCAACATCCTTGAATGCTGACAAGTCTTAAATGTTGCCATATAAGGTGGGAAGAACATATAGACTTACCCGACTGAGAGTTTTACAAGCTAAATCTGCAGCCTTTCTCACACTCTCCTTGATATCATCGAGTACCCGTAAGCAAGTCTCCCATAATTCTGGTAATCTTTCTACAACATCGTCTAATGGACGACCACGCAGAAGATCATTCACGGCTAGACAACTGAAAATGTAAGGTATATTTATGGAATGTCACTGTCGATATATGGCAAGTGGCATCTTTAAAATGTCAGAAAAAATTGGCCGCCCTTCTCGCGCTCTCCTTTGTAATCTTTCTACAACATCATCTAGCGGACGACCACGCAAAAGATCATTCACAGCTAGACAACTGAAAAGGTATGGTATATTTATGTCATCGTCAATTAAGGGCCATAATACATTGAAATGATAAGTATTCAGGCAAAATGGGAAACTACATGACTACATAAATCCTGACATTAGTGTTTCAAGTCTCTGTTTCTGTGATGCAGTATCAAACTGTAAAACCCTGACAATAAGCAATAGGTCAAAGTCAGGTGAC
This sequence comes from Fragum sueziense, assembly GCA_963680895.1. NCBI lineage: Eukaryota > Metazoa > Mollusca > Bivalvia > Cardiida > Cardiidae > Fragum > Fragum sueziense. The sequence continues at coordinate 30,329,070 of OY804594.1, read as the reverse complement.
TGGAAACATTCTGTGAAAAATCAGATTCCATAAGTGTAGAAGTTGCTTTAACAAGATGTTGTTGTAAGGAAATTGGGACAGTCAGACGGATGTGATACCCATAAACATTCACATGTAACTGTTCATAATGATAGTAACTATATGAGACAAGAGGGCCATGATGGCCCTAGATCGCTCACCTGAAATTTCTTGCCTTGTTGAAATAAACATTTTGACCTGTATAGCAGCAAATTAAGAATTTTGCAATAAAGCCCCTTTTCCTTAGTTTTTCAAAAGAATGAAACAAAATTCAGCCTTTTCAAAAGTGTTTGCTCTTTTACCCCTTTTCTGATGCCACTGCACTAAGAGCTTTGATATTAATCAAATTCTTATAACAACTTTGAAAGCCCTTCACCCAAAGATCATTCATGTGAATATTGGCCCACTACATGTAGTAAGCCAGAAGATTTTTAAAAGATTTGGCTATTTTCCCCTTTTCTGATGCTGCGGAAGTCAAAGGCTTTGATGGAATCAAAGTCTCTCAAAAACTTTGAAAGCCCTTCACCAAAGGATCATTCATGGGAAGTTTCAAGAATATTGGCCAACTAGTTGAAGGCAGAAGATTTTTACAACATTTTGCTATTTTCCCCTTTTCTCATGCCGCGGCAGCCAGAGTCTTTGATAGAATCAAATTCTTTTAACAGCTTTGAAAGCCCTTCACCCAAGAATCATTCATGTGAAGTTTCCAGAATATTGGCTTGCTAATTAGGCAGTAGAAGATTTTTAATAAAATATTTGGCTATTTTCCCCTTTTCTCATGCCACGGCAGCCAGAGTCTTTGATGGAATGAAATTCTTTTAACAACTTTGAAAGCCCTTAACTCAAGGATCATTCATGTGAAATTTCAAGAATATTGGCTGACTGGTTAGGCAGAAGATTTTTAAAAGATTTGGCTATTTTCCCCTTTTCTCATGCCGCGGCAGCCAGAGTCTTTGATGGAATGAAATTCTTTTAACAACTTTGAAAGCCCTTAACTCAAGGATCATTCATGTGAAGTTTCAAGAATATTGGCCCACTGGTTAGGCAGAAGAAGATTTTTAAAAGAGTTGGCTATTTTCCCCTTTTCTCATGCCGCGGCAGCCAGAGTCTTTGATGGAATCAAATTCTTTTAACAACTTTGAAAGCCCTTCACCCAAGGATCATTCCTGCCAAGTTTCAAGAAAATTGGTCTACTGGTTTGGGAGAAGAAGATCTTTAAAGAAATTGTGGACGGCCGGCCGGCCGGCCAGACGGACGGATGACGGACAACGACCTATCACAATACCTCACCTTGAGCACTTTGTGCTCAGGTGAGCTAACAAGAGCCATCATAAGGTTATGCTCCCCGAAGAAGTGTTTGTCACAAAAAAATGCTATCAAACATTAAGCCCCCTTTTCCCATGACAGCTTTTTTTGTACATTATTTATACAATATGGTCTAGAACATCTCATTTATCCAACCATTAAACTCTGCCTATTAGATGAAGAGAAATTAGAGAAAAACTAATTTCTTCATTAAGGCCACTTTTTCCGTGACGCAGCCTTAAATTGAGAAACGCACTAAAAGGTCTCCAGGGATTTTCCTAGGCAGTTCACATGTGAAGTTTCATTGAATTTGGTTCGAGGGTTACTGAGATCTGTCTGTGGACGGATGGACGGACAGAAGGACTATATAATCCTTCGAAATTTTTTTCAGGGAGCATAAAAATAACATTACCTAGATTCTCTTACTCTCCATTGACTATTGGTGAGGTTCATAAGCAGATCTCCAAGGATTTCTTTCATGTATTTATCTACCTGTAATCATACAATTTATTAAATCATATCTAATCATTTTTAATCCTTTCCTTTACAGTTCATAAAATAAAGACCAAGTATCAGTTTTTTCTACCTAACCATCACTGACCAAGATGCACCAGAAACAATTGGTATATAACAATGGTTCCCAGACATAGAGTCAAAGCTCTCTAAAAATGCTGATAAGCAGCATTTTCCTTTTTTCTCCAAAGTTTTTTATGCTATAAAGAGAAGATTATAAAGAGAAGATTTTCTACTTGAGTTCGCATTAATTTTGTCGACTCAAAATACTTTGAATTCGGAAGAGTCTAAATGTGTGCTGTTTGGGAAAGGGTTGATAAATCTTATGATCTACAGATTCCTCTTAAACGTGACTTACAGTATTTTTGTTATCTTGTACAAGTGAGTTCCAGATACTGGTCATAGCTTGCTGTATTTTAGGGTTGGGATCAAACTGGTATCTGTATAGTCGAGGAACAATCTTGGGTAGATAGGGTGCTAGTTGTTCCCCTGCCTGGGCTGCTATTGTGCTGAAACCAAACGCTGCACCCTGTAATTGAACATACAATTTAAGCTTTGCACATGCATAGTTCTGTGAAAGAAAACCAATTTTGTAACTTGGAGCAACAATATTCCTATGGTAAAATTTCTAAAGGTTTGTTATTATAAGAAGACTATAAGAAAAATAAGATTGTTTGTTCCAAATCCTCATTCTTCAATTATTTATATCATGAAATACCAACAAATCTAAATTCATCAACTTGAAATTATCATCAACATCTCTTCATTTGGATCACTCTAAATCTTTGTGGTTTGGAAATGTGTTACTGTAAAAGTCTTTATTTTCGCGAGCTCAACATTTCGCGATTTCGTTGTCTGGGATTTATTCGCGAGTTTATAAATTCGCGCGTGTTTGATGTAAAGCTCGGGTGTTTCCGTTGTTTTTCGGAAATATTCGCTTCGTTATATTCCGTACATGTCCGTTTAACCCCGATAAATATACAAGCGATGGTTAGACAAAATGTTTATCACACCTGTCTTCTCTTTATAATTGTTTTCACACCTTTTCATATGTAACTGTTAAAAGGACAATACATGTATTGTCCCTACATATATGACAAAAAGTGAATAACATAAGAACGTAACTGCTTCATTTTTCCATTAAATGTACTGCACTTCTGAATTGTTAACGATAAAGAGGTCACCCTTTTACGACCATATTCTAGGAAAACACATGTAACATTTATACTTTGTATTTGTAATCATGTACAATGTATATCATCATAATAATATAACATTATAATGTTAATTGCATTGTTCATACATTGAAAGGTCGGAAACGATCAAAATTTCCGATTTGAAGTGTTTTAATGAACATATAAAATTTCGGAATGTTCCGGATTCCGAAGAACCATCGGCAATCTCCGGCATTCTAAGACTGATATATTCACGAAATTGATGAATTCGCGAGATAGCCTACTCGCGAAAATTAGCGAAAATTAAGTCCTAGCGAATAAATAGACTTTTACAGTATATACATGCAAAAACTTGGTCAGAAGGCAGACTGAAATACAATTTTACCTTTCTTGAGTTCCACATGGCATTGTGGTTAGCAAGGTGCATAAACTTGTAGATCAGATCAGGTTGGTTGAGCTCATTGGCTATAGAGCACAGCTCCTTATAGGTTGTTAAACCACCACTGTGAAAGAGAAACAAATAAAGATGTATTTAGATAAGTTATTGGATACTGATTTGTGTACAAAATAGCACAGAAAATATTGAGGCAAATGGAGAAAATGCTGATTATCAGCATTTTCTTCTTTTGCCTCAATGTTTTCCCAAGCCAATTCTTACAGACATCAAAACCAAGTCTTGCTCGGGAAAGGGAAAAGATTTGTTCCACATAGCATTATGGTTAGCAAGGTGCATAAACTTGTAGATCAGGTCAGGCCGGTTGAGCTCATTGGCTATAGAGCAAAGCTCCTTATAGGTTGTTAAACCACCACTGTGAAAGAGAAAACAAGGGCAGATAACTCAGGTTATTCTGGTTCAATCCAAATTCTTTGAAGGAATCTGAGAGAGGGTCACCCAAAGATCATTCCTGTGAAGTTTGGTTGAAATCCACCCTGTAGCTTTTAAGAAGAAGATTTTTAAAGAAAAAGTTTACGGACGCACTCACGACGGACACACTGCTATGACAATAGCTCGCTGTCCTGAAAGGCCAGTGGAGCAAAAAAGTATCTCATTTTCAGAACAGTAATTGGATACTGATTTGTTAAAAGCTTTGGAAAAGGGTGAAGAAAAGTTCCACATAGCGGTTAACTCTTTCCCAAACGACAACAATTTGGGATGATCCAATTTGAAAGTTGCTGCAGACGACAAACAAGATGACCACAAAAGGCCAAAATGTTATGTTATAGCCCAGAAAATATCGAGGCAAACGGAGAAACTGCTTGTTACGAGGGCTGTCCTAAAAGTTTCGGGACAAGTGCCATAACTTTGTTATTTATTAATATTTCCCATTAACTTTTGCACCACTGATAGCTGCAATATTATTCTATTGAATGATAGTCTCATTTTAATATCGGTTTATAGATGCACGAGAAAGCGTCTCCATAGTAACGTCAGGTAGGCGTGAGCGGGGCACCTGCCTGTGAAGAACGTAAGACATACCTTTTTAATAGTATGTAATGCTCAAATCTTCTCGAAATACTCTCCCCCGTGTTGGATGCACTTGTGGTGTCGTTCTACCCATGATTTGAAGCAGTTTTTGAAGTCTCCGGCCGGTATTTTGTGAATGCTCTCCCTGACAACGACCGGCAGATCATCGACGTCGTAGAAGCGACGTCCCCGCAAATCACGCTTGATAGTGGGGAAGAGCCAGAAATCTTAGGGCGCGAGGTCTGGGGAGTATGGGGGGTGACCAACGGTGCGGATTTTTTTCTCAGCAAGTACGCTCTTGGTGAAGGATGAGGTATGAGGAGTGGCGTTGTCATGATGAAGGTAGAATTTTCCATCCTTCTCCAGTCTCTTCTTCTGTACAGCCCTGGATAAATCACGTTTAGGAAAGCCGTACTGTCGGCAACTCGCTGCAGCTTTTGCTGGCTGGACAACACACGCGGGACCCATCTGGCACATACTTTTAACATACCAAGCTCCTGTCTAATGATCCTATGAATGGAGGAGGATACAAGTCCAGTTTTCAAAGCAATGTCACGTACAGTTAATCTCCTGTCAGATCTCAAAAATGCTTCAATTTCGAGTGCGTTACCTGACAGTACACTGGGCCGCCCTGTCCTAGGAAGATCGGTAGGTTGGTGTGTAGGATCGTCTTTGAAGGTGTTATACCACTCATAAATGCGTGTTTTTGACATTGCTGCCGCTCCATAGGTAGATTGTATCATCGAAAGTGTCCGTGATCTACTTTTCCCCATCAAAACACAAAATTTCACTGAATATCGCTGTTCCGGGTTCATTTCGCACTTAATTCACGCCTGTGTTTTCAAAGACGTCACTTGTTTACACCGTAAATACAGGAAATGACGTCGTTAACGTCGTACAGGTTCGCGCCATAATTTATTGCGACATCAAAGACGTATAGAGGCGTTAATTGCGATACATAATTGGTGTGTAATAATTCCTATTGCGTGGCGACGTCAAGGTGCCCCGCTCACGCCTACCTGACGGTACTATGGAGACGCTTTCTCGTGCATCTATGTACTGATATTAAAATGAGACTATCATTCAATAGAATAATATTGCAGCTATCAGTGGTGCGAAAATTAATGGGAAATGTTAATAAATAAAAAAGTTATGGCACTTGTCCCGAAACTTTTAGGACAGCCCTCGTATCAGCAGTTTCTTCTTTTGTCTCAATGTTTTCCCATGTCTATTCTATCTGGGACGTTAAAACCTGGTCCTGTTTGGGAAAGGGTTAAGTTAGAGAGATGCATAATACATTTACAAAATAAGAGATATTAAGGAATTCCGATAGGATCTTATAAATCTGAAATTCTTGATGAATTCAGCTCCTGTTAACAACATACCCATCTGGAGTTTTTCCCATGCTTCCTTCCTCAAACACCTGTGTGTCACCTGTCACCTCCTGCTGTTTACGTTTACCTGTCATCAAGGTGTCAACAAGATCAGACACCAACATGTCCTTCTGCTCTTGTGTACAAAACTCATACACCATGCCTAAACCTTTGGATGAAATATCCTGGGTCAACTCTGAAAGGAAGAGTGTGTGTTGTGAAGCCAAAATGCCAGCAAAGTATTACATGCAGTTTTTGTTTTCATGTCAAGTTTCTGACAAACATACAAAATAATGCACTGTATTACAGACAAGTCCATATGAAAACAAGCATTCTGAAGTATTGCAAAACAATACCAAGTCCCCTACCAGCTTTATATATGCGTTTAGAAAAAGAAGCCCAAAAATTCTAAGTCCAGCATCCTTATCTTCCTCAAAAATCACTGTAACTCATCAATGCAAGTCTACGTACCAAAAATCAGCTCAATAGCTGCCAATGCTTATAGAAAAAAAGTCTGGAAAACTGTGATTTCCCAGAATTTTTCTATGTCCAGCACCCGTATCTTCCTAAAAAATCTCTGGACCGGAACGAAACTCAAACTTGTTCTGTATCTCATCAATATGTGTTTATATACCGAAAATCAGCTCAATACCTGCAAGCGATTAGAAAAAAAGTCCGGAAAACTGTAATTTCCCAGTAATTTTCCAAGTCCAGCATCCGTATCTTCCTCAAAAATCATTGGACCGGAACGAAACTCAAACTTGTTCTGTAACTCATCAATGCGAGTCTAAATACCAAAAATCAGCTCAATAGCTGCCAGCATTTAGAAAAAAAAAGTCTGAAAAACTGTTATTTCCCAGAAATTTTCTAAGTCCAGCATCTGTATCTTCCTCAAAAATCATTGGACCGGAACGACACTCAAACTTGTTCTGCAACCCATTGATAAGTGTTCATATACCAAAAATCAGCTCAATGCCTGCAAGAGTTTAGAAAACAATAGGGTCATGATGGTCCTATATCGCTCACCTGAACCAAAATGATATGAGCAACTCTTTTGTTCGATTCAATTAATATTTATGACTTTAAGACTGAGAACGAACTTATGGTCAATAACATATGAAAATCCAACTTATACGAGATCTAATGGGCCCAACTGTGAACATTTTTGTCCAGGTTTTGTCTTGATTGATAAATAATTGTAAATTCTAGAGTATAAATAAGGTCGAACGCAGCCGCAAACAGCATTTTTTTTCAAATTCAAGGGCACATAACTCTCGACTTCCTGATCAGATCAGACTGAAAATCAAACTCATCTGAGATCTTATGGTCCAAAACATTGTGTCAAAGTTTTATCTTTATTGATTAATAATTGTAGATTCTAGAGCGTAAACAAGGTCGAAAACAGCGAAAATGGCAATTTTATCAAATTCAAGGGCACATATCTCTGGACTTTCTGGTCAGATCCGACTGAAAATCTAACTCATCCGAGATATTATGATCTCCAATATCATGTCCTAAATTGGTCTTGATTGGTCCGTAAATGTAGATTCTAGAGCGTAAACAAGGTCGAAAAGAGACAAAAACGGCAATTTTGTCAAATTCAAGGGCACATAACTCTCGACTTACTGATCAGATCAGACTGAAAATCAAACTCATCCGAGATCTTATGATCCCAAACATTGTGTCCAAGTTTTGTCTTCATTGATTAATAATTGTAGATTCTAGAGTGTTAACAAGGTCGAAACAAGCCGAATATGGCACTTTTATCAAATTCAAGGGCATGTAACTCTGGACTTTCTGTTCAGATCAAACTGAAAATCACACTCATCTGAGATCTTATGGTCCCCAACATTGTGTCCAAGTTTTGTATTGATTGATTAATAATTGTAAATTCTAGAGTGTTAACAAGGTTGAAACCAGCTGAAAATGGCAATTTTGTCAAATTCAAGGGCATGTAACTCTGGACTTTCTGTTCAGATCAGACTGAAAATTAAAGTCATCAAAGATCTTATGGTCCTTAACATTGTGTTCAAATTTTGTCTTGATTTGTCAATAATTGTAGATTCTAGAGAGTAAACAAGGTTGAAAACTGCCGAAAATGGCAATTTTGTCGAATTCAAGGGCACATAACTCTCGTCTTTCTGATCAGATCAGACTGAAAATTGAAGTCATGCAAGATCTTATGGTCTCCAACATTATGTCCAAGTTTTGTCTTGATTGATCAATAATTGTAGATGCAAGAGTGTAAACAAAGTCAAAACTAGCTATTTTTTGCGTTCAAGGGCAAATAACTCCAGACTTCCAGGTCCGATCAGGCCCATAATCGAACTCATCCGAGAACTTATGACCATACTTGCTTTGACCAAGTTTGATCAAGATTGGCCAACTTTTGTGGATGCTAGAGTGTTAACACCAAATTGTTGACAGACAGACGGACGGACAGACAGACGGACCGACGGACGGACGACGGACATTGAGTGACCACAATAGCTCACCTTGAGCACTTCGTGCTCAGGTGAGCTAAAAAGTCTGGAAAACTGTAATTTCCCAGTAATTTTCTAAGTTAAGCATCCATGTCTTCCTAAAAAATCACTGGACCGGAACAAAACTCAAACTTGTTCTGTAACCCACCAATGCGGATCTACATACCAAAAATCTGCTCAATAGCTACCCCCCTTTAGAAAAAAAATCTGGAAAACTAATTCACCAGACTGACGGACAGACGGACTGACAGAGTGCAAACCTAAAGTCCCCTTCGGCTTCGCCGGTAGGGGACTAATAATGAGCCAATATGACCCTATGGCACTCATCTGAAGCACACTGAGACATACTTCATGTAAACTTTGGGAAACTCTTAAGATTCTGGTGATTGACCATGAATTAATGTTCCACATAAGTTCTTATAACTTGGTTTGGAAGGAGACTTTCCTCTATCACTACATGTATAATCCAGGAACAAACTACCGTATAGCACTTTATTTCTGCGGGGACTTTATTTCTGCTATTTCTGCGGTCCTGGACGGCACCGCAGAAATAAAATCCGCAGAATATTAATCCCAAAGGTAGAGATTGTTGTTGTTCTGTAATTTTAGTCAGTACACATAAACGTTATACCCCTTGATGCAAAGCATAATGTCATAACAAGTGAGTTCTTTTCCATTCAAAAAATAGTGTAACTACATCTTTAATCAGGATGTTGATAAGACATTTTTGTTTATCCATGAATAGGGATTCAACAAGTTTGACTGATTGATAACAGTTTGACATGTCTTTCTTTTCACACCTATCTGTATTCGTAATTGTTTCCCATCCCATTACGACTTTATAGATAAGTGATAGGGATTATCCATCACGGAGTAATTCAAATAATTTTTAAGCATCGTCTTTCAAAATATGTTTGATACAGACTATTTAGACTGATTTCATAGCGCAGAAATAAAATCTTTAACTTGGCAAAGTGAGACCCTGCAGAAATATGTTACGCAGAAATTTAACTCTACTGATTTTAGGAAAAAACGCAGAATTTGGACCCCGCAGAAATAAAGTGCAATACGGTAAATTGTTGCAGAGCTGAATGTAAGTACTAGACTTGCCAAAATGTGGGTCTACATATTTCAGGGTTTGGTAAATAGTGATTTACATATTTATGAACAAGGGTATAAATCTCTTGGTGGAATGAACATGTTTTGGCCATGGCCACATCTGAAAATAATTCGATCATGGACGTTTTTGCATTGTACACTTGTCATAGAGTGTTATAGATGTCTTGAACACATAAAATCATCCAAGAAATGCATTATAAACCATGCTGTATAATTCTTACCATCACTCTCTGACAACAGTTTCATAAAAGCCCCTTGTAGTTCTCCTAGACGTTTCTGCAGTGCCTCGTGTTTACCACACCGCTTTACCAGAGCTAACAACCATATACTGGAACCCTGTCTGACATGTGGGTTGGCATTACAAACATACTTCTGTAAAACTGTACTGGTATACCAGTCTACTTCATCTTCTTGGTTTGTTACTTGTAACTGAAAATTGGAAGATAATACTGATTAATGGAACATTTTTGGGAAAAGAAATTGTGTAGCAATTTATTTCCCATAGTGATAACATACATGACCCTTGATGATTATTCACATTAACACTATATATTTTTGTTTAAGTTCAAAAAAGGTTTAAGTCTTTGCCAAACTAGACCTGTTTTGACACCCTTAACAGAAAAACTTTTGGCAAACATTAGACAACCAGTATTTCCTCATTTTGTCTTAATATTTTCTATTCAATATTGTATACAAATCCTATTTTTTCCATTATCAATTTTACTACAACTTACATTCAATTGGATTGAACACAGTTTTAGGCCCGACTATATGGCAGGTTAAATATAAGATGGGACATTGGTTTAACCCTTTCCCAAATGACAAAATTTAAGGGTGATCGAATTTGAAAGCTGATGCTGACGACAAAAGAGATGTTGTGAACAAAAGAATAAGTGTACAATACATGGAAAATATTGAGACAAAAGGAGAAATTGCTAGTTATCATCAGTTTCTTCTTTTGTCTCAATGTTTTCCCAGGCAATATCTATTTAGGATGTCAAAACCAGGTCTTGTTTGGGAAACGGTTCCAGTCTCATCCAATAGACAGGAGTGACGGGGATCGAACCTGCAACCCTTGTGTTGCAAGTACGGTGTGTTATCACTGCTCCAATTCGCCCACCCAACTTACATTTAAAGTTTGTTAGGCTGTAGTACAACAGGCAACAGATACCTAGCAATATCTTTAAACCCATTCCCACGAAATGACACTTTTTTAACGCCCAAAAAGATAAAGCCATTGGAAAACATTATGGAAAGTGCAGAAGAAATTTCTTCATTTCCCACAATATTTTCTAGACAGAAAGACCAAAAGATGTAAAATTAAATTCCCTTAAAATTGTTGTCTGCATCATATTTGAATTTGGACCATTCCAAAATTTTGCTGTCTGGTTATGGTTTAACAATTTTTTTTACAAATATAATACCTTGAATTCCTCTTCAGTTTGGTTCCACAGATCTCTAGCAGTAGGTGATGTTGGCCCCTGGGCAGCACACACAAGAGCCTCACCAATTGTGAAATGGAGTTCTACTTGCTTCATCTGTTTATAAATATATCAAAAATATAATTACATGTCAGTTAAATGAGATTTTAAACTCTTTGAGTCTGATGCATTCAACAAGTTTAAATAAATACTGAGGTTAAGAAATGAATTTTTCTTCAAATGGTCATGCTAAAAACTATATGCCCCTATCTATTCATGCAGGAGCATGAAAATAGTATCACATGGGTTTTCTCAATTTTGTGTTCTAAGAAGCTAGCCTTCAAGTAATGACATGTTTTCCAATGGAAAAAAATGTGTTTTTTTTTTCTTTTGACAGAATTTCAACAAATGATCATTATAAAATATGACAAAACATCTCTCCATCCATTCTTTCTTTAACACCAAAGAAACAACAAGAATAAACAGCTACAATTTATGGCATCCTTTATTGACTTTAGTCCCTTTTTTCTGCAATGCGGCAAAATACGGCAAAAACCACAAGGTTAGGTGAGTATGAATATATTGTGAAGAATCTATATCCATTCATATAAACTATAGTGGGAGTTACCCAACAATAATACTATTTGGACTTATGGACAGTCAGACATACAGACAAATGCAAGCAGTGACAGTCCGACAGAGAGATGAAGATACCAATATATGTCTCCTTTCACAGGCATATGCATCCTATCAACAGTAATGAAATGCCCCTACTACATACCTGTATAGAATCCATAAGTCCCTCAATGGCAACCTTCCTATGTGGAAACTTTTCTTCACCCACACATAGATGACCAAGGCTCATTGATGCCCTCTCTTTACTCTACATAAATAAAGAAAACATAACTAGCTCTACATATCGAGGAAACAATTTCAATGAGTACCTACCATAATGGGTTTGATGAACAGTTATATCATGCTATTTTGAAAATAACAAGATGTGTTTGTGAAACATAAATGCCCCCGAAATGGCCATTTTTCTAAAATGTTAAGTTTTCGTGTAAAGGGTTGATAAGGGTTAACAGATGACCTTGAGGAAGGTCACATTGCATGGAACAGATAGATATCCAGGCCTCCTAGCAGACCAATACAACAATAAAGGTTTTCATATAGGCTCTAATGTATGAAAATAAAGGCCTTTCAGCGTAAAATATAGAAAAATAAAGAGTAAATAAAGGTTTTTTTTTTAGAAAATATGCAGTCGTTAACCAAGTCAATTTCATGCAACGCTCTCGTAACAAGGGTATTGGGGTCTCTCAAAAGAAAAAATTGAAAAACTTAGGTAAGATTTGGTGGCATCTGGTGATAGATTGTTTAACTACACATAAAAGAATGTAAAATTTAGAACAAGATCTATCCATCTACTTGCTTTAACATTGCACGACAACTAGTCAGAGCAAAAATATAGGTTTTGAGATAGAAATAAAGGCTATTTTGGCATTTTAAAGGTTTTTTTTGCAAGAAATAAAGGTTTTAAAGGTTTGCTTTGAAAATAAAGGTTTTTAATGGTTTTAAAGGTTTCACTAGGAGGCCTGGATATCATTAAAAGGAAGTTGCATACCAAATTTGAGCTTCGTATGTCAAATACTTTTGGAGAAAAGGCAAATGTTAAGTTTTTGGACAGACAGACAGACGGACGGACACGAGTAAAACAATGTGCCCCCGATCTCTCCATACAGGGGCATAAAAAACCTCCTCCAATCTGTAGCTCTTTAGTGGTAAGATTTATCATTTTGCCCAATTGAATCTGTAAAAGTTTAGTAGACAGGAACACAGACAAATAGGCCGACAACATTATTGGTTATGCACCATTTTAACTATATTTCATTTATATTGTGGCAACTGGAGCACCTAAAACTGAATTCAATTTATGTCTCTCACCTGTACTACCACAACATCCTTTCCGAGCCTGCAGCTCATTCCATTTAAAAATTCTCGACCAACTGGTGAAAGACAAATGTCAGGATATTTGCAGTGGCCTTGAATGGAACCCTGGACCTCATCTTTGATTATTGAGTTTGACACAACTCCAACTGCACTATTTACTTTAAAATAACTAGAACTGTCGCAAAGCGGACAAATACCCCCCACTGGCGCGTTGTCACTGAAAAAGTGCTAAAGTTCAAAGTGGCATAACTCTGAAACTACAGCCTGGATCAAGATGAAAATTGCAGGTGCACAACTTCATATGATAGGAAACAACCTGCTAAAATTTCAGCAAAATCGGTCAAAAACTGTGGGAGGAGAAGAGGACACAAAATTATGTCCACGGACGGACGGACGGACGGACAGACGGACAGACGGACGGACGGACAGACGGACGGACAACCTGAATCCAGTATACCCCCCCATAACTTTGTTGTGGGGGGGTATAATAATCCTTTGGGTGTAATGAAATACTAAAGGGGACAGTTGTGAGAATACTTACCTTGGTATTTTCTTTCCCAGACTTGATAATTGCCAGTAGATTTTCTACAACAGTTAACTTGGTAATCTCCCCATCACTGGCCCCTTGTTCCCCGTCTGGAAGGGGCAGAGCACAGTTTCTACCAATCTCTCCTATAGCCTGACATGCTCCAGCTGCTAGTAGTGGATTGTTTTCATCCGAGACTTTCACCAGTCTGGCTGTTGGAACAGAATTTAAGATTTAGTTTTAAAGCAGTGATGACAATCTAAATCTATTGTTTCTTATCAAAATCATTGTCAATTTGATTGTTTTAAGGTATGCAAACCATCATTAGCACTAAAGAGTCAGAGGCTAAATTTGAAAAGTACCAGTAATTCCTACACTTCTTACATTTCCATTCCACATACAAACATAAGTGTTCAAATGGTTTAGAAATGTGAATTAATGCATACTTATGGAAATATTTGACAAAAATGTTCAAAATTACCTCCCTTAAATATGAATATAGAGTAAAATAATATTTGTAAATTATTTTCTTCTTAAAGCCTAATCTTGAAATCCGGCATGTTGAATCAACTTATGTGAAGTGTATTTACAAGTATTTTTAATTTGAAACATTCCGTATAGCTAGACAGTGGTGTTTTTTAATGATGGGCTGTATACCTTAGAGATTTGGTATTTCAAAGGAAATTCCTTTGAAATACTAAGTTTTTTTCATGTTGTTGGGGAGTAAATCATACCTATAGCTAGGACAGCCACTTCAATCCTCTTCTCAATTTTCTGCCATGAAGTTGTATTCTGGGACACTTCCTGACTCCGCCTCTTTCTTAACAACAGACCAATCATAAAGCCTAGAGCTAGCATCGACCCATGTTGTGTCTCTATCAGCTGGAACGAAAGGCAGTAAGAAAATTCTTGCACTCTGATTGGACAAAATGACTGCTAGAGAAATAGGTTGACCTTTGCGAAGAACTTTTGGCTAAATTATTTCAGATGGATACATAAAATTGTCTATTGTTTTGATAGGTAAAGATTTGTGGATGCTAGCATTAACACAAAGTCAAAAGGCAATTTTGTCCAATTCAAGAGCATGTTGCCCCCTTTTTTTTTACGGAAAGCAGATATTGTTAGGGAAAGGGTTAAACTCATTACCACATAGTGTCTCTTTTTGACTCCCCACAAGACAATGGCTTTGGAAAACATTGTGGAAATTGAAGAAATTGCTTGTGACAAGCAATTTCTTCATTTCCCACAATGTTTTCTATCCAAAATTTCACCTGAAATAGTTGACTGCAATATCAATGAATTTTGACCAGTCAAACATTTTGTTGTCTGGTACAGGGTCAAGAAAGCTAGATTTACCTTGTCCGAGAGTCCAGTATGAAATCCATCTAGCGCCTCTAGCACTCTCCCATCATCTGATTGGTTACACACAACTATAGCATACAGATTGGCACCCAACTCTCTGATGTCATCCTTTACAGCAAATACAAATGTCTGAAAAGGTTGTAATAGAAACATGCTAAGCAAGACCAATAATGCTATGATCATAAGGTATTGCTGCTGCTCAGTTATAATCCACAAAAGGATGGGTTGCAATAAGGGGTCAAAAAATAGATTTTCTTTCAATTTTGTGGATTGATAGGGTTACATAATATCTTTAATTTGTATGTGTAAAAAATCTGGTTTCGGCTTATTTTCCGAGATATGGGTAAATGAAGTGGGTGGGGTAAGATGGACTGAAACACAGTAGGGGTAATTCTAAGTCACTTATCTTTCTTATTTTTAGCCCAAGATGCGTGAAAATTTGTATGCAGGTTTTGTGATATATGCGTTAAACATTTATGGGCTTACATTTGATATTCCATGTATATCTTTTCTGAAATATTCATTCTTCTTTCTTTCGCCAAATTTCGCTATTTTTTAACGACCAACTTTACCAAACTATCTCCATACGTTTTACTTGAAACACGATTTTTATGAAACTTTACAGATGTATTATCCAGATATTAATGTAACTTTGTGTGAAATTTGAAAGAAAAGCGTTGGCCCGTTGTTGAGATATTTGACCTTGACCTTCAAAATAACATCAAATTCGGGAATGTCCGTTAAAACTACGCATTGTTGGGAAAATGGTTAGGGTTGAATGGCATGTGACAGCCCATTCATAAAAGAATGCATTTCACACATGATTGGGATTTTCATTGTATGATTTTACCGTTAAAATTGATATAATCAATATAATAAACTTGGTCACCTCTCAGAGTTACCCGGTCATTTCATCTAATGAAATCATTGATAGAGAGATATTTGTTTAAGGCCTGTCTATACATTTAACATTTTTTTCTTTTTGTTGATATTATATAACGTTTTATAAATATTTAGCTTGAGTTAATTAATTGTAAGCACATTTGGTCATTTAGTAAAATCATTCACAATGCGTCTTCTTTATATAACCACATAAGAAATACAATCTGAAAATGATTAGTTTTCTCCTAGCAAATTGATAATTCTTGTCCATCATGAGATGAGTGAATGAATATAAACTCTTAGACAATTCAAGTTGCATATAAAGCTTTGGTAGTTCTAGCAATCTTAACATAATGCTAATATTCAATTTCACTCACCTGTGGTAGTAATATTAATCACAGCGCTTTCCGCGTAGACATGTTTCATGTGCAATATTTAGTTTGATAAGAAAACTGAGAAGAAAAAAGAATTTCTTTTCTTTCCCATTCTTTCGAATGGGTTATACGATACAAAAAAAGTAAATATTGCTACAAAACTCATTAGGAACAATAAAAAGAAACCATGTTTCCAATCCTTATGAATAAAATTGGCGCTTTATCTATCACATTTTGGCATTTCCCGAGTTTTGAAGACATTTTGAAGGTCAAGGTCAAATATCTCAACAACGGGCCAACGCTTTTCTTTCAAATTTCACACAAAGTTACATTAATTTCTGTACAATATATCTGTAAAGTTTCATAGAAATCGGGTTTCAAATAAAACGTGTGGAGATAGTTTGGTAAAGTTGGTCGTTAAAAAATAGCGAAATTCTTCGAAAGAAAGAAGAATGAGTATTTCGGAAAAGATATACATGGAATATCAAATGTAAGCCCATAAATGTTTAACGCATATATCACAAAACCTGCATACAAATTTTCACGCATCTTGGGCTAAAAATAAGAAAGATATGCGACTTAGAATAACCCCTACTGTGTTTCAGTCCATCTTACCCCACCCATTTTATTTACCCATATCTCGAAAAATAAGCCGAAACAAAATTTTTTACACATACAAATTAAAGATATTATGTAACCCTATCAATCCACGAAATTTCAAGAAAATCTATTTTTTGACCCCTTATTGCAACCCATCCTTTAAAGTCAAGATGTGTTTTGAGTAATCAAGGATTTTTTTTGGTGTCTCAGGGGCTGTATTTCGGCCCCTTTCTCAATGGAATTTAGCTTACTTTTTTCCCAATCTGAAGAAAAAATTCCCAATGGTTACATCCCAGTTGGTCTAATCCCATTTCGTCTAATATATAAAAATATTGGATTAGACGAAAAATTCCCATTTCGTCTAATACTTTTCAGACCTTGTTTCATGTGCTAAAATACTTAAATAAAAAGAGTTTGTTAAACAATATAGATCTATAGGCCTAATACTTGCATAGATAAATATATATTAGACAAACTGATAAAAAATATTTTCAAAGAAAATGGAAATTTCTTGAAATAATTGTTTTAGACGAAATGGGAAATTTGAATTTTAGACCAAATGGGATTAGACCAACTGGGATGTCCCCTTCCCAATCACATTTTAGAAAAAATATCAATATTATCAAAACATCAGTAAAATTGCTTTTGTAAGTCATTTGAGAACAAGAGCCGTCACAGACGGATTATGCTCCCCGAATAAGTGTTTGTCACAAAATAAAAACTATCATACATTAAGCCCCCTTTTCCCACGACAGCCTTTTTGTACACACATTATTTATAAAATATGGTCTAGAACATCCTATTTATTACATAAGTACAAAATTTCATTAAATTCTGCCTATTAGATGAAGAGAAATTAGAGAAAAACTAATTTTTACACTAAGGCCCCTTTTTCCATGACGCAGCCTCAAATCAAGAAACGGAGAAAAAGGTCCCTAGGTATTATCCCAGGGAATTCACATGTGAAGTTTCATTGAATTTGGTCCAAGGGTTGCTGAGATCTGGCTGTGGACGGACGGACGGACGGACACACGGACGGACGGACGGACGGACGGACAGCCGAACGGACGGACGGACAGCATGGCGACTATATGCTCCCCCGAAATTTTTTCGGGGAGCATAAAAAAACTAAAGCTCTCTACTCAATATCCATATCAATATATTGATCTTTTCTGTTTATAAATGTATTTCACTTAATTTAACACCTTATAATTATGAGGTAAGTGTATAAATAATGTTTGAAAATTCCCAATTTCAGGGTATACACCGCTAATTTTCCCAATTTAAAAGGCCCCAGGGCCCCTTCCCAAAATTGCCAAAAAATTCCCTGGGGTTGCCAATACCCAGTAAAAACTTTGAAATTCGCATAAGATTTTGAGTTTGATATCCTCATTATCAGTCAGGCTGGTTACATTTCAACAAAACCTGAATGCCCTTGAAATGGCCCATGCTATATTTTCAGACAGACAGACAAACAAGAGTAAAACAATATGCCCCCATCTTTTGATCAAAAAGCTGCAGATGATACTTTCAAGTGAATGAAATTTCACATCTTTATGGTATTTCTGAGTAGAAAACATTGACAAATGAAGAAATTGCTAGTCAAAAGCATATTTTTTTCCATTTTCCAAGTGTCATTATGTAGAAATGAAATATATGACACTCACCTTTACAAATGACAAAGGAAATGTCTTGTCACAAGGAATATGCATGAAAGTATGAAAGCCTCTTCACTTATGGTTTAAAGTTATAGCTAATGCTATAGATTAATTTTTTGACAAATAAACAAGGAAAGACAGGGTAAAACTTATATCAATTCTGGGGCATTAAAATTAAAATAACAAGATTAAACCATTTCCCTATCAAACAGTAAAAAAATACCTTGAGCCAATTTAGTTGATCCAAGAATTGAGGAACAAGCTGTTCAGGGGCCATAGCAACAATTTCAAGCAAACAGTACATAGCCTCTGGACCTGAAAGTTATAAATAATTGATAATGTTAGAAAATGTTGATACTACAGTTGTATAATTACATAATTTTGTAATGTAGCCTCTGCCCTCTGACGAAAAAATGAATAGCATACAAAAATACAAGGGCCGTCGGAGACGGACAATGCTCCCCGAATAAGGCAGTGTCACAATAAATGTATGCCATGGAGAGCACTTTATTGTCAAGGGCATCTGATTTGCTACTCAAATATGAAATTTCATCAAATTCTGACCATTAGACTAGGAGAAATTAGGGAAAAACTGTATTTTACCTTAAGTCCCCTTTTCTCATGACGAGGCCTCAAATAAAAAAATCGGGAAAAGTACATCGGCATTATGTCATAGGGAGTTCACATGGTAAGTTTCATTTGATTTGGCCCAAGGGTTATGGAGAAATCACTTCGGACGGACGGAATGACGGACGGACGGACAGACAAAGCGGCGACTATATGCTCTCCCTTCGGGAAGCATAATTAAATTAAAGGGTAATATCATAGGCGTCTGATTCTTCTTTTTTACAAAACAACATCATTGAATGAATAGTTTTAGTTAAAACATTTTTCAAGTTATGAATGAAAAAAGAAATTATTCAAAATTTTAATTTTCCGTACTGTAATTTGTGCGAAAATTTATCTCCCTTGTAAATTACTTGTAAATTACTTCCCTTAGGTCATATTTTATATTCATATGACTGGGGCAATTGATCGGTCACGTGACTAGTGACGTTTTTTTCGAAGTAGAATATGACACTGAATTTCAGCAATATAAGTTTGGTTTATTAGGGGTTTACGCCGTTTTCAACTACTATCTCGTAATGAAGTGATCATACTAGAGTAAACGGAGGACAAGCATGAAATGATTGAAATAATATCATATTTTTTTTGGAAAAATGAAGGAACGAATGGGGTTTTTGTGCAACCTAGAAAATATTGAAAAGAAAATTGCAAAATTTAACATGCTCACCATCACATCACCATTTTGATACGATTTCCTCACTAATTAGCAAAAACCATGATATCCGATCATTTTGATACGATTTCCTCACTAATTAGCAAAAACCATGATATCCGATCACTCGATTGTCGATAAATGACGCAAATTCAAACACATATCATTGTGGGACGGACGACTTTTTTTCAATTCTTTCAACTTTCGCCGTCCAGTGATGGGTTAATAAGATGACACGATGTCGTCGAAAATCTAGTTGATCGTATGACATTGACCAATTTTACATCAGTCAATTACTTTAGACATCATCAAATTTTATTCCATAATCAAGGAAATCAATTCCATTGTTCGTTACTAAGTGTGAAAAACAGATTAGTCAAACGGTCTTAAAAAAGAATTTGATGACTTCTTAAAAATTAGTATTTGATTTTCGGTGACGTTTTCATTTGAATTGACAATTAATCAGGATTTCATTCAACGATATCGCTTTAACCCATTCCATCACAATGACTTCCGCCCTCAAAAAAAGGTTGTGGAAAACATCGTGAGAAATGAAGAAATTGCTTGTCTTGCATTTCCCACAATGTTTTCTACCTCCACCACACACAAAATTAAATAGAAATAATAACAATAATTCTCTTGAAATTGTTGTCTGCAACAACTTTGATTTCAGACGAGACCAGAGTATTTTTTGCCGTTTGGATATGGGTTAATGCTTTCCACAACTACAATGTTTTAGAGGTTTCCAATTTCGAAGCTACAGAAGATCAATTTGATATTGATAAAGAGAGAATTTATTTGCAATATAGCGAGGAGATTCGAATTGTTGAATCAAAAAGGGAAAACTATGATCGTTTTATAATTGGTTTTCACCGGATCAAATGTTTTAGAAAAGGGCAATATAATTTTGAAAACTACTTCCAATAATTGATGTACTGAGTAAAGGGAGCGAATATACATGTGTTTTATGACATCTTTGACACCCGCGTGTTTATTGACCAGTATCTTACACCTGTTTTTGTAATTAATCAGCTCATTATGTAATAAGGTGTTTATTTCCAATTAATGTATGTAAAGAAAGTCTATTAATGCTATTTTCGATTTTAATCATTTTTTCAAAAATGATCCTTTTATTTTCGATGACACAAGGAAACAAAAAAATAAATAAATAAATAAATAAATAAACGAATAAAAATAAGAGAGAAAAGGATTAGATGCTGAGGTCACCATTTTCTCCTAACCTTTTAGCAATACTTTGATATCTCATGATAATTAAAAAATTGCCCAAACAATCCTTAATTTAATCGCCTGCAACTCATATTGATACAATATTAAATATATCAAAACTGTTCGATAAATGCCTAAAACGATCTCATGCGCTCTCAACTCTTTCCCAAATAGCACAAATTTAGAGTTCAATTTTAACAGCCGCTGCAGATAACAAAGGGATGATGATAAAATGGAGGTTCTCTATATGTTGCAGAAAATATTGAGACAAAAGGTGATCACGTCGATTATCAGCATTTTCATCTTTGTCTCAATGTTTTTACCAAGCCTTTTTGAGCGTCAATACTAGGATTTGTTAAATGAAAAATTTATAGGAAAACCAACACACATAGATTGTATTTCTCTTCCACTTCATTTTTTTTTTCACTCACGAGATAATGGCTTCGGCAAACATCATGGTAAAAGAAGAAATTGATTTAGACAGGCAATTTCTTCCTTTATACAATGTTTTCTACCCAAAGAGACAAAAAGTAAATACCATTCACTTGCAATTTTCGTCTGCAACATCTTTGAATTTAGACCAGCCAATTCTTAGCCTTTGCCTTGGTAGTGGGTTAGATGAAACCCTGTGAATTGAAACAATGCCTGTTTCGAACGACAGAGAATATCGCATTTTTATTTAGGAGCAGCACTCATGAACACGCAATCTTGATAATTATGTTTTAGCACTGCATTTGGATAAAAATTTGTTTGTCATAAAAATTTGCATAATCTTTGAATGACCTGACGGTACAAATTAAGTAGAAGTTGTACGGTCCTGGTTCAATCTCAGAATCCACTTTCATTTTCAATTTGATTTCCTCGGAAAAGCAACTATATACTACATGTACATGTATAATGTTTTATGTGTTACTAAGTTAACATTGCAATCGTAAGTTACACACAACAGGATTTTGAAGCGATATTCCCATAAACCTTTATATCAGACAACTCGATTATCGATATATGACGCAGTTGTCAATGTAGACAGGTTCGACTATTTCGTATCCAAGGATACAAAATCCAAGGGAAGTAATTGATGCGGCATATTTTGTGTATTGGTAAAATCGATAATTTGGCTGCTGGTTTGCAATGCGTTAATGCTTTCCCTCGCATAATGACTTTTTTGTATTGTTTTTTAAACCATTTCCGAGCCATTTATAAGGATGAACTGCGAACTCGTAATTTTTTTGAGATTATCCTTTAATGAAATAGATATCTGCCTGAATATAATCAAATGATTATTGAAAGAAACATAAATCCCGGTACAGGCAAATCCAAATTGCAACTCCCATATAAATGGCGTTGTAATCCATATGAATGATATGAGCAATAATCTAAAAAACAGGCCCTTATAGCGCTTAAGTCCACCTTGTTTCCAGATCATTCTGTGCCTATATTAAACCTTTCCCAAACAAGACCTGGTTTTGACGTCCCTTAAAGAAAAGGCTTGGGAAAACATTGAAACAAAAGAAGAAACTGCTGATTAACAGCAGTTTCTCCTTTTGTCTCAATATTTTCTATGTCATATTTGACACAAATCCTATCTTAAATAACATCCATTTTGTCATTTGTGGCAGTTTTTGAAGTGGATCACCCTAAAATTTTTATGTTTGAGAAAGGGTTAAGTCTGTATACAAAGAATGATCTGAATCTATGATCTAAAATGCCATAAGGGCCTTTTTTCATATCCTTGCTCATAAGTTGTCCATACCTCCTACAGTCTTAAGCAGCTGTTTGACCAGTCCAAGGTATGTCTGTATAGGTCCCTGTTCTGTCTTATTTTCCATCAACAATTTCTGTACATATTTTGATATCTGGGGTGCCTGCTCTTTCATGGCTGCATGGCTTTCCATGTCAGGTGTGAGTCCCGCACTGTACGCTAGACATTGTCGTAGATAGTAGAGGATTTCGCTGTATGCCACAGGATTAAATGGTAGACTTGTAGCTCCAGAGACATATTTGTAATTTGTGTTAATTCTGATGTCCGCCTGCAAAACAATATGATAGGATTTATCCTTACGCAAACAACAAGATTTTTGGGTGGTCCTATTTCATTTGAAAGCTGAAACAGATGACAAAATGATCCTGAGTAAGAAATTTTCACCTCTCCAATTTACCAACCTTTTTCCATTGGTGTTTTCAAAACTAGAGCTAATTTTGAAGAAGGTTATAATCTTTTAAAAGTTCTACAAAGGATTTCATTAAGAGGCAGGGGCTGGAATTTTACCCATCTATTGAGACAAATTTAAAATAAATGTACAGTATTGGGTCGAAAACATAGGAAATGTCCCCCTTTCTTTTGCCTTGACTTCCAAAAGGCTGACAAATTACTGAAGCCACTACAACCACGATGGTTATTCACGTGACTAAGAATTTCAGAAAATTGACAGTACAGTGGAATCCGCTTAATTGCAATGTCCATATGTCAGGGGAAATATTGCAATTAACCGAAATTTCGATTAACCGGCATTTCTATTTTTAGCCTGGAAGTATGTTACATTCGATGATGCAGAGGCCAAAACCATTCATGAAGACCCTGGATTGTCTCGATTGCTATATTCATTGATTTAAAAACATTTTGTAAATAAAAACTGTTTTAAACTTTAGACTTTGAAATTGTTATTTTATTAAATTACCCCGTCATCGGTATCCAGAAAGCTGTAGCGGCATAAGTAAGTCGGTCTGATTTCGGCTTTGTTTACATATTCATTACTACACGTGGCATATGCATGTACACATTATGCATTTGGTTTATTGTGCGGCGGACTTTGCTTCAGCAAACTCGACCAGTTGGATAATCTAACCCAAATTATATGGTTTCAAACGAACTGCGCGTTCGTAATTTTCAACACACTGAGTTTACACGCGTGAAAGCCAATAAATGACGTCATTTGACTTTCCCAACAGTTCTTGGCTATTTCCGTTCTCCGAAGATCGGCCGAGAGATGGTCGTTAAAAATCGGAACTTCTCTCGGTCAACCTACGATTAGATTACACGTTACGGAAATAGCCGAGTGTCATAACATGAATGTCGTAACTACTGCTTAAAAAAGTTGTAGTTACAATATTTTCAACCGTAAGTGTCTATTCATTATCGCATAGGTGTTGATATGGCTTCGCGTGGACTTGACACTTCTTTGTTTATCTGTCAGAGGATTAAATGCGCGGGTTTACCTACAAAAGAAAGCTAAGTTAGATAAAATTGTTACAAGTTTAGTCGATTCTTCCCCCAAAATGATGGAAAATAGTTTTAATAACCGGAGGCAAATGCCGATCGTGCATTATTTTCATTGCAAATAAGCGGGATTTTCTATTAAACGAGACCCGATTATCCGATAAAATTTACCTTGTTTACATAGGAAATGGTTTTGTGCAGGACAAGTAATTGCTAATAAACAGAAATCCCTAATAACCGTCTTGCGATTAAGTGGATTCCACTGTATTTTTGTCAATACCTGACCAATTTGAATTCGGTTTGAAGCAGAGAAGTTGGGAAAATGTCAGAAATAAGCTGTATGTGGTTAATTTTGGAAAATCAACTGATGAAAAAGTTATTGAAGATAAACCAAAATTTTGGTTTATCTTCAATAACTTTATCATCAGTTGATTCTTAAAAATCCAACACGCTCATCTAATGCGTGACATCTGTCAACCTTCTTTGCTTCAAACCGAATTCAAATTGGTCCCGCATTAACACAAGAGCTGTCCGAAGACAGCGCGCTCGACTTTCTAAGTTGCTTAGTATAAAGGGGGCATAACTCCAAATACAGTGGAGCCAGGGTCATGGGCCCTCGTAGTAAGGTAGAGGGTGTGATGGTGAATAAGTATTCCAAGTTTGGGTTGAATCCCTTTGATAGTATGGAAGTTATTGATGTTTGAAAAAACTTAAACCTTTGTTGCAACGCCAAAGATGACGCCAACGCTGCAACTGGGTGACAGTATAAGCTCTTATTTTCTTCGAAAAGTCGAGCTAAAAATTATTGAAGATTTTCTGAAATTGTTGCATCACATGATTATCCACCGTGACATCTCCACTCACCTTTTCTTTTATATAGAGAGTCATTCCAGCAAACTTTGGCATCAATGTTGCATCATCTTTCACCTCTGATTCCTTAATCATCACATGTGGACTCTTGGCTGTAGGCTTCAATCCCTTCAGGGCTTCAATGCGGATGTCTTCTTTCCTGAATATAAAAAGAATGACACAGATCTATAAGAGCAAGAGTTGTCCCCGGATAACGTAGATCACCTATACGAGAGCTTGTCACACAAAAGGAATATAAGGTCAAAGTCACTAGGTCAAAGGTCATGGTCTCAAGGTCATGGCATGACATATCAATATGTGAAATATCAAGGCTCTATTTGTAATAGTGCATGAGATATAGGCCAGGTTAAAGTTTTTTAAAAGTATGTCAAACTCCAAGGTCAATGTCACTAGGTTATAGTCCTAATTGAAAGGTCTTGGCAGGAGGTATCCATGTGTGAAGTATCAAGGCTGCATCTCTGATAGTGCCTGAGATAAAGGCCAGATGAAAGATTTTGAAGAAGCGACGCTGACGCCGACACAGCACCGACACTAGGGCTGTGACATTAGCTCACTGGACATAAAGTCTCGGCTCGCTTAAAATTTGTACTATTCAGTAAATTCCTGTACCATTAAAGTCTGGATTTGTACTCAAAAATCCTCAGTAAAGACAAGTAAGAATTTGTCCTTTTTCCTATATTTTTTTAACTTCTAACATTGCTATACTTGACATTTTTGGTCGAGGCCTTTTTTAATTATTCTATACATAATATGTGATGTATTGAAAACTTTTTTATGCATTAACAATGTCAAATAACATGTTTCCTGGTTGCTTATCATTTTCAGAGTCCAGCAAAACACTTATACATCCTCCTGCCTTAAAACTCTCCCAAACAAGAACTGAATGTGACATCCCTGGTGGAATAGGCTTGGGAAATCATTGCAACAAAAGAAGAAACTGCTGATGACCAGCAGTTTCTCCTTTTGTCTCAATATTTTCTATGCTATATTTCACTCAAATTCTATCTTTAATAACGTCTATTTTGTCATTTGTGGCAGTTTCTGAAGTGGATCACCCTAAAATTCTGTCCTTTGGGAAAGAGTTAAACACAAAGGTTTAAGATATTTCTTGGGTCACTGCGAAATCTCTGAAATGCCCGTGAAAACTAAGGACTATCCTTATACATGTACTTACGAATCCCCACAAGCCAACAGCAGAATGTATCTAGAAGGAATGTTGTCAGAAGTGAAAACTCTGTCTGCATATTGGACGGCCATCATTCTAGCTTGAGGCTCCTCCTGAAAGTTGGGGTAACAGATTTAAAAGTAAGTATTGTACATCTACACAGATTTGAAAATATGACAACTGAGTAGAAAGTTATGGAATCTCATCTTATTTTTTTAACCTTTTTCTGAAGACTAAATAAAGACAAAGATAAGCGCTACATAAGCTGGGGGACAGCTGCATCATCTTAATACTAGGGTGGTCCAATTTGAAAGCAGCTTCAGACGACAAAATAAGTTGTATCAAAAGGAGATTATGTGTATTTTAAAGCCAAGAAAATATTGAGACAAAAGGAGAAAATGCTGATTATCAGCATTTTCTTCTTTTGTCTCAATGTTTTCTAAAGCCTTTTCTAATAGAGACGTCAAAACCCGGTCTTGTTTGGGAAAGGGTTAATTCAACAAGAGTTGTCCGCGGACAACGTAGCTAGCCTATACGAGAGCTTGTCGCAAAAAAGGAGTCCAAGGTCAAAGTTCAAGGTCACTAGGTCCAAGGTCATTGTCTCTAGGTCACTAGGTCCAAGGTCATTGTCTCTAGGTCAAGGTCATGCCATGAGGTATCCATATGTTAAATATCAAGGCTCTATCTATAACAGTGCATGTGATATAGGCCAGGTTTAAGTTTTTTAAAAGTAGGTCAAACTCCAAGGTCAATGTCATAGGTCATGGTCCCAAACGAAAGATCTTGTCGAGAAGTATCCATGCGTGAAATATCAAGGCTGTATCTCTAATAGTGCCTGAGATATAGGCCTGGCTAAAGTTTTTGAAGACGCGACTCAGACGCTGACGCGACACTAGGCCTGTGACATTAGCTCCCCGGACATAAAGTCCCGGCTCGCTAAAAAGAATTTCAAAAACGTTGAAAAAAGAATATGAAACCTTGTCAATCATCTCCATGAGTAGAGCTTCCATGGTTATTCTGTAGGACTCATTCCCTTCTGCATTATACAGATCTCTAAATGCATTAGCCATCAGAGAGAGGGCCTCTTGTACTGCTAGCCTCATTTCTGCATCAACCTACGATGTACAAAAAGAGCGGTTTATTTCACTTTGTAGTTGGGAAAGGGACCTTACTGCTGGTATAACAAATTATTCCTGAGATTTGCCCATTTTTCGTTACTCTAATCCTGACCCTTACCCTGACCCCAACACTAACCCTTTCATCCTAAGATCAAATGGCATGTTTTATTAGTTCGTGAATATTCATAATCCCTGTAACTGGGGCTCATTTTCTCACTACCATGTTTTTATACCTATAAATGCCAAGATAATTTCACAGGTAGACATAGCAAATACACAAGAGAACATTCAGTTTTAAATAGGATCCATTGATATTTCAGCAGTAATGAAAATTTAACCCTTTCCCAAACAAAACCTGGTTTTAACGTCCCTAATAGAAAAGGCTTGGGAAAACATTGAAACAAAAGAAGAAACTGCTGATAACCAGCAGTTTCTCCTTTTGTCTCAATATTTTCTATGTCACATTTTACACATATTCTATATTTAAAAACTCTCAATTTGTCATTTGTGGCAGTTTTTGAAGTGGATTGCTTTAAAAATTTGCTGTTTGGGAAAGGGTTAATAAGGTTTTTTTTTTTTGTTGTTTGTTATCAAGCTGGATTTAGACTTACTTGACTCATGACATGGAAGAAGATCTGTACAAGTGTTACATTGGTCTTCACTAACTGTGGAAATCTGTTGACAAGTTTGCCCATTGCCACGTATGAGAGACTCAACACCTTAGGATCCTGTGGGAGAGACAATGTAAGTAACTTATCAAGTGTCAAAAGCATTCTAATTTCATAATTTTGAACCATTGGTTATGAAGATTGATTGTAATTTACATCCTACTCAACAGCTAAGGTCATTTAGCAATGGATCCTCTGTTAGTTAAACATGCTAAAGCGCTATGATTCTTGTGCATGACAATTCCCCTAAATGAGATCTGCCTGACCAGATACCAAATTTTCTTTAACCCTTTCCCAAACAAGACCTGCTTTTGACGCCTATGATAGAACTTGCTTGGGAAAACATTGAGGCTATAAAAGAAATTGCTGATAATTTCTCCTTTTGCCTCAATATTTTCTGTGCTATAATGTATGCAAATCCCATCTTTATCAACACCTATTTTATCATACAAAGAAACTTAAACACGAGAACAGCCCCAATTTTTGCTGTTAGAAAAAGGGTTAACGGGTGAGCAAACATTTATAATTTGAACATTAAACTAAAGAATGCATACCTCCTTTCCTTCTCTAAGAAGCTGTATAAGTTTCTGTTGAATTAAAGGACTGATTGGGTAGAACTTGTCATCTGTACAACTGGAATTATAAAAGAGCTACATATTATGTTCAATCTTAAAATAGCATACAGCAGGGCTACAGATAGGAGTAGGTATTGGCTTTTCAAAATGCAAAATTTTATTTATCATTTATCAAACCCTTTGTTGTAGGTACTCATTTGAATCGTCTCATTGAAATGAGTACCCACAAAATACGGTTTGGATTTAAAATAAAGAATTTAGAAAGACTTTATCTCCTCTTATCTGTTGTTTTGCTACCTCTTTTCCTTCTCTAAAAAGCTGTATAAGTTTCTGTTGAATTAAAGGACTGATTGGGTAGAACTTGTCATCTGTACAACTGAAAGTCAAAAATATGAACATCACTGGTTTTTGTCTTTTAACCCATTACCATACAGTGACTCCTTTTGACTCTCCACAAGATAACGGCTTTGGAAAACATCGTGGAAAATGAAGAAATTGCTTGTGACAAGCAATTTCTTCATTTCCCACAATGTTTTCTATGTAAAAAGACCAAAAATGTAAAATTTCTTTCACTTGAAATTGTTGTCTGCAACATCTCTGAATTTGGACTAGTCTAAAATTCTGTCGTCTGGTAATGGGTTAACATACGACAAATTCACTCAATTGCCTCATTCAACCAATTTCTATATAAAAAATTAACCTGATGGCAATTGGTAGGACAAATTGAAGTTACATTAACTATTTTCATTCATTATTTGACCTGTTACAGGCATAATTTTTAGAACAATGGGATGCTGTAAGAGAGCAGTATAGATTCAAAATCTCTTCTGAAAGGCATAATTTTGATGGTCTTAACAGAAAAGACTTTCTCCTTTTGCCTCAATACTTCCTCAACTGTACACAAATTACCTTATGATATCTGTTTAGCAGTCTGCAGGAGTTTTCAAACTGTAAAAGCCCTACTTTTCACAGTATGGGACCCATATTTCCCACATCTGATCTCATTTGTATGACTGTTTGACCTACCTCAAGCACATATGATGTATAAACTGTACAGCATATACCTTCAGCTTGATGTTTGTAGATTCTCCATAAAGACAGCCAAATATCACCTACAAATACGGAACTTAATAGATTAACCCTTTCCAAAACACCAAAAATTTTGACTACTCCAATCCAAAACTTGCTGCATAGACTTTGTGGATGTTATTAAAGAAAGGATTTGTGTATAATGGTTATAAGCATTTTCTTCTTTTGTCTCAATGATTTCCCAAACCTAATATATACAGACAACAATAAATTTATAAATCTATAATTTGGCTCTTAATTCCTCTACTGTTTCTTAATTTCCCACAATGTTTTCAACCCAAAATAACAAAAACAATACCTTTAAAGTTTAAGGAATGTTGGAAATTCTTGTTACAAATTTTAGGTGAGTATGCATTATTAAAACATACCTGTATATTGAATGAAGGGGAATGAGTTAGCTGATTCTCTGGTTTTAAGAAAGTATGGGAAGATCTTCAGTCTAATCCTATTGCGGTATGAGGTTACACATTTTAGATGAGTATGCACGATAAAAACATACCTGTATGTTGAAGGGGAATGAGTTAGCTGATTCTCTAGCTTTAAGAAAGTACGGGAAGATCTTCAGTCTAATTCTGGTACAGGCTGGTACTCGCTTCTGTTCTGGTTTCAGGCTGGTCTGGATACATTTGGAGGAAATGAATAAATATTAAAGATCTTATTCTTGTATTAGTTAATATCAAAGTTTATTGATAGATGTTTAATGCCATGTTCAACATTTTTTTATGTCATTTTACAGTTGCTTTTGCACCTATTCATGCTTTTCTGGTATTTTTCGCACAAAAGCAAACAAAACATCCAATCCAATCCCAGCCACAAAATGCTGGCTCATATATTTCAATGATTCACATCTATTGGTGAAAGACCAATGACATTTTGTCAAATGTGTATAAGGATATTGGACCTTATTGGAAGGGTCAGGTTCCAACTCATGATACCTTGATGTATAGACAACTGATTTGATTTATTGGGGTTTTCAGCTGCTATAGTCATATGGCGGCAGCATACTACCACAATATCCAAGCTTTTAGCTGCTCCCTCAAATAGATGATTCACACCATTTGGTGAGAGGCAAATGACATTTGTCGAAATGGACACAGTATAGACAAACAAAATATCTGGTCTCGGCAATAGAGACATCAAGGGTCATCCTTAATTTGGTAAAGGATTAACTTACCTGCCCTTGTAACTGTACAGTTCCCAGAAATATTGTAAACAGTTTATTTAGAATGGATGGCTTGTTCATATCCACCGAACTGAAAATATATGGATAAGGTTGATTTGTCAAAATTGGATCATGGGTTTTACATCGCTTTAAACAATGCTTCAATTATTTCATGAAGAAAATACTTTCCAAGTACTAGTGTCATGGTACTAGTCTGGGGGCTCTAATTTTTCTTGCCCAACTACATAGCTATATGACCAATGATGCAAGCAGAACTTAAACCAATGACCTCAATATTACAAGTCACTGAGCCAAACAGGAACAGAGCTATAGACAAGAGGGGGCTTAAGGCTTTTTAAAACAAAATATTTTATTCATCATTCATAAATTCCTATGTTGTGGGTACTCATTGGAATAGCCTTGACGAGACGATTCCAATGAGTACCAACATCTGGTTTGGTTTTCAAATAACAATTTATGAATGTATTGACCCTCTCTTATCCATTGCTCTGCAGGACCCTTACAAAAGTGGACAAAAAAAAGATATATTCATTCAAGTTCAATCCAGGCTTAATTGTACATTGCTAAAAGATACTGAAATCAGAGGTACAGAGTTCTATAATATTTTTCATATACTTTTCATCAGAAACTCATGTTCAGCATAAATTTACAACCATTCAGGAGAAGGTGTTAAAGTTTGTCAAGAAAAACACCTTACATGTACCCTTTTGCATACAAAAGTTAACCCATTACCAGACGACACAATTTTTGACTGCTCTAATTTAAAAGATGTTGCTGACGACAAAATCAAGTTGATGAAAATTTAAAAATCTTTCCATTTCGGGCCGGAAAACATTGTGGTAAATGAAGAAATTGCTTGTCACAAGCAATTTCTTCATTTTTCACAATGTTTTCCCAATCCTTTTCTTGTGAGGTAGTCAAAAGGCGTCACTGTGCAGTAATGGGGTGAGACAGTGCCATTCTGAATTCAATTTGACAGGGTTGCCACGAGTCAGAGAAAATAAAATTCCCTGACAATTCCCTCACATTTCCCTGACAAAATTGGAAAATTCCCCGACATTTTTCATCGCGGTAATTTCGCGGTAACTCGCAAAGTCTTGAGACAATTTTCAAAGGTGATGTTGAAATCATTCATTATATGGCAATGCATCTTATTTTTTCAAAATTCCCTGACAATTCCCTGACATTTGCCAATATTTTCAAATTTCCCTGACAGTTCACAAAATTCCATGACAATTCCCTGACCTTGAAAAAATTTAAATTTCCCTGACTTTTCCCTGACGTGTGGCAACCCTGTTTGATTTTATTGGGGTTTTACGCCATTTTCAACTGCTATGGTCATATCGCTGCGGCTTGAGCACCTAGCCATAGGTTCCTGGTATTTCTCTCACCAGTACCATCACAATATCCAAACCTAGCCTCCAGCTGCTTTATCACATAGATGATTCACATCCATTGGTGAGAGACATATGAATTTTGTCAAATGTCAAAATGGATACTGGCCAAGCAGGGATTCGAACTTGCGACCCCTGGATTGACAGACTCCCGACGTAACCGACTGAGCTATCGGGACTCGGCTGCCATTCTGAATACTTACCCTAATATTCTTTTGAGCTCCATGTCTGCTGCAGTGGCCACACTGTGAAAATGGAGAAAGAAAACACATTTGAACGTTGCTATGAGATTTCAAACCAAAGTATTGTCTTAAAATCTTATGTCATTAATGTCACCATGGTACAGAGGGTTTCCTTATTATTGATATTTTATTGTTTATATATTTGTTATTCTATCTATTCACAAATTTATTTTAAGTTTTTGTTGTCGAATTACCCAGTTCATCTTGTTGTAATTGGGTGTAATTATCATTTAGAAATAAGAACTTGCAAAGTAGATATATTATCGATGGTGGGAAGTCAAAACCTCTTAATTACAGCTTGAATAAGCTGGGAGTTATCAGGTTTTGACTTCCCACCGACGTTATGATGCTTACAAGGTCACTTAGGTGACATAAGTTTTATCAGCAATTTCTCCTCTTGCCACAATATTTTCCAGGCAATAACATTTGTAATTTCTGCAATATCAATACATTTGTTTCTCTTCAGAAAGTTAGAAAGTGTTCAGAATTTTAGGGACTGCTTGACATTGAACCTTCTATTTTGAGCCAAGGTCGGCAAAAGAGTGTTCTCATCAGAGCAAGTAAAATCCCTGGTACATAAAAGCAAATTAATTTCAACAAACCTATGTCTTGTATCAGCTGCCCCCATGATATAATGACAGATCACATCATCCTCCGGGAACAAATCCGACCCTAGAAACTTAATGATGCCAAGTTTAACCTTCTCCAAGGTTTCAGGGTTGTAGGGTTCATCTCCCATTACCCTTCTGAATGAGGCGACGGAGAGACCAGGTGGTGCTGTCAATGATGCAGGGTCGCTAGGTGGCGCTGTTGCAGGTCGTCGGGGCTGTGCTTTCATCTCTAAGGCTTTAACATGGGATCTTAAAGCAGAAATAACATTAGCTGTCAAGGTTCCAGAACTGAAATTGGTACAAACACTTCTAGCATATAGTCCATGAGCCAGACAACTTTTTATTACCACTCGGAGGGAGTAATTCTTTTTGCACTTTCTGAGTAGTTTGATATGTGTAGATAACTAATTGGTATGATAGCAGTCCGAAATTGGTAGCTTATGCCGAGAAAATCACCACTTTCTGAACCCACCCATTTCTACCCTGTCAAAAATGAAAAAGTTGATGCGATTTCTTTCGGACGTGTATGATAATTTAAAAAGTTGTTCATGAATTTGTTCTTTGTCCAAACAATCTTTGGGAACTTAGTTTCAGTCTCATTTTATTAAAACTCAGTTATATGGTCTTTCTAGACTATAATTCAGAAAACAATATACCGGCCCCTTCGTCGAACGTAATACACGCATTTTTGTTTGACAATTTTTCACTTTTCGGAAGCCAAAATGCATCTTGCTACATATTAGCACTCACAAATATAATTTTTAATGTCTAGTAATTGATTCAAGCCCGATTCATGACACAAAAACCTTGGAAAGAGTCCCGAGAGACCAAAGAAAATATGGCCGATTCGTACCCTGAAATGTTCGTACCTACATTTAAATACGGATTCTCAGTGTTTCAAGCTGTTTAAGCTGGTCCTTATGCATTGCCAGTGTTCCCAGTTTATTCCGAAACTTTGTATAAAGCATTAGGTGGTCGTTTTGTGTACAAATATTAAGAATTCAGTCAAAATGGGATTTTACATTACTAAACAAAACTGATATCACATGCACGTTTAAAATTTAAAACTTAATTTAACAATGAACAACTGATTTAAAATAAATTAGAAGTTCTACACTAGAAAATCATATATTTGTACTGAAATAGATACCATACAATTATATGAACTTTGTCGTTCGCAACCAAATTAATAGAATTTAGAGTGTAAATACAAGGCGACAAAATCTTATGCCAATACACCAACCTATATTTAACCTCATAATTGTGCATATTCAGAAAACAATATACCGGCCCCTTCGTCGAACGTAATACACGCATTTTTGTTTGACAATTTTTCACTTTTCGGAAGCCAAAATGCATCTTGCTACATATTAGCACTCACAAATATAATTTTTAATGTCTAGTAATTGATTCAAGCCCGATTCATGACACAAAAACCTTGGAAAGAGTCCCGAGAGACCAAAGAAAATATGGCCGATTCGTACCCTGAAATGTTCGTACCTACATTTAAATACGGATTCTCAGTGTTTCAAGCTGTTTAAGCTGGTCCTTATGCATTGCCAGTGTTCCCAGTTTATTCCGAAACTTTGTATAAAGCATTAGGTGGTCGTTTTGTGTACAAATATTAAGAATTCAGTCAAAATGGGATTTTACATTACTAAACAAAACTGATATCACATGCACGTTTAAAATTTAAAACTTAATTTAACAATGAACAACTGATTTAAAATAAATTAGAAGTTCTACACTAGAAAATCATATATTTGTACTGAAATAGATACCATACAATTATATGAACTTTGTCGTTCGCAACCAAATTAATAGAATTTAGAGTGTAAATACAAGGCGACAAAATCTTATGCCAATACACCAACCTATATTTAACCTCATAATTGTGCATTAAAATACTAACTAGATGCCGAAGGGCAACATGTCGAGCCCGCTCATTTTGAAGAAAGAAGACCATACCTATGTCTACAGCTGTCATTACAATGGCGTTGTAAAAGTGGGGACAAAATAAGTTGGAATGATGGGGATCATGGTGAGACAGTTTATTGTTCACAAAATATTACATGTCTATGTATTTATAACGAGATACCAGAATGGATTAATTTGAGTATACATATGTGACCCGTCACGCTAAAAGGGACCTTATGCTAAGTCCATAAAACCAAATTCCGAGAAATATACCAGACCAAGCAGAAGTCCATCCGATGTCGTATTTGGAAAACGAAAATATTGTAAGGTAGAGAAAACATTCTAGATTCAGAAAATACTTAAACGTGAAAAGTTTCGACCCTAGTCAGGCTGCGCGGACTGCGCAGACGGACTAGGGTCGATACTTTTCACAAATCCGATAAGGTCCCTTTTAGCGCGACGGGTCACATATAAGGAAAATAAGCCATGCCCCCTGGCACCCATTTTTTGTACGGATCGGAATAATTTGAACATTCTGAGAAGTACGTAAATTAGCTGCACGTAGCTGTACGTGGCCATGTTTTTTACGGATTGAGATAATTTGAACAATCTTGGTAGAGGGCCATCCAAAGAATATTTGTGCCAAATTAGTTTGAAATCTGGGCTGTAGTTTTGGAGGAGATGAATTTCAAAGTTTGACTATATACATAAAAAATCAACTCATTTTTTACATTTGACCTCAAAGTTTGACCTTGACCTTTCATCTTGGAATCTGGTTCTTGCACGCGACACTCCATCTTACTGAGCTTGACATTTGTGCCAAGTTATTTCTGAATCCCTCCATCCATGGTGAAGTTATGGCCCGGACAAGCAAAAATCATCTCATTTTTGACATTTGACCTCCAAGTTTGACCTTGACCTTTGAGCTTGGAATCTGGTTTTTGCACGCGACACTCCGCCTTACTGAGCTTGACATTTGTGCCAAGTTATTTCTGAATCCCTCCATCCATGGTGAAGTTATGGCCCGGACAAGCAAAAATCATCTCATTTTTGACATTTGACCTCCAAGTTTGACCTTGACCTTTGAGCTTGGAATCTGGTTCTTGCACGCGACACTCTGCCTTACTGAGCTTGACATTTGTGCCAAGTTATTTCTGAATCCCTCCATCCATGGTGAAGTTATGGCCCGGACAAGCAAAAATCATCTCATTTTTGACATTTGACCTCCAAGTTTGACCTTGACCTTTGAGCTTGGAATCTGGTTCTTGCACGCGACACTCTGCCTTACTGAGCTTGACATTTGTGCCAAGTTATTTCTGAATCCCTCCATCCATGGTGAAGTTATGGCCCGGACAAGCAAAAATCTTCTCATTTTTGACATTTGACCTCCAAGTTTGACCTTGACCTTTGAGCTTGGAATCTGGTTCTTGCACGCGACACTCCGCCTTACTGAGCTTGACATTTGTGCCAAGTTATTTCTGAATCCCTCCATCCATGGTGAAGTTATGGCCCGGACAAGCTCCATCCGGACGGACGCACGCACTAACGCACGCACGCACTAACGCACTAACGCACATACACCGAACCGCCATTGTGACAACTATGTCGAGCTCACCGCAAGCGGGCTCGACAAAAACCTCGTTGATTTATTTTTAAGTTTAGGCCTTAAACACCATTCTTTTGAGAAATGGGCATTCAAAGCAAGTATCATTTGCTTTGAATTATAGCCTGTGGTTGATATAATTAATTGATGATTTGTATTATATATAATACGTTTTACACATTTATATCATCTGGACACACTTAGTATGAGCGTATTCTTACGCAGATATTACATCTATTTCTTAAAAGATTAGAATACTGTAAAATGGGTATTTTTTCATTTTTCAAGAATAAGATTAAGATAAGGAAGTGAAAAAAGATATTTAGAGTGTACGCAGAGAATACATTTCTTTGTGAAATCTACGAACCGTCTATTTCTAATTTGTCTTAAATATATGACATTGTTTGTGATTTGATGCAAAAACCACAAAAACACAACAAAAACAAACAAACGTCTTGTATATTTTAAAAAGAGTGTACGTAGATGTATTATTTATTGTAATTTTATATTGAGTCTGAGTCTGGACATGTGAAAAGAAGAGCAGTTTTTAAGCCCAATGGTCGTATTACATTGTATCAAATCGCCGCCCATCTAAACGTCTCTCTGTCTGTCTGTAAGTAAATTATTGTCATCTCAGCTCTTCCTACATTAACTATAGAATACGATCTATAGTAATAGTGAGTCGTTGGTTTCTGAGGTACCTGTTAATGAATTTAATGCATTTACTATCACTGACAAGCCCTTTAGTATGTATAGTTCGTGTTTGACTTGAACATATAAAATATGTTATCTTTTTGTCTATTATATTGATTTGGCATGGATTTTAAAAAAGAGCACAGATAACATCTCTTCATCAACACAGCCTTTAAACTGTCTACAGTGAGAAATCTTAGACACCAAATAACGCTCCAATCTACCCTCTGTTTCATATTAATATTCATTATTATCATCACCACAAAAATATTCACAGCAAAGAGATTGCAAAATGGTTTTATAATAATGGTAGGACTGCTCAGGCAATAAACCTTCTGCATGATGAAGCATACAGGTAAATCTACAAGTAGATTTATCATATCTACGCACGTATTAATGAAATATCTCCCTAAGGATTATTTGTAGAGTTGCCCTCGTGATTTTGTTATCGCTAATTGTGTGATTTCCATTAGGGGACGGGGACAGAGAAAGAATGAAAGTCCTTTCGTTGTCCCCCAGTTTCATGTATAACTACATATTCCAATACGAGTGAGTTAACCTAAAGACATGTATATAAATTCTAAATTGAGATGCATTATTTAAAGTAGTACTGAAATAAACTTCAACATAATATTTTTTTTATTCTTCAAAAAGCATTTCGACTTGGTAGCTTGTATCAAGTGTTGCAAAATAAAGTATTTTTGCACAATAGCAAGAAAATGAAATGAAAAAACTCGACAGCGTTCTATGTTTCTGGGTCATTTGATAACGTTGACATGTCGACAATATCACGTGAGTGTTCGGACTTGTGCATATACTTACATCAACCCTGAAAATCGTGGGGAAAACAATTCTGATTTTGGTTCCAACTCCAAATAAAACTTTATTCATACAGTGAATATAACAACATATAATTTTAAAAACAAATTTATGAATGCTTGAAAAGGTCTTTCCCAGGTACAATCTGTCTAAATCTGCTATTCTTTTTCAAACGATTTTACTTTTTCAGAGTGATGTGCTCTTTCTAGTAACTATCTGTATAGCTTCGGTAAACGGCATTACAGACAGATTTGCTGATTGTGTACTTTGAACGCTTAGAACTATGTATGACCGAACATATGCTATCATAAATGAAACTAAGACTACTAATTATTTGGTTTTATCCTTCTCTAAGTAAGAAACTTTACAAAGAAATGAATGGTGGGATAAAAGAATTTTCGCAAGCACTTAACATTTCTGATAGCAATAACTATCAAGTGCTCAAGAATGACAAAAGTATTTCATTGCCATGTATTTCAGACGACATTTCCGCTCCTCGTTATCAACATGTCTTTAATTGTACTCGTCTAAATGATCAACAACATGAAGCTTTTTTTCAAGAATACGAATTGTTTCAATGCTTTACATAGGTAACTTTATATTGTCTTATTATAGGAATTCATGCATGGGTAGCCTTAAGTCTTTTTGAAAGGGTTGATCATGTGTGAAAGTAAAATCAAAGGTTGTAATTGCTGCCAAATGTCATGATACTGCATTTCAATAGTTTGCTTCGAATGCAAAACATCAGCTTTGCTTTCTTTGTATTATTTCTTTCACTTCATATCAATTTATTTCTGCAGTAGATATACACTGTAGAGAAACCCGTGTAGCGACTCTTGCTTTCTTAACTGTACGTTTTAATTCTGCATGATGCAATTTGACATTGTTATGCTGTATTGTAAATATCATTTTGTTTTCTAGCATCTGTTTAATTGGTATAACATATTCTAAGTTTAGCTTTATCATTTATTTTAACGTCATTTTTGTTTTTATTCTTTAGTAATTCCATTTAACTACATAATGTCATACATTGCTGGATTAGTATATTACGTCAAATAGCAACCGGCTTCATTTAATTATGTACGTAACTGTTACACTATTTTATTTCTTTGTCATTGACCAGTTCCGGGACAGTTTGGCTTCAAAAAGCTATTTTGTAACATTTTTCTTTGGGCAAAGATGTTTGGCAGTACTGCTGCCGTGTTGTTTGTGCTGTTTCCTTTTCCTCGAACCATTTCGTATATTGAGGTCAAGTACAGTGTATAACTAGACCATA
Source organism: Fragum sueziense (assembly GCA_963680895.1). Lineage (NCBI taxonomy): Eukaryota > Metazoa > Mollusca > Bivalvia > Cardiida > Cardiidae > Fragum > Fragum sueziense. The sequence continues at coordinate 30,289,903 of OY804594.1, read as the reverse complement.
CGTACACACGAATATGAAATTGAATTAAATAACACATAGCCAATATGTTTATCCGTGTTAACATAAGAATTACAAAGCCCCAACAGTTATATAATATTTTAGCATGTTTTATACCTGACAAAATGACAAACACAATTTCAAATTTTCCATACATTGCATTTGCTGTATAGTTCAAATAATACTTTGCGAAAAAATTGGTGTAATCACTCTCGCCTTAATTCCAAGATTCAGATAGAAAGTTTTTTCTTTCCAATAGATAAAACGGGAAAAGCAAGTGAACTGCTTGTAATCACATTAACTAAGGTATTTTTTCATAATGTGTTATGATATAGTTTTTGTATGCATTGTACAAATATACCATGAGAGCACTCCGTCTATCCTTCCACTGCAAATATTGAGTTTTAAGACAAAAAGAGGGAGGGGGCTTTTTAGGGGAACTCATTGTTTGCATAGGTTATATTTTTCCATTGAAATACATTTTATAGAAACATCACAATCGTATTTCTCTATAGAAATCATGTGTACGATATAGCCGTATTGACTCTTTGTTTGATACACTAATAGATGATCCACCGAGTTACGTTAAACACCAAATATAAATGGATAAAAACTTGTTTTGGCATAGGCTATCTGTCAGAAATATTTCATTAAAAAAATCCCACAATGTCATTCGCTCCAACTGATTTAGTTTTACAATTAAATTATTCCCCCCCCCCTTTGTCTTATTAAATTTCACGAGGAATTAGCTTTTCTGTGTACCTGTACTCTTTCAAATAATACATGGGTCTCTACATACTAGTATTTAGCATGGAACTATAGTTGGTATAAATACTTGTACTGTGTATGCTTTCGAGATTGGAAGTAATCGAACATTAAATGAAGAATTTACTTTTAATTATGGTGTCATGTTTTTTTTATTACTGATCTACAGTGATTAAAGAAATTATGCCAACAAAGTCAGAATTATTTTCGTATCCAGCCATTTTTGGTTACATCACAAACCACTTTGGCCCTGTTGTATAAACTTCGGTTTAGCGCTAACTAGTGGTTAAATACCTATTTTGACAACACAGTTAAATTTAACCAAAACAGATATTTAACCATTTAGTTAGCGCTAACCAATGTTTATACAACCTGGCCTTGGTATCTAATAAATAATGCATTTTAGACATTTTGTAGACTGCAGAATTTTCATTTATTGTATTTACAATAAATGTAAATTCTGTGATCAACAAAACATATAAAAGCATTATTTGTTGGATACCAAATGATTTATGATGTAACCAAAAATAGCTGGACACGAAAATCATGCTCGTATAATATAATCTGATAACTGTGCTAATCTAAAATTCATTTGGATAACAAATCTTGCTTTACTTGTCCAAACAGCAATATCCTTTGTTGTTTCTTTTTCTGAAAATTCGAGTGTAAGTAATAGTTCTCTGTGTACACTAGAATCACACAACAAATGACATTTAAGACAAATGTAAAACTTCTCAATATGCTTCTCCAGTCCTTATGTTCATTAAAATTTAAGAATTTTGCAAGAGATTTAATATAAAGGGTCGAACATAAGCTTGTTTTGTTTCATTAGAGATAAAAGGAAAAACGTGTGAATAAAGTGTACCCCTAAATATATGTTGGGTATAAGCTACCATTCTGACATTCATACAACGAAGAGACAATGTCCTTCTAATATATAGACAATTCAGAAATTGCATAAAGATACAAAACTGGCTTAATTTGTTCAATGTGCACTATTATTTGCTTTTTCCCTTGGAATTCGAGTCCCAAGTAAACAGTTCTCTGCGTACACTAAATGCATTAAACAAATGTCATTTTAGACTACTGCTAAACTTCCCAATGCATTGCCCCATCCTTAATCACGATTGATAATCAAGAGCTTTGCAAAAGTAGTAATGTTCAGGGCTAAACCAATGCATGTTTTGTTTCACCAGAGGACAGGAGAAAATTTTGTGAGTAATGGGTATCCTTTAAAACAAGTGCTTTCTGGGGCATAAGCTACCATACTGACATTGATATCATAGCCAAACACAGCCCGTATATATTAGGCAAATAAAAGAGTGCAAACAGATTTGAAAATTGCTTTATTTGTCCAAAAAGCACTATTATTTGCCAATTTTCCTTTAGAATTCGAGTCCAAGTACGAGGTTCTCTGTGTACACTAAAAGAATGCGATAGATGACATTTTAGACCACTATAAACCCTCTCAATGTGCTGCCCTATCCTTTATCCCAATTATAAACCAGAAATTTTGCAAAAAGAGTAATGTTCGGGGCTGAACCAATGCATATTTTATTTCGTCAGAAATCAGAAGAAAAATATGTGAGTAAAGGGTACATCGGAAAACAAGGGTTTTTCGAGGCATAAGCTACCATTCTGGCATTGCTATCATACTGAAACATAAAGTATAGATATCAGACTAATCAAAAAGTGCAAAAAGATTTACTCCCTCCGAGTGGTAATAATCGGCCAAAATTCGGGTCCTGGCTCATGGACTAATATAAATCTATATGAGTTTTAAGACATTAATAAATGAAAATATACTATCTTACTCTTTTAATTTTATGAATCAAAGTGAAACAAGAGCTGTCACCGTAAGATGACAATGCCCCCGACACCGCTTTGATTTTAAATTATGGCAAATCTATGTTCAAGGTCAAGGTCATCCAGGGGTCAAGGTCACCAAAGTATGTGCCTACAGAAAGGTAATGTACCAAGGGATGTTGTGGTAAAGTATGAAGCGAATATGTTAAGTAATAAGGAAGTTATGGCCAATGTTAAAGTTTTTGGACGGAATGACGGACAGACGGACGGACAGACAGACGGACAGACAAGTCAAATTTATGATGCCTCCCTATCGGGGGCATAAAAACTGGCTTTGAAGTTTGCATTGCAGTCAATGGGAAAATATCTGTTTTGTCAATATTTTCAAAATCTTTTCAAAATCAGACCAATTTTCCAAAATATTTAAATGTTACACCATTTCTATCTTTATGAACATCTAATTAGTCGTCTCCAGCAGTATTTGAATTTAACCCATTACCAAACGACAAAATTTTATACTTTTCCAATTTCAAAAATGTTGCAGACAACAATTTAAAGTGAATGAAATTTTGCATTTTTTGTGTTTTTGTTTAGAAAACATTGTGTGAAATGAAGAAATTGCTTGTCACAAGCAATTTCTTCATTTTCCACATTGTTTTCCGAAGCAATTTTCTTGTAGGGAGTCAAAAAGAGTGACTGTGTGGTAATGGGTTAACTACCCTAAAATTTTGTCATTTGGCAAAGGGTTAAAAAACTAAATCAACTCACCCATAAGGGACTATCAATAGATCCAGCATGTACTCTAGAAGCAGCTTGGTTATTTTCTCGTTTTCAACAAATTTGAACTTTTCTCTCCTCTGCTCCATACTCTGTGGAAACTTCACCTGATCTAGGACTGGAATTATCAGCTGTAACAAGCTACAAATATATAAATGAATCTTGAATGAAATTTTCAAAATAATAAAAAGAATGGGAAATTGTCTCACAAGATATGCCCTCCATATTGTGAAAGATGAAAAACAGATCTATCCAACCAGCTTTATGATCATAAACCCTATCCAATCTAGAAAGTTTGGAATAAACAATTATTCATATTGACATAATTTCATACAAATTCTACTTTAATCAACACCCATTTTTGTAGTATTGCTGTCTACACTAGCAGTCTGATTCTACAGCAGCTTTCAAATTGGAAGAGTCAAACTCTTTGTTGTTTGGGAAAGAGTTAAGGCATTACCAGAAAGCAAAATTTTAGACTGGTCCAAATTCAAAGGTGTAGCAAACAACAATTTCCTGTAAATGAAATTTCATATCTTTTTGTCTTTCTGTGTTTGCTACAAGCAATATCTTCATTTTAAATGATGCTTTCCAATGCCTTTATGTGTATGGCATCAAAATGTGTCACCATGTGGTAATGGGGTAAATAGTCAGAATGGCACCTACTTATCCTGATGACTTGCTGAATGTCCATCTAAGCAAGAAATCAGTTTGGGAATGAGTTCCACCTGCTGCTCTGTAGGGAGACGAGGGAATCCCATCTTGATGTAGATTATACTGAAATTCTGAAATTATAACAAAGAAGCAGCATATAAGACTTTTTAGCAATACATGCTTAGGTTAAGAATGTTTTACAAACCTTTCTTAAACAATAGATCTACCTAATTCCCTGATACTAAGAGAGGAAGATTCCGATCGAGACTGGGCAGCCAGGCCCCACCCTCGACACAAGACTAATCAAAGGCCTGGATAATCAAAACAGGATGATGATGATGATGATAAGTCCCTACACAGAATGATTTTGGAAGAATTAAGAGAAAAGCAGTTATTACTAACTTACTGAACCTGTGAATGACAAAGGAAAGCATTGGGCCTATCTCCTGGTTTTCTTTCTTTGTAAACCCTTTCCCAAACAACAAACAAGAGCTTCGCAAAGCGGCGCATATACGCCCGAGAGGGGCTTGTCAGTAAAATTTGCCATTTTTTCGATTCAAGGGCAGTTAATTCAAACATGAAAAGTTATCAAAAGCTTTTGTTTGCACAACAAGACACCATAGAGATTCATAGTGGCTAGTTTGATTAAATTCTGGTTGAAACTATAGGAGTTGCACACAGGAGAAAATGGACATTTTTGAGAAAATGGGCATTTTTTCTTAAATTCAAGGGCAGATAATTCAAGAACGAAAACAGTTATCTAAATTCCGTAAGCGGTGTGCACAACTAGACATCATGGAGATTCATTGTGGCAAGTTTGATCAAATTCTGATCAAAACTGTAGGAGGAGTTGCGCACACAAGAAAATGGGCATTTTTTTAATTCAAGGGCAGATAATTCAAGAACGAAAAGAGTTAATTAAATTCCGTAAGCGGGATGCACAACTAGACACCATGGAGATTCATTGTGGCAAGTTTGATCAAATTCCGATCAGAACTGTAGGAGGAGTTGCGCACACAAGAAATTGCTAACGGACGGACGGACGGACAGACAGACGGACGGACAGACGGACGGACGGACAGACAGACAGACGAGCGGGGCCATAACATAATACGACCCTTCGGGCGTATAAAAATTAGGGTGATCCATTTCAAAAACTGCAACAAATGAAAACAAGAGCCGTCACAGACGGATTATGCTCCCCGAATAAGTGTTTGTCACAAAATAAAAACTATCATACATTAAGCCCCCTTTTCCCATGACAGCTTTTTTGTACACACATTATTTATAGAATATGGTCTAGAACATCCTATTTATTATATGAGCACAAAATTTCATTAAATTCTGCCCATTAGATGAAGAAAAATAAGAGAAAAACTAATTTTTACACTAAGGCCCCTTTTTCCATGACGCAGCCTTAAATTTACAAACGGAGAATAAGGTCCCTAGGTATTGACCCAGGGATTGCACATGTGAAGTTTCATTGAATTTGGTCCAAGGGTTGCTGAGATATGGCTGTGGACGGACGGACGGACGGACACACGGACACACGGACGGACGGACGTACGGACGGACAGCGTGGCGACTATATGCTCCCCCGAAATTTTTTCGGGGAGCATAAAAATGGATGTTATAAAAGATAGGATTTGTGTCAAATATGGCACAGAAAATATTGAGACAAAAGGAGAAACTGCTGGTTATCAACAGTTTCTTCTTTTGTTTCAATGTTTTTCCAAGCCTTTTCCAGTAGGGACGTCAAAACCAGGTCTTGTTTGGGAGAGGGTTAATAAAACATGTTTATTTGTATTCCTTGGCTTTGCCTTTTCATCAACATCACATCTCATTATCATGAAATATTTTCAATATTCCAATTCTCCGATAAGTTTATCCCGGGTTAGTCAATAGAAAGCAATGATACATACAGTAACAATTGATGAAGATTTTGGATCAAGATACTGGTTCAGTAAATCATCAATAGGTAACTGGATCTTAGTTCTGCTCTTCAGTCTTTTGTTGACATGAACAAGAAGTTCCATAACCTGCAACAGAAAATTAAAATGATCATTCTCTAATAATCAATTTATAAGTTAAAACAATTAGATCATACCTACAGTTCAGATAAGAGGCAGCTGCTTATCCAGAATTTCTGTTAGGGGGATTCTAATATACAACTAGAGACTCAGAGGCTTGTTTTCTAATTATTTTATATTGCACAAATTTGACTGAATGTCTATTTTCTATATATACATAATAAAAAAAGTTTAGCAACAAAATGTAAATATCTGTAGTATCTAAAATAATTTTGTTTTAACATAAAATCAAACGTTTGCACAAATGATTATAGCTAGAGAACACAAACAGATGAATTTTATACCGCAATCGCGTGCGTCTCACACTCCAGGTGCGCATTTCCGGTTTTCATGTCTGCCATGTTATTCATGTGTATGGAGCATAGTTCTAGAAAACATTTATGTGTGAACGTAATTGTCTTTGCCCAGCATAAAAAGGGCCACTAAAAAGAATTTTCTGCAACGCTGTGGGACTACGCCATGGACTTACGTTAGAAGGACGTTATATCGCTAATGTGTTTCTACGTGGCAGAACCGGCTATAAAGATGTCTTTTTGAATTTTGCGCATCTCAAAGCATAAGTAACAATTTGAGGATGTTATGTGAGCCAATTTGTGTGGTTTGAGATAGTCCCGGTCAAGGATGTCGTAGAAAAAGGCCACGAGAAGATGACCGTCATAATTTCGTAACGTCACGGCAAAGATGTTCCTTATCAACACCAAAACTTCCGAGTGGCTTCCACAAGAATTTCAATATAGAGTATCCACACTTACCATCCGTGATCGTCTCCACAGATGAACGGTTACTAGACGTTGACCATACGTTGTAATTTCCCTGACGGTACACCATGAACGCACCAGACTTGACTGGTATAGAGTCCTAAATGCTTTAAGCCAAATTAAGCGTATACAACACTGATGAACTCCAATTATCATCCATTTCTTTCGGATTTGTTACCCATAGAGCACATACGGTGCATTTAAGGAAGACGTGTGCGTGATCGTACTGACGCGAATGACGTTCAATCTCTTGATAAAGTAGTGAATGTTGATACTGTGTACAAACAATTTAAGCGGATTAGAAAACTTTTCACTGCTGTTCTTGCTTGAAAATGGCCGCACAGTCGATACCGAATTCTATTGTAACTTTTTATTTTGACCCCTCACCTACGTCAAGACAACGTTTCTAACACAATATTTAACGTTACCACAAAGCGACCTTTGAATGTTGTGCGTAAATGCATATGCTAAAATGTATATAACGGTTGTGAAATAAATATCACAGAAAATACATTTTTTCAATTAACAAAGTCAGTGTTGCTAAACTTTTTTTACATGGTATATTTCTATTTAATAATCAGGCAAAAGAGGGGTTTGTTTGGACACGCCAAAACCCACTGAATCTATCACTGAAGTAATGAAATATTTAGACAACAGAAGACAAAAATGCTAGTTCAAAACCAACATTTTCGCCTATTGTTTAAATATTTTCCATGCTGTAATTACATTTAAATCCCATCATAATCAAAGATCTTTTTTGTCATCAATAGGTAAGTCTTTAACATCGAAATTTCCTTGCGGGAATGGTTAACTTTACCTTTTTCCTGATCCCCTCCTCTGTACTGTCTAGTTTCAGTATAACTGGTGGGAGAAATCGGGTCAATTCTTTCTCTAGTTGCTCATCGCTCTCCGCAGAACCAATTCTTAGGAATACTCTCTCAACAAGAGCTGGAAAAAAGGAAGTCAAATTATAATCCTTTTCCTTCACAATGACGCTTTTTGATGCCCTTCATGAAAAAATGCTGTGAAAAACATTGTAGAAAATGAAGAAATTGCTTGTGACAAGCAATTTCTTCATTATCCACAATGTTTTCTAACCCAAAAAGCAAACATTTTCAAAATTTCGCCAACTTGAAAATGTATTCTCCAACACTTCTAATTGGAGCAGAGTAAAATGTCTTGTTTGGTAATGTATTAAATATTGATAGAAATGGAGGCATTTCTGAATTGCTGACAATACACTGGTTTCTAACTAAAGTTTACTTTAACAAGTTTGTCAAAGATCAAATTTGTTAAAACCAGGTCTTGTTTGGGAAAGGGTTTATCAGTGACACAAGAAACCAGATGGATTAAAAAGATTGTTACTATATGTTGTTTAAAGGCTTTTCATCAAATGTTTTCCATCCTAAAATTAAATGATTGATCTTTCAGGAATAAAGACTACCTCCTTGTGGAATTCTCATATGATATCTGTAGTGGGAGCTGTTTACATTAACTTCAGTCCTTTTGCTGCTGTTAAGTTAATAGCACTTGTCTTTCTTAATCAATTCATCATTTATTTGAAGGCGTGTCAGAACATCCTTCGTAATTATAGTACTAGATGAACCAGAATCTACAAGTGCTTGACAAATAGAGTTATTCAGGACCAATTTTGTGAAATGACAAGTCCTATCCTGCTTTAATTTGAATTTACTCTTTAGCCCATTTTTATTTACACTTGATTTGACCGGAACTTCGGGCTTAAGACCAGTCATTTGTAGTTTTCCTGCTTTAAAGGACATGATGTAGCAATATGACCCCTTTTATGACAATTATAACATTCTGGATTGCGTTTTCTATCATTACTATTTGACCTTGACCTTGAACTTCTCGACCTTTTAATACTGAGTGAAAGCTCCTGTAACATTTTAGCAATATCATGCAGTGTAGTGCTATCAGATCTACTAAGGCGACCTTTATCCTGGCTATCATCTGCAGTCTTAATGGAACTAACTTGTCTATCATGTTCAAAGTGAGGTTTTCTTAAGATCCCACGAGAACTTTCAAACGCTTCAAATTCAACAGCTAAAGCTATGGCTGTATCAACAGTCTTTGGGTGACGATATTGTGTATGACTCCTAAGTTCTGAACCAGTTAACCCATGAATAAACTGATCGACTAAGTATATTTCTCTAGCTTCAGGATCAATATCAGGGAAAGCTTGCAGACAAAGTCTTTGTAAAGCATACCCATAATCAGAAGCAGACTCTTGTTTCTGTTGTTTCCTATTTCTAAATTCACACCTAAATGCAGTTTCACGTTCCACAGGATTAAAACGTCTACCAAGAAGTTGTTTAAGTTGATTGTAATCTAGGAGATGCTCTCTGGAAATCTCGCTAAGAAGTTTTTGTGCAGACCCCCTTAAGCTCATTATCAACTGCTGTGCTTTTTCACAATTGTCCCACCCATTCCAAGTTGCTACACACTCAAAATGAATTAAATAGTCCCGCCAGTCAGACGATTTGCCGTCAAAAGTGTTAGGCTCTTTTGCTCTCCTCTGACAAGGGATTTGTAAGCATTTGCGCTTGCGAAGGCTTGCTGGCTTGCAACTGAGAATGGAAAGGCAAGTTATTTGCACCATGCAGTTGATGGTTATCAAATGACAGATTAGTGCTCTGTTTAAAAGAAGATTCAGTATTTCTAGGTACAGTGAAATGACTATCATGTTTAGTTTGATATGATACATGAGTAGGTGCACTTTCTGCCTTAATATGTAAAATTGAGGGATCTAAATTGAAAGGGTAGCCTTCAGCCATAGTTGGCTTTGTAGGCAATTGAATTGAAATGATCGAGAAAAGATGATAAATGAAGATTGCCAAAAGCTGCTTTTCCCTAAATGTTTCAAAAAGTGATAAGTGTAATCACTGTATCCTGGTCACGGCACCAAAAATGTAACCGGCCTAGCCAGGTTCCCAGGTTCTTTTGGGATACAGTGAACACAAGAAAGAATTTAGTTTACTTTTATTATACTAAGATCTTTTCAATAAAAACCAAGATTTTACATCCCAAAAATTGGATGAAAATGGCTACATGAAAATGATTATAGAAAAGACAGAAAGAGAAAGAAAGAGTCAAAAGTGCTCAGTCTTGTATGCTGTAGGTAAGATCTACCTTTAGAGCCTTCAAGCAACTGGGCAGATTATAGAAAAATCATGCCTTATATAGGCCCAGAGCTAGGGTAGAAAACATGAAAAGCATGCAGACTGAAGTATAGTTCACTCACTATAAAATGACAAATGTTTACAAAAGACTTAAATTTAAGACTGGGTGTACTAGGGACTTATAAAAGCTCAGATAATCTAACTATGTGATTTATAAGATCAGAAAACGTAAAGATGAGCATCAGAATCAGTTTACAGGGATTTTTTTTGGGTGTCTCAGGGGCCGAAATTTGGCCCCTTTCCCAATGGAATTTAGCCTACTTTTTTCCCAATCTGAAGAAAAAATTCTCAATCACAATTTAGAAAAAATATCAAAATTATCAAAACATCAGTAAAATTGATTTTCAAATCATTTATGAACAAACTAAAGCTCTCTACTCAATATCCATATCAATATATTGATCTATTATGTTTATAAATGAATTTCACTGAATCTAACACCTTATATGAGGTAAGCATATACAGAGCTCCAGATAATATTTTGAAGGCAATGAGTATTTACCCTCTTGTTCAAGAAAGGATTGAAATAAACAGGTGCACCCCACCGGAATGACCCACTTTCATTTTCGAGGACATCTATGCGCACTTAGGCCTATGTTTCCGACCATCAAGTGTTTCTTTTTCTGAACGAGATTACCATCATGGGCTATCATTGTCTGTACTGTAGGGCCTCTTCAGAAAAAATGTCGGCCAAAATCGCCTTTAGGATGTGCTCAGGAGTGAATTTACTTGTTTCCCGATTAAAAAAGAAAACAAACTTCTTCGAGTTGCAATTCCCGATTTACAAATTGATGCAATGACCTGATATTTATCATCCAATCAAAATCAAGTAAACGATTCGCTCCGTATAAAAAAATAACGGAGATCAACGATTGACTGCAATTCGAACAAAATACACCACTCGGCAGCATTCGGTAATCTACGGAATAGCCGATCATCTGCATTTGCTCGACCGGTTACATAATTAGTATTCCCCAATAATTCCCGGTTTTGATTGACTGAGTCGTATTAGACACTTCGATATAATCGATAATCTATTTTTACATCTACCAAAACATTTTTTTAATCATTGGAATTTCCTATTCTATGTGTTTCTTCCGGCGCTCTTCCATCTTGATACGCTAACTGACTATTGTCAAATGCGTATTCCTTATTTTGAATGCGTATCTGTACGCATTTTTATGAAAGTAAATGCGCATTTAGACCAAATCAATGTGTATTTTACGCAAATACGCATCCTATCTGGAGCTCTGCATATAATGTTTGAAATTTCCCAATTTCAGGGTTTATGCCGCTAATTTACCCAATTGAAAAGGCCCCAGGGCCCCTTCCCAAAATTGCCAAAAAAATCCCTGGTTTAACAATAGAAAAGAAACTCTGGTAAATAAAGTCATGTATAGTTATAGTAGCTGGATTATACTCAAATACACACTGTTGTACATGTACTACTATGTAAAGTTAAAAATAACCACTCAAATCAAAGGACTGAAGTTAATGTAGACAGCTCCCGCTACATATCAAAGAGCGAATTTCATCAGAGAAAACTCGGATTAGATTATAGCAACTCCGTCCAAAACAACTTGTTGTGATCTTTGCGATTTCAAAAAACAACTCAATCTATTGGTTTGTCGGACCTCATACCATAATGACTAAGCTTGTACAGGAGTTGTCTATGCGGTCAAAAGCTTTCGCAAAGTCCATTCATGACAATGATGTCTGTCTGTGATTTTTATTGAGAGCTCTGACCATGTTTGAGGGGAAAATATTGCTCAACAATTTTTCTTGCTAGAAACTCTTCAGACATAATTGAAAATGCATCATTCAATATAGTTCATTTTGAATAAATTGCCATTATTATTGAAGAAAAGTAACTGCTACATCATCCTGATACACGAAAACCGATGGCATAATTTTCGACATATTTTCGGCCCGATTTTAATGAGAAAGCCATCTTAGTTTCTTGTTCTATTGTTGTACGATAAAAGAATGTATATTTCTCACCATTTTCGTCCGATGACGACATGATGTAATGGTGTTTTTCTTTGTTTTTAATGTAAAAATGTTCTTGACATCGCCGACAGACAGAACTGGAATGACATAACCCGGTACCGGAAGTATCAAAATTGCCATTGTTGTTGTTGTTTTAGGTTGCAGATCGCTCATATTCACTGGTGGTGAACTCGGCCAAAGCGATGGACGTTTTTCACTACAACAAGATACAGATGTTTTGCGTTTAAATGAGAGTTTAAAGATCTGATTGGATAGTTTTTCTAATAACAATGAATTTGTTCTAAAAATAGACCGGGTTAACCGATATGTATTGACAAACCGTCGGTGTTGTTATAAAATCTCGTAACTACGGCTTTATCGAAGCCGCAGTTACGATATTTTATAACAACACCGGCGGAATACAATGATCGCGAAAAAACGTCCCACGCTTTGTCCGAGTTAACCACCGGTGATATTGGCTCATTTTCCACACGGTATAAAGGAAAGGTCTATGTGAACCAATTGATTCTCCATCGACGACCATTATATAGCATATTAATTTGCTTATAGCTCGGCCCATGAGTTTGTAGTTGGCTAATGATCCAACCTATCTTAAATTCTAGAACATCTATTCATACACCCGAAAAATGAATTTCAGTAGGCCTATGGCATAAATCTTTTTCTCTATGACATTTGACCCCATTTTTGAGATCACCCCAACTCAGGGGCCAGTCTCATAACTGAAGCATAAATCGTGTTCAGTCACAGATTGGGTCAAACACATTTAACCCCCCCCCCTTAGACAAAAATTATGGGTATTAGTTTGTGGCTACGAGTCTGACCTCTTCCTTTTTTTGGTGAATTGGATCAAGACTAACACGTGGAAAAACACATTTTCTCGCACAAATATTTGAATACCAATGTTTTAACTGCCGTCCTTTGATTTGAGTGGCTATGTTTAGCTATAGGCCTACACGGCTTTACATGTAGGCCTACTACAGAGTAGGCCTATACGGTGGCGGATCCAGATGTAGCCAAATTATATTTCATTTTCATGCAGGAATTCAGTCACTATTGTGTTATACTAGGAAAACGAACCCCCTCAAAGAAATCCTGGATTCGCCGCTGGGTATAGGTGTCCCACGCTTTTCTGACATTTATGAACACACCTTTAACCTATAAAACATGTCATTTTAGAGACGCACGTGCAAATCGTCTCGTCAATCAAAATACTGATTATCATCAATATGGTTTCATTTTGATCTGTATACTAGTAACCTATGATTAGTAAATGGGTAAATGTTTTATTGTTTGGCGGGATTCAGAATATCGTGGGAGCACTACATAATTATTTGAGTAGGTCTATAGTCCAGCTACGATAACCATGTACATGGGTTTATTTACCAGAGTTTCTTTTCTATTGTTAAACTGAACTGTTAGTGCATATATACATGTATGTACAGTACAGCTCGCGCGTTTTTTGCCTATTTCCGCGCATCGCCGCGATTGAATTTCGGGTGGTTTCGGGTGGAAAAACGCGGTGGCCGCGGCGAGCGTGTTTTACCACCCGAAATCGCGGGGATCGCCGCGATTTTTTCGCCGCGATTTGCGCGGACAGGTAAGCCTGTATTTTCTGGCTGATTTATCGTAATTATTGGGTTTTATATAATTATATATTAGGTTTTGATAAGATAAGAATGCCTTTGCAGATTTGATTTTTGTTAATTTTAAATGGGTTTGTGGATTCGTCTTCTACTTCAACAGAAAAATGACCCTTTTGCCTTCTTTTCAACGTATTCGAAGTTATTTTTCTTTTATCTTTGCTACACGGCCTTCATGCATATAGATTACAAAATAATTGCAGATACTTCAAATGTGCAGTGATGATTGCACAAAATTAGTTTTTTTGGAAGCGCATGTAAGTATAGAATAACACATACATACACAAGGCTTGAGAACAAATTGAGACAAAAGAAGAAATACTGATGATCAGCATTTCCCCTGCTACCGCAATATTTTCTATGCTACCTGTATATTGTAGACCATTTTTATCGATATTTTCTGATCTGTTTTCAGCAGTGCTCAGCTTTGTTATTGGATCCCCGGATATTCTTCCCCTCGAAAGAGAGTGAAGGGCTGTCGTAGAAATGATTTGAGAATATTAAGATAAAAGAAGAACATACTGATTACTACCCTGGTCTTCTTGTGTCTCATTATCTAGTTCCTATTGTTGTAATATATCCTTCACAATGCTGTTTTCAGCAACATCCAACTTATCGTATGAGTAGATTTTTAATAGGACGTGCCAAATCGTAGCAATTTTGGAAATGGCGTAACTAAGAATGTAGCGTCATGCATAAAACATCGGTGTTTCTTTTCATATTATGATCAATTTTTGAATTCACTTGTTATTAATGTTCATGTATTTACTAGTTGTAAATTTGAACAAATAAAAGATATTGTCTGTCTGTCTGTCTGTCTTTTAACATGCATGCAAGTTCCAACATGGTAAAAATAAACCTTAAAGTCAAATTATACGCATTACTTTGATATGTAATTCAAACAGAGAAACTCTTCGTATTTATGATGCTATGTTCCCACTATCACGATTAGCGCCACGATTAAAATCGTGATCTTAATCGCGGCTCTCGTATCAGATCTTAATAGTTCTTCAGGTCGATCGTGGCAATCGTGTTAATCGTAGAAAATTTTTTGGCAGCCAAAAAATTTTCTACGATTAACACGATTGACATTCAATCGTATTATTCGCATCGGAACTTAACAAATCGTAACTAATCACATCAGATCATATCTAATCGTACTTCATAATCGCGTCGATCGGGACATTGCAAATTGAAAAATATAGCTATGTCTCGTGGAACTTTATTTCAAACTTTCAGTTTTTAACTTCAACATACTCATTAGATATTATATTCTCCAACTTTTGGATCGTGCAGCACAGTCACCCTTTCTTGCCATACAATTGCACCATAGGGTGAAATGAAAAACGGTTTTAAACTACGTTGATTCTGCAATTTCGGATCCAGGTATTTTTCCCAAGGGGGGGGGGGGTTGTCATTCGATCTTTATTGTACGTGGAATGTTCCATCTTGCCTGAAACTGATTCAGCACCATCCTACATCAATTTGATACACCACACCTGAATGTATGTATAAGCAAGAGATATGTTGTAAAGACCAGGTACCAAGGGTTTCCTGAAACCGGTGACTTCCTTTTCGATTTATGGAACAACCCTCTGCAACACTTTCTGGAAAAAACCTATTGTAAGCTGCGTATAATTATGGAACGCCGCCGGATCTTCAAATCTTAAATGGGTGTCTAAGAGACTAGAATACTGTCCATATACTAGCCTCCTTTCTGCTCTAAGCCATAGCTGCACCCAACACTGTCTGTTTGCAGCACTTCGCTGAGATGTTGTATTTTAGCTTTGTTCCTCGTCTTCATTTGTGACAATATTACTATATAAAAGATCAGTAAACGCTACTTCATGTTCTGTAATTTTATCATCTTACATAAAATTATGGTCTATCTGTTGTTGTTGTAAGCCAAGACTTAAAATGACAAAATTTGCATTTGTCGGGCCATATTTACCCCTTTAGATTCCAATCGTAGAGGTAATCGCGACACACTCTTTTTGGATCGCACTGTCAAAATCGTAGCTGGTCTCAAGTGAGCGCATCGGGTCGGAAGGAACTTATCGGAACGTATCTACACGTATTTTATCGTACCAAGTCGACAAGCCTGATCTTGAAGAACGTATCGGACCGTATCAAATCTTACAAAATCGTATATGAACGTCGATAAGATCGTATTAGGTCGTCTTCCGTGGATTGGAATAATCGTATAAAATCGCAGCGGGTCGCTTAAGAACGCAATAATTCTCATCTCAACGTATTGAACGCGAAAATGTCAATGAAATTCAACGATAAGTTACGACGGGTCATTCGTGGCGTTCTTAACAGAACGCACGACAGTGGGAACATAGCATGACCGGGAAGCCAACATGCAGTTTACGATTTCACGTACATGTATCTGCAAAAAACAGAATATTATATAAACAGTTAATTGAATTAAATCAAGCATAACAAAGCATAATACAATGTACAAAGAAGCGGAAATAACCTGTTCTATATTATATAATAACCTATAACTATATATTTTAATTTACAAAAACGATGTGTTATTACCGGACTTCATAGAACTTTATAGAAAACGTTTGTATTTAATATAACATTCTCTTTATTTCTGAAATAGTTATGTAAATCAATTTAAAAACACACTCAGGATGAAATAATATAAACTTAGCAAAAACGCATTTAATACTGAGCGCTGTAGGATAATATTGGCCGTACCTGGCATTTCCATCCGAACGCGGCGATCGCCGCGATCGCCGCGATTCCCCCCATCGCGGTGATGCAAGAACATTTCGAGTGGGAAAACGCTCTGGCCGCGATGGCAAATCGCCGCGATTTTCCACCCGAATTTTTTTTTTGACCGCGGTGGGCGAGCGTTTTAGGCAAAAAAACGCGCGAGCTGTACTGTATATAAAGAAAGAGTTTTTGAACAATAGCCTAAACCGAATAAAATATTGAGACAAAGTGATAAAATGCTGGTTGTCTCACTGCTGCATCAATGTTTTCCCCAAAAACCTCTAAAAGGGACGCACAAAAGAGATCTTGTTTGGGGTTAAACTTATAAGTCTTGTAACACATTGTAAGCATGTATTCTTTTGTTTCAATGCATTCCCAGGCCTTTTCTATCATAGGGATGTCAAGACCAGAGGTGCGTTCTTTAGAGCGAGATTTTTTAAGATTTCTTAAGATGTTTTTGATACAGCGTTTTTGAGACCGAGATTTTAAGCGAGGTGTTCCGAATGTTCCATACTTCAAACAAATGACGTCATCATGACGTCATTTGTATGAGGTATGGAGCATTCGGAACTCCGCGGTTTGTGAATCACGGAGCATTCGGAACAACTCGACCAATTCTATCCCATATAGATTCTACAGAATTTACAAAGGGGTTCCGAAAGAAGTGTAGAGCAATGGCGGCTCCCAGTGATCGTCTTAAAAATCTTGCTCAAAAGAGCGCTTTATCCTAAAACATCTTAAGAAATCTCAAGAAATCTCGCTCTAAAGAACGCGGCTCAGGCGTTGTTTTTGGAAAGGTTTTAACCCTGTTTTGTTCCGGAATTATTAATGTAAAGAAGCAAAGACAAAAATCAGCCTTCTTAATAAATTC
Source organism: Fragum sueziense (assembly GCA_963680895.1). Classification (NCBI taxonomy): domain Eukaryota; kingdom Metazoa; phylum Mollusca; class Bivalvia; order Cardiida; family Cardiidae; genus Fragum; species Fragum sueziense. Next base: position 30,272,605 of record OY804594.1, on the reverse strand, counting down.
AAAACATTTGCTTCGTTTAACTATCCTATTAGACATGGACTAAGAAAACATTGACGGTAAAGATAAAAATGTTTCGCAAACAAATGGAAAATATTGCCGTTCCTCGTTGAACCGTACTCACGGTGTATAATCACGTGACTTAGAGATTCCGATAATATTCAATAACTTTGTCAATACTTGACCAATTTGAATTCGGTTTGAAGCAAAGAAGGTGGAAAATGTCAGGAATAACATGGTCGTGGTAGATTTAAAAAAAAAATCAACTGATACAAAAAAAGTTATTGAAGACAAGCCAAAATTTTGGTTATCTTCAATAACTTTTTTATCAATTGATTTTTCAAAAATCAACTACGTCCATCTAGTGCGTGAAGTCTGTCCACATTCTCTGCTTTAAACCGAATTCAAATCGGTCCAGTATTTACAAAATTATTGAAGGTTTTCTGAAAATATTGTATCACGTGATTATACACCGTGAGTACTTAGGAGCTTAGTTTCTCCTGCAAAATTAGCTTTATCTAATAGTCAAAAGCAGTGGTACATCTGTCTGAACTTGCACGGTTGTAATAACCAAATGAAACAGGGTACGAAGTAACTCATGCCAAAATCGTGTGTTTTCAATCAAAGTTGCAAAAATGTTCCTGTTACTGAATAGTCTAAAGATCAGCAAAAAATGAATTTAGGCCTAGTAATTTTTTTTACCGAAAAGTGTTTTTTGGTCAATGATCCTGATATTGCACCTATGTAACAGCAATAAAACACAAAAATACCAATTTAAAGGTAGTTCCTTCAAAAATAGATTTTTTTTTTGAAAAATGTTTCCCAAACGGTGTATCAAAACTTCTTTTAGCCATGCAATGAACCGAAAGGTGTTTTTTTTTTATCAAGGATCCGGATACTACACATATGTACCAGCAATACATCACAAAAATACCATTTTGAAGGTAGTAGGCCCCTACGTTGAAAATAAGAATTTTTTGGTAAAATTAGTCCCAAAAGGTGTAAAATCAAGTGTCCTTATTTCAAATTTTCTTTTAGCCATGGAATGTACCGGAAAATGTTTTTGGCCAAGGACCCTGACATTGCACCTATGTAACAACAATGCAACACAAAAATACCATTTTAAAGGTAGTTCCTTGAAAAATAGATTGTTTTGAAAAAAAAATGTCTTCCAAACGGCGTAAAACTGAATTTGCCTTATTTCAAAATTTCTTGTAGCTATGGAATGTACCGAAAAGTGTTTTTTGGTCGAGGATCCTGATACTACACGCATGTAACAGCAATACAACACGCAAATACCATTCTGAAGGTAGTACGTTGAAAATAAGAATTTTTCGGAAACATCTGTCCCAAACGGGATAAAACATAGTGTCCTTATTTCAAATTCTCTTTTATCAATGGAATGTACCGGAAAGTTGTATTTTGGTCAAGGATCCTGATATTGCACATATGATACAGCAATGCAACACAAAAATACCATTTTAAAGATAGTTTCTTCAAACAAAGATTTTTTTTAAAAAATGTTTTCCAAACAGTGTAAAACTAAACTTTCCTTATTTCAAAACTTCTTTTAGCCATGGAATGTACAGAAAAGTGTTTTTTAGCATGGATCATGTTACTACACGTATGTAACAGCAATACAACACAAAAATACCATTCTGAAAGCAGTACGTTGAAAATAAGAAATTTTGGTAAAATCTGTCCCAAACGGTGTAAAATCAAGTGTTCTTATTTGAAATTCTCTTTTAGTCATGGAATGTACCGGAAATTGGTTTTTGGTCAAGGATCCTTACATTGAACCTACGTAACAGCAATACAACACAAAAATACCATTTTAAAGGTAGTTCCTTGAAAAACAGATTAAAAATGTTTCCCAAACGGTGTGAAAGGTTTACAAGAAAACAGAACTGAATTGTTATTTACAAAATACGCAGGCGTGTAATGTATGATAATAAAAGCTAAAGCTGCGCCATGTAAAATGACATCCGTAATACCGAAAAATAATTTGTGGTCAAGGATCCTGATAATACACTTATGTAACAACAATGCAACACAAAAATACCAATCTGAAGGTAGTACGTTGAAAATAAGAACTATTTGGGAAAATCTGTCCCAAACGGTGAAAAATGAAGTGTCCTCATTTCAAATTCTCTTTTAGCCATGTATTGTAGCGGAAAGTTGTTGTTTGGTCAAGAATCCTGATGTTGCACCTATATAACAGCAATTAAAAACAAAAATACTTTTTTAAAGGTAGTTGCTTCAAAAATAGAATTTTTCGAAAAATGTTTCCCAAACGGTGTAAAACTGAATTTTCCTTATTTACAAATTTCTTTTAGTCATTTAATGTACAGAAAAGTGTTTTTTGTCTAGAATCCTGATACTACACATACGTAATGTCAGCAATACAACACGAAAATACCATTCTGAAGGTAATATGTTGAAAACAAGAAATTTTTGGAAAAATCTGTCCCAAACGGTGTAAAATCAAGTGTCCTTATTTCAAATGCTCATTTAGCCTTGGAATGTACCGGAAAGTGATTTTTTGGTCAAGGATTCTGATATTGCACCTATGTAACAGCAATACAACACAAAAAATACCACTTTAAAGGAATTACCTTGAACAATAAAATTTTTCGAATAATGTTTCCCAAACGGTGTAAAACTGAATTTTCCTTATTTTGTGTAAAATTGGGTGTCGTTATTTCAAATTCTCTTTTAGCCATGGAATGTACCGGAAAGTGGTTTTTTGGTCAAGGATCCTGATATTGCACATATGTTACAACAATACAACACAAAATACAATTTTAAAGGTAGTTCCTTGAACAATGAATATTTTTGAAAATATTACCCAAACAATGTAAAACTGAATTTTCCTTATTTCGTGTAAAATTAAGTGTCGTTATTTCAAATTCTCCTCTAGCCATGGACTGTACCGGAAAGTGGTTTTTTGGTCAAGGATCCTGATATTACACCTTTGTAACAGCAAAACAACACAAAAATACTATTTTAAAGGTAGTTCCTTGAACAAAAAAGTTTTTGAAAAATGTTTCCCAAACGGTGTAAAACTGAAATTTCCTTAGTTCGTGTAAAATTAAGTGTGGTAATTTCAAATTGTCTTTTAGCAATGTTATGTACCGGAAAGTGTTTTTTGGTCAAGGATCCTGATATTGCACCTATGTACCAGCAATACAACACAAAAATAGCATTTTAAAGGTAGTTCAATTGAACAATGGGATTTTTTAAAAGTGTTTCCCAAACGGGGAAAAACTGAATTTTCCTTATTTCGTTTAAAAATAATTGTCGAAATTTCAAATTCTCTTTTAGCCAAGGAATGTAGCGGAAAGTGTTTTTTTGTCAATGATCCTGATATTGCACCTATGTAACAGCAATACATCACAGAAATACTATTTTAAATGTAGTTCCTTGAACAAGAAAAGTTTTTGAAAAATGTTTCCCAAACGGTGTAAAACCGAATTTTCTTTATTTCGTGTAAAATTAAGTGTCGTTTTTTCCACATTCTCTATTAGCCATGGAATGTACCTTAAAGTGTTCTTTTGGTCAAGGATCCTGATATTTCACCCATGTAACAGCAATACAACACAACAACACCATTTTAAAGGTAGTTTCTTGAACAATAGAATTTTTTGAAAAATATTAATCAAATGGTGTAAAACTGAATTTTCCTTATTTCGTGTAAAATTAAGTGTCGTTATTTCAAATTCTCTTCTAGCCATGGATTGTACCGGAAAGTGGTTCTTTGGTCAAGGATCCAGATATTGCACCTATGTAACAGCAAAACAACACAAAAATACTATTTTAAAGGTAGTTCCTTGATCAAGAAAAGTTTTTGAAAAATGTTTCCCAAACGGTGTAAAACTGAAATTTCCTTAGTTCGTGTAAAATTAAAAGCCGTAATTTCAAATTGTCATTTAGCCATGTTATGTACCGGAAAGTGTTTTTTGGTCATGGATCCTGATATTGCACCTATGTAACAGCAATACAACACAAAAATACCATTTTAAAGGTAGTTCCTTGAACAATACAATTTTTTGAAAAATATTACGCAAGTGGTGTAAAACTGATTTTTCCTTATTTCGTGTAAAATTAAGTGTCGTTTTTTCAAATTCTTTTCTAGCAATGGGAATGCACCGGAAAGTGTTTTCTTTTTGTCAAGGATCCATATATTGCACCCATGTAACAGCAAAACAACACAAAATACTATTTTAAAGGTACTTCCTTGAACAAGAAAAGTTTTCGAAAAATATTACGCAAGTGGTGTAAAACTGAATTTTCCTTATTTCGTGTAAAATTAAGTGTCGTTTTTTCAAATTCTTTTCTAGCAATGGGAATGCACCGGAAAGTGTTTTCTTTTTGTCAAGGATCCATATATTGCACCTATGTAACAGCAAAACAACACAAAATACTATTTTAAAGGTACTTCCTTGAACAAGAAAAGTTTTTGAAAAATATTACGCAAGTGGTGTAAAACTGAATTTTCCTTATTTGGTGTAAAATTAAGTGTCGTTATTTCAAATAATCTTCTAGCCATTGAATGTGGCGGAATGTGGCTTTTCGTCAATGATCCTGATATTGCACCTATGTAACAGCAATACACCACAAAAATACCATTTTAAATGTAGTTCCTTGAACAATAGATTTTTTGAAAAATGTTTCCCAAACGGAGTAAAACTGAAATTTCCTTAGTTCGTGTAAAATTAAGTGTCGTAAATTCAAATTGTCTTTTAGCCTTGTTATGTACCAGAAAGTGTTTTTTTTTGGTCAAAGATCCTGATATTGCACCTATGTACGGGCAAAACAACAAAAAATACCGTTTTAAATGTGGTTCATTGAACAATAGAATTTTATGAAAAATGTTTCCCAAATGGTTCAAAATTGAATTTTTCTTATTTCGTGTGAAATTAAGTGTCGTTATTTCAAATTCTCTTTTAGCCATGGAATGTACCTACAGGAAAGTGGTTTTTTGGTCAAGGAACCTGATATTGCACCTATGTAACAGCAATACAACACAAAAGTACCATTTTAAAGGTAGTTCCTTGAACAATAGAATTCTTTGAAAAAATGTTTCCCAAACGGTGTAAAACCGAATTTTCTTTTTTTCGTGTAAAATTAAGTGTCGTTTTTTTCAAATTCTCTTTTAGCCATGGAATGTACCGGAAAGTGGTTTTTTGGTCAAGGATCCTGATGTTGCACCCATGTAACAGCAATACAACACAAAAATACCAATTCAAAGGTTCCTTGAATAATAGAATTTTTTGGAGAAATGTTTCAAAAAAACTGAATTTTCATTATTTCGTGTAACATTAAGTGTCGTTATTTCAAATTATCTTTTAGCTATTGAATGTGTCGGAAAGCGTTTTTTTGGTCAAGGGTCCAGATATTGCACCTATGCAACAGCAAAACAACACAAAAATACTATTTTAAAGGTAGTCCCTTGAACAAGAAATGTTTTTGAGAAATGTTTCCCAAACGGTGTAAAACTGAATTTTCCTTATTTGGTGTAAAATTAAGTGTCTTTTTTCAAATTCTCTTTTAGCCATGGAATGTACCGAAAAGTTGTTTTTTGGTCAAGGATCCTGATATTGCACCTATGCAACAGCAATAAAACACAAAAATACAATATCAAAGGTAGTTCCTTGAACAACAGGATTTTTTGAAAAGTGTTTCCCAAACGGTGAAAAACTGAATTTTCCTTATTTCGTTTAAAAATAATTGTCGAAATTTCAAATTTTCTTTTAACCATGGAATGTGGCGGAATGTGTTTTTTTGGTCAATGATCCTGATATTGCACCTATTTAACAGCAATACATCACAAAAATACTATTTTAGATATAGTTACTTGAACAAGTTTTTTGAAAAATGTTTCCAAAACGGTGTAAAACCGAATCTTCTTTATTTCGTGTAAAATTGAGTGTAGTTGATTCACATTCTCTATTAGCCATGTTATGTACCAGAAAGTGTTTTTTGGTCAAGGATCCTGATATTGCACCCATGTAACAGCAATACAACACAACAATACCATTTTAAAGGTAGTTCCTTGAACAATAGAATTTTTTGCAAAATATTACCCAAATGGTGTAAAACTGTATTTTCCTTATTTCGTGTTAAATTAAATGTCGTTATTTCAAATTCTCTTCTAGCCATGGAATGTACCGGAAAGTGATTCTTTTGGTCAAGGATCCAGATATTGCACCTATGTAACGGCAAAACAACACAAAAAACTATTTTATAGGTGGTTCCTTGAACAAGAAAAGTTATTGAAAAATGTTTCCCAAACGGTGTAAACTGATTTTTTTAGTTCGTGTAAAATTAAAAGCCGTAATTTCAAATTGTCATTTAGCCATGTTATGTACCGGAACGTGTTTTGTTTTTTTTGGTCAAGGAACCTGATATTGCACCTATGTAACAGCAATATAACACAAAATTACCATTTAAAAGGTAGTTCCTTGAACAATAGGATATTTTGAAGAATGTTTCCCAAACAGTGAAAAACTGAATTTTCTTTATTTCGTTTAAAAATAATTGTCGAAATTTCAAATTCTCTTTTAGCCAAGGAATGTAGCGGAATGTGTTTTTTGGTCAATGATCCTGATATTGCACCTATGTAACAGCAATACAACACAAAAATACCATTTTAAATGTAGTTCCTTGAACAATAGATTTTTTGAAAAATGTTTCCCAAACGATGTAAAACTGAATTTTCCTCATTTCGTTTTAAATTAAGTGTCGTAATTTCAAATTCTCTTTTAGCCATGGAATGTACCGGAAATTGTTTTTTTGTCAAGGATCCTGATATTGCACCTATGCAACAGCAATACAACACAAAAATACCTATTTAAAGGTAGTTCCTTGAACAATAGAATCTTTTGAAAAATGTTTCCCAAACGATGTATAATTGAATTTTCCTTATTTCGTGTAAAATTAAGCATCGTTAATTCAAATTCTCTTTTAGCCATGGAGTGTACCTTAAAGTGTTTTTTTGTCAAGGATCCTGATATTGCACCCATGTTACAGCAATACAAGACAAAAAAACAATTCAAAGGTAATTCCTTGAATAATAGTTTTTTTTTTTTTTTGAAAAAATGTTTTAGTGTGGTGTCCGTAGTCGAGAGGTAGAGCGTCGGCCTAGCGACTAAGAGGTTCCGAGTTCTATCCCCGGTAGCGGAGGTTGTTCGAAGCTTTTCATTGGCCCACACATTCGGCGCGAGTACTGGTCAGTGTATTTCCAGGAAGCAGAATCGAGAGGGATTAAAATAAGTTGAAAAAACTTGCTTCCCAATCGATGTAAAATAAATATGTTCAAAGGAACGTCTGAAGAAGAAGAAAAAACTGAATTTTCATTATTTCGTGTAAAATTAAGTGTCGTTATTTCAATTTCTCTTTTAGCCATGGCAAGTACCGGAAAGTGTTTTTTTGGTTAAGGATCCTGAAAATGCAACTATCTAACAGCAATAAAACAAAAAAAAAATACCATTTTAAAGGTAGTTCCTGGAACAATATGATTTTTTGAAAATGTTTCCTAAACGGTGTAAAACTGAATTTTCCTGATTACGTTTAAAATTAATTGTCGTAATTTCAAATTCTCCTTTAGCCATGGAATGTACCGGAAAGTGTTTTTTGGTCAAGGATCCTGATATAGCACCTATGTAACATCAATAAAAACACAAAAATACCATTTTAAAGGTAAATCCTTGAACAGTAGAATTTTTTGAAAAATGTTTCCCAAACGGTAAAAAACTGAAATTTCCTTATTTCGTGTAAAATTAAGCGTCGTTATTTCAAATTCTCTTTTAGCCATGGAATGTACCGGAAAGTCGTTTTTTGGTCAAGGATCCTAATATTGCACTTTTGTAACAGCAATGCAACACAAACATACCCTTTTAAAGGTAGTTCCTTGAACAATAGAATTTTTTGAAAAATGTTTCCCAAACGGTGTAAAACTGATTTGTCCTTATTTCGTGTAAAATTAAGTGTCGTTATTTCAAATTCTCTTTTAGCCATGGAATGTACCGGAAAGTGTTTTTTTGTCAAGAATCCTCATATTACACTTATGTAACAGCAATACAACCCACATTTACCATTTTAAATGTAGTTCCTTGAACAATAAATTTTTTTGAAAAATGTTTCCCAAACGGAGTAAAACTGAATTTTAATAATTTCGTGTAAAATTAAGTGTCTTTATTTCAAATTCTCTATTAGCCATGGAATGTACCGGAAAGTGTTTTTTTGGTCAAGGATCATGATATTGCAACTATGTAAGAGCAATACAACACAAAAAATACCGTTTTAAAGGTAGTTCCTTGACAATAGAAGTTTTTGAAAAATGTTTCCCAAACGGTGCAAGACTGAATTTTCCTTATTTCGTGTAAAATGAAGGTCGTTATTTCAAATTCTCTTTTAATCATGGAATGTACCGGAAAGTGGTGCTTTGGTCAAGGATCCTGATATTGCACCTATATAACAGAAATACAACACAAAAATAGCATTTTAAAAGTAGTTTCTTGAACAATATAGTTTTTTGAAAAATGTTTCCCAAACGGTGTAATACTGAATTTTCCTTATTTCGTGTAATATTATGTGTCGATATTTCAAATTCTCTTTTAGCCATGGAATGTATCGGAAAGTGGTGGTGTTTTTTTGTTAAGGATCCAGATATTGCACATATTTAACAGCAATACAACACAAAAATACCATTTCAAAGGAATTTTCTTGAACAATAGAAATTATAGAGAACTGTTTCCCAAACGGTGTAAAACTGAATTTTCCTCATTTCGTGTAAAATTAAGTTTCGTTATTTCAAGTTCTCTTTTAGCCATGGAATGTACCGAAGAGTGTTTTTTTTGGTCAAGGATCCTGATATTGCACCTATGTAAGAGCAATACAACACAAAATTACCATTTTAAAGGTAGTTCCTTGAACAATAGAATTTTTTGAAAAATATTTCCCAAACGGTGTAAAACTGAATTTTCCTTATTTCGTGTAAAATTAAGTGTCCTTATTTCAAATTTTCATTCAGCCATAGAATGTACCGGGGAGTGTTTTTTTGGTCAAGGACCCTGATTTTGCACCTATGTAACAGCAATACAACACAAAAATACCATTTTAAATGTAGTTCCTCGAACAATAGAATTTTTTGGAAAATGTTTCGAAAACGATGTAAAACTGAATTTTCTTCATTTCGTGTAAAATGAAGTGTCGTTATTTCAAATTCTCTTTTAGCCATGGAATGTACCGGAAAGTCGTTTTTGGTCAATGATCCAGATATTGCATCTATGTTACAGCAATGCAACATAGAATTACTATTTTAAAGGTAGTTCCTTGAACAATAGAAATTTTTGCAAAATGTTTCCCAAACGGTGTAAAACTGAATTTTCTTTATTTCGTGTAAAATTAAGCTTCGTTATTTCGAAATCTCTTTTAGCCATGGTATGTACCGGAAAGGTTTTTTTGCCAAGGATTCTCATATTTCACCTATGTAACAGCAATACTACACATAAATACCATTTTAAAGGCGGTAGAACAATAGAATTTTTTGAAAAGTGTTTCCCAAACGGGAAAAATTGAATTTTCCTTATTTCGTATAAAATTAGGTGTCGTTATTTCAAATTCTCTTTTAGCCATGGAATGTAGCGGAAAGTAATTTTTTTGGTCAAGGATCCTGATATTGCACCTATGTAACAGCAATACAACACAAAAATACCATTTTAAAGGTAGTTCCTTGAACAATAGAAATTTTTGAAAAATGTTTCCTATACGGTAAACAAGGGGGCCAAGATGGCCCTGTTTCGCTCCACTGGCTTTTAGACATTTAGACTACGAAATTCTTCAAGGAATACAATAGAGGTCTATCCAAAGAAGATTCATGCTACGCCAGAATGAAATCCAATAAATGATTAATGTTTCATATAGCGAAAAAATAAGACTAGCCCACAGCGGCCAAGCTTTTCATCCGATCGTGAAGGAATTTGGAAGAGATTCATGCGAAGTTTGGAAGAAATTGGTCCTGCAGTTTTGGAGAAGGAGATTAACAATTTTTCGAAAATTCAATTTAATTAAATTCATTAAAATTTAAGTTCTACACGGATTTTTTTCACGAAATTAGAGAAGATTCATGCAATGAAGATTCGTTTGAAGTTTAGTTTAAATTGGTCCAGTGGTTTTGGAAAAGAAGATTTTCGAAGATTTAATTTGATTTAATTAATCAAAAATAAAGTTCTACACAGATTTTTTTTGAAGGAATTAAGAAGAGATTCATGCAAGGATCATTTCTGTAAAGTTTGGTTGAAATTGGTTTAGTAGTTTTGGGGAAGAAGAATTTTTAAAGATTTTTCGAAAATTTAATTTAATTTCATTTATCAAAATTTAAGATATACAGAGAATTTATCTTTTTGAAGGAATTTAGAAGAGATTCATACAAGGAAGATTTCTGTGAACTTTGATTGAAATTGGTCCAGTAGTTTTGGAGAAGAAGATTTTTGAAGATTTTTTTGAAAATTTAAATCAATTAAATTAATTAAAATTCAAGTTCTGCACGGATTTTATTCTTTTGAAGGAATTAAGAAGAGATTCATGCAAGGATCATTTCTGTAAAGTTTGGTTGAAATTGGTTTAGTAGTTTTGGGGAAGAAGAATTTTTAAAGATTCTTCGAAAATTTAATTTAATTTCATTTATCAAAATTTAAGATATACACAGAATTTATTTTTCTGAAGGAATTAAGAAGAGATTCATACAAGGAAGATTTCTGTGAACTTTGATTGAAATTGGTCCAGTAGTTTTGGAGAAGAAGATTTTTGAAGATTTTTTGAAAATTTAAATCAATTAAATTAATTAAAATTCAAGTTCTGCACGGATTTTATTCTTTTGCAGGAATTTGGTAGAGATTCATGCAAGGAAAATTTCTGTGAAGTTTGGTTGAAATTGGTCCAGTAGTTTTGGAGAAGAAGAATTTTTAAAGATTTTTCGAATATTTAATTCAATTAAAGTAACTTAAATTTAAGTTATACACAGAATTGATCTTTTTGAAGGAATTAAGAAGAGATTTATACAAGGAAGATTTCTGTAAAGTTTGGTTGAAATTGGTCCAGTAGTTTTGAAGAAGAAGAATCTTTAAAGATTTTTCGAAAATCTAATTTAATTAATTAAATTTTAAGATATACACAGAATTTATCTTTTTGAAGGAATTAAGAAGAGATTCATACAAGGTAGATTTCTGTGAAGTTTGGTTGAAATTGGTCCAGTAGTTTTGGAGAAGAAGAATTTTAAAGGATTTTTCGAAAATTCAAACCAATTAAATTAATTTCAACTCAAGTTCTGCGCGTTTTTTGCTTTTGAAGGAATTTGATTCATACAAGGAAAATTTCTGTGAAGTTTGGTTGAAATTGGTACTGTAGTTTTGGAAAAAAAGAATTTTTAAAGATTTTTCGAAAATTTAATTCAATTAAATTAATCAAAATTTAAGTTATACACAGAATTTTTGATGGAATTAAGAAGAGATTTACACAAGGAAGATTTCTGTGAAGTTTGGTTAAAATTGGTCCAGTAGTTTTGGAGAAGAAGAATTTTTCAAGATTTTTCGAAAATTTAATCCAATTGAATTAATAAAATTCAAGTTCTATTTAGATTTTATTCTTTTTCTTCTGAATTTTCCTTATTTCGTGTCAAATTAAGTATCGTTATTTCAAATTCTCTTTTAGCGATTGAATGTACGGGAAATGTTTTTTTTTAATCTGTTATTGCACCTATTTAACAGCAACACAACACAAAAACACCATTTAAAGATATTTCCTTGAACAATAGATTTAAAAAAAAATGTTTCCCAAACGGTGTTAAACTGAATTTACCTTATATCGTATAAAATTAAGTGTCGTTATTTCAAACCATCTCTTAGCCATGGAATGTACCGGAAAGTGTGGGGGGGTTGCCAAGGATCCTGATATTGCACCAATGTAACAGCAATACAAAACAAAAATACCATTATAAAGGTAGTTCCTTGAACGATAGAATTTTTTTGAAAAATGTTTCGCAAACGATGTTTAACTGTATTTTGCTTATTTCGTGTAAAAATAAATGTCGTTATTTCAAATTCTCTTTTAGCCATGGAATGTACCGGGAAGTGTTTTTTGGTCAAGGTTTCCTGATACTGCACATAAGTAAAAGCAATACAACATAAAAATACCGTTTTAAAGGTACGAGATAGATTTTTTTGAAAAATGTTTCCCAAACGGTGTACATTATCTACCAATAGATGTCGCTCTATGCGATTATCATCTATCTTGGGTGGGCATTCTGGGTTAACTACTTTCAAGATGTCAGCGTCCTTTAAATGCATACACATGGTACTTCCTGCCACGCGGCACATTTGCTTCACATGCTTGCATAAAGTAAAATGAATAATCTGATTTGAATTAATTATTTTATTCGATAAAATTGAGACGAAAATCAAACTTTATTTTGCTGCAAATGTTGTTTTTATTTCAATTTTCTGCTTGCTACTTTTTGGCGACAGGATTTTGGAGTTATGCGCACCGCGTAGTGATTTATCCAAAAATGGATAAAGTGATGCGTCAAATTAGTCAGTCCGAAAATAATAAAAAAAAAATAGACTGGAAATTGTAGACTGGCTACTTAGTCAATGAAACGGTGTACACTTAATCTTTCTTATTTCGTGTAAAATTAAGTGTCGTTATTTCAAATTCTCTTTTAACCATGGAATGTACCGGAAAGTCTTTTTTGTCTAGGATCCTGATATTGCACCTATGTAACAGCAATACAACACAAAAACACCATTTTAAAGATAGATCCTTGAACAATAAGTGTTTTGTAAAAATGGTTTCAAAACGGTGTAAAACTGAATTTTCCGTATTTCGTGTAAATTTAAGGGTCGTTATTTCAAGTGTCTTTATTTCAAATTCTCTTCTAGCCATGGAATGCACAGGAAAGTGTTTTTTGGTCAAGGATCTTGATGGTGCACCTCTGTAACAGCAATACAACATACATTTACCATTTAAAAGGTAGTTTCTTGACCAATAGAAGATTTTGAAAAATGCTTTCCACATGGTGAAAAACTAAATTTTCCTTAATTAGTCTAAAATCAAGTGCCATTATTTTCAATTTTCTTTTAGCAATGGAATGTACGGGAAAGTGTTTTTTGGTCAAGGATCCTGATACTGGACATATGTAACAGCAATACAACACAAAAATACCGTTTTAAGGTAGTTTCTTGACCAATAGAATTTTTTGAAAAATGTTTCCCAAACGGTGTAAACTGATTTTTTCTTATTTCGTGTAAAATTAAATGTCGTTATTTAAAATTCTCTTTTAGCCATGGAATGTACCGTAAAGTGGTTTTTTGTTCAAGGAGCCTGAGATTGCACCTATGTAACAGCAATACAACACAAAAATACCGTTTTCAAGGTAGTTCCTCGAACAATAGAAGTTTTTGAAAAAATGTTCCCAAATGAAGTATTTCGTGTAAAATAAATTGTCGATATTTCAAATTCTCTTTTAGCCATGGAATGTACCGGGAAGTGGTTTTTTGGTCAAGGATACTGCACGTAAGTAACAGCAATACAACATACAAATACCGTTTTAAAGGTAGTTTCTTGACCAATAGAATTTTTTGAAAAATGTTTCCCAAACGGTGTAAACTTAATCTTTCTTATTTCGTGTAAAATTAAGTGTCGTAATTTCAAATTCTCTTTTAGCCACGGAATGTACAGGAACGTGTTTTTAGGTCAAGGATCCTGATATTGAACCTATGTAACAACAAAACAACACAAAATTACCATTGTAAAGGTAGTTCTTTGAACACTTGAAGTTTTTGAAAAATGTTTCCCAAACGGTGTAAAACTAAATCTTCCTATTTTCGTGTAAAATTAAGTGTCGTTATTTCAAATTCTCTTTTAACCATGGAATGTACCGGAAAGTCTTTTTTTGCCCAGGATCCTGATATTGCACCTATGTAACAGCAATACAACACAAAAATACCATTTTAAAGGTAGTTCCTTGAACAAAAGAAGTTTTTGAAAAAAATTCCCGAATGATGTAAAACTGAATTTTCCTTATTTCGAGTAAAATAAAGTGTCGATATTTCAAACTTTGTTTTAGCCATAGAATGTACCGTAAAGTAGTTTTTGGTCAAGGATCCTGATATTGCACCTATGTACCAGCAATACAACACAAAAATACCATTTTAAAGGTAGTTGCTTGAACAATAAAAGTTTTGTAAAAATGGTTTCAAAACGGTGTAAAACTTAATTTTCCGTATTTCGTGTAAATCTATGTGTCGTTACTTCAAGTGTTGTTATTTCAAGTGTCGTTATTTCAAATTCTCGTTTAGCCATGGAATGTACCAGAAAGTGTTTTTTGTCAAAGATTATGATATTTCACCCATGTAACAGCAAAAGAACACAAAATTACCATTTTAAATGTAATTCTTTGAACACTAGAAGTTTTTGAATAATGTTTCCTAAACGGTGTAACACTGAATATTCCTTATTTCGTCTAAAATTAAGTCTCGTTATTTCAAATTCTCTTTTAAACGTGAAATGAACCGGAAAGTGGTTTTTGGTCAATGATCCTGATATTGCACCTATGTAACAGAAATACAATATAAAACACCATTTTAAAGGTAGTTCTTTGAAGAAAAGAAATTTTTGAAAATGTTTCCCAAACGATGTAAAACTGAATTTTCCTTTTAGCCATGGAACTCACCGGAAAGAGTTTTTTTTCAAGGATCCTGATATTGCAACTATGTGACAGCAATAGAACACAAAAAATGCCGTTTAAAAGGTAGTTCCTTGAACAATATAATTTTTTTGAACAATGTTTCCTAAACTGTGTAAAACTGAATTTTCTTTATTTCGTGTAAAATTAAGTGTCATTATTTATAATTCTCTTTTAGCCATGGAATGCACCGGAAAGAGATTTTTGGTCAAGGATCCTGTTATTGCACCTGTGTAATAGCAATACAAAACAAAAACACCATTTTAAAGGTAGCTCCTTGAACAATAGAATTTTTTGAAAATGTTTCCCAAATGATGTAAAACTGAAATTTCATTATTTCGTGTAAAATTAAGCGTCGTATATTTCAAATTCTCTTTTAGTCATGGAATGTACCGGAAAGTGGTTTTTTGGTCAAGGATCCGGATATTGCTCCAATGTAACAGCAATACAACACAACAATACCATTTTAAAGGTCCTTGTAGTTCCTTGAACAATAGAATTTTATGAAAAATGTTTCCCAAACGGTGTAAAACTGAATTTTCCTTATTTCGTGTAAAATTAAGTGTCGTTATTTTAATTTTTTTAGCCATGGAATATACCGGAAAGTGTTTTTTGTCAAGGATCCTGATATTGCACCTATGTTACAGCAATGCAACACAAAAAGTCGATTTTAAAGGTAGTTCTTTGAACAATCGAATTTTTTGAAAAATGTTTCCAAAACGGTGTAAAACTGAATTTTCCTTATTTCGTATAGAATTAAGTGTCGTTATTTCAAATTCTCTTTTAGCCACGGACTGTACCGGAAAGTGGTTTTTTGCCGAAGATCCTGATATTGCACCTATATAACAGCAATACAACACAAAAATACAATCTTAAAAATAGTTCCTTGAACAATATGATTTTTTTGAAAAATGTTTCCCAAACGATGTAAAACCTGAGTTTTCCTTATTTCGTGTAAAATTACGTGTCGTTATTTCAAATTCTCTTTTAGCCATGGAATGTACCGGAAAGTGGTTTTTTGGTCAAGGATCCTGATATTGCACCTTTGTAACAGCAAATCAACAAAGAATACCATTTTAATTGTAGTTCCTTGAACAAAAGAATGTTTTGAAAAATGTTTGCTTAACGGTGTAAAACTGAATTTCCCTTATTGCGTGTAAAATTAAGTGTCGTTATTTCAAATTCTCTTTTAGCCATGGAATGTATCGGAAAGTGGTTTTTTTTGGTCAAGGATCCTGATATTACACCTATGTTACAGCGATGCAACACAAAAATACCATTTTAAAGGTAGTTCCTTGAACAATAGAAGTTTTTGAAAAATGTTTCCCAAACGATGTAAAACTAAATTTTCTTTATTTCGTGTAAAATTAAGTGTCAATATTTCAAATTCTCTTTTAGCCATGGAATGTACCGGAAAGTGTTTTTTTTGTCAAGGATCATGATAGTGCACCTATGTAACAGCAATACAACACAAAAATACCATTTTAAAGGTAGTTCCTTGAACAATAGATTTTTTTTGAAAAATATTTCCCAAACGATGTAAAACTGAATTTTCCTGATTTCGTGTAAAAATTAAGTCTCGGCATTTCAATTTCTCTTTTAGCCATGGAATGTACCGGAAAGTGGCTTTTTGGTCAATGATCCTGATATTGCACCTGTGTAACAGCAATAAAACACATTAATACAATTTAAGAGGTAGTTCCTTGAACAATAGAATATTTTGAAAAATGTTTCCCAAACGGTGTAAACTGTTTTTTTCTTATTTCGTGTAGAATTAAGTGTCATTATTTCAAATTCTTTAGCCATGGAGTGTACCGGAAAGTAGTTTCTTGGTCAAGGATCCTGATATTGTACCAAGGTAACAGCAATACAACACAAAAATACCATTTCAAAGGTAATTCCTTGAACAAGTTTTTTTTTAAAGTGTTTCCCAAACGATGTAAAAATGTATTTTCTTTATTTCGTGTAAAATTAAGTGTCGTTATTTTAAATTCTCTTTTAGCCATGGAATGTACTGAAAAGTGATTTTTTTGTCCAGGATCCTGATATTGCACCTATGTAACAGCAGTACAACACAAAAATACCATTTTCAAGGTAGTTCTTTGAACAATGCCATTTTTTGAAAAATGTTTCCCAAACGGTGAAAAACTGTATTTTCCTTATTTCGTGTAAAATCAAGTGTCGTTATTTCAAATTCTCTTTTAGTCATGGAATGTACCTTAAAGTGGTTTTTTGGTCAAGGATCCTGATATTGCACCTATGTAACAGCAATACAACACAAAAGTACAATTTTAAAGGTAGTTCCTTGAACAATAGACGTTTTTGAAAAATGTTTCCCAAACGGTGTAAAACTGAATTTTCTTTGTTTCGTGTAAAATTAAGTGTCGTTATTTGAAATTCTCTTTTAGCCATGGAATGTACCGGAGAGTAGGGTTTTTGGTCAGCGATCCTGATATTGCACCAATGTACCAGCAATACAACACAAAAATACCGTTTTAAAGGTAGTTCCTTGAACAATAGAAGTTTTTGAAAAATGTTTACATTTCGTGTAAAAATGAGTGTAGTTATTTCAAATTCTCTTTTAGCCCTGAAATTTATCGCAAATTTTTTTTGTCAAGGATCCCGATATTGCACCTCTGTAACAGCAAGACAACCCACATTTCCCATTTTAAAGGTAGTTTCTTGACCAATAGAATTTTTTGAAAAATGTTTTCCACACAGTGAAAAACTGAATTTTCCTTATTTAGTGTAAAATTAAGTGCTGTTATTTCAAATTCTCTTTTGACCATGGAATGTACCGGAAAGTGGCTTTTTGGTCAGGGTTTCCTGATACTGCACATATGTAACAGCAAAATAATACAAAATTACCATTGTAAAGGTAGTTGTTTCAACACTTGAAGTTTTTGAAAAATGTTTCCCAAACGGTGTAAAACTAAATCTTTCTATTTTCGTGTAAAATTAAGTGTCGTTATTTCAAATTCTCATTTAGCCATGGAATGTACCGGAAAGTCTTTTTTGTCTAGGATCCAGATATTGCACCTATGTAACAACAATACAACACAAAATACCATTTTGAAGGTAGTTCCCTGAACAATAGGAGTTTTGTAAAAATGTTTTCAAAACGGTGTAAAACTTAATTTTCCGTATTTCGTGTAAAATTAAGTATCGTTATTTCAAGTGTCGTTATTTCAAATTCTCTTTTAGTCATGGAATGATCCGGAAACTGGTTTTTGGCCAGGATCCTGATATTGCACATATGTAACAGCAATACAACACAAAATACCATTTTAAAAGTTCCTCGAACAATAGAATTTTTTGAAAAATGTACCTATGTAGCAGCAAAATAACACAAAATTACCATTGTAAAGGTAGTTGTTTCAACACTTGAAGTTTTTGAAAAATGTTTCCCAAACGGTGTGAAACTAAATTTTCCTTATTTCGTGTGAAATTAAGTGTCGTTATTTCAAATTCTCTTTTAGCCGTTGAATGTACCGGAAAGTGTTTTTTTGTGGTCAAGTATCCTGGTATTGCACCTATGTAACAGCAATACACGCAAAAATACCGTTTTCAAGGTAGTTCCTTTAACAACAGAATTTTTTGAAAAATGTTCCCAAATGATGCAAAACTGAATGTTCCTTATTTCGTGTAAAATAAAGTGTAGATATTTCAAATTCTCTTTTAGCCATGAAAATTACCGGAAAGTGGTTTGTTGGTCAAGGATCCTGATAGTGCACCTATGTAATAGCAATACAAAACAAAAATACCATTTAAAAGGTAGTTCCTTGAACAATAGAATTTTTTTGAAAAATGTCTCCCAAACTTTGTATAACTGAATTTTCCTTATTTCGTGTAAATTTAAATGTTGTTATTTCAACTTCTCTTTTAACCATGGAATGTACCGGAAAGTGTTTTTTTTTTTTTTGGTCAAGGATCCTGATAATGCACATATGTAACAGCAATACAACACAAAAATACCATTTTAAAGGTAGTACCTTGAACAATAGAATTTTTTGAAAAATGTTTCCCAAACGGTGTAAAAATGAATTTTCCTTATTTCGTGTCAAATTAAGTTTCGTTATTTCAAATTCTCTTTTAGCCATTGAATGCACGGGAAATGTTTTTTTTTTTTCAAGAATCTGTTATTGCACCTATGTAACAGCAATACAACACAAAAACAACATTTTAAAGATAGTTCCTTGAACAAGAGAATGATTTTTAAAAAATGTTTCCCAAACGGTGTTAAACTGAATTTTCCTTATTTCGTAAAAAATTAAGTGTCGTTATTTCAATTTCAAACAAAAATACCATTTAAAAGGTAGTTCTTTGAACGATAGATTTTTTTTGAAAAATGTCTCCCAAACTTTGTATAACTGAATTTTCCTTATTTCGTGTAAATTTAAATGTTGTTATTTCAACTTCTCTTTTAACCATGGAATGTACCGGAA
Source organism: Fragum sueziense (assembly GCA_963680895.1). Lineage (NCBI taxonomy): Eukaryota > Metazoa > Mollusca > Bivalvia > Cardiida > Cardiidae > Fragum > Fragum sueziense. The sequence goes on along the minus strand of OY804594.1, from coordinate 30,253,420 downwards.
AGTGTTTTTTTTTGCCAAGGTTCCTGATATTGCACCAATGTAACAGCAATACAAAACAGAAATTCCATTTTAAAGGTAGTTCCTTGAACGATAGAATTTTTTTTGAAAAATGTTTCGCAAACGATGTTAAACTGTATATTCCTTATTTCGTGTAAAATTAAATGTCGTTATTTCAAATTTTCTTTAAGCCATGGAATGTACCGGGAAGGGTTTTTGGTCAAGGTTTCATGATACTGCACGTAAGAAACAGCAATACAACATAAAAATACCGTTTTAAAGGTAGTTTCTTGACCAATAGAATTTTTTGAAAAATGTTTCCCAAGCGGTGTAAACTTAATCTGTCTTATTTCGTGTAAAATTAAGTGTCGTAATTTAAAATTATCTTTTAGCAACGGAATGTACAGGAACGTGTTTTTAGGTCAAGGATCCTGATATTGGACCTATGTGTAACGTTCCGAGATGCATGGCTACATACAGAGAACAACCAGTCCATTCAGAGAAAAGGATCCTCAACCCTAAATGGGCTGATGTTTCTATATGTATACCAACTTTTTCACGTTTTTCTCTGGCCAGGCAATCTCATTAGCATATTACCTGCCATATTACCTCCCTTTAACCGTCACATTCCTCCCTTCTACTATGACTTCGCCCCGAAGTCATCAACTATCTCACAGAGCATGCTACAACCCGAGCTGCACGGCTATATCTACCTACAAGGAAGCGAAGCTTCACGAGATTCATACAGGAGATGAGCCTTCTACCCAGTGTTCCAGCAATGCACTGCTTCTCAATAGGCAAGGAACTGACCTATCCGAAGGGGGTAACCATGGGTAAGGGATAGCTGGAGATGGCTATCGCATTATCCCACCGCTGCCACCAATTGTAACGTTCCGAGATGCATGGCTACATACAGAGAACAACCAGTCCATTCAGAGAAAAGGATCCTCAACCCTAAATGGGCTGATGTTTCTATATGTATACCAACTTTTTCACGTTTTTCTCTGGCCAGGCAATCTCATTAGCATATTACCTGCCATATTACCTCCCTTTAACCGTCACATATGTAACAGCAAAACAACACAAAATTACCATTGTAAAGGTAGTTCTTTGAACACTTGAAGTTTTTGAAAAATGTTTCCCAAACGGTGTAAAACTAAATCTTCCTATTTTCGTGTAAAAGTAAGTGTCGTTATTTCAAATTCTCTTTTAGCCATGGAATGTACCGGAAAGTAGTTTTTTGTGTTTTTTTTTTTTCGTCAAGGATCATGATAGTGCACCTATGTAACAGCAATACAACACAAAAATACCATTTTAAAGGTAGTTCCTTGAACAATTGATTCTTTTGAAAAATGTTTCCCGAACGATGTAAAACTGAATTTTCCTGATTTCGTGTAAAATTAAGTGTCGGCATTTCAAATTCTCTTTTAGCCATGGAATGTACCGGAAAGTGGCTCTGTGGTCAAGGATCCTGATATTGTGCCTGTGTAACAGCAAGACAACACATTCATACAATTTTAGAGGTAGTTCCTTGAACAATAGAATTTTTTGAAAAATGTTTCCCAAACGGTGTAAACTGATTTTTTCTTATTTCGTGTAGAATTAAGTGTCATTATTTCAAATTCTCTTTTAGCCATGGAGTGTACCGGAAAGTAGTTTCTTGGTCAAGGATCCTGATATTGTACCAATGTAACAGCAATACAACACAAAAATACCATTTCAAAGGTAGTTCCTTGAACAATAAAAGTTTTTTTTAAAAGTGTTTCCCAAACGATGTAAAAATGTATTTTCTTTATTTCGTGTAAAATAAAGTGTCGTTATTTTAAATTCTCTTTTAGCCATGGAATGTACTGAAAAGTGATTTTTTTGTCAAGGATCCTGATATTGCACCTATATAACAGCAGTACAACACAAAAATACCATTTTCAAGCTAGTTCTTTGAACAATAGAATTTTTTGAAAAATATTTCCCAAACGGTGAAAAACTGTATTTTCCTTATTTCGTGTAAAATCAAGTGTCGTTATTTCAAATTCTCTTTTAGTCATGGAATGTACCTTAAAGTGGTTTTTTGGTCAAGGATCCTGATATTGCACCTATGTAACAGCAGTACAACACAAAAGTACAATTTTAAAGGTAGTTCCTTGAACAATAGACGTTTTTGAAAAATGTTTACCAAACGATGTAAAACCGAATTTTCCTTATTTCGTGTAAAATTAAGTGTCGTTATTTGAAATTCTCTTTTAGCCATGGAATGTACCGGAAAGTAGGGTTTTTGGTCAGCGATCCTGATATTGCACCAATGTACCAGCAATACAACACAAAAATACCGTTTTAAAGGTAGTTCCTTGAACAATAGAAGTTTTTGAAAAATGTTTCCCAAACGGTGTAAAACTGAATTTTCTTTGTTTCGTGTAAAAATAAGTGTAGTTATTTCAAATTCTCTTTTAGCCATGAAATTTTTCGCAAATTGTTTTTTTTTTTTTTTTTGTCAAGGATCCCGATATTGCACCACTGTAACAGCAAGACAACCCACATTTCCCATTTTAAAGGTAGTTTCTTGACCAATAGAATTTTTTCAAAAATGTTTTCCACACAGTGAAAAACTGAATTTTCCTTATTTAGTGTAACATTAAGTGCCGTTATTTCAAATTCTCTTTTGGCCATGGAATGTACCGGAAAGTGGCTTTTTGGTCAGGGTTTCCTGATACTGCACATAATTTTTTATTTTTTAATAGCAAAACAACACAAACATACCGTTTTAAAGGTAGTTTCTTGACCAATAGAATTTTTTGAAAAATGTTTCCCAAACGGTGTAAACTTAATCTTTCTTATTTCGTGTAAAATTAAATGTCGTAATTTCAAATTCCCTTTTAGCCACGGAATGTACCGGAAAGTGTTTTTGGGTCAAGGATCCTGATATTGCACCTATGTAGCAGCAAAATAATACAAAATTACCATTGTAAAGGTAGTTGTTTCAACACTTGAAGTTTTTGAAAAATGTTTCCCAAACGGTGTAAAACTAAATCTTTCTATTTTCGTGTAAAATTAAGTGTCGTTATTTCAAATTCTCTTTTAGCCATGGAATGTACCAGAAAGTCTTTTTTGTCTAGGATCCTGATATTGCACCTATGTAACAACAATACAACACAAAAACACCGTTCAAAGGTAGTTCCTTGAACAATAGGAGTTTTGTAAAAATGTTTTCAAAACGGCGTAAAACTTAATTTTCCGTTCTTCGTGTAAAATTAAGTATCGTTATTTCAAGTGTCGTTATTTCAAATTCTCTTTTAGCCATGGAATGAACCGGAAACTGGTTTTTGGCAAGGATCCTGATATTGCACCTATGTAACAGCAATACAACACAAAAATACCATTTTAAAAGTTCCTCGAACAATAAATTTTTTTGAAAAATGTTTCCCAAACGGTGTGAAACTGAATTTTCCTTATTTCGTGTAAAATTAAGTGTCGTTATTTCAAATTCTCTTTTAGTCATGGAATGTACCTTAAAGTGGTTTTTTGGTCAAGGATCCTGATTTTGCACCTATATAACAGCAATACAACACAAAAATACCGGTTTCGGGGTAATTCCTTGAACAATAGAAGTTTTTGAAAAAAAATCCCAAATGATGTAAAACTGAATTTTCCTTATTTCGTGTAAATTTAAATGTTCTCAACTTCTCTTTTAACCATGGAATGTACCTTGACCTATAGAATTTTTTGAAAAATGTTTTCCACACGGTGAAAACTGAATTTTCCTTATTTAGTGTAAAATCAAGTGCCGTTATTTCAATTTCTCTTTTAGCCACGGAATGAACCGGAAAGTGTTTTTTGGTCAAGGATCCTGATACTGCAAATAAGTAACAGCAATACAACATAAAAATACCGTTTTAAATGTAGTTTCTGGTAAACTGAATTTTTCTTATTTCGTGTAAAATTAAGTGTCTTTATTTAAAATTCTCTTTTAGCCATGAAATGTACCGTAAAACGTTTTTTTGGTCAAGGAGCCTGATATTGCACCTATGTAACAGCAATACAACACAAAAATACCATTTTAAAGGTAGTTCCTTGAACAATAAAATTTTTTAAAAATGTTTCCCAAACGGTGTAAAACTGAATTTTCCTTATTTCGTGTAAAATTAAGTGTCGTTATTTCAAATTCTCTTTTAGCAATGGAATGTACCGGAAAGTGTTTTTTGTGGTCAAGTATCCTGATATTGCACCTATGTAACAGCAATACACGCAAAAATACCGTTTTCAAGGTAGTTCCTTTTAACAATAGAATTTTTTTTGAAAAATGTTCCCAAATGATGCAAAACTGAATTTTCCTTATTTCGTGTAAAATAAAGTGTCGATATTTCAAATTCTCTTTTAGCCATGGAATTTACCAGAAAGTGGTTTGTTGGTCAAGGATCTTGATAGTGCACCTATGTAATAGTAATACAAAACAAAAATACCATTTTAAAGGTAGTAAAATTTTCCTTATTTCGTGTAAATTTAAATGTTGTTATTTCAACTTCTCTTTAACCATGGAATGTACCGGAAAGTGTTTTTTTGGTCAAGGATCCTGATAATGCACACATGTAACAGCAATACAACACAAAAATACCATTTTAAAGGTAGTTCCTTGAACAATAGAATTTTTTGAAAAATGTTTCCCAAACGGTGTAAAACTGAATTTTCCTTATTTCGTGTCAAATTAAGTTTCGTTATTTCAAATTCTCTTTTAGCCATTGAATGTACGGGAAATGTTTTTTTACAAGAATCTGTTATTGCACCTATGTAACAGCAATACAACACAAAAACACCATTTTAAAGATAGTTCCTTGAACAATAGAATAATTTAAAAAAAAAATGTTTCCCAAACGGTGTTAAACTGAATTTTCCTTATTTCGTAAAAAATTAAGTGTCGTTATTTCATGTACCGGAAAGTGTTTTTTTGCCAAGGTTCCTGATATTGCACCAATGTAACAGCAATACAAAACAGAAATTCCACTTTAAAGGTAGTTCCTTGAATGATAGATTTTTTTTTTGAAAAATGTTTCGCAAACGATGTTAAACTGTATATATTCCTTATTTCGTGTAAAATTTCAAATTCTCTTTAAGCCATGGAATGTACCGGGAAGGGTTTTTGGTCAGGGTTTCCTGATACTGCACGTAAGTAACAGCAATACAACATAAAATACCGTTTTAAAGGTAGTTTCTTGACCAATAGAATTTTTTGAAAAATGTTTCCCAAACGGTGTAAACTTAATCTTTCTTATTTCGTGTAAAATTAAGCGTCGTAATTTCAAATTATCTTTTAGCCACGGAATGTACCGGAACGTGTTTTTAGGTCAAGGATCCTGATATTGGACCTATGTAACAGCAAAACAACACAAAATTACCATTGTAAAGGTAGTTCTTTGAACACTTGAAGTTTTTGAAAAATGTTTCCCAAACGGTGTAAAACTAAATCTTCCTATTTTCGTGTAAAATTAAGTGTCGTTATTTCAGATTCTCTTTTAACCATGGAATGTACCGGAAAATCTTTTTTTTTTGCCCAGGATCCTGATATTGCACCTATGTAACAGCAATACAACACAAAAATACCATTTTAAAGGTAGTTCCTTGAACATTAATAGTTTTGTAAAAATGGTTTCAAAACGGTGTAAAACTGATTTTTCCGTATTTCGTGTAAATTTATGTGTCGTTATTTCAAGTGTCGTTATTTCAAGTGTCGTTATTTCAAGTGTCGTTATTTCAAATTCTCTTTTAGCCATGGAATGTACCAGAAAGTGTTTTTTGTCAAGGATTATGATATTTCACCCATGCAACAGCAAAAGAACACAAAATTACCATTTTAAATGTAATTCTTTGAACACAAGAAGTTTTTTAATAATGTTTCCTAAACGGTGTAACACTGAATTTTCCTTATTTCGTCTAAAATTAAGTCTCGTCAATTCAAATTCTCTTTTAAACGTGGAATGTACCGGAAAGTGGTTTTTGGTCAATGATCCTGATATTGCACCTATGTAACAGAAATAAAACATAAAACACCATTTTAAAGGTAGTTTTTTGAAGAAAAGAAGTTTTTGAAAATGTTTCCCAAACGATGTAAAACTGAATTTTCCTTTTAGCCATGGAACTCACAGGAAAGAGTTTTTTTTTTCAAGGATCCTGATATTGCTCCTATGTGACAGCAATAGAACACAAACAATGCCGTTTAAAAGGTAGTTCCTTGAACAATAGAATTTTTTGAAAAATGTTTCCTAAACTGTGTAACACTGAATTTTCTTTATTTCGTGTAAAATTAAGCGTCGTATATTTCAAATTCTCTTTTAGTCTTGGAATGTACCGGAAAGTGGTTTTTTGGTCAAGGATCCTGATATTGCTCCTATGTAACAGCAATATGTAACACAACAATACCATTTTAAAGATACTTGTAGTTCCTTGAACAATAGAATTTTACGAAAAATGTTTCCCAAACGGTGTAAAACTGAATTTTCCTTAGTTCATGTAAAATTAAGTGTCGTTATTTTAAAATTCTTTTTAGCCATGGAATGTACCGGAAAGTGTTTTTTTGTCAAGGATCCTGATATTGGACATATGTTACAGCAATACAACACAAAAACTCGATTTTAAAGGTAGTTCTTTGAACAATCGAATTTTTTGAAAAATGTTTCCCAAACGGTGTAAAACTGAATTTTCCTTATTTAGTATAAAATTAAGTGTCGTTATTTCAAAATTCTCTTTTAGCCATGGACTGTACCGGAAAGTCGTTTTTTTTTGCCAAAGATCCTGATATTGCACCTATGTAACAGCAATACAACACAAAAATACCATCTTAAAAATAGTTCCTTGAACAATAGAACCTTTTTGAAAAATGTTTCCCAACCGATGTAAAACCTGACTTTTCCTTATTTCGTGTAAAATTAAGTTTCGTTATTTCAAATTCTCTTTTAGCCATGGAAAGTACCGGAAAGTGTTTTTTTGGTCAAGGATCCCGATATTGCACCTATGTAACAGCAAATAAACACATAATTACCATTTTAAATGTAGTTCTGTGAACAAAAGAAGATTTTGAAAAATGTTTCCCAAACGGTGTAAAACCGAATTTTCCTTATTTCGTGTAAAATTAGATGTCGTTACCAGAAATTCTCTTTCAGCCAGTGAATGTACCGGAAAATGGTTTTTGGTCAAGGATCCTGATATTGCACCTGTGTAACAGCAATACAACACAAAATTACCATTTTAAAGGTAGTTCTTTGAACAAAAGAAGTTTTTGAAAAATGTTTCCAAATGGTGTAAAACTGAATTTTCGATATTTCGTGTAAAATTAAGTGTCGTCATTTCAAATTCTCTTTGAACCATGGAATGTATTGGAAAGTGTTTTTTTTTGTCAAGATTCCTGATATTGCATCTATATAACAGCAATACAACACAAAAATTACATTTTAAAGGTAGTTCTTTGAACAATAGAATTTTTTGAAAAATGTTTCCCAAACGGTGCAAAACTTAGACTTCCTTATTTCGTGTAAAATTAAGTGTCGTTATTTCAAATTCTCTCTTAGCCATGGAATGTACCGAAAAGTGTTTTTTTGGTCGAGGATCCTGATATTGGACCTATGTAACAACAATACAACACAAAATTCAAAGCTAGTTCTTTGGACAATTCAATTTGTTGAAAAATGTTTCCCAAACGGTGTAAAACTGAATTGTCCTTATTTCGTGTAAAATGAAGTAACGTTATTTCAAATTATTTTTTTAGCCATGAAATGTATCGGAAAGTATCGCCAAAATATCGCGCCGTTTACGAGAAATTTATATTTTTGTGTTAAAATTGAACAAATTGTTGTGGACAACAGTTCGGATTTATATGCAATTTATCGATTATGCCTCAACTTTAAATGCGTGTTTCTCGCTTATTGGCAACAACTTCAAAAACTAATAGTATTTTTACTCATTAGAATAACCAATATTGGCATCAAGACATACTTTAAAAAATTGAAATTGAAATGAAATGTCCCTTTAAAGGTAGTTCTTTGAACACTAGAAGTTTTTGAAAAATGTCATGCAAACGGTGTTAAACTAAATCTTCCTAATTTCGTGTATTTAAGTGTCAATATTTCAAATTCTCTTCTAGCCATGGAATGTACCGGAAAGTATTTTTGTCAAGGATCCTGATATTGCACCTATGTAACAACAATACAACACAAAAACACAATTTTAAAGGTAGTTCTTTGAACAATAGAATTTTATTGAAAAATGTTTCCCAAATGGTGTAAAACTGAATTTTCCTCATTTCGTATAAAATTAAGTCACGTTATTTCAACTTCACTTTTAGCCATGGAATGTACCGGAAAGTGTTTTTGTCAGGGATCCTGATATTGCACCTATGTAACAGCAATAGAACAAAAAATACCATTTTAAAGGTATTTCCTTGAACAAAAGAAGTTTTTGGAAAAATGTTTTCCAAACGGTGTAAAACTGAATTTTCCGTATTTCAAATTCTCTTTTAGCCATGGAATGTACCGGAAAGTGTTTTTTGTCAAGATTCCTGGGCCGCGTTTTACTAACATTTGCGTAAGTTTTTGCGCAACTTTACGTTAAAAAAAATCTTACGCAAATTCTTAAGTGCGTTTTACTAAACGATCGTAAGAAAATTTTGAACGTAAGAAAAAAATTCTCGTAACTCTAAAAATAGAACAACAGAGGCTAAAAATGAATCAACAATGTGCTGTCACCTCGGTCTAGTTTCTAGTAAATATTAATAAATAATAATTGCGTTTTCTGTTCATACTGTGTTTTTATGCAATAATAAACGTAAATCTCCTTATAAAGATGACAGAAATTCGGAGTTTTACGCGGTTTGCTGAGATATAATTGTGCTGAACACTCAACGTATTTTATACGTTCGAAGTTGTCCATTAGAATCGGGAAAACGTGAGAAATACTAACTGTCATGTTTTTGTTTTCCTATTCTATAAATAGTAACACAAAACAAAGTGAGAAAAAACAACGAAATAAACATACATTTTCCGTGGATTTTTGAATTTCAACCTTTCTTTTGATATATATTTTGAATTTTTCGGTAATTCTTTAGTTAACAAGGCTTTATAAGGTAAATTGAGGCACTGGAATTAGTTACGAAAATACTTACGTCAACTATTTTTTGATCGTAGAGTTACGCAAAAACTTAGGAAATTCTTAGCTGCGAACATATTTAGTAAAACGCACTTACGCAAATAATTTGAACTTACGTTCAAATCTACGAAAAATTCTTGCGTAAATTCGTTAGTAAAACGGGCCCCTGATATATACTAACGAAAAAAAGTATCTGTGCACATTTCCTTTCTTTATAACATTTTAGATACAAAAGTTAAATGAATCAAATTTTACAATTTTGGAAAAAGAGCGTTTAACCTTTAAATTTCAACAAGTGTCAGTTTGGTACCCAACTCGTTATCACCGTAACAAGCCTTGAAAGTGGGTAGGGGTAAAATTCAAGTTCACAGGCCATTTCCGAGTCTGAACACTATTGACATCGATAATGCTCTGCAAAAACGAGACAGCTAAACAGTCACAAACAGATATTTAAAGGTTCTTCTTGAGATGTTGATCCATTACGGAGCCAACTAGTCAAGCTCTGACGTTAATTAAGGCATGATTTCATATGACGTTCCCCAACGCGTTTATGAATGCGAGCTCGAAAATTGGTCTGTACAGATGTAATCGAGGCGAGCCAATAAGAAATATCTTGTTCAAATCGACTTTACGAAAGGGTAGATGCTGTCTAAGCCACCGTAAACGTTGTCATCGATGACGTCGTAGCAAGACTAGACGTATCAGAGTACGTCTAAGACGGATGTAGCGCTCCATTAACCGATCTCTAACAGGCCTTCTGCTGATAGAACTCAACTCTGGAATCAACCTAGCTGTAACTCTTGCCGACAACAATCGATTTCACTGGTGGTTGTTCCGATTAAGGTTGACTTGTCGGAATGACGTCACGCGTCGACGTATCGAATGTGGCAAGTTGCATGTGTTTCTAACTTGTTAAAATTGTCTCAAAAGTGTCTATATAAAGTTTCTATGCAAGCCATGACGCTTGGCGGCCTATTGCTTTGGCGTTAGGGGGCTACTGTCTAAAGCGTGCATTAACGCGCATCTTTGGATAAACGTATCGCAATACAATACAATACAATACAATTCTTTTATTGCCTCCAATCATCGGAGATATTGTGTCATACAATTTTAACAATTCAAGAACTACATGAAGTACATGGAGAAGATAGAGAATATAAACAGTTTAGGATAAAGTTATAGAGTTATGAAATGCAGATATTTATGTACAAAAATGTTGTAATGAGGACGTTCCCGTGATACTATTTAGTTATCCGTTTCTTTGTGGCATGCGAATTCTATATTTGTGAAAAATACTGATTTATGCTCGTGAGGGTGAAAGTAAATGATTTTCGCAAGAAAGTCTTATTATCTTAATCTCCAAAAAGAGGGTCTATAGGTGCACCCATAACACGAAGAGTCCATGATAAACCGTCTTGTACGAGTAGCTGTTCTAGAAAACTATTGCTGATTATCACTGATAGATTTCTATACAGATCTCCTCGTTCTCTCATTGTTGAAACACAGTCATGTAATATGTGAACAATCTCAATTTGATAAACTTTTCCACAGTTTACGCATAAGTAACTTTGAATTTCTGTTGGCATAGCCCATAGTCTTGCCACAACGTCTGTACATGCTTTAAGGACGCTGGAATTCCACAGTGTATAAACAATGCAAGGTTTTATGCTCGGATGAAGTAGAGAAAATAATAGGAAATCACTGTCACTGTTCAGTCTTATTTGCCACTCACGATTCTCATGATCTTGAATACATTGTCTCACAGTTCGTTTCCAGGACAGTTTTGTTGGTAGTCTTCCGAAGTTTATGTAATCGTTTAAAATGTAACAGAGTCCATATTTTGTTAATATATCGCACACGTCTGGAATAAATCCTTTCGATACGGAGCCCTTATCATCACTATACAGTGCATATTTAGTCATAAATATTTCTTTTGTTTTACATTTGAACGAGAGGCTAAGAATTTTATGCAAGAAAATAAGCTTTCGCTTTTCGATTTCGGAAATAATTTTAAAGAGACCAATCATTGACTCTGCGATATCCGATCTAGTTCTAATAGGGAAATTTTGTATTCGTTTAACGATTTTATGTTGAAATCGTTCAAGGTTATTAATGTCCGTTGTGCACAAGTCATTCCATAGCTCCGAGCCATATAATAATGTGGGAAGGACAACCGTTTTATAAAGGCGGACGAGAACCTGGGGATTAACGTTACGAGGGTGAACTCCGTTACTAATTATGGCGTAGAACGAGTTACGTGCCTTTTGTATGCGCTCGTTAATGCGCGATTTCAGTTTAAGGTTCGAATCGTGTGTTATACCGAGGTTCGAGATTGATGTGACTTGGGTTAAGAACTGGTCACCATATATAATCCCGGCGCGGGGCTCGTTACGTCTTTTAGAATAGACTATGACGTTTGATTTCTGGACGTTGATTTCTATTTTCCACTGGACGCAGTATAAATAAACTATATCGACCATTTTCTGTAGGTTAAGAGGGGATATAGCAAGAAGAGAGATGTCATCTGCAAAGGTGGGGCTGCTTACGTCGGTATTCATGACGCTAGCACCGTAATTACTATTTTCTAATTTATGTAACAATTCGTCTATGTAGACGAGATAGAGGAACGCGGAGAGTACCCCTCCTTGGCGTACGCCGCGTACGACGTCAAGTTGGGACGACGTTAGGTTGGAAACTCGTATCACACATTTTAAATCTTTGTACATGAACATTAAGATTCTTAATGGTTTGCCTCTAAATCCTAACTGTTTGCCTAGTTTTAGGAAAAGAGATGCGTGTCTGACAGTGTCAAACGCCTTCTTTTGGTCAAGGCTTGCCACGTAGACGTCACTTTTACGTTCAATATTATAACTGACGGTTTCCTGGATATTAAATGCTGTAGTAATACAACTTAGATACTTTTGAAAACCATGTTGTTGTGGTGATGGAAACGGGAGTTTGGAGAAATGGATATACTCGTTTATTCGAGTAAGTAACGCTTTTTCAAATATTTTGCTAAAACAGGGTAGAAGGGAGACTGGACGGTAGCTGGAGGGATCTAGTTTATCTTTACCATGACCTTTATATATAGGGATAATTATACTTGTTTGCCATCCATCTGGTATCCTTTCTCTGGTTAAAATACTATTGAATAAGAAGACTAAAGCCTTAACAATGGACTGGCCTCCCATTTTGACATGTTCATTTTGAATACCGTCATTGCCGGGGGATTTGCGATTTTTTAATTGTCTTATGATTGTATCAATTTCGTCTACTATAAATTCGCGGGTGACAATATTCAGGATGGGACTTGTATTATCATTCATGAAGCTTGATAATTCATCAGCGGAGCTGTCGTCAATTTTGTCGTCTTCAGTGACGTGATCGAAAATTGATGAAAAATAATGTTGAAACCCATTACATACATTTTCATGTTCATACGCCGTATCGTCAACTATAAGCTTTGTACACGTTTCGTTCCTTTTCCCTTTCCGTTGTCGCAAAAGTTTCCAAAAGCATCTATAGTCTAACTCTGCTGCATTATTTAACTTGTCGAATTCGTCGTCTTCATATTTTTGTCTCGCGTGCCTTTTCTACATGCCTAAATTTCTTTTTAGCCAATTTGTAGGCAACGTGGGAGGGAGATTGATCTTTTGGTTTACCAGCTGCAAACCAGTCGTTTCTTAATTTTAATGCCTCGCGGTACGTTTGCTTTACCTCATTTGACCAGTGAGGTTTTGCATGTTTGTTAAATTGACTTGTTGGTAGACATACACTCGCTAGGTTTAAGATAGCAATAATATTTTCGTTGATGATATTTGGGGATAACGAGTTTTTATCATCGTTCATGTTTGATAATTTATTAATTTCATTATCAATTAATGATTGATATTGCGTGATATGATCGTCTGAGCATTTGTTCCATGCAATACATTTACGTGGGGGCGGGGCGTGACACGCATGACTAGGTACAAGGGAGAATAGGATGGGGAGGTGGTCAGAGGTTAGAATCTCGCGTTCGCCTAGTATTTTGTATCCATTGAAGAAATTAATCGCAGACTTTTCGGCAAGGACATGATCGATAATACTTTTATTCGGCACAAATGTGTATTGACTCATGTTACCCATTACTTGTTGCATAGAGACTAATTTGCTCTTACTAACAAACTGCGATAGTATAGAAGATTTGCTGTTATTGGAAGGTGGATTTGATATGATTTTGGCATTAAAGTCACCGGCGATGATTACTTTGCCTCTTTTTGAGTAGAAAGAGAAAAGAGATTCTATTTCGCCTAATGTTTCCCTATATAGATCTAGATCGTTATCAGCTGGCATATAAACACATATAACATATATTGGTACTGTATGGCGAGACGCAATTTCAATGGCTATAATACGATCGTTTTCAATACTCGGTAAAGTCTGAATCTGAGTTAACAATGACTTTCGTATCATAATAGCGGTACCCGCTTTCCCACATTTTAGACTAGAATACATGTCATATGTCTTATCAATAGTGACTAGAGATGTAAAGTTTGGGTGAATAGATTCCATAAATGTAGATGATCGTGGCATCAATTTATGTTCCACAATAAGAGCTATGTCAATATTTTCTTTGTCTAAAATTTGGGACAACGGGTATGCTGAGGACATAATACCTCTACAATTCCAACACAATAAATTGATTAACATGATGAGTATGAGTTTATAGTAGTCTGACTTATCCATGATTACTTATATAGACTTTATTCGTAGTCTGGGGTACCCCAGCTTTGTACACTTGATTGATCAACATCCCAGACACTGTGTCCTTTGTCTTTGTGGTCGTTTTCATAATTATCACCATATTTACTGTTATAATTGTCTTCGTCATATTTGTCGTCTGAGTGATCGTATTTGTATTGCTGGTTATTGTTTCGTTGTTTTCTGGTCATTGTAGAACGAGAGTCTTTTTTAGCATAGTAGCGGTCACGATTATTTCGTCTGTATGATTGTTCCTCTGTGTTCCTCCCACTCGGATTTGTTCATCCATCTACGTATTGTTACCTTTTCTGGCCAGAACGATTCTGACTCTACTGTTTCAACGTCCTCGGGATAGACGATAAGTCTTGCAGACGATCCATTTGGCCCATGGAATAATATTAGGCGTTTAACATTTACACCTTTCTGTTGTAAAAAGTCTGTTATATCATTTTCTTCTACAGACGGGTCGATGTTTCCGACAAAGAAAGATGTGGACTTTTGGAATTTGCGCCGTACTGCAATAAACTTATTGGCTTTTCCAGCGTTAGTTTTGTCTTTGTTTTTATCAACTGGCTCTGTAAGAGTATGGGATGCTAGTTGCAGAGTATTGTCTTTTGTATTGTCTTTTATCTGTTTTGTATCCGTTTTGGTCTTATTCATGACGTCAACTCTTGTACCACTTGGTGTCTTATTTGTATTTTTCTTTTGTTGACTGACGTTAACGTCGTTTTCACGTTCACTGTTTTGATTGTCTATTTTTTGTTTACATGTAGTTTCGTCTTGCTTGTTGTCTTGAATTATATTATTTATTGGTGTGACGACTATTTCGGCAAATGATTTGTTTTTCTCAAGTTCCACTGTTTTTGTACTTGGTGTTATTGTTTGTTTATGCGTGGGAACATCTTTTTCTAGTAGTCGTATGTTAGCCGTAGTGATTGCGGAATCTAGCATTGATACATCTGACCGAAGCTGCTCTAGAGATTTTGCCATTTCCGGTAAATCTCTTGGAAGTAGGGTCATTATTCTATTTAAAGATCCTTGGAACCGTGTATATGTTGCATGTATAGAGTTAATATCTGTTTGCATTTGCTGCAACGTAAATGAGTCACTGGCTTGTTGTCGAGCTATCTCGTTGACTACCGTCAGGATCTTATTCATGGAGCAATATATGTCCGGCTTTGCAAAGTATTGAACATCGTTTTGGGGGGCATCATCTTCGATTGTCACGGGATTTTGTGTGGACGTAGAGAATACATCGTATATATCTTTTGTGCGTTCTCCATTAACATAAGCCTGTAAAATGTAACAGTCGGTGGCATATTTCTTGTCCCTCGATGAACTTTGGGTGGTACGTCTATTTACGAGACGAGTTGTTGGACACCCTGGATTAGCCTTGGCTCGCTCTGCTAGTCGCTCTCTATACGACTTTATTTTATTAAAGTCGCCCGCGCAGTATCTCAGTAGCCCAGTTATGTACGTTTCACGGGGTAGACCATTTAATTCTTCGTCAAGGTCTGCATAAAACTGCTGTGGTAGTATGTGTGAACAATCGTCCTCTTCATCGGATGATTCATGTTGAGACAATAACGATTCGTTTAATAATTCTTGTTTGATTCTTGTCAGTTTTTCGTTAATTTTGGTACGTGATCTTTGACTGAGTTCATTTGGGGCAGGATCGATAACCGTTGCCATGTCTATTTAATTCAGTCACATGAGTTATTTCCCTTTGGTCTTGATTGATTGGCGATCCGTTTCAATCAAGCGTGACGAAATTTCGATCGTAGCCTCAGGGTAGCGGTAGCTTTAAATTATTTGCTACCCCACCCACTTCTTCAACGCAGGCTTCCTTCAGCCTCTTCAAAGTCACACTCGACACATTTCAGTTAGTATTATAACTCACGATTCTGTTCAATAAGTCAATAAGTCAATGTATTTGCCACGATTCTGTAACCTTTTGGTGTTTAATCAGGTTTTTTGTCTATTTAAAATCCCTTCGATTTTTGTTTACATCTAGTCAGGTTGGTTCCCGTTATTCCGGTTGTCTTCTGTTCAATTAAACAAATTTACATGTTTTTCTGAACAACAAGCAAGTTAACGACAGTTTCGCCATAAAAACAAATTTCAACCTCACTTAGGAATAACGCAGTGCAACAGAACACTCAAACGAAAAGAACGTTAACGTCGAACGTCCGTACATGTGCAGTTGGTGGCATTCGACATTTCGTTGACAAACGTCTCTTATGGACAATTGCGATAGATGTTTCTTGTCAATAGGTCGTATATTTACATAATGAATAAGAAAATAATCATGCAAAGTAACCTTTTTCCATTAGTATATATTGCACATATGCAACAGCAATATAACACAAAAATACCGTTTTTAAAGGTAGTTCCTTGAACAATAGAATTTTAAGTGTCGTTAATTCAAACTCTCTTTTAGCCATGGACTGTACCTGAAAATGTTTTTTGGGCCAAGGATCCTGATATTGCACCTACGTTACAGCAATACAACGCAAAAATACCATTTTAAAGGTAGTTCCTTGAACAATAGAACATTTTGAAAATGTTTCCCAAACGATGTAAAACAGAGTTTTCCTTATTTCGTGTAAAATTAAGCGTCGTTTTCAAATTCTCTTTTAGCCATGGAATGTACCAGAAAGTGTTTTTGTCAAGGATCCCGATATTGCACCTATGTAACAGCACATCAACACACAATTACCATTTTAAATGTATTTCTTTGAACACTAGAAGACTTTGATAAATGTTTCCCCAAATGGTGTAAAACTGAATTTTCCTTATTTCGTGTATTAATTTTGGTGTCGTTATTTCAAATTCTCTTTTAATCATGGAATGTACCGGAAAGTGTTTTTTTGGTCAAGAGTCCTGAAATTGCACCTATGTAACAGCAATACAACACAAAAATACCATTTAAAGGTAGTTCCTTCAACAATAGATCTTTTTGAAAAATGTTTCCCAAACGGTGTAAAACTGAATTTTCCTTAATTCGTGTAAAATGAAGTGACGTTATTTCAAATTCTCTTTTAGCCAAGGAATGTACCGGAAAGAGGTTTTTGGTCAAGGATCCTGTTATTGCACCTGTGTCACAACAATACAAAACAAAAACACCATTTTAAAGGTAGATACTTAGACAATAGAATTTTTTGAAAATGGAAATGTATTTTTTTAATCAAGGATCCTGATATTGCCTATATGTAACAGCAATACAACACAAAAATACAATTTTAAAGGTAGTACCTTGAACAATAGAATTTTTTGAAAAATGTTTCGCAAACGGTGAAAATTAACTGAGTTTTCCTTATTTCGTATAAATTTAAGTGTCGTTATTTCAAATTCTCTTTTAGCCATGGAATGTACCGCAAAGTGGTGTTTTTTTTTTGGTCAAGGTTCCTGATATTGCACCTATGTAATAGCAAATCAACACAAAAATACCATTTTCAAGGTAGTACCTTGAACAAAAAAAAAATGTTTTGAAAATGTTTCCCAAACGGTGTGAAACTGAATTTTCCTTATTGCGTGTAAAACTAAGTGTCGTTATTTCAAATTCTCTTTTAGCCATGGAATGTACCAGAAAGTGGTTTTTCGGACAATGATCCTGATATTGCACCTATGTAACAGCAATACAACACAAAAATACCATTTTAAAGGTAGTTCCTTGAACAACAGAAATATTTCCAAAACAGAGTAAAACTGAATTTTCCTCATTTCGTTTAAAATTAATTGTTGTTATTTCAAATTCTCTTTTAGCCATGGAATGTACTGGAAAGTGATTTTTTTGGTCAAGGATCCTGATATTGCACCTATGTAAGAGCAGTACAACACAAAAATATCATTTTCAAGGTATTTCGTTGAACAATAGAAGTTTTTGAAAAATGTTTCCCAAACGATGTAAAACTATATTTACCTTATTTCGTGTAAAATTAAGTGTCGTTATTTCAAATTCTCTTTTAGTCATGGAATGTACCGGAAAGTGTTTTTTTTTTTTGGTCAAGGATCCTGATATTGCACCTATCTAACAGCAATACAACACAAAAATACAATTTTATAGGTAGTTCCTTGAACAATAGAATTTTTTGAAAAATGTTTCGCAAACGGTGAAAATTAACTAAGTTTTCCTTATTTCGTGTAAAATTTAGTGTCGTTATTTCAAATTCTCTTTTAGCCATGGAATGTACCGGAAAGTGGTTTTTTGGTCAGGGATCCTGATATTGCACCTATGTAACAGCAAATCAACACAAAATACCATTTTAATTGTAGTTCCTTGAACAAAAGAATGTTTTGAAAAATGTTTCCTTAACGGTGTAAAACTGAATTTCCCTTATTGCGTGTAAAATTAAGTGTCGTTATTTCAAATTCTCTTTTAGCCATGGAATGTATCGGAAAGTGTTTTTTTTCGGTTAAGGATCCTGATATTATACCTATGTTACAGCGATTCAACACAAAAATACCATTTTAAAGGTAGTTCCTTGAACAATAGAAGTTTTTGAAAAATGTTTCCCAAACGATGTAAAACTAAATTTCCTTATTTCGTGTAAAATTAAGTGTCGTTATTTCAAATTCTCTTGTAGCCATGGAATGTACCGGAAAGTGATTTTTTTGGTCAAGGATCATGATAGTGCACCTACACTGAACAGATGTTCTAAACCGCCACTTTTCAGGGCAGACTTTTTGGTATAAATGAAAAACGAAAAGCTCGTTTAAAACAATATTTTGCACATTAGATTTTGTGATCACTAAATATTGATTTAACGCGATAAAGTAGAAATGAAAACAACAACGTTTTGTGTATAGAGATTTGTTATATAAAACAGTTTTTGCACGTGGTGCACGATGTGATGAGTTAAATCGCACAACTACTACTCAAGCATTAGTTCATATTGATCCGAAATGCCGATTTTACAAAGAAAAATCAACTCATTGGGCCGGATGTCCTTAAGCGATATGGGTCGGACTGTGGGGCTTATCGAAACCGACGTCAAAATGTATAAGGCATGTACCCTTTTAAGTGATATGTGCATGTTTCAAAAGGTTGATCATGATACTGCTAAATGCATTAACTGTTTTCCGATTTCCTTCTGTTTTACGAATGCTATGGACCCCAAATCGTGTCAAAGTGCACCAAAGAGCATGGCCCTTAGAGTTCACCATACAAAACTTTACTAGTTCACATGTACATTTTCTGAGCGATGACTTGTCTCTTGCACACATTTCAGCATGTCAATAATGGATGTTTGACGCGTGTGTGCAAAAAGAGGGGATTTAAAGTTATGTTTACACACTGCATTTTAGTGTTCTTTTAGCACGTATTATATTCCGTAGAAAACGATAAAGCATTCTAAAGTGAAGATATGCCGACATTGTTGTTAAATGCATCGGTTGCTTTTTCTATTGCTTCTTTATAACGAGTTATATGGCCCCAAAACCCATTTTTAAAGTGCATCACAGATCATGACCCGTACAGTCTACCATACAAATTATTATTATTCCACATGTACCTTTCTGACGAAAGTCATAACTTATGAATCAGTTATTCATATCAGTAATGGATCCTTGACGTCTGTATGCTACTCAGGAGGATACAAAGTTATGTTTACAAACTGGATTTTTTGTTACTTTTAATAGCACGTATTGTGTTCCGTAGAACACCATCAGCGCATTCAAAAGAGGTGTCTGGTCGACATTTTTGTTAACTGTCAACAAATATCACCCAGGTTTAATGCACAGATGAATTCAAATAGGAGAAATGCTCTAAAGTAATCACAAGACAATACAAAAAGTTTTGGCAAAAATACCAGGAAACCGGAAGTGTTACAGACTTACGTAGGCTACTGAGACGTCTAGAATGACACCTTAGAACTTCCCATGTAGCTACAACTGAATGAGGGCTCGTTGTCAAGCAGAGTTATTGACACAGAGTGATGTCACATCCCATGTGTACAGTTTACCTTTCAGATGTGAAAATGTAGACGTGACAGTGACCCTTTTCAATTTGTAATTAAGTCATGTTATGTTCAAAGGGTATCAATGAAATTGTGGCATCGTCTGCAAAAATGGTTTATCTTTCTTTTTTGAAAATTTCAAGCCCCTATCAAAAATATTAATGGAGTTATACAAAGTTACATGCCGTGGCGGTTTAGAAGATCTGTTCAGTGTATGTAACAGCAATACAACACAAAAATACCATTTTAAAGGTAGATCCTTGAACAATAGATTTTTTTGAAAAATGTTTCCCAAACGATGTGAAATTGAATTTTCCTGATTTCGTGTAAAATTAAGTGTCGGTATTTCAATTTCTCTATTAGCCATGGAATGTACCGGAAAGTGGCTTTTTGTTCAAGGATCCTGATATTGCGCCTGTGTAACAGCAATACAACACATTAATACAGTTTTAGAGGTAGTTCCTTGAACAATAGAATTTTTTGAAAAATGTTTCCCAAACGGTGCAAACTGAAATGTTCTTATTTCGTGTAGAATTAAGTGTCGTTATTTCAAATTCTCTTTTAGCCATGGAGTGTACCGGAAAGTAGTTTCTTGGTCAAGGATCCTGATATTGTACCAATGTAACAGCAATACAACACAAAAATACCATTTCAAAGGTAGTTCCTTGATTAATAAAAGTTTTTTTTAAAAGTGTTTCCCAAACGATGTAAAACTGTATTTTCTTTATTTCGTGTAAAATTAAGTGTCGTTATTTTAAATTCTCTTTTAGCCATGGAATGTACTGAAAAGTGATTTTTTTTGTCAAGGATCCTGATATTGCACCTATGTAACAGCAGTACAACACAAAAATACATTTTCAAGCTAGTTCTTTGAACAATAGAATTTTTTAAAAAATGTTTCCCAAACGGTGAAAAACTGTATTTTCCTTATTTCGTGTAAAATCAAGTGTCGTTATTTCAAATTCTCTTTTAGTCATGGAATGTACCGGAAATGGTTTTTTTGGTCAAGGATCCCGATATTGCACCTATATGTAACAGCAATACAACACAAAAGTACAATTTTAATGGTAGTTCCTTGAACAATAGACGTTTTTGAAAAATGTTTACCAAACGATGTAAAACCGAATTTTCCTTATTTCGTGTAAAATTAAGTGTCGTTATTTGAAATTCTCCTTTAGCCATGGAATGTACCGGAAAATAGGGTTTTTGGTCAATGATCCTGATATTGCACCAATGTACCAGCAATACAACACAAAAAATACCGTTTTGAAGGTAGTTCCTTGAAAAATAGACGTTTTTGAAAAATGTTTCCCAAACGGTGTAAAACTGAATTTTCCTTGTTTCGTGTAAAAATAAGTGTAGTAATTTCAAATTCTCTTTTAGCCATGAAATTTATCGCAAATTGTTTCTTTGGTCAAGGATCCTGATATTGCACCTATGTAGCAGCAACACAACACAAAAATACCATTTTAAAGGCAGATCCTTGAACAATAGAATTTTTTGAAAAATGTTTCCCAACGGTGTTTAACTGAATTTTTCTCATTTTATGTAAAATTAAGTGTCGTTATTTCAAATTCTCTTTTAGCCATGGCATATACCGGAAAGTGTTTTTTTTTGTCAAGGATCCTGATAATGCAGCCATGTAACAGCAATACAACACAAAAAACCATTTTAAAGGTAGTTCCTTGAACAATAGAAATTTTTGAAAAATGTTTCCCAAACGGGGAAAAACCAAATTGACCAGCGCTTTGGTCGATTGTTAAAAGACCTTTGTGACTCGTTAAACGTTACAATTACAGTTTTCTGTGTATTATATTGATATCTCCATTTGCACGCATATTGATAGCAGATATCAATCATGGACTGGAGTGAATTGCTTGCTAATGTAAGTAAAGTCATATCGTCTGCAAACGAAGGTGCGCATAGGTCGATTCCTCCTATTTGCAATCCCAACTTACTCGTCACCAAGTTATCAATTAAAGAGTCTATATATACGAGATACAAAAATGGCGACCAGACCCCTCCCTGTTTGGTTCCCTGCAATACTGGGAACCAATCAGATTGGAAGCCCGCATAAAGAACACAACTATACATGTTAGAATGCATTGCAATTACCGTGTGTAACAGCTGCAACGATACTCCTAATTGATAAAGTTTGAAAAAGCCATCATGCCAAACCCTATCAAAAGCCTGGCGAGCATCTAAAAAGTAAGCATATAACTTTGAATTTTCCTCTTGACAGAAGGTGATTCCTTCTTTTAAAATAAAACTAGTCATTGTACTATTCATTTGAGGTTGAAAACCACCTTGAAGGGAATGGATTGGTGATTCAATAGATGAATTCAAACGATAAAGTAAGACTCTTTCATAGAGTTTTAAAACTGCCGACGAGAGTGTAATAGCCCTATAGCTATTGGGATCGCTCTTTGGTTTTCTCCCTTCTTTATGCAATGTTATTATGGTACCCAGTTTTAAGGAAATTGGAACATATGCATTACAATACATGAGATCAAAAAGAAAAACCAAATAATGCTTTAAAACGGGTCCCCTTTTATCAAATGTTCGTTACATATACGATCGCGGCCACAACCTTTCTTAGTTTTCAAGGAAGAAATGGCCGTATTTACTTTATTCAGAGAAATATTGTTAAAACTGAGTGGAATCATCTGCTCTTTTAATGATTGTACTGTCTGTGACACAAAGTCAAAATGATTAGAATCATATTCAACGTTTTCCGTCTCAGAATATAATGAAGAAAAATGACCACCCTAAGCTTTACATATCTGCTCCGGATCACGATATACAGAGTTGCCAAATTTAATTTCACTACAAGTGTTACGTGACGTCACATTACGCCTACAATTAAAAAGTCGCCAAAATAATGGACTGTCAACTTCGGAAGCAGTTTCTATATCAGCATTCAGCTTTTGCATATCTCTATGTAATTTCCTGAACACTCTCTTGGCATCTTTATATTCAATATAGTTTGTATGTCCAGGATACTTTTGTCTGCCATTCTCAATCCACACCGCGCGCTTATTCCGCATATGCACGTGGTGTCGTTTGAGGATATCAGACCAATATGGCTTCAAATGAGATTTATACCTTGACAAAGGAAGATTCACATTGCTCGAGATATTAATATCAGATATAATACATTCATACAGTTCATCGATAAAATCGCGTGCATTAGCTATAGAAATATCATTTACGCTCTTAATTTGTTCATCGGTAGCTCTATACCATTGTACTGTTTGCCTATTATCAAAACATGTAGTCTTATTAACAAAAGAGTTAAATTCAAGTCTACACACAATAGGCCTATGTGAGGACACATTCAAGCAATTGTCATCAATAATACAACATGTTTTTACAAATCTACGTAAGTCATTCGAAATGAGCAAATGATCAATTAAGGTGTGATGTACACCATCAAAGGAAACGTAACTACTATTGGCACCAGTGCACAGAGGCATTGTTGTTATGATGCTTAAGTCGAAAAATATGGATAAGTCCCGCAGAGCGGTTCCTCTAACAGATCTACCGTACCGTTTCTTAAAAATACGCACCATGGTTACTTTAGCTCGCCTGTTAGTAACATACACAGTCAATTTCTGTTATCGATTGTTTGAAGCCACCGACGAAAAACCGTTTTGTCTTTTGAACGACATATTCGGTGAAATCTTCATCATCACCCTGACTCACTATTTGCTCATTTTGCACATTTGACAGAGTATTATCACGACGCGGTTTTGAAGGTTTCGGCCTTTCGTTTGAAATTATGACTGGAATTTTATTTTGAGCTACTTTTTCAACGATAGTTGGTTGATTATAATTTGCCCTCAGGTTACAACTACAATTTTCGCGGTTAAGATCACCATTTTGATCAGCACGTTTTTCCTGCACTTCACCCCTGCTTGATGACGTAGATTGATCCGTTAATCAATAGGATTTTTTTTTTAAAAATGTTTCCCAAACGGTGTAAAACTGAATTTTATTTAGTTTTGTAAAGTTAAGTGTCGTTATTTCAACTTCTCTTTTAGCCATGGAATGTACCGGAAAGTGGTGTTTTTGTCAAGGACCCTGATATGGCAAGTATGAAACAGCAATACAACACAAAAATACTATTTTAAAGGTAGGTCTTCAAAAAATAACACTTTTTGAAAAGATATTTCCTTAACGATGTAAAACTGAATTTTCCTTATTTCGTGTAAAATTAAGTGTCGTTATTTCAATTTCTCCTGTAGCCATGGAATGTACGGGAGAGTGTTTTTTTTTTGTCAAGGATCCTGATATTGCACCTATGTACGAGTAGTCTATGATGGTATGTCCGGAAATCACGTCCCGTATGCATCAGAGTATTAAGCAGGCCAACAACTGCAGTTGTGTGCACCAATATCTTAACTTTCATGAACCACTTGTTGGCATATCAGGAAACGCGTCATTACAACGTATTCTACCGATTACGTAACGCTGTCAATTTGCTTAATTGCAAACCGAGTTTAGTGAAACATATGAAAATGATGTTGTTTTTTGTTTATGTGTGTTTCTATTAACATATATCTGGATATAGATATAAAATGTTTGAAATGAACAACCCATATGATGCATAGATATGCCGTCGTTAACAATATTGAGACAAATACTGACGTATTCAACGTTCTTTACTTTTGCACTACTTGACATCTATCTTGACATTAAAGTTTAATCGTGCGGGTGTTGTAGTGGTTACAACCTTATTGATCGGACGTCTTCTACGATATATCGGGTAGAAAAATATCGATTTCATAGATTACACGAGCCGTACATGCACTTGACCCACGTGTTTGTTCTAAAGTTCTAAAGCGCCACATTACAAATGACTATAACTATTTAATCTATTATCATATCTTTATGAAATGTTATATGTGAATTAATAAGTGTCAGTTAGATTAATTTGCATGATTTGTTGTCAGTTATCATTGAATGTAAGGTTTTTATATGAGTAAAGCTCAATAAGCTCTAAATCATCGTAGAGCTTCAGATAAGCCATTTATAATGATTCTAAGTTACATGGATTTTTAACAGAACCCAATCAATGGTGAAAAACATAAAAAATTAATTACACGTTTGTATTGCTGGTGACTACAGCAAAGAGAAAAGTGGTGGGTGGGGGTAAATCTTTGTGTTTAAATTTTCCAAACAGTCTTCTTTTTATTGACAATTGTCCTATTCCTTTTGCGCAATGAATTAACACAATCAAAGGAATTTTGAACATATTGTGTAATTTTGTGTCGCCGGGAATAACAAGGGCATATTTCAATCATTTTCTGAGAAGACCAGGATATATGGTAATTTTTTTCAGTCGAAAGTGTCCTCTTGCGAGCGTACATAATATTATATTAAATCCCAAATATTGTGTATCTAGTGTATGTTTTTGTACGTTTAGTATTCAATTACATAAATATCTAGTTCTTATATATATACAAAATAATTTACAAGTACATAGTTGTTGAACAAAGACGTGTATTGCGTTCGTTGTTGTAGGTGAAATTTACACGCATGTGCTTAGTTTTTGTATTGTAAATATAATGCCGAGCAGATTATCCGTCGAAGAAGTCAAGGATATCTACCAAAAGGAGCCATTGTATCATGTCAAGTTCTAGATCGAACTCTAGTCAGTGAACCAACCAAAAGATTCTTGTGAATTTTACTTTAGGGTGTAGATATAATGTCCCAGTATGTGGACAAAACCTGAAATTTCTCAACGTTTCAACATGTTTGATGACAGCTTTTTATGCTAAAAGAATAAAACTTCTTGACACAAACAGTAATACAGTGGTGCTACAAAAAAGACTGTACAAGAACGAGCAAAGAAACGCCATGAAACACTACTCACGACCATACTCAGAGAAAAGGCAATATCACGTATGGCACTGGTATCTTTTTTACCTTGAAACAGAGAAATTAAAGTTCTTGATGCAATGATTTTGTTCCAGAACCTTAAAAAAACTAGTATCACTAAATCAGGCAGATATCAACCTTAGCACTTGTATCTGTAACACAATCGGAATTTGAAGGTTACGAAGAAGTTCCTTACACAGTTGACCGATATGCATTCTAGGAACTTGTAATGTGTAGGCTATTTGTATCAAGACAATGTGTCGGACATCAAGGCGTACATTTAAGTCAAGTGGGCTGGTCTGTACTGGTAAAAAGGAGCGGACAAAGATGTTTATTTGAATCCAGAACAATTTACAGATTAATAAATGTTTTCAGTCTTCTGTATCGTACTTCAGCTAATTATGGTGTGCCTTTATAAGTGGAGATCTATCTTTTCATTTTTGTACACCGTATATTTTATCATTCTTTGATTTATTTTAAGAATCTTTGTCTAATCTCTTCTTTCTCGATGGGTATTTAGTTTTTATTCATTGTTGTACGCCACATATCATTTATGACAGAAAACTGAAAGTTCAACCTTGACATAATCGAAATCTACTAGACTAGTAGGCTTACATAGTTTTAGGATACATTTTTTGGGAAAAAAAGCCAAGCAGAGAAACGGCTTTTGAAATAATGTAGATCTATATTACGTTTTCCCACACAACGTTCAATTAATTTTGGAACTGGGGTTCTATAAGCCATAGTTATGTCGCGATTCAATTTTAAGTTTCTTCAATTCTTCGAAGTAATCCTCTTTGACACCCACACACTTATGAAGTTTTGAGATTCAGTACTTATATGCCAATAAATGGGTCTCGTTTGGAACACCTCGCAGACACTGGAAAATTGCACTGCATATGGAATATGAAGACCTATACCGACGACCAGAGGCTTTTTTCGTCATCATGAAAAACACAAAAAAGCCACACGGGCTTAAGCCCGGCTATAAGGGTGAATGAAGACGCGGTACAGCATGTGTCTCTTTCAGGAAGTCTTGGACAAGATGACACCTGTGAACAGCTCCGTTGTCATGGATTTGGTACATGCCTCTTTGGCCGGTCCTAGACCTGCTCTTTTCGTGATATTTCTTTACCTTGGCCGTCATACATTTCTTGTATGAATGACCGGTGATAGTTGTGCTATTTGAAACAGTAATATGAACAATACACCCGTTACATTTGAAAAAATACCGCGTATAAAACTTTTGTCGCGCTTTTGATTTTTTAGCTATTGCGGACCTTGCCAGATCTTTTTGCAACCATTGATTGCTAATGACATGCCGTTGGTTCTCATAATAATAGATTATTGTTCAGTCATATGCATAAATTAAGCCCAGAAAGCCCACATTTGTTGCATTTATTGCATTATTTCAAAACATATTTTGCATGGGTGGCTCTCTGTCCATAGGCAGCAGGTGGGGGGCCCAAAGGGTGTAAACCTTTCTGTGTTTCAACTCTTTCGTCAAAATCGCATAACATGTCCCCGATGAAAAAACTTTATCTGCTATTTCTTGCTCATTAAACCATGCCTTTTGTTCGGTCATGTCGGAATCTACAGCAACATTAGCTTTGGTACTAAATCTACCCGGGTTGCCTGAGAGGGGGGCATCATTCAGGCCAGTTTTACCAAATTTAATTTTCATTGTCCTCCTAAAAACTGATGCATATTCAACGTTCGAATGTCCACGAATCTGATATACACTACTCAAAATTTGCTAAGGATCACTTTTTTAAACTTTGATATTTCTTACACGATTTTAAATGTTACCCTGTAAATTATAGTGGGGCGCACAACTCCGAAAATTTGGCCTAATCGTTCACTTTGTGATACAAGCATGAATTTTGGTATGGTAAGTCATTGAGGGTCCCTGAATCAGAAAAAAGTGCTAGCCACTTAAAATTCGCATCCGGTGGCCATTTTCCAAGATGGCCGCCATTCGGATAAATGTTGTCTATATATCAGATAGAAAGGCATTCCAAAGGCTGAAATCCGCCGAGATTTTTCTAATAAATCGTCCCAATATAGTCAATTTTGTAATTAATTAATAAAATAGCATGGCTTTTTACGACATTGCGGTCGTTTAACCGAGATGGCCGCCAAAATACTCCAAAAATGGCCGTTTCTTCAATTAGATATTATTTTTTAATAAGATATTATCAATCCTTGTCATAAAATTTCAACCAGCATAATGGAATGAAACACAAACCGATTTAGCCACATGAAAATCGTATCAGGTGGCCATCTTACAAAATAGCCGCCATTCTCATGTATTAATTAGGCCTATATATGAAAATATCAAATAGAAATGAATCCCAAGTGATGAATTTCGTCGGGATTTTTATATACCTTTTCTGTATAGTCTTTTTGTAACCAATATAAACTTGATGTCTTTATAACATGGCTGCCTTTTTCCAAGATGGCCGCCAAAATATTCAAGTGTTCAAAGTTTCTTCAAGGAAATCGTATTACTTTTAACAAAAAAGATATCAACCCCTCACTTTAAGTATCAGCTAATAAAATGAATGAGATACAAAAAAATGTTCTAAGAGAATATATATTTTGCTATTGAAATGGCGACCATTTTTGTATTATCTTAACTGTCTTATTGGCCTCCATAATTAAATACTGATTATCGTCGATTACTTTAAAAAAAAACAGCAGCTTTATTAACATGGTTTAAAGCACTTTCGTGTGATTAGTCGCTTTGCGCCAAGTAAGTCAAAACCTAGTGTTCAAATCATCCTTGGAATCGTCCACACCAAATATCAGAAAACTCATGCATTCTAAACCAGATAGTGTAAAAGGAAGTCTTTCTTACATTAATAATGGATGATTATAAAACGAATCAACAAAAATATGTTAAGTAAATGTTATCCCTGCCAAGAGGACAAATCTAATGATTTGCTTATTTCTCTTCTGAGTAATTTACAGAAAGAGCAAGATCTTAGTGGATACAAATGTACAATAATACTGCAACAGATATTCCTTTATACCTTGCCTTCAATGATATACCAACTTCGTTCAATCCAGCTCTATTAGATGATAATGAGGGCAAAGAGAAAACTTTGACACTGCATAAGCCAAGTATCATAATAGATACCGTCTTTTATCTACAATATAAAGCTCAAGCGGTCACAGAAATAAGGTTCCATTACAGATGGAGACAGCTGTAAAAGGTCTATAGAATCTGATTTGCAAAAGATACCACGTTTCTTATGCATTCGTAGCACGATTCGCAAAATTTGAGACAATGCGTTTAAACTATGGACAATGGGAAGTTGCTTGTAAAACTCAGCGCAGTTGTACGTGTTGTCGTTCAAGAGTTAAAGTATCACCCAAACAGCTTAGTAGAGTTGTATAACTCGACGAGGTCTTAACAAAATGTGATACAGCAATAGTTTTGTAAAAGATTTACAAGTATCATGTGGCTTTTTTAACTTGTTGTATACCAGTATATCATGGAATTCATGGCTTCTGAGAAAGTCCAGTTTTCAAACTTCATGACTTAGTCCTATTGTATAAGCACCATATCAATGCGCAAAACAGGCTGCATACAAAGCTGGCCATATTTAGAGACTGTGTAATTTTCAGCAACCGAATTATTAATGCCGGTCGAAATGGGGATTGCCAAAAGAAAATGAATGTTGGAGAGTTGTTTGGACCCAGTTTCGTAATGCTGCAGAGAAATGGCTACGAATGGGTGCAAAAAACTTGAAGTGGACGGTGTAAGTTCAAGAAAGTAAGGCTTTTCTGCACTTCACTCTATATCTGCGTCTGTGAAATATCACATGAAAGTTAAAATCATAAATAAGCAGTGGCGGCCATCTATGTTGTACAGCTTCTTCAGTGTTGATATGACTATGTTCACAAGCACTAAACCTTGCTTGTATTCGACATAATCTATTGTTGTCGAGGGACCCCATATGGGGTGAGGGCTAGTTTCCTTGTAAAGGCTGTTGATTTACAGAACTATTCTGGCCAAATAACGAATACACCGGACACATGGATGTTGAAAATAGGAATCAACTGAGACGGCGTTCAAACAATAATTAGCCTCATTGGGTTTGACTGCCCTCTCTTGTAGGCATATTGTCAAAATTGAAAATCGTCTGCTACATTTTAGAGACCTTCTTTGAAAAAAGCCGGTTGGCTGCCATCTTTCATGGGGATCTTATCAAATTTGAAAACTATATCACTGGGGACTTGTTCCAGATGATTGCCATCTCGGGTCCACAAACACTATATCTCATTTGTATTCTACATACCATTTCTCTTTGTTGAGGGACCAAATCTTGTAGTCTACTTGTTACGGTAGGTTATGTGGCTCTAAATTAATTGTCTCACCAAACTGATATACACTACATATTACATTTGCAGATATCTATGGCAATCGATTAAAAGAGTAAGAAAATAATGATTACACGGACTTGGTTTGCTGCCATCTGTTATCAAGTCAGTCAAATTTTATATAATTCGTGAAAGAAATAAGCCAGTGGGGCTTATAAGTCGACAAAGCAAATCAAAGATTTTTTCCAGTGGTAAAATCGCAATTTTCATATAAAAATTGAAGAACTTTATATTGTTTGGCAGCCGTATGAGATTTTGGTTGCCATCTCAAGCACAAATATTGTCTTTTTTACATCTGGCATTTATGTCTGAGTGTTTGAAATGAAAAATGCAAGTTTATATTAGTTTTAGTGCATTATATCATTACACAGGGAAGCTTTATAATACCCAGATGGCGGCCATCTCAGAAAATGGCCGCCGTATTGAATTTCAAGTGGCTAGCACTTTTTTCTGAAAATGTACACTTGAAACTATGTATATACTTATTATAGTAGGTTCTGTGGCTCCAAATTAATTGTCTCACCAAACTGATATACACTACATATTACTTTTGCAGATATCTATGGCAATCGATTAAAAGAGTAAGAAAATAATGATTACACGGGCTTGGTTGGCTGCCATCTGTTGTCAAGTTAGTTGATTTTTTTTAAGTCTATTAATGAAATTAGCCAGTAGAGCTTATAAGTCTAAAAAGCAAATCAAAGATTTTTTCCAGCGGTAAATTCGCAATTTTCATATAGAAATGAAGAACTTTATATTGTATGGCTGCCATATGAGATTTTGGTTGCCATCTCACGCAAAAATATTGTCTATTTTACATTTGGCATTTATGTCTGAGTGTTTGAAATGAAAAACGCAAGTTTCTATTAGTTCTAGTGCGTCATATCATTGCACAGGGAAGCTCTATAATGCTCAGATGGCAGCCATCTCAGAAAATGGCCGCCATATTGAATTTCAAGTGGCTAGCACTTTTTTCTGAAAAAATAAACTTGAAACTATATATATGCCAAATTTCATGCTTGTATCACAAACTGAACGATTATATGAGTTATGCGCCCCACTATTACTTTGCTTGGTAGAATAATCATTTACGAATATTAATGTGTATGGCTTCGTGTTGAGTTTCTTCGGATAAAACAGTGACGAGGCATGCAAAAGAGGTACCCATAAAAATGAATGTTTCTATAGATATGACGAAAATTCGGATTTTTGTCCACAGCACGAATTTTCCACTATTTCTTTTCAAAAACAACGTAAAGTCTACGAGTGACAATCCCTTTACTCTTTAAAATGACATGGAATGTTTCATCTGTATTTTCTTGTGTTTGTAAAGCAGATTCCGGAACCCCATTAACCATCTTGTCTAAATTGTGTAAAGCGCATCCTGCATTCGCACAGAGGATTAAAATATTGACATATGGATCGTTTAAAGCATAGATAACACGATCCATGGTTAAATATTGAGCTTGAGTTCCACACCCTGTAGTATTGGTCACATGAATGACGTCACTGACGTATCTTAATTTCGGAAATCGGCATTTTTTGCTGATACAAAACGATGGAGTTACTTGCAAATAATGCTTAACCTCTTCTTCAGTATCTAAGCTCTCATTCTAGATAACGTTCATCAATCAAAGTTTAGTTACCAAGAGCGTGTATGTCAGCCTTTCTCCGTAGTCAGATACAGCTAAAGACCCAAAGTTACTCATGTCTGATACGGCTATTCTCAGCAAGTTCCTATGCATGCGTTGGTGTACGAAGTCTTCTCAGAAGCCTTCGATGAATTTCTGTTTGTCTTTTTGCAACTGCAGTACATGTTGGTGAGCATGAGCTGTGGTTAGATTTACTGACTTTGTTCAGTTTCATCACGTGTTCGTTCATTGAATGCTGCCGAATAACGATGTGTCGGGAAAACGCACATATTGTGTTTTTATTTTCCAGGGGGTTCATTCAGTATTTTTACAGTATGAATCCACCAAAAACTTTACCATTGGAAGAATTTATGATGATAATTATGGTTTTCAAACAGACCGCACATGAGCATATCGCCAATTTTATGACTTTGATTTACCGATATACCATCGTTTAAGACTCAAAACTTTTAGGAGTCATCCGATATGAACCAATAGTCAAAATTCAATCTCAACAATATGTACCACGAAGAATTTATGATCTCTAAGACGAGCTTAAACATGAGTTGTTCTCTGTGCCATGCGAGCAGTTAGATATTGCACAGGAAGTCTTAAAGACCATTAAAAGGCCGCAGAAGACTACATAATGCTTAAAATATTGTAAAAGCACAAAAAATCGAACATTTCTATTTTTTGTAAAAAGTTGTAAGTTTTGGCCTATCTACGAACATTTTCATTTTTAGGGGTACCCCTTTTCTATGCCACGAAACTATCGATGTGAGAATTGAAACAAAACAATCATCATTGCATCTTATTCAGAGGTCGTAGCTCTTACATTCAAACCACTTTGCACGTTGGTTGGAAGTTTTGTACAAAAGATATCAACATTTAAAAAAGTGATCCTTAGCAAATTTTGAGTAGTATATGTAGATATTTCAAAGCATATGCGACCTTTAATATAGACCCGTACATCCTACTTCAGTTCGTTTTCTATTTTTGCGCACAGCGAAATAGCCAGTGTATATGACTGAACCAACTTAAAAGTTCAATAACTTTTGAAAGAGTGAACGAATTTGTCTCAAATTTTGACCAAGTATAGACAGTAATTTTCCCGTCAGATAGCCACAAGCACCACTAGTTCTACAGAACCATGAGGTATGGTGGACCATTAGTACCACTTTTAATTGAACGCCCCTCGTAACAGCAATACAACACAAATATAATTATCATTTTAAAGGTAGTTCCTTGAACAATAGAAGTTTTTGAAAAAAATGTTTCTCAAACGGTGTAAAACTGAATTCTCCTTATTTCGTGGAAAATTAAGTGTCGTAATTTCAAATTCTCTTTTAGCCATGGAATGTAGCGGAAAGCTTTTTTTTTTTTTTTTTTTTTTTTTTTTTTGGGGGGGGGGAGGGGTCAAGAATCCTGATATTGCACCTATGTCACAGCAACACAACACAAAAATACCATTTTAAAGGTAGTTCCTTGAACAGTAGAATTTTTTGAAAAATGTTTCCCAAACGGGAAAACCCGAATTTTCCTTATTTCGTGCAAAACAAGGTGTCGTAATTCAAAATCTTTTTAGCTATGGAATGTACCAGAAAGTGGGGGTTTTTTTGGTCAAGGATCCTGATATTGGACCTATGTAACAGCATTACAACACAAAAATACCATTTTAAATATAGTTCATTGAACAATAGGAATTTTTGTAAAATGTTTCCCAAACGGTGTAAAACTGAATTTTCCTTGTTTCGTGTAATCTAAGTGTCGTTATTTCAAATATCTTTTATCCATGGAATGTACCGGTAAGTGGTTTTTAGATCAATGACCCTGATATTGCACTTATGGGCAGGTTTTAAAAAATGTGACCAAAGTGTGACATTTACATGTTAAGAATAACAGCTATTTTTACAGAATATCATCCAGATTTCATAATTAGGGTGGCTAAAAACTATTCTAAGTGGTTAAGCAGTGCCCAAATTATATTTTCAATTCGTGTTCACTACTTTTTAGCTAAAATTGTGTGCACAATCTTGCAAAATGACAACAAAAAAACGTTTCACTCCTGACATCATATATATTGCACAGTATGAGAAATTGTAACCCACGAATCGCTAAAAAGTAGAGTATTGAATGCCCACAAGGTTGATGGCTTCCTAAAAAAATTTGAGTGGTAGATTTCTGGCTGAATAGACAAAAATGAGAACACATTTTGAAAAATAAAAGTGTTTCACTCCTGACATAAAATTCAGAGGGGTATTGTACAAAACAGGCTCCACATCCTAAACCAATGAAGATAATATAAAAAGTAATTTTAAGACGATGATGCACATGTTGTTTTATGAATTACAAGTACTTATTGTAGTATCCTGTCACTGTCTTTTATTTACCATAGCTTAGAAACTTGGTAAAAGTGTTAAGTGTCACACAAAAACGTTTCACTCCTGACATTTTTGACATGTTTTAATGACATATCTTTTTTATTTGTGAAGCGATTTTCTTTAAACTTGGTACCCAGTATATAGACACAATAACACATCTTTTCAACTTTGATTGGGTTGGATATGTTTCTCTGTAAAAGCCGTGGCATGTAAAAAGTGAATGGTCACATTTTTTTAAACTTGCCCTTATGTAAAAGCAATACAACACCAAAAACCAATGTTAAGGAACTCGTTGAACAAGAGAATTTATTGAAAAATGTTTCCTAAACGGTGTAAAACTGAATTTTCCTTATTTTGTGTATAATTAAGTGTCGTTATTTCAAATTCTCTTTTAACCATGTAAAGTACCGAAAGTGGTTTGTTTGGTCAAGGACCCTGATATTGCACCTCTGTAACAACAATACAACACAAAAATACCATTTAAACGTGGTTCTTTGAACAATAGGATTTTTTGAAAATGTTTCCCAAACGGTGTAAAACTGAATCTTCCTTATTTCGTGTAAAATTAAATGTCATTATTTAAAATTCTCTTTTAGCCATGGAATTTACCGGAAAGTGGTGTTTTGGTCAAGGAACCTAATTTATCATGCTATTGTGTCAACATTGACCTGATATCAGCTGTCCGATAACATTAAGTTATAGATCTATCAGTCACTTATTTTTAGAACTAATTTGCATACTCTGTCGAGATCTCATTGGAACTACTTTTCAAACTTCGCCAATTCAAAATTGTAAAAATTATTGGGCCTTCATGAATTCATAACTCGTTGCATATAATTTGACTTGTAAAAATTGACTGGTGTGACACCAATGATCTAAAATTAGACCAAGACATAAACAGTTGTGACATCGTCACATGTGACGTCATACTATGTATTTGTGTAGAGCAGATCTGTGTTTTTAGTATGTTGACGTTTCAGTGGTGACATTTTCAAGTTTGTTTTTGTGAATTTACAAGTAAATACCAACTACATAAGCATTCGAGAATAGAAGATTTATTTAGTGATATAAAAGGCTTTTACAAACAATGTTTTGTGTAGATTATATTGTGTTGAGAAAAGTGAAACTGACATACATGTCCCATAGGAAAGAATGACAAAGCATAATAAATGTGTGTGTGAAGATTCTTGACTCAAGCCGAAAGTTCTGTCATTGAATAACCAATATAAAGGTACGTTCTGAACATTGCTTTATCTGTTATTTGTTCTTCAGTTGTTTTATCATTTTCTGCATATGCATATTTTGGAATTGAAAGCTTGTCGTACACAAATTACAAGATAATTACACGTACATGACGTACATGACGATAGCCTAATATTTCACTACTGATCCGCCATCAATGCTGATCCAAATCTGTTTCGAAGCGACGATAAATGTACGGACATTGGAGTTCAGTTGTGTACACAAAAATTTCTATAAAATGCAAATGAAGTCAACTGCAATATTCACAATTCTTTGGATTCAAGCATTGCCATGTAAATGACTAGTGAAATTAGATCTATATTCATCGGAAGCCGACATTTTGATTTCATACTGCTGTGTGATTTTTTTCGTTGCGCAATAATTTATACGTTAAAAATCTTAGAATAACCCCAAATTACGTGTTAAATAAGCTATTTTTATTTTTTTATTATGATTTTCGATGATAGCATGATAAATATAATAACATGTAAGTGCCTGGTGATATCAAAGTTATCTGGCTCGGCTGGTAGAAATTATCATGACTCGGCAGAGCCTCGTCATGATAAATTCTCCCAACCTCGCCAGATAACTTTGATATCACAAGACACTAACATGTTATTATATATATTGCACCTATGTAACAGCAATACAACATTAAAATACCATTTTAAATGTAGTTCCTTGAACAATAAAATTTTTTGAAAACTGTTTCCTAAACGGTGTAAAACTGAATTTTCCTTATTTGGTGTAGAAATAAGTGTCGATATTTCAGATTCTCTTTTAGCCATGGAATGTAGCGGAAAGTGGGTTTTTAGCCAAGAATTCTGATATTGCATCTATGTAACAGCAATACAACACAAAAATACCATTTTAAAGGTAGGTCCTTGAACAAAAAATTGTTTTGAAAAATGTTTCCCAAACGGTGTAAAACTGAATTTTTCTTATTTATTGTAGAATTAAGTGTCGTTATTTCAAATTTTCGTCTAGCCATGGAATGTACCGGAAGGTGGTTTTTTTTATGATCACGGATCCTGATATTGCACCAATGTAACAGCACACAAAATTACCATTTTAAAGGTAGTTTCTTGAACAACAGAATTTTTTTTAAAACATGTTTCACAAACGGTGTAAAACTGAATTTTCCTTATTTCGTGTAAAATTAAGTGTTGTTATTTCAAATACTCCTTTAGCCATGGAATGTACCGGAAAGTAGTTTTTTGGTCAAGGAGCCTGATATTGCACCTATGTAACAGCAACACAACACAAAAATAACATTTTAAAGATAGTTTATCGAGAATAAAAGTTTTTGAAAAATGTTTCCAAAACGGTGTTAAACTGAATTTTCCTTATTTCGTGTAAAATTACGACGTAATTTAAAAGTCTCTTTTAGCCATGGAATGTATCGGAAAGTAGTTTTTTGGTCAAGAATCCTGATATTGCACCTATGTAACAGCAACACAACACAAAAAAACACCATTTTAAAGGTAGTTTCTCGAACAATAGAAGTTTTTGAAAAATGTTTCCCAAGCGTTGTAAAACTGAATTTTCCTTATTTCGTGTAAAATTATGACGTAATTTCAAAGTCTCTTTTAGCCATGGCATATACCGGAAAGTGTTTTTTGGTCAAGGATTCTGATAATGCAGTAATGCTTACTGACAGGAAGCAACTTGTTGACATAAACAAAACTCAGTCTTCTTTTGAAATATATAACTTGTGGTGTCCCGCAAGGTTCTATACTTGGTCCCCTGTTATTTTTTGATCTACGTGAATGATATGTCTGCTGTTATAAAAAAACAAACTTCTTCTTTATGCAGATGATTCCGCTATTTCAGTTTCAGATAAAGACAGGTCGTTTGTCGAAAATGCGTTGTCTGATGACCTTAATGCAGTGAGATCCTGGCTTATAGATAACAAGTTGTCTTTACACCTAGGGAAAACTGAATCCATTCTTTTTGGTACTAAACAAAAATTAAAATCAAATAGTAAAATAAATGTTGTTTGTGATGGTCATACTATCAATTCTACTTTACATGTGAAATATCTTGGTGCAATTCTTGACCAAAGTTTATCTGGTGAAAATATGGTTAGTTCTCTATTGCAGAAGGCGACAGCAAGACTCAAGTTTCTCTATGGTAAGAATAAGTTTCTCTCGTTGCATACTAGAAAATTGTTAGTTTCTGCATTAATTCAATGTTATTTTGACTATACATGTGTCTTCTGGTATTTTAGCTTAAACAAAAATGGACTGATAATAGTGTGGTCACAGTTTCGTTTTAAAAATACTGCCTCTATCTGATTCTATGTTAAAACGAGTAATTTACAAACGGCATTTTCAGTCTAAATAACACATCAAATTGCCAAAATGTGTGTAAAAACTTTAAGCTAAATAGTTATATTTTATTATGATAAAATACTTTTACCTTATACACGTTCTTTTCGTGTTAAATCTCTATTTGAAAAAGTGGGTCAACTCTGCGTTTCTTTGTTTGAACTCGGTCGTAACCTTAGAAGGACGCGTGGGTATGTGTGATAAAAATGCTTTGGCACTGCCATTTCTGAACGGATTTTCATAAATCTTATATCAAATTAAAGAGGGAAAATAGATCTATTCATCCGTGTATATTAATACGATGAACCGACGAATTGTGAGTCGATAATTAGGTATTCAAAATAGGTCATTTTACTCGGCTTCAAATGGCAAGAACTATGCGACAGAAAAGCCTAGAAAAGCCTATATATGTTCTTTAACATCCTATCTATTCAAATAATAAAACATCTTGTGCTTTTAGCTTAGCGCATTCAAACGCAAAGGCTTTAACAATGGGAAGTGTTTTTCAATTCCCCGTGATTTATCGATATTTTCTGTCTAAACTCCATTCATCCTAAATTTATTCATAAATGTTGACGACAGTGACTCAAAGAACATTCTTGCAAAGTTTGGTTGAACTTGACCGAATGGTTGATTTGTTAAGAATGATATCATGATTTCTCAAAGTTCGATAAGCATTGCCCTGCCACGCCCATATTTTTTGACGAATCAAAAAATCGCGAACATTCTTTGAATATGGTCATCGAAGGAACATTCCTGTAAAGTTTTGTCAAAATCGGTCCAATGGTTAAGGAGTAGGAGGTGTTTCAAGGAATTGTGGGCGAACAGACGGACGGTGAGTGACCACAATAGCTTATCTTGAGCACTTCGTGCTCAGTCCAAACGGATTTACAAAATCGGCGTTTCTCATGGGCTTCCTAAACACCCATTTAACCCTTTCCCAAACAGTAAAACTTTATGGTCATCCAACTCGAAAGCTGTGACAGGCGACAGAATGAGTGTAAAAGAAAATAAGATTCTTTCGCCTCAATCTTTTCACCTTCAATAAAATCCGTTCAGGACGTCAAAACCAGGTCTAACCAGGTCTTGTTCGGGAAAGGGTGAGGCAGCCAAAAATTAGATTGAATTTAGAGGTTGCAAAATGGACATGTTCAAATGTATGGTGCTCTTTTAGGTCAATGCTAAAGCCTATTTCTTCACGAACCAGAGATATAATCTTAATAATCGATCACTTGAAAGTTTTAATTATTTTTTTTTGATTGAAATTCCTATCTATGTCGTAAAATCTTGTTTTTATCGGAGGCAATGACACGGAAATGATATGCGCACAACGAAGCACAGAAAATATTTACGCAAATGGGGAAATGTTGGTTATCGGCATGTTCTTCTTTCGCAATATTTTCCAAAACTTTTTCATATATGATCGTGAAAATCATGTCTTGTTCGGGGAAGGGTTGAAATAATGTAACAAATATTTATATAATTGTTGTTGGGTAGAAATTGAAGAACTAAATTGTTTGGTAGAATAATTTAATCCTTTGTAAAACTTCAAACGGGTTTAACTATTTTATTAAATGTCCGATTTTAAAAAAGTAAGCAGTTTTGAGTTCCTCTAATTCAGACCTTGAAAATGATATATAGTTTGTTGAAGTTCTTTGAAAAATAAACAATAACGTAATTCGGCAGAATTATCTCCCCTTTGTAAAAATCTGAATAAGCATTATTCCATAACGCAATGTCCGATTTCCACAATTCAACCAGTTTTATGTTTCTCTCAATATTCTCTGTAAGCTGGTATATATTTTGTAGGGGCTGGAATACTTTTGGAAAAAAGTGTGACCACCCTACTGATAAACTCCAGGTACTTCAGAACAAAATTATTAGATTCGTTTTAAATTTGCACCATCGTTCTCGTATCTTAGATACACACTATAGGACATTGAACTAGCTTCCAGTTAGCAAAAGAGTTGAATGAATTACATTGCTACATGTTTACAAGATTAAAAACGGAACAGCTCCTAAATATTTGTCAGAACAGTTTATAGAAGCAGCCACATCACATTCTTATTGTACTAGATTTAGCAGAAATGGTTGCTTTGCTATTCCAAAGGTAGGGACCCATGGAAGAAAGTCATTTTCTTACATGGGTTGCAGCCTTTGGAACAGCTTACCAACGACAATCAAAAATGAATCATCCATTTCGACGTTCAAAACCAGTGTCCGCAAATATCTACTGGAGTCTTTATAAAAATGATTAGTACAATCTCTTTATCTGTGATATTTTGCATTTGTCTTTATTCAAAGCCATGTTCATTTTATTTGTGATAACTTAATTTAGTCATTTTAATTGTGATAACTTGATTTAACTTAATAGCTCAATTTAGTAATGTTTGATATGCCTCTCTGTGTCAGCCACATACAGACATTGGTCCACAATGGAAATAAGAGATCACGGATCTCTTTTTTATTGTCAACCCAGGTTTGGATGGGCCAGGTATGGGTTATATAACATACTGTGATACTTTTTATCATTATGCTTTATAACATGTACCATGTATTGTCATCATCTTTTACCAAAAAAAAATCTATCTATCTATCTATCTAAATCTAATGCAGCCATGTAACAGTAATACAACACAAAAATACCATTTTAAAGGTAGTTCCTTGAACAAAAGAAATTTTTGAAAAATGTTTCCAAAACGGCGAAAAACAGATTTTTTCTTATTTCGTTTAAAATTAAGTGTCGTTATTTCAAATTCTCTTTTAGCCATGGATGGTACCGGAAAGTGTTTTCCTGATATTGCACCCATGTAACAGAAATACACCCAAAAAATACCATTTTAAAGGTAGTTTCTTGAACAATAGAATTTTTTGAAAAATGTTTCCAAAACGGTGTAAAACTGAATTTTCCTTATTTCGTGTAAAAATTATAAGTGTCGTTCTTTCAAATTCTCTTTTAGCCATGGAACGTACCGGAAAGTGTTTTTGTCAAGGATCCTGATATTGCACCCATGAAACAGCAATGCAACACAAAATTTCCAATTCAAAGGTAGTTCCTTGAACAATAGAATTTTTTGAAAAATGTTTCCCAAACGGTGTAAAACTGAATTTTCCTTATTTCGTGTAAAATCAAGTGTCGTTATTTCAATATATCTTTCAGCCATGGAATGTACCGGAAAGTGTTTTTTTTTTTTTTTTTTTTTTTTTTTTTTTTGTAAAGGATCCTAATATTGAACCTATGTAACATCAATACAACAAAAAATAGCGTTTTAAAGGTAGTTTCTTGAACAATAGAATTTTTTTGAAAAATGTTTCTCCAACGGAGTAAAACTGAATTTTCCTTTTTTCGTTTAAATTAAGTGTCGTAATTTCAAATTCTCTTCTAGCCATCGAATTTAGCGGAAATTTTCTATTGGTATTGGTATTGGCGAAGGACTCTGATATTACACCTATGTAACAGCAACACAACCCCAAAAATACCATTTTTAAGGTAGTTCTTTGAACAATAGATTTTTTTAAAACAAAAAAATGTGTCCCAAACGGTGTAAAACTGAATTTTCCTTATTTCTTGTAGAATAAAGTGTCGTTATTTCAAATTATCTTCTAGCCATGGAATGTACCGAAGAGTGGCTTTGGTCAAGGATCCTGATATTGCACCTATGTAACAGCACTACAACACAAAAATACAATTTTAAAGGTAGTTTCTTGAACAACAGAATTTTTTGAAAAATGTTTCCCAAACGGTGTAAAACTGTATTTTCCTTATTTCGTGTAAAATTAAGTGTCGTCATTTTAAATTCTCTTTTAGCCATGGAATGTACCAGAAAGTGTTGTTTATTTTTTTGTCAAGGATCCTGATATTGCACCTATGTAAAGGCAATACAACATAAAAATACCATTTTAAAGGTATTTCCTTGAACAACATATTTTTTTGAAAAACGTTTCCCAAACGGTGTAAAACTGAATTTTCCTTATCTCAAATAAGGTTAAATGTCGTTATTACAAATTCTCTTTTAGCCATGGAATGTACCGGAAAGTGGTTTTATAGTCAAGGATCCTGATATTGCACCTATGTAACAGCAATAAAACAAAAACAATATCAAATTAAAGGTAGTTCCTTGAACAATAAATTCTTTTTAAAAAAAATGTTTCCCAAACGGTGTAAAACTGAATTTTACTGATCTCGTGTAAAAAAGTGTCGTTATATCAAATTCTCTCGTAGCCATGGAATGTACCGGAAAGTTTTTTTGGTCAATGATTCTGATATTGCACCTATGTAACAGCAATACAACACAAAATTACCATTTTAAAGGTAGTTTTTTGAATATTAGGATTTTTTGAAAAATGTTTCCCAAACTGTGTAAAACTGAATCTTCCTTATTTCGTGTAAAATTAAATGTCGTTATTTCAAATTCCTTGAACAATAGAAATTTTTGAAAAATGTTTCCCAAACGGTGAAAAACAGAATTTTTCTTATTTCGTGTAAGATTAAGTGTCGTTATTTCAAATTCTCTTTTAGCCATGGAATGTTCGGGAAAGTGCTTTTTGGTTAAGGACCCTGATATTGAGCCTATTTTACAGCAATACAACACTAAAATACCATTTCAAAGGTAGTTCCTTGAACAATATAATTTTTTGAAAAATGTTTCCCAAACGGTGTA
The DNA here is from genome assembly GCA_963680895.1 of Fragum sueziense. Classification (NCBI taxonomy): domain Eukaryota; kingdom Metazoa; phylum Mollusca; class Bivalvia; order Cardiida; family Cardiidae; genus Fragum; species Fragum sueziense. The sequence continues at coordinate 30,211,083 of OY804594.1, read as the reverse complement.
AAACCGAATTTTCCTTATTTCGTGTAAAATTGAATGTCGTTATTTCAAATTCTCTTTTAGCCATGGAATGTAGCAGAAAGTATTTTTGGCCAATGATTCTGATATTGCACCTATGTAACAGCAACACAACACAAAAATACAGTTTTAAAGGTAGTTCCTTGAACACTAGAAAAATGTTTCCCAAACAGTGTAAAACTGAATTTTCCTTATTTCGTGTAAAAAAATGTCGTTCTTTCAAATTCTCTTTTAGCCATGGCACGTACCGGAAAGTGTTTTTTGTCATGAATCCTGATATTGCACCTATGTAACAGCAATACAACACAAAATTTCCAATTCAAAGGTAGATCCTTTTGAACAATAATTCTTTTGAAAAATGTTTCCCAAACGGTGTAAAACTGAATTTTCCTTATTTCGTGTAAAATTAAGTGACGTTATTTCAATATATATTTTAGCCATGGAATGTACCGGAAAGTGTTTTTTTTTGTAAAGGATCCTAATATTGAACCTATGTAGCAGCAATACAACAACAAAATAAAAACGTTTTAAAGGTAGTTCCTTGAACAATAGAATTTTTTGAAAAATGTTTCCCAAACGGTGTAAAACTGATTTTTTCTTATTTCGTGTAAAATTAAGTGTCGTTATTTCAAATTCTCAAATTCATGGAATGTATCGAAAAGTGGTGTTTAGGTCAAGGATCCTGATATTGCACATATTTATATAACAGCAATACAACACAAAAATACCATTTTAAATGTAGTTCCTTGAACAATAGAATTTTTTGAAAAATGCTTCCAAAACGATGTAAAACTGAATTTTCTTTTAGCAATGGAATGTACCGGAAAGTGTTTTTTGGTCAAGGATTCTGATATCACACCTTTGTAACAGCAACACAACACAAAAATACAATTTCAAAAGTGGTTCCTTGAACAATAGATTTTTTTGAACAATGTGTCCCAAACGGTGTAAAACTGGATTTTCCTTATTTCTTGTAGAACTAAGTGTCGTTATTTCAAATTTTATTCTAGCCATGGAATGTACCGGAGAGTGGTTTTTTGGTCAAGGATCCAGATACTGCTCCTATGTAACAGCAATACAACACAAGATACTATTTTAAAGGTAGTTCCTTGAACAATATAATTTTTTGAAAAATGTTTCCCAAACGGTGTAAAACTGATTTTTTCTTATTTCGTGTAAAATTGAATGTCGTTATTTCAAATTCTCTTTTAGCCATGGAATGTAGCAGAAAGTGTTTTTTGCCCAATGATTCTGATATTGCACCTATGTAACACCAACACAACACAAAAATACAATTTTAAAAGTGGTTCCTTGAACAATAGTTTTTTTTAAAAAAAAATGTGTCCCAAACGGTGTAAAACTGGATTTTCCTTATCTCTTGTAGAACTAAGTGTCGTTATTTCAAATTCTCTTCTAGCCATGGAATGTACCGGAGAGTTTTTTTTTTGTCAAGGATCCAGATACTGCACCTATGTAACAGCAATACAACACAAGATACTATTTTAAAGGTAGTTCCTTGAACAATAGAATTTTTGAAAAATGTTTCCCGAACGGTGTAAAACTGATTTTTTCTTATTTCGTGTAAAATTAAGTGTCGTTATTTCAATTTCTCTTAAAGAGATGAAATGTACCGGAAAGTGTTTTTGGTCAAGGATCCAGATATTGCACATATGTTACAGCAATACAACACAAAAATACCATTGTAATGGAATTTCCTTGAACAATAGAATTTTGTTATTTCAAATTCTCTTTTAGCCACGAAATGTACCGGAAAGTGGATTTTTGGTCAAGCATCCAGATATTGCACCTTTGTAACAGCAATACAACACAAAAATTCCATTTTAAAGGAAGTTCCTTGAACAATAGAAATTTTGAAAAATGTTTCCTAAACGGGGTAAAATTGATAAGGTAGTGTAAAATTAAGTGTCGTTATTTCAAATTCTCTTTTAGCCATGGAATGTACCGGAAAGTGTTTTTTGGTCGAGTATCCTGATATTGCACCGATGCAACAGCAATACAACTATGAAAGTTTAGTTTTACATCGTTAAGGAAATATTTTTTCAAAAATTGTCATTTTTTGAGGACCTACGTTTAAAATAGTATTTTAGTGTTGTATTGCTGTTTCATAGGTGCCATATCAGGGTTCTAGACAAAAACACCACTTTCGGGTACATTCCATGGCTAAAAGAGAATTAATTTTGGGTAAATGTTTCCCAAACGGTTGAAAACTGAATTTTCCTTATATCGTGTGAAATTATAAGTGTCGTTATTTCAAATTCTCTTTTAGCCATGTACGGGATCCTGATATTGCACCAACGTAACAGCAATACAACACAAAAATAGCATTTTAAAGGTAGTTTCTTGAATAATAGAATTTTTTGCAAAATGTTTCTCAAACGGTGTAAAACTGAATTTTCCTTATTTCGTGTAAATAAAGTGTCGTTATTTCAAATTCTCTTTTAGCCATGTAATGTACCGGAAAGTGGTGTTTTGGTCAAGGATCCTGTTATTGCACCTATGTAATAGCAGCACATCGCAAAATACCATTTTAAAGGTAGTTCCTTGAACAATAGGATTTTTTGAAAAATGTTTCCCAAACGGTGTAAAACTGAATTTTATTTAGTTTTTAAAATTATGTGTCGTTATTTCAAATTCTCTTTTAGCCATGGAATGTACCGGAAAGTAGGGTTTTTGTCAAGGACCCTGATATTGCACCTATGTAACATCAATACAACACAAAAATACCATTTAAAAGATAGTTCCTTGAATGAAAGATTTTTTGAAAAAATGTTTCCCAAACGGTGTAAAACTGAATTTTCCTTATTTCTTGTAAAATTAAGTGTCGTTATGTCAAATTCTCTTCTAGCAATGGAATGTACCGGAAAGTGATTTTTTGGTCAAGGATACAGATAATGCACCTATGTAGCAGCAATACAACACAAAATACTATTTCAAAGGTAGTTCCTTGAACATTAGAAGTTTTTTTGAAAAATGTTTCCCAAATGGTGTAAAACTGTTGTTGTTTTTTTTCTTATTTCGTGTAAAATGTAGTGTCGTTATTTTAAATTCTCTTTAAAGTGACATTTCAGAATTTTTTGGCATAAATTTTACTTTTATTTTTATCTGAAAGAACATATTTCCTAATGAAAATTCTGAAAATTTCGAGCAAGTATATTGCGCCGTTTACGAGAAATTTATATTTCTGTGTTAAAATTGAACAAATTGTTGTGGACAACAGTTCGGATTTATATGCAATTTATCGATTATGTCTCAACTTTAAATGCGTGTTTCTCGCTTATTGGCAACAACTTAAAAAAACCAATAGTATGTATACTCATTAGAATAACCAATCTTTGCATCAAGACATACTTTAAAAAATTGAAATTGGAATGAAATGTCCCTTTAAGAGATGAAATGTACCGGAAAGTGTTTTTGGTCAAGAAACCAGATATTGCACCTATGTTACAGCAATACAACCCAAAAATACCATTTTAAAGGAATTCCCTTGAATAATAGGATTTTTTGAAAAATGTTTCCCAAACAATGTTAAACTGTTTTTTTTTTTTTTTTCTTATTTCGTGTAAAATATAGTGTCGTTATTTTAAATTCTCTTTAAGAGATGAAATGTACCGGAAAGTGTTTTTGGTCAAGAATCCAGATATTGCACCTATGTTACAGCAATACAACCCAAAAATACCATTTTAAAGGAATTTCCTTGAATAATAGGATTTTTTGCAAAATGTTTCCCAAACAGTGTTAAACTAAATTTTATTTAGTTTTGTAAAATTAAGTGTCGTTATTTCAAATTCTCTTTTAGCTATGGAATGTACCGGAAAGTGGTGTTTTTGTCAAGGACCCTGATAGGACACCTATGAAACAGCAATACAACATAAAAATACCATTTCAAAGATAGTTCCTTGAACAATAGATTTTTTTAAAAATGTTTCCCAAACGGTGTAAAACTTAAATGTCCTTATTTGGTGTAAAACTAAGTGTCTATATTTCAAATTCATTTTTAACCATGGAATGTAACGGAAAGTGGTTTTTAGCCAAGAATTCTGATATTGCACCTATGTAACAGCAATACAACACAAAAATACAATTTTAAAGGAATTTCCTTGAATAATAGGATTTTTGGAAAAAAATGTTTCCCAAACAGTGTTAAACTGTTGTTTCTTCTTATTTCGTGTAAAATATAGTGTCGTTATTTTAAATTCTCTTTAAGAGATGAAATGTACCGGAAAGTGTTTTTGGTCAAGAATCCAGATATTGCACCTATGTTACAGCAATACAACCCAAAAATACCATTTTAAAGGAATTTCCTTGAATAATAGGATTTTTTGCAAAATGTTTCCCAAACAGTGTTAAACTAAATTTCATTTAGTTTTGTAAAATTAAGTGTCGTTATTTCAAATTCTCTTTTAGCCATGGAATGTACCGGAAAGTGGTGTTTTAGTCAAGGACCCTGATAGGGCACCTATGAAACAGCAATACAGCATAAAAATACCATTTTAAAGATAGTTCCTTGAACAAAAGATTTTTTTAAAAAAGTTTCCCAAACGGTGTAGACGCAATCCCAGTTAAATGGGACAATTGATGTCTCCGGCCTTCAATATGTTCTAGCTGCAAATAGTCAACATTATATAAATGACCTCCGCATTTATTTTCGTCCAACACCTATAACTAAAAAATGTATCTATAATTTACGTTCGTAAGAACTCCATTTCATATGAAAATCATGCGACAATCAAACTAGGGGGTACGAAAAACCGATGTCTCCGGGTATAAATTCTAACTTTCAAACCAAAAATGTCAATTTCAACAATAGATTATCCTAACAGAAATATCCCAATCTTGTACAGAAAACATAGAGCTCCAAAACGATACCAAGATTTATATAAAAAATGTAATCCAAAATTTGTAGAATAGCCTCGAGTCGTTGTCTCCAAAATTCAAAAACGTACGGGACACTTTCTTTAAAGCTAAGAAACACTGACATAAATCTACATTTAATGCATTAATCTAGCGTAATCTACTTTAGTATAAATATATATAATCAAAATGAAGTCGTATTTTGATATCCTTTTGTCAATATTTTCAAAAAATCACTATCATTCTTAAACAATTTACCGTAATTTTAACTCCGTAACGTACGAGGCAAGGACTAAAGTAACTCTAGTTAAAAATGTGTAACTATAAATAGTTTAATTCTTCAAGTAAAATCACTATTCGAAGTGTCTTCAAATATGACAAAAAGAATTATGCCGATTACTATAATAGCATTGATACAGCAGGCCAAATAAAATTGGGTACACATTAAAAAGTGACGTACGAGTCCATAACGTTCGAGGCAATTTTTAGTTTTCAGTTTTTAAATTGCTGAAATGGAACGTTTCCTGTGCTTATTTTATGTGTTTTGGGTTCCTTAAGAACTCCAGTTTAAGCAAAATAGACTTTTAATGCACATAATAGACTGTACACGTACTCGCACTAGTCTCGTACGTAATGGTATTATGATTACGCTTAATTGATACTATTTTTACAATATTGAAGAAAGTTCCACAAAATATGCCAGTTTTTGTTGATATATATAGGAATATATTCATACCCATATACATTACACTAGATTGATACATTAAAATAGACTATTTCAGCGTTTCTTACCTTTATAAAAAGTGTCCCGTACGTTTTCGTATATTGGATCCATCAGAGGTAAGGATGTCTAGCAAATTTTGGATAACATTTCACTTAATTAAGAAGTTATTACACATACCTCATGTGTCAAAACAATACGAACATCTCAACTTTTATAAATTGAAACTAATTTGGCTAGGAAGTCTTAATTTGTAAAACAACACACCTAGATGGCTTATAGAGTTGTATTTATTTTCATTTATTCATTTCATTACAATTTTTTTGACAAAGTGTCTGGCAAATGGATATTGCCTGATAATATCATGATTTGATTGAAAAAGTAATAACACAGAGGCTGTGATGTTAAAGGAAAGAAAGCATATTACGTACGGGACAAGCTGTAGTTACGTTCGGGACAGACCAGTTTTAAACTATTGTTAATTTGTAACAAATCATTGACTTTCCATTTCGGTATATCGATTAAGGGAATAACTCATTGCTTTTGTTTAACAATACGAGAGAAAATTAAAGGTTGTTTGGGGTATTTTAGAAGAGTTGGAAGTAGTCAACGTTTTAAATTAAACGAATTGTACAAGGATGGCAGTTTTGAATTTTCATTCGCATAGGTACAATTCGCCATTTTCACCCATATTGTCAATTGATTCACATTTTACAAACAAATACTCATCAAAATGTATCGGATTTATTATTCTTTATGCATTACTTAATGTGAAATTAGACACACATTTCACAAAGGGGTCTATTTAAAATACGTAGTTTTTTATTCACACATTTGATCCTTTAACAGTCTATAAATCCAAAACTAAGCAAGCCCACTTGACAAAACAAAAGAAATTTGCGCAGAAGATGTGATCCAAGAAGAAAATTTGTCCAGAATGAGTGAAGGGTAAAATGAAAAATTTCGAAAAAAAATTAGTCAATTGTCCACTTGAACTGGGATTGCGTCGTAAAACTTAATTTTCCTTATTTCGTGTAAAACTAAGTGTCTATATTTCAAATACACTTTTAGCCATGGAATGTAACGGAAAGAGGTTTTTTTAGCCAAGAATTCTGATCTTGCACCTATGTAACAGCAATACAACACGAAAATACCATTTCAAAGGTAGGTCCTTGAACAATAGATTGTTTTGAAAAATGTTTCCCAAACGATGTAAAACTGAATTTTCCTTATTTCTTGTAGAATTAAGTGTCGTTATTTCAAACTCTCTTTTAGCCATGGAATGTACCGGACAGTGGTTTTTTGGTTATGGATCCTGATATTGCACCTATGTAACAGCAATACAACACAAAATTACCATTTTAAAGGTAGTTTCAACAGAACAACAGAATTATTTTGAAAAATGTTTCCCAAGCGGTGTAAAACTCATTTTTTTCTTATTTCGTGTAAAATTAAGTGTCGTTATTTTAAATTCTCTTTAAGAGATGAAATGTACCGGAAAGTGTTTTTTGTCAAGGATCCAGATATTGCACCTATGTTACAGCAATACAACACAAAAATACCATTTTAAAGGAATTTCCTTGAACAATAGGATTTTGTGAAAAATGTTTCCCAAACGGCGTAAAACTGAATTGTATTTAGTTTTATAAAATTAATTCTCTTTTAGCCATGGAATGTACCCGAAAGTGGTGTTTTTGTCTAGAACCCTGATGTGGCACCTATGAAACAGCAATACAACACTAAAATACTATTTTAAACGTAGGTAATCAAAAAATAACAATTTTTGAAAAAAATATTTCCTTAACGATGTAAAACTAAACTTTCATTATTTTGTGTAAAATTTAGTGTCGTTATTTCAATTTCTCCTTTAGCCATGGAATGTACGGGGGAGTGGTTTTTTGGTTATGGATCCTGATATTGCACCTATGTAACAGCAATACAACACAAATATATCATTTTAAAGATAGTTCCTTGAACAATAGAACTTTTTGAAAAAATGTTTTCGCAAACGATGTAAAACTGAATTTTCCTTATTTCATGCAAAATTAAATGTCCTTATTTCAAATTCTTTTCTAGCAATGGAATGTACCGGAAAGTGGTTTTATAGTCAAGGATCCAGATAATGCACCTATGTTACAGCAATACAATACAAAATAATATTTTAAGGGTAGTTCCTTGAACAATAAAAGTTTTTGAAAAATGTTTTCCAAACGGTGTAAAACTGATTTTTTCTTATTTCGTGTAAAATTAAGTGTCGTTATTTCAAATTCTCTTTAAAAGATGAAGTGTACCGGAAAGTGTTTTTGGTTAGGGGTCCAGATATTGCACCTATGTTACAGCAATACAACACAAAAATACCATTTTAAAGGAATTTCCTTGAACAATATGATTTTATGAAAAATGTTTCCCAAACGGTGTAAAACGGAATTTTATTAAGTTTTGTAAAATTAAGTGTCGTTATTTCAAATTCTCTTTTAGCCATGGAATGTACCGGAAAGTGGTGTTTTTGTCAAGGACCCTGATAGGGCACCTATGAAACAGCAATACAACATAAAAATACCATTTTAAAGATAGTTCCATGAACAATAGATTTTTTTAAAAATGTTTCCCAAACGGTGTAAAACTTAATTTTCCTTATTTCGTGTAAAACTAAGTGTCTATATTTCAAATTCACTTTTAACCATGGAATGTAACGGAAAGAGGTTTTTTAGCCAAGAATTCTGATCTTGCACCTATGTAACAGCAATACAACACAAAAATACCATTTCAAAGGTAGGTCCTTGAACAATAGATTGTTTTGAAAAATGTTTCCCAAACGATGTAAAACTGAATTTTCCTTATTTCTTGTAGAATTAAGTGTCGTTATTTCAAACTCTCTTTTAGCCATGGAATGTACCGGACAGTGGTTTTTTGGTTATGGATCCTGATATTGCACCTATGTAACAGCAATACAACACAAAATTACCATTTTAAAGGCAGTTTCAACAGAACAACAGAATTATTTTGAAAAATGTTTCCCAAACGGTGTAAAACTCATTTTTTTCTTATTTCGTGTAAAGTTAAATGTCGTTATTTTAAATTCTCTTTAAGAGATGAAATGTACCGGAAAGTGTTTTTTGTCAAGGATCCAGATATTGCACCTATGTTACAGCAATACAACACAAAAATACCATTTTAAAGGAATTTCCTTGAACAATAGGATTTTTTGAAAAATGTTTCCCAAACGGCGTAAAACTGAATTGTATTTAGTTTTATAAAATTAATTCTCTTTTAGCCATGGAATGTACCCGAAAGTGGTGTTTTTGTCTAGAACCCTGATATGGCACCTATGAAACAGCAATACAACACTAAAATACTATTTTAAACGTAGGTAATCAAAAAATAACAATTTTTAAAAACATATTTCCTTAACGATGTAAAACTAAACTTTCATTATTTCGTGTAAAATTTAGTGTCGTTATTTCAATTTCTCCTTTAGCCATGGAATGTACGGGGGAGTGGTTTTTTGGTTATGGATCCTGATATTGCACCTGTGTAACAGCAATACAACACAAATATATCATTTTAAAGATAGTTCCTTGAACAATAGAAATTTTTGAAAAAATGTTATCGCAAACGATGTAAAACTGAATTTTCCTTATTTCATGCAAAATTAAATGTCGTTATTTCAAATTCTTTTCTAGCAATGGAATGTACCGGAAAGTGGTTTTATAGTCAAGGATCCAGATAATGCACCTATGTTACAGCAATACAACACAAAATAATATTTTAAGGGTAGTTCCTTGAACAATAAAAGTTTTTGAAAAATGTTTTCCAAACGGTGTAAAACTGATTTTTTCTTATTTCGTGTAAAATTAAGTGTCGTTATTTCAAATTCTCTTTAAAAGATGAAGTGTACCGGAAAGTGTTTTTGGTTAGGGATCCAGATATTGCACCTATGTTACAGCAATACAACACAAAAATACCATTTTAAAGGAATTTCCTTGAACAATATGATTTTAGGAAAAATGTTTCCCAAACGGTGTAAAACGGAATTTTATTAAGTTTTGTAAAATTTAAGTGTCGTTATTTAAAAAAATAACAATTTTTGAAAAAATATTTCCTTAACAATGTAAAACTGAACTTTCCTTATTTCGTGTAAAATTATGTGTCGTTATTTCAAATTCTCCTTTAGCCATGGAATGTACGGGAGAGTGGTTTTGTGGTCAAGAACCCTGATATTGCACCTCTCTAACAACAATACAACACAAAAATACCATTTTAAAGGTAGTTCCTTGAACAATAGATTTTTTCGAAAAATGTTTCCCAAACGGTGTAAAACTGAATTGTCCTTATTTTGTGTTACATTAAGTGTCGTTATCTAAAATTCCCCTTTACCCATGGAATGTACCGGAAAGTGGTACATTTGGTCAAGGATCCTGATATTGCAGCTATGTTACAGCAATGCAACACAAAAGTACCATTTTAAAGGTAGGTCCTCAAAAAATAACAATTTTTGAAAAAAATATTTCCTTAACGAAGTAAAACTGAACTTTCCTAATTTCGTGTAAAATTAAATGTCGTTTTTTCCAATTCTCTTTTAGCCATGGAATGTACCGGAGAATGGTTGTTTGTTCAATGATCTTGATATTGCACCTATGTAACATCAACATAACACAAAATAATCATTTAAAGGGAGTTCCTTGAACAATACAAGTTTTTGAAAAATGTTTCCTAAACAGTGTAAAACTTAATTTTTCCTCATTTCGTGTAAAATTAAATGTCGTAATTTCAAATTCTTTTTAGCCATGGAATGTACCGGAAAGTGTTTTTTGGTCAGGGATCCTAATATTGCATCTATGTAACAGCAACACATCACAAAAATACCATTTAAAGGTAGTTCATTGAACAGTAGAAGTTTATGAAAAATGTATCCCAAACGTGAAAAACCGAATTTACCTTATTTCGTGTAAAATAAGGTGTCGTTATTTCAAATTCTTTTTAGCCATGGAATGTACCGGAAAGTGTTTTTTTGGTCAAGGATCCTGATATTGCACCTATGTAACAGCAACACAACACAAAAATACCATTTTAAAAGTAGTTCCTTGAACAATAGATGTTTTTGAAAAATGTTTCCCAAACGGTGTAAAACTGAATTTTCCTTATTTCGTGTAAAATTAAGTGTCGTTATTTCAATGTCTCTTTTATACATGGAATGTACCGGTTAGTGGTTTTTTGATCAATGACCCTGGTATTGCTATTATGTAACACCAATACAACACAAATAAAAACTAATTTTAAGGAACTCGTTGAACAATAGAATTTATTTAAAAAATGTTTCCTAAACGGTGTTAAACTGAATGTTCCTTATTTCGTGTATGATTAAGTGTCGTTATTTCAAATTCTCTTTTAGCCATGTAAAGTACTGGAAAGTGGTTTGTGTGGTCAAGGATCCTGATATTGCACCTATGTAACAGCAACACAACACAAAAATACCATTTTAAAGGTAGTTTTTTGAACAATAGGATTTTTTGAAAATGTTTCCCAAACGGTGTGAAACCTAATTTTCCTTATTTCGTGTACAATTAAGTTTCATTACATCAAATTCTCTTTTGTACCGGAGAGTGCTTGTATGTTCAATTATCTTGATATTGCACCTATGTAACAGCAACACAACACAAATATACCATTTAAAGGTAGTTACTTGAACAATACGAGTTTTTGAAAAATGTTTCCCAAACAGTCTAAAACCGAATTTTCCTTTTTCGTGTAAAATTAAGTGTCGTTATTTCAAATTCTCCTTTAGCCATGGAATGTTGGGGATCCTGATATTGCACCTATGTAACAGCAATACAACGCAAAAATACCATTTTAAAGGTAGTTTCTTGAACAATAGAATTTTTTGAAAAATGTTTCTCAGGTGTAAAACTGAATTTTCTTTATTTCGTGTAAATAAAGAGTCGTTATTTCAAATTCTCTTTTAGCCATGGAATGTACCGGAAAGTGGTTTTTTGGTCAAGGATCCTGATCTTGCACCTATGTAACAGCAACACAAACAAAAAATACCATTTTAAAGGTATTTTCTTGAACAATAATAGTTTTTGAAAAATGTTATCAAAACGGTGTAAAACTGAATTTTCCTTATATCGTGTGAAATTATAATTGTCGTTATTTCAAATGCTCTATTAGCCGTGGAATGTACCGGAAAGTGGTTTTTTTTTTTGGTCAAGGATCCTGATTTTGCACATATCATAGCAATACAACACAAAATACCATTTTAATTGTAGTTCCTTGAACAATAGAAATTTTGAAAAATGTTTAGAAAAAATGTAAAATGAATTTTCCTCAGTTTATGCAAAACTTAGTGTCGTTATTTCAAATTTTCTTTTAGCCATGGAATGTAGCAGAAAGTGTTTTTTTACCAAGGATTCTGATATTGCACCTACGTAACAGCAATACAACACAAACATACCATTTTAAAGGTAGTTCCTTGGAACAATAGAACTTTTTGAAAAATGATTCCCAAACGGTAAAAAACTGGTTTTATCTTATTTCGTGTAAAAGTAAGTGTCGTTATTTCAAATTCTCTTTAAGAGATGAAATGTACCGGAAAGTGTTTTTGGTCAAGGATCCTAGCCTGGGTCCAGTCGTCAATATACAATTTGGTCAGTAAGATAGCGCATAAAAAATCAATACCTGTTACATATTGCGGCATCCGTTTTTGATCGTGTCGATATTGACGCCTGGGAACAAGCATGGTATTTTCCAATGATAAGCCGATAAACCGATTGATCTATTTTTAGCTGTGTAATCTATTTAAAGCCTATCGTTTTAAAACGAGGCTCGTTAACGGGATAGAAGCAGCATCTGCTAAAATGAAATGAATTATATTTGAAATGTTGATAGATAATTAAATTTCTGCAAATTCTAGCATTTTCTCATTATTTTATCAGAATGGTTCTAAGGTGCTTCTTTCGTTTTGCTTGTAAAAAAATCACATATTCATTGTCAAGTTAAATTTGGTTTTGCACGGATGAATAGATTTTTAACAATACATTCTGGGGAAAATGTTGAAAAAATGTTCAAAACGTGCAGACAATGGTCTTTATGTGAGCCATGGCAAATCCAATGCTTATTGATTAGCCATTCCCAAACTGCATATATTTATTCTGTAACAGTTACAAAAAAGTTTTTATTTCGAACACAAGCTCGTTTAACTAGCAAATTCCTTCAAATTTACGACAGAAGGGGAAATTAATGTTGTTAATGCTATGTTCTATTTCTTACTATTGTCTGATACAAAATGTAAAACAAAATGGTCCGTCGAGAAAAAAATGAATGATTATGAAGACACAATTTGACAAAAAGAAAATCATTATTTCAAAAAAATGTTTTTGTTTTTGTTTTTGTTTTTGTTTAATGTAAAAACTAACGCAACCATGCGTCATTTAAATTATTTGATCATTTTCCGAACATGACCTTCCCAATAGAAAAGGCTGGGAAGATATTTTGATACTCAACATTTTCTCCTTTTGTCTGGGTATTTTCTTGCATTATTTTAAACAAATCCTACCTTTATCATCTCAAATTTTGTCGCCTGCAAGGATCTTCTAAAATGGGAAAGTCAAAATTTCAGCCGTTTGTTAAAGGGTTAATTGGTGTATAAGATAAACAGACTGATAAGAAGAGGTGTTATTTTTGTTATTGTCTACTGTGTGTCACGCATTAACCCATTCCCTCACATTGACGCTTTTGACACCCCACATGATAAAGCTTTTTAAAAACATTGTGACCAATGAAGAAATTACTCGTGGCAAATAATTTCTTCATTTCTCGCAATACTTTTTACATAAAGAAAAGAATTGTTACATATCATTTACTTGAAAGTGTCGTCAGCAATATCTTTGAATTGAGACAAGATTGAAATTTTATTTTCTGGTTATTAGTCAACCCTTTCTAAAAGGAACAAAGCTTAATATCGACTGCTCAAATTTGAAAACGCTGCAAACCACAAAATAGTTGTTGATAAAGATGGCATTTGTTCATGGTAAGAAAATATTGAGACGAAAGGAGAAAACTGATTGTAATAAGAATTAACTTCTTTTTTCTCCATCTTTTGGATCAAGCGTTTCCAATTACGGTCTTTTTCGGGAAAGGGCAAACCCCTCTCAAACAAGACCTGGCCCCGGTTTCTCGAAGAAACTTAAGTACGTTCTCATGCTCAAATCTGAGCACCGTGCTCAAATCGCACGAAATCCGCGTGAACTTCAATTGAATGCCCTTCAACGTTTGAGAGTATCCCTTTGAAGTTGAGCATGTTCTCATGAGAATATACTTCAGTTTTTTCGAGAAACCGGGACCTGGTTTCAACGTGTTTAATTGAAAGGGCTTGTGGAAACGTTGAACCGAAAGAAGAAATTGCTGATAAACATCATTTTCTCCTTTTGCCTCGGTTTTTTCTAAGCTGCTTGGTTCACAAATGCTTTTCTGATCAACATTCCTTTCAGCAGTATTTTAAAAAAAACGGTCAAAATGTTTGCCGTTTTTAAAAGGGTTGAGCGACCGGCACCATAGGATTTGTAGCCAACCGTTTAATCCTTAGCAATAACACTTTACCAAAATATATAAAATCCAATAATTGCTGAATTGTGCAATATTTGTTAGCCTAATGAGAATTATCTTCAAAAAGACGGGTATCTGATTTCCATGAAGAAATACGGGGACCAGTCTAGTCCTCGGGTATTCCTGTTACTAAATATAGCACTAAATAAATTTCTGAACGAGTTATCGTTCGTGATTTCGCCCCCAAAAATTGGTGAAAAAGGTAGAGGGCAGTGCTAAGTAAATCGTTTGGCCCCAGACTGATCTTTAGACCGGAGAAAGTAAAGGAGGGAAAAATGATCAGTCTGGAACCCAGTCTACAAGGATCCAGACATTGCACCTATGTTACAGCAAAACAACATAAAAATACCATTTTAAAGGAATTTCCTTGAACAAGACGATTTTTTGAAAAATGTTTCCCAAACGGTATAAAACTAAATTTTATTTAGTTTTGTAAAATTAAGTGTCGTTATTTCAAATTCTCTTTTAGCCATGGAATGTACCGGAAAGTGGTGTTGTTGTCAAGGACCCTGCAATACAACAGAATACAACACAAAATTACAATTTTAAAGGTAGTTCTTTGAACAATAGGGGTTTTTGAAAAATGTTTCCCAAACGGTGTAAAACTGAATTTTCCTTATTTCGTGTAAAATTAAGTGTCGTTTTTTCAAATTCTCTTTTAGCCATGGAATGTACCGGAAAGTGGTTTTTTTATCAAGGACCCTGATATTGCATTTATGTAACCGCAATACAACACAAAAATACTAATGTTAGGGTACTCGTTGAACAATAGAATTTATTGAAAAATGTTACCTAAACGGTGTAAAACTTGATTTTCTTTTTTTCGTGTATAATTAAGTGTCGTTATTTCAAAATCTATTTTAGCCATGGAAAGTACTGGATAGTGGTTTGTTTGGACAGGGACTCTGATATTGCACCTCTCTAACAACAATACAACACAAATATACCATTTTAAAGGTAGTTCCTTGAACAATAGATTTTTTCGAAAAAATGTTTCCCAAACGGTGTAAAACTGAATTGTCCTTATTTCCTGTTACATTAAGTGTCGTTATCTAAAATTCCCCTTTACCCATGGAATGTACCGGAAAGTGGTACATTTGGTCAAGGATCCTGATATTGCAGCTATGTTACCATTTTAAAGGTAGGTCCTCAAAAAATAACATTTTTTGAAAAAATATTTCCTTAACGAAGTAAAACTGAACTTTCTTAATTTCGTATAAAATTAAATGTCGTTATTTCCAATTCTCTTTTAGCCATGGAATGTACTGGAGAAAAGGTTGTTTGTTCAATGATCTTGATATTGCACCTATGTAACAGCAACATAACACAAAATAATCATTTAAAGGTAGTTCCTTGAACAATACAAATTTTGAAAATTGTTTCCTAAACAGTGTAAAACTTAATTTTTCCTTATTTCGTATAAAATTAAGTGTCGTTATTTAAATATCTCTTTTAGCTATGGAATGTACCGGAAAGTGGTTTATTTGGTCAAAGATCCTAATTTTGCACCTATATAACAGCAATACAATACAAAAAAGCATTTTAAAGGTGGTTCCCTGAACAATAGATTTTTTTGAAACATGTTTCTCAAACGGTGTAAAACTGAATTTTCCTTATTTCGTGTAAAATAAAGTGTCATAATTTCAAATTATCCTTTAGCCATGGAATGTAGCGGAAAGTGGATTTTTTTTGTCAAGGATCCTGATATTGCACCTATGTAACAGCAACACAACACAAAAATACCAATTTAAAGGTAGTTCCTTGAACAGTAGATTTTTTTGAAAAATGTTTCCCAACCGGGAAAAACCGAATTTTCCTTTTTTCGTGTAAATTTAAGTGTCGTTATTTCATATTCTTTTTAGCCATTGAATGTACCGGAAAGTGTTTTTTATTGGTCAAGGATCCTGATAACACACCTATGTAACAGCAATACAAAATAAAAATATCATTTTAAAGGTAGTTCCTTGAACAAAAGAATTCCTTTAAAAGATGTTTCCCAAACGGTTTAAAAACAAATTTTCCTTATTTCGTGTAAAATTAAGTGTCGTTATTTCAAATTCTATTTTAGCCATGGATTGTAGCAGGAAATGGTTTTTTGGTCAAGGATCCTGATATTGCACCTATGTAACAGCAATACAACACAAAAATACCATTTTAAAGGTAGTTCTTTGAACAATAGGATTTTTGAAATGATTCCAAAACGGTGTGAAACTGAATTTTCCTTATTTCGTGTAAAATTAAGTGTCGTTATGTCAAATTCCCTTTTGGCCATGGAATGTACTGGAAAGTGGTGTTTTGGTCAAGGACCCTGATATTGCACTCATGAAACAGCAATACAAAACAAAAATACCATTTTAAAGGTAGTTCCTTGAACAATAAAATTTCTTGAAAAATGTTTCCCAAACGGTGTAGAACTGAATTTTCCTTAATTCGTGTAATATTAAGTGTCATTATTTCAAATTCTCTTTTGGCCATGGAATGTACCGGAAAGTCGTTTTTTGGCCAAGGATCCTGATATCGCACCTATGTAAAAGCAATACAACATAGAAATGCCATTCTAAAGGTAGTTCATTGAACAATCTAATTTTTTGAAGAATGTTTCCCAAACGGTGTAAAACTGAATTTTCCTTATTTTGTGTTAAATAAAGTGTCGTTATTTCAAATTTTCTTTTAGCCATGGAATGTACCGGAAAGTGTGGGTTTTTTTTGTCAAGGATCCTGATATTGCACCTATGTAACAGCAATACAACTCAAAAATACCATTTTAAAGGTAGGTCCTCAAAAAATAATCATTTTTGAAAACATATTACCTTAACGATGTAAAACTTTCCTTATTTCGTGTAAAATTAAGTGTCGTTAATCTCGTTATTTCAAATTTTCTCTTAGCAATGGAATGTACCGGAGAGTGATTTTTTGTTCAATAATCTTGATATTGCACCTATGTAACAACAATACAACACAAAAGTACCATTTAAAGGTAGTTCCTTGAACAATACAAGTTTTTGAAATATGTTTCCCAAACAGTGTAAAACTGAATTTTCCTTACTTCGTGTAAAAGTTAGTGTCGTTATTAAAATATCTCTTTCAACGATGGAATGTACTGGAAAGTGTTTTTTGGTCAATGATCCTGATATTGCACCCATGTAACAAAATGTTATTTTGTGTAAAATTAAGTGTCCTTATTTCAAATTCTCTTTCAGACATAGAATGTACGGGAGAGTGGTTTTTTGTTCAAGGATCCTGCTTTTGCACCGATGCAATGTTCAGCAATACAACACAAAAATACCATTTTAAATGTAGTTTCTTGACCAATAGAATTTTTTGAAAAATGTTTCCCAAACGATGTAAAACTGAATTTGCCTCATTTTGTGTAAAACTAAGTGTCGTTATTTCAAATTCTCTTTTTACCATGGAATGTACCGGAAAGTGTTTTTTTGGTCAAGGATCCTGATATTGCACCTTTGCAACAGCAATACAACACAAAAATACCATTTTAAAGGTAGTTCCTTAAACAACAGAATTTTTTGAAAAATGTTTCCCAAACGGTGTTAAACTGAGTTTTCCTTATTTCTTGTAGAATTAAGTGTCGTTATTCCAAATTCCCTTCTAGCCATGGAATGTATCGAAAGTGTTCTTTAGTCAAGAATCCTGATATTGCACTTATGTAAGAACTATAAAACACAAAAATACCATTTTAAAGGTAGTTTCTGGTACAACAGAAATTTTTGAAAAATGTTTCCTAAACGGTGTAAAACTGAATTTTCCTTATTTCGTGTAAAACTATGTGTCGTTATTTCAAATTCTCTTTCAGCCATGGAATGTACCGGAAAGTGTTTTTTGTCAAGGATCCTGATATTGCACCTATGTAACATTATTACAATACAAAAGTAGTTCTTTAAACGATAGATTTTTTTGTAAAATGTTTACCAAACGGTGTAAAACCGAATTTTCCTCATCTTGTGTAAAATTATGTGTCATTATATCAAATTTTCTTATAGCCATGGAAGTTACCGGAAAGTGTTTTTTTTGTCAAGGATCCTGACATTGCACCTATGTAACAGCAATACAACACAAAAGTATCATTTTAACGGTAGTTCCTTGAACAAAAGAATTTTTTGAAAAATGTTTCCCGAACGGTTTTAAACCGAATTTTCCTTATTTCGTGTAAAATTAAGTGTCGTTACTTCAAATTCTCTTTTAGCCATAGAAAATACCTACCGGAAAGTGCTTTTTTTCAAGGATCCTGATATTGCACCTATTTTACAGCAATTCAATACACAAAATTTCCATTTTCAAGGTAGTTCCTAGAACAAAAGAATTTTTGAAAAAGTTTGCCACACCGTGTAAAACTATTTTTTCCTGATTTCGTGTAAAATTAAGTGTCGTTATTCCAAATTCTCTTCCAGCCAGGGAATGTAGTGGAAAGTGGGTTTTTTTTTGTCAAGAACCCTAATATTGGACCTAAGTAACAGAAATAAAACACAAGAATACCATTTTTAAGGTAGTTCCTTGAACAATAGAATTTTATGAAAAATGTGTCCCAAACGGTGCAAAGTGAATTTTCCTTATTTCGTGTAGAATTAAGTGTCGTTATTTAAAATTTTCTTTTAGCAATGGAATGTACCGGAAAGAGTTTTTTGGTCACGGATCCTTATATTGCACCTATGTCAATAGATTTTTTTTAAAAAAAAGTTTCCTAAACGGTGTAAAACTGAATTTTCCTTAATTCGTGTAATATTAATGGCTTAATTCATGAAGCTTACTCTTACTTATTTGAAGTTACCTCAACTAAAATTGCACGAGTTTCTTACATTTTATCGTGCAATCAGCATGATGTTTTTATTAGATTTCGCTCTTGAGGACAGGTTGGTATTCAGAGACATAAGGATGGTTCGAAGCGACTAAACTAAGTTAGGATTTCTCGAGGCAAGAAGGTCGGACCTTGAGCTAAACTCATGCTTATTTTCTCCTACATTTTACAGATTTTTGAAAGAAAATTTGCTGGAATTTATTCGTTTGAAACAAGTTCCACAATAAAAAAAAGTTCTTATAATATAAAAGTAAATTTTCAGTTTTTGAAAATGCCAAACGTTTCTTCTTTTGTCACCTTTTTATTTTTTATTTTGTTTGTTTAATTTCAAACAAGACCTGTTTCAAATGTGCTTTAATTAACCATAACGTAAATGAAGCAAACATTTTGTATACACGACGTTTTTATAACAATGGTCTTGGCAAACATTGAGAGAAAAAAATCTGATATCATCAATTTATCCTTTTCCCCCATGTAACTAGATGTTTCAATTGACCGACTCCAACGTTATCTACTGAGCTGTGAGGTTCTGATATTTTATTTAAAAAACATTAAAAAAGGGAAAAAAGACGTATTTTAAACATGCATGTAGTATTTCTTTTCCATCGAAGTTTTCTGAAGCATTCTTAATAAAAATTGGGTACATTAGTTGAGCGGGTTTATCCATTATAAAAATACATGTAGTATAATGTCAATAAAATCGGTTTCAAGCGACCTTTCGATAAAAAACGTGTAAAGGGTTTTACAACATTAGATCAGATTACAAAAAGGGTTATGAAAGATTTCCTCGATATAGAAAAGTACGATTTTGACTGTGAATACCACTTTGTCACTGAGTCTCTATGGTCCGGGGATCTCGTTCTAACGGCATTAGCAGTAACTTCAGGCGTCCTTTGTTGAATTCAACTGAAGTGAGAGTCAAGGAACTGTTCTTGAATTAAGCCATAAGTGTCATTATTTCAAATTCTCTTTTTGCCATGGCATGTACCGGAAAGTGTTTTTTGGTCAAGCATCCTGATATTGCACCTATGTTACAGCAATACAACACAAAAGTAAAATTTTAATGTAGATCTTTGAACAATAGTAATTTTTGAAAAATGTTTGTCAAACGGTGTAAAACTAAATTTTCCTTATTTCGTGTAAAATTAAGTGTCAAATATTTCAAATTCTTTTTCAGCCATTGAATGTACCGGAGAGTGGTTTTTTGGTCAATGATCCTGATTTTGCACCGATGCAACAGCTATACAACACAAAAAACATTTTATATATAGTTTCTTGAACAATAGAATTTATTGAAAAATGTTTTCAAAACGATGTAAAACTGAATTTTCCTCATTTTGTGTAAAACTAAGTGTCGTTATTTCAAATTATCTTTTAGCCATGAAATGTACCGGAAAGTGGTTTCTTGGTCAAGGATCCTGATAATGCACTTATGTAACAGCAACACAACACAAACATACAATTTCGAAGTTAGTTCCTTGAACAATAGAAGTTTTTGAAAAATGTTTCCCAAACGACGTAAAACTGAATGTTCTTTATTTCGTGTAAAATTAAGTGTCGTTATTTCAAATTCTCTTTTAGCCATGGAATGTACCAGAAAGTTGTTTATTGGTCAAGAATCTTGATATTGCACCTACATTACAGCAATACAACACAAACATACCATTAAAAGGGTAGTTCATTGAACAATAGAGATTTTGAAAAATGTTTCCCAAACAGTGTAAAACTGAATTTTGATTACTTCGTATAATATTAAGTGTCGATATTTAAAATTCTCTTTTGGCCATGCAATGTACCGGAAAGTGGTTTTTTGGTCAAGGATCCTGATACTGCACCCATGTAACAGCAATACAACACAAAAATACCATTTCAAACGTAGTTCTTTGAACAATAGGATTTTTTGAAAATGATTCCCAAACGGTGTAAAACTGAATTTTCCTTTTTTGGTGTAAAATTAAGTGTCGTTATTTCAAATTCTCTTTTTGCCATGGAATGTACCGGAAAGTGGTGTTTTGGTCAATGACCCTGATTTGGCACATATGAAACAGCTATACAACACAAAAATACCATTATAAAGGCAGTTTCTTGAACAATAGAATATTTTGAAAAAATGTTTCCCAAACGGTGTAAAACTGAATTTTCCTCTTTTTTGCGTGTAAAATTAAGTGTCGTTATTTCAACTTCTCTTTTGGTCATGGAATGTACCGGAAGTGGTTGTTTGGTCAAGGATGCTGATATTGCACCTATGTAAAAGCAATACTACACACAAATACCATTTTATAGGTACGAGGGACGTTCAATTAAAAGTGGTACTAATGGTCCTCCATACCTCATGGTTCTATAGAACTAGTGGTGCTTGCGGCTATTAGCTGGGAAAATTACTGTCTATACTTGGTCAAAATTTGAGGCAAATTCGTTCACTCTTTCAAAAATTATTGAACTTTTAAGTTGGTTCAGTCATATACACTGGCCATTTCGCTGTGCGCAAAATGGAAAACGAACTGAAGTAGGATGTACGGGTCTACATTAAAGGTCGCATAGGCTTTGACATATCTGCATCACGTGTATATAATGAACTATATCAGGTTCATGGAAATTCGAACGTTGACCATACGTCAATTTTTAGGAAGTTAGTAAAAATGAAATTGGTAAAACTGGCCTGAATAATGCCCCTATCTCAGGCAATCCGGGAATAGCTAGTACCAAAGGAAATGTTGCTGTAGATTCCGACATGACCGAACAAGACGCATGGTTCAATGTGCAAGAAATAGCAGATAAAGTTGTTTTTTCATCGGGGACATGTTATACGATTTTGACGAAAGGGTTGAAACACAGAAAGGTTTATGCCCCTACCTCCTGCCTTAAGGACAGAGAGCCACCCGTGTAAAGGTGGTAAAATATATTTTGAAATAATGCAATAAATGCAACAAATGTGGGCTTTCTGAGCTTTATACATATGATTGAACAAATTCTACTATTATGAGCACCAATGGCGTGTCATTAGCAAGCAATGGTTGCGAAAAGACCAGGCAAGGTCTGTAATTGCCAAAAAATTAAAAGCGCGGCAAAAGTTTTGTACGCGGTAATTTTCAAATGTAATAAGTGCTTTGTTCAAATTACTGTTTCAAATAGTACCACTATCACCGGTCATTCATACAAGAAATGTATGTTGGCGAAAGTAAAGAAACATCACGAAAAGAGCAAGTCTAGGACCGACTAAAGAGGTATGTGCCAAATCCATGACAACGGAGCTGTCCACAGGTGTCCTCTTGTCCAAGACTTCCTGGAAGAGACACATGCTGCACAGCGTCTTCATCCACCCTTATAGCCGAGCTTAAGCCCTTCTGGCGTTTTTGTGTACCCCATGATGACGAAAAAACCTCTGGTCGTCGGAATAGGCCTTCATGTTCAATATGCAGTGCAATTTACCAGTGTCTGCGAGGTGTTCCAAAATGAGCCCATTTATTGGCATATAAGTGATAGATCTCAAAACTTCAGAAGTGTGTGGTTGTCAAAGAGGATTACTTCGAAGGATTAAAGTAACTTAAAATTGAAATGCGACATAACTATGGCTTATAGAACTTTAGTTCCAAAATTAATTGAACGCCCCTCGTAGTTCATTGAACAATAGGATATTCTGAAAAATGTTTCCCAAACGGTGTAAAACTGAATTTTCCTTATTTCATGTAAAATTAAGTGTCGATACTTCAAATTCTCTTTTAGCCATGGAATGTACCGGTAAGTGTTTTTTTTATCAAGGACCCTTATATTACACTTATGTAACAGCAATACAACACACAAATACTAATTTTAAGGAACACGTTGAACAATAGAATTTTTTGAAAAATGTTTCCTAAACGGTGTAAAACTGAACTTTTCTTATTTTCGTGTATAATTAAGTGTTGTTATTTCAAAATCTCTTTTAGCCATGGAAAGTACCAGAAAGTGGTTTGTTTGGTCAGGACCCTGATGTTGCACCTCTGTAACAATAATATTACATAAAATACCATTTTAAAGGAAGTTCCTTGAACAATAGATTTTTTCGAAAAATGTTTCCGAAACGGTGTAAAACTGAATTTTCCTTTTTTCATGTTAAATTAAGTGTCGTTATTTCAAATTCTCTTTTAGCCATGGAATGTACGGGAGAGTGATTTTTTGGTCAAGGATCCTGATATTGCACCTATGTAACAGCAGTACAACACAAAAATATCATTTTAACAGTAGTTTCTTGAACAATAGAATTTTTTGAAAAATGTTTCCCAAACGGTGTAAAACATATTTTTTCTTAATTCATGTAAAATAACGTGTCGTTATTTCAAATTCTCTTTTAGCAATGGAATGTACCCGAAAGTGGTTTATTTGGTCAAGGATCCAGATATTGCACCTATGTAACAGCAATACAACACAAAAATACCATTTTAAGCCATTCCCAAACAAGACCTTGTTTTGATGTCCTTAATAAAATAGGCTTTGGAAAACATTGAATTAAAAGAAGAAACTGCTGATAACCAGCAGTTTCTCCTTTTGTCCTAATGTTTTCTGTGCCATATTTTACACAAATTCTATCTTTAATAACATCCATTTTGTCAATTGTGGCAATTTTTGAAGTGGATCATCCCGAAATTTTGACGTTTGGGAAAGGTTTAAAGGAATGTTTTTGAACAATAGAATGTTTTGAAAAATGTTTCCCAAACGGTGTAAAACTGAATTTTCCTTTTTTCGTTTAAAATTAAGTGTCGTTATCTCAAATTATCTTTTGGCCATGGAATGTACCGGAAAGTGGTTTATTTGGTCAAGGATATTGATATTGCATCTATTTAACAGCAATTCAACACAAAATAACCATTTTGGAGGAAGTTCCTTGAACAATATAATTTTTTGAAAAATGTTTCCCAAACGGTGTTAAACTGAATTTTCCTTATTTCGTATAAAATTAAGTGTCGTTATTTCAATACATCTTTTAGCCATGTAATGTACCGGAAAGTGTTTTTTTTTTTTTTTTTTTTTTTTTTTGGTCAAGGGTCCTGATATTGCACCTATGTAACAGCAATACAACACAAAAATCATTTTAAACGTAGTTCCTTGGACAATAGAAGTTTTTGAAAAATGTTTCCCAAACGCTGTAAAACAGAACTTTCCTTATTTCGTGTAAAATTAAGTGTCGTTATTTCAAATTCTCTTTTAGCCATGGACTGTACCGGGCAAAGGTTTTTTGGTCGAGGATCCTGATATTGCACCTATGTAACAGCAATACAACACAAAAATATCATTTTAACGGTAGTTTCTTGAACAATAAAATTTTTTGAAAAATGTTTCCTAAACGGTGTAAAACAGATTTTTTCTCAATTCATGTAAAATAACGTGTCGTTATTTCAAATTCTCTTTTAGCCATGTAATGTACCGGAAAGTGTTAATTTGGTCAAGGGTCCTGATATTGCACCTATGTAACAGCAATACAACACAAAAACACCATTTCAAAGGTAGTTTCTTTAACAATAGAATTTTTTGAAAAAATGTTTCTCAAACGGTGTAAAACTGGATTTTCCTTATTTCGTGTAAAATTAATTGTCGTAATTTCAAATGATCCTTTAGCCATGGAGTGTAGTGGAAAGTGTTTTTTTTTTTTTTGTTTTTTTTTTTTTTTTTTTTGTCAAGGATCCTGATATTGCACCTATGTAACAGCAAAACAACACAAAAAAAAACATTTTAAAGCTAATTCCTTGAACAATAGAAGTTTTTGAAAAATGTTTCCCAAACGGGAAAAACCGAATTTTCCTGATTTTGTTTAAGATTTGGTGTCGTTATTTCAAATTCGTTTTAGCCATGAATTGTACCGGAAAGTGGTTTATTTGGTCAAGGATCCTGATATTGCACCTATGTAAAAGCAATACAACACAAAAATATCATTCTAAGGGTAGTTCCTTGAGCAATAGAATTATTTTAAAAGATGTTTCCCAAACGGTTTAAAACCGAATTTTCCTCATTTCGTGTAAGATTTAGTGTCGTTAATTCAAATTCTCTTTTAGCCATGGAATGTACCGGAAGGTGTTTTTTTGTCAAGGATCCTGATATTGCACCTATGTAACAGCAATACATCAGAAAAATATTATTTTAAAGGTAGTTCTTTGAACAATAGGATTTTTTGAAAATGATTCCCAAACGGTGTAAAACTGAATATTTCTTATTTCGTGTTAATAAAGTGTCGTTATTTCAAATTCTTTTTTAGCCATGGATTTTACCGGAAAGTGGTTTTTTGGTCAAGGATGCTAATATTGCACCTATGTAATAGCAACACAACGCAAAAATACCATTTTAAAGGTTTTTCCTTGAAAAATAGAAGTTTTTGAAAAATGTTTCCCAAACGGTGAAAAACTGAATTTTCCTTATACCGTGTAAAATTGTAAGTGTCGTTCTTTCAAATTCTCTTTTAGCCATGGAATGTACCGGAAAGTGTTTTTTTTTTTTTTTTTTTGTCAAAGATCCTGATATTGCTCCTATATGACAGCAATACAACATAAAATTTCCATTTAACTCTGGAATGTACCGGAAAGTTTTTTTTTTTGTCAAAGATCCTGATTTTGCACCTATATGACAGCAATACAACAATAGGATTTTTCGAAAATGATTCCCAAACGGTGTAAAACTGAATATTTCTTATTTCGTGTTAATAAAGTGTCGTTATTTCAAATTCTTTTTTAGCCATGGAATGTACCGGAAAGTGGTTTTTTGGTCAAGGATGCTAATATTGCACCTATGTAATAGCAACACAACGCAAAAATACCATTTTAAAGGTTTTTCCTTGAAAAATAGAAGTTTTTGAAAAATGTTTCCCAAACGGTGTAAAACTGAATTTTCCTTTTTTTCGTGTAAAATTAAGTGTCGTTGTTTCAATTTATCTTTTAACCATAGAACGTACCGGAAAGCGTTTTTTGGTTTTTTGTAAAGGATCCTAATATTGCACCTATGTAACAGCAATACAACATAAAATTTCCATTTAACTATGGAATGTACCGGAAAGTTTTTTTTTTTGTCAAAGATCCTGATTTTGCACCTATATGACAGCAATACAACACAAAATTTCCATTTAAAGGTAGGTCCTTGAACAAAAGAATTTTTTTGAAAAATGTTTCCCAAACGGTGTAAAACTGAATTTTCCTTTTTTTCGTGTAAAATTAAGTGTCGTTATTTTAATTTATCTTTTAGCCATGGAACGTACCGGAAAGCGGTTTTTGGTTTTTTGTAAAGGATCCTAATATTGCACCTATGTAACAGCAATACAACACAAAAATAGCTTGAACAATAGAATGTTTTGAAAAGTGTTTCTCAAACGGTGTAAAACTGAATTTTCTTTATTTCGTGTAAAATTAAACGTCGTAATTTCAAATTATCCTTTAGCAATGGAATGTAACGGAAAGTGTTTTTTGGTCAAGGATCCTGATATTGCGCCTATGTAACAGCAACAAAACAAAAAATACCATTTTTAAAGGTAGTTCTTTGAACAATAGAAATTTTTGAAAAATGTTTCCCAAACGGGAAAACCCGAATTTTCCTTATTTCGTGTAAAATTAGGTGTCGTTATTTCAAAATCTTTTTAGCCATGGATTGTACCGGAAAGTGGTTTTTTTGTCAAGGATCTTGATTTTGCACCTACATGTATATAACAGCAATACAACACAAAAATATCATTTTAAAGGTAGTTCCTTGAACAATAGATTTTTTAAAAAAGATGTTTCCCATACGTTTTAAAACCGAATTTTCCTTATTTAGTTCAAAATTAAGTGTCGTTATTTCAAATTCTCTTTTGGCCATGGAATGTACCGGAAAGTGGTTTTTTGGTCAAGGATCCTGATACTGCACCTATGTAACCGCAATACAACACAAAAATACCATTTAAAACGTAGTTATTTGAACAATAGGATTTTTTGAAAATGATTCCCAAACGGTGTAAAACTGAATTTTCCTTTTTTGGTGTAAAATTAAGTGTCGTTATTTCAAATTCTCTTTGTGCCATGGAATGTACCGGAAAGTGGTGTTTTGGTCAAGGACCCTGATTTGGCATATATGAAACAGCAATACAACACAAAAATACCATTATAAAGGTAGTTTCTTGAACAATAGAATTTTTTGAAAAAATGTTTCCCAAACGGTGTAAAACTGAATTTTCCTCTTTTTTGCGTGTAAAATTAAGTGTCGTTATTTCAACTTCTCTTTTGGTCATGGAATGTACCGGAAGTGGTTTTTTGGTCAAGGATGCTGATATTGCACCTATGTAAAAGCAATACTACACACAAATACCATTTTATAGGAGTTCATTGAACAATAGGATATTCTGAAAAATGTTTCCCAAACGGTGTAAAACTGAATTTTCCTTATTTCATGTAAAATTAAGTGTCGATACTTCAAATTCTCTTTTAGCCATGGAATGTACCGGTAAGTGTTTTTTTTATCAAGGACCCTGATATTGCACTTATGTAACAGCAATACAACACAAAAATACGAATTTTAAGGAACACGTTGAACAATAGAATTTTTTGAAAAATGTTTCCTGAACGGTGTAAAACTGAATTTTTCTTATTTTCGTGTATAATTAAGTGTTGTTATTTCAAAATCTCTTTTAGCCATGGAAAGTACCAGAAAGTGGTTTGTTTGGTCAAGGACCCTGATGTTGCACCTCTGTAACAATAATATTACATAAAAATACCATTTTAAAGGAAGTTCCTTGAACAATAGATTTTTTCGAAAAATGTTTCCGAAACGGTGTAAAACTGAATTTTCCTTTTTTCATGTTAAATTAAGTGTCGTTATTTCAAATTCTCTTTTAGCCATGGAATTTACGGGAGAGTGATTTTTTGGTCAAGGATCCTGATACAATAGAAGTTTTTGAAAAATGTTTTCCAAACGCTGTAAAACAGAATTTTCCTTATTTCGTGTAAAATTAAGTGTCGTTATATCAAATTCTCTTTTAGCCATGGACTGTACCGGGCAAAGGTTTTTTGGTCGAGGATCCTGATATTGCACCTATGTTACAGCAATACAACACTAAAATACCGAATTTTTCTTATTTCGTGTGAAATTAAGTGTCGCTATTTCAAGTTCTCTTTAAGCCATGGAATGTACCGGACAGTCTTTTTTGGTAAAGGACCCTGATATTGCACCTATGTAACCTCAACACAACTCAAAAATAGTAAAATACCAATTTATAGGTAGTTCCTTGAACAATAGAATTTTTTGAAAAATGTTTCCAAAACGGTGTAAAACTGAATTTTCCTTAGTTCTTGTAAAATTAAGTATCGTTATTTCAAATTCTCTTTTAGCCATGGAATGTACAGAAAACTGGCTTTTTGGTCAAGAATCCTGATATTGTACCTAGGTTACAGCAATACAACAAAAAAATATCAATTTAAAGGTAGTTCCTTGAACAAAACATTTTTTTGAAAAATGTTTCCCAAACGATGTAAAACTGAATATTCCTTATTTCGTGTAAAATTAAGTGTCGTTATTTCAAATTCTCTTTTAGCCATAGAATGTACCTACCGGAAAGTTGTTTTTTTGGTCAAGCATCCTGATATTGCACCTATGTAACAGCAATTCAACACAAAATTACCATTTTAAAGGTAGTTCCTTGAACAAAAGAATTTTTTAAAATGTTTGCCACACCGTGTAAAACTGAATTTTCCTTATTTCGTGTAAAATTAAGTGTCGTTATTTCAAATTCTCTTTCAGCCAGTGAATGTAGTGGAAAGTGCTTTTTGGTCAAGAATCCTAATATTGCACCTATGTAACAGCAATACAACACAAGAATACCATTTTTAAGGTAGTTCCTTGAACAATAGAATTTTTGGAAATTCCCAAACGGTGTAAAACTAAACTGAATTTTCCTGCCTGTACGAAAAAAAGAGGCGGACTCCGCTTGGAAAACAGGCGTAAATGAGGCGTAAATGTGCAAAGTAGTGGCGTAAATTAGAGGCGTAAAATGAAATGGAGGCGAAATTTTATCATAACAGGCATAATTTAAAACTTTGATTTATGAAAAGGCGTAATTTTTGGACTTGGCCATTTTAACAAGGCGATATGGCTGTTTCTTAAAGTGGAAAATAACTTAAACTTTCCAGGGAGACGGAATTTTTGGACTTAGCAATTTTATAATGACGTGATTCCAATATACTAGCCATTTCATTTTGCACTGCATAAGATATAGGCAAAGAAAAGGCTTTTGTTAAGAAGGCCAAACTCCAAATTCAAGGTCACAAGGTCAAGTTCAAAATTAATGATCTTGGTAGGAGGTATGCAAGAGTAAACTATCAAGACTCCATCTGTAATGGTGATTGAAATATAGGCCAAGTTAAAGTATATACCTTATGGTAAAGGTCCTAATGCCAAAGGTCATGGTCCCAAATGAAAGGTCTTAACAAGTTCTATCCATATGTGAAATATCAAAGCTCTATATCTCACAGTGTATGAAATGTAGGCCAGGTTAAACAGTTGGTCAAACTTCAAGGGCAAGGTCACAAGGTCTTAATTCCTGAATGAAAGTAAATGTCAGGTAGTATCTTTGTGTGAATTATCAAGGCTCTATCTAAACAAGAAATGTTTGTAAAACATATATGCCCCCTCAAGGGCCTACCTTTAATGTAGGTCAAAGTTGAGGTCAAGGTCACAAGGTCCAAGGTCATGATCAAATGTGAAACGTCTAAGTGGGAGGTGTCCATGTGTGAAATATCAAGTCTGTTTGTGTAAAAGCACATATAGGTCAGGTTAAAGTTCTTTAAAGTAGGTCAAATGCCAAGGTCAATGTCAAATGCAAAAGGTCTTGGTAGGAGGTATCCATGTGTGATATATCAAGGCTGTACATGTAAAAGGACATGAGATAGAGGCCAGGTTAAAGTTTTTACAAAGTAGGTCAAAGGTCAAGGTAACAAGGTCCAAGGTCATGGTCAAATGTGAACAGTCTTGGTGGGAGGTGTCCATGTGTGCAATATCAAGAATGTATGAGTAAAAGGACATGAGATAGAGGCTGGTTTAAAATTTTAAAACAGTAGGTCAAATGCCAAAGTCAAGGTCACAAGGTCATGGTCAAATGTGAAAGGTGTTGGTAGGAGGTGTCTATGTGAGAAATATCAAGGCTGTATGTGTAAAAGGGCATGATATATCGGCCAAGTTAAAAACCTTAAAAGTAGGTCAAACTTCAAGGTCAAGGTAACAAGGTCGAAGGTCATGATTCCAAATGAAAGGTATTGGCAGGAGGTATCCTTGTGTGAAAAATCAAGGCTCTATCAATAATAGTGCACGAGATATAGGCCAGGTTAAAGTTTTTTAAAAGTAGGTCAAACTCCAAGGTCAAGGTCACTAGGCCAAAGGTCATGGTCCCAAATGAAAGGTACTGGCAGGAAGTATGGTCCATGTGTGAAATATTATGGCTGTATCTCAAATAGTGCCTGAGATATATAGTTCATAATATAAAGAATTAACTTTGTGAAAATAAGGCCTCCCAGTCTATTTTCTCTCTGTCTATGACCATTTCCTACTTCCTGTTTAGAAAGTTGGAGGGAATTTTGCTTCTCTGACTTTTTGCAAAGTTTACTGTTTGAGGTATGAATTCAAACATTGATATTGATGAATCCAGTACATTAAGGTGCTCACTTAATGGTAAGACAAAGTGAAGCAACATTGGTGAGTGTTCTTTTGACTAAATTAAACAAATTCAAATGTTCATTTTTACCATTCCCCACCCACATATTATGTAGTAAATATCTAGGAGGCGGAATTATGAAGCAGATTCCGCCCGTAATTTCTTAAAAATTCCAAGCGGAATCCGCCTCCTAGCAATTACGCCTGTAAAAAAATCCGCTTCATTTGCACATTGCGTCTCTAAAAATTCTGGTTAATAAACATTTTAGGCCTCTTAATTCCGCTTGGTTTACGCTTGGTTTCCGTCTCATTCTTCTATTTCTTTAAAAAGCTTACTAGCATAAAATAAGGCGGATTCCGTTTCATAATTTCGGGCGTAATTTTTCGTACAGGTTATTTTGTGTGAAATTTAGAGTCGTTATTTCAAATTCTCTTTTAGCCATGGAATGTACCGGAGAGTGGTTTGTTGGTCAAAGATCCTGATATTGCATCTATGTAACAGCAATACAACACAATGATATCATCTTAAAGGTAGTTCCTTGAACAAAAAAAAGTTTTTGGAAAATGTTTCCTAAACGGTGTAAAACTGAATTTCCCTAAATTCGTGTAAAATTAAGTGTCGTTATTTCGAATTCTCTTTTAGCCATGAAATGTACCGGAAAATGTTTTTTGGTCAAGGACCCTGATATGGCACCTATGAAACAGCAATACATGTAAAACACAAAATACCATTTTAAAGGTAGTTTCTTGAACAATAGCTTTTTTTAAAAAAATGTTTCCCAAACGATGTAAAAGGGAATTTTCTTACTTTCGTGTAAAATAAAGTGTCGTACGTTAATTCAAATTCTCTTTTAGCCATGGAATGTACCGGAAAGTAGTTTTTTGTCAAGGATCATGATTTTGCACCTATGTAACAGCAATACAACACAAAATTACCATTTTAAAGGTAGTTCTTTGATCAATAGAATTTTTTTAAGAATGTTTCCCAAACGGTGAAAAAAATGAATTTTCCTTATTTCGTGTAAAATTAAGTGTCGTTATTTCAAAATTTCTTTTAGCCATTGAATGTACCGGAAAGTGGTTTTTTGTAAAGAATCCTGATATCGCACCTATGTTGCACCAATACAACACAAAAATACCATTTTAAAGGTAGTTCCTGAAACAAAATAAGTTTTTGAAAAATACTTCCCAAATAGTGTAAAACTGAATTTTCCTTATTTTGTGTAAAATTAATTGTCGTTATTTCAAATTCTCTTTTAACCATGGAATGTACCAGAAAGTGTTTTTTTGGTCAAGGATCCTGATATTGCACCTATGTTACAGCAATACATCGCAAAAATACCATTTTAAAGGTAGTTCCTTAAACAAAATAAGTTTTTGAAAAATGTTTCCCAAACGGTGTAAAACTGAATTTTTCTTATTTCGTGTAAAACTGAGTGTCGTTATTTCGAATTCTCTTTTAGCCATGGAATGTACCGGAAAAAGTTGTGGGGTTTTTTGTCAAGAATCCTGATATTGCACCTAAATAACAGCAAAACAACACAAAATACAATTTTAAAGGTAGTTCCTTGAACAATAGATTTTTTTGAATAATGTTTCCCAAACGCTGTAAAACTGAATATTCCTCCTTTCGTGTAAAATAATGTGTCGTTATTTTAAATTCTCTTTTAGCCATGGAATGTACCGGAAAGTGGCTTTTTGGTCAAGGATCCTGATATTGCACCTATGTAACAGCAATAAAAACAAAATACCATTTTAAAGGTAGTTCCTTAAACAATAGACTTTTTTGAAAAATGTTTCCCAAACGGTAAAAATTAACTGATTTTCCATATTTCGTGCAAAATTAAGTGTCGTTATTACAAATTCTCTTTTAGCCATGGAATGTACCGGAAAGTAGTTTTTTGTCAAGGATCCTGATATTGCACCTATGTAACAGCAATAAAACACAAAATACCATTTTAAAGGTAGTTTCTTTAACAATAGACTTTTTTGAAAAATGTTTCCCAAATGGTGTAAAACTGAATTTTCCTCCTTTCGTGCAAAATTAAGTATCGTTATTTAAAATTCTCTTTTAGCCATGGAATGTACCCGAAAGTGGTTTTTTATCAAGCATCCTGACATTGCACCTATGTAACAGCAATACAACACAAAAATACCATTTTACATGTAGTTTCTTGAACAATAGAATTTTTGGAAGATGTTTCCCAAACGGTGTAAGCCTGAATTTTCCTTATTTAGTGTAAAATTAAGTGTCGTTATTTCAAATTCTCTTTTGGCCATAGAATGTACCAGAAAGTGTTTTTTTTGGTCAAGGATCCTGATATTGCACCTCTGTAATGTTCAGCAATACAACACAAAAATACTATTTTATAGGTAGTTCATTGAACAATAGAATTTTTTAAAAAAATGTTTTCCAAACGGTGTAAAAGTGAATTTCTTCCTTTCGTGGAAAATAAAGTGTCGTTATTTCAAATTCTCTTTTAGCAATGGAATGTACCGGAAAGTGGTTTTTGTCAAGGATGCTGATATTGCACCTATGTAAAAGCAAAACTAACAAATAATACAATTTTAAAGGTAGTTTCTCGAACAATAGATTTTTTTAAAAATGTTTCCCAAACGGTGTAAAACTTAATTTTCTTCCTTTCGTGTAAAATTAGGTGTCGTTATTTCAAATTCTCTTTTAGCCATGGAATGTACCGGAAAGTGGGTTTTTTGTCAAGGATCCTGATATTGCACCTATGTAACAGCAAAACAACACACAATACCATTTTCAGTGTAGTTTCTTGAACACTAGATCTTTTTTAAAAATATGTTTCCCAAACGGTGTAAAACTGAATTTTCTTCCTTTCGTGTAAAATAAAGGGTCGTTATTTCAAATTCTCTTTTAACCATGGAATGTACCGGAAAGTGTTTTTTTTTTTTTTTTTTTTTTTTTTTTTTTTTTTTTTTTTTTTGTCAAGGATCCTGATATTGCACCTATGTTGCAGCAATACAACACTAAAATACCATTTTAAAGGTAGTTCCTTGAACAGTAGAATTTTTTTTGACAAATGTTTCCCAAACGGTGAAAATTAACTGAATTTTCCTCCTTTCGTGTAAAATTAAGTGTCGTTATTGCACCTATGTAACAGCAATACAGCACAAAAATACCATTTTAAAGGTAGTTGTTTGAATAATAGAATTTTTTGAAAAATGTTTCCCAAACGGTGAAAATTAACTGAATTTTCCTTGTTTCGTGAAAAATTAAGTGTCGTTATTTCAAATTCTCTTATAGTCATATAATGTACCGGAAAGTGGTTTTTTGGTCAAGGATACTGATGTTTCACCTATGTAACAGCAATACAACACAAAAATACCATTTTAAAGGTCGTTCCTTGAACAATAGACTTTTTTGAAAAATGTTTCCCAAACGGGAAAAACCGAATTTTCCTTATTTCGTGTAAAATTAAGTGTCGTTTTTTCAAATTCTTTTTAGCAATGGAATGTACCGGAAAGTGTTTTTTTTATTGGTCAAGGATCCTGATAACACACCTATGTAACAGCAATACAAAATAAAAATATCATTTTAAAGGTAGTTCTTTGAACAATAGAATTTTTTTGAAAATGATTCCCAAACGGTGTAAATCTGAATTTTACTCAGATCGTTTAGAATTAATTGTCGTTATTTCAAATTCTCTTTTAGCCATGGAATGTACCGGAAAGTTTTTTTTTTTTTTTTTTTTTTTTTTTTTGTTTTTTTTTTTTTTTTTGTCGAGGATCCTGATATTGCACCTATGCAACAGCATTACAACAAAAAAATACCTTTTTACAGGTAGTTCCTTGAACAATTGAATTTTTTGAAAAATGTTTCCCAAACGGTGTAAACCTGAATGTACCGGAAAGAGTTTATTTTTGGTCATGGATCCTGATATTGCACATATGTGACCCGTCGCGCTAAAAGGGGCCTTATCGGGTGTGTGAAAAATATCGACCCTAGTCAGTCTGCGCAGTCCGACACTTTTCACTTTTATGTAATTTTCTAAACGCGGAATGTTTTCCCTATCTTACTATATGTTAAGATATATGATCTGATTGACCTGTGATGAGTCTGACAAGTTTGTCAAAATTTGGATTTTGGGTATTCGGATAAGGTCCCTTTTAGCGTGACAGTTTACATATGTAACAGCAAAACAACTTAAAATACCATTTTAAAGGTAGTTCTTTGAACAATAGAAGTATTTGAAAAATATTTCCCAAACGGTGTAAAACTGAGTTTTCCTCCTTTCGTGTAAAATTAGGTGTCGTTATTTCAAATTCTCTTTTAGCAATGGAATGTACAGGAAAGTGGTTTTTTGGTTAAGGATCCCGATATTGCACCTATGTAACAGCAATACAACACAAAATACCATTTTAAAGGTAGTTCCTTGAACAATAGATTTTTTTAATAGATTTTTTTTAAAAAAAAGGTTTCCCAAACGGTTTTAAACTGAATTTTCCTTATTTCGTGTAAGTTTAAGTGTCGTTATTTCAAATTCTCTTTTAGCCATGCAATGTACCGGAAAGTGGGTTTTTTGGTCAAGGATCCTGATATTACACATATGTAACAGCAATACAACACAAAAATACCATTTTAAAGGTAGTTCCTTGAACAATAGAATTTTTTGAAAAATGTTTCCCAGACGGTGTAAAACTGAATTTTCTTTATTTTGTGTAAAATAAAGTGTCGTTATTTCAAATTCTCTTTTAGCCATATGGAATGTACCGGAAAGTGGTTTTTTGGTCAAGGATCCTGATATTGCACCTATGTAACAGCAATACAACACAAAAATACCATTTTAAAGGTAGCTCTTTGATCAATAGAATTTTGTGGAAAATGTTTCCCAAACGGTGTAAAACTGAATTTTCCATATTTCGTGTAAAATTAAGTGTCATTATTTCAAATTCTCTTTTAGCCATGGAAGGTACCGGAAAGTGGCTTTTTGGTCAAGGATCATGATATTGAACCTATGTAGCAGCAATACAAAACAAAAATACCATTTTAAAGGTAGTTCCTTGATAAAGAAAAATTGATAAATGATTCCCAAACGATGTAAAACTGAATTTTCCTTATTTCGTGTAAAATTAAGTGTCGTTATTTCAAATTCTCTTTTAGCCATGGAATGTACCGGAAAGTGGGTTTTTGGTCAAGGATCCTGATATTGAACCTATATAACAACAATACAACACAAAAATACCGTTTTAAAGGTAGTTCCTTAAACAATAGATTTTTTTTGAAAAATGTTTCCCAAACGATGTAAAACAGAATATTCCTTGTTTCCTGTAAAATTAAGTGTCGTAATTTCAAATTCTCTTTTAGCCATGGAAGGTACCGGAAAGTGGCTTTTTGGTCAAGGATCATGATATTGAACCTATGTAGCAGCAATACAAAACAAAAATACCACCCAAACGGTGTAAAACTGAAATTTCCTGATTTAAAAAACTTCTTTTAGCCATTGAATGTACTGTTAAGTGGTTTTTGGTCAAGGATCCTGGGTATAAAGGCTGCACGATAATTTGATCATTTGTTTATTTACATTGACCTGTCCATTGTTATTGAAAACAGTTCACAGATTTCGATTTTAGAAAGTATTCGTTTATACAAACGTCGATGTGCAATTCTGTGATAGCGCAGTGGAAAGACGTGGGACTTCTACTCGAACGGACCAAGTTCGATTCTACTTCAAGACAGGCACAATTTTTATTTTTCAAGGATTTTCATTTTTTTTATTCTTTTGTTTTAATGTTTGCAGATTAATCTATTTACAGACATCAATTACCGGTATGTAGATATTCCCATTTTTAAGGCGATACAAGAAACGCGCTTTTGAAACGTAAAAAGAAAAATCTTTGAGGAAATAAAAGTGCTCACTTTTTCATGCTTTTCTCTTCAAGTTTTCTGCGTGAAATGTCAAAGTAAAATATTTCTGGCAAAATTGAATGGCACATTTTCCCAATCCAGATCTTTTTTGTTTGCATGTTATTTATTTTTCTCTAAACATTTGTTGATATGTTAAAACATATGATTTGTGATTTTTGTTGGAAGACCGTTTACAATAAAACATATGCCTATATTTGCATAATTATTATGTCCGTCGAGCAAAATGAAAAAAAATAAAAAAAAAACTTGGTGCAATAAAAAAGAAATAGAAATGAAAAACAAATGATATCAGAGGCGATTGTGAGTTTCGAACCCATACCAAAAGGAAACTTCGGTTTGAAGTCTACGACTCTTACCATTTGACCACTTTGACTTTCAAACATGTGTGACAAAAAATATTTATATACCTAGTCAACATTAGTTCAATCAATCATATCGGATAATTTACCTGGATTCCCGTACTTGACATCGACTCACCCGGGTCAGTGTAAAAATAATCGTTTTCAGTTTATACTACACGTATTTAACAGCAATACAAGAGAAAAATACCATTCTGAAGGTAGTACCTTGAAAATGAGATTTTTTTTGGAAAAATCTCTCCCAAACGGTGTAAAATTTATTGTCGTTTTTTTCAAATCCTCTTTTAGTCACGGAATGTAACGGAAAGTGTTTTTGTCAATGATCCTGATAGTGCACCTATGTAACAGCAATAAAACATAAAAAATACCATTCTGTGGGTATATGTAGTAAGAATTTAGGTGTGAAAAGCCCTTTTTCGGAACAGTTAATCAATATCCCAAATAAGATTTGAAATAATGAAAATTGTCTTTAGACCGTTTTTCAACGCAACTACAGTGGAAAAGGGATATAATTTACCCATTACTAGACGACAACATTTTAGGCAGGTCCAAATTAAAAGATGTTGCAGATAACAATTCTAAGTGAATGAAATTTTAGCCTACAGTTTTTAGTATTTTGGGGTAGAAAACATTATGGGAAATGAATATACTGCTCGTCACATGCACTTTCTTCAATGTTTTCAAAAGCTTTATCTTTAGGGGAGTCAAAACGAGTCAATTTGTGGTAATATGTTTTAAAATATTTCTTGTAATAAACCACAGAGTCAGTTATAGAAATAAGTAATTTTTGTTTCTGTTATTTGAAATGTATGATCCCGATAAAACACAGAAACAAACGACATTGATCAGCGTATTCTGAGGCAGCACATCTTAATATATATATACAGTTGTAGTTGTACGTCGAAAACAGTGAAAAGAAAACATGATTAGGGCCTATGTATTCACGTATGCTTCTCATTTTCAAATCAAATTTTGTGTAATGGTCTTGCTTTGATTAAGCCTTGCATTCTTTATTTTTGTATTTGTGGAAAGTAGTGGCTCTATTCTACTGTATCGGTAAAAGTGGTTCTGCTGTATCGGTAAAAGTGGTGAAAGAATTACCAACTAATGGTGAGTAACTCGGTGCCTACTTTTTGTACGACATGAGAGAGTTACCTCCCTTATAAGAAAATATTTTATATCGAACTCGTTCAAAACGAGTTTGTCCTGTTGAATTTAAATTTTGTTTCAAGCAAACTACAATTTAAACACGTTACCAAACGGCAAAATTTTAGATGATCCAAATTTAAAGATAATGCAGACGACAATTTCAATGGAATGATTTTTTTTAAACATGATTGGTCCTTTTGGGTATAAAACATTGTGGGAAATGAATATATTGCTTGTCACAAGCAATGTCTTCATTATCCACAATGTATTTTTTTTTAAAGAATTCATCTTTTGAGGAGTTAAAACACGTCAGTGTGTGGGAATGAGTTAACCCTTTCCCAAACGACAAAATTTTAGGGTGGTCCAAATTCAAAGCTGCAGCAGACGACAAACTTGTTGAGGATAAACACGGGATTTGTGTATATTTTAGCACAGAAAATATTGAGGCAAAAGGAGAAACTGCTGGTTATCAGCAGTTGCTTCTTTTGTTTCAATGTTTTCCCAAGCATTTTCAAATAGGGACGTCAAAACAAGGTCTTGTTTGGGAAAGGGTTAAATGTTTGCCACAACAAAGGAGCAGAAAGCTGGTAACGTATGCTATGATCAGGCACGTCTATACAGGCTGATCTTAGTCTATACTGCCTCCCAAAGCTTTGGCCTCAACAGTTAACTCATTCCCATACATTAAAACTCCTTTTGACTCCCATAAAGAAACATGCTTTGGAACACATTGTGGAAAATAAAGAAATTGCTTGTGACAAGCAATTTCTTCATTTCCCACAATATTTTCTACCCCTAAAGATTAAATTTTCCTTTATTGCATTTGCTTAAACTTGTCGGTTGCTACATCTTTAAATTTGCACCAGTCTAAAATTTTGTCGTTTGGTAATGGGTTAACTGACATGAACAGTATGAGAAGGGTAAGAACTCAAAAATAAACATTTTTTTATTTATTTATTTTTTTTTTTTTTTTATTCTTTTTTTTTTATGATTATCATATAAAGAGAAAATGGTTAACGTGGGAAAACCAAGCAGGTTACACTATCGAGAAATTGAAATAATATAAGAAGTAACCGCTTTGTGCATACTGTCTCTGATTTGATACCCCGGGCTGCTGGGAAAGGCTTGGGAAACATTGGTACAAAAGAATCAAAGAAGAAGCTGATAGCGTATACGCAGCCTTTGTACAAGGCGGATTTTCCTGTTTACCTAAATACTTTCTCTTCTATTATGCAAATTCTTGTCAAAAGCAATTTGTTCATTTTCCACAATGTTTTGTCGTCTGATAAGGGGGCTCAGCCCCCCCCCCACACACACACACACTCCCCCTCCTTTGCCCTTTTGTCCATTTTGTCATCTTCAGCAGCTTTCAATTTGGAGCACTCCAAAACTTAATTGTTTGAAAAATGGTTGGAATAAAAAATTGGATAAGTGCGGCAGCTTTCAAATTGAGCCACTCAAAATTATATCGTTTGGGAAAGGTTTAGATTGAATGAGTGAAAACGGTCGATTTGAATAAGAGCGAAATCGGTCGATTTGAATAAGAGCGAAATCGGTCGATTTGAATAAGAGCGAAATCGGTCGATTTGAATAAGGGCGATAACCTTCCTAACGGGAAGAGACTTTTAGGTGTAACACTTTCCTCAAAAAAACGAAATTTTGGGCAATTCTGTTTTGAGAGTTGCTGCAGACCCAAATATTGCCATATTTCTTCTTTTCCCTCCCTGAATGATTTCTTAAGCAGTCTATGTCAGGGATGTCCATCAAATGTAGATCTGTCCTGTATGGGAAATGCACTATCCACACAGAATTTATCGGTCTTAAAATGGCAACGAATTTTGTGTTAAAAATAGACTTGGTTTATCGTTATGTATTTATAAACCGTCGGAGTTGTTAAAAATCTCGTAACGGATAAAAATCTAAGGCAGTATAACTCAAATACTGCTACAAACCACCAAAATGGTGCTTGTAAAGATCAGATTTGAGTATAATGTAGCATGGAAAACATTGAGACAAAAGAAGAAACTGCTGGTTATCAGCAGTTTCTCCTTTTGTCTCGATGTTTTCCTAAGCCCATTTCCTCATGGACGTCAAAACAATGTCTTGTTTGGGAAATGGTTAAGAAATCTTATAACAACACTTGCGAAATACCATTATTTGTCCGAAATAACGTCACTATTTACTAAACAAAATCGTTCCCTATTTTGTAAACATTTTGACAATCGACGCGTTAGGAAAAGAGTAAAGTGTAGCGCGAAGCGTTCCTACCTATACCGGTAAATAGAAATAGCCTATAAAAGGCGCCGTCTAGCGTTCGCCAGTGAATAATATCAACAAACGCACGCTGTTCGAAGTGCCGGGAAGTTTAATAATCGAGGGTCGGATTTTACGGATTTTTTACGGGCGTTCGGCGAAACTGTGGATTTTAATGGAGATCGCTAGCTGATAGTAGATTTTTAGGATAATTTTAGGATAATTTTAACTAAAATGGAAGATATACGGAAATATCTAGCTTGTGTTTTGTTGCTAGGAATAATTCCCGTAGCGGTTTTAGGTAAGTTTTACTTTGATTGCATTGGTACAGGTGAGGGTGATTTTCTTTGCACTGCAATTTTTCATGTATCCTTCACCAAACCCTATAATGTTGGTACTCATTTGAATAGGCTCTTCGAGACGATTCAAATGAGTACCCGCAATATAGGGTTTGAAATTAAATTAACAATTTTAGAATGTCATTACATTTTCCTATCTGTTGCTACTGTAAAATTACGCAATGACATCGAAAGATGCAGACGAATTTTTTACATGACGATCGAAATTGAAAGCTGTTTATATGTCGGCTGATGAAAATGAAAGTGTTTTTGTCACTTTAAATGGTTTTATGGTCTAAATATTTTGTGGTCATTGTCCTAATTTAAAATCTATGTCATCGATATATGCTTTGATAAGAGGATCGATTTTTATTGAAAGTTGAATTTATGTCTTACCTTTATCAAATGGCAAAAGTGTAGCCCTGTTGAATTTGAAAAAAGAGTTTGATATTATCATTCAAAATGGCATTATTTGGGAAGAAATGTGTGCTGAATTTCTGGAGGAAAAGGGTGTTTACAAATGAATGCTGCCAACATCCCAGAATTTTCTTACTATGTCTTCGATTTTCCCCCCAAAATCTGTTCAAAGGTTGCACAACAGGTCTGGGAAAGGTTTGAATATTTTAAAGTATATTTTGCTTTATATTTTAGAATAAAAAGCATGTGTAATGGCTTTCTGAATATGGACAACCCTTTCCCAAGCAACAAATATTTATAGGGTCAAATAAGAAAACTTCTGCAGATCTATATGAAATAGACATCAATAACTTTTAGTTACTAAAAGTTGTCCATAGCATTTTTCATTTGGAATTTCAAAAGCAGGTGATAATATATTGCACATAATCATACAGTTTCTTATGTTCCTGTTAATAATTTGCAGCAGCTATAGCTATGAAATCATTGCCATTTAGAAAAGGTTAACCCTTTCCCAAACGACAAAATTTTAGGGTGGTCCAATTTGAAAGCCGCTTCAAACGACAAAATGGTTGTGGATAAACTTAGGATTTCTATATAATTTTAGCACAGAAAACATTGAGACAAAAGCAGAAACTTCTGGTTATCAGCAGTTTCTTCTTTTGTCTCAATGTTTTCCCAAGCATTTTTTATTAGGGATGTCAAAACCAAGTCTTGTTTGGAGAAAGATTAAATGAATGTATGCTGTATTTAAATTCAAATTTCTTATCTCATGTTGAGTATTTAGTGCAAACACTGTTAAAAATCAATCTAGCTGCGGTGAATCAGCGTTCCTTTAAATTGCATAAAATGTGTAAGATACCGAAATAGCTTTATCCTTCTCCAAATAGGGGCATAATTCGGCTAACTTTTTTGGTTGAATCTTTTGAAATTGGTTAGGGAAAGGAAAATAAGTCTAGAATAAAAAAAATCTTTATTTTATCACACAAATTTAGTTACACAATTAGATAACAAGTTTGAGAATAATAGTAAAGATTTTAGAGAAAGAAAAAGAAATCTTAATCATTATTTTCTCTTTTTCCTTCAATATTTTATGTGCCAGCTGTAATGTACACAAATCACGTTCTTATTAGCTCTAATTTTATCACCTGCAACAGTTTTGAATTTTGGC
Organism: Fragum sueziense; assembly: GCA_963680895.1. Lineage (NCBI taxonomy): Eukaryota > Metazoa > Mollusca > Bivalvia > Cardiida > Cardiidae > Fragum > Fragum sueziense. The sequence goes on along the minus strand of OY804594.1, from coordinate 30,168,856 downwards.
CAGCCTAAAATTTTGACGTTTGGGAAAGTGTTATTGAATAAAGTTATAAATTTAGATGACAAACAGATTTATTTCAAGTGGGATAATGAAATCGTCTGCAATTTTGTCTGTCTCATGTCCTTTACACCTTGGGGGTGTTTACATATAGGGGATTGCTCAGCTTAACCCTTTCCCAAACAAGATATGGTTTTGATGTTGCTGACAGAAAAGGCAATGGAAAACATTGAGGCAAAAGAAGAAAATGCTGATAACCTGAGTGCCCCAATACATTTATTTTGTATTTCTGTGCTATATTGTACATGAATCTGATCTTTATCAATATTCATTTTGCTTTCTGTAAGTTTAACCCTTTTCCAAATAATCCTAGAAATTGATATGACACCTTTAATCAAGTAAATACTTTAAAAAGCCTTGATAGAAAGAGAGAAACATGAAATAGATCTACTAAATATCCCAACATTTTCTTCATTTTTTCAAATTCCCCCAATAATTCTTTGCAGATTTGATTACAAATTCTCCATCTTTAGTCACAGATATTTTGATATTGTCTTAATGTTTGCACCGACTTTCATTTATGGATCAGTCTAAGATTTTGTCGTCCGAGAAAGGGGTTTGAATTGTTTATTTTAAACAATATATTGTAAATAAAAACAGTTATGCAATTGTTTGCCCTAGGACAAAATGAGTGTATTGATTAATCACTTAAATATCATATAGACAGGGTACTTAACCCTTTACCAAACGGCCAAATTTTAGACTTGTCCAAATTCAAAGATATTGCATGCAAACGACCAATTTAAAGTTAATGGAATTTAAATATTTTTGGTCTTTTCATGGTAGAAAACTTTGTGGCAAATGAAGAAATTGCTTGTGACAAGCAATTTCTTCATTTACCACAATGTTTTCCCAAGCCTTTATTTCGTGGCAGGGAATGGAAAGCTATGTCAACCCATTACCAAACAATATCTGGTTAGATGTTTCAGAATAGCTTCAGGAAAGATAGAGGGAAAATAAGAAAACTGCTGAAAATTGGCATTTTCTCCTTTCTCTTAATATTTTTTGTGCCTATTTATTGTAAAACTTCTGTATGTAGAGCAGAACTGATTCACGGGTGGTAAACAGAGAAACTAGCTCCAAAAAGAGGTAGTTGCATAGAGCGAAAATTTGTAGGTCACGAACATATTTTCTAAAATTATTTCTTTTAAAGCGAGTTTTTGAGAAATCTGGCGATGCTGTAATATGAGGAAATGATCGAAGTTTGTTGTGCACAAGAGTATACGGTATTAGTAGCAGGGTTTGAATACAATCGTTGAAAAACATTTCAAAATCGAAAGTAAACGAGTTTTTACTTTCGATTTTGAAATGTTTTTCAACGATTATATTCAAACTCTGCTTACTAACACCGTATATTCTCGTGCACAACAAACTTCGACCATTTCTTCATATTACAGCATCGCCGGATTTTTCAAAAACTCGTTGTAAAAGAAAAAAAATGTAGAAAAATGTGTTCGTGACCTACCTTTGTATACAGATTTTAGCTCTATGCAACTACCTCAGTAGAGGCCGGATGTCACGAGGAAACGAAATACCGTTGACTCTTTTTGGAGCTAGTTTCTCTGTTTACCACCCGTGTGATTAAGATCACCATTAATGTTGGAGCCACTTAAAGTTTATTTTGTGATTCTTGAAAGTGTTACAAAAACCATTAACATACAAATGAACTATAAAAATAAAATGTGTTCTGATATAATAATGTGTGAAAAGAAGATTATTTTGCCAGATACAAACAACCGAATTTAAGGGCAGTCTTAAGAGAAGATGACAAAAATTGTGAGTCTGAGAATAAAGATATTATTTGTGTGTAATATAATATGGACATTATTGAGGCAAAAGAAGAAAATGCTGATCATCTGATGACATCAGCTTTTTCTTCTTAAACTTTTGTCTCAATGTTTACCAACCCTTTTTCACTACGGTTTTCAAAACCAGGTCTTATTTGGGAAATCCCTAATCTGTGCAAAAAGATCATTCATTGTCAGTTGTGAAAAGACAAAAAGAAAAAAAGAGAGAAATTAAGGAGAAATTGCTGATTGAATTCATTATTATTTAACTTCCCTTTTCTCAGTGCTCTCTCGATCTTATCTGTTCATATGAAAAGCAGAAGCTGTTGAGAGATTTCCTAATCTTCAACCCTTTTCAAAAACATGTATTAGCTTAAAATCTTTAGTACACATTGATACAAAAGATGAAAACATATGTACAGTAATCAAATCAAATTATAGTTTGTTGTCTGCAGCATCTTTCAAATTAAATTTCAGTCTAATTTTTTGCCATTAACCAATTATAAACAGCAAAATTTCACAAATCCCAACTCAAAGATGTTACAGACCACACTTTCAAGTGAATGAAATTCTACAATGTTTGATCTTTGTTTCAGGGTAGAAAACATAAGAGAAATGAAGAAATTGCTTGTCACAAGCAATTTCTCCATTTCCCACAATGTTTTCCAAAGCCTTCTTGTAAGGTGTCAAAAAGTATCACTGTCTGTGAGAGAGTCAAAGAAAGAATTCTCACTTCAATGATGATAATAATTCATAGATTTTAAAAAAATCCTTTCCCAAACGACAAAATTTTAGGGTGATCCAATTTGAAAGCTGCTGCAGACGACACAATGAATGTTGATGAAGATAAGATTTGTTTATGATACAGCTCAGAACATATTGAGACAAAAGGAGAAACTGCTGGTTATCAGCAGTTTCTTCTTTTGTTTCAATATTTTCCCAAGCCTTTTCTATTAGGGATGTCAAAACCAGGTCTTGTTTGGGAGAGGGTTAAACAATGGTATACATGATAGATCTGTCAACTTTTGTTTGAAGGGTAAACATTTTGTCATTAATCATTTCATCAAAATTTATATTAGAGATGTTAATTATAGGTGAAGTTTTAGCTCAAGTCATTTTGCCTTAAAGTGACATTTCAGATTTTTTTGTCTTAGATTTTACTTTTATTTTAACTGAAAGAGCATATTTCCTTATGAAAATTTCAAGCCAAAATATTGAGCCGTTTACGAGAAATTTATATTTTTGTGTTAAAATTGAACAAATTGTTGTGGACAACAGTTAGGATTTATATGCAATTTATCGATTATGTCTCAACTTTAAATGCATGTTTCTCGCTTATTGGCAACAACTTCAAAAAACTAATAGTATTTATACTCATTAGAATAACCAATCTTGGCATCAAGACATACTTTAGAAAATTTAAATTGGAATGAAATGTCTCTTTAACCCATTACTAGAGACTCATAGAGAATATTAATGGAAAACACTGAGGGAAATGCTTACTTTAGAGAATGATTTCAAGCTGCTCAGTTAGAATCTTAAGATTTTTATTTGGGATATTTCGAGCTGCATAGTAGAATTTCTAATGCGTTATATGAGATATATTTCTATTACAATCTTTAAAATCTCATTGAGCACTCAAACATTTCGATTTAACGTAGAGGTGTAAACCCCAATCAACCAGGGGTGTAAACACCTCTTTCATCTTTTCATACAGCGTGCAGGGGCTGGAGCAGCTAAGCATGGATTCTTGTCGTTTTTACCACAACATCCTTACTGAACCTCCAGCTGCTTTTCCTCATAGGTTATTGATTATCAAACCATTAGTAGGAGACAATTTTGTCAGAGTGGATATTTGCCACGACTGGGGATTGATCTTGGGACCGCACAAGTGACCAACTGTCTGATGCGCAACCAACTGCGCTTATCAATAATTACTTATACCATTCACTAATTGATTCACAGATTGTTTCTTTCTTAGTGTTCGACCTACTTTTTGGACCAATGAAATTGCAGTATATTTAAACATTTCGTTGCTCTATTTCGCATAAACGGGCTGCCGGCTAATTTATGTGACGTTTATACATAACCACGCCCAGTCTCCAATGAACCGCTAGGGAACACTAAGTCAGATAGAGTCTGTATAGTAGATTCTACGCGGTATAAACATTCACTGCGCTGCGCGCATTTGAATGTTTATTGCGCGTAGAATCTACTATACAGCCTCTATCTAATACATAAATGTCTAGATGCAACTCATGTACTTTAACTGTTGTATTTTGTATACTGTATTATGGGCTTGTGGCCACTATTTACAAATTAAATATTTGATTGATTGATTTGATATAATGGTCATGGCCAATACAGCTCTTGGTCTGTTATGAAAATGTTATAAGCAAGAAAGAAAGTGTCAAGCCTAATCTACCTACATAGTGTCCCAAATATTTGAGACCCCCATTTATAATTAAACACCTTGCTATCAGAAACTGGGCTATAAATTCACTGACACTCTTAAGATTCATGAATAATATTAATTCAGAAATTCTTACCATTAATCCTAAAGTCAGGTGAAGTTAGCTAAATTAATAGTCTTTCTTGTTTTACTTACCAAAAAAGGATAACTGTAACCCATTCCCATGCAAACAGTTATACCTTTTGACAGGCACAAGATGTTGGTATATAAATTATAAAAGACATTATGGAAAATGAAGAAATTGCTTTTCACAAGCAATTCCTTCGCTTCCCAAAATGTTGTCTACCAGAAATAACCAAAGTTGTAGAATTTATAATTCACTGTTAACATCTTCACTGGTGGTGAACTGGGCCAAAGCGAGGGACGTTTTTTTGCGATCAATGTATTCCGCCAGTGTTGTTATAAAATATCGTGACTACGGCTTTATCGAAGCCGTAGTTATGAGATTTTATAACAACACCGACAGTTTGTCAGTACAAAACGGTAAACCCGGTCTGTTTTTAGAACAAGTTCATTGTCACTAGAAAAAAAATCTATAAACTCACATTTAAAGCAAAATATCTTTACCTTGTTGTAGCGAAAATTGTTTAAGTTCACCACCAGTGATCTTTAAACTTGGACAAATCTTAGAAATTTACCACATGGTAATGGTTTAAGGGGGAATGCTCCAGTTTTTCGGAACACTCGGTCTTTACTATAGTAAATTAAATGTTTCGTACCAATATGTTTCGCTACCATATTTTCAATAATATAACACATTATTCCAATTTACCATTTTCGACGGTAAAAGTGTATTTATTATGCGAAACTGATTTCCCCAAGATGGAAATCGATTATTTAGAGCAAGACAGTCGTAAGTGTGTATGCAGTTACCACTGTTTTGCGTCATTTTATTCATGTGTAGCTGATAAAAATGGCTGTAATTCACTAATAAGTGCGCTGACCTATACATTTTCTTTTTGAATTATTACCAGGACATGTTGCTTAATACAATGAGGGAGTTTTATCAAATTCTATTATGTAGAACTTGAAATATTTCCAAAATTATGCAAATTTTGACATAAAAAACTCCAGCTTCGTTGATCTAAACGAACATGTGAACATGCTATTTTATACATTTACGCATTTATATTAGCACATATTTTGGGTTTTCTGTTCTTATTAAATGTAAGACGTTACTTTAAATCCGTTTTCGGGACTAAACAATGAATATACAGCATTTTATTAGCATTTTAGTGACCTTGGAGAGGTGCAAAAAATTGTGCATTTTTTCGATGTAGGGGTATGTGATACGAATGCCTATAAAATTCAAATAAGATCGCTGACCATCCATTTTTATTTTATTTTTCAATTGGTAATAACATGTTATTTCAATATACAAAATATAAATAAATTCTATTATTGGGAAAAATTTTAGGAAACTGGAGCATTCCCCCTTAAATAGAAAAAATAATCCATTACCAGATGCCAAAATTTTATTATTACACTTCTATAGGCAGCCACATTACCTCAAAGGAAGCTTTTCTTACTAGAGACGTCAAACTTCTAAGGACTTGTTTAGGAAGGGATGGATTATTTTGATATCCTTTCAATGAATTCTTTGAAAAACATTAACAGAAATGAAGAAACTGTATGTAATATGATTTTATATTCAAATATTACAATGCACATGGTATTTTCTCCTTTTCTTTCATTGATTTATGTTGTCTGTTCCAGTTTCAAATTGACCCAGTTTTGGTTTCTTCTGCTATTTATTACGGTTAAGCAGTTTTTGACACAGACCTGTCATTCTCACACAGCGAAACTATTTCATATTTCATACTATATTTACATTTTATATAAAAAGAAAAGCGTGTATGACACATTTCATAAAGACGGCTATCTCCGATAAATATAACCAAACTATTTTTTACTGCAGACAAACCCTTTCATAACTTTTATGTTTATCACATTTCAAGAGGACAAAAAACTGCAGAAGATGAAATTTTAGGCTTGCTTAATTCTGACCTTTATATAATTATGTGTCTCTGTATTCATGATACAGTTTCAAGAATTAATTAAGCTTCCTTTGAAATTATAATGCCCAGTGGCGGATCCAGATCCCATGTCCCTATTTGATCACTAACTGTTCCAAACTAATTTCCAATAACCCTAGTTGCATGATGGAAAAAGCTTGGACTCAATTTTGTCTTTGTTCTAATATACACATTTTATTCCCCCAACTGGACTTTTAAAAAATATATTGCTGTTGAAAACTGATTCTTGCACTTCTGGCCAACCTCTTGACTACCTGTTTTAAAAAAAAGAACCTGTTAGTCTGTAAGAGCCCTGCAGTTCTGAGGTTGGAAGAGTGCAGAATAGGGAACAATTTTATTCAGATAACTGTGACATATTTCGGACAAACAATATTATTTCGTTGGTGTAATGTTATAATTTATTATCTCATAACTATGGCTTGACTCAAGCTGTAGTTACGAGCTTTTATAACAACACTGACAGTCTATCGATTGACAGTGGTAAACCCAGCCTATTTTTAGCACAAAATTCATTGCCATCCTAATTTAAGAAACCACAGGTGCAAGCTTGTGTATCCAACTGTATCTAATTTACTAATTAATGTACATACATGTAGACCATAATCAACTTAATTAGGTAACTCTTATTCAGTGTTCTCCCCAGCTCAATAAGCTGTATCGGCCCCACTACAGCTTCATGTTAATCAGTGTAATGCCCCTACAGCTTCAAAACTACCCCACAGCTTAATTTCTTAAAAATGGTTACCAAATAGAGGCATTTTGAAGTATTTCATGCCAAACACTTTTGAATAATACATTTTTGTCATTGTAAATTTAATAATTATGAGTAAAAATATTACAGGAAAAGAAGAAATTGCTCAAGATGAGCAATTTCTTCTTTTTCCATAATGTTTTCACTCACAATTATATGCTTTCAATGTTTACCAATTCTCATATAATTTGCCCCTACAGCTTCAAAATATTCTGCGGAGAACCCTGCTTATTATTCATAGTCAGGCTTATTCAGAAACATATCCTTATTCTTAAACATGGTTTTCATGGTCGTTAGGAAGAAAGTGTCAGAAAACATGGAAGGCAAAGCAATTTTGTACTTTATCTTTAATATTTTCCGTGCTATAGGCTATCCCACACAAATTCTATCTGCAGCTGCCTTCTAGATTAGACCACCCGAAAATTTTGTTGTTTGGGCTAATTGTTGAAGGTTTATTATTATAGTCATGCTTCAGATATGCAATGAATCTATTCCTAGAAAACCTTTGAGCAAAAAGAAGGATTTAAATGCAGTTAATTATCAGCACCTTTTTCCCAAAAATGTTTTGGGAAGCTGCCTTTATTAAGCCTCTCTTACAACCGGTCGTACATGCTCTTGTGTGCGGTCTGCGTGTAAAATGTACGTTTAGTCGTGCGATGCATGCACGTGCAACGTACGATTTTGGTGGACGCAACCACAACACAGACTTGACGCAGCAAGGAATTGACCGGACAATATTTTGAGGCGCTCTTACAACCCGTCGTGCGTCTTTATGAATCGTGCGATTTTGCAGAGTTTTAAAACGTACGATTTTAAAAGACGCACAACGGGTTGTAAGAAAGGCTTTAGGGATGTCTAAATCAGGGATTCTTTTGACTTAGGAGTTCACTGACACTTATTGGCCATGATAACTGACTAAACTCAATTAAGATCACTTTGACATAGAATGTTTGTTAAATAGAATTCTAGTGATTGTGCTGAATCAGCCCTTAATCAGCCCTTAATCCTAGATCAATGGGGGATAATCTGCCTTGCCAGATTACAATAGTGTCTCAAGTGATATACCAGAAATTGGGGAATTTTATTCTTCTTGTTGTCAATTCTTAAGACGTTGAGAGTGTTGAAATTCCCCTAGCAACTGAGTCTTTCGCTGGTCCATTCAACCCTTTCCTAAACAACATTTGGGAAAAATTGTGACAAAAGAAGAAAACGTCTCAGTATTTTCTCTGCTATAGTTGTACACATATAATATAGGCTATACATGTATCTTCTTGTCATATGCATGCAGCAGCTTTCAAAAGCCTGTAACCCCCAGAAATTGATGTTAATTTTGGCAAGGGTGAAGGAGTATCAAGAATAGGAAATTTCTGCAATGAGTTTTAACCCTTTCCCAAACAAAACATGGATAGACATTCCATTTAGAAATTATTTTAACATTGAGAGAAAAGAAGAAATTACAGATAATCAACAACTTAAATTGTTTTTTTCCTTCAATGTTTTCTAACGTACGCTAAAACATTCACATTGTCTACTTTTCATATCAATTATCTTTGTTGTCTGTGACTGGTTTTGAATGGCAAAGAATTTTGTACTAACAATAGACTAGGTCTACTGTTATGTTTTGATAAACCGTCGTTGTTGTTATAAAATCTCGTAACTACGGCTTAAATCAAGCCGTAGTCATGAGATTTTATAACAACGCCTACAAAATACTATTTTGTTTGTCCGAATTTACGTCACGATTAACTGGATAAAATCGTTCCCTATTGGACTTGTGAAAATTTTTGTCTTAAAATATCACGGTGGGGATTGTGCATGCTGGGATGGATAACGAATACGGACAAAATAATCTCGATTCTGGTAAGACTTTTTGCAATAACTTCCTTATTTGTGCGTCAACTTTCAAAAGGTTTATTGCATGTACCGCGCCTTACCAAGCTCTTTCATCGGATGTATGACTTATTAGATAACTCGTGGTACTTTTTCCAAAATATTGTCCAAACCGACCAGAAAGCAAAATGGTAACGACTACGGCCAAATTAACCACGCTTCAGGTAAGCTTTTGTGCAATAACTTACTTATTTTAGCGTCAATTTTCATGCAGTTTGTTGCATGTACTCCGTCTTACTGAGCCCTTTTCTCAGATGTATTACTCATCGGGAAACACCTTGTAATTTTCTCAAAAATCGATCCCAACCGACTAGAAAAATGACCCGGATATTTTGTCGTTTTTCTGATCAGTTTGGATCAATTTTTGGACAAAGTACAAAGATTCTACAGAGAAGTCACATATCTGAGGAAAGAGCTCAGTACTGCGGGGTACATGCAACAAACCGCTTGAAAATTGACGCAGAAACAAGAAAATTATTGCACAATTTCTTACCTGAAGCGAGGCAAATTTGTCTGTATTCGTTATCCATCCCATCATGCACAATCCCCACCGTGAATATGGGAGAAGTTTTAAGTTTTCCTCTTTAATCCTATTGGTATTTTCAAAGATAATGTTATTTACATTCACATAACAAAAGAGCAATAAAAATGAAAATGTGCTATAAAAATTAAATCTGAATAAAATACAATATATTTTAATCCCCTTTGTACTGTTCAAACATAGTAAGAACTTAAAAGGGAATTGTTTCGCTAATTGCATTTGTAGTATTTTATACCCCATGCAAAGATAAATCCCATCGATGATGGGGGCGGTGGCCATCGCATAGTTGGTAGCACAACTGGTTCTCAATGATTATCGTATCGGGGTCATGCGCGGATCCAGAGGGGGGGTCAGGGGGTCATGACCCCCCCTGGAAATTGGCGAAAAAAGGGGTTATAAAAAAGATTACTGGTTATGTCCCAAAATTGTGGCATCATATGTCCCTGTGTGCCACGACAAACTGTTGTTATATATTTAGTCCTTCATGGTATGAGGCCGCGGCCTTAGCGCAGTTGGTAGCGCATCTGACCCTCATACGAGAGGTCCCGGGTTCGATACCCGGCCGCGGCTAATACCCTTTCTGACAAATTGTCACCCACCAATGGGTTTGAAATCGGTAACCTAAGTGGACGAGCAGCTGGAGGCTCGGTAAGGGTGTTGTGGTAGTACTGGTTTGAGAAACAACAGGAATCCATGGGTAGGTGCTCCAGCCGCCGCGATATGACCCTGGTAGTTGAAAAAGGCGTAAAACCCCAATAAACTCAAACTCCCTTCATGGTATGACATGTATCTGGATGCGTGGATCTAGAGGGACCCCCTGAATCCCCCCCCCCCCCCCCTGAAATTTGGCAAAAAAGGGGTTGAAGATTGGATGACCCCCCCTGGGAAAAATACCTGGATCCGCGCTTGAGGGTCTCGGGTTCAATCCAAGTAGCAGTGGAAAATATTCTTTCTGACATTTTGTCCTCCACTAATGGGCAGATAATCGTAAAAATAAGTGGGAGGAGTAGTTGGATGCTTAGGAAAAGATGTTGTGGTAGTTACTTAAGTACTGGTGAGAGAAATAACAGAAATCCATGGTAAGTTGCTCCAGAATCTGCGATATGACTAAAATACTGTTTAACCCTTTCCCAAACAAGACCTTGTTTTGAAGTCCCTAATAGAAAAGCCTTGGGAAAACATTGAAACAAAAGAAGAAACTGCTGATAACCAGCAGTTTCTCCTTTTGCCTCAATATTTTCTATGCTATATTGTACTAAAAACCCTATCTTTATCAGCATTCTTTTTGTTGTCTTCAACAGCTTTCATATTGGGACAGTCCAAAATAAGGCTATTTGGGAAAGGGTTAAAATGGTGATTAACCCCTCTCAATCAATGAGCCTATTCATGATGATTTATAAAATAGAAACAAGACATATTGTTGGAAAAGGGATAACAACTGAGACAAAATGTCAAGGATCATGTCAACAAAGGGCCGTTTCTGCTCTAACAGGTACTTTGCTTATTAAACTGACCATATCTTGGTCAAGTATAATGTTCAAACAAATAAAATTTCATATCACCTCATTTTCTTCATTTTCCACAATGTTTTCTAAAGCAATTAACCTGCAGGGAGTCAAAAAGAGTCACTGTGTGGTAATGGGTTAATAAATTGCCATAATGCACAAATTTTGTCTTTCTCAAAATGGTTAAATCTCCGACCAAAATGTCAAGGATCATGTTAACAAAGGGCCGTTTCTGCTCTAACAGGTACTTTGCTCATTAAACTGACCATATCTTGGTCAAGTATAATGTTCAAACAAATAAAATTTCATATCACCTCATAAAAATCTTGTGTCACCCTTTCCCAAACAAGACCTAGCTTTGACTTCTCTTTCAGAAGTAGATGAAAATAAGCATTTTCTCCTTTTGTCTCAAGATTTTCTTGGCTATAATGCACACTTATTCTATTTTCATTGCTACTAATGTTCTTTTCTGCAGCAGCTGTCAAATACCAATGAATTTTGTGCTAAAAATAGACTTCCTTTACGGTTATGTATTGATAAACCGCCGGTGTTGTTAAAACAACTCCTAACTACGGCTTGAATTAAGCCATAGTTTCAAGATTTTATAACAACACCTGCGAAATACTATTGTTTGTCCGCAATTACGTCACAGCTATCTGGATAAAATTGTTCCCAATTGGAATGTGCCAAAATTTTGTCGTTTGGGGAAGGGGTTGAAATCATAAATGGCCTGCTGCATCTTCACAATTTGTCCTAAATACCACAAAGTCATAAACCGCAGATATAAATCATTTAACTTTACAAGATTTGAATTATGGTATGTTTTGGATGAAGGTATAGGGAATGATTTTGCCAAGTAAACCGTTACGTAAATTCGGACAAACAATAATATTTTCGTAGGTGTTGTTATAAAATGTTGTAACTACGGCTTGATTCAAGCCGTAGTTTCGAGATTTTATAACAACACCGACGGTTTATCAAACCATAACAGTAAATTAAATTTATTTCTAGCTCAAAATTCATTGCCATTTAGGCAGATCTTACATTCATGTTAGTTTTTAGTCATTCTAAGGAAAGCTAATTTTGATCAGTGCAAAAGTATCAGAAATATGTTGATATAAACATGAATTTTAAGATTTTTATGCACCTAAAGGGCATATTAGCTGCTAAATTACTTCATCTGTCTGTACATGTTGTCTGTCCGTCTGTTACAAGCAATTTCTCCACAATTACTCTGCTAAATTTGACTTGATTATAAATTCCTTAGGATTTTGCTATTTAAGTATTAAGGTAGAATTGTGAAAACTCATAGATGGATAAATCAGATTAAGAAGAAGTGCAGAGCTCAAGATCTATAACTATTCCAATCATATTTATTGAGTTTTTGCCCTTGAGTATACACTTATTTGCCCTTGAGTATACACTTATTTGCCCTTGAGTATACACTTATTTTCAGAGCATAAGCGGTCTATGACTGCTCTTGTTTTCACTTTGAGCAATGTCTAAACTGTTAGCTTGGAAAGAGTCACATTAAGTTTAACAGTATAAAATGAAAATAATAGGACACCATAAAATTTTTATGATACATAAATCTTGGATTTGGGGATATTTAGTATCTGGGATATGATATTAGTCCATTTTCTATTGTGATTTATTAAATTTTGACATGGGAATGGGTTGTCTTTTTCATGATTTAAGATATTTTATTTGAAACCTCTTCCAAATTTCAGTCAGTGAGTGGTCCAAATTCTCATAAGTTGCTGCAGATAAGATAATAATAGTTACCAAAATCAAGAAATTGTATACTATAGCATGGATGTCATGGAAAACATTGTGACCATCAGCAGTTTCTTCTTTTGCCTCGATGTTTTCCTAAACCTTTTCTGTTAGGGACATCAAAAGCAGGTTTAGCTATTCTGGGATAAGAGTTTAACATCTAAATCTTTTTGTCAAATCTAGATTATGATTTATGAAATTTTTACAAGGGAACAGATTGTCTATTTCACCATTTCTGATCTAATTGCCCTTGTAGCTTTTATCCTTTTCCCAAACTGAAAGAATTTGGACTTCCAATTTAATAAGTGCTACAGGTAGCAAAATATGTGTTTTTGTATAAAATATTCAAAGATTATAATACTGAGGCAAAAGGAGAAAATGCTGTTTAACAGCATGTTCTTCTTTTGTCTAAATTTTTTCCTGATCCTTTGCACCAGTATTATCAAAGCCAGGCCTTGTTTTAGAAAGGGTTAAACAGATGTTTTCTTTTTAGATTTGTCACCTTTACTCCTCTTCTCTCAAAGCAACAGAAAACATTTGTTCTTAATTCTTTTACCAAAGACAAAATTTTAGACCTATACAAGTTTAAAAATGTTAAAAAATTTACAAAGACAGCAGCAGCAACAACAACAACAACAAAAGCAAAAGAAAGGCAAATATACATCCGGAGAAATTTATAGAAGAAAATGCTGTTTATCTGAACAGTTAATGTTCTCCAAAATTTTGATGACAAAATGAAAATTGATTATGTTTATGTTAAAACATATGATTTATTAGAAAATTTTATAATTAGCAATTTCTTCTTTTCTCACAATGTTTTCTCAAACTTAAAAATTCTACTGTGAACATCAAAACATTAGGTTTTGTTTAAGAATTTTAAGAATCTACTTTTATAAAGCAGGTGGCATTAAAACAGTTATTTTGTTGAAGGTTATTTGGGGTCAGACCCATGCATCTTTATGTTCATTGGTGGATCTAAATTGAATTAACAGCCCATTAGGGATTTAGATAAAGCCATAAGACTTGTATCAAAGGATGAATCCATTTTCTGAGATTTTTTTTTTTAAACAGAACAGAATGTGTTGAAAATCATGAACTATAATGGGGAAAGGGTAAGACTTGGTTTTGATATGTCTGATAGAACTGACTTGGGAAAACATTGAGGCAAAAGAAGAAATTGGTGATAATTAGCATTTTCTCCTTTTGTCTCAATAATTTCTGTGTTATATTTTGCACTGAACCTTTACCGATTTTTATCAACATTCATTTTGAAATATTTACATCATCCTAGAATCACCTTTGTTTGAAAGGTATTTAACCCTTTCCCGAACAAGACCTGATTTTGACATCCCTTAAAAATGTTTGGGAAAATATTGAGGCAAAAGAAGAAATTGCTGATAATCAGCAATTTCTTCTTTTCCTCAATGTTTTTTGTACTATATCATTACTAACATATCTGTTTTGTCATCTACAGAATCTCTAGAATTAGATCATCCTTGAATTTTGCAGTTTAGGCTAGGGTTAATTAAGTGGAAAATAAAGCCTATAATTCCAGGCAAGTTAGTTCCTGGTTGCTAGCAGAATGTACTCAGTCAACTTTTTACTCATCTTTAACCACAACCCCACCCACTCGCCTGCTTGTATTTAATGATCATGTTTTAGCAGAAAGTACTTTGATTAGATGGTGTTTAATTTAGAAAGCCTTTCCCAAAAAGTTCTCTCATTGTGGGGCTTCGAGTCTGAGGTAAACATTGAGGAAAATCTTGATAGCCTGAATTTTTAGCTCACCTGAGCACGAAGTGCTCAAGGTGAGGTATTGTGATCGATCAATGTCCGGCGTCCGTCTGTCCGTCTGTCCGTCTGTCCGTCACGGCGTCAACAATTTCTTTAAACAACATCTCCTCCTAAACTACTGGGTCAAAATCAACCAAACTTGGCAGAAATGTTCCTTGGGTGGTCCCTTATAAAAATTGCTAAAAGAATTGAAATCCATGAAAAGCTCTGGTTGCTGTGGCATCGGAAAATGGGAAATTTCACAAAAGCTCAACAATTTCTTTAAACGACATCTCCTCCTAAACTTCTGGGTCAAAATCAACCAAACTTGGCAGAAATGTTCCTTGGGTGGTCCCTTATAAAAATTGCTAAAAGAATTGAAATCCATGAAAAACTCTGGTTGCCGTGGCATCGGAAAATGGGAAATTTTACAAAAGCTCAAAAATTTCTTTAAACGACATCTCCTCCTTAACTTCTGGGTCAAAATCAACGAAACTTGGCACAAGTGTTCCTTGGGTGGTCCCTTATAAAAATTGCTAAAAGAATTGAAATCCATGAAAAACTGGTTGCCTTGGCATCGGAAAATGGGAAATTTCACAAAAGCTCAAAAATTTCTTTAAACGACATCTCCTCCTTAACTTCTGGGTCAAAATCAACCAAACTTGGCAGAAGTGTTCCTTGGGTGGTCCCTTATAAAAATTGCTAAAAGAATTGAAATCCATGAAAAACTCTGGTTGCCGTGGCATCGGAAAATGGGAAATTTCATAAAAATTCAACAATTTCTTTACACGACATCTCCTCCTTAACTTCTGGGTCAAAATCAACCATACTTGGCAGAAATGTTCCTTGGATAGTCCCTTATAAAATTTGCTAAAAAAATTTCAATCCATGAAAAACTCTGGTTGCTGTGGCATCAGAAAATGTGAAATTTCACAAAAGCTCAAAAATTTCTTTAAACGACATCTCTTCCTAAACTACTGGGTCAAAATCAACCAAACTTGGCAGAAATGTTCCTTGGGTGGTCCCTTATAAAAATTGCTAAAAGAATTGAAATCCATGAAAAGCTCTGGTTGCCGTGGCATCGGAAAATGGGAAATTTCACAAAAGCTCAAAAATTTCTTTAAACGACATCTCCTCCTTAACTTCTGGGTCAAAATCAATCAAACTTGGCAGAAGTGTTCCTTGGGTGGTCCCTTATAAAAGTTGCTAAAAGAATTGAAATCCATGAAAAACTCTGGTTGCCGTGGCATCAGAAAATGGGAAATTTCTCAAAAATTCAACAATTTCTTTAAACAACATCTCCTCCCTAACTTCTGTGTCAAAATCAACCAAACTTGGCAGAAATTTTCTTTGCGTAGTCCCTTATAAAAACTACTAAAAGAATTGAAATCCATGGAAAAACTCTGGTTGCCGTGGCATTGAAAAATGGGAAATTTTAAAAAAATTCAACTATTTCTTTAAACGACATCTCCTCCTTAACTTCTGGGTTAAAATCAACCAAACTTGGCAGAAATGTTCCTTGGGTGGTCCCTTATAAAAATTGCTGAAAGAATTGAAATCCATGAAAAACTCTGGTTGCCGTGGCATCGGAAAATGGGAAATTTCACAAAAGCTCACCAATTTCTTTAAACAACATCTCCTCCCCAACTTCTGTGTCAAAATCAACCAAACTTGGCAGAAATGTTCCTTGGTTAGTCCCTTATAAAAACTGCTTAACCCTTTCCCAAACGACAAAATTTTAGGGTGGTCCACTTCAAAAACTGCCACAAATGACAAAATGCATGTTATTAAAGAAGGGATTTGTGTAAAATATGACATAGAAAATATTGATACAAAAGGAGAAACTGCTGGTTATCAGCGGTTTCTTCTTTTGTTTCAATATTTTCTAAAGCCTTTCCTTTTAGGGACGTCAAAACCAGGTCTTGTTTGGGAGAGGGTTAAAGAATTGAAATCCATGAAAAACTCTGGTTGCCGTGGCATCGAAAAATGGGAAATTTAAAAAAAATCAACTATTTCTTTAAACGACATCTCCTCCTTAACTTCTGGGTTAAAATCAACCAAACTTGGCAGAAATGTTCTTTGGGTGGTCCCTTATAAAAATTGCTAAAAGAATTGAAATCCATGAAAAACTCTGGTTGCCGTGGCATCGGAAAATGGGAAATTTCACAAAAGCTCAAAAATTTCTTTAAACGACATCTCCTCCTTAACTTCTGGGTCAAAATCAACCAAACTTGGCAGAAGTGTTCCTTGGGTGGTCCCTTATAAAAGTTGCTAAAAGAATTGAAATCCATGAAAAACTCTGGTTGCCGTGGCATCAGAAAATGGGAAATTTCTCAAAAATTCAACAATTTCTTTAAACAACATCTCCTCCTAAACTACTACATGGCCAAATTCTTCTCTGGGACCACAATGCTTAACATATGCAAAGTTATTTGGCATTATTAAAACATTACTCAGGTGAGCGATTTAGGGCCCTCAGGGTCCTCTTGTTTTTCTTTTGTTACATAGTCCTATTGTGGGGAAATCCTATCTTTATCAGAATATCCATTTTAACCCTTTCCCAAACGGCAAAATTTTACGGTGATCCACTTCAAAAACTGCCAAAAATAACAAAATTGGTGTTATTAAAGATAGGATTTGTGTAAGATATGGCACAGAAAATATTGAGACAAAAGGAGAAACTGCTGGTTATCAGCAGTTTCTTATAATGTTTCAATGTTTTCCCAAGCCTTTTCGATTAGGAACATCAAAACCAGGTCTTTTTTGGGAAAGGGTTAATGGTCTGTTGCAACTTTTAAATTTGAACAGTCCTGAATTTAATTTGCTGTTTTTTTTTTTGGAAAGGGTGATGTACATCACATGTTTAGCAATGTTGCTAAGCATGTGTTTCAAAAATAACTATTTACTAAATGTTGATTGAGAAGATGCTGATCATTGACTCTTTTAGATCTGGGGACATCAAATATAGGTCTTGTTTAGGAAATGTTTCCTAAACGATTAGGACCTAAATTTTGATGTCACCAAGGCATAGGTCATGTTTGGGAAACATTCATGAGATTTACATGTATGACAGGGGTAAAATGTTGTACCATGTTCAAGTTATCAAACTTATCTTGACCACAAAACCACAGTCACACTTATTGACAATGCGGCTATGTTGTTCACACTCCATTGATATGAAATATGTATGACAGGAAACCACGGACTCATTCATAAATGCTGAATAAATGCTTAGTTGCTTAATCAATGGTTTATTTGCATAAGTAATCAAACAGTAAATCATGTTTAATTTTCTGTTCCCTTAGTACTTATGATGAGTTTTTGTGCCTCCCATATCGAAAGATTGGGGGCATGTTATTTTGCTGTAGTCTAACTGCCTGCATGTCTGTCCATCGGTCCATCTGGACCGTCTGTCGATCATTCTGAAAACTTAACATGAAAACTTAACATTGGCTATTTGGAGGGCATTAGTGCTTCACAAACAAATCTTGTTTTGATGAGTTTTCTTTTTTCAAGCATAGTCTTTCACTACCTTAGCAGGAATAGCTGAGGATGAGATATTGCCTAAATGTTTCCCAAGCCTTTTATATCGAGGACGGATTTAACCAAATCTTGTGTAGGAAAGGTAAAAAGCTGGGTTTTTTATGCCCCCTTTCGAAGAACATGGGGCTGTATTGTTTTGCAAGTTTCACACTTGACCATGACCTTGGACCATGTGACCTTGACCTTGAAGTTTGACCTACTTTAAAAAACTTTAACCTGGCCTAAATCTTATGTCCTGTTACTTCTACAGCCTTAATTTCACACATGGACACCTCCTGTAACCAGACCTTTCACATTTGACCATGACCTTGGACCTTGTGGCATTGGCCTACATCAAAGGTAGGCCCTTGTGGGGGCATATATGTTTTACAAACATCTCTTGTTTAGGTAACAGAAAACAGTGGTAAATGACATTTGAACTTTTCTTATGAAATTGGTGAAAGCATGCTGGGTCATATTTTTAGCTCACCTGAGCACAAAGTGCTCGAGGTGAGGTATTGTGATCGGTCTGTTGTCCGGCGTCTGTATGTCTAACTGTCTAACTGTCTATCTGTCCATCCGTCAACTTTTCACAAAAAAATCTTCTCCTCCTAAAGTACTGGGCAGAATTCAATCATATTTCACACATATGATCTATGGGTCATGCTTTTTCAAAATACTTCAAAGAATTTGAATCGAGGCCATAATGGGGTCAAAAAGTAGGTCACTAGGTCAAATCTTCGTTCTGCTCTAGGGGCCATATTTGTTGCTCAATTGTTGTGAAAATTGATCAGAATATTTGTCTTGATGATATATAGGTCATGATAAAAGATAGGTCAAGCCAGGTCAAAAACTAGGTCACTAGGTCAAATACATCTTCGCAAGCCAAGGGTTACTACCTCCACTTTGTTCTTTACGAACCCTTGGCCGCTCGCTTCTATTGAAATCGAAAGTACCACCATGCCACCTTTCGGCGATAAAGAGTCGCGGCCCTTTGCAGTTGCTCTTTCTGGCCAATCAAAAGCCTCGTACTAAAACGTGTTAGGCGATGCATCAAATACGGATATCGATTTTCGCGTCAGCCGTGACGTTTTCTTTTTGACAAAGAGGGCTTGTTTAGTGTGTTTTGATTGGATAATGGGAAAGTTATCGCGTCCAATGAAATCGCACGGTGGTACTTTCGATTTCCATAGAGGCGAGCGGCCAAGGGTTCGTAAGGAACAAAGTGGAGGTAGTAACCCTTGGCTTGCGAAGATGGGTCAAATATTGTAAAATCCATCTTTTTACACTGGAAATGCCAATTTTGGTCCAGACTTTGTAGAAATTGTCATGAATGTTTATTTTGATGATATCTTGGCTATGTTAAGAAGTGGGTCATTCCAGGTCATTAACTAGGTCATGAGGTCAAATCTTGTGAAATCCTTCCTTTTGCTCTGGAAGTGGCAATTTTGGTCCAAACTTTGTCAAAATTGTTCTAAATGTTTATCGTTATGATATCTGTGTCATGATCAAAGGAGGGTCATGCAAGGTCAAAAACTATGTCACAAGGTCAAATATTACAGATCCTTCCTTTTGCTCTAGAGATGCCAATTTTGCCCCAAAACTTTGTCAAAACTATCCTAAATACTTATCTTGATATCTAGGTTATGTACAAAGTGTGGGTCATGTAAGGTCAAAAACTAGGTCATTGGGTCAAATCTTGGTTTTGCTTTAAGAATGGAAATATATACTTAAACCTTGTGAAAATTGTTCAGAATGTTTATCTTGACGAAATCTGGGTCATTTTAAAAGTGGGTCATGTGAGGTCAGAAAGTAGGTCACTAGGTCAAATCTTGTTTTTCCTGTAAGAACCAAAATATTTACTCAATCATTGTGAAATTGTTCAGAATGTTTATCTTGACGAACTCTGAGTCATTTTAAAAGTGGGTCATGTGAGGTCAGAAACTAGGTCACTAGGTCAAATTTTGTTTTTCCTCTAAGAACCAAAATATTAACGCAATCATTGTGAAAATTCAGAATGTTTATCTTGATGATATCGTGGTGATATGAATAGCAGGTCATTCGAGGTTAAAAACTAGGTCAATAGGTCAAATTTTGATATTGCTCTAAGAACCATAATATTTACTATATCATTGTGAAAATTTCCCGAATGTTTATCCTGATGATTTCTTGGTGATGTGAAAAGTGGGTCATGCGAGGTCTAAAACTAGGTCACTAGGTCAAATTTTGTTTTTGCTCTTAGAACCAAAATATTTACTTTATCATTGTGAAAATTGTTCAGAATGTTTATCTTGACGAAATTTAGGTAATTTTAAAAGAGGGTCATGTGAGGTCAGAAACTAGGTCACTAGGTCAAATTTTGTTTATGCTCTAAGAACCAAAATATTTACTTTATCATTGTGAAAATTGTTCAGAATGTTTATCTTGACGAAATCTGGGTCATTTTGAAAGTGGGACATGTGAGGTCAGAAACTAGGTCACTCGGTCAAATTTTGTTTTTCCTCTAAGAACCAAAATATTTACTCAATCATTGTGAAAATGCAGAATGTTTATCTTGGTGATATGAATAGCAGGTCATTCAAGGTTTAAAACTAGGACACCAGGTCAAATTTTGATTTTGCTCTAAGAACCAAAATATTTACTTTATCATTGTGAAAATTGTTCAGAATGTTTATCCTGATGATATCTTGGTGATGTGAAAAGTGGGTCATGCGAGATCCAAAACTAGGTCACTAGGTCAAATCTTGGTTTTGCTCTAGGAACCAAAATATTTACTTTATTGATGTGAACATTGTTCAGAATATTTATCTTGATGATATCTGGTCAATGTTAAAAGGGGGCCATGTGAGGTCAAAAACTAGGTCACTAGGTCAAATTTTGATTTTGCTCTAAGAACCAAAAATATTTACTTTATCATTGTGAAAGTTTCCAGAATGTTTATCCTGATGATATCTTAGTGATGTGAAAAGTTGGTCATGGGAGGTCTAAAACTAGTCACTAGGTCAAATTTTGTTTTTGCTCTAAGAACCAAAGTATTTACTTTATCATTGTGAAAATTGTTCAGAATGTTTATTTTCACAATATCTGGGGCATGTATAAAGTGGGTCATGGGCGGTCAAAACCTAGGTCAAATTTTGTTTTTGCCCAAAAGAATCAAAATATTTATTCATCATTGTGAAAATAGTTCAGAATTGCTTATCTTGATGATAAATGGGTCATGTAGAAAGTGGCTAATGTTAGGTCAAAAACTAGGTCAAAAGGTCAAATCTTGTTTTTTGCTCTAAGAACCAAAATATTTACTCATCATTGTGAAAATTGTTCTGAATGTTTATCTTGATGATGTCTAGGTCATGTAAAAAGTGGGTCATGCGAGTTTGAAGTTTTCAAGCTGTTTGTTTCAAAGTCCTCTCAGGTGAGCGATGCAGGGCCATCTTGGCCCTCTTGTTACCAAGGTGTCATGGTTGTGCAAGAAAAACTATCTGAGGTGTCATAAGTCTCAAGAATCCCTTATGAATTATTAGTCAATTAAGATAAAGTAGCAATCCTATTTTCTCAACATAAGGGTTTAATGTCAAATTAATGTATGTGCAAATAATTCCATATGCACTTACAACATTTTTGCATTAATCCGAAGAAATATTAATGTACTATATTGTAGAATTAGTCCAAATTACACCTACTGTATTGTTTGGCCATCCCGGCTAGGATTAGGTACTTGATGTTTGGTGTTAGACTGTTGAGGGATTATCCTTTAATCCAGATTTGTCCATTAATATTATACAAATTTATATATGAATGACTCACCAATGTGTTAAAAAATTGAAATTTTTGTAAATAGTCTTACATTTCACACAACAAGCTGCAATATTTCCCTTGCCAACTCACTCTCCTCTAGAGGATAACATAACAACAAACACAAAAAAATATTATTTTTTTTGGCGTAACAGTTGGACTGTATACCGACTGCGGGCCGTTTATTCTCATCAATCGTACAATACAACACGCGAATTACAACAACAATACTCCGAACGTCTCCATACGTTCGCGTTGATACCATGAACGTACTCTCACGTTCAAGAAACATTCCGAACGTACCCTCACGTTCGTTGCAGATGACTACGAACGTACCCTCACGTTCGCTAGCGGCTCAACATTCAACTCCGAACGTGAATCACACGTTCAATAGCAGATGACTCCGAACGTACCTGCACGTTCGCTTGCGAATTGCGTAACGCATCCACGCGTTCACTCACGAATGACTCTGAACGTACCCACACGTTCACCGCCGCTCCCGAACGTACCCTCACGTTCGCACTAACCATGAACGGAACCTCACGTTCACGAAACACACGGAACGTACCCTCACGTTCGCACTAACCATGAACGGACCCTCATGTTCACGAAACATACCGAACGCACCCTCACGTTCGCCTAACCATGAACGTTCCCTTACGTTCACGAAACATACCGAACGTACCCTTACGTTCGCTTGCAGATGACACCGAACGTACCCTCACGTTCGCTTGCAGATGACACCGAACGTACCCTCACGTTCGCTAGCAGATGACACCGAACGTACCCTCACGTTCGCTTGCAGATGACACCGAAGGTACCCTCACGTTCGCTTGCAGATGACACCGAACGTACCCTCACGTTCGCTAGTGCTTAACCATGAACGTACTCTCACGTTCAATGAATATTTAACTCCGAACGTACCGAAACGTTCACAGCAGATGACTCCGAACGTCCTTGCACGTTCGTTTGCGTAATGCATAACGCACCCAATTCCGATGGACTCTGAACGTACGTAAACGTTCGCTTCTGGCTTATCATGAACGACACCTCAACTCGAACCAACACGGTCGCATGCAGATGACCCCAATCGTTCCTGCAAGTTTACTTGCGCAATGCATAACGCACTCATGCGTCTAATTACTACAGACCCGAACATGCTCATACATTCATTGTCACTTCATAACGCGTATATGCGTTCAATTTCATATAAATACAAATGCACACACATGTTTCAATTCATATGACTCTGACTTTATCGACACGAACGCTTGCAGATGACCCCGAACACATGCACTTTTGAACTTGTGAATGACTACGATGTTCATTAAATATCACGAACGCACCTATACGTTCGGTTACTTAAAAGTATCAATAGAGCTCAATATCAGTAATCATGAAACATGTGAACATCTAAATACTCAATGACAATAATTGTGCATATATAAGGTACTCAACAGCAAATAACTAGCAACACATCAAATTGCTCAATTACACTCAACTATGACCGCGTCTGAACTTTCAACGTCTTTCAATATTGGAATTGAACTCATGAATATACAATTCAATACAGTAACAGATACGTATGACTTTACCTTATTAACATTCAATGATAAATGATATTGAACATGCAAAAATGTCCAATTTCACACTATAAATGAATGTTCTTTAAGTTCAACTCATCCATGTTTAGTGTATACTAACGTATCCACACGTTCACTGGCTGACTGCTACACTTGTAATTACTTACTAGCACACGAAATAACTACATTTTAGCATATCTACACATTCAATGCCAACGACTTGCCTTTATTTGGCACTCGGCTAACTACTATCAACATAATCTAAATCAACCAATCACAATCGGCTATAGATACGTCGTAACTTTCAACTTCTAAACGTATCTATGACCATGTCTTATATAACAGCCGCTATATGTCATGAAATTAATTAGTCATTCGTTAATACATGACATTGAACATTCCAAAACGCTCAATACCACATGAAAGCGAATGGCATCATATGCCCAATGCATAAACAAGTATGGATAAGTAGTACTTTTAACCCTTTCCCAAACGGCAAAATTTATGGGTGATTCACTTCAAAAGCTGCTACAGACGACAAAATGGATCTTAATAAAGTGTGGAATTGTGTGTGATATAGCCAAGAAAATATTGAGGCAAAAGGAGAAACTGCTGGTTATCAGCAGTTTCTTCTTTTGTCTCAATGTTTTCCCAAGCCTTATCTACTAGGGACGTCAAAACCAGGTCTTGTTTGGGAAAGGGTTAACATAACTAATATGTGAAATAGCAATTGAAGAAATTGTTCATAAGAGAACACAAGGAAACATTGGTAATCAGCGTTCAAAACGCACTTGCATATATCATGCAACGAATGTATTGCATGGTATTCTGACATAACTGACTTTCTACAATCATACATCTAGCTTTCAATATTAAAAACTAAAACAATAAAAACAGCAATACACGTCCGCCTACAGTCGGTTTCCAACTCTGAGTGAAGGACTTACATACGCACGAGCAAGCTCGTGCACTATACAACGCCATCTATCGGAGCTTAGACATAGCAAGGGAAATTAATTTTCGACTAATTCGTTCCTCAAACATCGAAAATAATATTTTTCACGCATTTTAATGTTTTCCTAATCTAAAACTGCAACTTTGTATCAAGATTAAGTATTTAGACGATAAAACGGTCATTTCACTGAAATTCTGTCTTTTACGAATAATTTTCTAAGAGCTCTCGACTGATTTTCTAAAAGCTTTTATTAGAAATTTCTAAAACCTTAATTTATACACATATCGTCGGTGGGGAGTCAAAACCTCGTAACTCCAGATTTTTCAAGCTGTAGTTATGAGGTTTTGACTCCCCACCATCGATATATCTAGGAAAGATCTGAAAGAAATTTCAAGACTTCTGTAGGAATTTTGATAGCATTAATTTGGAAATGAGCTGATGATTGCAGACTTCTAATATATAAATTTGGCTGTCGATGAAAAAGAAACAGAGATGCAATTAGTACCTTGTTTTATCCAGGTAAATCAAAGTTAATGAGTGGACTAGCCACACTTTCATGGCACTAAAGCTCTTTTAATGTCCATTTGTATTTTGTTAACCCTTTCCTGAACAAGACCTGGCCCCGGTTTCTCGAAAAAACTTAAGTATCTTCTCATGCTCAATTCTGAGCATCGTGCTCAAATCGCACGAAATCCACGTAAACTTCAATTGAATACCAATCAACGTTGATTGGTATTGAATAGAAGTTGAGCATGAACTCATGAGAATATACTTAAGTTTTTTCGAGAAACCGGGACCTGGTTTTCACGCACCTAACAGAAAATGCTTGAGAAAACATTGAGACAAAAGAAGAAATTGCTGATGATCAGCAGTTTCTCCTTTTGTCTCAATATTTTCTGTGCTCTTTTTTACAAAATTTAACAGATGCAATTAGTACCTGGTCTTATCAAGGTAAATCAAAGTTAATGAGTGGATTAGCCACGCTTTCATGGCACTAAAGCTCTTTTAATGTCCATTTGTATTTTGTTAAACAAGCATTAACAGGTATGCTTGTTACATATACCCGTCACATGAAAAAGTACCATCTGGGAAGACTTGTGATTCTTTATAGTATAGATCTAAGTGGTACAGCTGAAGCTTGATTAGTCTATTTCACATGATCAGATCTTCTACAAATATCACCATTAAATCAGTTTGATAAAACATTCGTTTTTCATCTATTCAGGGAAACAAGTTCTATACAACTTAAATTAATCCCTCTCGATTATCATCTTCATGTAAATTTCAACAGTACTCGCGCTAAATATGTGTGGTAAGTAAAAAAAACTGCCTCCATTGTGCCAGTGTTCATCCCCTGCAAAAAAAATTCAAGAACACATTTCTAGTTCTAGAACTGCTCTAGAACATTCTGGAATCTTGTAGAACTGCCATGTAACATTCTAGAACAGTTCTTAAACTAAAATGAACTTTTCACAGGGGATCAAACTTGGAACCTCTTGGATGCAAGATTGACTATCTTAGCCACGGACACCACAGCATCATTAAAATGCTGAACAGCACAACCTTTAACGTCGTATGATATTCTTATATACAAGATATTGCTGCTTTTCAAAAAAACCTCATTAGTACAGCTTTAAGCAAGCAAGTTGTAGTTTCGAGGTTTTGTTGAAAAGCAATATTAGGCACAATATACAATTTTAGCTTAGCCTTTTTGACATGATCTTGGCCACATATAACTCAGTAGTCATAACAGTTTGACATTATCAATTTGACTTTTAGACCCTACAGGACAGAATAATGAAGATTTAGGGCCCTGATGACCTGTCAGTACTCTGTTTGTCACCCTGATTAATGATATCTTAATGGATACCCTTATGATGACAATTTTCAGTGATTTTTTTTCTAAAAAAAATGGTCGTTATTGGGCCCCTTTCCCCTCTCTGAGGAATATACTTTTTTCCCCCATTTCAGATAAATTTTCCCCTCCTGGAACTAGATTTTTTGTTGCAAAGAAAAATCCAAATCATATTTAGATTCTAGGCATCTCTAACAGTTCTAATGGTTGTTTGAATGTCCCATTGTGATATATACAAGCAAGTTAAATGCATTTATAACACTGCATTTGAGAGTATAAGCATGTATTAAAATTTTCCCTTTTTGGGCGCTCACGCGCAAATTTTCCCCCACCTATGGGCCCTGACCCCCTTCCCCCAAAATTAAAAATAAACACTGATTTTTGATGCCACATAAGAGAAATTGTATGGAAATCATTGTGGCAAATTAAGAAATTGCTTGTCACAAGCAATTTCTTTACTTTCCACAATGTTTTCTATTCGGAAATCAAAAAGAAAGTAAAAAGATTATTCCCTTGAAATTGTCGTCTGTGTCGTCTTTGAATTTGGTCTATAATTTTGCTGTGTGGGAAAGGGTTAATGGGTACCCTCATTATAGGTAGCCATAATTCAATGGAGATAATTTTGGAAACTGTCCATTTGATATTTTGAAAGATGACTGACGGTTTACAAGGCTTAGTTTTGAACTAAGCTTTATATTGTGCTTTTAATAGCAGAACTAGAGCTTGTTCAAAGCTATTTATAAGTTCTTCGAAGTAAGAAGTAATAATATTGTTGTATGCTAAACTTTCTCTCTATTTGATGCCATTTTAAACAAATTTCACTTCTTTGGTGAGTCTGATGATAAAATGATTGGTTATTTGGATATCATCAATTTTATCATAGTTGTTATATTCAGCATTTTAGATGCAAGTCTTACTTAGTCAATGATTGTAATGATAGCCATTATAGATACTCAAATGATGACAAAGGGTCGCTTCCATAGAGCAGTTGGTAGCGCATGTGACTCTTGAGAGGTCACAGGTTTGATCCTTGTCCATGGCCATGGCAATTAATCTTTCTGACAAAATTGTCGTCCACCATTGACCAATTAATGGTTTGACGTATGTGGGCAAGCAGCTAGAGGCTTGGTAAGAATACTGTGGTAGCACTTCTATGAGAAAACAACAAAATTCATAGTTAGGTGCTCCAGCTGTGGCAATATAATAACCATAGATTGATACCCAATCAATCAAACAAACAATGATATCTTCCAATGAACTTGTAACTGCTCAATTTGCTTTATATAAAATCTAATAGTTATTGCCATTTATGTAAAATATAATAGTTGAATTGCCCTCTATGTAAAACCTAACAGTTATTGCCCTTTATTTAAAATCTAATAGTTATTGCCCTTTATGTAAAATCTAATAGTTATTGCCCATTTCACTTAGAAACACCCATTTTGGCATAGCCATGCATCCTGGGGCTTGCTCTTTTGCTCCAAATTATATCATAACTGGCTATATCCCTATGAAAGGATTATGTTCAAGCCATATTTAGAATCGTTACAGAATGTGAACTTCTAAATCTGCCTATTTGAATAATTTTGAAATCTGGGACAAACATTCAATGGATGTTTTGATCCATTTCCGTCTAGATTCATTCTCATAGTTTTTTGTACAAAATTCAGAAAAATGACAAAAATGTTAATGCATTTTTCGTAAATTTTTAGGTCACAATTAAGAAATATTAACTGTACGATTTACGACTTAATTTAGACCGATTGCATGTGAGGTCCTCCATTTATAGATATAAGCCTTAATCCTTTCCCAAAAGGTATTAACCCTTTCCCAAACAAGACCTGGTTTTGATGTCCCTAAAAGAAAAGGCTTGGGAAAACATTGAAACAAAAGAAGAAACTGCTGATAACCAGCAGTTTCTCCTTTTGTCTCAATATTTTCTGTGCCATATTTTACACAAATTCTAGCTCTAATAACTTCCATTTTGTCAATTGTGGCAGTTTTTGAAGTGGATCCCCCTAGAAATTTGTGTTTGGGAAAGAGTTAAAACATTAATCCTTTTCCAAAAAGTATTAATTTAGACTGTTTCATTGAGAAAGCTGCTGCACATGGCAAAATGGATGTTGATTACAATTTAGAATTGATATTAAATGTAGCACATTAAATCAGCATTTTCTTCTTTTGCCTCAATGTTTAATTCCATGTGTTTTGGGGCTTGCTTGGGAAAGGATTGAAGGTTTTTCAAATATAGGTGTATATTCATGCAAGCCCTTTATGCAAATTAAACATAGAGCTTCGAACCTTTTCTCAAACAATCCCAGGTGCATGGTTTGAGGAACCAAAAAGATACAGGATTCAAAGCCTTAGAGGGAAAAGAAGAAAATGTTGACAATCAGAATGTTCTCCTTTTCCCCACAAGAAATTAAATACAGTAAGATTCTGTTATGAATAACAATTGTGTTGTCTTCTGCATCAGGTTTTGATTTTAATCAGTGTAAAAGTTTGTCATTTGGGAAAGGGTTAAAAAGATCAAATAGGTTCCTGTCAAATAATGTCACCTAGTTTAAGAATTATTACCTCTATTTGATTTAGTTTTGATCTCTAAAAAGGATGCTTATGGTTTTTTAGCCCCATATGGATCTTGATCTGCCTGTCCGAATAGGCAGTCTGATCAAGAACTCTTATGGCTTCTTAAAAATCATTAATTAGAAGATGCCAGTTAGCATTTAGATCCTTATAACCCGTTCTCAAATTGTGATGTCTTCTGGTGACCTCACTGAATACAAGTTTTAATATTTTCTATGCTTTTATAGCGGACGAGAATTGACCTGGCAGAGCACTCCATTCGATTAGCATGGGTTGCCCTGCCAGGTCATTTATCGTGAGGTATAAGTACACCTAAATTGCAATATTGTTACCTCTAAATTTGTCGTCTGCATTGACGTCGCGCACGGTATTGGGGAACTAAATGTAACGTCAAACTAGCGAACGTCATTATTCTAATAATTGCGTAACGTTGAAGTTTTTACGTAGATGGTTGTGTTGTGCTTTTAATACATACTCTATGTACAAACTAATGTGATTTAAAAAGACAAGACCAAGTTTTAAGAAAATCTCCACCATTTCTGTCTTTTGCACCTCTCAAGCTTTAACTCCACTTTGATTCGTTTTATTTTCGTCTTAAAATGCGCCAACAGATACTTTTAAGGCTACGTCAATTTAAAAAAAGTTAACGTTTATAAAAATTCTGTCCACACGAACAAAATTGGATATCTTTTTTACGTTTCATTATTTTGTGTTGAAATTTTTATATAGCAAACAAGAAAAAAATAATATTTTCATATTGAAATTAAATCGTTGTATGAATAAGGGAACCGGTATTTTTTAAACTCTAAATGGTAAAAAAGTAGAGTTTTCAACGACCTGAAACAATTTCTGTCCACACGCATTTTATATCATTCATGCTTCGTTTATTATGCAAACTAATTTTTTTGTACATATTATAGAAATATAGAAAAATAATATTTCTTATATCAAGTTTTGTTGCATTTCAGTCATTAATTCACAAAATATCAAACAAAGTTGTCATTTTTTCTGCGACGTAATTCTAATTGTTACACCGCGATTTTTGGTGAACAAACTGGGCTTATTTGCGTAATCGAGATCGAAATTTGATTTCCATTCGGCAAAACATTCTACAGCATTTCCGCTGTCATTTAATATATTTTTCAATGTGTTTGACGTTACTTAATCGCAAAGTTGTTTATAAATATCCGTCGCCGTTGAAAATTTGTGTTACATGTTACACGCGTTTTTTCACCGAATTTACAGACAAAAAGTCTATCTCGCAATTTTATATAAACTAACACCCAGAAAAGAGTATGTCAATGAAAAAGATCACGATTTTACGGTTATATTGACATACAACAAAGTTTTGAGAAGGAAAAGGGTTCTTGAAAAATTCAGTTATGAATCGCAGAGGGTAGCGTTTTTTGAAAAGTTCCCCAATACCGTGCGCGACGTCATTGCTTTCAAATAAGACCAATATAAAATTGTGCTGTTTCAGAGAGGGTTAACATGCATCTTGCCACATGTGCCAGCCTAATGACCCATTACCAGACGACAAAAATTTGGACTCTCTCAATTTGAAAGGTGTTGCAGACGACAGCAATTTCAAGTCGATGAAATTTCAAAAATATTTTGATTTTTGGTTAGAAAATTTCTTGGGAAATGAAGAGATTGCTTGTCACAAGCAATTTCTTCATTTTCCATGATGTTTTCCAAAGCCTTTATGTTGTTGCCGGTGTTAAAGCTGCTATTTCCCAGATTTGGACCCAAAATTTGTCAAAAACAAACGAAATGTACTCTTTTTAAGCTTTATATGACCTGATTAAATGATTACGACAAACTATTGAAGCAACGACTCATTTTTTCGCAATTTGATACCAAATTCATGAAGCGATGTCGAAAGTAGGTCAAAACAGTAGGACATGCGACTTTCTTGAATGACGTCACAACATACATGATGACGTCATATTGAAATTCAAGTATGAATCTCATTTGAATCTTGGTCCGCGCTGTATGCGCATGCGTGACAGTTGAAAAATAAATTCAACCCCATCTGAGACGGGGTTGAATTTGGGTTTGGATTCTCCCTAAATTCGGCTATCTGTCTTGTAATTTCGGCTCATTCTCTGTCTGAATCGCATATCATTAACCATTCTGAGGTGCCCAACACAACAGTTTTGCATATTTTTTCAAAAAATTTCATTTTTTGCAATTAGACCATCTGTTACCATCACCCTTTAAAAGGCGTCACTGTGTTGAAATGGGTTAAATCTTACTGGCCTATAGCTTCAGCTTCATTCTGGTCAAAGATCAAATTCATAGAATGTTGTTTGCCTTCATTTTGTGGCTGCTGCCAGTTATTAGACTAAACAATTCTTTTATAAAAGCTGCCAATTATTCAAAAGAACCATATGCAAGCATGCCTCTGACATTTACAATCAGATCTTTGGCTTTAAAGAGAAATTAAGTCATGTGCTTTTCATTCTTCAAATGAAATTATTGAAAACTGTCCAATTAAAAACTTGAGTCGTTGAATTGCTTGACAGCATTTTCTTGTTTCCCAAATAGTGTAGCCTTGAGATGCACATGATTGAAAAAAGCTTAGTAAAATGTTCCTTTTCCCTTAATATTTTCCATGCTACATTTTACACAAATCAGCGATGATGCACATTTTGGTATTTGCAGCAGACTTCAAACTGAACTGATCTTACAGTTCTACTGTTTGGAAAAGATTTGACAGGGCTATAAGAATGTTACTTGATTCTGTTAAGATATTTTACCCTTTCTCGAATGATTAGATTTGAGGCTTTAGTCCTAAAGAAGATGCAGAGGTGATGATATTGAATAATTGTTTGAAATTCAAAATTAGTGGGGAAGAAAATTTCAAGAGAAGGGGAGAAAATGAAAAGATATTTCCAGCATCAATTGTCTTCATTTTTCTGAAAAATTCCAAATATGTCTTTCATTAGGTTGGCATTGTTTGGGAAAGGGTTTATGTCTATATTGTTATCAATATAATTAATGCAGAGCCATGCTCAGATTTTCGACAGTGTATCAAATGTCACTTTGTCATGTAGGGGTACTTTAATAATTCTTCTCGAAACAGTGAGTACGACTTCAAACTTATCTGAATTGAAAATTGTAGCAGAGACAAAACTAAATGTTACTTTAGATTGAACCTTTACTATATATATATACAAAGCCCAGAAAATATTGAGGCAAAGGGAGAAAATGCAAGGGCATGTTTAATGTAATGATAATCAGCATTTTTTTTTCTCTGGAACGTTTCTGTACTATGAAATTGTAGATATTCATTCTGTTTATGATAATAGCATAAATTTTGTTCAGTTGTTTCTTAAACACCTTTTTGATTAGGGACAGTCTGAATATTTGTTTGTTTGGGAAAGGGTTAATTGTCAGCAAGCCGGTATTTGAGACAAAACTTTCAATTTGGTCAAGCTAAAGAACTCTGTCATCCTTTAATGGTTGGAATCCTTTTGTTACAATATTTCAGATGTAAACTGAGAATATCAAGTGTCTTGTTCGACCCGTGTCACCTTAATCTCAAAGGCCTGTGACCCGACATAATCAATGAATTCATTATTTGTTTGGAGGAAAATCTAGGGATAAATGAAACTTAAAATTTTCTTTTCACAAACTGAAAAAGGGCAGAAACAATTTCATTGTAGCATTAAATGAGGGTCAGATATCTTCATCTTCGCAAGCCAAGAGTGACATCTACGACGTAATGTCGTTTCTGTATTCACCCAGGGCTTTTTCCAGGCATTTTGGGAAAGGGCCCCTAGCTCTAAATTGGGAAAATTTTATCGACAAAGTGCCAAATTTGGGAAAAATTAGAACTTGTATATATATATATCTAGTAAGACTTTAATAATTTTAAACAAATGAGCTAAAACATATCCCAGAATCACAACTCTCACCATCAAGACAAAATCATGTTGAAAATTGAAATTCTGCATCTTTTTTTTTATTTTGCTTCATTCTTTCCCAAAACAAGACTTGGTTTTGACATCCATGTTTACATAAGCTTGGTAAAACATTGAGAGAGAATGCTGGTCAGTGATAAGCATTTTCTCCTCTGTGTTTTGAGCTATATCATTCACAAGCTTTACATTTTTTAGTTACATTTATTCTTTTGTTTGCAACAGCTTAAGAATTAGTTCACTGTAAAAATTTGGTAGTCAGGGAAAGGATTAAATATTTACTGAAACAGAAAGTACTAATGATCCACAGAACTGAAATAACCCCCCCCCCCAATGTCATCTAACTCTTAGTTAGAAACTATAGAATAATTTTGTTTAAATTTAAAATCAGTTTTCAAAGATATTTATCTGAAAGATTTGGATCTTTGATTGTATACAGCTTTAATTTTCCTCCTATCAACTTTGATTAACACTTTGTTTACATCGCGAAAACCCATGACATTAAGTTTTTCATTACTGTATCTGTTTTTCCCAAGAGCATCAAACAGTCTAAACAATAAAAAAATCAAATAGGTAACAAGATCTGACTGAATTACCGAAGAACTTTTTGGATTTCTTTGATATAGAGCCCTAATTAATTTACAATCTACGGCTGCGAAGATACGATCGGCGATTTACCTGAAATTACTGCATAACACAATTGGGTATTTTTACACACGCATATTATGTAATTTATGACATATGGCTACTTCAATTGATAGAATAAAGGACTGTGGCCAATTAAATATTGGATTCTCAGCTAATAATTGGCATACAGTCCAGATGTGAAACTCATTACTGTTCATGCCAGTACTTTGGATTGGGATTTTTTTTTCTGAATTGGGAAAAAATTGGGGCCGTTTTGGTTTGGGAATGGGGCCGAATATCGGCCCCTACGGAATAGGCGAAAAAGCCCTGTCACCCTTGGCGTATTTAGTCCGATTTTCTTGGTCTCCTGGAAAGCGTTTTCATTGGTTCCAGCGAGGTCTCGCTGGAACCAATCAGATTGTCGACTGACACATTTGTTATGAGTAACCAAATCATGACAACGGGCAGGAAAAAGCATTGCATTTGCAACTCAAAAACGCGAAGATGGGCGATTTTTCCTAAGAATTTCACTGCAATAGACAGGAATTCCCTAACTTTAATCGACGAATTATTATACTTTCGACAATTCGACCAAAAAAGCAGCTAACTTTTACATAATCCGCATGACGTTTGACGCGAAAGACAACGCGCGTTAATGACGTCATCAATAATGGACGTAAACAACCAGCAGAACAACCGCTAGGCGGCGCTTCGCGATTTCAAGAAAATCGGACTAAATCCGCCAAGGGTGAATACAAACGTAGGTGGGTTCAACCTTGGCTAGCGAAGATGGATATCTTATGCTTATTTTAGGTCATTATAATGGTTGCTTTTCTTCAAAAACCTTGTAATACATAGCTTGTTTAAAGCTGTTACAGTTTTGTCTCAGATTTTGACACAAGGATTTGTGTACAATTAAAAATAAAATATTGAAGCAAATGGAGGAAATACTGGTTTTCAGCATTTTCTTCTTTTGTCTCAATGTTTTCCCAAGCATTTCTTCTATATAGGGAGGCCAAAATCAGGCCTTGTCTGAGAAAAGGTTGATTATTATACTGAGAGGCAAAAGAAAGTATACACTTTTTGTTTTTCGATATCTCTCTTAATTTTCATCATACCGACTCAAAATTTTGTACTATTGATTTCTACACCTAAACAAATAATACTATGTTGTTAAATTTCACCCGAAATTGCTTGATTACCCATACTCTTGCTACATGCCGATTTTGCTAATTTTGCATGTGCGCCATTATGGAGCATCAAATGTTCTTGTTAATTCGTATTTAATTTCTTCATCCTTTGTCACAACAAATCACAACGTTAATTTTTCTCTAACATTATAAAAAAAATCCCGGTGGCTGGTAGAAATCAATAAATATGCCCCTTTTTGCTGTTTAGACCCATTTTTCTATGACGCGGCATAATACGAAAGAAACGTGACCCTATGAATAAATTATACACTTAGTCATGTAGCATAGGAACGTTCTGTGCAAATTTTTATCAAAACCCGTCTATAGATTTAGAGGGAATTATGTCAAATAACTTGTTTGCATCAAGCCCCCTTTTGCCATGACGTATCGTAATATGGAACACTACTTACAATATACGCATGGTCCAAGGTGATAAGGCACTTTCTGTAAAAAATATATCAAAATCCGTTCATTAATGTAGGCATTGTGTCAATGGGAATTCTTGCTTTAATTAATTAATTAATTCCCCTTTTTTGATGACGCTGTGCGCTATGAAAAAAACCTATGCAACGGAAGGAAGGGCGTAAAGAAGGGTAGGCGAAGAAGTTTACATCAAACAAACGACCGCTTTCGGTGGCGTTCAAAAGTTGTAATAATAACTTCCACGTTTTCTCAGAAATCGTGGAAGAACAAGGGTGTATACTTATTTTTGCCTCTCAGTATATATAGGAAAGCATATATGAGATATTTATAATTGATGTATGTTTATGAAGAAATTATCTGCATTTGCTTAATATCATAATATCCATGTGCAATTATGCATTAGTGAAAATGAGGAAAAAGAAGGAAAATGATGTTAATTTTATTATGAAAAAAGGAAAAGGAGAATTAGCATTTATTGCCATATAAACATTTACAGCCTATAAGGGATGTAGCAATATGACACTGGCATCTGATATTTTCTTGTGATAAAATATCCCTATTAATATGAATAATGATATTTTGTCTGTAAATGATAAAAAAAACATGGTTTTACAGATTTCAGGACTTTGAAAGATGAAATTATATAGCAAAAAAGTAACAATATCAGCAGCATGGCTTTGGTGCTGTTGGAAGCGCCAGACCCTTAATCATTGGTCCACTTAGTTCAATCCCTAGCCACATCAAATATCCTTGATGGTATGATTGTCAATCTGACCAATGGTAATTAAGCGTATAAGGATGGGCTGCTGCAGGCTGGAAAAGGATGCTGTGGTAATTAATACTGTTAAGAGAAGCAGGAGGAAACAATGGTTAGGTGCCTACCACCCATCACAATATTTAAAATACAGTTAAACTCAATTCAATCAATTCAAATTATCCCCAAAAAGAATTTTTGAGAGTAAATAATAATTTGGCACAGCTGTTTAAACTGTTGGACTTGACATTAATTATCTAAGGACAACCTTCTATTACAGTCTTTAATTGTAATATAACACATCATAAATTGTAAGGTAAAACAAGTTTGGTCAATTTTGAATTTGAACTCCTTGTTAACCCTTTCCTAAATCACATAATAGACAGCCCCAACTGAGCTGATCGATGCAAGTGACAAAAGGGTGTTTATGAAAATGGA
The DNA here is from genome assembly GCA_963680895.1 of Fragum sueziense. Taxonomy (NCBI): domain Eukaryota; kingdom Metazoa; phylum Mollusca; class Bivalvia; order Cardiida; family Cardiidae; genus Fragum; species Fragum sueziense. The sequence continues at coordinate 30,132,619 of OY804594.1, read as the reverse complement.
ATCAGTGTACATTAATTATAATAACTTACCCCTGCAAAAAGTTCATATAAGTCCAAGAACTGTTCTAGAATGTTCTAGAACATTAAATGGCACTTCTAGACTTGTTCTAGAACAGTTCTAGAAGTGCTATTAAATGTACTAGAACAGTTCTGGAACTAGAAATGCATCCTTGAACTTTTTCACGGGGTTAGAGCTTATTTGGAAAAGGGTCCAGTCTTTAATTGTAATACAAGATGTCATAAATTGTAAGGTAAGACAAGACTGTGTCAATTTTGAATTTGAACTTCTTGTTGAGGCAGAAATTTATTACCTACCATGCAAACAAATATACCAGTCTACTTCTAATATAAGAGCTGTGCAAACTCTTTATCTTACCCAAATATACCAACTAAGGAAAAGTTTCTAAAACATTGACGCCAAAAAATGATACATCCCTCAAAAAAGTTCAAGAATGCATTTCTAGTTCTAGAACTGTTCTAGAACATGCTATGATGTTTAAATGGCACTTCTAGAACTGTTCTAGAACAGTTCTAGAAGTGCCATTTAAAGTTCTAGAAGTGACATTTAACATTCTAGAACATTCAATAGACTAAGCATGGTCTGATGACAAATTCTATTTGGACATGCTGCAGTCTGTCTTACTATTGATTATAAAGTTGATAACGCGACACCTATCTTTTTGAAGCGTTTGTTAGGAAGAATACGGTAAATGCCACCCACAAACAATTTTTATCTGCAGGTTTCATTGACAACTTTTTAAGGTCTTGAAATTTTAGTTATTATTAATTCAATGTAGGTCACCTTATACATTTCCTCCTTTGCCTTTCCTAAACAATGCCAACTAGCTTTAATTAAATTTGATATCACTAATAAAAAATACTGTGAAAAGCATTCAAAAGGAAATATTATAATGACCATTTCCTCCTTTCTTCTAATGCTTTGCATTCTCTGATAAATTATATTTTGTTCATGTAGTTTACAAAATTTTTAATATGATGCATTTACATTCACTTTGATATTGTCTCTTTGTGGTTTGGGAAAGGGTTATATAACTTTATCATTTCATCTGCTATATATACTATTAATGTCAAAAGAGAGCTAATCAACCCACTTTTTAAAAGCATAAAAGATCTTTTTTTTACATTATTTGTGGCATTAGATTTACCCATTTGACATAATGGCACAATGAAATGATCTGGTTACCAAATTTTTGTTATGCCCCCTTTCGAAGAAAATGGGGGTATATTGATTTGCAAGTGTCGGTCGGTCGGTCGGTCGGTCGGTCGGTCGGTCGGTCCGTAGGTCGGTCGGTCTGTCCGTAGACCAAACCTTGTCCGGAGCATAACTCGAAAAGTATTAAAGGTAGAATCATGAAACTTCACAGGTGGATAGATCTCATCATGGAGAGGTGCAGTGCACAAGAACCGTAACTCTGCCGATCAAATTTTTGGAGCTATTGCCCTTTGTTGATTTTCAAACTTGATTCTTGTCCAGAGCATAACTCAAAAAGTATGTTAGGTAGAATCATGAAACTTTACAGGTGGATATATCTCATTATGGAGAGGTGCAGTGCACAAGAACCGTAACTCTGCTGATCATATTTTTGGAGTTATTGCCCTTTGTTGATTTTCAAACTTGATTCTTGTCCGGAGCATAACTCAAAAAGTATGTAAGGTAGAATCATGACACTTTACAGGTAGATAGATCTCATTATGGAGAGGTGCAGTGCATAAGAACGGTAACTCTGCCGATCAAAGTTTTTGAGTTATTGCCCTTTGTTGATTTTATAACTTGATTCTTGTCCAGAGCACAACTCAAAAAGTATGTAAGGTAGAATCATGAAACTTTACAGGTGGATAGATCTCATTATGGAGAGGTGCAGTGCACAAGAACCGTAACTCTGCCGATCAAATTTTTGGAATTATTGCCCTTTGTTGATTTTCAAACTTGATTCTTGTCCGGAGCATAACTCAAAAAGTATGTTAGGAAGAATCATGAAACTTTACAGGTGGATAGATCTCATTATGGAGAGGTGCAGTGCCCAAGAACCGTAACTCTGCGGATCATATTTTTGGAGTTATTGCCCTTTGTTGATTTTCAAACTTGATTCTTGTCCGGAGCATAACTCAAAAAGTATGTAAGGTAGAATCATGACACTTTACAGGTGGATAGATCTCATTATGGAGAGATGCAGTGCACAAGAACCATAACTCTGCCAATCAATATTTTTGAGTTATTGCCCTTTGTTGATTTTATAACTTGATTCTTGTCCAGAGCACAACTCAAAAAGTATGTAAGGTAGAATCATGAAACTTTACAGGTGGATAGATCTCATTATGGAGAGGTGTAGTGCACAAGAACCATAACCTTGCCGATCAACTTTTTGGAGTTATTTCCCTTTGTTGATTGTTACACTTAATTCTTAACCTTGCCTATATCTCATGTATTTTTACACATACAGACTTGATATCTCACACATAGATACCTCCTATCAACATCATTCACATTTGACCATGACCTTGGACCTTGTGACCTTGACCTTGGAGTTTGACCTACTTTAAAAGAAATTAAACCGGGCATATATCTCATGACCTATTACACATACAGCCTTGATTTTTCACACATGGACACCTCCTACCAAGACCTTTCACAATTGACCATGACCTTGGACCTTGTGACCTTGACATTGGAGTTTGACCTACATTTTAAAAACTTTAACCTGGCCGATATATCATGTCCTTTTACACATACAGCCTTGATATTTGACACATGGAAACCTCCGACTAAGACCTATCACATATGACTATGACCTTGGACCTTGTGACCCTGACCTTGGAGTTTGACCTACTTTAAAAAAAAATAAACTGGGCCTATATCTCATGTGCTATTACACATACAGCCTTGATATTTCACACATGGACACATCCTACCAAGACCTTTCACATTTGACAATGACCCTAGGACCTTGTGACCTTGACCTTGGACTTTAACCTACTTTTATAAAATTTTAACCTAGCTGATATATCATGTCCTTTTACACATACAGCCTTGATATTTGACACATGGACACCTACGACCGAGACCTTTCACATTTGACCATGACCTTGGACCTTGTGACCTTGACCTTAGTGTTGACCTACTTTTATTAGCTCACCTGAGCACAAAGTGCTCAAGGTGAGGTATTGTGATCGGTCTGTTGTCCGGCGTCTGTCTATCTGTCTATCTGTCTATCTGTCTAACTGTCTAACTGTCCATCCGTCAACTTTTCAGAAAAAAATCTTCTCCTCCGAAAGTACTGGACAGAATTCAATCATATTTCACACATATGTTCTATGGGTCATGCTTTTTCAAAATACTTCAAAGAATTTGAATCGGGGCCATAATGGGGTCAAAAACTAGGTCACTAGGTCAAATCTTCTTTTTGCTCTAGGGACCACATTTGTTGCTCAATCGTTGTGAAAATTATTCAGAATATTTGACTTGATAATATCTAGGTCATGATAACAAATAGGTCAAGCCAGGTCAAAAACTAGGTCACTAGGTCAAATATTGTAAAATCCATCTTTTTACTCTATAAGTGCCAATTTTGGCACACACTTTGTCAAAATTGTCCTGAATGTTTATCTTGATGATATCTAGGCTATGTCAAGAAGTGGGTCATTTCAGGTCATTAACTAGGTCATGAGGTCAAATCTTGTGAAATCCTTCCTTTTGCTCTGGAAGTGGCAATTTTGGTCCAAACTTTGTCAAAATTGTTCTAAATGTTTATCGTTATGATATCTGTGTCATGATCAAAGGAGGGTCATGCAAGGTCAAAAACTAGGTCACAAGGTCAAATATTACAGATCCTTCCTTTTGCTCTAGAGATGCCAATTTTGCCCCAAAACTTTGTCAAAACTATCCTAAATACTTATCTTGATATCTAGGTTATGTACAAAGTGTGGGTCATGTAAGGTCAAAAACTAGGTCATTGGGTCAAATCTTGGTTTTGCTTTAAGAACAGAAATATATACTTAAACATTGTGAAAATTGTTCAGGATGTTTATCTTGACGAAATCTGGGTCATTTTAAAAGGTGGTCATGTGAGGTCAGAAACTAGGTCACTAGGTCAAATTTTGTTTTTCCTCTAAGAACCAAAATATTTACTCAATCATTGTGAAATTGTTCAGAATGTTTATCTTGACGAATTCTGAGTCATTTTAAAAGTGGGTCATGTGAGGTCAGAAACTAGGTCACTAGGTCAAATTTTGTTTTTCCTCTAAGAACCAAAATATTTACTCAATCATTGTGAAAATTCAGAATGTTTATCTTGATGATATCTTGGTGATATGAATAGCAGGTCATTCGAGGTTAAAAACTAGGTCACTAGGTCAAATATTGATTTTGCTCTAAGATCCAAAATATTTACTATATCATTGTGAAAATTTCCAGAATGTTTATCCTAATGATTTCTTGGTGATGTGAAAAGTGGGTCATGCGAGGTCAGAAACTAGGTCACTAGGTCAAATTTTGTTTTTGCTCTTAGAACCAAAATATTTACTTGATCATTGTGAAAATTGTTCAGAATGTTTATCTTGACGAAATTTAGGTCATTTTAAAAGTGGGTCATGTGAGGTCAGAAACTAGGTCACTAGGTCAAATTTTGTTTATGCTCTAAGAACCAAAATATTTACTTTATCATTGTGAAAATTGTTCAGAATGTTTATCTTTACAAAATCTTGGTCATTTTAAGAGTGGGTCATGTGAGGTCAGAAACTAGGTCACTAGGTCAAATTTTGATTTTCCGCTAAGAACCAAAAAATTTACTCAATCATTGTGAAAATTCAGAATGTTTATCATGGTGATATGAATAGCAGGTCATTCAAGGTTAAAAAGTAGGTCACCAGGTCAAATTTTGATTTTGCTCTAAGAACCAAAATATTTACTTTATCATTGTGAAAATTGTTCAGAATGTTTATCCTGATGATATCTTGGTGATGTGAAAAATGGGTCATGAGAGGTCTAAAAGTAGGTCACTAGGTCAAATCTTGTTTTTGCTCTAGGAACCAAAATATTTACTTTATCATTGTGAAAATTGTTCAGAATGTTTATCTTAACAAAATCTTGGTCATTTTAAGAGTGGGTCATGTGAGGTCAGAAACTAGGTCACTAGGTCAAATTTTGATTTTCCGCTAAGAACCAAAATATTTACTCAATCATTATGAAAATTCAGAATGTTTATCATGGTGATATGAATTGCAGGTCATTCGAGGTTAAAAAGTAGGTCACCAGGTCAAATTTTGATTTTGCTCTAAGAACCAAAATATTTACTTTATCATTGTGAAAATTGTTCAGAATGTTTATCCTGATGATATCTTGGTGATGTGAAAAGTGGGTCATGCGAGGTCTAAAAGTAGGTCACTAGGTCAAATCTTGTTTTTGCTCTAGGAACCAAAATATTTACTTTATCGTTGTGAAAATTGTTCAGAATATTTATCTTGATGATATCTGGTCAATGTTAAAAGGGGGCCATGTGAAGTCAAAAACTAGGTCACTAGGTCAAATTTTGATTTTGCTCTAAGAACCAAAAATATTTACTTTATCATTGTGAAAATTTCCAGAATGTTTATCCTGATGATATCTTGGTGATGTGAAAAGTGGGTCATGGGAGGTTTAAAACTAGGTCACTAGGTCAAATGTTGTTTTTGCTCTAAGAACCAAAATATTTACTTTATCATTGTGAAAATTCTTAAGAATGTTTATTTTCACAATATCTGGGGCATGTATAAAGTGGCCGGGTCATGGGCGGGCAAAACCTAGGTCAAATTTTGTTTTTGCCCCAAAAAATCAAAATATTTATTCATCATTGTGAAAATAGTTCAGAATTGCTTATCTTGATGATAAATGGGTCATGTAGAAAGTGGCTAATGTTAGGTCAAAAACTAGGTCAAAAGGTCAAATCTTGTTTTTTGCCCTAAGAACCAAAATATTTACTCATCATTGTGAAAATTGTTCTGAATGTTTATCTTGATGATGTCTAGGTCATGTAAAAAGTGGGTCATGCGAGTTTGAAGTTTGCAAGCTGTTTGTTTCAAAGTCCTCTCAGGTGAGCGATGCAGGGCCATCTTGGCCCTCTTGTAATACATTAACCTGGCCCATATTTTATGTCATTTTACACATACAGCATTGATATTTCACACATGGTCACTTCCAACCAAGACATTTCACATACGACCATGACCTTGGACCTTGACCTTGAAGTTTGACCTACTTTTAGAAAAACTTAAACTAGGCCTATATCTCATGTCCTGTTACCTATACAGTCTCGATATCTTACACATGGACACCTCCTACCAAGACCTTTCACATTTGACCATGACCTTGGACCTTGTGACCTTGACCTTGGTGTTTGACCTACTTTTATAATACATTAACCTTGCCTATATTTCATGTCATTTTACACATATAGCCTTGATATTTCACACATGGTCACTTCCAACCAAGACATTTCACATTTGACCATGACCTTGGACCTTGACCTTGGAGTTTGACCTACTTATAAAAAAACTTAAACTATGCATATATCTCACGCATGGTCACTTCCAACCAAGATATTTCACTTTTGACCATGACCTTGGACCTTGACCTTGGAGTTTGACCTACTTTTAAAAAACTTAAACTAGGCCTATATCTCATGTCCTGATACCTATACAGCCTCAATATTTTACACATGGACACCTCCTACCAAGACCTTTCACATTTGGCCATGACCTTGGCCTGTGTGACCTTGACCTTTGATTTTTACATACTTTTAGAAATCTTTAACCTAGCCTTTATCTTATGTCCTATTACACCTACAGCCTTGACCTTTAACATTTGACCATGACCTTGAATATTGCAACCTTGACCTTGGAGTTTGACCTACTTTTAAAAAAACTTAAACCAGGCATATATATCATATCCTTTTACACCTACAGCCTTGATATTTCACACATGGACACCTCCAACCAAGACCTTCCACATTTGACCATAACCTTGACCTTGGCATTTGGCCTACTTTTAAAAACTTTAATTTGGCCTATATTTCATTTTACTTTTACATATACAGCCTTGATATTTCACACATAGACACCTCCTACCAAGACCTTTCATATTTGACCATGACCTTGGACCTTGTTAACTTGACCTTGGACTTTGACCTACATCAAATGTAGGCACTTGAAGGGGGCATATATGTTTTACAAACATCTCTTGTTTGACTTTCTATCCACTTGCATACATGACCATTTTAACCCATTACTGCACAATGACACCTTTTGTCTCCCTCACCTAAAAAGGCTTGGGAAAACATTGCAGAAAGTGAAGAAATTGCTTGTGACAAGCAATTTCTTCATTTTCTGCAATATTTTCTAACCAAAAATATAAATATTTCTTAAATTCTGTTGATTTGAAATTGTCGTCTGCAACAATTTTCAAATTTGAAGAGTCCAACATTTTGCCGTCTGGTAATGGGTTAACTCACTTTGCTTTGGCTTGGAACTTTGAGTTGTCATTTCTTACCAATGATGATAAGAAATTGAAAAAAAAAAAAAATATGGAGAGTCAACCTGAATTTTCCCTTTCACATATAATCATATAAGTAAAACCTTAGGAAAATATTGAGGGAAAAGATGAAAATGCTGATGACTATTGTCCAGAAAGATTAACCCGAGACATCTGCATATGTAATGACCCCACTTCGGCTTTGTTTTGTTAAGAGGCCCAACTAACGGACTTTGCGCACGAAAATTAAGTTGTCCCGGGTTAACCTTGCTAGACAATAATAGTAAGCATAATTTACTCCTTCCATATCAATATTTTCTCTGGTTTGAGTGACAATTTGATGTTGTCAATAAGGCATCTAAATTGACTTAGAACCAATGTAAAATTTTGTCTTCACCTGGTAATGAAATAAGGCTATGAAAAACATTTGATCGTGGAAAATTTAGATATTGCTTGTAACCAGAAATTCTTTCATTTTGCACTATTTTTCTATCCAGAATCTCGAAAAATGTAAAAAAAAATTATTCACTTGAAATTGTCATCTGCATCAACTTCAAATATGGACAAATCTAAAATTTTATCGTCAGGTGAATTTTTAAGGTTTAAGGAAGAGATTATTCAAATTAGAATTTGAGTGGGAGGCAATTTTTTACGTGTTGTGGTTTTCAATTTGTAATCGAGTATCCCTTAAGATGATCTCAAGTTACGTAAAGTTTCATCAATTTGCATCTAAACATTCTGTTGGCCCTTTAATTTTGACTTTTTGTGTAACACCTGTTCTTGTTGAAATCAAGAGCAGATAACTTGTTGTTTGGAAGATTTATCATTTGGGAACAAAAATATTTTATATGCTTCAGATCAGTATGATAATTAATTCTGATCTGAGTTCATCGTATTACCTTGGCTGTTAAAGCATGTGCATGATGTAATTAAAACTGCATAAACCAATTAGCTCTATTAATTAAATGAAGAAATTTTAGACCATTTGAAATTGACTGTTGTTGCAGACTACAATAATCACCGACAAACAATATTTCCTCTCCTTTTATCTCAATGATTTCTTTGCTATGATATATTAGTTTGTTTGCAGATCTACTTTTAGGAAAAATAAAGACAAATCTGCAAAAGCATTGAATTTTACCAGCCTGAAACTTTGGAAATGATAGATATAAATATTGTAACAATATTAAAGTTGCTTTTCAACCAAAAACTTGAAACTGCACCTTATTAAATCGATCTCAATCGATGGAAAATGGCAGATGTCATCCATAGCAGAAGAAATTGATGGCAGTGTCCAGAATTTAAAATCCAAATACCATCGCGAATTTCCTGACGTCATCTGTAGCAACAGAAATTGACAAAGGATACCCTGGTCAATTTCCGTTGCGTTGGATGATGCCCGAAATTTCCCAGAGTGTATGGTAGATATAAATAAATAAAGGATGGAATACCATAAGAAAGGTTCATAGATTTGATCTCAGGGTGATACAAAACATTATATAATTATCTTCAACTTTTCTCGTTCCAGGTTTAGACGCCAATGAAGGAGAAACAATAACCCTCACTTGCCCTCGTCCTTCTTTTTCGCAGCCAGTTATTTGGGAAGGACCGCCAAATTTTAGACGATACACTCGTAGGTTAGAAGTCGATATTGACCTTTCATCCGACCAAAGGTCACGGATATCAGTGACTGGTGACCATAGTGATGGATATTATAATTTACAACTTCGGAGTGTTAAAAAATCGGACAGCGGCGAATACCGGTGTAGAATAGGATCTCGGAATATTAGAACTATATCATTGATTGTAAAAACTCAAGGTACGGTATAATTTTCTTACAATATCACAAAGAAATGAGACAGGATCTTGAAAAAGGTCCCATACATCATTTTAGATGAACAAAGATACAGATCAACCTGTGGTGTAGTATTTTCAAACCAGGATCACCATTATTTCTGTATTTAACCCTTTCCCAAACGGCAAAATTTTAGGGTGATCCGCTTCAAAAACTGCCACAAATGACAAAATGGAAGTTACTAAAGATAGAATTTGTGTAAAATATGGCACCGAAAGTATTGAGACAGATGGAGAAACTGCTGGTTATCAGCAGTTTCTTCTTTTGCCTCAATGTTTTCCCAAACTTGTTCTGTCAGGGACGTTATAACCAGGTCTTGTTTAGGAAAGGGTCAATAGCTGCCCATGAAGAAGCTGGAAAAGAACATCTTGGGTCCTGATGATACTGCGGTTATATATACAGGCTGATTTGGATCCTTTTTGATCTCAAATGTCATATTAAAGTGTCCCTTTTCCAAGTCCTAGCTCTAATTAAGTGTCATATGCCCTGTAAGATTATATTGAATATGTTTTTAACACATTCCCAATAATTCCTGGTTTCAACATACCAATGTGGAAAAAATGAAAATTGTATTGCTTGTGAAAGGGTTAAAACAGGATGTTGAAGTTAAAATCGTTAATCTGCCGATCTATAAAGTCTGGATATTTCATATCAATCTCGGCAGGTTTCAGATTTGTTATTTCATATCTATCAGTTACATGTATAAACTTACATACAAATTGATACATTTAGATTCAACATGCAGTGCAACAAACTGACATGCTTTGAAATTTGATTTTGGTCTTGTTATGTGTGAAATTTATCCTTAAAGAAATTTAATACCAATTGTTTGTAAGAGTGTTAAATTTAATTTAAAGGTATTTTAAGTTTGGTTTATTTGGGTTTTATGCTGTTTTCAACTACTAAGGTCATATCGCGGCGGCTGGAGCACCTAACCATGGGTTCCTGTCGTTTCTTTTACCAGTACTACCACAACACCCATACCGAGCCTCCAGCTGCTCCCCCACATAGGTTCACGATATCAAACCATTGATGGGTGACATTTTTGTCTGTAAGGGTATTTGCCGTGACCGGGTATCGAACGCGGGACGTCTCGAATGAGAGGCAGATGCGCTACCAACTGCGCCATGACAGCGGCCTAAAGGTATTTAATTGAACCTAGATACATATTTTAGACTACAGAACAAGTAATGTAAAAATTATCAATAGAGAAAAGGGATGAATCTATGAAGTGTTTGAATGTCTTCAATTGGTTGTAAAATTCCTGGTTTTCATTGAAGCCTGTAGATGAACAGAGTCTGTACTCCTGATTTATCATCCTGACCTCTCATTATGATGCAAGTGATTAACCCTCTCCCCAAACAAGGCCTGGGTTTTGATGTCAATAATAGGAAAAAGTATAGGAAAACATTGAGGCAAAAGAAGAAAGTGCTGGTAATCAGCACTTTCTCCTTTTGCCTCAATATTTTCTTAGCTATGATTTATGAAATTAACATTCAGGGTAAACTTCCATTTTGTCATTTGCAAACAAATTTCTAATTGGAGAGGACCAAAATTTCATTGTTTAACCCTTTCCCAAACGATAAAATTTTAGGGTGGTCTAATTCAAAAGCTGCTGCATATGACAAATTAAATGTTACATTAGGTACACTTTTTAATGATATAGTTGAGAAGACATTGAGGCAAAAGGAAAAAATGCTGATCATCAGCATTTTCTTCTTTTGCCTTAATGTTTTCCCAAGCTAATTCTATTATGGACGTCAAAACCAGGTCTTGTTTGGGCAAAGGTTAAGAAAGGGTCTAACAACTGAACAACAAAAATAAATGATAAAAAAAAATCCCTATTATAATATAAGTTTAGAAAGGGGATAGATCTATGAATTATAAGTGTTTGAATGGCTTGAATTGGTTGTAAAATTCCTGGTTTTCATTGAAGCCTGTAGATGAACAGAGTCTGTTCTCCTGATTTATCATTCTGGCCTCTCATTATGATGCAAGTGGTTAAACCCCCTCCCCCAAACAAGACTGGGTTTGGGAAAACATTGAAGAAAAGGGATAGATCTATGAAGTGTTTGAATGGCTTGAATTGGTTGTAAAATTCCTGGTTTTCATTGAAGCCTGTAGATGAACAGAGTCTGTTCTCCTGATTTATCATTCTGACCTCTCATTATGATGCAAGTGATTAAACCCCTCCCCAATCAAGGCTGGGTTTTGGGAAAACATTGAAGAAAAGGGATGAATCTATGAATCAAGTGTTCAATTGGTTTCAATTGGTTGTAAAATTCCTGGTTTTCATTGAAGCCTGTAGATGAACAGAGACTGTTCTCCTGATTTATCATCCTGACCTCTCATTATGATGCAAGTGATTAAACCCCTCCCCAAACAAGGACTGGTTTTGGGAAAACATTGAAGAAAAAGGATAAATCTATGAATGAAGTGTTTGAATGTCTTCAATTGGTTGTAAAATTCCTGGTTTTCATTAAAGCCTGTAGATGAACAGAGCCTGTTCTCCTGATTTATCATTCTGACCTCTCATTATGATGCAAGTGATTAAACCCCTCCCCAAACAAGGTTGGGTTTTGATGTCAATTATAGAAAAAGCATAGGAAAACATTGAGGCAAAAGAAGAAAGTGCTGATAATCAGCACTTTCTGCTTTTGCCTCAATATTTTCTGAGCTATTTTGTACACCAATCCTTTCTTTAGCAACATTCATTTTGTCTTCTGCAACATATTTCAAATGGGACTACCCTAAAGTTTTGTTGTTCAGGAAAGGGTTAAAGAAAAAGGATAAATCCAGCATTTTCTTTTGCCTCAATGTTTTCCCAAGCCTTTCATATTCTAGACATCAAAACCAGATCTTGTTTGTGAAATGGTTAACATTTAGGATCCAGAGGCCATTGACATAGGTTCTGGTTTTAAGAACTGCTGAGCCTGCTGTTTTACATTTAAGAAGATGCAAAGAAGTCAATGTCAAAGTTTGTACATGCAAAGATTTTCTATGTTTTCGAATCTCTCACAAAGGACAAATTTGGTTTGAATTACAATATCCAACATTTTCGCCTTTTTCCTAAAAAGTTTTCTTTGCTATTATAGATTTTCCTTTTCAAAAGATTTGATTTCATTGACTGCAAAAGAATTCGATCAGCTTAGGCTACAAACATAAACCAAAGTATGATGAGCTACTGGAGCAATCACACAGGAACCCATACTTAGATGGTAACATCCCAATTGGTCTACTCCCATTTCATCTACTGTTTTTTAAGTGCATTGATTCCCAATTCGTCTACTGTCCCAACTCGTCTATTTTCATGTCATCAATAAACAACATTATTTTTTTTGAAAAGAAATTAAGTCAATATATATTCACAAATGAAATAAAAAAGCAAACATTTTGATAAAAATCATATTATATCATATTGATATACAAAGTATAGAAGAGTAGATGAAATGGGACTTATGTCCGAAATAGTAGAAAAGTTTAAGGAGTAGACAAAATGGGATTAAACCACTTATAGATGCTCCACCTGCCATTATATTACTGAAATACTGTTTATACTGATGAGATGCTGAGCCAGTGTTTAAACTTCAAGCTACCTGCCAAACTGCAAAATTTATGTTGAAAGAAAATCACATGCCCAAAACTCCAAGGGTTTCAGAAGTGTTATCTTGACCTTCAGAGATTAAAAATCTACAGATACAGTAATAAGCTCAATTTAACATTTTGTCTGTTTAAACCCTTTACTGTGATCAGCATTTCTCCTTTTCTCTCAATACATTTTATGCAGTGATTTCTGACATTGAAAACTATATCTGCCAAACTGCAAAATTTATGTTGAAAGAAAATCACATGCCCAAAACTCCAAGGGTGCCAGAAGTGTTATCTTGACCTTCAGAGATTAAAAATCTACAGATACAGTAATAAGCTCAATTTAACATTTTGTCTGTTTAAACCCTTTCTTCAGTGATCAGCATTTCTCCTTTTCTCTCAATACATTTATGCAATGATATCTGACATATTTCAGTTGGTCATTCTGACAGAATAACAGTTGTTTCTTGCCCTTTGTTCCTCTTTGTTAGTATACTGGGCAAGTTTTTAGGAACTGTATATACTGTAATTATTCTAATAAAGGCGCGGGTGTTTAATGGTCATTGTAAAAGTAGGAGGATGGGCGTTTATTAGAGGTATTCTTATTTTGTTGGTCAAAATTAGCTAATCAAGAGTCAATTAATTGACTCGAAGTTCAGCAAGTGGAATTTGGCAAAGTTATGTTATACGGGTAAGGACTGCAAAATACGACTTTTCAATGAAATTCCTTCATTTCAAAAGTTCTGGTAAAACAGCTTGAGGACTGGGCATCCTTATTTCATTGCTGTTGGTAATTATCTTTGTTTATGACTTACTGCTTATATTATTCTAATCCGGAATAGGGGGATGGGCGTTTATTAGAAACACCCTTTTCAACTAAAATTGTGCTTGAAATAAGAAGATTTTCAGCCAAGATTTGGGGGATGGGCATTTAGTAGAATATGGGCATTTATGAGAATAATTACGGTACATGTAATTTGGTCAGATTGCCTAACATGCACCGCATCATGTGAAATCAAAGTACTGACAGTACTGTTTGGAAGCAAATTTTTCAAAAATGTAGGCCTGTCCAGGCCCCAGTTTCTCGAAAAAAACTTAAGTATATTCTCATGAGAACATGCTCAACATCAAAGGGATACTCTCCAACGTTGAAGGGTATTCCATTGAAGTTCACGTGGATTTCATGCAATTTGAGCACTGTGCTCAGATTTGAGAACATACTTAAGTTTTTTCGAGAAACCGGGGCCAGAAATAGAGTAGTTTGATTAGGTACTTTGATTATCCATTTGAATACTTTGAATACTTTGATTCGTAGAGTATTTTGATTAAGTACTTTGATTATCCAGAATACCTTGCATACTTCGATTTCATGATGGAGTTGTATTTATTTTTAGCACAACTTCATGCATATTAATCGTTTTTGTAAGCTGAATATATTTCATAGATCAGTAAACTCGACTGACCCATTTACAAGGAAGGCCATTGGACTGATCTTTGAACCATAATAAAGCAAATTACTACGTGGATCTTTTCATCTCTCAGAGACATGATTAATTGAATGTTTTATTTTCAGTCACACAATTCAATATCTACACATAACTTCAGACTTACATATTGAATATTCGAATGACTGTTACCTCATTAATCTTTGCTTTTGATAGAACTATTTATGAGGAAGACCGGAAGATGTTGTGTGGTATGCAGAGAATGGTAAAGTGCAGAGACGCATGGCTGCTAAGAGAAGCAAATTTGGAAAATTTGCTTCCAAAAATGGATCTGATTTTGATGTCTTTTAGAAAAGGCCTAGGAAAACATTTAGACTAAAGAAGTTTGAGACAATCGTAAAATCAAATCTCTTGAGCGTTATTTGATCAAGATTCATTCATATATTTTTCACTTTGTTGGCAGGGAATTATGAAAAAGCTATATATGAAGAAATCAACATAGTTTCTAATCTGACTCCAATTACGTAATATGCATCAAGAGTTCTTTGTCCTTTTCAAATGCATTAATTTCACATGTTTCTTTATCTTTCAGAGGAACAAAATCAGGGACTATTTCCATACATTCTCAACTTGGCTACGAGGGCCAGAATCTCAACCAACGCCACCTGCGGGGAAGACAAACCAGAATATTTCTGTAAACTTGTCGAACATGTCGATCTCATGCCCCAGATCAGCCACTGTGATTACTGTAACGCCCGGGCAGGCGCTGGGCGACTTGATGAGATTGGTACATCACATCCGATCTCAAACGCGATTGATGGAAGTAATAAATGGTGGCAGAGTCCGTCCATCACGAACGGTCGGGAGTACAATTATGTGACCTTGACTCTGGATTTAGGCTTGGTATGTAGGCTTTATTCACTTGTTTTTGTGTTCCCCAAAAGGACTATATTGGTCAAAACCAAATTCCACATAATGTTAGTGTTCAACCTACTTTTCGGACCAATGAAATTGCATTATATTTTAAAACTTGTCCGCTCTATTTCACATAAATGGGCTGCCGGCTAGTTTATGTGACGTCTTTACATAGCCACGCCCAGTCTCCAATGAACCGCTAGGGAACACTAAGTCAGATAGAGGCTGTATAGTAGATTCTACGCGATATAAACATTCAATGCGCTGCGCGCATTTGAATGTTTATTTCATGTAGCATCTACTATACAGCCTCTATCTAAAACATAGTAGCTGTCTTTCTGATATGTCCCACACACCATGGCTTTAGGAAACACTGTGGAAAATGAAGAAACTGCTTATCATAAGCAATTTCTTCATTTTCCATTATGTTTTCTACCAAGAAAGACAAAAATGTAAAATTTTGTTCTTCTTGGTAAAAGTCAGCAACAATTATTGAAGAAAAAATATAACTTGAATCAGAATGTAACCATTTGAAAATCATGCTGCAGATTGGCAACTGTTCTTGTCAGTACAATATGCAGATATTTTACAAACTCACAAGGGTCTTTAGAACTTGAGTCTCAAATGGGAAGAGAAATAGCAAGATAAAAGTTTGCTACATGCTACAGGTCAGCAACAATTGAGGGAAAACAATAACTCAGATTAGACTGAAGCTATTTGAGTATCCTGCAGACCAAACAGTTGTTCTTGTCTGTACAATGCCAATTGTTTTCTCCATTAAATTACCTTAACCCTTTCCAAACAATTACTTGCTTTTGACGTCCCGCTTAGAGATAGTTTTGGAAAATAATGATGAAAAAAAAGAAAATGCTGATAATTGGCATTTCCTTCTTTTGCCTCAATGTTTTCTTAACTACATTGAATACAGGTGAATGTTATCCTTATTGACATCCTTTTTGTCGTCTTTGGCAGCTTTCAAATTGGACCACCCTACAAATGTGTTGTTGGGAAAGGGTTGAAACTTTCACAGACAGCAATATTTTGGAATGGTCCAAAATGGAAGGAGTTGTAATATACCTTTATAATCAACCTCAGAAATAATTATTATTAGAATGTTTCTTGAAGCAGGTATCTGCTGCGTCTTCTTTGGCTAGGGAGGAGTCAAACTGTAACCTTTAGTGTTTTCATCTGTAGCCCATTTACAAATTTGTAGAGTCCTCTCTTGAAAAGAGTTGAATTCTTCATAATATAACCTGAATTAACTGCCAGACGATTTGGTCCATAAATCAGTGTTCAATCAGATAAAATTGTTTTTAATCATGACTATCAAAGTAATGTTTGACAGCAAGAGAAATGTTATTAACTTAAATACTGCTGCTTTTCAACAAAAACCTTGTAACTGCAGCTTGTTTTAAGCTGCAGTTACGAGGTTTTTGTTGAAAAGCGACAATACTCTGACTTGATTGACAAGTCCTGAGTCACAACTGCAATAAAATAACCCTTTCACTCGTATTCTGAACTACAAGCCATTATTTCTTTTTAATTGCATTTTGATATTTGGTTTGGTCATAAAAGTTACAATAAATGCTGCTCTTTGCCAAAACCGACTTTGAGGGCCTTAAATGCCATGGTCACGGAGCAAGAATATTGCACTCTGATCATACTGTTATGTCCCATGTCATCTATCCATCCGTGTGTCTGTCCATCAGCAAATTCTTGTACTCTAAAATTCTTAAGTCATTTTGGGATTAACGTTCTAGAACAGTTCTTGAATGTTAATCTGAACTTTTCACAGGGGATCTATCAATTGTCTACAGTTGAGCATTTCAAGGCCATTTATAAATGGATCTGCAGTACATCGGTTCCTGACTTATGAATTCTGAATGAATTATCTGGAATATAATGACCTGTTTACAATCAATCAATCAAATTCCAATTTGAGCTAATGTCAATTTGGATACTAGTAATTTGCTCTGATATGTGACACCAGGTTGACATTATATCAAAGGTATCATTTACTTTTAATCTGTCCATCTATCTGTCCGTCAATAATTATGTATGTGTATATCTTTGAACACTAATTGCACCTACAGTTCTTGATGAATCTGGATGGAATTTTGGAGAGAATAAGCTTAGTTAGATCTGCAGTTAAGAGGCTGTTGAAGAAAACCAGTGATATACTGTTCCATCAAACCTGGGGTTTTGCAATTTGAGGCTTGTGTTATAATGGGGAAAGGGGGGGGGGTTGATGCATTAAAAAAGCGGCATATAATGTGATATTTGCACTCTTACTTAATCTTGGACTAGTTTAAAGAAGAATTAAAGCACCAAACCTGCTTTAAAGTTCAAATTCAATTACTTACATTACTTGTAATTAGGCAGGGATAAGGCTTAACCCTTTTCCTAACAGGCTCTTGTTTTGATTTCCCTATTAAACAGAAAAAAAACCTTGAGAAAACATAAAGGCAAAAGAAGAAAATGCTGGTTACCATTTCATATTGTACAATGATCATTCCTCTTCATCAACATAGTAGATTTAGTCATCTGCAACTGTTATCAATTCGGAACATATTCTAAGTTTTTGTTATATTTGGGAAAGGGTTAAAACTAATTTTTTGTTTGATCAGCATTTTCAGATTAGAGATTAAAGCGTTTACCACTCCAATAACTTCAATTAGAGAATGTTTATTAATTAACCAGACTATAAAAAACCTGGCAATGCATTAAACAGAAAAAATGCTTTTATCGATGATGCCAAAATTACCCGAAATTTCTTTGAGTGCATTTTATGGGTTGCAGCAATTGTTTTTGCATTTTCAGCAAAAGTTTAGTCTAGGGCCAAAGGCTATCAATCTGGAAATTGATGTTTTAAAGTTAATTGAGCTAAAGAGTCATACAAAAGAGAGAATTTTAGGTATGATGTGATCTATTACCGGGGCATCATCCTTGGCAACAAAAATTGACTAGCGGATACCCTGGTTAATTTTCGTTACATAGATGACGCCTGAAACTGCACAAAGTGTTTGGTATCTACTGATGGATGGAATACCTTAATGAAATTTGACTTAACATACCATAGGGCTGCTACAATTACAACTTAAGACAAGTATAAAATGTGAAGAATGTTCAACACAAAGCCCCCTTCATTAACAGGTTGTGCTGTAAATTAGCTTTAATTATCTCATTAGTACAGACATTCCTTAACAAGCTCTTACAGATCAAACGATCTTTATAACAGCAAGGCTTAAGTAACAGTATTAACTTGTAATAAGCTACCCCCATTTAACCCTTTCAAAAAATGGTGAATTTAGAATCTCTTTGTACTTGCTTAGAAAAAAGTTTCTAGAAATTAAGAATGGAAATTAAGACTGATTTATGTAAATTGAAACAGTTGCAGAATGATGACAAAAAATCATTCAAAATTTCTATCAGCAAACAATCATGAATAGATTATCATATAAAAGCCCCTTTGTCAATCTTTGCTGTTGATATCCCAAGTAGAGATTGCTACCAGTATTTTGTCTATTTTCAATGCTTTTGTAACACATTCATGGTTTGTTTAATTTGAATTTTAACCATCTTATGATTTTAGGAAAGGGTTCCAATAACATTACAGACATATAATACACTGTCTAGACCGGTTATGGATTAATTCCTTTAATAATTATCAAATGTTTCAAAATATTGAATGAATAATCTTTGTATTGTAAAAACCTAAAAACTCAATAATAATTCCTGCTTAAATGGCTTTCAAAAGTTGTTAAAAGAATTCTTTGAAGGAAAATGTTTTGGAAATCATCCCAGGATTAGGTCTTGGCACCTTTTCCATCAATATTTTTAGGCTGTGGCATTCACATTCTCTGTATCAAAAGATCCAGGGCATATTGTTTCACTTGTGTCTGTTTGTGTGCCTGTCCATCTGTCTGTCCATCTGTTTGTCTGTTCTTACAAGAGCTACATTATGGGGTTATTTTTCAGTACAAATGGTACTTGTGGGGTACTTTTCTCTTGTGGAGTTAACCTCATAAGAACTTTATCTATATCACTTTGTCTGTTCTCTGTGAGGTCCAAAAACAGAATTTGCAAATTAACTCCACAATGTTTGTCCAGACTTTTGTCTTTCAGTCATCACATGATGTGAATTAATTGTTAGGTTGTTGTGAAAATACCATCTTGATCCACATTGGCCGATACAGGCAATGAAATTTGCTATTTTATATGTTACCCACAAATACCTTTTTTTCCAACACAAATACCCCGCTATGATATTTTTGCACAATGTATCTCTCATTTGTATGGCGCTCTTTCCATTTTTCTGTGTATCAGAAACTAAAACTTTGGCCATTTTGGGTGCATTCATGTTTCATAAACACACCTTGTTTGCTTTAGGTACCTTAAATTTTGTTGTCTGCAACAACAGTCCTGTGAATATGGATTAGCCTAAAAAATGTTTTGTTTCGGAAGCGGTTAAATGAGTAATTCAGGTTTTATGAACAATCTAGATAGAAGACAATACAATAATAATGAAGGTTATGTATTCAGTGAACTGTATCATGACAAAATGTCAGTTTGTCAATTACCAAGATCTTGACACAATCAGTCCTAATGTAATTGGCCTATATTTTACTGATAATAATACAAAACATGTTTAACTGCTTTTTGTTTAAGTGCTTTCCATGTAATAAAACTGTAAAACTTGTAACTTACAACTCTGCATTCACATAGTGTCCATGTTACATTGAAAAACTATGAAAATCTTGTGGACATGGTTGCCCATGGTAAAATATTGTTGTAGCTGTGTTTTAGACATGAAATTATTCTTGACTTCTGTTCAACTGATGATTAGGGCTGCTTTATCACCGCTAAAGCAGCTTCTCACATGATAGGTGTCAATAATTCCAGTCAATGAAAGTTTGATTAAGGCTGTCATTGATTAACAGTTGAACAGCATGAGTGGAACATTCTATAGAATAGCAGAGAAACAAACATACAATGGGGGAACTTGTTCATGCACTTTCAGTAATAGAACACGGTAATACATGTATTTGTGTCTAATATAAATTATTGCTTCTGACACCTTGTCCATACTGGCATGATGGCAGTTCCTCTGAAACACTGCTGCAGCACATTCAACAGATTCTTTAATTCACAGGTGGTTCTTTTTGGATGTGGTGTACACATTGAGTTGTAATATTGATTCAAAGCCTGAAGAGAAAAACAATTTTTCTTAGAATACAGTTATTGGTATAGCATAAAAATGGTTGATCATTTCACGCACATTACATAGCGGCAATGTTATTGCTAAAACTCCTAACTCCAGTTTGATTAAAGCTGGAGTTACGAGGTTTCACAATAACACCAATGATACAAAAGTATGCTTTGAAAGATCTACCTACAAATTTTCAAAACAGAAATCAGCTGGAAAATTTGAAAAATTGGCAGAATTGTTTGTAAACTATAAAAACGATTGTTTAGATTTCACAGATGAGTAGCTCTTGGCAAGCCTAAAAGGCCCTGATTAACATTATATCGAGCGTTTTGATAGAATACAATGCAAGAAAAAACTGCAACATGCAATGAATAGTATCATATTACAAACAATGACTTTAACACCTGATCAAAAACCCTTATTGACTAACGACAGGTTTTGACATCAGTATAAATTTTATAATTTTAGAAGACATTGGGACAATTTGGTCAGACATGTAGGTACATTGTATTTAGATAAAAAGAAAACCTTGGATAGGTGGGCCAACTAAGCAGCTATATGACTGGTATATAGATGTCATGGTATCTAATATGCTTTGCAGAAAACATGTTAAGGTTCCAGGTCCACATCATGGCCAGAGTACATCTAAAATGGGGACTCATGCAGTATAATTTTGGATGTGATGTGGACATGATATAGACGTGCAATGGCAATTTTTGACCGGGCCTTTAGATGTAATGATATTGCCCCTCCAATGTGGGAGAGTCAATATTAATATCTGAAACTATGTTTTAAGGTTTCAATGTAAGTGGTTGTGCTGTAATAAGATCTCAAGAAATGACCTAGCAGCTAGCTAGAGCATCTCTAGCTAATAGCTTGGGATGCTCAGCCAGGTCGTTTGTCAAGACCCATAAAAATAGCATGGCAAACTACAAAATAGGTTGTTTTCAAATGTATTAGACTTCCAGTGTTTTAAGAATACAATCATTTTCATTCCAGAAAAAAGTCAAGGTGATAAGAAAATAATCATTTTCATTGGAGAAAAAAGTTTGGAGATTTCTCTGGACATAAAATAAAATAATGGCCAAGCATAAATCTTCAAACTCATGACTTTTGTGAGAAGAGTTGATATCAAGCTCTGGAATGGCATATCTTGTGCTGAGTAATTGGCTGAAAGGGCTGATAAGCAGTTAGATAAACATAAAAACATCAGTTTAACTGTCAAAACTAACATAAGATACTTGTAATCTGGCAGCTCTTTAACGAGATCAGCAATGATTAATGAGATTCAAACATCACTTTATGTCTAATCTTTGTTGAAATGTCATAATGTAGGAATCTTTTGACAGACCTGGTGGTGAAAATGTCCACCTTTCAATGTTTTCAGCAATATTCTTTCAAGTCTTCTAATACCAAAGAGCAAAAAAATTAAATAGTTGACTTTGATTCAGATGCTTAAAATTTCAAGCCTATTTCCTGCCTATCAATTTGACACATTAGGTTGAACAGAAAGTAGATGCCATTATGTGTGAAATTGAAACTAAAATGAAAGAAAACATAAGTTAAATGTGACCTATCAGTATGAAAAATCTAATTATCTTTGACATTTATGATTTATCGGAAGAAACTTGAAACTAGACTTTGGTTTTACAATGAAAAATGAAAAGCCTTGTTCATACCTATTGTACTGGCTTAAGTACAGTAAACTTTCCTCACAGCAGGGCTTTTCGTTGCTTTTTAACAAAAATCTTGTAACTGCAGCTTGTTTTAAGCTGCCGTTACAAGGTTTTTGTTAAAAAGCAGCATTTTATTGTATTTTTTTTTTTCATATTTTATGATTGTTTGGTGCTTTACCCATTCTAAATGGATTCCAGACCTGTCAAAAGAAATTGAAGATTATTTTATACAGCAATTTGATTGTAAATCAAGTTTCATATTCTTGTTTGAATGTTTTGGCTGATATGATTAACAAATTTTGTACTTTTGTTGCATTTTCTGTGTGGCAGTAAGCTTTGTAGTTACAATAATTTTATTTTGTTGTCTTTTAATTTAGATCAACCTACGGTTTTGTCATTATACCCCCCACAACAAAGTTATGGGGGGGTATACTGGAATCAGGTTGTCCGTCTGTCCGTCTGTCCGTCCATCTGTCCGTCTGTCCGTCTGTCCGTCCGTCCGTGGACATAATCTTGTGTCCTCTTCTCCTCCCACAGTTTTTGACCAATTTTTCTGAAATTTTACCAGGATGTTTCCTATCATATGAAGTTGCGCACCTGCAATTTTCATCTTGATCCAGTGATTAGTTTTAGAGTTATGCCACTTTGAACTTTTTAATTGGGGGGGGGGGGAAGTTGAGTCAATATTACTGGAAGTAGTCAAAATTTACAATTTCGTTTCTGTGTTCTAACTCAAGAACCGTTTGACCTAGGATCATGAAACTTTACACAGTTGTTGGCCATGACCCAAGGAGGTGCCCTATCGTTTTGGGGGTCACCAAGGTCAAAGGTCAAGGTCACAGTTGGACTTTGTTTAAAATCCGTTTCCATGCTCTAAGTCAAGAACCTTTTGACCGATAGCACTTTTTCAGTGACAAGGCTTTAGTGGGGGGTATTCGTCCGCTTTGCGACAGTTCTAGTTTAGATCAGGTTTAAAACCACAGAGCTAACAGAAGCACACAAACAAATATAAAGTTAACCAAAGTGTGATTTATGGTTGATCAAAGTTTGTTTGATGGTGGGTATATCAGTCGATCTGAAATATTTTTATGCCGATTTTTATCGTTTACGATCATTCATTGACTCACACAAATACTCACCGCACTTCTCATTGATGAAAACATTTATGATTTTAGCAATTTGTCATGCCTTGGTGATCATTGAGCATGCTAATATTCACATAAAATTACCCGAAAAAAATCCTTAATTTGTTATTCACATTCAAGAATGGTGACTATCTGCATTGTTAAGAAGCGCTATTTAGTATGCTTGAAAATTTAACCTACAAAATAGTGTTGAACGAAATCGCTTTAAACTTTGAGTTTCATTTCAGCCCAGATATTTTAGGCATCTGAGTCTATATAACATTCAAATGGCCACTTTATAATTTTAATCTAATAACCCTTTTCAAAAAACAGTTGGACAGTTTCAACTCGATACTGAGATGTTATTCTTGTTTGAAATAATAAAAAAGAAAATATTGAGACAACTGGAGAAAATGCTGATTGTCTTCTGTTGCCTTAATGTTCCAATGTTTTCCAAAGCCTTTTCTGGTATGAACATCAAACCCAGGCATATTGTTTGGAAAAGAGTTACCTCACAGAAGTGGTAAGGTGTGAGACATCAAAAGCGTTTTTGAGCCACTGGATGAGCAACCACAAGTGAAGCAAAGAGTAATTCAAACCTCTCATTAAACTCATCAAGGTAAATCATGGGTTACTAGGGGCAAACTGGGGCTGAGTGGTAGGTACTTTTATGTTCCCTCTGTTGCCTCAATGTGTGCCAAAAGCCTTTTCTATTTTGGACGAAAATTCAGGATTTATTTGGGAAAGAGTTACCCCACAAGAGTGGTAAGGTGTGAGACATCAAAAGCGTTTTTGAGCCACTGGATGAGCAACCACAAGTGAAGCAAAGAGTAATTCAACCCTCTTATTAAACTCATCAAGGTAATCATGGGTTATTGAGGGCAAAGCGGGGCTGGGTGGTACTTAATGTTCCTTCTGTTGCCTCAATGTTTGCCACGATGTTTGATGCTACGAACATCAAACCCAGGTCTTATTTGTTAACCCATTACCGAACGACAAAATTTTGGGCTTGTCCAAATTTAAAGATGCTGCAGACAACAAAATGAATTGAATGAAATTTCGCATTCTTTGATCTTTCTTGGTAGAAAAAATTGTGGGAAATGATGAAATTGCTTGTTACAAGCAATTTCTTCATTTTCCACAATGTTTTTCAAAGCCATTATCTTGTAGGGAGTCAAAAAGAGTCATTGTGTGGTAATGCGTTAAAGAGTTAACTCTCAAGAGTTTATATAGTAAGGTGTGAGACATGAAAAGCGTTTTTGAGCCACTGGATGAGCAACCATAAGTGAACCAAAGAGTAATTCAACCCTCTTATTAAACTAATCAAGGTAATCATGGGTTATTGAGGGCAAAGCGGGGCTGGGTGGTACTTAATGTTCCTCCTAAACATAAGCCCTGGCCCCGGTTTCTCGAAAAAACTTAAGTACGCTTTCATGCTCAAACCTGAGCACCGTGCTCAAATCGCACGAAATCCACGTGAACTTCAATCGAATACCCTTTAACGTTGGAGAATATCCCTTTGAAGTTGAGCATGTTCTCATGAGAATATACTTAAGTTTTTTCGAGAAACCGGGGCCTGGTTTATTGTGGACTGAATTGAAAGCTACTGCAGATGCAAACTGAACATTCACAGAGAAAGGATTTGTGCACTTTTCGGCACAGAAATATTGAACCAAATCGGGGAATAATAATGATTCTCAAGCCTTTTTCTATCAGGGTGTCAAAACCAGGCGCTTTGAGCACGGTGCTCAGATTTGAGCATGAGAACGTACCTAAGTTTTTTCGAGAAACCGGGGCCAGGTCTTGTTTGGGAAAGGGTTAAATGCTGGTAAAAACCGCAATTTGAAGTTGAGTTGAGGTAGGAAATTTCAATTTTGTAGCAAATTAGAAAGAATTGAGGGGAAAAGAGGGAAGATCAATTTGTTCATTTCTGGCAATGTTTTCCAAAGCCCTTAATTTCTATTAGGGGCGTCAAGGCCAGGTTATGTTTGTGAAAGGTTTACTTAACCCTTTCCCAAACAAGACCGGCTTTTGACGTCCCCAATTAAAAAGGATTGGAAAAACATTGAAACAAAAGAAGAAACTGCTGATAACCAGCAGTTTCTCCTTTTGTCTCAATATTTTCTATGCCATATTTTATACTAATCCTATCTTTAATAACATTCATTTTGTCATTTGTGGCAGTTTTTGATGTGGATTACCCTAAAGTTTTGCCATTAGGGAAAGGGTTAAGCCACCTGTATAAGAATTATGGGGAAGTGTGGATGTCATCAAGTATGGGGTCTCATAAATCTGCAATAAATGTTCGGTCTGGCCTTTGTAAAATGTTAGCCTTTCTCATACTGTTCGTGTCATATTCTTGTTGTGACCAAAGCTTTGGCAGGCAGTGTAGCCTAAGATCAGCCTGCACAGACGTGCAGTCTGATCTTAGCCTACACTGCCTGCTTTCTACCTAATTATTGGTGCAAAGGGAAGTGTGGATGTCGTCAAGTATGGGGTCTCATAAATCTGCAATAAATGTTCAGTCTGGCCCTTGTAAAATGTTAACAACACCAAGAGTCACTGATATGAAAATACCCTCCTTTCCCCAACCCCTCTCCCACCAGTTTAGAGTTGTAAACATAAGTGGGATCATCTCGAGCAGCTGCTGGTCAGGCAGGGGAAGGATGTGGTAGTACTGGTGAGAGAAATAACAGGAATTCATGATATTACCAACTGTCAAAAATGTCATTATTCATATCCCAGTCAATTCTTTCAAACCCAATGAAACTCAAACTCATTCTACTCAACCCAGTCCTTAGCCAAACCAAAGTTACATGCTTCCTTTTAAGGTTTACGAACTGAGAATGAAATGCAGAGCCAGAGGCGAAATTTGAAAAGTGCCCGTAGAGTAAAGACGGGTAATTTCGACACCTTAAGACGAAATCAGCAAAAAATGTTGTGGCAAAATATTCCGGAGAATAAACATTTATCAAAACGGAAGTTGGCTTGATTTTTTTCATTTGCAAAAAATGCCGCCCGAATACGTTTGTCGTTGTCGTCTTTTTTTCCCGTTAAATCATGAGACCCATCGAAGTATAAATTCGACACCTTGTGGGTAAATTCGACACCCCAAGAATTTGTGAAAGAAAATAATCAGAAAACGATGTTAACATCTCTTATAAACTGCAAATCAGGTGAATATATTGATTACGACGATGCACTTGGTTTTTATACGCCGCCGGAGGCGGACGTATATTGGCGTCATCTTCTCCGTCTGTCCGTCCGTCCGTCCGTCCATCCGTCCATCCGTCCGTCCGTCCGTACGTCCGTCCACTTTTCTTGTCAACGCAACTCCTCCTAAGTTTCTGGCTGGATCTTCTTGAAACTTGGTCAATGTTATCACCTCAATTGGTAGATGTGCATGAAGGAAGGATTTTATGGTTCATTAATTTTTGCCTGAGTTATGCCCCCTTAAAACTTAGTCTCTGGAGCGGCGTATATTGTGACCATGGCACTCTTGTTCTTCATTGAGATTTTCATTCTCACCCACGATTCGGAGACAGAGATCTATTTGCAAAATGCGATCTTTTTAGAATGTTTATCCGCGCAAATTCATTTCCTAAACCACAAATATTCCCTTAGAGCGTCTACGAAATATTCCTACTTCATTTAAAACACCGCGGTTGCCAAACAACAATGTTTAGAAAGTTAATTGTCTCCTCGAATGAAATGTAAAAGAAATACCTTGTCGTTGAAATATTCCAATTAATGGTTCAATTATTCCATGACTAAATTGATATAAACTTTACATGCGCACCCCGAAATTTCAACAAGTGATCCCTTTTAAGAATGAGTCTATTTCAATTTTCGGAAACTGTTCAATAACAGGTGTTCCGCACGCGGCTTCGCGGCTTTGTTTGATGTTTTAAACTCTCCCTCAGACGGTTAGCGGTATGACGATTGTGTGACGTCATTTTGTTCCGACAAAGGAATGAGAAATCAGCACGTGAATATCCCTGTCAATCAAGCATATACATGCTCGAATGGGTGGAGACTTACAAACTGTTCAGACTAATCAATTAAACAGAATTTACTCGGTAGATTTACAAGGCGGTGCCACGTCGAATAAAAGAACCCCATTCGGGTGATTTAATTGTGGCTAAATCAGGAATTTCTGCACCTCCAACGGTCAAATCTAGAGTGGTATAAAATTTAAATTTAATGCGTCGGATTGTTAACAATTGTGTTGGATAAATAAGGATGTTCTCACAAAGTAAGACTCGTCATATTTAGTATATTTTCGTCTACAGTCTGGAAGTTTGATTCACCTCGAAATATTATTATGGGACAATTTTCCGCGTGAAACGTTTCTGGAGCAAATTAATGTGGATTTTGCTTATAATTCGTATTTTTCGATCAAATTTGTATGTTGGTTGATGAAAAAAGGCATTAGCGCTATTTCTACTGTTCAAAATAAGCGATACAATTAAACTGTAGTCTGTTTCTGTCGATGTAGGAACTTCAAAATTCAAACAATTAATCACGTTTTAGGGCATGTCGAATTTATACGCACTTCAAATATTTTGTTGTATAAATTCGACACCCTTTCTCAAGTTGAAAATAAAGCAGAGGGATGCTTTTAATCAATTAATTAATGAAAATATACACATTTCCTACATAGTATTGAAGCATTTATCATACAGAAATGATATTCATATTTTTTCAAATGTCTTTGTTTAGATCCACTTTCTTACGATAATCTGTAACGGCCATTTTTGCCCATCAAAAAATTTGACGACCTTTTTCTTCCGCGTTTTTTTCGGGGAAAGGCTTTGTGTTTGGAGGACATGAATTATTTTTAGTTCCACTGGCCTTTCAGGCCAGCGGGCTATTGTCATGGCGGTGTGTCCGTCGTGCGTCCGTCCGTCCGTGCGTCCGTCCGTCCGTGCGTCCGTAAACTTTTTCTTTAAAAATCTTCTTCTCAAAAAGTACTGGATGGATTTCAACCAAACTTCACAGGAATAATCCTTGGGTGACCCTCTCTCAGATTCCTTCAAAGAATATGGATTGAACCAGAATGACCTGAGTTATCTGCCCTTGAATGTCAAAAATAGCTGGTTTTGACATTAATTTTCTTCTAAAATCTACAAATATTGAACAATCAAGACAAAACCTTGACAGAATAATGCTGACTACCAGATCTTGCCTTGATAAAATTTTCAGCTTGATCTGAATTTTACATCATGAGTTATGTGCCCTTGAAATTGACAGAATTGCCATTTTCGGCTGTATTTTGACTTTGTTTTCACTCTAGCAACTACAAATATTGACTAAACAAGACAAAACTTTTATAGAATGATGCTGACTATAAGATCTTGCCTTGGTAAAATTTTCAGCTTGATCTGAATTTTATAGCATGAGTTATGTGCCCTTGAAATTGCCAAAAATTGCCATTTTCGGCTCTATTTTGCTGGTTTTTGCTTTATTTTTACTCTAAAATCTACAAATATTTACCAATCAAGACAAAACTTGGACAGAATATATATAAGCATTATATGCTGCCTGTGTGTAATTTTCAGCTTGATCAGAATCTTACATCATGAGTTATGTGCCCTTGAATTTGACAAAATTGCCATTTTCGACTTTGTTTTCACTCTAACAACCACAAATGTTAACCAATCAAGATGATACTTTGAAAGAATCTTGTTAACAACAAGATCTTGCTTATGTGTAATCTTCAACATGATCACACTGTTACAATCTGAGTTATGCGCCCTGGAAATTGACAAAATTTTAGTTTTCGACACTTTTTCCACTCTTGAAGCCACAAATATTGACTAATATAGACAAAATTTGAACAGAATGATAGTGACCTCTAACATCCCTAAAATATTAGTCAATCATTTACTTTCTTTTTGCATTGACCACATGATTGCTGCTTTTGACTTTGTTTTTGCTGTAAGAACCACAAGTATTCAAAAATCTAGTCAAAACTTTGATTCAATATTAAAAGAAATTCAGGCATGTGGAGCGACTCAAGACCTTCAGGTCTTTCTAGTTATATGTCGGTTATTGCCCCGACATAAGTTGTTTGATATTAGAATGCTATTAATACGCTTTGTGTGTCAAATATTGTAAATATTATAGAAGAGTGTCGAATTTGGACGCCTGTCGAAATTACCCGACTTTACTCTAATTCCTAAACTGTGTTAAATTTCCATTCCAAATACAAACATAAGCATTTTGTATGGTTTAGAATTTTGAATTAATGCATACTTATGGAAATATTTGACAAAAATGTTCAAAATTACCTCCCTTTCATATGAACAAAGAGTAAAATGATATTTGTAAATTATTTTCTTCTTGAAGCATAATCTTGAAATCCGACCTGGTGAATCAACTTATGTGAAGTGTATTTACAAGTGTGTGTAATTTGGTGCATTTTGTATGGCTAGAAAGTGGTGTTTTCATTCTCAGTTCGTAAACCTTAAGTTTGCAGCAAGTTTACAAGATGTCTTTGTATTTGGAAACTTCATGCAAATACGCATTCACAAGCTAAATCATTCACTAGCTTGTGCAATCATAGAAATATCATTGTAGATTTTACACACCCCCCCCCCCCCCCCCACACACACACACACACACAAACACACACATAAATATGTGGGTGGGATATGGTATGACTAATATGACTAATCTTTGAAAAAGATAAAACACCACTCAACACTTATTAAGTTTTATATTACTTAGCCCTATCAATAAACCCAAAAATATTCTGATTCACTATAATATTGGTGGAAGTTCTGATCACTAACAGCATCTTTGGTAAATGTTTGGCATTCTGCAAATTTTTGTTCCCTCCAATTTTGAAACATACAGGAAGTGACTTCAGTTTTATAAACTAGAAGTCTACAAAAGATAGACTGGAAGCTAGTTTAGTATTTGTGGTATTGGAGTAGAAAAAACTGTGGTAAATGAAGAAATTGCTTGTTACAAGCAATTTCTTTATTTTCCACAATGATTTCCAAAGCCTTTATCCTTTGAGGCATCAACAAGCACCATTATGGAACTGGTTATATAGTACAGACAAGATCAACCTGCAGGTTTATGATCTTTATCTCAGTGGGTTGGGCACTGTTAACTACATTTTAACTAGCTCTGCTGATTAAAGGCATTAATTCAACTATTACTGTCCTACAAAACTAGATCTGTAACAGCTTCACAGCAAACAGCTAGAATCGCTGATCTCAAGACCCTAATTACCTCTTCCAAAACAACAATATTCTGGAAATTTTTGTTCCCTCCAAATTTTAAACATACAGGAAGTGACTTCAGTTTTATAGACTAGAAGTCTACAAAAGATAGACTGGAAGTTTAGTATTTTTGGTCTTTGGGTAGAAAACTTTGTGGTAAATGAAGAAATTGCTTGTTACAAGCAATTTCTTTATTTTCCACAATCATTTTCCAAAATACTTTATTCTGTGAGGCATCAAATTCTTAGGGTTAGTATGATGGAATGGGTTATATAGTACAGACAAGATCAACCTTCTGGTTTATGATCTTTATCTCAGTAGGTTGGGCACTGTTAACTACATTTTAACTAGCTCTGCTGATTAACGGCATTAATTCAGCTATAATTAAATGTCCTACAAAACTAGATCTGTAATATAGCTTCATAGCAAAGAGCTAATATCACTGATCTCAAGACCCTATAACCACTTCCAAAACAACAATATACTGGAAATTTTTGTTCCCTCCAATTTTGAAAACAACAATATTCTGGAAATTTTTATTCCCTCCAATTTTGAAAACATTACAATATTCTAGAAAGTTTTGTTCACTCCAATTTTGAAAACAACAATATTCTAGAAAGTTTTGTTCCCTCCAATTTTGAAAACAACAATATTCTAGAAAGTTTTGTTCACTCCAATTTTCAAAACAACAATATACTGGAAATTTTTGTTCCCTCAAATTTTCAAAACAACAATATACTGGAAATTTTTGTTCCCTCTAATTTTGAAACATACAGGAAGTGACTTCAGTTTTATAGACTAGAAGTCTACAAAAGATAGACTGGAAATTTAATATTTTTGGTCTTGGAGTAGAAAACATCGTGGTAAATGAAGAAATTGCTTGTAACAAGCAATTTCTTTATTTTCCATATTGTTTTCCAAAGCCTTATAATGTAAGGCATCAACAAGCATCATTATGGAACCGGTTATAAAGTTCAGACAAGATCAACCTGCAGGTTTACTATCTTTATCTCAGTGGGTTGGGCACTGTTAACTACATTTTTAACTAGCTCTGCTGATTAACGGCATTAATTCAACTATAAATGTCCTACAAAGCTAGATCTGTAATAGCTTGATAGCAAAGAACTAGGAACTGATGATGACTCAAGACCCTATTTAACCCTTTCCCAAACAAGACCAGGTTTTGACGTCCCTAATAGAAAAGGTTTGGGAAAACATTGAAACAAAAGAAGAAACTGCTGATAACCTTACAATCATGTTTATAGTACAGACAAGATCAACCTACTGGTTTATGATCTTTATCTCAGTGGGTTGGGCACTGTTAACTACATTTTAACTAGCTCTGCTGATTAACGGCATTAATTCAACTATAAATGTCCTACAAAACTAGATCTGTAATAGCTTCACAGCTAACAGCTAGGATCACTGGTCTCATGACCCTATTACCTCTTCCAAAACAACAGTATTATGGAAATTTTTGTTCCCTCGAATTTTGTAAAACAATAATATTCTGGAAATTTTTGTTCCCTCCAATTTTGAAATCAACAATATTCTGGAATTTTTGTTCCCTCCAATTTTGAAACATACAGGAAGTGACTTTAGTTTTATAGACTAGAAGTCTTCAAAAGATAGACTGGGAATTTATTTGTATTTTTGGTATTGGAGTAGAAAACGTTGTGGTAAATGAAGAAATTGCTTGTCACAAGCAATTTCTTTATTTTCCACAATGTTTTCCAAAGCCTTTATCCTTTGAGGCATCAAAAAAGCATCGTTATGGAACGGGTTATATAGTTCAGACAAGATCAACCTCCTGGTTTATGATCTTTATCTCAGTGAGTTGGGCACTGTTAACTACATTTTAACTAGCTCTGCTGATTAACTGCATTAATTCAACTATAAATGTCTTACAAAACTAGATCTGTAACAGCTTCATAGCAAGCAGCTAAGATCACTGATCTCAAGACCCTAGTACCTCTTCCAAAACAACAATATTCTGGAAATGTTTGTTCCCTCCAATTTTGAAACATACAGGAAGTGACTTCAGTTTTATAGACTAGAAGTCTGCAAAAGATAGACTGGAAGCTAGTTTAGTATTTTTGGTCTTGGAGTAGAAAACCTTGTGGTAAATGAAGAAATTGCTTGTCACAAGCAATTTCTTTATTTTCCACAATGTTTTCCAAAATACTTTATCCTGTAAGGCATCAAAATCTTAGTGTTATTATGTTGGAATGGGTTATATAGTACAGACAAGATCAACCTGCAGGTTTATGATCTTTATCTCAGTGGGTTGGGCACTGTTTACTCCATTTTAACTAGCTCTGCTGATTAACGGCATTAATTCAACTATAAATGTCTCCTACAAAACTAGATCTGTAATAGCTTCACAGCTAACTAGCAGCTAGGATCGCCAATCTCAAGACCCTGTAACCTCTTCCAAAAAAACAGTATTCTGGAAAATTTTGTTCCCTCCTATTTTTAAAACAATAATATTCTGGAAATTTTTGTTCCCTCCAATTTTTAGAACAACTATACTCTGGAATTTTTTGTTCCCTCCAATTTTGAAACATACAGGAAGTGACCTCAGTTTTATAGACTTGAAGTCTACAAAAGATAGACAGGAAGCTAGTTTAGTATTTTTGGTCTTGGAGTAGAAAACGTTGTGGTAAATGAAGAAATTGCTTGTCACAAGCAATTTCTTTATTTTCCACATTGTTTTCCAAAGCCTTATATTATATGAGGCATCAAAGAACATCATTAGGGAACAGGTTATAAAGTTTAGACAAGATCAACCTGGTGGTTTATGATCTTTATCTCAGTGGGTTGGGCACTGTGAACTACATTTTAACTAGCTCTGCTGATTAAAGGCATCAATTCAGCTATAAATGTCCTACAAAACTAGATCTGTAACAGCTTAATTCACAGCAAACAGATTGGACCGTTCCTTAGATTGTTTCTGTCTTGTATTTTTTGGATTCATACTTAATAATTTTGCAATGAGATTATGATGGATTGACCTGGTAAAGCTACAAAAAAAAAAAAATCATTCCCTACACAAGCTCAGGTTTTGACATCCACATCATGTCCAAATTGTGTCCAAAACAATGATGTTAATTAAGGACTGACCATTTTCAAGGATGTGGTATGGTCATGATGTGGATGCACAATTGTGTTTTTGACCAGGCTTTAACTGGGTATATGCAAGAAGACGTTATACTCAAAAAGTTAAGCAAATAAAGTTCGTAACAGTCAAATAAAAGTAATTTTAGGAGTAAAATGTTTGCCTGTTCATCTATTTAATAATCCCAAACTCATTTTCCACATAATGAGTGTTTATGAGTGCCCATTTATAACTATTCAAGCAAGAAAATAATGAAAAACTGTAAAGATTTAGTATTATAGGATACCAGTAAAATTGTTATGAGAAAAATATCAATTATGGTACAAAAATACATTTTTTCTCTTATAAATGAATTAACATTTTCCATAGATGCAAAAATTCAAATTGTTCCAAATTGAAAGCTGCTAATTAATGACCACAAATTAGATGTAAATGAATAAAGTAAGATTTGATTTTAATATAGCACAGAAATATTGAGGCAAAAGAAGAAAATGCTAGTAACCAGCATTTTCTTCTTTTGCCCCAATGATTTCTTAAGCCTTTTTTTTGACTGCATCAAAAAGTCCCATAGTTTGGGAAAGGGTTAAATTGGAATTTTGACAAAAGTCAATTAGCAAGATGAAAGTGTTAGCAGATGCATCAATAGATCTATAGGCGAATTAAAACAACTTCTATTCCCAATAAATCATGAATTGCACTTATTTTGAACCATTTCCATAGAAACCTTATTGAAATTATTTGCAGAGCAACATGTAGTTAATTTCTGGATTCCTAAAATCTTATGCAAAGATTCGAGCAAATGATTTGCTGCATCTTATGGGTGGTTAAAATTCATAATTGCTTGTGATTTTATAAAATTGAATGAAGAAATTAATCGATATTTATTGAAGATTGATTGAAATTCTATCAGACCAGTGTTTCTTAGAGTTTACACGAGAGAACGGAGCGTGAAGGTCATGGTCATTCTTTAGAGGAATAATGACTGTGTTTCCCATTCTTGGGTGGGTATAGAAAATTGAATTTATTCAATTAGAGGTGGGCGTGTAAACTCTAAGAAACACTGGTCTGATAGAATTTCAATCAATCTTCAATAAATATCGATTAATTTCTTCATTCTATCAGACCTAAGTGTTTCTTAGGTTTCCACGAGACTTTAGAGCTAAACACAGTCATTATTACAATTAACACAGAACAAGTGTGTAATATTTATCTGTATATATATGTAAAAAGAAATTTAACATACCCACATCGTCAAGGTACCTGCATACTGAAACTACACACCTAGTCTGTGTTTGGGGGTCTTACTATAGCACTGCTGTGCGGCCCCTCTCCAATAACTCGACTGTAGTATTGTCGAAAAGTCTTTTCTGTGCTCCATCCTGCTGCTTTAAGGATGGCCCCAATCTGTAATCCTGTGTTTTTGGCTTTCGATGTTGACGCAGCTCTACAACTATGCGGTCTGAAATAACTAGTATCTATTCCAGACTGTGTCATAATGTTTTTAATCCAACGACTGATAGTGCTTTTCGTTACCCCTTTATGAGGAGGAACAGTTGATATAAACAGTTTGTCATCACCTGGGTCTCGTAATCCTGCAGTCCTTTCGAGATATGTCTGCATAGTTGCTACTACACACAGTTTTTCATGAGCTGTGTACTTTTCTAACATTAAAGGCTCAAGGTGTCTCTTTGGGTTTGTATGTTTTAATGGACTAGTGAAATATAATGTAATATTGTCGTCATTAACCTGTACATCATCTTTCTTTAATAGATGAATTGTTTGTCCACGCTGTCCACTTAATAACATCAATAAAATAACAAGTTTTTCAGATAAGTGAAGAATAGATAAATCTCTATTAGGAGGTAATGTCCTCAAATACTTAAAAACAATATTTACATCCCAAATATGTCCATATTGAGGAAGCTTGGGTCTCTTAGTGAATATTCCGCGCATAAATCGCTTTACAAGGGGATCCTCACCAATGTTACGATTGTTAAGAAGTCCACATACCGATGAAATTGCTGATTTTGCTGTATTAATACAGCTATAGCTCTTTCCCTCTTGAAAAAGAAGTGAAAGAAATTTCAAAATTGTTCCGGAAGATGGATTAAATGGATCACTTTTTTCTTCAGTTGAAAATGACACCCATCGTTTGAGATACGACCCATACTGTTGACATGTTGATTTTCTCCATGAGTGCATGAGGATGTCGACAGTGAGTTCAGATAGTCCTTGACCGACAAGTTGTTGCCGGACAAGATGAAAGCCCCCAGACGAAGGTTCCGAATTGGATGTTTTTGATCGGTTTGCGTTGGAAGTTGTAAGCAATTCTTTGGAAGAATGTAGGATTGCTCCACTATTTGTTGAAGAAGAGTCGGAAACCAAATTTGTGTAGGCCAAATGGGAGCTATTAATAGAATTCTGTTGACTTCTTCTTTGACAATCTTCTGTAAAACCCTGCCAATGACACAGAAAGGAGGGAAAACATAGAGTTGTTTATTGCAGTTCCAGTTAAATGAAAAAGCATCAATAGCAAAAGCATCCTTATCTTGCTTGAAAGAAACATAGTCATTTAGTTGCTTGTTTAATTTAGATGCAAACAGATCAAGATCGAATTTCCCGAAGAGAAATTCTATACGTTTAAAAATCGGTGCTTTCAACATCCATTCGGCATCATCATTTATTTTCCGAGACAACCTATCAGCATCAAAATTGTCAGATCCTGGTACATGAACTGCACTTATCCAAAGATTTTTAGAAATAGCCCATGTCCCTATTTGTTTACTAAGTGAATGCAATTTGTCAATTTTACCCCCGAAATTATTGATGTATGAAATTGCTACTGTATTATCTAGAAATATCCTGATGTGACAGTCTGAAATTTCACTGTTTAGTTTTTGAAGAACAAGCAATGCACCCTTTAATTCTAAATAGTTTATGTGTTCCTCTCGCTCTGCTTCAGTCCATGTCCCTTCCACAGTACGCCCTGTGGAATTATTTATTCCCCCATATCCGCTTTTACTTGAGTCAGTACGAATGTGAACCTGAGGTTCAGGTGTATTTATCAATTTGTAACTTTGTTTAACGTTTTTAATCCACCAGTTCAAATTATTCTTAATGAATTCTGTAACATCCATATTTTTATCGAAATTTCCACAAGACCTTTTTAAGTTTATGTCTTTAATGTGTTCTAGATCTCTGTAAAACAATGGGGCGTATTGAATTCCTGGTTCACTAGCAACCATTTTCCCAATTAAGGTGGCAAAGTCTCTAATTGTTATTGTGTTTTTCCCCACTATAGTAACACGTAATTGAACCAAATTTTCCGCCCTCTCTGGAGTGAGGCGTACTGTCATTGTTATCGAATTTAAAACAAAACCCAGAAAAGTAATTTCCTGTGTGGGTAAGAATACCGATTTTTCCGGATGAATAGTGAATCCTAGTCTATCTACTAGCTCAATAGTGCCCCTAATGTTCTCTAGGCAATCATGAAAAGTAGACCCCTTTAAAAGACTGTCATCAATGTATGGGGTATTAAAATGTCCTAATTTCCTGAGATATGAGTAAACCGGCTTTAATAACTTTGTAAAAACCCGAGGACTGCTAGCTAAACCTTGTGGTAGCGAACAGAATTGTAGCCTAGAATTCCGCCATAAGAATCTTAAGTACTTCCTATCAGCTTTCGCTACAGGAACACTGTAATATGCATCTTTTAAATCGATAGACGCAAAGAAATCCCCTGGTTGAATGTGTGCTAAGGCAGTTTTCAATGTTTCCATTTTAAAATGAATTTTTTCCATCCAATCATTGAATTTTTTCAAATTTAAAATCACTCTAACAGAACCATCCTTTTTTGGTCGAATGAAAATATTAGAATAAAATTCATTTTTATCACTTGAAGTAACTTCTTCTATCACTCCCTTTTGTAAAAACATACAGATTTCTCTGTCTATTTTCATTGATTCAGCATTACCGAATTCAATGCATTTAGGGATAAATGACTGCCATGGCTTGTTCTCAAGTTCTAGTTTGTAGCCTTTCAAAGTTTCAAGTATCCATTGATCTTTGGTCAATTGTTCCCATTCTGATAAAAAATATTTTAATTTTCCACCTTGAAATGTATTTGGTGTATTAAAAACTGACAAACCAGTACTTACATCTAATATTGTTTTTTCCCTTTGGAATAGCTGGGATGGGGTTTCCCCCTGGAGCTCTGACTCCGGCCTTTCTCAGGTAGTCTCGATTTCTGCTGTTTTTCTGTGTTCCGGCCTGACCAGTTTGTTGACCTGCCCTTTTGGGCAGGTTTTTGGTATAAAAAATGATCCGAATGATTTGTGAATTTTTGAGATCTTTTTTCCTCCTTTTCTATCTCCTCCACTCTGGAATCAATGTCATCCCCAAAGAGATTAGCAGTAACTGGCGCCTCAATATCACATACCTTCCGATATTTGGAAGGTACAGCAGGCTTTATCAGAGATTTCCTCTTTTTATTACAATTGTAGATGCCATTTGCCAATATCTTGAAGAGATCTTTGAATAACTGAGGGTACTTTGATTCATCTCCTTTGTTTTTCAGTATTTCCAAAGCTTGTAGGGTTGGCACCATTGCATGCTTCAAAACCCGTTGAACGGACTGCAAAGCCAAATCACTCTCTCTTCTATCCTTCAAAGCATTCCAAAGTTCGCGGTTGACAACCGGAACTTCCAATCTGGGACAGTTTTCGGGCACCAAATATTTCTCTTCGAGCTCCCGATATTGCTCGTCAGGCATACTGCGATCTATTGCCCTGTTTAATAATCGAGCCAAATTTTCGTCGATGGCCGGTCCCGACTGTTTTGTTTCAGCGTATAACCCATCCAAATCATTTAAGGCCGAGAGAGCAGACGATGCCGAATCGTCTTGTTCCGACTCGACGGGATCTACGATTGCACTCACCCCGTCCGCTTCGGATGACGTGTCAAAACATCCCGTATTTCCCAACGAAGTTGTTGCTTTGTCCGTTTTAGCGATTTGTTGTTGCATTTTCGCAACATTTAGAACTAAATTAGACATCAATTCCGTTTGTTGTTTTTCGAACGACTGCTTTTCCGCCTCCATTTTGGAGAGTTTCTCCCACAATTCACCGAGAGCACTTCCGGGGATTTCTCCCTGCGCAGAACGGACCGCATTTCGCGAGTCCCGCGCATCTTCGTCCCCAACCGCGCCTTGTGGATTTCCCACAATAATGGCGGGTCCAAAACTCGAGGCTTGAGGATTTCCCCCAAGATTAGCACCCTCGAAGTCCACTCGTTGCCTTTTCTCCGGATTTCCCGGCGTTTCGCTGGCTTTCCCAGCTTTGACACGAGCTAGTTCCTGAGTCCTTTTCAGCACTCGATCTGACAGCGAATTTTCGTTCTGCTGATAAGCCATTTCGGCGTTTCCTTTGTTTCAATGTCCGAGAACAAAGAACTGAACAAGAAATAACAATTTTCACTGTTATTAAAGTTAGATTCTATCCGAATTTAGTTCCGTTTTGTTAGGCGTGCTTTCGCACATAAACTAACATAAAAATTTTCTGTGAATATGAG
The DNA here is from genome assembly GCA_963680895.1 of Fragum sueziense. Lineage (NCBI taxonomy): Eukaryota > Metazoa > Mollusca > Bivalvia > Cardiida > Cardiidae > Fragum > Fragum sueziense. The sequence goes on along the minus strand of OY804594.1, from coordinate 30,093,365 downwards.
AATAGCGTTGATAAATTAATATAATTTCCGAATTGATAATATTCCAAGTCTTAACCAATTCCAATCACGTGACCGTAATGACCATGACCTTCACGCTCCGTTCTCTCGTGGAAACCTAAGAAACACTTAGGTCTGATAGAATTTGTATTAAGGCCTACTAAAGTTTTGAGACCAAATTTAACATGATCCAGATCAGCCTACTTTACCCAGTCTGATTGGGATCCACACTTACAGTGGCTACAGGTCATGAAGAAGCTATCGTTAGCTGGTTGGATCTTGAACATTCTCCTTCATTGGAACAATTATGTATATTGATGGTTAAGTTTGAAAATGCCGAAACTAATACAGCTTGAATGTGAGATCTAGTTGTGGCATATATTCGAAACTTCCAAAGTGAGGCTGATTCTTTACTACATCATATACAAATCGTTATTAAATTTTCTCAACATTAATTTTGCTGTCTGCAGCTGCCAGTCTAAATTCTTGTCATTCAATAAAGGGTTGAAATGTCATTCTTTCGACCTGTGTGGTCAGGGATCAAATAAACATTCATTGGATCATTATAGAATTGATGGTCATTATCGCTGCACCAATTACTGCCCTTGTCAATCACAAGTGCAATACAGTGAGTGAGGGGCGCTGTCACATTCCTTGCCCAAGAACAAAATAATGACTTTCTATTACTATCATTAGAAGATACCCAACCCCAACCCGAACCATTCTCGGGAAACCTTGGGGTCTTGGCCTTTAATAATTGCTTCATCAACCCCTTGGACAATAAGATATAAATTTATTTGGCTTTGTTTAGAAAACTATTAAGATGAAGGAAGAAGTGTTTGTAAACAGTATTTTCTTCTTCTCTAAATGTGAAGTAATTGTCTTTTAACCCTTTCATTTGCAAGCGCGGTCAGGAACGCTTATACTGTTTAGGGGGGGCATGGCCTTTTAAAAGCAATTTTTACACTGTTAAAGTTATTATGACACCGGATACATGCTGAAATATTGCGCAATAATGTTTTGTTCTCGTAAAATGTGAAGAAAAGCGATGTTTTTGGGGTTTTATGAGCTGTAACGATGGCCAGGAGGGTTCAATATTCAGCAGAAGAGGTCCTGCGAATCATCATGTCAGTGCCTGAAGATGATGATAGCGATTACACTGATATTTTGGGAGTAAAAAGGTGATTTGAATCCAGTCCCAAATCGTAGGGGTGGGGGTGGTCGGGGGCCATGGCAGGGGGCCTGACAGGGGTCATGAGGCTAGAGGTCGAGATTTTGATGAGATGCAAATTTTCTATCAGTTACTCATCATATTGTTAAAGGAAATTGAATAACCTTTCCAATGATATATAGGTTTATGGGTTTTCTGCAAGTAAAATCTATCTATTATGCATTTGTATACATGAAGTGCTTGGAAATAGGGAAAAAGTCATTTCTAGGAAATAATTCTGCAAACGAAAGGGTTAAGGTATAAGGTCCTTTCACTTATGTTTTAGTCTATACCCACAGAACACACTTCTGGAGGCAAAGACGATGGGTTGATGGGAAATCAACATTGTATTCACGAAAATTATTACTAAAAATAGTCACAAATCGACATTATCAACACGAGGCTCCCTAAATATGTGGAGAAAACAGAAAGGACGCACATGCATTCAATATAATGCAATAAAGAGCAAGTGCATTCAACATTAAAACGCTTTGTTACCAAAACACTTTGGGATTGAGAGTATGTTACTAAAAATAACAAATACTAAATGTTTCAGCGGCGTTTTAAGACTCCAAGGACGACTTTCGGAGGCTGTTGTGTGTGTGTGTGTGTGTGTGTGTGTGTGTGTGTGTGGGGGGGGTCTTAGATGAAATAGCCTTATTCAATCCATCATTTGATACCAAACTCGAGATATTTATGCAACTTCGGGCATCATCCTTGGCAAAGGAAATTGATGATGGTACACCCTTGTCAATTTCCAGCTGTCATTTCGTGGCAACAGATATTGACTAGGGATGCCATCATCAATTTCCATTGCCATGGATGATGCCCTATTTAAGTTGAGCAAAGTGTTTGATATTTAAAATGATGAATGGAATACCTTAATACAGACATCAAAACTGCTCATTATTTGGGAGAGGGTTAATGAGCTTTTCAAGTAACTCTACAATAATGTGAGTGGGTTCAAATACAACTAACAGCTTAGAGGCTATTATTTCATAATTAGAAGCATACTTTTAACCTTTTCTGAGACAATTAACCAAGTTATTTAGATCTGTCCTTAGTTAATTTGAAAGCTGCTGCAGACGACAAAATGAATGATGATAAAGTTAGTGTTCATGTTCAATAGAGCACAGAAAATATCGAGGCAAAAGGAGAAATTGCTGATCATCAGCAATTTCTTCTTTTGCTGCAATGTTTTCCCAAACTATTACTAATAGGCACATCAAAACCATGTCTTGTTTAGGAAAGGGTTAAAGGATAATTGATGAAGATATTTAAGAACTCTATAGACTCTTCATAAAGTATCAAAAATTCCTCTGTAATCCATTTACCATTTCCCTCATAACAAAATTTTTGTATTGGTCCAATTTCGAAGCAATTGCACTGTGCTAAAAATGTAATTATTTCATAGGTCATGATAAATGACCTGGCAGAGCAGCTCTAGCTCATAGCTAGAGATGCTCTGCCAAGTCATTTATCATGACCTATACTTTAATTGCAAGGATGTGTGTATTAGCATAGGAATCATGGACAGAAAGGGAGAAATTTATGCTACATATCAGTGCTTCTGAAATATTTTGAAAATCTACTTGTCCACAGACAAGTCTTGATCAAAAATTGAATTGTCCATATCAAAAATCAACTTGTCCGTACAAAACCCATATACCTTTCCATAGCTTCATTTGTTTATTGCATATCTATTATGACTGTCTTACTATTGTCTACAACAAAATTCGTACAAGTATTTAACTATCAGTAATTACATTGTAAGAAAAAAAATGTGAGAAAAAGAATTTTTTTTTTATCAAACCAGATTTTTCACTTGTCCACAGACAACCTAGCTTTCAAAATCTGCTTGTCCGTACAGGTAAACGCCACTAAACGGACAAGTCGGACAACTCGGGCAACTTATTTCAGAAGCACTGCATATATCACTCAGGTAACCAGCATCTTCCTTTAATATTCTCTCAATCTTTTTAAAGCTATTTTGTTTGTCTTGAAAAAAAAAATGTAATTTGGTTTAGAAAAGGTAAAAGAATATCATTGATAATAAAATGTTCGGGATAAAGAAAAATAATGAAAAAAATCAACATTTAATTTCTCCTTTGCATCAATGTTTTTCACAGCATTCTTCCGAAATGGCTAGTTACAGGGTTTGGGCAGATAAGCAGACCATGTAATACAAAGTGCCAATAAAAAATAATTTGATTAAAGAGTCTGGTATAATCTGAAAAGTAAAACCCTTCTTGTTTATAATTGATACAGGCTTCATAAGGTCCCAGGGTTCGATCCCTGAGGCCGCAGCAAACTTTCTGGCAAATTTGTCTCCGACCAATCTATAAAATAAGTAACTAATGTGGGGGAGCAGCTAAAGGCTCGAGAAGAATGTTGTAGTAGTACTGGTATGAGAAACGACATGAATCCATGGTTAGGTGCTCAAGCTGCCATAATATGATCATATAGCAGTTGAAAGAGGCACTAAACCCAAATCAATCATTTATAGACACATTGTCATGGCAAAAAAAAAAAATCCATATCTTGTATCATATGTTTATGAATCATTTAAATGAAAGAGGAGGCTTGGATTGGACATGTTGCTGTACTACTGGTGGGAGACATGCCTGGAGACTGTAGTCCATGACTAGGTGCTTAAGCTGCCATATATGCCGGTAATGCTGTTGAAAGTGGAGTTAATTTTACCCTATTCAATAGACAAAGCAAGACAATTGGGCTTGGATTTTTTTAAGGGTTAAATTTTCAGATTTTCACTCTCCCATAGATGCCAGAGGTCTGCACGGTGGTCTGTTTCAGGACAAGCTCAATTTCACCTTGTGCACAACGTTTTATGAGCTACATTTCTGTTAAATCCTTTCGAGAAATATTTGAACTTTTCCAGTTTGAAAGCTGCTGCAGATCACAAATTAATTGATCTCAAAAGCAGAAAATTTATGTTAAATATTAGATAACAAATATTAAGGCGAAACGAGATATTGTTAATGATCAGCAATTTCTTCTTTTGCCTCAATGTTTTCCAAAACATCCTTTTACCAAACATGACCTGTGTGATGTTGTGATGTGTGATGTGTGATGACCAATTCATTAGGTTATTTTTAAAACATGTACATATTTCATCAATGTACATTTTCAACTAGCAAGGGTTCAGATTCACATCAAACTGATAAAAATGATTTTTAAGAAAGATTGTATGGACTGTCCCCATGTTGTTCTGATGTGTCAAACACCCTGTATGTAGCATGGGTCCGTTTAACCCTTTACCAAACGGCAAAATTTTAGGGCGGTCCAATTTGAAAGCTGCTGCAGACGACAAAGTAAGTGTAAATACGGGTAACCGTTGTGAATAATATACATTGAGACAAAAGGAGAAACTGCTGGTTATCAGCAGTTTCTTCTTTTGTTTCAATGTTTTCTCAAGCCTGTTCTTTCAGGGAAGTCAAAACCAGGTCTTTTTTGGGAAAGGGTTAAGGTGCCAGATGCCCCCACTGTGTGCTTAGTCTAGCGATGGTCACTCATTTTACATTGGTAAATAACTCACAGCGAATTTTTAAAGAGATTTTTAAAAAGATAATCGAAACTTGTTTGACATGCTAGATTTAACTTAAACATACTTAAAAAACTTGCAGAGGTTTTGCTGGACCTCATGCTTGCCAGCTTAAAGGATTTTATTAATTGCATACATTGTGAAAATATTATGATGGCTGTCCAAACTCGAAACCCTTGATATTGAAATGAACAATATGCCAATTCAGAGGGATTTCAAATGAACCTCCTCTGTTGGCCTGATTATTTTATTTTCATGCAGAAATTCACTCAAAATAGTGTAATAATAGTAACAGGAACCCCCCTTTTTAGCTCACCTGAGCACGAAGTGCTCGAGGTGAGTTATTGTGGTCACTTTTTGTCCGGCGTCCGTCCGTCCGTCCGTCCGTCAACATTTGGGGTGTTTACACTCTAGCATCCACAAAAGTTACTCAATCTTGATCAAACTTGGCCAAAACAAGTACGATCATAAGTTCTCGGACAAGTTCGATTATGGGCCTGATCGGACCAGAAAGTGCGGAGTTATCTGCCCTTGAATGTCAAAAAATGCTGTTTTTAAGTTTGTTTACACTCTAGCATCTACAATTATTGATCAATCAAGACAAAACTCGGACATAATGTTGGAGACCATAAGATCTTGGATGAGGTCAATTTTCAGTCTGATCTGACCAGAAAGATGAGAGTTATGTGCCCTTGAATTGGGCAAAATGGCCACTTTTTTGCTGAATTCAAAAGAGTTAATCTAAGGGAAGGAACTCTGACAATACTTTACTTCAGTATAAGTAGAGTTATCTAGTTTGATAGAGGATATAAATAGATTTACACTCTTATTAACCCATTATCAAACAACAAAATTTTAGCCTAGTCCAAAATCATAGGTGTTGCAGACGACAAGTTCCATTGAACAAAATTTAACATTTTTTGGTCTTTCTTGGTATAGAAAACATTGTGGGTAATGAAGAAATTGTTTGTCACAATGTTTTCCAAAGCCTTTATTTTGTGGGGCATCCAAAAGCGCCAATGTGTGGGAAAGGGTCAATCAAGACAAAACTTGGACACAATGTTGGGGACTTTAAGATCTCAGATGAGTTTGATTTTCAGTTTGATCTGATCTGAAAGTCAAGAGTTACGTGCCCTTGAATTTGACAAAATAGCCATTTTCGGCTGTTTTCAACCTTTTTTACGCTCTAGAATCTACAATTATTATTCAATCAAGACAAAACTTGGACACAATGTTTTGGACCATAAGATCTGGGATTACTTCAATTTTCAGTCTGATCTAATCAGAAAGTCAGGAGTTATGTGCCCTTGAATTTGACAAAATTGCTGTTTTTTACTGTTTTCGACTTTGTTTACACACTAGAATCTACAATTATTGACCAATCAAGACAAATCTTGGACACAATGTTTAAGACTATAAGATCTCAGGTAACTTCGATTTTCAGTTTGATCTGATTAGAAAGTCAAGAGTAATGTGCCCTTGAATTTGATATAATTGCTGTTTTTGGCTGTTTTCGACCTTGTTTATACTCTAGAATCTACAATTATTTATCAAGCAAGACAAAACTTGAACACAATGTTGGGGACTATAAGATCTTGGATGAGTTTGATTTTCAGTCTGATCTGACGAGAATGTTGAGAGTAATGTGCCCTTAAATTTGACAAAATTGCCATTTTTTGGCTGGTTTTGACCTTGTTTACATTCTAGAATCTGCAATTATTGATCAATCTATACAAAACTTGGACACAAAGTTGGGAACCATAAGATCTCATATGAGATTGATTTTCAGTCTGATCTGATCAGAAAGTCGAGCGTTTTGTGCCCTTGAAATTGACAAAATTGTTGTTTTCGGCTGTTTTCGACCTTGTTTATACTCTAGAATCTACAATTATTTATCAATCAAGACAAAACTTGGTTACATTCAGGGCTACAGATAAGTGGAGGTGAAGACATACTAACATTGTTTTTTCGAATTCAAATCCTATGTTGTGGGTACTCATTTGAATCGTCTCGATGAGACGATACAAATGAGTACCTACAACATAGGGTTGGATGATCACTGACAGCATTATTGCAGTTTGAAAAGTCACCACCCCCTCTTATCTGGAGCCCTGTACAATGTTTGGCACCATAATTTAGATCTTGGATGAGTTAGATTTTCACAACCTTATTGACCATAAGTTCTTTTTCAGTCTTACAGTAATAAATATTAATTGAATTGAACAAAAGTGTTGCTCATATCATTTAGGTTCAGGTGAGCGATATAGGACCATCATGGTCCTCTTGTTGTATGTTCGAACCCCCTTGACAGAAATCCTGGATCCGCCACAGCCATGGTATATTAAAATTCTATTTCTTGTTGAAAAAAGACAATTTGAAGAGTAAAAAAAATGAAATATTAAGAGAAACTGACCTCAGAAAAGTATCATCTTTTTTATACACAAGTTATATAGAACCGTCAACGAACCTGATGTAGGTCATTAATTACGCTATCAACAGGTGTGAAAATAACAATCTTACACCAGAAATTAATTTTGATGGGAGATAATTTACTCATATAACAGTCATTGTTAATTTTTTTCAACCCAGATTTACTTTTTCCTCTATGTTTCATTAGTTAGAGGCCATGTCCCCTTTCAAAATATTGAAGAAGAAAATAAGGGTGCCACACCAGTCATTTAAGATTTATTGCAGTTGAATTAGAGATGATCTTTGTTTGGCTTGTGGAGATAATGATTGGCTCAAATTTGATCTCAACACTGAAAAATGGCCCCTTGCTCAAAACCTGGTGTGGACAGTCTGTAATTGAATAGTTGACAGTAACTACCTGTAATTGATGGGGCCATTGGCCCTTTAACCCTGTCCAAAACAATGACTATTTGGACATGTCCAATTGGAAAGCTGCTTTCACAACAAAATAGATTTTGATAAAGAAAGGATTTATATTGTGTGCAATATAGTAAAGAAAATATTGAGGCTAAAGGAGAAATTGCTGATTGTAAGCATTTTCTTCATTTGTGTCAATGTTTTCTCAAGCATTTCTCATATGGGTCTTCAAAACCAGATATTGTTTGGAAGTGTTTTTAACCCTTTCCGAAACAGTGAAATTTTGGAATGTTCAAAATGGGAAGCTAAAGTCAATGAAACGCCTCTTGGCAAGCTTATTGTGCAAGCAAATTCTGTTGGCTTGCATGATAAGCTTGCATTCAGAACAGTCATGCAAGTTTGCGCTAGTGTTTCAATTGCAAGCATTAGTATCTTGCAAGCTAATACCACATGCTTAAAACTTAAAGCTTGTAACTTTGGTTTGCATTAAAGTGCATCCCATTCTTGACCAAACAAAAATAAACTGGACAAATTAAAAGTTCTAATCGTGTTGGCCGTTGGGGCTATTTACTATTGAATAAAGGCTAATTCCCATGTCGACAATTTAGCCTAGCTTTTGAGGAATTTGGTTTTAGCTTATCTGGTTTTGTTTGCAGATTTTGGCAAGAGTTGTGAAAGGGTCATTATTTGGGTAAGGAAAAGTTTGCAGAGATTGGACAAACTGTCTGGCATTTGGGTTTATTTGAATTATATCATGAAAATATTGAATAATCATATCCAGGCCATGTTTATCAATGTGGACAAAGCTAATTTTGGAAATTGTTAAACAGGGAAAGGGGAATAACTTTCTTATCATCTTAATAATCTTTTCCAAACAAGACTGGGTTTAGACATCCATCTTAAAAAAGTGCTTTACAAAACATTGAGGCAAAATAAAATGCTTGTAATGTCTACATATGAATTCGGCATAATAAAGAAATAATTCTATTTCGAATTTCTATCCTTTCAGATTTACCAAGTAGCCTATGTTGTTGTTAAAGCTGCCAATGCTCCACGGCCCGGCAACTGGATCCTCGAGAAGTCTGTTGACGGTGTCAAGTACGAGCCCTGGCAGTACTTTGCGATCAACGATGACGATTGCGAAAGATTGTACGGGGTTACAGCAGTCAGAGGGAAGCCGAACTATGACTATTTACGAGATGATGAAGTGCGGTGTACGTCATATTTCTCCAAACTGAATCCACTGGAGAACGGAGAGGTATATAATTTTACTTGTCTCTTTCTGTTTCCTATTGCTGCTTTTCAACAAAAAACCTTGTAACTGCAGCTTAAAACAAGCTGCAGTTACAAGGTTTTTGTCGAAAAGCAAAGATATGGAAACAAACCTACAGATACGAGAGGGTAAAGACATTCCAACTTTGTTATTTCAAATCTAAACTCTATGTTGTGGGTACTCATTGGAATCGAGGCGATTCCAGATAGTACCGATAACATAGGGTTTGGTGAAAAATAAATGGAAAATTGCTTTTAGAAAAGTCATTACCCCCTCCTATTATCTGTGGCTTTGATTAATACTTTCTCAGTAACAATAATTTAGACTGGATGCGATCATCTAAGTGAGTGAGCAGCTTGAGGCTTGGATTGGACATTGTGGTAATGCTGGTGAGAGAAATGCCAGAAATCCATGGTTAGGTGTTCCAGCTGCCAAATGGATATGACCAAATGCAATTTAAATTGATGATAAACCCCCATATAATCAATGAATCAATAAAAAGTAGCTGCAGAAGATGAAATTAATGCTGATTAAGAGAGGTTTGACACTCAATTCATTGCACAGAAAATTTTTAGGCTAAAGAAGAAAATGCTGCACCTGTGAAAAGAGGGGGGGGGGCATAATCAAATAATTTGATGAGCATCATATTATTGTGATGGGAAAGGGGGGGGGGCATTCTTGTTGCATTATTGTTTTCAGCAACCACTTTCAAAAAACAATTTGGAAATGGTCAATTAGGTTTTGTAATTAAAGCCAAGTTACTTTTATTCAAGCCTTTTGTTAATGCCCCTTATAAAGATCTTTAAAGATTTTACTGCTTTTCAAACAGTTTTTATGTGTCAAATATCTTATAGGTATTCACTTAAGAATTATGTAAATAAGATTAAATCTTTATCAACATGTCTATGTGGTATTTGGGTCAATGTCTTTCTGTTAAATGACATTTTTTCACAATGAAATTTTAAATTAGAGCATATTTTAAACAGTCGGCTTTAGGTCCAGAGGGGTTTCTGGGTCTTGTGAATGGCATTTACACCCTGCTTGGGATCCAGGCATTCTGTGAGGGACTGGTTCAAACATACAAATAGGGGGTTTGTTTCCCTAAATATTATATACAATTTCGACTGAATTTCTGCATGAAAATGAAATAATCAGGATACAGAGCGGGTTCGTTTGAACCCCCCAAAACCCCCTTTGAATTTGCCGCTGACACTTACTTGAAAGCATAGATCAGGCTCACGTTCTGCTCGATGAATCAGGAAATAATTCAGTATGTATCATTTCGCTGCTTTTCAACAAAAACCTCGTAACTGCAGCTTGGTTTAAGCTGCAGTTACAAGGTTTTTGAAGAAAAGCGATGATATTCAGTATTTCATTGGTGGGGAGTCAAAATCTCGTAACTACAGCTTGAAAAAGCTGCAGTTACAAGGTTTTGACTCCCCACCGACGATTTATCATTTGTAAGGGGGAGTCCATCTAGAAATAATTAACTGATTGTTATAGCAATATTTGTAGTATTAGTGTTAAGCTATTTGTACCTTTTGGCACTGAAGTGTTATTGTTCAATGATCTTTGAACCACACTCGGAATAGTCCATCAAAAGAGGAAAGAAATCCTGTCTAAAATCCCATTAACCCTCTCCCAAACGGTAAAATTTTAGCGTAACCACTTAAAAAACTGCCACAAATGACAAAATGGAAGTTATTAAAGATAGAATTTGTGTAATATAGAGCACAGAAAATATCGAGGCAAAAGGAGAAACTGCTGGTTATCAGCAGTTTCTTCTTTTGTCTCAATGTTTTCCCAAGTCTTTTCTCTTAGGGACGTCCAAACCAGGTCTTGTTTGGGAGAGGGCTAACCCTTTCCCTAATGGTAAAGTTACAGAATGGTTGAACATTTCTTAAGAGCTGCAGATGACTTTCGGCAACATCTTGCAAAATATTATGTCAATGTAAATGCAAAACCTTGTAACTCCAGCTTTAACTAAGCTGGAGTTACACGATTTTGCATTAACACCAACAATTATTTTTTTGGCAAGGTTAAATTTCTGAGCACTACTTGACTATAATTTTTGTACAGATATGTTTTTATCTTGCACAAAAATGTTTAATTCTTTTATTTCAGATTTTTATATCATTGACGAATGGCCGACCAGGAATATTTGTTCCAAGCAAAACTTTGCTGGTAAGTACTTTATTGTATTTTGCTCCTATACAACAAACTTCAAAACTGGCTAGTCACACTCAAAAGTTTCTTGAGGCTTTGTCTATATACTTGAATCAGCTTGTTTGTTTCCATCCAATTTAGACAATCCTTCAGACTGAGAAAAATACAAACATTATTCATATGTAGATCTGTAATATACGGTACATAGTTTTGAACCAATCTAATAACAGAAATAGTTTCCCTTGCAAACAACAATAAAAAACCCACCTGTGTTTGTTTGGCAAAGAGAAAAAGTGGTTAGGGGATAGTTTTCACTTTCGAAAGACAATCAAGGCGTCATGCAGTGTCTGTAATACAAGATATGGTATAAAACGCAAATAAAATGGTCATAACCATGAATATAATGCGGTCATAGGCTCCCATAGTAAGACCCAGCAACAGATAAGAGGGGGTAAAGGCATTCTAAAAATGTAATTATCTTTCAAAACCCTATGTTGTGGGTACTCATTTGATTCGTCTCTTAGAGATGATTCAAAAGAGTACCCACAACATAGGGTTTAATGAACAATGAAGCATAATTTTGCTTTTAAAGAAGCATTTACCCCCTGTTACCTACACCCTTCATAAGACCTACACCAATGAAATGCTCATCCCTTGGATTGACGAAAAACTTTGATGTCATATGATCAAAAATACTGAGAGGTTGATGGTCAGAAAACCATTGTAAATGAATAATGATTTCTTCATACATTTACAGCACTTTTGTATTCAAGCCTTACCAAAAGCACCTCTTCAACCTATTTTGATTTAATGATTTATCATCCTAAATCTTGCTACTATTATTTCTTTGAAATGGCCCATACATAAACATGTATTCAATTTCACATACAGAAATTTTGTAGTTTAAAGGTTTTCAATTCAAAGATTCAGGCTTATTGCAAAACTATATTATCAAATAATTGCCTTAACCATTATGCACTAACGATAGCTTTGCGCTGACCCATCAATAATGTACATTTTGTGGTTGATTTGGAGATGATTTCAATAGCCGTGTGCGATTTAGGCCGGTAGAGCTCTTCCAGAAGAGTCTGGTTCCCGCCTCTGATACACTACGTAGTAGAAAAAATACTACGTAGTATATCAGAGGCGGGAACCAGACTAGCTCTTCTTCTTCCAGAAGACCACTTCTGGCCTAAATCGCATGCGGCTAATAAGCATTAATGTTTCGTAATCTCTTCCTGCTAAGCTGTATTATCATTTCCGTCAGTTGTTCTTTTTCTTGAAAAAAAAAAATCTTTCAAATTTATAACAGGAAACAATTTAATATCACTTAAAGTACCATTTAAAACAATCATCAATACACACATGTTCAGGAAGAAAAACTATCATTCATTAACTTTCTGCTGCCACAAATATTAACAACCAGAAAAATGCACTATAAAACCTTTTTTTAAGGCCCATTAATAATTTTGTAAATTGAAATTTTAAGGCCAAATCATTGGAACAGAGGCTATTAATTGTTTTACTTTTCTCTTTAAGTTTAAATTTTAATCAGTGTGTAAAGCATTTACACCATTTTTCTCTATGTTTTCTGAAACAAAGATGCTGATAAAACTAGGGGATTTCTGGGACAAAATGCCACTGAAATTGTTTCTGTTACTTGACCAAAGATGAAGTAACCCCAGAAATATCAAAACAATGTGTTTCATGTTCTAATTACATTGATTAGCCTCTCAAATTAATCAACCTGAAGTGTGGCCACTATTATAAAGCCAGTATACATCCTTCAAGCACCACATGTCTTATCCATCCACCAGGGATGCTCCAGTGTGGCACCAACAAGCCAACATTCTTGCTATGAATCAAGAGGGATCATTCATACTTTCATTTCATAAGCATAGAGATTGTCAGAAAACTTGCTTCTGTTATTTTGACCAATGATTTAGTCACCCCTGAAATATCAAAACAATGTGTTTCATGTTCTAATTACATTGATTAGCCTCTCAAGTTAATCAACACGAAGTGTGGCCACAGGCAGTTAACTAGCCAAGACTACTTCAAGCTTTTATCACCCACAAGATGTTTGACCTGCGGCATGTGAAAAAAATTATCATTCATGTACTACATTCTTGGACAGCTAGTGCTTTGCCATTTATGCAATAACTTGAATGAAATTTCCTGCACAGAATTCCAGACGGAATCCATGTGGAATCCAAGCAGACTCAACCTTTTGGGACAAGTTTTTCCAGGTGGACACAGAAAAGTTTAAGCCATTACCAAACGGCAAAATTTTAGGGCGATCCACTTCAAAAACTGCCACAAATGACAAAATGGAAGTTATTACAGATAAAATGTGTGTAAAATATGACATAGAAAATATTGAGACAAAAGGAGAAACTGCTGGTTATCAGCAGTTTCTTCTTTTGCTTCAATGTTTTCCAAAGTCTTTTCTATTATGGACGTCAAAACCAGGTCTTGTTTGGGAAAGGGTTAATCTAAATCGGCCTCTGGTGTGTTGAGAAAGTATGAAATTCAGCCTGGAGAAGAATCCTCCACCTGGAATCTGGGTGAAAGTCTGCTTCTGGTGCAGTTGAAATATTTGATATTCCCGAAAAAAAAAAAAAAATTGACGGAATATTCTTAGTCACCTGACAATTTGCATATGAAAGGGGTTTTGCGGGAAATTTTGTCGTATACATGTATGCATCACAGAAAAAAGGAGGCTAATGAAAAAATGTGACATATCGTCGCTTTTCTACGAAAACCTCGTATCTGCAGCTTGTTTTAAGCTGCAGATACGTGGTTTTCGAAGAACAGCAGCGATATACTGACTGTGGCATTCTTGCTGCAGTGAACCATCAGATCTGGATGACAATCATACATAGAGCAAGATTTTAAACTGGGGTATAACCATAGACACAAATTGTGACTTTCCACAGTAGTTGTAACTCCAGAGAGCATGACCTCCATATTCATGAAAAATGACTTGTATTCATTTACACTATTTATCAGTGTAGTCTTTCATTCTAATTTATTAATGGCATACTGGTTTTGGGAGGTGGCAAAAATATCCATTTGTGTACATGTCTGTTTTCCATTTGTGTCTGTTTTCATGATGGTTATCCTTTCTCAAACAATCCTGGAATTTGACTTTGCTAATAGGATGATGCTGTGAAAAGAACAACGCAATAAAGAAAATGCTGATTTCCCCTTTCCTTTCAATCATTTCCATTTCTAAAATGCACATTTAGCTTCAGTATCTAATAATCTCCTATATTATATCAGTTGCAGTGCTCGAGATATAAAACTGCATCAATATGACCATATATGCATAGCAGTTGAGGGATTTGTTAAAGCCCTATCCGTCAGTAAAAGCTTTGGGAAATACTGAAGAAAATGGTAGTAAACAGCATTTTCTTCTGTTTTTTTCCATCCAATTAAAGAAAATTGTCGTCTGAAATACCTTTGAATTGGACTGGTCTAATTTTTTTCGTCTAGGAAAGGGTTAAAGACCGCTGGGGTTCAAATAGGGTCACTATTCATTGTCCCTGTGTCATCGAGTATGACTTTTGGAGAGTCAAACAAACAAGCTCTCTTTCACTTGATTCACTACACCATCAAAAGGGGCCAAATAGTTATTGAGGCCCTTGAAAAAGGGGGCGTTGATGTTTGTATCTTATGAACTTAAGTGGTTTTCTTTTGTTGTTAAGTAAACCCTATCCCAAACAACAAAATATAAGACTGATGATGTAATGATGTAGATCTACTAAAGTGTTACATATACTATATAGGAACACATATTTAGTTGCACCTGGTACTCATATATGACTGAGAAAGTCTGTTGATGCTTTCCAAAATTTCCATTATTTGAGTTGACAAGACAATTAATGTATTGTTTTGAAAGAGTTAGCTGATATTTTGATTATTTATCAAATTTTATGATAGGAAATGATTTTGATATCTCTTATGGAAAAGCCTTGGTAAACAATGAGGCAAAACAAGAGGATGCTGACAAAATTGGAAGAGTAAAACAATTTGCAGTTGGGGAATGGCTAAATGATAATGTAGATAGAAAATAGCTTTGATGCCAATTTTGAGATGGAGCAGGAATGTATTTAAGCATAATTTATTTTCTGAAGAGGGTGGTCAGTTGTTCATTAATAATTCAAGACTTAATCCTTTTCCAACCAAATTTTTGGATCTGTTCAAAAATCAAATCTGCTCTGGAGGCTGCTGCAGACAACTAAATGAATATTGAAATAGGAATGATTTGCGAAAAATATGGCACAGAAAATATTGAGGCATAAGAAGAAAATGCTGGTTACCAGCATTTTCTTCTTTTGCCTCAATGTTTTCCCAGGCCTTTTCTATCGGAGAATGTCAAACCAGGGCTCGTTCGGGAAAGGGATAATCCTATCAACATTTGATTAACTTGAAAAACACTTGTGAAGTCCACACAGCTGGTCACCTGTTGGCTTTCATTGACCCAAGTGGTCAGTCTTGAGTCCGGCCATTTATCCACACAGCGGCAATTCTGATTTAACCCTTTGCCGAATGAAAAACTTGAATATATTCATACACTAAAGGAGTCTTTAATGTTGTTGTCCCAGGTTTTCTTGAGTCAGCCAATCATCCACACAGTGGAATTCTTTTACCCTTTGTCAAATGAAAGGCTGTAGGATTTTATACACCCAAGGAGTCTTTTATGTTAACGCCACACTTGCAGGCTGTCTGTCCGTCTTGTTTTGTCCATCCAACCATTGCTAAGTTTTTGAAACATCTAGGTACCTCAAATCCCTAATATGCCTACAACCCAGTTCAATATTAAGTCAGTCTGTCAGGGATTCTTATATGGATTAATTGGTTGATTGATAGATTGATTGATTGAAACAAAGTTTTTTATTCCGTTCAATAATTGATGTATGGCAATTTTAACATGTAGTTCGGCTCAAGAAATTAGTTGTATCATATTTCATTTTAATAATATTATAAGATATTCGTTACAAAATTATAATGCTCAAAATCACTTACTATGGGAGTAAAAAAGGTTGGGATATAAAGATGTGGTTTAAAAAAGCAATCAATTAGTTTTTGTATTAATATTAAATTCTATTATTACTAGTTCATTTTGCGATTTTTATCAGTGAAGTTAATCCATTTTACTATTAAAAGCTCATGAATAAATCTTGTTATAGTTTTCTGATTAAGATCTACACAGTTTGACCACAGGCTTTCAATTATGTTGTATATGACCCTTTCTGTGGTTTGGGAGTTTTCATCCTGCTTTGAAAGATTAAGTTAATGACTTTCATTTGTTTTGTCATTCTTTTCATGCATGGTTGACAGCTGATCTCAATATTTGTTCACCCTGTCTAGTTTAGGACATTTTGACGATAAAAGTAAAATGTTTTTTCTTAAAACTATTACTACACAATCATTCTTTCACAAGTTAAAAAAAGAATAAAGAAATATTTGCTGATAAATGCATTTTCTTCTTACTTACAACAAAAAAAATTAATGAAATGTCCTAAAATCTCAAGTAATATTTTGATAGCGCTGTAATATGATAAATTCAATTTTGTTAATGTCATTTCATCCCATTTTCCAGGATTTCACTTCAGCCCGGTTTGTACGACTAAGACTACAGAAGATCAGAACACTAAATGCTGACTTGATGAGTTTACAGTCACGAGATCCCAGAAATCTCGATCCGTCTGTTACTAGAAGGGTATGTAAATAATGATTAAGGCAGTCCACCCCTAATGAAGTTAAAGGGACATTGGAAATATTCAGGCGACATCGTAAACATTCGATGGTGGACCATTCCACCACCAAATGTTTACGATGTTGCCTGAATAGTTTCGGATACATAACAAATCTAAACGGTGTCACACAAGACATTCTGATGCTGCATGAAACTCATTTGGGGTGGACTACCTTAACGAAACAATTGTTCTCAAAAGCCAAAAAGCAAAAAGATCACAGTAAAATTTATGTCAGAATGAAAGGTTTAAGTTGTACATGTATGGCACCAACAAAAATTGAGAGTGGCAAAGACTTTTAACCAAGGAAATTCTTCCATCGATAATCTTTTCAATTTGCACTTGGTAAAATCATAAATCAACATGGATTGGTTTGTATTTGTAAACTCATGTATGCAATGCTTTCGATCTTAGCTTAGTGATAGATTAAGAGACAAAGGGAAGTAATACAAGCTATAACAAATGGTAAGAATAAGTGGTTAGATAAGTGGTTCCCCTTGATCCATACAGTTTATTCATGTAAATATTTTTATTCTCCTTTCAGTATTTCTACTCAGTGAAGGACATCTCTATAGGAGGACAGTGTATTTGTTACGGACATGCTACAGAATGTCAGAGACAAGGGGACTCAGATGTAAGTTAATTAAGACTATATTGTGAAAATATCTCATTGACAACTTAAGAGTAAAAAATAAATGAAGATACTTTCCACTAATTTCTCATGATTTGCGGTTACAAAGCACATTATCTAGTATACAGGCACATCATTTTTAATTAAGCACCTTTGATCACCGATCTCAAGATCAAATGTCGGGTCATATCTTAGAAAATAGCTACTGCAAAGATCTTCAATATTTTACAAATACATTAATTGTACCATATACTCAGCACACAAAATTATAATTTTGATAACAATTTTCTTGCATTTTCCAGAGCCTAGCCTGTGTATGTCAACACAATACTTGTGGTAACAATTGTGAGAAGTGTTGTCCCTTGTTTAACCAGAAACCCTGGGTTAGAGGCGGTGGGACGGGTGTTAATGGCCAGGGATTTGTGGATGTTACTTGCGAAGGTAAGGGTTTACAAAATAATATGCACAAATAACATTTTCAAATTTAATCTTCACTGTAAATTTCCTTGGAACTTGGGGTTGGTTTACTAAGAACTTAGTTTGATCAGTTTGACAAAAATTTTACTTCTTGCTTTACACCATATCACCTAGACTAAAAGTATGGGTGTAATAAACTCCTAAAGTGATGGTTTGTTATGATAATGTTCTATTACACATATCAATTCTGAATTTCTATCATTCTTGGCCTCTTGCCTCTATTACAGCGTGTAACTGTCATGGACATGCAGATGAATGTGTGTACAATGCCACAGTAGATGCCTTAGGGTTGAGTATGAATATGGATGGAGAGATGAGAGGGGGAGGTGTTTGTATTTATGGTGGAGTGTACTGCACGTAACAATTTAAACATATTTTGTTTGTTTTCATTACAGCATGTAACTGTCATGGACATGCAGATGAGTGTGTGTACAATGCCACAGTAGATGCCTTAGGGTTGAGTATGAATATGGATGGAGAGATGAGAGGGGGAGGTGTTTGTATTGATTGTAAAGTAAGTGATACAGTTCATTTTGAACCCTTTCCCAAACAAGACCTGGTTTTGACGTCCCTAATAGAAAAGGATAGGAAAAACATTGAAACAAAAGAAGAAACTGCTGATTACCAGCAGTTTCTCCTTTTGTCTCAATATTTTCTATGGTATATTTTCACAAATCCTATCTTTGATAACAAACCATTTTGTCATTTGTGGCAGTTTTTCAAGTGGATCACCCTGAAATGTTGTCGTTTGGAAAAGGTTTAAAACGCAAAACTAAAATAATTTTTTGCCTGATAATGTTTCTACATAGGCAATAACTCTTTATGTTAAAAATGTAAAGTGATCTTAATTGAAAGCAATATCCTTTTATGAAAACTTCTGTAGCTGAATTCATGAATTGTCTTAGAAAGGTAAAGATGTGTTCATCATACATAAATACGAGCAAACAATGGATCATGCTTTCCAAGAATGGGCAAAAAATGTTCAAGCATTAAAGTTTTGCAGAATAGTCAAAAAGAGTTCATGCAGTTGGAGACTTGGCAAAAGGTGTGCAAGCACTCTGATAATGTGCAAGAAATGTTCATGTGCAGTATATGTTTGTGCGCCCCATGAATTGTAAAGTTTTGTTCATATCACAATAGAATGTCCAAAATGTTCATGCCAACCTGCAGGAAGTGGGAAAAGCACTAGTCTTATGCAATTCAAGTATCAGAATTTCACCTTTTCTCACCTTTCTTGCCATATATGATTCAGATACTGCAATTGGATTGGTTTCTTTTCGTTGTATCCTTGTCTACATAGGAAAAAGGAGCAGGCTGAAAGTGATCTATCTTTTGATGTTATATATCTAATTTCTGTCTTAAACTTTTATTTTTTAGGATTTCACCACTGGTATCAACTGTGAGCGATGTTTACCGGGATATTACCGACCGTTTGGTGTGTCCCATAATTCCCGGCGACCATGTCGTCCGTGTAACTGTGAGGAGTCTATCGGATCTACGGGTATCTGTGTGGAAGATGACAGCAGGGTAGAGGAAGGACTGGTTAGTATTTTAACCCTTTTCAAAATGGGAATCTTTTTTAGACTGCTCCAAATTGAAAGCTGCTGCAGACATAATGGATGTTTATGAAGAGAGGGTTTCTGTATAATATAGCACGGAAAATATTGAGGCAAAAGGAGATAATGCTGATTATCAGCATTTTCTTCTTTAGCCTCAATGTTTTCCAAACCTTTCCTACCAACTGTGAGCGATGTTTACCAGGATATTATCGACTGTTTGGTGTTTCCCATCATTCCCGGCGACCATGTCGTCCGTGTAACTGTGAGGAGTCTATCGGATCTACTGGTATCTGTGTGGAAGATGACAGCCGAGTGGATGAAGGACTGGTTAGTATTTTAACCCTTTCCCAATCAAGACCTGGTTTTGACATCCCTAATAGAAAAGGCTTGGGAAAACATTGAAATAAAAGAAGAAACTGCTGATAGCCAGCAGTTTCTCCTTTATCTCCATATTTTCTACCCCATATTTTACACAAATGTTATCTTTGATAACTTCTGTTTTGTCATTTGTGTCAGTTTTTAGATAGGATATAGTATTCCATCCATTCAATCAAAAATATCAATGTACTACTTTGATGATACTTGGCGTTTCAGATGGTATGGACATGTCTGGCATGCAACTTCTTGCATCAACTCTGTATTGATAATGGACATATGAGAGGCCAGAGGCTGTGAAAGACCAAGAAAAACTGGACTGACTGTGTCAAGAGTGAGTGCCATCTTGATAGCATAGATGCACACAACAGAGGTTTAATGCCCGAACATCAAGTATCTATTGCGAGGATCAGGATATTGTCAAGAGAAGTGACAATGGTCAGAAATTGTTTTGAAAGCTCATATTGTTAATGTTATTGTAACTGTCAAAAATTGAAGAAGAATGCAATTTGGTTCTGGTTTGCTATGCTTTAACCCTATTTTGTATTTTTCAGATGCCTGGTTCATGTATTTGTAAGGAGGGTTACGGAGGTCAGAACTGTGACAGATGTGACCTTGGTTACCATAGCTACCCATACTGTGAACCATGTACATGTAGTATAGCTGGTACTGTGGACCCAAACCAATGTGAAGGTCGCTGTGTTTGTAAGGTAAGACTGAATAACCTAATTTACAATGAAATATGAACAATGTGACCTTGGTTACCATAGCTACCCCCACTGTGAACCTTGTACATGTAGTATAGCTGATACTGTGGACCCAAACCAATGTGAAGGTCGCTGTGTTTGTAAGGTAAGAATTATTGGCCTAATTTACAATGAAATATGAACAAGGTGACCTTGGTTACCATAGCTACCCCTACTATGAACCATGTACATGTAGTATAGCTGGTACAGTGGACCCAAACCAATGTGAAGGTCGCTGTGTGTGTAAGGTTAGTGATTGTTGTCTTTTTCCACAGCTTCGATATCAGTCTAGATATTCATGTAACTAATGCATATTCCTATGCACGGTGTAGTGATGCATATTTAAGTGAGTCTGCCCAATAATGACCTTAGTTGACAACTGCCTTAAAATCCCTTTCATTTATTCTTTTGGATGAATGGCAATAGGGATTCATTATATCATGTGTGTATTCCTTAGTGGAAGCTGTTCCTGTGATACCAAGGTCATCACTGTTATATTGGTTTATACCCTTCACAAATACAATTTATTTTTGTTTACTTGTGGGAATCCAGGTGTGGGGCCCGGGCTCCCTCTCAAACTTGTAAAAAATGCTTATAAAAATGTTTTTACAGGGGGAAAATGTTTGGATCCACGCATTTATCGTTTAATACATTTCTAAATTTTGACTTGGTTTTGCAGGAGAATGTTGATGGAATGAACTGTGACCGTTGTAAGCCAGGTTTCTATGATCTCAGTGTGGACAATGAGGAGGGCTGTAGGCAGTGTTTTTGTTTTGGTGTGTCTAATGTATGTCAGAGTGCAGGGCTAGGTCTTGTTCAGGTAAGGTTTTAACTGGATTAATTAAAGAAATAAATAAACAAATGTTTTTCACAAAATGTTCCTAGTTACCTGACCATTTGCATATTTACAAGGTTTTGCCATATTAGGCTGAGTCAAGGAAAACTGGGACATAATGCAGAAAAGTGGCATATACTGAGAATGTCACTCCTGTTTCACTATCCAATACTCACTGGTGGTGAACTTGGCCAAAGCGAGGGACGTTTATCGCTACAACAAGGTATAGATATTTTGTGTTTAAATGTGACTTTCAAGATCAGTTTTTCTAATGACAATGAATTTGTTCTAAAAATAGATGGGGTTTACCGTTTTGTATTGCCGTAGTTACGAGATTTTATAACAACACGGACGGAATACATTGTTCGTGAAAAAACGCCCCTCGCTTTGGCCGAGTTCACCACCAGTGATACTTGATAACTGAGTTTGCTGTCTTACTAGCCAAGTTATCAGTCAATGATATGGAACTAAGTGAGTGTTGTGTCTTTGGTCCAGTGGTTAACCCATGACTGCACAGTGACACCTTTTGACTCCTTCACAAGAAAAGACTTGGGAAATCATTGTGGAAAATGAAGAAATTGCTTGTGACAAGCAATTTTTGCATTTTCCACAATGATTTCTAACCCAAAATGGAAATATTTTTGAAATTTCATCAACTTGAAATTGTCGTCTGCAACACCTTTTAAATTGGAAAAGTCCAAAATTTTGTCGTCTGGTAATGGGTTAAGCGCCAGCTTCATGACAAAGAAGTTCCTAGTTTGATTCCAAGTAGCAGAGGTTTATTTCTGATTTTTCACTTGTCAACACATATCACTGGAGTACTGATGTATTTCCTGTTATTCTTGTAAACAGACAGTTTTAAAATGGATTAAATTACATCCATTGATATTTTTATTATTAGATAACAGACATGAGAGATAGTATGGATGGATGGACAGTAATAACTTTCAACGATGAAGGATTCACTTATTTCCCCACAAGATCCGGTGACTGGCTGGAGTATAGAACCTTCCCTGCTAGCAGACAAAACACACTAGATACAGATCGATCAGTCAGGGATGAGGTTATGTACTATTGGCAGGCACCTGTCAAATATTATGGCAACAGAGTGAGTAGCTTTATTTTTAGTTTGTAGTGTCATTTTTTTTGGTAAATAATCCATTTTACTGATGTAACTCATTTTACTGATTTCAATGTTTTTGAGCACTAGATTTATACATTTTAGTTGTGTCCATTCTTTCTGAAGAATGTTCATCTGTTTGGTTGTTAGGATTTCTTACATCATACATCTGCATTTCTGCATGCTTTTTCCTTTAGTTTACTTTATACCAGTATTCTTATAAAACTATTGGCACCAACTGAATTTAAACTGGCATGATTACTTTACAAATGATTGAAATAACTCCCTACTGCATATTACAGCTGACGTCTTATGGAGGTCGTTTACATTACAACATGAAATTCACAATTGATGAGAGCGCTCCCTGGCAATATCACCTGGCAGAGGCAGATGTCATTCTGCAGGTAAATATATTGTGGATTTAACCCTTTCCCAAACAAGACCTGGTTATGGCCTCCCTTATAGAAAAGGCTTTGGAAAATATTGAGCCAAAAGAAGAAAATGCTGATAATCAGCATTTTCTCCTTTTCACTCACTCACTCACTCACTCCCGGGTTTCATATTTAATGTGCAGGTGTAGAAGCACTGTCCACATCAGTGGGCTCCTTTCCAGGTAGCTGGCTAGCTGCACGCATGGCTGTTCTCACTCCCTGTCTCCAGTCCTTCTTATTGTGTGGGTCAATGGTGGATAGATTCCATTTCCTGCGATCCCTCTCTGTCAATTGTTTCCAAGTCATCTTGGGCCTTCCTCGCCTGCAAGTTCCTGTGACCTGCATGTCATGCGCCGTTTTTATAGCCCTGTCGGATCTCTCTACATGTCCATACCATCTGAGCCTTCGTTCTCTCAAGATGGGTTCTAAGTCATCAAGATCAAGCTGTTTACGTAGCTCCTTTGACCTGGTGTTGGAGATATCTTGTGGACGTACATCGCACGGTCATTTCGTTGCAGGCGTTGTAGGTTGGGCTTGGAAAGGGGCCATGTCTCGCTTGCATAAATCATGACGCTTCTGACGCATGTTGAGTAGACTTTTCCTTGTGTTTGGTAGGTGAGGTGGCGTGAAGTGAGTATTGGCATCTGCTCTTTAAACTTCTTCCATGCAGATTTGACTCTAGTTATGGTGGCTGAGTCGCATCCACCAGCTGCCGAAAGCATGTCTCCCAGGTAGCAAAACGATGCCACCACCTCCAACTTGTCCTGTCCTACCTGCACCTCTGACTGGGGTCTTCCATCTAGTGGTCTTGCTGCTCCCATACAGCAGGCACACTTGAAGTTTGGGTCCTCTTTGAGCTTTTTCAGTCCGCTGCATTTCTTGTGGACCCAGCTATTACAACCACTGCATAGGATGCTGTTATTACCTACTCCCGTGTGGCATACAGCGCATGGGAACTTCCCAGAGCTCTCCAGAGTATCCAGTCCCTTTGTGTAGATCATGATCTTTGTCTTCTTTGCGTTTACTCGCAGTCCTTTCTTCCAGATAAGCAGTCTGGTGACACATTCCTCGAGTGTTTCTGTGATGACGACGAGATCATCGGCGTAAAGATCCTCCCAGGGGACACCAGACCGAAATTCACGAGAGAGGGCTTCCAGCACTGTGATGAAGAGGGGCAGGCTAAGTACCGAGCCCTGGTGGACACCGACCTCAACATGAAACTCCTCACTGTAACCATCTCCAACTCGCACACAGCTTCGAGCATTGGCGTACATACCTTGGAGGAGACGGATTATCCAATCCTCTACCCCAAGTTTCCTTAAAGCCCACCATATAACCTTACGAGGGACTCTGTCAAAGGCCTTCTCTAGATCAACAAAGGCCATATACAATCTTCTGTTGGCTGCGAGGTACTTCTCTTGCAGTTGTCTGACGACGAAGATAGCATCTGTTGTGCCCCTGCCGGGTACGAAACCAAACTGCGATTCGTCTATTGTGACCACTTGTCTGATGAGGCTGTCTACAATCCTTTCTAGGACCTTCATTACCTGTTCTGTTAATTTCAGTCCACGGTAATTTCCTCTGTCCAGAGCATCCCCTTTACCCTTGTACAAGCATACAATGAAACTGCGCTCCCAGTCTGATGGAACTTTTCCGTCCTTGATGATGGATGTAGCCAGCTCACGGATCAATTCCACTCCACAATCCCCTGAAGCTCTGATCATCTCTGCCACGATGCCTGAAGGTCCTGCAACTTTGCCCGTTTTCATTTTGGAGATGGCCTTCTTCACCATTTCTGCTGTGGGAGGTCCTTCTACGGATGCTTCATCAGACAGATGGTCTGGGTCCCATTCGAACTCGACATTGAGGAGTCTTTGGTAGTGCTCCAGCCAGGCTTGTTGCTTGGACTCGTCGCTCAAGGACATCTCATCAGCATCATTCCTTACAGGCTTCTCTCCAATAACATCCGCATTCTCTTTCCTCATCTGACTGGCCAGACGGTAGATGTCGGATGATTTGGGGTCTATGTCTTTAAAGATGTCCTTTTCAGCTTCGTATCGGGCGTGATGCACAGTATGTCTTGATGTGCGCTTAGCTGCCTCATATGAAGCTCTTGTACCTTTTCCCTTTTTCCATGCTTTAACCCATTACCACACAGTGACTCTTTTTGACTCCCAACAAAATAATGACCATGGAAAACATCTTGGAAAATGAAGAAATTGCTTGTGACAAGCACATTTCTTCATTTCCCATAATGTTTTCTACGTAAAAGGACCAAAAAATTCAAAATTTCATTTACTAGAAATTGTCGTCAATGCAGGATCTTTCAATTTCGATCACCCTAAAATTTTGTCATTTGGTAATGGGTTAAAGGCCCGTCTCTTTGCTGATATGTCATGCTCCACCTGTTCATTCCACCACCAGGTTTCTTTTTTTGTCAATATTTTCTCTGGTGTATATGGTACGCAAATTCTATCATTATTTGAACTAGTTATGTTGTCTGCAGCAGTTTTCAAATTGGACCACCCTAAAATTTTGCTGTTTATGAGAGGTTAGGAAAGAGTTAAATATTTTCAAAAGATGTATTTTATGGTAAAATATCTGTTTCCGTAAATGTTTAGAAGTCTTTGATAAAGAAAACTTGAGAAAACATGGCTTTTTACAATTTTCTGTTCTTTTTCCCATGCATTCCTTGTACATAATATAGCTTTCTACATGAAGGCAGAAACATAGGGGACTTTTCGTGTTTATGAAATGGTCACCACCCCTCCCTGAATAAGAAGTAAGAAAGTAAATGTAGATGAATAAAATAAAATATATGATAAAGATTAAACATTTCTAATACAGGGAGGGAATCTGACAGTTACAAATGGCAGAAACTACATTCGCGAGAATCAAGAAAACAAGAAGAAAGTTTTGCTAGAAGAGACACAATGGTATAGGCTCGAGGAAAATGGTCGCTACGATGACTCCAGACATGTGACGCGACGAGAATTCATGGAGATGCTCTATGACTTGAAGAGGATACTTATTAGAGCTACCCATCATACAGCTCAGGACAATGTGCAGTGAGTAAAATCTTAACCTGTTTAACAATACCAAACAGTTCTGTTATCCCATTCCGACACAGTGACGCCTTTTGACACTCTACAAAATTAAGAGTAAAGACTTAAGATAACATCATGGAAAATGAAAAGATTACTTGTAACAAGCAATTTCTTCATTTTATACAATGTTTTCTTACCCAAATTGGAAAGATTTTTGAAATTGTATGAAATCAAAATTGTCATCTATAGTACCTGTCAAATTGGTATTGTCCAAAATTTTGCTGTCTGTAAATGGGTAAATGCTTGATTGGCATGTCCATGAGATGAAAGCACTTGAAGCAAGAGAAGTACCATAGTAAACATCATAGTATCCTAGGTATTGAATACAATTTACGTGATATAGGCACTGATAGGTCTGTAGTAAAGTGTCATAAATCTTGAATGAGATATTTTCTTGATTGTTACTATTTCACAGTGTTGCATCCAGGGCGCGCGATCGCGCAATTCCCCGCTGATTTTAATTTCAATCCCGCGATTTTAAAATTTTGTGGGTGGCAACTTTCGCAGAATCGGAAATAATCGCCTGCTTTTCAAAAGTCAGTGCGCAGCAAAATTGCATTTCACAAGAAAACTAAAACATATTTTTAAAAAAACGGTGAAAATCGCTAAAAAATTCCCTTCCGAAAAAGGATCTGGAAAATTCCGGAATGACGCAATTGAACTAGGGGAAGTAACCTGGTCGGTAAGATGCCACTCTTCTTTTTCACTAACCTGCAACTTAATCGTAGATTGGCTGAGAGAAGTTCCGATTATGAACGACCATCTTTCGGCCGATCTACGGAGAGCGAAAATAGCCGAGAACTGTTGGGAATGTCAAATGACATCATTCGTTGGATTTTAAGCGTGTAAACACAGCGTGTTGAAAATAACAAACGCAGAGTTCGTTTGAAATAGGATAGATTGTAACCACATTTCTTGGGTAAGATTATACCACCTAAACAGCAACTGAAAACATAAGTCAGGGATGAATTGGCACAGGAAAATTCGCTGCCGAGCAGCCGATCACGAAAAAAACGTAATACATCCCAGAATAAGGAATCGTGGAAAAAGACAAGTTAATAACATGCTGAATGGGTATGTTATGTGAGCTATGTTTGAAATCGAGTAAGAGAACCGCCAATTACGCCCCCCTCATCAGTGTGTAGCTCTACCAAACGGTGATATGACCAGAAAGTACAAGTCTATTTGCTGCACGCTAAAAATTTTTACTCCCCCCTTTTTGAAAATTTGATGGGGGATCTCCCCCTCTTTGAGCTCATCCTAGATGCATCACTGTTTAAAAAAGTTGTGCATAGTGTCTTGCTTCAATCTGTCAGCTGAGTGATCCCACTCTCTGTCTTTGAACTATTTGTTTTTGTTACCAAAGTAACAGTTTTTGTGGAAATCTTCTTTCAGATTGAAGGATGTATTGTTGGACACATCTAGTGCAGGATCTACTAGTGATGTCAGTATTAGTGCTGTAGAGAAATGTACGTGTCTGTGTGTCTGTCTGTCTGTATTGTTTCATGTATTATTACAGATTGAAGGATGTTTTGTTGGACACATCTAGTGCAGGATCTACTAGTGATGTCAGTATTAGTGCTGTAGAGAAATGTACATGCCCTAGAGGGTACACGGGGCTGTCTTGTGAGGTGAGGCACTTGTTTTGTAGATCTACTCTCTCTCAAACATGCCATGGGGCCATTCACCAGTATTTTCAAATCAATAGTCTAAAGCTAAGTTATTTAACAAGACAATTGATGGCGAGGCATATGTCTTGGCCAATCAGATGGATTATTGTGTCATTTTAAATAACAAGAAGCCATCTGATTGGATGAGACAAATGTCTCAGCCAATTAGATGGGTTGTTGTATAATTTTAAATGTATTCTTGTAATTCAACTGGTTAATAAATACCACCCCTGATTTTAATAGCTTTGCTGGAGGAAAATTCAGATATTGTTGAAAGAAAAAAACAAATAAGGAAGGATCTGGAAAAAGGTCCCTTATAGCATTTGAGACAGTCGTGATTAACCTGTGACCAAGTGTAGGCTGAAAGGGATTAATGCTGCTGTGGTAAGACCTCTACAAGTCAAGAAGAATCTTCTGGAGGCCAACATGGTTCATGATCAGACTGCATGTACATGTAGGCTGATCTTGAATCATGTTGGGCTCAAAAGCCTTAAAGTTTTTCCAGATCCTGGTGCAAATGCTTATGAATATTAGGATTATGTAGATGCAATGTTTAGGTCCTCAATTTTAAAGACAAATTGTTCATGCAAGATGCAATAACTATAGATAGTAATGTTCTTATTGAGGGAATTATTGGATTGTTTTGTCATTTTTGTCCTTTTCAGAGTTGTGATATAAGCTGGAGAAGGGTAGACAATGTTTTATATGGAGGAACATGTTTGCCATGTAACTGTTATGGACATTCTAAAACTTGCGACCCCTACACTGGACAATGTCTTGTATCATATTTGACAAATGATTTACATTTACCACAATGTTTCTCTTTCAGAGTTGTGATATAGGTTGGAGAAGGGTAGACAATGTTTTATATGGAGGGACTTGTGTGCCGTGTAACTGTTATGGACATTCTAAAACTTGTGATCCTTATACCGGACGGTGTCTGGTAAGTATAGATGAAGTACTTTTTGCACTGTTTCTGTGTCATAAGAGAAGTTACCGTAGGCTTCTTAAAAATGATGGTACTTTTAAAATGTCATGATTACTAAGCTCAAATTTTTTAAATGGGTGGACTTCGTGCTTTGATAACATGCACATATTGCAAGACTCCTTTCTAGTCTTTTGTAGGAGACTTTAAACCGTGGTCCTTTCCTGTCTCCATAATTATACTTTAGCTGTTGCACGGATCTGTAAATTTCTACTCATTCTAAAGATAACTTGACAAGGTCAACATCAGATTTCCATACCCATGAATAGATTTGAAATTTTAAAACTGCAGGATGAGTTTGTAAAATGTGTCTTGTAGTGGTTACACATAAATATGCCTACTTTTGATTATAGATGTGTACAGACAACACAATGGGGGAGAACTGTGAAGTTTGTAGACCAGGATTTTATGGTGACCCCACTATTAAGGGTAACCCAGATGACTGTAAGCCTTGTGCCTGTCCCCTGAATGAGCCAAGCAATAACTTTGCTAGTTACAAAATGTGTGTGACATGACATTCTTTCTATGACTGACAAATTGCATCTTGTTTTTGATGGCAGCATAGACAAAGACCAGCCTGCACACAAGTGCAGTCCGGTCTTTGTCTATGCTGCCTCCTTAATTTGTCTCTTTAGTTTGGCAAAATTGCTAGATGATGGCAAACTGCCCGCTAAATGAGCCCATGTTGTGTGTTGAAGGATTATTTAATAATACATTTTTGTCTAATTTTAGATGTGTACAGACAATACAATGGGAGAGAACTGTGAAGTTTGTACTGACCCGGATTTTATGGGGACCCCACTAAGGGTAATCCAGATGACTGTAAGCCCTGTGCCTGTCCCCTGAATGAGCCAAGCAATAACTTTGCTTGTTTTTATGCTCCCCGAAGGGAGAGCATATAGTCGCCGCTTCGTCTGTCCGTCCGTCCGTCCGTCTGTCCGTCCGTCCGTCCATCCGTCCGTCCGTCCGTCCGAAGCGATTTCTCTATAACCCTTGGGCCAAATCAAATGAAACTTACCATGTGAACTCTCTATGACATAATGCCGATGTACTTTTCCCAGTTTTTGGATTTGAGGCCTCGTCATGGGAAAAGGGGACTTAAGGTCAAATACACTTTTTCTCTAATTTCTCATAGTCTAATGGTCAGAATTTGATGAAATTGCATATTTGAGTAGCAAATCAGATGCCCTTGACAATAAACTACTTAAAATTTGCGTATAAAAAGTATGTCATGGAAAAAGGGGACTTATCGTTTGTTAGCTTAATCTTAGCTCTGTATGACATACATTTATTGTGACAATGCCTTATTCGGGGAGCATTGTCCGTCTCTGACGGCTCTTGTTGTGTGGCACAAGCTAATTTCTATGACTCTGACAGATTATTTCTTGTTTTAGCAGGCAGCATAGACAAAGACCAGCCTGCACATGAGTGCAGTCTGATCTTTGCCTATGCTACCTGCTTGTCTCTTTAGTTTGGCAAAATTGCTAGATGAAGGCCAACTGCCCCCTAAATGAGCCCTTGTTGTGTGTTGAAGGGTTACTTAATCATATATTTGTGTCTATTTATAGATGTGTACAGACAATACAATGGGAGACAACTGTGAAGTTTGTAGACCTGGGTTTTATGGGGACCCCACTAAGGGTAACCCTGATGACTGTAAGCCCTGTGCCTGTCCCCTGAATGAGCCCAGCAATAACTTTGCTAGTTTGTGTGTGGCCTACCCAACATTCAATGACCCAGATGGATTTGTGTGCCTTGATTGTGAGCCTGGATATGCCGGGGATAGATGTGAGAGGTAGGGAATAAACTGATTGCTAACTGCCCTTACTTAACCCTTTTCCAAACAACAAAATTTTAGGGTGATCCACTTAAAAAACTGCCAAAAATGACAAAATGGATGATATTAAAGATAGACTTTGTGTAAAATATGGCACAGAAAAATATTGAGACAAAAGGAGAAACTGCTGGTTATCAGCAGTTTCTTCTTTTGTTTCAATGTTTTCCCAAGCTTTTTCTATTAGGGACGTCAAAACCAGGTCTTGTTTGGGAAAGGGTTAACTATCTTGTGATAATGTTACTTGAAAGCAACAAAAGAAAGCTTTCAAGATAGTA
The DNA here is from genome assembly GCA_963680895.1 of Fragum sueziense. Lineage (NCBI taxonomy): Eukaryota > Metazoa > Mollusca > Bivalvia > Cardiida > Cardiidae > Fragum > Fragum sueziense. Next base: position 30,062,521 of record OY804594.1, on the reverse strand, counting down.
ATTTTACTGATTCAGTGATCTGCACTTGAATTTTACAAAATCACAGTATCTGTTTGACTGAAGGAGATCACTCTCAGACTATATTATAATCAATGGTTGTAACTAATATAAGCTCAAGGTATTTACTCATTGAGTTGCCTCCTTTGTTTTAAGTTGAAGACAGCTCAAAGAATAAAGCTTATTTTATTTAAGAAATAAGCCAACCACTCAAAACCTTCAGATCTTTCTTGTTTTGTATCATAAGAAGAATTTTGATCTTTATGAGTGCTTGACTTTCTGCAATTCCAGATGTGACAGTGGTTACTATGGATACCCTGGGTTGCTAGGCAACTACTGTCAACCATGTTCCTGTAATGGTAACATTGATAAAAAAGTGCCAGGGAGCTGTGACCAACTGTCAGGTGAATGTAAGATATGTATGCACAATACCATGGGTAAAGATTGTGGAATGTGTCGACCTGGTTACCATGGCACTGCTGTCAATGGAGACTGTAAATGTAAGTAATAGTCATTGTATTCAGCAATAAGTGATCATATAAGAAATATATTATTTCTCCATTCCCATAACTCCTGCATCAAAAGATAAGCTAATATGAACCAAACACACAAAATTTATGTGTGAAATAATGAGACCATAAATGGCGTATTTGTGTTTTAAAAGTCGTGCTTCTTTAATATTCTCTATTTTTTTAGCTTACCTGAGCACGAAGTGCTCAAGGTGAGCTATTGTGATTGCCTTTTGTCCGTCGTCCGTCCGTCCGTCTGTCCGTCTGTATGTCCGTCCGTCCGTCTGTCAACAATTTGGTGTTTACACTCTAGCATCTACAAATATAAGCCAATCTTAACCAAACTTTATCAAAACATGTATGACCATGAGCTCTCGGATGAGTTCGAATTTGGGTCAGATCAGACCGGAAAGTCTGGAGTTATCTGCCCTTGAATGTAAAAAAATAGCTACTTTTGACATTGTTTACACTCTAGCATCTACAAATATTGACCAATCAATACAAAAGTTGGACACAATGTTGGTGACCATAAGATCTCGAATGAGTTTGATTTTGGGTCAGATCGGACCAGAAAGTCAGGAGTTATCTGCCCTTGAATTTGACAAAATTGTCGTTTTTGACCGTTTTCGACTTTGTTTACACTATAGCTTCTACAAATATTGACCAATCAAGACAAAACTTTAACACAATATTAGTGACCATAAGATCTTGGATGAGTTGGATTTTGGGTGAGATCGGACCAGAAAGTCGGGAGTTATCTGCCCTTGAATGTAAAAAAATAGCTACTTTTGACATTGTTTACACTCTAGCATCTACAAATATTGACCAATCAGTACAAAAGTTGGACACAATGTTGGTGACCATAAAATCTGGGATGAGTTTGAATTTTGGTTTGATAGGAATAGAAAGTCCTGAGTTATCTGCCCTTGAATTTGACAAAATTGTCGTTTTTGACCGTTTTCGACTTTGTTTACACTATAGCATCTGCAATTATTGACCAATCAAGACAAAACTTTAACACAATATTAGTGACCATAAGATCTTGCATGAGTTCGATTTTGGGTGAGATCCGTTTAGAAAGTCAGGAGTTATCTGCCATTGAAAGAAAAAAAGCTACTTTTGACATTGTTTACACTCTAGCATAGATCTACAAATATTGACCAATATATTATACAAAAAATGGACACAATGTTGGTGACCTTGTATAAGATTTTGGATGAGTTTTTGTTTTGGTTTGGTCGGACCAGAATGTCTTGAGTTATCTGCCCTTGAATTTGACAAAATTGCTGTTTTCGACTTTGTTTTTACTCTAACAACCACAAAATTAATGGTGACCAATCAAGACAAAACTTTGATCTTGGATATAATGGTTAATCACCATAAGATCATTTCACTCATTTTTAAAAAAAGTGCACAATTACTGAAATTCTATGTCCCCCACTAGTAATAAATTCATTGGAAGGTTTTTGTTTTCGTTTCTTTGCTTAAGATTATACAATAGACACCTAGTCCATATTCCAAGCATGATATAAGACCAGGAACTATTTTTTCTCATTAAATTTCACATTTCTTTAGCTTATTTTCCATGAATTTTGGTTGTCCCTGCACGGGTGCAATTCAAAATCAGCTTGATTTTAACGCAGTTTAACCTATATTTGCCTCGATTATCTTTCCATTCTTTCCCAAATATATTTTCCTGTGGTCTGATTACTGTTTCGTGGGAATGCAGGACTATACTTTTTTGAGATAAAGGTTTTTCTGATGTCCCGATTTCCAGCGTAAGATACATAACGCTTCTTTAGGGGATAGTAAAACACAACATGATGTGTTCCTACGGTCAAAACGGTTTTTAGTGGTAGGTTAGATATCAACGTAAACAGAAACACACAAAAAAGATCAAGCTTATTCACATTTTCGAATAAAACAACATCAAAGTTCAAAAACAAGAATCCCCCCATTTTTTTCATAAGATACGTTACGGATTAAACCTACTTTTATTTCGAATCTTTCGCAATTTTTCATACACCTGATATACTAAATGATTCCAGACCTTCTTTAGAAAAAAATAATGTGCAGCGTAATTAACCACGGAACTTTATTCCTTGCGAATTTCTTTAAAAACTAATTTATGAATAAGATACGTTATGATAAGATACGTGACGCTCGACTAAGTCATGGCAATAAAAAACTAATGTGATCAAATTAGACTATCCACTTGGACTTCTTTTCGAACATAGTATACTTTGGACAAATAATAGACATCCATCTTAATGAAATCACCATTTTTATACAATAAATGAAAGAAACCAATACAAAACAATCATATCTATTCCAATGCTCTTCAGAGGAAGACAAGCTATGGAAAACTTCTGATAACATTCTTTGTAGAATCGTTGATCCAGTTGGCACACAAAAACGCATGTGTCTTTTAATAATACTTCATGAACTCCTTGAATTATTTGAAACAATAAAACAAATGAAATCATAAGATACGTTACGAACCATTTTGATTACACTGTTTCCAAAATAAGTGCTGCATTGGCTAGTTTTACTATAGTATTTTATCGTGTTCTGAAAATGTTTAAATGGCAATTGTTACAAAGAGGTTAGAAAGGGTATTTGGTGCAATTACCCTATAACAATGACACAATTAAGCATTTCCAATATACATGTATTGGTATCTTGTTTAATCCTTAATTCTCGGGCTGTCTTCTATAATTCAAGCTTGAAACCAGTGCATTTCTAACCAACGCCTAAGCCTACAGATATTCCTTTCACTTTTCACCAAAAATATATAAAATACGATAATATATGCATGTTCAAAAGATAGATATTTTGTGTTGAAATAAGATACGTTATGGCATGGCTTCTTACCTTGTGACAATCACTAAGGCTAAATAAATTACAATATGATAACTTTTGTGTTAAAATTCAATTGAGTGGTATTTAATCTTTATATTTTCAGCAGGAGTTTATTGTATTTCATACAAGGTCTATTCATTTCATTCAAAACAAACAAAAAAATAATAAGAGAAACGGCACTTCCTTTAAATACGAACTTTAAGGCCTTAATATTTTAATAACAAGTCAATAAATCATCATTTTCTTGCAATAAAATATATTCTTGATCTGGCGGAAACCTAACATGAATCGTCTCCTAACACCAATATACAAAACCAATGTGTAAACAGGAAAAACAAACACCATAACGTATCTTATCATGCATAGATGCCAATGTGTTTGGATCCAAAAATTGAAAAATTCCGGCTTTGTTTGGGTACACTAAAATTGAATTCTCTAATTTTAACAAATATTTTGCAAGAATAAGTAAAAAACTAAGTCTTTCAGAATGGTCGGTTTTTCAGATTTTTGTTTTTCTAATTGTGCACTTTTTTGAAGAATGAGTGATTTGTTTTTACTCTAACAACCACAAAATTAATGGTGACCAATCAAGACAAAACTTTGATCTCGGATATAATGGTTAATCACCATAAGATCATGGATGAATTTGAACTTCAGCACAATAAGACAAGCAGTTGCTGAGTTATCTGCCCTTGAAATGGAAAAAATTCTCGTTTTTGACTTTGTTTTCACTCTTTACAAACAGATATATTGACCTATAAAGAGGAAACAGGGACATAATGTTGATGACCATAAGTTTATTTTCAGTCTTAATGTCACAAATATTAATCGATTCAAACATAACTGTGGCTCATATCATCTTGGTTGAGGTGAGCGATATAGGACCATCATGGTCCTCTTGTTTGAGATTACCAAAGTGATGTAATTTTCTTCTGTCTAAAGCAAATAAAGTATTCACTATTCATGTAAACCTTTTTGGGTCCAGCAGCTTCTGCTAAGGTGAGCAATGATGTACACAGACACTTTTTGTTATAAAACATCCTTCTGCAAGGGTGATAATAGGGAATTGCATTCAATTTTCAATCAGTTTCGGAGCAAGTTAGATACATTGACTTGATGTTGTCATTTCTTTCAGTGTGTATGTGTGACCCATTTGGCTCTCTCAACATGACGTGTGACAGATGGACGGGGCAGTGTGAGTGTAAGGAACATTATACGGGCAGAGATTGTGATAAAAACAGATCAAAATTAATAAACTATTTATGTAATTAGATTGTACATCTTTCTCTTTCAGTATGTATGTGTGACCCATTTGGTTCTCTCAACATGACCTGTGACAGATGGACGGGGCAGTGTGAGTGTAAGGAACATTATACTGGCAGAGATTGTCATAGAAAAGGATTGAAATTAATAAATTACTTGTCATATAGTATGATTGTATATCTTTCCATTTACAGTATGTATGTGTGATCCATTTGGCTCTCTCAACATGACGTGTGACAGATGGACGGGGCAGTGTGAGTGTAAGGAACATTATACGGGCAGAGATTGTGACAGATGTGAGGTAATGTCTTTATCAAAATTATGCCCTCTAATTTCCTCTTGACTCTTTGAAAGAATCTTTAAGATCAGGTGACATGTTTAAGCCCTGTTTGTTTGTCTGTCTATTTCTCCGTTCATCAAAGGTTTTTAAATTTAACCCTTTCCCAAACGGCAAAATTTTAGGGTGATCCACTTCAAAAAGTGCTACAAATGACTAAATGGATGTTATTAAAGATAGAATTTGTGTAAAATGTGGCATAGAAAATATTGAGACAAAAGGAGAAACTGCTGGTCATCAGCAGTTTCAAGGAGAAACTGCTGGTCATCAGCAGTTTCTTCTTTTGTATCAATGTTTTCCCAAGCCTTTTCTATAAGGTACGTGAAAACCAGGTCTTGTTTGGGAAAGGGTTTAATCAAAATTCAAAATTTGATGCATGTATTAGCTTTCATTTTGTGTTTTCTTTATGACAATTATATGATGGCTCAGCGCGAAACGGTTGTAACTGCCTATATGTTTATAGGCAGTTACAACTGTTTCGCGCTGAGCCATATAGCTTTCATGTGACATCAAGGTTAAGGACCTGCAGTGAAGGTCAAATATCCAGGTCTTGTCTCAAAAAAATGCCTTTATAGGGGCATGGTGTTTCACGAACACATCTTGTTTTTTTTTTTCATTTTTAGCTCCACTGGCCGAAGGCCAGCGGGGCTTATGTCATGGCCCTGTGTCCGTCGTGCGTCCGTCCGTGCGTGCGTGCGTCCGTGCGTCAACTTTTTCTTTAAAAATCTTCTTCTCCAAAACTACTGGACCAATTTCAACCAAACTTCACAGGAATCTTCCTTGCATGAACCTTTTCTAAATTCCTTCAAAAAATTAAATTCCGTTTAGAACTTGAATTTTAATTAAATTAATTAATTTAAATTTTCGAAGAATCTTTAAAAAATTTCTTCTCCAAAACTACTGTACCAATTTCAACCAAACTTCACAGAAATCTTCCTTGCATGAATATCTACCAAATTCCATCAAAAGAATAAAGTCTATGCAGAACTTGAATTTTAATTAATTTAAATGAATTCAATTTTCGAAAAATCTTTAAAAATTCTTCTTCTCCAAAACTACTGGACCAATTTCGACCAAACTTCACAGAAATCTTCCTTGCATGAATCTATACCAAATTCCTTCAAAAGAATAAAATCCGAGCAGAACTTGAATTTTAATTAATTTAATTGATTTAAATTTTCGAAAAATCTTTAAAAATTCTTCTTCTCCAAAACTGCTGGACCAATTTCAACCAAACTTTACACAAATCATCCTTGCATGAATCTCTACCAAATTCCTTCAAAAGAATAAAATCTATGCAGAACTTTAATTTTGATTAATTTAATTGATTTAAATTTTCGAAAAATCTTTCAAAATTCTTCTTCTCATAAACTACTGGACCAATTTCAACCAAACTTCGCAGAAATCTTCGTTGCATGCATCTCTACTAAGTTCTTACAAAAGAATAAAATCCGCGCAGAACTTGAATTTTAAATGATTTAATTGATTTAAATTTTCGAAAAATCTTTAAAAATTCTTCTTCTCCAAAACTACTGGACCAATTTCAACCAAACTTCACAGAAATCTTCCTTGCATGAATCTCTACTAAGTTCTTACAAAAGAATAAAATCCGAGCAGAACTTGAATTTTAAATAATTTAATTGATTTAAATTTTCGAAAAAATTTTAAAACAATTTCTTTTCCAAAACAACTTGACAAATTTCAACCAAACTTTACAGAAATGTTCCTTGCATTAATCTCTTCATAATTCCTTCAAAAAAATGAATTCTATGTAGAACTTAGATTGTAATTAATTTAATTAAATTAAATTTTCGAAAAATCTTTAAAAATTCTTCTCCTCCAAAACTACATGACCAATTTCAACCAAACTTTAAAGAAATATTCCTTGCATTAATCTCTTCTTAATTCCTTCAAACAGAAAATAAATTCTATGTAGAACTTAAATTTTGATTAATAGAAATTAAATTTTCGAAAAATCTTCTTTTCCAAAACTACTTGACCAATTTTAACCAAACTTCACACGAATCTTCCTTGCATTTATCTCCTCTAAATTCCTTTTAAAAATAATTTCTGTGTAGAACTTAAATTTTTAATAAATTTAATTATATTGAATTTTCGAAAAATTGTTAAACAATCTTTTTCTCTAAAACTACTGGACCAATTTCAACCAAACTTCACAGGAATCTTCCTTGCATGAATCTCTTCCAAATTCCTTCACGATCGGATGAAAAGCTTGGCTGTTGTAGGCTAGGTTTATTTTCGCTATATGAAACAGTGTAATTTTAAGAAAATTTTAAAAACATCTCTGCTCCTTATTGGATTTCATTCTGGTGTAGCATGAATCTTCTTTGAATAGACCTCTATTGTATTCCTTGAAGAAGTTCGTAGTCTAAATGTCTAAAAGCCAGTGGAGCGATACAGGGCCATCTTGGCCCTCTTGTTCACAATGCTTTAATTGCAAGCCAAAACTTATAACATTCTGTCACACTTTGATAATCGATTATTGGAAAGATAATTTACTACTTTTCTAAATGCATCCCTTTTTAGCTCGACTTTTCGAAGAAAATGAGAGCTTATACTGTCACCCGGGCGTCGGCGTTGGCGGCAGCGTTGCAACAAAGGTTAAAGTTTTTTCAAACATCAATGACTTCCATACTATCAAAGGGATTCAACCCAAACTTGGATACTTATTCACCATCACACCTTCTACCTTACTACCAGGGCCCATGACCCTGGCTCCACTATATTTGGAGTTATGCCCCCTTTATACTAAGCAACTTAGAAAGTCGAGCGCACTGTCTTCGGACAGCTCTTGTTATATTGTATTAAAAAATGCTAATTTTTCACCATCTGTTTCAATATTAATGTCTGCAATGTTCTTTGTGTTTCTTAAACAATTTTACTAACTTATTGTGGGATAGCCTTTTTGTGCAATGTACAACTCTTTCAAAAAAAAAGAAAAAAAAAATCAACTCTTTTCCAAACAACCCATAGGTTTCATGTCACTTAAGCCATGATGGTCATGGAAATCAATGAAAAAAAAAGATAAGTCCAAAATTGTGTTGTTTGGGAAAGAGTATAACATTTTTTACTACCTGCAAGATAGTGGGTGGCAAAGTTAATACACATTTCAAATTCATATGGAACCCTCCCAAATTTTATGGCATGCTATCTTAATCAGCTATCCTATTTTGGAAATTTAAATTTGCTTGTATTATTGCATGAAAAGTGGGCATTTTGTGCACTGTTTGTAGACATACTTGGTGGTTTGTGGATCGTAATATTTATTAATATCTTTTACTAACTTAAATCTTTCTATGTTATACAGGTTTTCTTGATTTTGCACATTTTCTATGGAGGATAAGGGCACTTTGTTTCACTGGATTGCAACCAAGTCTGTTCTTTTGTCTATTTGAATACATAATGATATTTGGGGAAAGTGATTGGGTGGTATTGTTTCTTGAACATTACCGAAGTAGTAATGTGTAGATGTCTTAAGAAAAAAATACTGACACTTTTTTTCTTTTAATTTTATTGCGAATCTTTAAAGAAGGTAATTCCTAGCGATGTAATAGGTTTGCTTTGTGCTGTAGAACAAAAAAGCTTGAATCCATTCAATTGTTTAAAGCAAGAATAAAAGTATGGGTAGATTGTTGCAGATTAAAGCTTGAAATAGACATTAGAACTGGTAATGGTAGTTGTAATATAACACGAATTAATGCCATTTTAAGTTTTTACAGGAAATAATGCACTTGCAGGAATCATGATGTTCATGAGTTATATTTTAATCTATATTATGTAAGTTTGTATTTGCATGCTGCCCTAGTCCGGCTATGGTGATGTCACGAAGGGATGTATACGGTGTAACTGTAGTCGTATTGGCTCCCTCGACTACCGCTGTCACCCCATCACCGGTCAGTGCACCTGTCGTCAAGGGGTCGGGGGTCTGAGCTGTGATCGCTGCAAAGAGGGCCATTATGGCTACTCTATAGGGGGATGTTATGGTATGGGATATTGCTGTTGTTATACTGAAATGGTCTCGTTTTATTTATTTGTTTTTCATATTGTCAATTTTCTTCAAAAACATTGTAACTACAAGCTCTTTTGTTTTAGTTTTTATGGTTTTAGTATTGTCTATACATGCATTCATCTGTTTGACAATGTTGTCATAGATGTCCACTTTCTGTATAATTTATATCAATGTTCATTACCTTGGTTAGTTCAGATCTGTTGCAATGCATGTTGTAAAATGAATTTATTGATGTAAATGAAAAGAATATATGGAAATCAGATTTATCAAATTAATAAGAAAGATTTCAAAATTTTAACGTGCAATGATAAATTGTTACTTTTGATATTTTCAAAAAATTGATTTACAGGTAGACTTTAGAAAGCTGTTTAGAGTAGTGATTGCCTGTTCATGTCTAATACAATTGAGTACAAATACAAAGCTTTGATGATGCTTTTTATGCCATAGATTGTAGGTGTTATCGTCCTGGCTCTAACAAGAGTGAAATATGCAACGTTTTGACGGGCGAGTGTAACTGTCTTGAGAATGTTACTGGGCAGTATTGCGACGCATGCAAGGTTCGACTTGATGGAGTGTATATCATATTATATTGGCTTAAAACTTTTTCCCAAATAAGAACTTTATTTGATATCTGGTTTAATAAGAAAGCTGTTGTAATGAATGTGAAAATTAGCAGAAAATTTTAACATCATAATTATTGAAAATATTGAGGGAAATGAAGAAAAAATTGATTATCAGCAGCTTCCTCTTTTCTCTCATTGTTTTCCAAATCTCTTTCTACTAGCGACAATAAAATCTTGGTATGTTTGGTATGTTTGGGAAAGAGTTGAATCAACCCAACCCCCCCATGAATTTATCAGATTGCTTTGTAGATTTCTTTCTCTTTCTTAATTGCAGTTTGCCCTAATGTAGATATTTATTGTTGACATGTAATTTTGCTTTGAGCTGCTTATTAAGTACATCTAGATTGCAGTCTAGATCTGTATAATTAGCTTTTTAAAAGAAATTGATTGGTTTTCCATCTTTGTTTTATGTATTTGACAAGAACTTCTATGATTTGTCTATTATGTTGGACTTGAGCAGCTGGTGGCTCTGTTTGGCTGTTGTGTATGTACTGGTGAGAAAAATGCCAGAAATGCCTGGTTAGGTGCATCAGTCACCAACTTACTGCTGAAAATGTTGACGGTGACATTTATAATATCATCTTCAATTATTTACAAATCTCTTTGCTAGATTAAGTTTATGTAAACATTGATGATAAAGAAAATAATTCTAATTCTCATTTTTTTTATGAATCGAGAAACATTTCTGTATACATGAATTGTACATAAACTGTCTCACATGCGAATCTGTATCTCTTTATGCAACAAAATTGCTTGCTTATAGATGCTAGTTAGATCATTTCTTTTGCAGATAATCAGTACAAACTTTACTTTTTTAATGATTTAGATTTTTGTACAGGCTAAATTTGGCTGAATTGTTACAGATCACAAATTATTATCAAAAAACATAAAAACTCATATTTTTTTGTCAAATATGAATATGTTTATAAAGCCCAATAAGTGACAAAGTTTGATTTCAGAATAGTCTCTCTAGTTCATTCACTATTATATGATGAGGAGAAGTAAGCAATTTTCAACAGAGATATAGCTCAGAGAGAGAGTGATGCTATGCTGAATCTGATATTTTTAATTCAAACCGAATCACTGGTAGTGAACTCGGCTAAAGCGAGGGATGTTTTTTCGCGAACAATGTATTCTGTTATTATAAAATCTCGTAACTACAGCTTCGATAAAGCCGTAGTTACGAGATTTTATAAAAATACCGACGGTTTGTCAATTATACATAATGATAAACCTGGTCTATTTTCAGAACAAATTCGTTGTAAAATCTTTAAACTCATATTTAAACGCAAAATACCTATACCTTGTTGTAGGGAAAAACGTCCCTGGCTTTGGCCGAGTTCACCACCAGTGTGAATGATGTGATACCCTTTTGAATGGGATGTCATTAACCAACACACATGGTTTAGACTGAAAATCATCTGACATTATCAAGAACATGGATTGAATTGAGAACTGCTGTTCAATGACTGCTTTTGTGTTTATTTTCCTTCTAGCTAGATGCATTTTTGTGATTCTCCATAATATATTTCTATAATGCTCCCAAATATTATTCATTGTAATCTTTCAGTATACATATTTGTTATGCTAATATTATGTAATCCAGTTTTTGTGATAACTTTATGATTATAATAGATGTTATTCTATAGTCTAACATTATTCAAGGGTAAAGTGCAAAAGCATTGTATTATGCTACAATATTTATCTAGGACAACTTTATTTTGTCGCCAAAGCTAGTAAATATATTTGTTATGTAGGCAGATGTCCTAGGTGAATGTTGGAGCATAATAAAGGCATATATGGTAGATCTATATTTATATGCTCTTATGATGTGCAGTAAACCCTAGAAATAAAGACGTTGATGAAATTTATATTCACATTGTTCTTTAATGTTTTCTCTAAAAGAATTATTGTAGGTAAAGGTTTGATATCAAGGTACCGTTTCTTCTGCTCTGGCTATTTTTTTCTCCACAAACACATCTTTTTTACTAATGGTACAATTTTTATGCATTCAAACATAACATTGACATATACCTGTAATTCTATATTTTACTGTTTATTGTAAAAGTTTGTGACATTTAGTTGTGTGTTTGGTGAATGAAACATAACCCTAATGTTAGGGCATGGGTTGTACTTAAGGTTCAGGGAGCATTTGGAACACTGCTATTGGGAAATAAAAATTTAAGAGTAATTCTCTGAGAGCACCAAAATTTATGGGAATGCATAGTCACAGATTTCAATAAAAATGTGTCCATGTTGTAGATCAATAGTTTGACAAATTCGCAATGAAAAAAAAATCCAAAATCAATTTTATGAAGATTGAATGAGTTATAAACTTAAATGTTTTGTTTTGACATTGCAGTACAATAGCAGTGTTCCAATGTCAAGGAATGAATTAACCAATTACTAAAACAATGTTTTTAAAATGGCATGCGTTATATGGAAACGAAAATAATTAATCACAAAATGCATACATTTAGTGTTTATACCAAATATTCTCTATTAAACAGGCTAATTTCTGGGGTCTGGAGCTAGGTGAAGGGTGCAGGCCGTGCGACTGTTATCCAGAAGGCTCATACTTTGACCAGTGTGATAGTCAGACAGGACAGTGTAGATGTAGACCCAACATTGCTGGACAGAGATGTGACCAATGTGCAGACGGCTTCTACGGGCTCATATCACAGGGAGAGTGCTTAGGTAATTTTATGCTGCAAGTTCTGTCCATCCTCGAATTGTTATCCAAGTGATTGAAGTATCCACCTTGTGAAAATTCACTAGAGGGCTTTGTCTGCTATCTTGTTATATGTTGGCTTAAGCCTTTCCCAAACAATACTTGGTTTTGAAGTCCCTTAGAGGAAAAAGAAGGCGAACATATTGAGACGAAAGAAGAAAATGCTGATAATCAAACCTTTCTCAAACAAGACTTTGTTTTGACATCCCTCAAAGGTAAAGGGTTGGGAAAATATTGAGACAAAAGAAGAAAATGCTGATAATCAGCATTTTTTCCTTTTGTCTCAATATTTTCCATGCTATAATGCTCGTTCTTTGATCAGTGTGATAGTCAGACAGGACAGTGTAGATGTAGACCCAACATTGCTGGACAGAGATGTGACCAATGTGCAGACGGCTTCTACGGGCTGATATCACAGGGAGAGTGCTTAGGTAAATAGATATCTCAATACTGAATTATGTCCACCCTTGTATTGTTATGCAAGAGATTAAAATATCCACCCTGCTATCTTGTTATATATATTGCCTTAATTGACCCTGTTCAAAACAAGACTTGGTTTTGACGTCCCTTAGGAGAAAAGGCTTGGGAAAATATTGAGACAAATTATGTCCACCCTGGCAGCGTTATCCAAGTGATTAAAGTATCCATCTTGCAAAAATTCACCAAGGGACTTTGTCTGCTATCTTGATATATGTTGGCTTAAGCCTTTTCTAAACAAGACTTGGTTTTGACGTCCCTTAGAGGAAAAGGCTTGGGAAAATATTGAGACAAATGGAGAATATGCTGTTATTCAAACCTTTCTCAAACAAAACTTGGTGTTGATGTCTCTTAGAGGTAAAGGCTTTGGAAAATATTGAGACAAAAGAAGAAAATGCTGATAATCAGCATTTTCTCCTTTTGTCTCAATATTTTCTATGCTGATATGCTCATACTTTGATCAGTGTGATAGTCAGACAGGACAGTGTAGATGTAGACCCAACATTGCTGGACAGAGATGTGACCAATGTGCAGACGGCTTCTACGGGCTCATATCACAGGGAGAGTGCTTAGGTATTGTCTGAATTTAGTTTATGTGCATCCCTGCATTATTCTCCAAGGGATTAACCCTTTTCTAAACGACAAAATTTTAGGCAGATCCACTTCAAAAACTGTAAAAAATGACAAAATTTAACGATAAGATTTGTGTAAAATATGGCACATAAAATTTTGAGATAAAAGGAGAAACTGCTGGTTATCAGCAGTTTCTTTTTTTGTTTCAATGTTTTCCCAAGCCATTTCTTCTAGGGTCGTCAAAACCAGGTCTTGTTTGGGAAAGGGTTAAAGTATCCACCTTGCTATCTTGTTATATGTTGCCTTGACACTTTTGAAAACAAGACTTAGTTTTGACAACCCTTAGAGGAAAAGGCTTGGGAAAGTATTGAGACAAATTATGACCACCCTTGCAGCGTTATCCAGGTGATTAAAGTGTCCATCTTGCAAAAATTCACCTAGGGACTTTGTATACTAATTTGTTATATGTTGCCTGAACCCTTTCCCCAAGAAGATTTGGTTTTGACGTCCCTTAGGAGAAAAGGCTTTGGAAAATATTGATACAAATGGAGAAAATGCTGTTAATCAAACCTTTCTCAAACAAGACTTGGTGTTGATGTCTCTTAGAGGAAAAGGCTTGGGAAATTATTGAGACCAAAGAAGAAAATGATGATAATCAGCATTTCCCCTTCTGTCTAAACATTTTCAATGTTATAATGCTCGTTCTTTGATCAAAGTGATAGTCAGACAAACACTATAGGTGATAGCTGTGAACAGTGTATTGATACATACTGGGGTAGTAGGTGGGTGGGGTAACATTTAGTGATAGCTCTTGTTTATCCATTACAGAATGTGAACCATGTGACCTGCCAGGCCATATTTGTCACCCTGACACTGGGGAGTGTGTTTGTCCTCCCAACACTATGGGTGATAGTTGTGAACAGTGTATTGATACATACTGGGGTAGGAGGTGGGTGGGGTAACATTTAGTGATAGTTCTTATTTATCCATTACAGAATGTGAACCATGTGACCTGCCAGGCCATATTTGTCACCCTGACACTGGGGAGTGTGTTTGTCCTCCCAACACTATGGGTGATAGTTGTGAACAGTGTATTGATACATACTGGGGTAGGAGGTGGGTGGGGTAACATTTAGTGATAGTTCTTATTTATCCATTACAGAATGTGAACCATGTGACCTGCCAGGCCATATTTGTCACCCTGACACTGGGGAGTGTGTTTATCCTCCCAACACTATGGGTGATAGCTGTGAACAGTGTATTGATACATACTGGGGCAGTAGGTGGGTGGGGTAACATTTAGTGATAGTTCTTATTTATCCATTACAGAATGTGAACCATGTGACCTGCCAGGCCATATTTGTCACCCTGACACTGGGGAGTGTGTTTGTCCTCCCAACACTATGGGTGATAGTTGTGAACAGTGTATAGATACATACTGGGGTAGGAGGTGGGTGGGGTAACATTTAGTGATGTCTCTTATTTATCCATTACAGAATGTGAACCATGTGACCTGCCAGGCCATATCTGCCACCCTGACACTGGGGAGTGTGTTTATCCTCCCAACACTATGGGTGATAGCTGTGAACAGTGTATAGATACATACTGGGGCAGTAGGTGGGTGGGGTAACATTTAGTGATGTCTCTTATTTATCCATTACAGAATGTGAACCATGTGACCTGCCTGGCCATATCTGCCACCCTGACACTGGGGAGTGTGTTTGTCCTCCCAACACTATGGGTGATAGTTGTGAACAGTGTATTGATACATACTGGGGCAGTAGGTGGGTGGGGTAACATTTAGTGATAGTTCTTATTTATCCATTACAAAATGTGAACCATGTGACCTGCCAGGCCATATTTGTCACCCTGACACTGGAGAGTGTGTTTGTCTACCAAACACTATGAGTGATAGCTGTGAACAGTGTATAGATACATACTGGGGCAGTAGGTGGGTGGGGTAACATTTAGTGATGTCTCTTATTTATCCATTACAGAATGTGAACCATGTGACCTGCCTGGCCATATCTGCCACCCTGACACTGGGGAGTGTGTTTGTCCTCCCAACACTATGGGTGATAGTTGTGAACAGTGTATTGATACATACTGGGGCAGCAGGTGGGTGGGGTAACATTTAGTGATAGTTCTTATTTATCCATTACAGAATGTGAACCTTGTGACCTGCCAGGCCATATTTGTCACCCTGACACTGGGGAGTGTGTTTATCCACCAAATACTATGGGTGATAGTTGTGAACAGTGTATTGATACATACTGGGGTAGGAGGTGGGTGGGGTAACATTTAGTGATGGTTCTTATTTATTCATTACAGAATGTGAACCCTGTGACCTGCCAGGCCATATTTGTCACCCTGACACTGGGGAGTGTGTTTGTCCTCCCAACACTATGGGTGATAGTTGTGAACAGTGTATTGATACATATTGGGGGTATAACCCAAGGACTGGCTGTAAGGTAAAATATACAATGGATTCCTGTTAATTTGCCTGCCTATTTGTCAAGATCTTGATTGCAATTAACAGGAAACTGCTAAAAAATGGAGTAGATTGTCTTGAAATCTAAAGTATGTGCAGAAAGCTCTTTGCTAAAAAACAGTGAATTGCTTATAATAGGATTGTAATTAGATTAAGTCCACTTTATTCAGAAAAAGTAAGAAAATTAGATTTTATTTTGATGACAAGGCAATGTATGACCTATGTTTGCAGAAATCTCTAGATCTTGCTGTATTCCTTATTTCAGCCATGTGCGTGTAACCCAGATGGTTCCCTGGACAATAACTGTGACCCACTGTCAGGGCAGTGTGTATGTAGAGCAGACTATGAGGGGGACCGGTGTGACAGGTGCTTGTTTGGTTTCTACAACTTCCCAGACTGTCAACTGTGTTTGTGCTCTGTAGAGGGTACACAGCCCGATAGCTGTAACTCACAGGGAGCTTGCCAGTGTGGGGATGTGGATGGACAGTGTGAATGCAAGGTAAACAATATTTCTCATTTCCTTCATTATATTTAGCAACACTATTTTTAAAAGAAGCAGTGTTTGATTGTTCTAATTTCAAAAAGAAGGCACTTTTCAGTGTGGTGATGTAGATTGGCACAATCTCCAAGCAGAGTTGTCGTTCGTTACTCTCACATACATCTCTGCAACGGGCTGACGCCATGTTTGACAAGAATCTTGTCAAACCGAGGAAAATGTGTATTATTACTGTTAAACTGTTTCATGTGTTACATGATAAAGTAGACAAAGAAATTATGATTCCGGGTATATTTGAAAGGCATTATAACGGATGAATTTACCCATATACAATGGAACTATTTTCTCAAGCCTCTTTACCAATCTCAATGAATTTTGTGCTAAAAATAGACTCGATTTATGGTTTTGTTTTGATAAACCGTCGGTTTTGTTATAAAATCTCGTATCTTCGGTTTGAATCAAGCCCTAGTTGCGAGATTTTATAACAACACTTACAAAATACTATTGTTTGTCCGAAATTACGTCACGGTTAGCTGGATAAAATCGTTCTCTATCACAATGAAATATACAGAAAAATTACCGCGCCCTTGAATGAATGACATCAATTTAAAATTTTTAAATTATTATTGTTGGAAAATGGTATCAAATTTTAAGGAATGTGGTGTGTGATATATTTTGGACTTCGGAAAAGAAAAATTATTTGTTATTGCCATTTTGATGTGATATAAAATGACATAATCTAGCAGATGATGACGCAATACCCTCTGAGGCAACTACAGAGGTGAATGTAATGAATGAACCGTGTGCAAGAGAGTGAGATTGGCAGTGTCAGTGTAAGGTAAAGAGCTGAAGTATTAGTTTATAACATGCTGTACTTGATATATCAAATATTAAGGGATTGGTGCAATCATGATAAAATCTGTATTATGGATGGTCACAATTTAAGGTCACATAATGAAAACAGAGACTGCATTTCTACTTTTTGGAACATTTGAATTCCTTTACCTAATAACTGAATTTCAGCCACATGAGCGTTAACTTATGATGTGTGGCTTCAAAAACAGTTTGTAGTCAGGAATTCTGACAAGCCCCAAATGTATGGTATATCATAATTTTATAACTAAATATCTATTTACGACAGGAAAACACAATTGGGAGGACATGTTCACAATGTTCCAACAAATCTTTCTCCCTGGATGAAGACAATCCTACTGGATGTACTGAATGTTTCTGTTTTGGTCGCAGTCAGACTTGTGGACAAGCACCATATACATGGTCACAGGTAAGGGAAATATTATCATTTAACATCAATTTTTATGCTTCCGGAAGGGAGAGCATATAGTCGCCGCTTCGTCTGTCCGTCCGTCCGTCATTCCGTCCGTCCATCCGTCCGTCCGTCCGTCCGAAGCGATTTCTCTATAACCCTTGGGCCAAATCAAATGAAACTTACCATGTGAACTCCCTATGACATAATGCCGATGTACTTTTCCCAGTTTTTGGATTTGAGGCCTCGTCATGGGAAAAGGGGACTTAAGGTCAAATACACTTTTTCTCTAATTTCTCATAGTCTAATGGTCAGAATTTGATGAAATTTCATATTTGAGTAGCAAATCAGATGCCCTTGACAATAAACTACTTGAAATTTGCGTACAAAAAGTATGCCATGGAAAAAGGGGGCTTAACGTTTGTTAGCCTAATCTTAGCTCTGCATGGCATACATTTATTGTGACAATGCCTTAATCGGGGAGCATTAATTTGTCCGTCTCTGACGGCTCTTGTTGTGTCCTGACTTCAAATCCTTATACCTTGTGTATGTTTGTTCATTTTGTATATTAGTTTTTTGAAGTACAAAGATTAAATTTATCTTGTATCCATCAACAAAAGTTTTGAGAATTGCATGTAGATAGTATTGACTTCAATATCTTTTATGTGAATTCTTAAAACGTTCAAAGTACTCTAACTTTATATATTTCTATGAATAAATTATTGGTTGTTGCTATACATTATTCATAAGCATGTTGTGGTGCAAACATCTAGATTTTCAGAACAATAATGATTCAAGGCATAGCATTATTTCATGAACACATCTTGTTTGATTACAGACATCCCTTCCTGATAGGAGGGTCAGCTTTAATCCCTTGTCTAACATGTATGTTAGAAGACACCATGGCTATTTAGTTATACCCCCAAACACTACATGGAGTGGTGTAGGATTAGATATAAATGGTGGAGAGCCTGTTTATTGGAAACTGTCAGAAGTCATTGGCGATCAGGTACTTTCTTCCTTGTTTGTTTACAGCTATCACCTTTCAAAGCTAATGTTATATATAAGATTTGGTGACAATGTTCCAAAGTTAAATATTAGCTTATTTTGTTGCTGAGTTAATGAACTTACTATTAGGTGGTAAATGGGCAGAGGCACTGCTGTGAAGACTCTTAAAAGAGAGGGTGCTCATAGCTAACAGTTTACCAGTGAATTTATGCACATCTCCAAGTGAATAACCATTGATGTCAACTTTTGAACAGTCAATCATAGAACATTCATGTTTCACATATACATTGTTTGTTACAATACCTTTTTAGCTCGACTTTTCGAAGAAAATGAGAGCTTATACTGTCACCCGGGCGTTGGCGTTGGCGTTGGTGTTGCAACAAAGGTTAAAGTTTTTTCAAACATCAATAACTTCCATACTATCAAAGGGATTCAACCCAAACTTGGAATACTTATTCACCATCACACCCTCTACCTTACTATCAGGGCCCATGACCCTGGCTTCACTATATTTGGAGTTATGCCCCCTTTGTACTTAGCAACTTAGAAAGTCCAGCACTTAGAAAGTCGAGCGCGCTGTCTTCGGACAGCTCTTGTTTGTGATACCAAGGTAAAGGTGAAGATAAAATGTCAAGATCACATTTTCGAAAAGAAATGCCTTTACTGGTTGTTAGTGTTTCACTAACACATCTTGTTTATTTCAGACCCTGTCCTATGGTGGTCATCTTAAGTTCACCGTTCAACATGGTACAGTAAACAATACAGAGTTATCTACCCTTGAAGGACTGAAGAATTATCCAGCTGTAGTCTTGGTTGGATATAATTATCCTCTAATGTACAGGTATAATCATTGATCAGAGCAAAACTTTTTTAAGTGCAAATAGAATTAATGAATTAAGCTACCTGATTTTCAACCATAGTGCTCCAAATGATATTTTTGAAAAAAAAACTAAAAAAAACAAAAAAAAAAAAACTGAACTTTAAATGGGTCATAACAGTCATAATGTTATGCCCTGGTTATTAATTCATTTGTACGTCTTTCCATCTGTCTGGCCATTTGTGAGCAAATATTGTATGTGCAACTCCTACAGTTTCTAAGATGGAAGATGATCAAACATGCCTAAATGAATGTCCATGGTATCTAGTTACTCATATTACCCTTGAAATTCAGATAACTTTTGCTGTTCTTGAAGTATCTGCTCTTGAATTGAAAAGCTGACCGATTTTTGTGTGTGTGGAACTCTTCCTACAGTTTCTATCAGAATAATTTCAAATTTGACACAGTGAATCCCAATAATTTCTAGTTGTGCATATAACTTTTGAAAGCTATTGTTGACATCAATGTGTTGCAGAAAGCATCACACTAGTGGACTTAGTATATAGGAGGTTTTTTAGCTCCACTGGCCGAAGGCCAGCGGGGCTTATGTCATGGCCCTGTGTCCGTCGTGCGTCCGTGCGTCCGTCCGTCCGTCCGTCCGTGCGTGCGTGCGTCAACTTTTTCTTTAATCATCTTCTTCTCCAAAACTACTAGACAGATTTCAACCAAACTTCACAGGAGTATTCCTTGCATGAACCTTAACCAAATTCCTTTAAAAAAATTAAATTCTGTGTAGAACTTGAATTTTAATTAAATTAATTAATTTAAATTTTCGAAAAATATTTAAAATAATTTCTTCTCCAAAACTACTGGACCAATTTCAACCAAACTTCACAGAAATCTGCCTTGCATGAATCTCTACTAAATTCCTTTAAAAGAATAGAATCCGTGCAGAACTTGAATTTTAATTAATTTAATTGATTTAAATTTTCAAAAAATCTTTTAAAAATCTTCTTCTCCAAAACTACTGGACCAATTTCAACCAAACTTCACAGGAATCTTTCTTGCATGAACCTTTTTCAAATTCCTTCAAAAAATTAAATTCCGTGTAGAATTTGAATTTTAATTGAATTAATTAATTTAAATTTTGGAAAAATCTTTAAAAATTCTTCTTCTCCAAAACTTCTGGACCAATTTCAACCAAATTTCACAAGAATCTTCCTTGCATGAACATTTTCCAAATTCCTTCAAAAAATTAAATTCTGTGTAGAACTTTTAAAAATTTTAATGAAATTAATTAATTTAAATTTTCGAAAAATCTTTTAAAAATCTTCCTCTCCAAAACCACTGGACCAATTTTAACCAAAATTCACAGGAAGCTTCCTTGTATGAAGCTCATCCAAATACATTCAAAAAATGAATTCTGTACAGAACTTATATTTCAATTAAATTAATTTAAATATTTGAAATATCTTTTAAAAGTATTCTTCTGCAAAACTACTGGACCAATTTCAACCAAACTTCACAGGAATCATCCTTGTATGCATCTTTTTCAAATCTTTTTTAAAAAAATTATGTGTAGAACTGAAGCTTAAATTTTAATTAATCAAATTAATTTTCATTTCCGAAAAATCTTTAAAAATCTTCTCCAAAATGACTTATTGGATTTCTTTGTAATTTAGCCAGAATGTTCAATGTACAGTTCCCAATAAGATTCTTCACAAAAATCGATTGGTTGAAAAATATGGCTGCTGTGGGCTGGGCTTTTTTTGCAATTTTTTGCAATTTAAAACATATAGTAATTTTAATTTTTAAAACCTTTCTCCTCCATAACCACTGATTGGATTTCATTGTGGTGTAGCATGAATCTTCTTTGGATAGACCTCTATTGTGCTCCTTGAAGAATTTCGTAGTCTAAAAGTCTTAAGTCTAAAAGCCAGTGGAGCGATACAGGGCCATCATGGCCCTCTTGTTTTATAAAAGGAAAATTGAACTCCTCAAAGTTGCAGACTTACATATACTTACTTATCAGGGTTGATGATATGTGGAAGAAAGATACCACCATTGAGATGCATGTTCCATTACACAAGCATTACTGGCGAACATGACAAAATGATGATGTGATGTGTCTCAGAGTATATGTGAATCCATAAAACTGTGTATAAATATATCCTGTATAATGTTATTTTCTTTCTTTATAACAGGGTGGATGATATGTGGAAGAAAGATACCATAATGGAGATGCATGTACCGTTACACGAACATTACTGGCGTACTAGACAAAATGGTGATGTTTCACGAGATACAATGATGATCATCTTACAGAATATCACAGATGTTCTGATAAGAGCTACTTGGGATGGCAATGCAGCTTATTCACAGTATGTATTCTGCAAAAATAATTGTCAAATGTTTTGATCATTAACAATTTTATGGGCTTTTACTTAAGAAATTTAAATGATCTCTCTCAAATTACAAAGACTGTTTCAAATCTATATTGGAAATGGATTAGAATGAAATTTCAATCATTTAACCCTTTCCCAAACGTTTAAGTGTTAGGGGAGTTCACTTCAAAAACTGCCACGAAAGACAAAATGGATGTTATTAAAGATAGTATTTGTGTAAAATATGGCACAGAAAATATTGAGACAAAAGGAGAAACTGCTGGTTATCAGCAGTTTCTTCTTTTGTTTCAATGTTTTCCCAAGCCTTTTCAATTAGAGACGTCAAAACCAGGTCTTGTTTGGGAAAGGGTTAAATGAAGCAATTTCTTGATAGACCAGGTAGAGTAAAGGCGGGTATTTTCGACACCTTAAGACGAAATGAGCAAAAAAAAGTTGTGGCAAAATATTCCGGAGAATAAACATTTATCAAAACGGAAGTTGGCTTGATTTTTTTCATTTGCAAAAAACGCCGCCCGAATACAATATTGTCGTTGTCGTCTTTTTTCCGTTAAATCATGAGACCCATCGTAGTATAAATTCGACACCTTGCGGGTAAATTCGACACCCCAAGAATTTGTATCGGAAAATAATCAGAAAACGATGTTAATATCTCTTATAAACTGCAAATCAGGTGAATATATTGATTACAACGATGCACTTGATTTTTCTTCATTGAGATTTTCATTCTCACCCACGATTCGGAGACAGAGATCAATTTGCTAAATGTGATTTTTTTAAATGTTCATCTGCGCAAAGTCATTTCCTAAACCACAAATATTCCCTTAAAGCATCTACGAAAATATTCCTTCTTCATTCAAAACACTGCCGCGGTCGCCAAAACACAATGTTTAGAAAGTTAATTGTCTCCTCGAATGAAATGTAAAAGTAATACCTTGTCGCTGAAATATTCCAATTAATGGTTCAATTAATCCACGACCAAATTTATCCTAACTTAATATGGCACACAGCCCGAAATTTCAACAACTGTTCCCTTTTAAGTACTGTATGGGAATGAGTCTATTTCTATTTTCGGAAACTGTTCAATAACAGGTGTTCCGCGCGTGGCTTCGCGGCTTTGTTTGATGTTTTAAACTCTCCCTCAGACGGTTAGTGGTATGACGATTGTATGACGTCATTTTGTTCCGACAAAGGAATAAGAAATCAGCATGTGGAAATCCCTGTCAATCAAGCAAATAAATGATCGAATGGGTGGAGACTGACAAACTGTTCTGACCAATCAATTAAACACAATTTACTGTTGCCACGTGAATTAAAAGAACCGCATTCGGTTGTTTTGATAGTCGCTAAATAAGGAATTTGTGCACCTTCAAACAAAGGTCAAATCTTCGAGTGATATTTAATTTTCATGCGTTGGATTGTTAACTATTGTGGTGGATTAATCTAATAAGGATGTTTCTTACAAAGTAAGACTCGCCATATTTAATATATTCATCTACTACCGTCGAGAACTTTGACTGACCTCAGAATATGGATCTTATGGAACAGTTTTCCGCGTGAAACGTTTCAGATGCAAATTGATGTGGAATTTGTTAATAATACGTATATTTAGATAAAAATTGATTGTTGGTTTATGAAAAGGGCATCAACGCCATTTCTACTGTTCAAAATAAACGCAACAACCAAACTGTAGTCTGTTTCTGTCGATGTAGGAACATTCAATTTCAAACAATTAATCACGTTTTAGGGCATGTCGAAATTATACGATCTTGAAATATTTTGTTGTATAAATTCGACACCCTTTCTCAAGTTGAAAATAAAACGGAGAGATGCTTTTTATCAAATAATTTTTGAAAATGTATATATTTCCGGCATAATATTGAAACATTTATCATATACTAAGCAAAACAATTGAAGGATATTGAAATTTTACAGCTATTTTAGAAACTTTGATAAAATATGATATAATACCCTAATGCTTTTTATAATTACATACATTCGCTCTCATATTCTATGCTGCCATATCGAGTCATGCTTCAGTGGTCATGCCAAAATGGGACAATTTACATGACAGGGGTCAACTGAAAATTTTACCGTGTTCTTTACGTGCTGTTTTTCATAAGAAGGCATACTCTGAGCTGCTTCATTGAGTAAATTAACACGTACTTGCCTATAATCAATTCATTAACAAGGGTTGAACGTTGATTGTTGATAGATCTGCAGCGCTGGTAGGCCGTTGGTTAATTGAACGTAAGGGAACGTCAGGTTGACGTCACCGGTAAATTTTGCATTTTGCAAAGTGTATTTAGTCGATTGTATCAAAGGTATGCCCAGACTGTCGAAATCATGAAACGTCATAACAGGGGACGTAAATAAACGGCGTCTATGGCTGATGACCGATACATTCTCAAGAACTTGTTACGTTCTAGAACTCAAATTTCTGCAAAATTACTCCAAAGCCTAACAGATGTGAACCTTAGAATTCAGTCTGTGATGAACAGATTAAATAATCGTAGACTTAATGACAGTACTCCGTTGATAGCTAACGCTTTAACGTGACAGTCCTGACGTATGGACCAGAACGCATATGAGATGGAACAAGCAGCATTGGAGTACGGTGCTCATAACCGACGAAAGTTGGTTTAGATTGTCGCATGTTGACAGTAGAATTCGTGTTTTTGCGATATAAGAAGGAGAGATAACACGAGCGCAATGTCCCTACACAAGACGCATATGGTGGTGGAAGCGTTATGGTGTATACGGGAATCTTACGTCATATAGAGACAAACGTTTTCGTGCTAAATGACGTTTTCTGACCAACGTTAAATTGACCACGTGATTGACCCGCATCCTGTAAACTTTACACAGCGAAATTGAGCAGAACACATGTTCATGGACATCAACGTAAAATCAACTGACGTCATTATTGTAACGCGCAATCTTCAACAAATTTAGATTCAATCTATGGGCTAGTCATCCAATTCACAGAGCCTTGATCCAATTGAGCCTGAATGAAACACGTTGGGTAGACGTCTACGTGACGGACAACAACAACCGACCAACCGGGCTTAGTTCCAACATGCACGAATAGGAGAATGGAATACTGTACTGCAACTTGTGGTGATTCGATCTGCGAGGAATTTGCGAGTTACTTGTAAGACTTGATTTTACTTTCGGGGTGAAAATATCCGTTTTTCGCGGCATGTGACTTTTAAGTTGTAGGGTACCAGCGTTTAACCGGATATTGTAGGGAAACCGGAAATGATTGCACTGTATTTTGTTTTTGATTCTCAAGATTATACGTTCATCTGAAGTCTTCAGTAGATTTTCGTTCGAATTGATGTATTTATTATTTTTTACAAATAGTGAAAATTGAATATCCCTAGATTGTTTTGCTTAGTATATAAAAATGATTTTCATAATTTTTCAAATGTCTTTGTTTAGATCCACTTTCTTACGATAATCTGTAACGGCCATTTTTGCCTATCAGAAAATTCGACTACATTTTTCTTCCGCGATTTTTTCGGGGGAAGGGTGGGTGTTTGGAGGACAGGAACTATTTTTATACGTCAGTTATTGCCCCGACATAAGGTGTTCAGTATTGGAATGCTATTATCACGATTTGTGTTTCATATATTGTAAAAATTATAGAAGGGTGTCGAATTTTGACGACTGTCGAATTTACCCGACTTTACTCTAATATTGAGGGAAGTGGAGTTATGCTTGTTATTGTAGACTGCTGTCTGCAATTCTGAAAAATGATAGAATGTAGCGTAATTTAATAGGATTCGAAGGCCATGGAGCTTTTGAAATAAAACTTGTTAACAATTTAACGTGTCCAAACTATTTTGCTTTATGATTTCTTCAAGTAATAATTTGATATTTCAGACTGGGTAACATTAGTATGGATGTAGCAGTTGAAAGATCCAGTATTTTTGATGAGTTGGCTCTTGGTATAGAGCAATGTCAGTGTCCTCCACAATATAGTGGCCTGTCATGTCAGGTTAGTTGACCAATTTAATTGACAATTAGTAACATAAGCATGGATGTAGCAGTTGAAAGATACAGTATTTTTGATGAGTTGGCTCTTGGTATAGAGCAATGTCAGTGTCCTCCACAATATAGTGGCCTGTCATGTCAGGTTAGTTGACCAATTTAATTGACAATTAGTAACATAAGCATGGATGTAGCTGTTGAAAGGTCCAGTATTTTTGATGAGCTGGCTCTTGGTATAGAACAATGTCAGTGTCCACCACAATATAGTGGTCTCTCATGTCAGGTTAGTTGACAAACTCTAGAATCTTTATTAATTTACTAGAGTTAATTGACAATTAGTAACATAAGTATGGATGTAGCTGTTGAAAGGTCCACCATTTTTGATGAACTGGCTCATGGTATAGAACAATGTCAGTGTCCTCCACAATATAGTGGTCTCTCATGTCAGGTGAGTTGACAAACTCTAAAATCTTTATTGATTTACCAGAGTAAATTAATAATTATTAACATAATTATAGAAACAGGTATTGAAAGATCCAGCATTTTTGATGAGTTAGCTCTTGGTATAGAACAATGTCAGTGTCCACCACAATATAGTGGTCTCTCATGTCAGGTTAGTTGACCAATTCTTAAGTCTTAATGATTTACTAGATTTAATTGACAATTAGTAACATTAGTATGGATGTAGCAGTTGAAAGATCCAGCATTTTTGATGAGCTGGCTCTTGGTATAGAACAATGTCAGTGTCCACCTCAATATAGTGGTCTCTCATGTCAGGTTAGTTGACAAACTCTAGAATCTTTATTAATTTACTAGAGTTAATTGACAATTAGTAACATTAGTATGGATGTAGCAGTTGAAAGATCCAGCATTTTTGATGAGCTGGCTCTTGGTATAGAACAGAGTCAGTGTCCACCTCAATATAGTGGACTGTCTTGTCAGGTTAGTTGACCAATTCTAAAGTCTTTAATGATTCACTAGAGTTAATTGACAATTAGTAACATTAGTATGGATGTAGCTGTTGAAAGATCCAGTATTTTTGATGAGCTGGCTCTTGGTATAGAACAGTGTCAGTGTCCACCTCAATATAGTGGTCTCTCATGTCAGGTTAGTTGACCAATTTAATTGACAATTAGTAACATTAGTATGGATGTAGCTGTTGAAAGATCCAGTATTTTTGATGAGCTGGCTCTTGGTATAGAACAATGTCAGTGTCCACCTCAATATAGTGGTCTCTCATGTCAGGTTAGTTGACCAATTCTAAAGTCTTTAATGATTCACTAGAGTTAATTGACAATTAGTAACATTAGTATGGATGTAGCTGTTGAAAGATCCAGTATTTTTGATGAGCTGGCTCTTGGTATAGAACAGTGTCAGTGTCCACCTCAATATAGTGGTCTCTCATGTCAGGTTAGTTGACCAATTTAATTGACAATTAGTAACATTAGTATGGATGTAGCTGTTGAAAGATCCAGTATTTTTGATGAGCTGGCTCTTGGTATAGAACAATGTCAGTGTCCACCTCAATATAGTGGTCTCTCATGTCAGGTGGGTGTAATTGTATATACCCTTGTCATGCTGATTCAGAACAAGCAGACAGAATAGAATAAGATCAGACAGCACATATGTGTAGGCTGATCTTATTCTATAATATCTGCAGAAGTGACTTGAAAATTCCTGGATCAGCTTGACAATGATGAAGGTTAAAATTTGGTGTAGAACATTGAAAGATCAAGTATTTTGATGAGCTGGCTCTTGGTATAGAGCATTGTCAGTGTCCACCTCAATATAGTGGACTGTCATGTCAGGTGAGATACTATATACTTTACAATCTATGAGGACCCATCAATAATTCCATTAAGTTAGTCAACTATTCTGCTACATGTCAATGTACTCTTTTGAAATTAGTACATTATGATTGATGTTTATTCATTTTCCAATTTACTTTTTATGCCCCCGATAGGGAGGCATCATAAATTTGACTTGTCCGTCCGTCCGTCTGTCCGTCTGTCTGTCTGTCCGTCTGTCCGTCATTCCGTCCAAAAACTTTAACATTGGCCATAACTTTCTTATTACTTAACATATTCGCTTCATACTTTACCACAACATTCCTTGGTACATTACCTTTCTGTAGGCACATACTTTGGTGACCTTGACCCCTGGATGACCTTGACCTTAAACATAGATTGGCCATAATTTAAAATCAAAGCGGTGTCGGGGGCATTGTCATCTTACAGTGACAGCTCTTGTTTATCTCCTATATGATGACATCATGTTTAGAATATGACGAATCAGATCATAACAAGAACTTTCATTTTAAAATGGCATCGTCTAGTATCAGTGAGAAATGCATTGTTGTTTAAGCATTGCAAAGTTAATCTTTTACAAACATCTGTGATGATTTACAAAAAGTTCTTGGTGAGCAGTGTGTATCTAAAAGTGCTAATTCAAAGTGGATAAACAAAATCAATATGCATTTTTATACGCCCGTCGAAGACGGGACGTATTATGGGATCACCCGTGATGTCCGGCATCCGGCGTCCGGGCGTCCGGGCGTCCGGCAGCGTCCACTTCTTTGTCCGGAGCATAACTCTGTCACCTTAAATCCGATTGACTTTAAACTTGGCAGTTATATTCTTCTCATCATTACGGAGTGCAGTGCACAAGAACCATAACTCTACCTGGCTTATTTTTTGAGTTATTGCCCTTTGTTGTTTTTCATACTTGAATCTTGTCCGGAGTATATCTCTAAAAGTATAATAGCTAGGATCATGAAACTTCATGGATGTATAGATCTCACGAAGGGGGAGTGCAGTGCACAAGAACCATAACTCTACCTGGCTTATTTTTTGAGTTATTGCCCTTTGTTGTTTTTCATACTTGAATCTTGTCCGGAGTATATCTCTAAAAGTATAATAGCTAGGATCATGAAACTTCATGGGTGTATAGATCTCACGAAGGGGGAGTGCAGTGCACAAGAACCATAACTCTACCTGGCTTATTTTTTGAGTTATTGCCCTTTGTTGTTTTTAGTCCCCTACCGGTGTTCACACCGGAGGGGACTATAGGTTTGCCCTCCGTCTGTCCGTCCGTCCGTCAGTCAGTCTGTCCGTCTGTCCGTCCGTCTGTCCGTCTGTCCGCTCAAATCTGGATCCCGCGATAACTTAATAACTAAGCAAGCGTTTTTGATGAAAGTTGGTATATGACTAGATGGCAATGTGTAGATTATGCACGTCATTTTATTTTTGTTTTTCGACTTAAATTGAGGTTGCTATGGTTACAGAAATAGTGAAAATATGGCCAAAAATGGGATCCTGCGATAAGATAATAACTAAGCAAGCTAGTTTGATGAGACTTGGTATATGACTATATGGCAATGTGTAGATTATGCACATCATTTTATTTTTGTTTTTAGACTAAAATTGTTGTTGCTATGGTTACGGAAATAGTGAAAATATGGCAAAAAATATTGGATCCTGCAATAAGTTAGTAAGTAAGCAAGCTAATTTGATGAGACTTGGTATAGGACTAGATGGCAATGTGTAGATTATGCACATCATTTTATCTTTGATCTTTGACAAAAAGTGCGGTTGCTATGGTAACGGAAATAGTGAAAATATGGCAAAAAATGGATCCTGCAACTTAATCTATTATTGATTACCATATTGAGTCAATGTGAAGCCGGTAGGGGACTTTATGTGTTGCATACAACACCAGATACTTGTTCATACTTGAATCTTGTCTGGAAAATATCTCTAAAAGTATAATAGCTAGGATCATGAAACTTCATGGGTGTATAGATCTCACAAAGGGGGAGTGCAGTGCACAAGAACCATAACTCTACCTGGCTTATTTTTTGAGTTATTGCCCTTTGTTGTTTTTCATACTTGAATCTTGTCCGGAGTATATCTCTAAAAGTATAATAGCTAGGATCATGAAACTTCATGGGTGTATAGATCTCACAAAGGGGGAGTGCAGTGCAAAAGAACCATAATTCTTGCTGGTCTATTTTTTGAGTTATTGCCCTTTGTCATTTTTAATACTTCATTTTTGTCCAGGGCATATCTCGAAAAGTACAATATCTAGGACCATGAAACTTTTACCAATCTGCTCCCCCTGTCGACATAAAGCAGTGTTACGGGCGTATCTTGTGACAGTTTGACACCTTGTTATGTATAATATCAGATTGCACATTTGTGCAGGCTGATCTGTATCCATGCTACTCTCATGCTGAGTTAACTTATCTGTTTTTGATTCAGGATCCTGCTGATGGTTATTTCCGTGTTCCAAATGTTGGACCGATAGACGTTAATAACTTAATAGACTATATCGGAGATGTAGAAAAATGTGAATGTTTTGGTCACAGCGATATTTGTGATACGGAAACCGGAGCATGTGTGGTAAGAACAATAACTTAATTCTTCTAAACTAAAACATGCAAGCAGCATAGAATAAGATCAGTCTGCACATATGTGCATGCTGATCTTGTTCTATGCTGCCAGCCAAAAATGTCAAAATACATCAAGATCAGTGTTATAACAGTCAATGAATCTTTTCTTTGACTGGCCCAATCATCATTGGTTTAAAATTGGGCCAAAAGATGTAAATACATGTAACTTGATAGACTATATTGGAGATGTAGAAAAAATTATATGAATGTATTGGGCATAGCGATATTTGAGATACGTACCAAAAAAATATTTTGGCTGTAACTCAATTAGTAAATGGCTCAATAGGTCTTTTCAAGTACAACAATTAAATTACAGATTTGCATATGCTATAAACCTACAAATTATCTCATTAGATAAACTAACACAATGATATTGTGAATGATATTATTGAGAATACAATTTCCAAATGACATGGTGTTATGATGATGCCTTGATTATGTAGGCCTTACATTTTTAACATGAGAAAATGATGCATAAAGAGAGATATTTTTAGTTTGAACTTTAAGACTGCAATAGGGAATGTCTATAATTACAGGACTGTGCCCACAACACAGCTGGTGACAACTGTGAGTTATGTGCCCCTGGTTACTATGGAGACTCTACTAGAGGGACACCCGCAGACTGTCAGAGATGTGCATGTCCACTAGAGGTCGCTTCTAACAAGTATGTTTTAGTTGTGTCTGCTAAACCTTTTCCAAACAAGACCTGGTTTTGATGTCCCTAATAAAAAAGCTTTGGAAAGCATTGAGGCTCAAAATTTTGTTTCCATATTTTCTGTGCTACGTTGTACATGAATCACATCTTCATCAATATCAATTTATCATCTGCAGCAGTTTTCAAATTGGAGCAAGCATAATATTTTGATATTTTAGGAAAAAGTTAATAGCTACAGCGAGAGCAATCTGACTCTGTCCAGAATCTGATACCAGGTGACAGACATTAATCTTGGACCTTTCATTTGGCCACATGATGAGAGCAAGTAGAATCTAATGATGCAGTTTCCAGAATAGTAGGATGGGAATGCATTTTCTGACTTGAAACTTAAAAGTACCATGAGTTAAGGCAGTGTCAAACGATGTAGTACATACAGTGTTGCTTTCATTACCTCTTTTCGAAGAAAATGAGAGCTTATATTGTCACCCGGGCGTCGGCGTTGGCGTTGGTGTTGGCGTTGGCGTTAAAGGTTAAAGTTTTTTCAAACATCAATAACTTCCATACTATCAAAGGGATTCAATCCAAACTTGGAATACTTATTCACCATCACACCTTCCACCTTACTATGAAGGCCCATGACCCTGGCTCCACTATATTTGGAGTTATGCCCCCTTTATACTAAGCAACTTGGAAAGTCGAGCGTGCTGTCTTCGGACAGCTCTTTTGTTTTTTAGCTCACCTGAGCACAAAGTGCTCGAGGTGAGGTATTGTGATCGGTCTGTTGTCCGGCGTCTGTCTGTCTAACTGTCTATCTGTCTATCTGTCTATCTGTCTATCTGTCTATCTGTCCATCTGTCCATCCGTCAACTTTTTACAAAAAAATCTTCTCCTCCTAAAGTACTTGGTAGAATTCAATCATATTTCACACATATGATCTATGGGTCATGCTTTTTCAAAATACTTCAAAGAATTTGAATCGGGGCCATAATGGGGTCAAAAAGTAGGTCACTAGGTCAAATCTTCTTTCTGCTCTAGGGGCCACATTTAATGCTCAATCGTTGTGAAAATTGATCAGAATATTCGTCTTGATGATATTTAGGTCATGATAAAAAATAGGTCAAGCCAGGTCAATAACTAGGTCACTAGGTCAAATATTGTAAAATCCATCTTTTTACACTGGAAGTGCCAATTTAGATCCAAACTTTGTAGAAATTGTCATGAATGTTTATTTTGATGATATCAAGGTTAAGTCAAGAAGTGGGTCATGCTAGGTCATTAAGTAGGTCAAGAGGTCAAATCTTACAAAATCCTTTATTTTGCTCTGGAAGTGCCAATTCTTGTCCAAACTTTGTCGAAATTGTCCTCAATGTTTATCTCGATTATATCTATCAAATGATGAAAAGTGGGTCATACAAGGTCAAAATCTAGGTCACAAGGTCAAATCTTTAAAAATCCTTCATTTTGGCCCGGACATGCCAGTTTTGGCCCAAACTTTCTCAAAATTGTCCTGAATGTTTATCTTGATGATATCTAGGTCATGTCAAGAAGTGGATCATGCCAGGTCATAAACTAGGTCACGAGGCCAAATCTTGCAAAATCCTCCCTTTTCCTCTGGAAGTGCCAATTGTTGTCTAAACTTTGTCAAAATTGTCCTAAATGTTTGTCTTGATGATATCTTGGTCATGGTCAAAGATGGGTCATGCAAGGTCAAAAACTAGGTCACAAGGTCAAATATTACAGAATCCTTCCTTTTGCTCTAGAGATGCCAATATTGCCCTAAAACTTTGTCAAAACTATCCTAAATACTTATCTTGATATCTAGGTAATGTTGAAAGTGTGGGTCATGTAAGGTCAAAAACTAGGTCATTGGGTCAAATCTTGGTTTTTCTTTAAGAACGGAAACATATACTCAAACATTGTGAAAATTGTTCAGAATGTTTATCTTGACGAAATTTGGGTCATTTTAAAAGTGGGTCATGTGAGGTCAGAAACTAGGTCACTAGGTCAATTCTTGTTTTCCTCTTAGAACCAAAATATTTACTCAATCATTCTGAAAATTCAGAATGTTTATCTTGGTGATATCTTGGTGATATGAATAACAGGTCATTTGAGGTTAAAAACTAGGTCACTAGGTCAAATTTTGTTTTTGCTCTAAGAACCAAAATATTTACTTTATCGTGGTGAAAACTGTTCAGAATGTTTATCTCGATGATATCTTGGTGATGTGAAAAGTGGGTCATGCGAGGTAAGAAACTAGGTCACTAGGTCAAATCTTGTTTTTGCTCTAGGAACCAAAATATTTACTTTATCGTGGTGAAAATTGTTCAGAATATTTATCTTGATTATATCTGGTCAATGTAAAAAGGGGGCCATGTGAGGTCAGAAACTAGGTCACTAGGTCAAATCTTGTTTTTCCTCTACGAACCGAAATATTTACTCAATCATTGTAAAAATTCAGAATGTTTATATTGATGATATCTTGGTGATATGAATAGCAGGTCATTCAAGGTTAAAAACTAGGTCACTAGGTCAAACTTTGTTTTTGCTCTAAGAACCAAAATGTTTACTTTATCATTGTGAAAATTGTTCAGAATATTTATCTTGATGATATCTTGGCGATGTGAAAAGTGGGTCACTTGAGTTCTAAAACTAGGTCACTAGGTCAAATCTTATTTTTGCTCTAGGAACCAAAATATTTACTTTATCATTGTGAAAATTGTTCAGAATATTTATCTTGATGATATCTGGTCAATGTAAAAATGAGGCCATGTTAGGTCAGAAACTAGGTCACTAGGTCAAATCTTATTTCTGCATTTAGAACCATAACGATATCTGAATCATTGTGAAAATTGTTCAGAATGTTTATTTTGACAAAATCTGGGGCATGTATAAAGTGGGCCATGGGAGGTCAAAATATAGGTCAAATTTTGTTTTTTGCTCTAAAATATCAAAATATTTATTCATCATTGTGAAAATTGCTTATCTTGATGATAAATGGTTCATGTAGAAAGTGACTAATGTTAGGTTTAAAACTAGGTCAAAAGGTCAAATCTTGTTTTTGCTCTAAGAACCTAAATATTTACTCATAGTGAAAATTGTTCAGAATGCTTATTTTAATGATATGTAGGTCATGTAAAAAGTGGGTCATGGGAGTTTGAAGATTGCAAGATGTTTATCTCAAAGTCCTCTCAGGTGAGCGATGCAGGGCCATCTTGGCCCTCTTGTTTTAATAATCATCATTTGAATGAATTTTGTAAATAAACATATTGGTTTTTTTCTATGCTGAAAGTTTTCAGTTTTGAATCATGAGTCATGCAAAAAAAGTTTATTTTAACCCGTTTATGTATGCTTGTAGAAATCAGAAACTTTTACTGATGTTGTTATAAATGTGTCCATGGTTTTGTAGTGTCAGCCTGACCTGAATAAATGTTTCCATGATTTTGTAGTTTCAGCCCAACCTGTGAGAGGATTGGATCAGAGTTGATTTGTACAGCGTGTGAGGAGGGATATTCTGGAAACAGATGTGAATAGTAAGTGTATTTAGTAACTTACAGTACAGCTCGCGCGTTTTTTGCCTATTTCCGCGCATCGCCGCGATTGAATTTCGGGTGGTTTCGGGTGGAAAAACGCGGTGGCCGCGGCGAGCGTGTTTTACCACCCGAAATCGCGGGAATCACCGCGATTTTTTCGCCGCGATTCGCGGTGATTTGCGCGGACAGGTAAGCCTGTATTTTCTGGCTGATTTATCGTAATTATTGGGTTTTATAAAATTATATATTAGGGTTTGATAAGATAAGAATGCCTTTGCAGATTTGATTTTTGTTAATTTTGAATGGGTTTGTGGATTCTTCTTCTACTTCAACAGAAAAATGACCCTTTTGCCTTCTTTTCAACGTATTCGAAGTTATTTTTCTTTTATCTTTGCTACACAGCCTTCATGCATATAGATTACAAAATAATTGCAGATACTTTGTGCAGTGATGATTGCACAAAATAAGTTTTTTTGGAAGCGAATGTAATTATAGAATAACACATATATATATATATATATATATATATACAAGGCTTGAGAACAAATTGAGACAAAAGAAGAAATACTGATGATCAGCATTTCCCCTGCTACCGCAATATTTTCTATGCTACCTGTATATTGTAGACAATTTTTATCGATATTTTCTGATCTGTTTTCTGCAGTGCTCAGCTTTGTTATTGGATCCCTGGATATTCTTCCCCTCGAAAGAGAGTGAAGGGCTATCGTCGAAATGATTTGAGAATATTAAGATAAAAGAAGAACATACTGATTACTACCCTGGTCTTCTTGTGTCTCATTATCTAGTTCCTATTGTTGTAATATATCCTTCACAATCCTGTTTTCAGCAACATCCAACTTATCGTATGAGTAGATTTTTAATAGGACGTACCAAATCGTAGCAATTTTGGAAATGGCGTAACTAAGAATGTAGCGTCATGCATAAAACATCGGTGTTTCTTTCAACATGCATGCAAGTTCCAACATGGTAAAAATAAACCTTAAATGCCAGTCACTGGTTTACTGGTTTATTTTGTAAACTGAAAAGTATTCAAATTATACGCATTACTTTTATATGTAATTCAAACAGAGAAACTCTTCGTATTTATGACCGGGAAGCCAACATGCAGTTTACGATTTCATGTACATGTATCTGCAAAAAACAAAATGTTATATAAAAAGTTAATTGAATTAAATCAAGCATAACAAAGCATAATATAATGTACAAAGAAGCGGAAATAACCTGTTCTATATTATATAATAACCTATAACTATATATTTACAAAAACGATGTGTTATTACCGGACTTCATAGAACTTTATAGAAAACGTTTGTATTTAATATAACATTCTCTTTATTTCTGAAATAGTTCTGTAAATCAATTTAAAAACACACTCAGGATGAAATAATATATAAACTTAACAAAAATGCATTTAATACTGAGCGTTGTAGGATAATATTGGCCTTACCTGGCATTTCCACCCGAACGCGGCGATCGCCGCGATCGCCGCATTTCCCCCCCATCGCGGCGAATCGCGGTGATGCAAGAAAATTTCGAGTGGAAAAACGCTGTGGCCGCGATGGTAAATCGCCGCGATTTTCCACCCGAATTCTTTTTTGACCGCGGTGGGCGAGCGTTTTAGGCAAAAAACGCGCGAGCTGTACTGTATTACAGTCATGTGCATCTTTTCCTATCTAAAGCAAAATAGGAGAAAAAAATTCTCTGTAACTTCTGACTTGATCTTTTAAGGTTTGAATATGCAATATAGGTTACATATTTCATCAGTGTGTATAAATCGTTTGAAATTGAGGTGTAGGTGATGGACAATTATCAACATCATTTTCTAGAAGATTTTGTTTATTATGAAAGGCTATCTTGGATCTTGCCACGGCCATGGTGCAGTTGGTAGCGCATCTGCCTCTTATTTGAGAGGTCCTTGGTTTGATACCCAGCCGTGGCAAATACCCTTACTGACAAAATGTCACCCATCAATGGTTTGATATCGTGAACCTATGTGGGGGAGCAGCTGGAGGCTTGGTAAGGTTACAGTACAGCTTGTGCGTTTTTTGCCTATTTCCGCACATCGCCGCGATTGAATTTCGGGTGGTTTCGGGTGGAAAAACGCGGTGGCCGCGGCGAGCGTGTTTTACCACCCGAAATCGCGGGAATCGCCGCGATTTTTTCGCCGCGATTCACGGTGATTTGCGCGGACAGGTAAGTCTGTATTTTCTGGCTGATTTATCATAATTATTGGGTTTTATATAATTATATATTAGGTTTTGATAAGATAAGAATGCCTATGCAGATTTGATTTTTGTTAATTTTGAATGGGTTTGTGGATTCTTCTTCTACTTCAACAGAAAAATGACCCTTTTGCCTTCTTTTCAACGTATTCAAAGTTATTTTTCTTTTATTAGCTCACCTGAGCACGAAGTGCTCAAGGTGAGCTATTGTGGTCGCTCACCGTCAGTCGTCCGTCCGTCCGTCCATCTGTCCGTCCGTCCGTTCACAATTTCTTCAAACATCTTCTCCTCCTGAACCATTGGGCCAATTTTGACCAAACTTGGCTGGAATGTTCCTTCGGTGCCCCTTTTCAAAACTTGTTCGTTAATTTTTGATTTTTCAAAAAATGTGGGCGTGGCAGGGCGGGGCTTAAAAATCCTAAGAAAATTATTTAAAAATCAACCATTGGGTCAATTTGAACCAAACTTGGCAGGAATGTTCCTTGAGTGACTCTCTTCAAAATTTGTTTTCAAATTTTAAGATTAGTCAAAAAATGTGGGCGTGGCAGGGTGGGGCTTATCAGACTTACTAAGGAAGATAACCAATCAGTGAAGCCGTAAGACTTTTAGTGTTCAGGTTACCTCCCTTGGTCCATTTTGATAACCTTGGATTTTATCTGGTCAAGGATCTAGACCTTCCCAGCTTAAGTAAACAAATGAGGATTTAATCTAGCTGTAATCAGTGTTCTGTTATCTTTTCTTAGGATTTATAATCAGACTTGCTTCTATTTTGCAACTTATATTCTCTTTAGCTCTTTACTAAATTATTATAAAATTAATTATTTTGCAATGAAGAAAGAGCCCTATGTTGTTGATTCTTTGGATTTATATAGGGGTTAAGAGTTCTATCTCTAACGTTTTGATCTTTGACTTGGAAATCCTTTTCATCTCAAAACATTTAGCTATGTATTGTGCAAGATACAGTAACAGTATTTTTTCATAGGGCCCCATGTTGATTCTTGGGGTTTATATGGGGTGAACCCTGTTGAAAATTGGAACCTTCTCATTGATATCATGGGAAAAGGGGCCTAAAGTACAAAACCCTTGTTAGCATTGTACAGGCTACAATATTGGCCAAATGTTCATAAAACTTGGTCAGAATGTTTGTCTAGTCACAGAGATGGACCCTACAGAAAATTGGAATACTCCATTGGATACCACGGGAAAAGGGGCCATAATGACAAAATCTGTGTTGGCAATTTATAGGCCATAATGTTGGCTTAATCTTCGTGAAACTAGATCAGAATATTTGTCTTTTCACAAAGATGAAGCTTATCAACAATCGGAATTTTCCATTTTGATATTATGGGAAAAGGGGCCTTTATGACAAAATCCTTTTTAACACTCTAGAAGCAACAGTTGTGGCTTAATCTTCATGAAACTAAAAAGAATGTATGTTTTAGTCACAAGGATAAACCCTGTAAAAAATTTCACAAGGATGAAGCATGTTGACAATGGGAATGTTCTGTTGGATATCATGGGAAAAGTGGCATTAAAGACAAAACCCTTGTAAGCAATGTAGATGCTACAATTTTTGCCCAATCTTCATGAAACATGTACAGAATGTTTGTCTAGTCACAAGGATGAAGACTATTGAGAATTAGAATGTTCTTTGGATATCATGAGACAAGGTGCAATCATTTCTCACCTTGTGAATCTCAGTTCAGGTGAGCGATTAAGGACCATCATGGTCCTCTTGTCTTTGCTACACGGCCTTCATGCATATAGATTACAAAATAATTGCAGATACTTTGTGCAGTGATGATTGCACAAAATTAGTTTTTTTGGAAGCGCATGTAATTATAGAATAACACATACATACACAAGGCTTGAGAACAAATTGAGACAAAAGAAGAAATACTGATGATCAGCATTTCCCCTGCTACCGCAATATTTTCTATGCTACCTGTATATTGTAGACAATTTTTATCGATATTTTCTGATCTGTTTTCTGCAGTGCTCAGCTTTGTTATTGGATCCCCGGATATTCTTCCCCTCGAAAGAGAGTGAAGGGCTATCGTCGAAATGATTTGAGAATATTAAGATAAAAGAAGAACATACTGATTACTACCCTGGTCTTCTTGTGTCTCATTATCTAGTTTCTGTTGTTGTTATATATCCTTCACAATCCTGTTTTCAGCAACATCCAACTTATCGTATGAGTAGATTTTTAATAGGACGTACCAAATCGTAGCAATTTTGGAAATGGCGTAACTAAGAATGTAGCGTCATGCATAAAACATCGGTGTTTCTTTCAACATGCATGCAAGTTCCAACATGGTAAAAATAAACCTTAAATGCCAGTCACTGGTTTACTGGTTTATTTTGTAAACTGAAAAGTAGTCAAAGGGGGTGTTCCACCATATCAGAAATTCCCATAGGGTTGTGCCCACGCTCGGAATTCAATGAAATTTGGCATGAAGTTAGTGTTTTGTATTACGGCATGATTCCCAAAATATTTTCAAAAAATCTATTCCGGAAAATATTTTTCTAAGAATTTTAAGAATTTTGCTTAAAAATGGGGGGTATCCTTACTAAAAGAGGGCATATACATTCAGGATCGTTGTATTCGAGCCAAATTTGCACCGGAAACAATGTATATTAATTTCTTTTCAAGTATTTACCAAAATAGTAAACATTACTGTACAAAAAACAATTTGCAATTACTTTTTGTATGACGTCATCGACAAAATTATTAGCTTTTAAGCATTTTGACCAAATTTGATTCTAAATTTCACCCAGTTTCAGTTTTTGTCAACATATGAAATTTATATAAAAATTGCCCCCATATATACTTGTGCCTATAGTAAAATATTAAGTAAAAATAAAACCGGTAACAGTGTCATTTTTCAACTTTAGTGTAAGCGGTCTAAATTTCTAAGAATGTAAAATCTGAGATTTTACTGTATACCTTCTATATGCATTACGCAAATAGTCCATAATTTTTTTGCTTTTTTGTGTCCTGATTTGACATCAACAACTTATGTATAACATGAATTTTAGCATTTTCACACAAAATTATGCTTTTTGTGAATTAATGGCACTTTGTCTTACCCCACCCATCCGCAATTTAATGGAGGGGTAAACACCCTAATACAGTGGAATGCATTATGAAATGTTGAGATGAAATATAAAAGTAATGCAATAATGATACATTTTTTTCTATTATGCCACCTTTTTTAACTTTCCTTTATGGCTTATCAGCACTTAGACTACTTTAATATGCATAGAACATTTCTTTACTACACTGCTCAAGATAATAAAAAGAACACAGAAACAGTTTTCATTGTTCATTCATTGTGCCCTTCAATGCAAAATTGCTAATATTTCTATGAGGACATATTTATTAACTATTTGCCAAAATCAGATCTATGAAGAACATGCATCAGCTTTTTGCCTATGCTCCATTTTGTTATGTCACACTACCTCTATGAGTATAGGTTTAAAAACAATTTTGTATTTTCATATAACGACCCGACCCGTAGATATTTCTGACGTCAGACAAACCTGGGGATTGTAAGAGTTTGCAGATTTTTTAATGCATCACATTATCTAGGGTCAAAGAAATTTTAGTACTGGCACCAGGTCTTTTCACTTTTTAATGAGGACCAGTTTGCTATGAGTGCTATTTAAAACCAACAATTAGGGTAAGGAAATTTACATGTATATTAAGACTTGATTAAGAAACCAATGACTAAATGAATATGATTTGATTTTTTCCTTGACAGAAATTAACTGCCCCTACAGATTGACCTATCCACATGATATTTCTTGAATTTATTTTTACCCAATTGGAAATTCCACAATGTAGCATGAGTCTCTATCTTAATTTATTTTAGTTTTAAGACTATGTCAAGAGTAATCGAAAACAACAACATTTAAAAAAAAATAACGTTGAATTGACGTAGTAAAGATCATTAACTGTGGTTAATAGGCTTAAAAAGCAAGCGATCATTCGCAGCACTTGGAATTTTTAGCTCACCTGAGCACGAAGTGCTCGGTGAGCTATTGTGGTCACTCACCGTCCGTCGTCCGTCTGTCCGTCTGTCCGTCTGTCCGTCTGTCCGTCTGTCCGTTCACAATTTCTTCAAACATCTTCTTCTCCGAAACCAACAGGCCAATTTTGACCAAACTTTGCAGGAATGTTCCTTGAGTGACCCTTCTCAAAACTTGTTCGCGGATTTTTGATTCGTCAAAAAATGTGGGCGTGGCAGGGCGGGGCTTATCGGACTTAGAGAAATCCTAAGAAAATTCTTTAAAAATCAACCATTAGGCCAATTTGATCCAAACTTGGCAGAATTGTTCCTTGAGTGACCCTTCTCAAAACTTGTTCGCAGATTTTTGATTCGTCAAAAAACGTGGCCGTGGCAGGGAGAAAGGGGCTTATCAGACTTGGAGAAATCATAAGAAAATTCTTTAAAAATCAACCATTGGGCCAATTTGAACCAAATTTGGCAGAATTGTTCCTTGAGTGACCCTTCTCAAAACTTGTTCGCAGATTTTTGATTCGTCAAAAAACTTGGCCGTGGCAGGGAGAAAGGGGCTTATCAGACTTGGAGAAATCATAAGAAAATTCTTTAAAAATCAACCATTGGGCCAATTTGAGCCAAACTTGGCAGAATTGTTCCTTGAGTGACCCTTCTCAAAACTTGTTTGCAGATTTTTGATTCGTCAAAAAACGTGGCCGTGGCAGGGAGAAAGGGGCTTATCAGACTTGGAGAAATCATAAGAAAATTCTTTAAAAATCAACCATTGGGCCAATTTGAACCAAACTTGGCAGAATTGTTCCTTGAGTGACCCTTCTCAAAACTAGTTTGCAGATTTTTGATTCGTCAAAAAACGTGGCCGTGGCAGGGAGAAAGGGGCTTATCAGACTTCGAAAAATCATAAGAAAATTCTTTAAAAATCAACCATTGGGCCAATTTGAACCAGACTTTGTAGGGATGTGCCTTAAGCCTTTCTTTTTAAAATTTGTTCACAAATATTTTCATTTGTAAAAAGTTGTGGCCGTGGCAGGGAGAAAGGGGCTTATCAGACTTAAAGAAATCATAGGAAAATTCTTTAAAAATTAATCATTGGGCCAATTTGAAGCAGACTTTGCAGGAATGTTCTTTGAGTCTCTCTTTTCAAAATTGATTCACAAATTTTTACATTTGTCAAAAAATGAGGGTGTGGCAGGGAGGAAGGGGCTTTTCGGCCATAAAGAAATCCTAAGAAAATTCTTTAAAAATCAACCAATGGGCCAATTTGAACCAAACTTTGCAGAAGTGTTTCTTGAGTGACACTTTTAAACATTTGTTCATAAATTAATAGTTTCCTAAAAAATGTGGGTGTGGCAGGGCGGGGCTTATCTAACCAAGAGAAATTGTTAAAAAATTCTTCATAAATCTTCTTCTCCTTAACCATTGGGCCAATTAGAACCAAATTTGGCAGGAATGTTCCTTAGGTGACCCTTCTTAAGATTTGTTCGCGGATTTTTTATTCATCCAAAATTGTGGGCATGGCAGGTCAGCACTTATCAGACTTGAAGAAATCATAAGAAAATTCTTTAAAAATCAATCATTGGCCCAATTTGAACCAAACTTGGCAGAAATGTTCCTTTGGTGACTCT
The DNA here is from genome assembly GCA_963680895.1 of Fragum sueziense. NCBI lineage: Eukaryota > Metazoa > Mollusca > Bivalvia > Cardiida > Cardiidae > Fragum > Fragum sueziense. Next base: position 30,020,117 of record OY804594.1, on the reverse strand, counting down.
TTAAAAAAAATGTGAATTTTTGTTTCGTCTGAAAAAGTGGGTGTGGCAGGGCGTGACTTATTGGACTTAGAAAAATTCTAAGAAAATTCTTTAAAAATCAACCATTGGCCCAATTTGAACCACACTTGGCAGAAATGTTCCTTGGGTGACTCTTTGTCTTAAACTTCTTTCAGGTGAGCGATATAGGGCCATTCTGGCCCTCTTGTTATAATTATTTCATGGGCTATAACAGTTTTCATGAGACTTGACGATAAATAGAAAATGAACTCTTCAATGTAAGGCTTGGTCACATACAAAATTCGTCTTGCACATCACGACCGGAGCACAGCAACACATGGTATGTACTACAACATATTATTGGACGAGATGTGCGTGATGAAAAAATGGACGCGAAATTCTATGTCATCAAGCCTTTAGATATCTCTATCATAGATGGTCCACATGCCATGTATCCAAAAAAGTAGAAGATACCGACTAAACATCTATTTCCTTTTTCCAGAAGGACTAGCACAGTCTCATTGGGAACTTTAAGTTAATAACATAGTTAACGATTTAAAATGTATGATATGATAGAAGCTCTTAAAGTTTTGAAAAAAAGGCATTAATATATTTAAGTTTTACTTCATGTATTGATCAAAATGTATCATAAAATTATAACTCGAGTAAGCTATGCCAAATGCTTTAAGGTGAACCATTCTGTCATGTTACTAGAACCCATACATAATTGAATTTGGCTTACTTAAGATAAAGAAATGAAAACAAAAAATACTTGTTAGGACATGTGAAGCAGTGAAATCACGACTGGAAATATGTGTGACTGGAAATATGTGTTTCATAAATAATTCCAAACAGATGATCAAAGCCAACAAAATGACTGTATCAGGGTCAAATGTAGGTAACTGGTTTATTTCTAATTTATTGAATTTTAGGTTTCGAAATAATCTGGGCTATTCTTCTGACAATTTCTGTCTATATAAATTTTTGAGAAATCATTTGGGCATGTTGGTATCAACAATATTGGCACCAACATGTTATACAATGACTTTTCTTGCTACTTTGATTTAAAATTGGGGACAAATATCAAAACTAGGTAGGCAACATTAGGCTTTTGCTAGAGGGGTACCATTAACAACTGGGAGCATTTTATGGTGCCATTGATCACAATTTTCATTATTTGACAACTTTACCGGTTTCAAATTTTCACAAAATTTTGCATACGAATAGGGGACATATATGGCCAACTTTTTTTTTATCAATTTCATATGTTGACAAAGACAGGAACATACAAAAAAGTTTGATTGAAATTTAGGTTTCGAAATTTTGTGGGCTATTTGTCGGACAATTTCTAACTAAATAAGTTTCTGAGAAATCATATGTGCATGTTGGTATCAACAATACTGTTCTCAAAATATTCTACAATGACTCTTCTTGCTATTCTGATGTGAAACTAGGGACTAATATCAAAACTAGGTTGGCAACATTGGGCTTTTGCTTGACGGATACCATTGAAAACTGGGAACATTTTAAGGTGCCATTGATCACAATTTTCATTATTTGACAACTTTACCAGTTTCAAATTTTCACAAAATTTTGCATACGAACTGGAGACATGTATGGTCAACTTTTATATCATTTTCATAGATTGACAAAGACGGGAACATACAAAAATAATTGATTAAACTATAAAGGGTTTGAAAATTTCTCGATATTTTTCAGACCATTTCTGACTGAATAAATTTCAGAGAAATTATTTTTGCTTGTTGGTATCAACAATTTTGGTCTCAAAATTTTCTTCAATGTATCTTCTTGCTATTTTGATTAGAAATTGGGGACAAATATCAAAACTAGGTAGGCAAAATTAGGCTTTTTCTAGAGGGGTACCATTAAAAACTGGGAGCATTTTATGGTGCCATTGATCACAATTTTCATTATTTGACAACTTTACCGGTTTCAAATTTTCACAAAATTTTGCATACGAATAGGGGACATATATGGCCAACTTTTTTTTTATCAATTTCATATGTTGACAAAGACAGAAACATACAAAAAAGTTTGATTGAAATTTAGGTTTCGAAATTTTGTGGGCTATTTTTCTGACAATTTCTGACTAAATAAATTTCCGAAAAATTATTTGCGCATGTTTTTACCGACAATATTGGTATCAAAAGTTTCTACGAGGACTGTTCTTTCTATTTTTATTAAAAATGTGGATGAATACCAAAGCTAAATAGCCAACATTGATTTTTTGTAAGACGGGTACCAATGAAAATCGGGAACATTTTAAGGTGCCGCGTATAGGCCTATATGCACTCTTTGGGTAAAAGAAATATATTTTTGTAGTTCATAGGTCAGAGGCATTCTATGTGTAAAGTTACAAGAAAATCCGTGCGTGGGCACGAATGGAACACCCCCTTATACGCATTACTTTTATATGTAATTCAAACAGAGAAACTCTTCGTATTTATGACCGGGAAGCCAACATGCAGTTTACGATTTCACATACTTGTATCTGCAAAAAACAGAATATTATATAAAAAGTTAATTGAATTAAATCAAGCATAACAAAGCATAATATAATGTACAAAGAAGCGGAAATAACCTGTTCTATATTATATAATAACCTATAACAATATATTTTAATTTACAAAACAGAGAAACTCTTCGTATTTATGACCGGGAAGCCAACATGCAGTTTACGATTTCACGTACTTGTATCTGCAAAAAACAGAATATTATATAAAAAGTTAATTGAATTAAATCAAGCATAGCAAAGCATAATATAATGTACAAAGAAGCGGAAATAACCTGTTCTATATATATAATAACCTATAACTATATATTTTAATTTACAAAAACGATGTGTTATTACCGGACTTCATAGAACTTTATAGAAAATGTTTGTATTTCATATAACATTCTCTTTATTTCTGAAATAGTTCTGTAAATCAATTTTAAAACACACTCAGGATGAAATAATATAAACTTAACAAAAACGCATTTAATACTGAGCGCTGTAGGATAATATTGGCCTTACCTGGCATTTCCACCCGAACGCGGTGATCGCCGCGATCGCCGCGATTTCCCCCCCATCGCGACGAATCGCGGTGATGCAAGAAAATTTCGAGTGGAAAAAGGCTTTGGCCGTGATGGCAAATCGCCGCGATTTTCTACCCAAATTTTTTTCTGACCGCGGTGGGCGAGCGTTTTAGGCAAAAAAAGCGCAAGCTGTACTGTATGTGGTACCGGTATGAGAAACGCCAGGAATCCATGGTTAGGTGCTCCAGCCGCCTCGATATGACCTTCCCCAGTGAAAATATGGATTGAAATTTCACTGATATTTCACTGGGATTTCAGTGAAAGGAAGGGGAAAAACAACAGTGAAATTAAACTGAAATTTCACCAAAATTTCAAAGAATTAACGGTGAATTTCATCAAAATTTCAGTGAAGTTTCATCAAAATTTCACCAAGATTCTGTTGGAATTGAAATTATGGATTGAAATTTCAGTGAAATATCAGTGAAATATCAGTGAAATATCAGTGAAAGAAAGGGGCAAAATCTCAGTGAATTTTTACCAAAATTTCAATGAATTACACTAAAATTTTCAAAGAATTAACTGTGAATGTCATCAAAATTTCAGTGAAAATATGTTGAAAAGTATCAATATTAATCTTTTTACACATTAAACATTTTATTTGAAATAACAGTGACCTATATCTTTATGAATACTACAATCTAAGATCGAGAACTAGTTGTCACAGTCTAGCTAGTTACTATTCGAAATTTGGATAGTCTTTGATTTACCAAGCGCAATTTCTGTCCTACCCTACCTTATATGGTTTGGGTTAGAGATAGAAATTAAATTTTTTGTAAAAAGAATTGACAAGGTGTCAAGCAAAACAAGCAGTAGGTACGGGGGACAGCAGTCCCCCATCATAAATTAGTCTAAAACAAAGCACAACATTTATTGCACCCGGTATACCAGAGGTGCGCCCAAAGATTTGTTATGACACCAAAATCTATGTTTACACATGAAAATTTCTTTAGCCCTATAAAACTATGTCTAACATTTCTTTAGAATTTAGCTGTGAAGACAAATATGACTATGTCATTTACCAAAATTTTTACAAAAGGCAGTTTGAATTAAGCCATTAAAGTCATTATATCTAAACCATGAAAACCAATGACACTTGTAATAAAATATGCAATCGGGATGAAATTAAATGGATTACACAAAAGAACATTTCAAAGATAAACTAAAGATGTAATTCTTGGTTTATATTTACACTGGTTTTTGCTTAAACATCAATATTGCCTGAAAATGCTTTGAACAATTCAAATTCTCTGCCCCACTGTTGAAAACACCAAAGTGCTCCAAATCTACCTCCAACTATTTGCCCAAGATGTTGCGATTGTAAAAAGGAATTTACTGAAATTTCACTGATATTTCACTGAAATTTAACAGAAATTTCACTGAAATTCAAGTCTCAAAAAAAGAAAAAAAACCCCACTGAAATATCAGAATTTTCTGTCAAAATTTCACTGAAAATTCATTTTGCTGAGATTCAGCGATATTTATGAATTTCACTGAAATTTCACTGACATTTCACTGAAATTTGGTGAAATTTCAATTGCATTTCCACTGGGGTTAGTAGTTGAAAACGGCGTAAAACGCCAATAAAATCAAAACTATCTTGGATCTTTTTACTGACATATTCCTATTTCTCTACAGTTGTTCTCCTGGATATTACGGTGAACCATCAAGGCCAGGGGGTAGCTGTCAGTTATGTGACTGTAATCCAGAAGGTTCTGTATCAACTGACTGTGATTATACAGGAAGGTGTGAATGTTTACCAGGAATAACAGGTGTGAAATGTGACCAATGTCAGCCTAGATATGCTGTAGTGATGGGGGAATGTGTTTGTAAGTATATGTTTATATAGTTTATAGTAGAGGGTTCTATGTCCATGGAATGTGATTATACAGGAAGGTGTGAATGTTTACCAGGAATAACGGGTGTGAAATGTGACCAATGTCAGCCTAGATATGCTGTAGTGATGGGAGAATGTGTGTGTAAGTATATGTTTATATAGTTTATAGTAGAGGGTTCTATGTCCATGGAGTGTGATTATACAGGAAGGTGTGAATGTTTACCAGGAATAACTGGTGTGAAGTGTGACCAATGTCAGCCTAGATATGCTGTAGTGATGGGAGAGTGTGTTTGTAAGTATATTATGTTTATATAGTTTATAGCAGAGGGCTCTGTGTTCACTGACTGTGACTATACAGGAAGGTGTGAATGTTTACCAGGAATTACGGGTGTGAAATGTGACCAATGTCAGCCTAGATATGCTGTAGTTATGGGGGAGTGTGTGTGTAAATTAATTTTTAGAACTTTTATATATTTAAATCATCATGTTTTTGATACATTAATTCCTGTTCTGATGAATTGCTGGTGCATGTAGACCTACTATTAAATGAAATAGGTTAATTTCATAGAATCGCCTTACTGTTGTGACCATATGATAAAAAAGATTCTAAACAATTGCCTTGACAGATTTGGACTAGGAACCATCTAAACATATCAAGAAATTTCCTTTAGATATTGAGTTGGTCCCCAGTCCAAATTTGTCAAACAAATAATTGTTGACCATCTATTTAATCCATTACTCAACACAGAGGAAATTCCATTACTTTCTTAAATATTTCCACAGCTTGCGATGAAGGATGCACCAGAAGTCTAATGCATGACATGGATAAACTAGAAAACATGACAAATCAACTTGACTTTGACCCTAGCGATGTAAACATTGTTTTACCAGTCAGAAAACTGAACAGAATACGCAACGAGACCAAAGTTCTTACTGTAAGTACCACAATATAGGTCAGTTAGTATCTATGAGTATTGTATGTTGTATTATTTAACCCTTTCACTGCCAAATATTGACCTTTGAAGGGGTCTCTCACCGCCAAATTAATTCGAAGAAATTTCCAAGAATCGATACCCTGTACACAAAATCATGCATAACTTTTTACTCATTTGATGGATTCCTTTCAAATTTTCAGGACATACAGACAAATTAAGCACCTATATGTGACCAAAATTTAAAGGTTATTTATGAAATGACAATATTTTTTTCTTTTTTATGTTGTGGGTACTCATATATTTCGCTCCCATAAATTTGTCGACTGAAGTCGCCTATGGCAGGGAAAGGTAAAGCGACAAAAGTCGCCTATGGCAGTGAAAGAGTTAATTAACAAAAAGGATAGATGGTTAAAATATTTGGGTATAAATGTGACCGTCATGTTAACCCCTTCGCTGCCAGACAAATATTGGAAAATTGGTTCCTATTTCGAGGGGTTAGTGCAAAACTATTGTAACTACATTTTGTAAAATTTTACAGGAGAGGGAAAAAACTTAATAACTTTTTTAAAATTGAACATAATTGCTCAAAATTTCTACATGAAGTGTATTGGAACATCAGAATTTCAATCAATTTATTTATTTTAACAAAACTTTTGAAAATTTGCTTTTGTTGAACATTTTTGACTTACAATAGTTTTGCACCAAAATTCATCAATTGTATGCACAAATTGTTGGTGCAAAACTATTGTGACATTTGATTTTAGCTATTTGCTGTAAATACATAAGTGCAAAACTAATGAAATATGACTATATTTACCACCTTATTATGTGAGGCATAAAAAGATGAAGTAAAGATTGTTGTCTGTATGTCTGTTCATCTATCTGTCTGTCTGTGGACTAAATCATAAAAACTTGACAAATAAATGCTATCTCTTTGTAAATCTTTGAAAGTACTTAAGTTATAAAACTCTAATTTATATACAGGTAGTTTTTATGCTCCCTGAAAAAAATTCGAGGCAGCATATAGTCACCACGCTGTCTGTCGGTGTTGTCTGTCCGTCTGTTCATACATTCTTCAGTCCATTTGTCCATCCATCTGCAACTAGATCTCAGCAACCCTTTGACCAAATTTCCAAACGTCATATATGAACTACCTAGAATATTTCCAAAAAAGCCTTTATTTCCATTTCTCAATTAAGACTGGGTCATGCAAAAAGGGGCCTTTATGTAGAAATTAATTTTTCTCTAATTACTAACATCTAGAGTGATCTGAAGTCAATGAAAATACTTATTTGACAAATTAGATGTTTTAGACCATACATTGTTTGAATCTATGAACAAAAAACTTTTCATGGTAAAAGGGGGCTCAATGTATGAAAGTTTTGCATCTATTTCGGCCAGTCTGTCGTAAGCAAATTCTCCACAACCCTTAGACCAAATTGGATGAAACTTCAATGTAAAATTCCTGGATACTGACAAGAACCCCTTCTCTCTGATTCTCAATTTGAATGTAGAATTAGTTTTTCCCCTACTTCTTTTAATTTGATAATTAGGATTTAATAAAATTCTGTGCTTGAGTATAGCTCACGATAAATGACCTGGCAGAGCATCTCTAGCTAATAGCTAGGTCACACACTATAATATGTGTACAAAAAATGTGTCATGGGAATGGGGACTTTAAATGTATGATAGCTTATTCTCATTTTAAAGGTCAAGAGAATTTTTTTGTGACAAACATTTATTTAGGGAGCATAACCTGCCTATGTCTGCTTTTGTTATTGATGTGCATCTTTTGATTCAAAGTCAAGGACATATTTCATTAAGGGGGAATGCTCCAGTTTCCTAATTTTTTTCCCAATAATAGAATTTATTCATATTTTGTATGTTGCAATTACATGTTATTACAATTGAAAAATAAAATAAAAATGGGTGGTCAGCGATCTTGTTTGAATTTTATTGGCATTCGTATCACATAATCCAACATCGAAAAAATGCACAATTTCTTGCACCTGTCCAAGGTCACTAAAATGCTAAGAATAAGTTGTAAATTCATCGTTTAGTCCCGAAAACGGATTTAAAGTAACGTCTTACATTTATTACGAATAGAAAACCCAAAATATGTGCTATTATGAATGCGTAAATGTATAAAATAGCATGCTCACGTGTTCGGTTAGATCAACGAAGCTGGAGTGTTTTATGTCAAAATTTGCATATTTTTGGAAATATTTCAAGTTCTACATAATAGAATTTGATAAAACTCTCTCATTGTATTAAGCAACATGTCCCGGTAATAATTCAAAAAGAAGATGTATAGGTCAGCGCACTTATTAGTGAATTACGGCAATTTTTATCAGCTACACATGAATAAAATGACGCAAAACAGTGGTAACTGCATACACACTTACGACTGTCTTGCTCTAAATATTCGATTTCCATCTTGAGAAAATCAGTTTCGCATAATAAATACACTTTTACCGTCGAAAATTGTAAATTGTAATGATGTGTTATATTATTGAAAATCGGTTAGCGAAACATATTGGTACGAAACATTAAAATTACTACAGTAAAGTCCGAGTGTTCCGAAAAACTGGAGCATTCCCCCTTAAATTCAAAGTCATTTTCAAGTGAAAAAATATGAATGGAAAGTTTAATTGTCCTGACATATGCTTTCACATCTAAGGCTCATATTAAATCTCATATTACAGAAATATGATGTTAGATACAAAAATATGCTTTCAAATTCCGTAAATTTTCATGCCTGCATATAATTATCTAAAGAGTTTGGTTATATTGCTTTGTTTTTATCCATCTGTCATGCAGTCAGTCAAATTGCACAACACATGAAAACATAAGATTGTCATATTCTCCAAAAGTATGTAACATGCAAAGTTCTAACATGGCATGTTCCCTGGTTCTTCTTTTTTTAAATAAAGAAAATGACATTTCTGAAAATGATTCTGTATACACCCTTATCAACACTTAAACTACAACTTAATTAAAAAACTTCCCAGAAAATACTTACATTTTCCTCTTTTAATTTGATCTTTTGAATGCAGACTAGGGCTGAAACGAACACATGAGTGCTACTACAGGGGTGCAGATTTATTACCCATTACCTGATGGTTAATTTTGACTTAAATTTTTTCATAATAATTTAATATATCTAGACAGTCAATAGCTTAAAGTGACATTTCACAATTATATTTTCATAAATTTTACTTTTATTCTATCCGAAAGAGCATGTTTTCTTATGAAAATTCTGAAAAATTCAAGCCAAAATATTGAACCGTTGACGAGAAATATATATTTCTATGCTAAAATTAAGCAAATTGTTGTGGACAACAGTTCAGATTTATATAGAATTTGCAATTTCTGTCTCAACTTTAAAGGCGTATTTTTCGCTTAAATAACAACTTCAAAAAACTGATAGCATTTCTACGCATTAGAATATAAACAATCTTTGCATCAAGACATACTTTTAAAAAATGAAATAAATGTGAAATGTCACTTTAAGGAATGACAAAGTAAGCGCATTCACAATGTATTGCCAAGGATCACATAGACAGGGGGACTCATTTCCCAAATCCACCAATGGGAACATGCAGGCGAGTTGACTCGGCCGATGTGAATTGCTCCTTTACTAAAAATGGATTCAGCTATAATCTAACTTCATGAATTACCCATTTGTGCGGGTACCTGTCGTTGTTAGAGTAAGTCTGATCTAGAAAAACAAATTATGAAATTATGAGTTTACCGAACACAATAACAAAGATTTTGTGCTTGCATAGCGACATATTACAATACTGTACTTAATTAATGTCTACTTTGTTTTTGATTTTCAAACACTATGACTGATAACAATATGATAAACTATGATTCCCTTTTCAACTTCTATGCCATTTTAACGGAATGCTAATATAATCTTAATAAACGGAAACTTTAAAACAATAAAGCTGTTTATCCAGGGACAATTGATGGAACAGCTTCAAATATATTCAAAAAGCTATGTCATTGACAAGTTGATAAGTGACATTGGCTTAATTTGATATCAAAAGCTGCAAACTGATGATATGTAGGCTGACAAACTTGACATTGTGCATGTACCATCTTATTATACCAGAGGACTATCATGGTCCTGAACTAAGATGATATGAGTCTCAGTTTCGGATCAATTGATATTTGTGACATTAAGACTGAAACAAACTTATGGTCACCACTCACCAACATTGTTTCTAAGTTTTGTCTTGATTGGTCACTATTAAGGGCAGATAACTCAGTAAGTTTTTGTCCAATTATACTGAAATTCAGATTCATTCAAGATCTTGTACTCTTCAACATTTTGTCCAAGTTTTGTCTTAATTGGTCAATATATAATCTAGTTGATAATTGAGTGAAAAGAAAGTCACAAATGGCAACTTTGTCAAATTCAAGGACAGATTACTCAGCAATTTCTTGTTCTATTATGCTGAATATCAAACTAATCCAGGATCATGTGGTAATCAATAGCATGTCCAATTTTCATCTTGATGGGTTATTATTTATGATGATTAGAGTGAAAATAAAGTCGAAAACAGCAAATTTGTCAAATTCAAGGGCACATAACTCAAGACTTCCTAGTCGCATTGATCTGAAAATCAATTTTATCTGATATGGTATCTTATAGTCACCAACATTGTAAAGAAGTTTTGTTTTGTTTGGTCTACAATTGTAGATATTAGAGTGTAAACAAAGTCAAAAACAGTCAAATATGGCCATTTGTCAAATTCAAGGGCACATAACTCATGACTTCTTGTTTTGATCGGACTGAAAATCAATTTAATCGGTGATTTTACAGTCACCAACATTGTGTACAAGTTTTGTCTTGATTGGTTAAAGGCTAACCTTAAAAAAATTACGATTTCGCGGTTCATCCTTATAAATCGCTCAGAAATGGTTTAAAAAACATTACAAGCAAAGTCATTACGTTAAGGAAAGCATTAACCCATTGCAAACCAGCAGCCAAATTATCGATTTTTATCAATACACAAAATTTGCCGCATCAATTACTTCCCTTGGATTCTGTATCCTTGGATACGAAATAGTCGAACCTGTCTACTTTGACAACTGCGTCATTTATCGATAATCGAGTGATCTGATATAGATGTTTATGGGAATATCGCTTCAAAATCATGTTGTGTGAAGCTTTCGATTGCAATATTAACTTAGTAACCCATAAAACTTTATACATGTAGTATAATATTTGCTTTTCCGAGGAAATCAATTTGAAAACGAAAGTGGATTCTGAGATTGAACCAGGACCGTACAACTTCTACTTAACTTGCACCGTCAGGTCGTTCAAAGATTATGCAAATTTTGATGACAAACTAATTATTATCCAAACGCCGTGCAAAAACATAATTATCAAAATTGCGTGTTCATGCGTGCTGCTCCTAAAATGCGATATTCTCTGCCGTTCGAAACAGGCATTGTTTCAATTCACATTGTTTCAATTCTTACCCATTACTAAGGCAAACGCTAAGAACTAAGACTGGTCTAAATTCAAAGATGTTGCAGACGAAAATAGCAAGTGAATGGAATTTACTTTTTGTCTCTTTGGGTAGAAAACATTGTATGAAAGGAAAAAATTGCCTGTCTAAATCAATTTCTTCTTTTATCACGATGTTTGCCGAAGCCATTATTTAAAATAGCAAGTGAATTATGGAATTTACTTTTTGTCTCTTTGGGTAGAAAACATTGTATGAAAGGAAGAAATTGCCGGTCTAAATCAATTTATTCTTTTACCACGATGTTTGCCGAAGCCAGTATTTATGAAGTGGAAGAGAAATACAATCTATGTGTGTTGGTTTTCCCCTAAATTTTTCATTTAACAAAACCTGATGTTGACACTCAAAACAGAAAAATCTTGGTAAAAACATTGAGACAAAAGATGAATATGCTGATAATCGACGTGATCACCTTTTGTCTCAATATTTTCCGCGACATTAGAGAATCCCTCTTATATCAGCATCCCTTTGTTATCTGCAGCGGCTGTCAAAATTGAACTCTAATTTTCAGCTAGATTTCTATTTGGGAAAGAGTTGAAAGCGCATAAAGATCGTTTTGGACATTTACCGAACAGATTTGATATAATGTAATATTTATCAAGGCGAGTAGCAGGCGATTAAATTAAGATTGGGCAATTTTTTAATTATCATGAGATATCAAAGTATTGCTTAAAGGAGAAAATGGTGACCTCAGCATTTAATCCTTTTCTCTCTTATTTTTTTTTTTTTTTTTTTTTTTTTGCTTTTCTTATGTCATCCAAAAAAAGAATCATTTTTGGAAAATGATTTGAATCGAAAATAGCATTAATAGTTTTTCTTTACATACATTAATTGGAAATAACACTTTATTACATAATGAGCTGATTAATTACTCAAACGGGTGTAAGATTCAGGTCAATAAACACGCGGGTGTCAAAGATGTCATAAAACACATGTTTATTCGCTCCCTTTACTCAGTACAACAATTATTGGAAGCAGTTTTCAAAATTCTATTGCCCTTTTCTAAAACATATGATCTGGTGAAAACCAAGAAAAAAACGATCATGGTTTTCCCTTTTTAATTCAACAATCCGAATCTCCTCGCTATATTGCAAATAAATCTTTATCAATATCAAATTGATCTTCTGTAGCTTGAAACCTCTAAAACATGGTAGTTTTGGAAAGGATTAATTCATATCCAAACGGCAAAAATACTCTGGTCTCGTCTGAAATCAAAGGTGTTGCAGACAACAATTTCAAGAGAATTATTGTTATTATCATTTTATTTTGTGCGTGTTGGAGGTAGAAAACATTGTGGGAAATGCAAGACAAGCAATTTCTTCATTTCTCACGATGTTTTCCACAACCTTTTTTAGGGGGGTGGGATCATTGTGAGGGAATGGGTTAAAGCAATATCGTTGAAAGAATGAAATCCTGATTAATTGTCTATTCAAATGAAAACGTCACCGAAAATCATATACTAATTTTTAAGAAGTCATCAAATTCTTTTTTATGACCGGTTGACTAATCTGTTTTTCACACTAAATAACGAACAATGGAATTGATTCCCTTGATTATGGAATAATAATTGATAATGTCTAATTGACTGATGTAAAATTGGTCAATGTCATACGATCGACTGGATTTTCGCCGACATCGTTTCATCTTATTAACCCATCACTGGACAGCGAAGGTTGAAAGAAAAAAAATGTCTGTCCCACAATGATATGCGTCATTTATTGACAATCGAGTGATCGGATATCATGGTTTTCGCTAATTAGTGAGGAAATCGTATCAAAATGGTGAGCATGTTCATTTTTCCGATTTCCTTTTCAATATTTTCTGTGGTAGGTTGCATAAAAACACATTCGTTTCTTCATTTTCAAAAAAAAAATATATATATATATATGTATAATATAATTTCAACCATTTCGTGTTTTTCAACATTTACTCTAGTACGATCACTTCATTACTAGATAGTAATTGAAAACGGCGTTAATCCCCAATAAACCAAACTTATATCGCTGAAATTCAGTGCCATTTTCTACTTCGAAAATTACGTCACTAGTCACGTGACCGATCAAGTGCCCCGGTCATATGAATATAATATATTACCAAAGGGAAGTAATTTACAAGGGAGAGGAAGTAATTTACAAGGGAGATAATTTTTCGCACAAATTTTAATACGGAAAAATAAAATCTTGAATAATTTCTTTTTTCATTCATAATTTGAAAAATGTTTTTACTAAAATTATTCATTGGATGATGTTGTTTTATAAAAAAGAAAAATCAGACGCCTATAATATTACCCTTTAATAATTGTAGAAACTAGAGTGTAAATAAAGTCAAAAATAGTCAAAACGACCATTTGTCAAATTAAAGGGCACATAACTCATGACTTCTTGTTTGGATCAGACTGAAAATCAAACTCATTCCAGATCTTATGGTCTCCAACATTATATCCAACTTTTGTCTGGATTGGTCAATAAGTGTAGATGCTGGAGTGGAAATAAAGTTGAAAACAGTTGAGTTACAATAGTTTTGCACTAACAAATTTCTTTCAATTGAGATACAATATTTTCAAAATTCTAAATATCTTTTTAATTATACAGAATTGAAACCTGATATTAGAACATATGATGTATTCCTTCCTAAAGATTCAGAATATGCAAAAAAGTGAATTTCTCAAAAATAGGTAGTTACAATAGTTTTGCACTGGGCCCTCGATTTGCCAAGCTATTTTCCAAGAAATTGACGGTAGTGTAAGAAATTAACTTATAACTAAAAGACTATTCAATAAAACTATATAAAACCTTATATTTTCTGAAAGATAATTGAAAATGCTATTCAGTGAATATATTTTTTATTCATTTTGGAAATTGCATTTTTTGTTATTAAACTTTGAAAAAAAAACCATCGTTCTCCCCACATGACGGCCCAGGCCGTCACAGGGCAGTATAGCGACATTTTCGCATGACGGCTCAGGCTGTCATGGGGCAGCAAAGGGGTTAAAAGGGACCTTATAGGAAGTGTGAAAAATATCAACCCTAGTCTGTCTGCGCAGTCCGCGCAGCCAGACTTTGGCCGACACTTTTCACTTTCATATAGCTTTCTGAATCTGGAATAATTTTCCTATCTTACTATATATCCATTTTTCATATACAAAATCTGGTGTAGCTGTGCTGAGTCTGATCAATTTGTCAACATTTGTATTTTTGGACATCTAACAAGGTCCCTCTTAGTGCGTTGGGTCACAAATATATTGTATTCATCCTTTTAATCCTTTAATGATAATTATGTCAGCATTCTCTTCTTATCAAATTGAGACAATTACTTGAATTGGCATTTTGGTAATTGAGAACAGTATGTACCAAGAATACAAGATTTTGTCTCTTGTAATTTGCCAAATTGACATGTAGCGAATAATGATATAGGCAAATAGTAAACAAACTATGTCAAAGAAAAGGAGTTCATATTTCTAGATAGTCAATGAAATTTATTCAATGTAAAATCTAACCTGTCACTCTATATGCATGAAAAAAATATGATTCAAGTCTTATATGATTATTATAGTAACATCGTGCATGTCGTATACTATCTTGTACAACCCTTTCCCAAATGACACAAATTAGTGTTGGTTTTTAGCTCCACTGGCCGAAGGCCAGCGGGGCTTATGTCATGGCTCTGTGTCCGTCGTGCGTCCGTGCGTGCGTGCGTCCGTGTGTGCGTGCGTAAACAATTTTCAAACATCTTCTTCTCCAAAACTATTGGACCAATTTCAACCAAACTTCACAGGAATCATCCTTGCATGAATCTTTACCAATTTCCTTCAAAAGAATAAAATCTATGCAGAACTTGAATTTTAATTAATTTAATTTAATTAAATTTTCGAAAAATCTTTAAAAATTCTTCTTCTCCAAAACTACTGGACCAATTTCAACCAAACTTCACAGAAATCTTCCTTGCATGAATCTCTACTAAATTCCTTCAAAAGAATAAAATCCGCACTGAACTTGAATTTTAAATAATTTATTTGATTTAAATTTTCGAAAAATCTTTAAAATTCTTTCTTCTCCAAAACAACTGGACCAATTTCATCCAAACTTTACAGAAATGTTTCTTGCATTTACAATGTATCTCTTTTTAATTCCTTCAAAAAAGAAATTCTATGTAGAACTTAAATGTTAATTAATTTAATTAAATTAAATTTTCGAAAAATCTTAAAAAATTCTTTTTCTCCAAAACTACTGGACCAATTTCAACCAAACTTTACAGAAATGTTCCTTGCATTAATCTCTTCTTAATTCCTTCAAAAAAAAATCTATGTAGAACTTTTTGATTAATTAAATTAAATAAAATTTTCGAAAAATCTTCTTTTCCAAAACTACTTGACCAATTTTAACCAAACTTCACATGAATCTTCCTTGCATTATCTCCTCTAAATTCCTTAAAAAAAATGATTTCTGTGTAGAACTTAAATTTTAATAAAATTGATTAAATTGAATTTTCGAAAAATTGTTAAACATTCTTCTTCTCCAAAACTACGGGACCAATTTCAACCAAACTTCACAGGAATATTCCTTGCATGAATCTCTTCCAAATTCTTCACGATCGGATGAAAAGCTTGGCCGTTGTGGGCTAGGCTTTTTTTTTTCGCTATATGAAACAGTGTAATTTTAAGAAAATTTTAAAAACATTTCTGCTCCTTAATCACTTATTGGATTTCACTCTGGTGTAGCATGAATCTTCTTTGAATAGACCTCTATTGTATTCCTTGAAGAAGTTCGTAGTCTAAATGTCTAAAAGCCAGTGGAGCAATACAGGGCCATCTTGGCCCTCTTGTTTTTCAAGTTCAGAAGTACCACATACAATAAGAAATCACTTAATTGAACATTGAACATTGATGGATTCAATGGATTCTAGTCTAAGGTACTGATTTTATGCAAGTAATAAAATGTATTGTGAAAAAAAAAATGCTGAGAATAAGTTCTTTGCATTTTCTCCTTTTCTCTCCATGTTACAAAGCTGTTTTTTAAGGGGATGTCAAAACCCTGGGGGATGTTTGGGAAAGGGCCATTTGATATACTGTACACAAGTTGTTTTAACACAAAATGACAAATATATTATTTCATTACATGTGCCATATCCACTTGGAAAATACCATACTATATAATATAAAGGTGTTACTTACGTCTGCAGCAAAGGAGCAATGTTGTGCAGTTTTGGGTTTTTCTTGATAGAAAACATTTTTGGAAATGAAGAAATAGCTTGTCACAAGCGATTTCTTCATTTTCTAAAATGTTTTCCAAAGTCTTTTTTATCTTGTCAGGCGTCAAAAGGTGTCATTGTATAGGTAATGGGTTGACATGAGTTTATAATTCCATTATTTTGAAATCAGAGCTATAGATAAGAGGGAATACACTTAACAAAATTTGCTGTTTTTCATTTTCATCCACTCAATGTTTTTTGTATATTACATTGTATTATGTTATAGATCTATTATTGTATCAACAGATAGTTTATTAGAATGAATAAAGATTGAAACTTGAAACTTCTAGTCAACTAAGGGTGGTGGGTTTGAATCCTTGCTATCATTTCTGACATTTAGCAATTTATGAGCAGCTGGTGGCTCAGATTGGAAGGCTTTTTAATTAACCCTTTCCCAAACAAGACCTGGTTTTGACGTCCCTAATAGAAAAGGTTTGGGAAAACATTGAAACAAAAGAAGAAACTGCTGATAACCAGCAGTTTCTCCTTTTGTCTCAATTATTTTCTATGCCATATTTTAAACAAATTCTATCTTTAATAACTCACATATTGTCATCTGTGGCAGTTTTTGAAGTGGATCACCCTAAATTTTGCCATTTGGGAAAGGGTTAATGCTGGTGCAACCAATGCCAAGAAAACATGGTTATGCTCCAACCAACATAATATTACTTAGAAATTGTCAAGTGCAGCATTTAACACCATTCCAACAACTATGTTGTGGGTATTCATTGAATTGTATGATTCTAATGAGTATCCACAACATAAGACTTGATCAGCAATAAAAGCTGAATATCTTCTTTGGGATATGCCAAACACTCCTTCCTATATATAGCTCTGAATTTATTACACATTTTGTATACTCATTACTTTATAATGTCTATATCCAATATTTATCATATTATTTACTAATCCTATAGGATAGATTACAGAATATGAGGCTAGGAGCAGTGATAGATCTACAAGATCAGCTTGATGTACTCAATGTCAAGGCTGATCGTCTAGACAATCAGGTATGTATAATAGATCGTATCATGTGTCTGTGTGTGTGTGTGTCTGTCTGTCTGAACATCACTAAGAGCTGTGACAGATCTCCAAGATCAGTTTGATGTTCTCAATGTCAAAGCTGATTGTTTAGACAATAATGTTTGTATGATAGATTATATCCTCTGTTTGTCTGTGTGTCAGTCTGTGTGTCTTGTCTGTCCGTCACTAGGAGCAGTGATAGATCTAAAAGATCACCTTGATGTACTCAATGTCAAGGCTGATGGTCTAGACAATCGGGTATGTATAGACCATAAAGTGTGTCTGTCTGTGTGTCTGTCTGTGTGTCAGTCTGTGTGTCTGTCTGTACATCACTAGGAGCAGTGATAGATCTCCAAGATCAATTTGATGTTCTCAATGTCACGGCTGATCGTCTAGACAATCGGGTATGTATAGACCGTAAAGTGTGTCTGTCTGTGTGTCTGTCTGAACATCACTAAGAGCAGTGATAGATTTACAAGATCAATTTAGATAATCAGGTATGTATAGTAGATTATATCCTCTGTTTGTCTGTCTGTCTGTCTGTGTATCAGTCTGTGTGTCTGTCCATCACTAGGAGCAGTGATAGATTTACAAGGTCATAATTATGACCTTATCTTTTTAACGGGAAGTAAAACAATATATTATTTGTATTATAAAAATGTCTTATTTGAAACCTGATTGGTTTGCACTAAACTATTGTTAGTGAATATAATTCTATAAGCCACATTTTGTCACAAGCAATTTCTTCATTTTCCGCAATAATTAATTTTTCTGAGCATGTTTCTTGATTTGTTTCAAAAGGCATCACTGTGTGGTAATGGGATAACCTATATATTGACAGGTTGATCAGCTGAATAGAGATAGTGATGAAAGTAAGAAAGATACAGAAGCATTAAAACTGAGTGCTGAAGAGATTGAGAGTCGTATAAACTTGCTCAACATGGATATTACAGGTAAAGTGTGTTCAAATAAATTAACCATTTTCTACCATGGTTTATCATTCATTTAACCATAATTCTAATTAAGGCTTTGCAACAAATGAACCATGCGAATGATTATCATCCTATTTCAGAACAGTCTTTATGAATTAATCAAATGCCGTGGTAAAATCAGGTTTTTGGATACTAAGATGAAATCCAAGTTCAATGAAATGAAATTACTGAAATTAAAGAATTTTTGCATGAATGTGGATTTATTAGCTTGACTCCTACCATATTGCCCCGAATGTCATGGCTGTCTGTAACATTGATTACTGTAAACCAGGAAATTATTTCGCGCTTTTTAAGTTATCGTCTTTCGCGGGTGGGTGTGGTCCGTGAACTTAAAACGCCGCGAATAGGCTACTTTCCATACTTTAATCGCTTTGATAGTTTTTGTTTCGTGAAAACCTATGGGGAGATGTTTTATTTACACTAGACGTATATGTTACCATGTAAACAAGGGAAATAGCTTTTTCATAGCAGGATGCAAGTTTATCCAAAAATACATAGATATTGTGACAAATTGAAAAACACGACATTGAAAGATAAACCAACTTAGTCAACTAGATATACCTGTCTAAACTTGAGAAAAAGGGTCGTTTGGCATTCGAATGCCGAGTATGATAGCAAATGTCGATTGACGTTTAAAACCTCGTAACTCTAGTTTGAAATTAGCCACAGCTACGAGGTTTGAATCGTCATTCGATGATATTGAATAAAACTGTCATTATCGCTTCTCGACACTATAGGTAAATAGGTGTGAAGTTAATGTAACGCTCAAATTCTATGCATTGTGTTACAAACTGTGATCCAGTACACTATAAAGTGTGAAATAAAACAATGGGTTGATTGAAACTTACTTCGACCAAACTATCAACGGCGACTAAAATATCGTAAGTACAGTCATAATTCAATATGTAATTATCCGATTATCCGATTCCCCATATTATTCAACACATCAAGTTTTCTATTCCCCCATAGCGTGTTTTGTTTCGCGCGATTCGCGGACAGCTTTGATCCGCAAACTTAAAACGCCGCGAACAAGCCCGAGTGCATGAAAATGCGAACATTTCTTGACGCGAAGTTATCCTGGTTTACAGTAACCCTTTCCCAAACGACAAAATGTTAGGGTGATCCAATATGAAAGCTATATGCTGACGACAAAAGAGATGTTGTTAGAGGTAGAATTTGTGTATATTTTAGCACAGAAAACATTTGAGACAAAAGGAGAAACTGCTGGTTATCAGCAGTTTCTTCTTTTGTCTCAATGTTTTCCCAAGTCATTTCTATTACAAACGTCAAAACTAGGTCTTGTTTGGGAAAAGGTTAAAACAACTTTTCTCGTTTACAAGAGACAATGTTATTGAATATGATTATTTAAAAATGGGTGTTTCATAAAGTTACATTTGACAGGTATGAAGAATCAATATAAGAAAAGAATTTTTTAGTTTTAAAAAACATCTCCTTAGATTTAATTTGACTCAACACAATTCTATTTTGTATTCCTTCAACAGATTTGGTAGATGACTTGGTAAAGAATGTAGAATCAACTTTCCACAATCGTAGTGGTGTAAATGTGACATCATCTCTGGATGAAGCTAAAAGAATATTGAGAAAAATCAGGCTGCGAGATTTTACTATGGAGGAGATAGCTGCTCTAACTGAATCAGAGTAAGAATGATTGTTTTATTGTTAAAAGGGATGCCCCTTTTTGGATAACCTAGGTCAAGTGTCTTTGAATGCTAAGTCTTAAGGTTTACAAACTGAGAATGAAAACACCACTTTCTAGCCATATGAAATGCATCAAATTACACACACTTGTAAATACACTCGACATAAGTTGATTCACCATGCCACATTTCAAAATTATGCTTCAAGAAGAAAATAATTTACAAATATTATTTTACTCTATATTCATATGCAAGGGAGGTAATTTTGAACATCTTTGTCAAATATTTCCATTAGTATGCATTATTTCAAAATTCTAAACCATACAAAATGCTTATGTTTGTATTTGAAATGAAAATCTTACACAGTTTAGGAATTACTGGCACTTTTCAAATTTCGCCTCTGGCTCTGCATTTCATTCTCAGTTCGTAAACCTTAATGTTTTAATTAAAAACTATTCATTTAACCTTTTCTTAGATGACAAAATCTTATATTTGCTCATATTGAATGTAACTACTGAGAAAAGAATATGAATGACAGCATTTTCCTTTCTTTTAGTGTTTTGAGAAAAAGAATCATTTCTCAACAATTAATCAATAATATGAAACAGTTCAGCTAATCATATTGAAAACTTAATTCATGTCTCGCATGTTTTTTACCTAAAACACTTGCCCACCGTGACCAAAAAAAATTTGGGTGGAAAATTGTGGTCTGTCAAGACCTCTGCGTTTTTCCGCTCACAATTTCTGTGCATCACTGTGAATCATGATGTTGGGTGGAAAATCGCGGTAATCATTGTGATAGAGGGGAAATGGTGGTTAAAGTATAAGCTTGTCCACTCAAATCACTGTGATTTGTGGTGGTTGAGTGAAAAGTCGTGCTGGTAAATTGCGATAGTTCTAGAGGTTTTCGTAGAAATATGCGCTCACTGCGCCCATCGCGTTTTTCAACCTGAAATCAAATGGCATGAAAATAGGTAAAAAAAACATGCGTCAGCTACACTGTATAATTATATTGTTTCCTTTTCAGATTAGCCAAAGACTTGTATAGCAAGATCTTGATCCAAAACCAGCGAGTTACTAATATAAGTGAGGTAGAACAGAAAGCCAATGAACTGATGGATAGGCTGAAAGATTTACAGGACCATGTGGAAAAAAGCATCAAAATATCGGAGGAATTAGATAGAGACAAATTTCCTATGCTGAGGGAAATGATAGAAAGAATTAAGGTAATGTGAATAATTCCTTCTCAAACAAGACCTGCTTTTGACATCTGAAGCGGAGATATTTTGGGAAAATATTGAGAGAACAGAGGAAATAGCTGATAATCAGCCATTTTGCCTTTTCCCTCAATATTTTTTGTGCAATAAGATGATACTACATGTGAGATCAGTTGATTATGTTAATGCAAATACTTGTAAATAAAAACATAATTGGAAAAGAAGAAATTGCTTATTTTGAATTGTGATTACATTCACATTTTTAAAATTGCATTGTATATCAGTTTTTGACATCAAATACCTAAATATTCCTCTATTTTTGTGATCATTTCATAGAAATTAAGCTGTGGGGTACTTTTGTCAAAATATATAAAACTCAATTTTGATTTCATGCATTTTTCTCTTTCAGAATTTGATAGGAGATCTTGATGGTAAAGATAAGGCAATCTTGGATAACAACATGGAGGCGGATAAGTTGTTGATGGATGCTAAAGATGACCTCAATAGAACCAGGGAAAATAATATGGTAACATCAGTTTTATATTCTCGGCAACAATTAATATAGATCTTTACCTGAAAACTTTTTACTGACACTTTCTGATCTTTTGTCTTTTAGCCAACTAATGGAAATTTAAGGATGAAGTGAATTCCTTGCTCCAGTTTGATCTTGGGTCAGGTACATTGTTAGCTCACCTGAGCACGAAGTGCTCGAGGTGAGGTATTGTGATCGGTCTGTTGTCCGGCGTCTGTCTATCTGTCTATCTGTCTATCTGTCTATCTGTCTGTACGTCAACTTTTCACAAAAAAATCTTCTCCTCCTAAAGTACTTGGCAGAATTCATTCATATGTCACACATATGATCTATGGGTCATGCTTTTTCAAAATACTTCAAAGAATTTGAATCGGGGCCATAATGGGGTCAAAAAGTAGGTCACCAGGTCAAATCTTCTTTCTGCTCTAGAGGCCACATTTATTGCTCAATCATTGTGAAAATTGATCAGAAAATTTGTCTTGATGATATTTAGGTCATGATAAAAAATAGGTCAAGCCAGGTCAAAAACTAGGTCACTAGGTCAAATATTGTAAAATCCATCTTTTTACACTGGAAGTACCAATTTTAGTCCAAACTTTGTAGAAATTGTCATGAATGTTTATTTTGATGATATCAAGGTCAAGTCAAGAAGTGGGTCATGCTACGTCGTCAATTAGGTCAAGAGGTCAAATCTTACAAAATCCTTTCTTTTGCTATGGAAGTGCCAATTCTTGTCCAAACTTTGTCAAAATTGTCCTCAATGTTTATCTTGATAATATCTATGAAATAATCAAAAGTGGGTCATACAAGGTCAAAAACTAGGTCACAAGGTCAAATCTTTTAAAATCCTTCATTTTGTTCTGTACATGCCAATTTTGGCCCAAACTTTCTCAAAATTGTCCTGAATACTTATCTTGATGATATTTAGGTCATGTCAAGAAGTGGATCATGCCAGGTCATAAACTAGGTCATGAGGCCAAATCTTGTAAAATCCTCCCTTTCGCTCTGGAAGTGCCAATTTTGGTCCAAACTTTGTCAAAATTGTCCTAAATCTTTATCTTGATGATATCTTGGTCATGATCAAAGGTGGGTCATGCAAGGTCAAAAACTAGGTCACAAGGTCAAATATTACAGAATCCTTCTTTTTGCTCTAGAGATGCCAATTTAGTCCCAAAACTTTGTCAAAACTATCCTAAATACTTATCTTGATATCTAGCATATGTACAAAGTGTGGGTCATGTAGGGTCAAAAACTAGGTCATTGGGTCAAATCTTGTTTTTTCTTTCAGAACGGAAATATATACTTAAACATTGTGAAAATTGTTCAGCATGTTTATCTTGACGAAATCTGGGTCATTTTAAAAGTGGGTCATGTGAGGTCAGAAACTAGGTCAATAGGTCAAATCTTGTTTTTCCTGTAAAAACCTAAATATTTACTCAATCATTGTGAAAGTTCAGAATGTTTATCGTGATGATACCTTGGTGATATGAATAGCATGTCATTTGAGGTTCAAAACTAGGTCACTAGGTCAAAGTTTGTTTTTGCCTTAAGAACCAAAATATTTACTTTATCATTACGAAAATTGATCAGAATGTTTATCTTGATGATTTACTGGTGATATGAAATTGGGTCATGTGAGGTCTAAAACTAGGTCACTAGGTCAAATCTTGTGTTTGCTCTAGGAACCAAAATATTTACTTTATCGTTGTAAAAATTGTTCAGAATATTTATCTTGATGATATCTGGGTCATTTTAAAAGTGAGTCATATGAGGTCAGAAACTAGGTCAATAGGTCAAATTTTGTTTTTCATCTAAGAACCAAAATATTTACTCAATTATTGTGAAAGTTCTGAATGTTTATCTTGATGATATCTTGGTTATATGAATAACAGGTCATTCGAGGTTCAAAACTAGGTCACTAGGTCAAATTTTGTTTTTGCCCTGAGAACCAAAATATTTACTTTATCATTGCGAAATTGTTCAGAATGTTTATCTTGATGATATCTTGGTGATGTGAAAAGTGGGTCATGCGAGGTCTAAAACTAGGTCACTAGGTCAAATCTTGTCTTTGCTTTAGGAACCAAAATATTTACTTAATCGTTGTGAAAATTGTTCAGAATATTTATCTTGATGATATCTGGTCAATGTAAAAAGGGGGCCATGTGAGGTCAAAAACTAGGTCACAGGGTCAAATCTTGTTTCTGCATTTAGAACCATAATGATATATGAATGATTTTGAAAATTGTTCAGAATGTTTATTTTGATAATATCTTGGGCATGTATAAAGTAGGTCATGGGAGGTCAAAACCTAGGTCAAATTTTGTTTTTGCTCTAAAATGTCATGTAGAAAGTGGCTAATGTTAGGTCAAAAACTGGGTCAAAGGTCAAATCTTGTTCTTGCTATAAGAACCTAAATATTTACTCATCATTGTGAATATTGTTCAGAATGTTTATCTTGATGATATCTGGGTCATGTAAAAAGTGCGAGTTTGAAGTTTTCAAGATGTTTGTCTCAAAGTCCTCTCAGGTGAGCGATGCAGGGCCATCTTGGCCCTCTTGTTTCATATTCTACGGCCTAGGGTCAATAAGGTAGATCCCAAATACTTGAATTTTCTTACAATCAATCACTTCGCCCATTACCACATATCAATGCTTTTTATGCCCCCGATAGGGAGGCATCATAAATTTGACTTGTCCGTCCGTCCGTCTGTCCGTCTGTCTGTCTGTCTGTCCGTCTGTCCGTCATTCCGTCCAAAAACTTTAACATTGGCCATAACTTCCTTATTACTTAACATATTCGCTTCATACTTTACCACAACATTCCTTGGTACATTACCTTTCTGTAGGCACATACTTTGGTGACCTTGACCCCTGGATGACCTTGACCTTGAACATAGATTGGCCATAATTTAAAATCAAAGCGGTGTCGGGGGCATTGTCATCTTACAGTGACAGCTCTTGTTGACACCTCTAAGGAAAATCCTTGGGAAGCATCGTGGAAAATGAAGAAATTGCCTGTCACAAGCAATTTCTTCATTACTCAAAATGTTTGTTAGACCAAAACACAATGAGGTTCAAATTTAGATTGTCATCTGCAGCACACTTAAAATTTGAACAGTCCATAATTTTTCTGTCTGAAAATGGGTTTATCCATAATGACACACAGACACCTTTTGACACCCACTCTTATTTGAACATGGACACCTTTTTACTCAGTTAAATTATCAGTCTTATTTAGTTATTTTATAAAACATTCATTACAGGTCCTTGAATCCAGAGCGAGTAGCCTAGAATCAGCGATGGTGCCTCTAAAAGAGAAACATGACAATTTACAAGATAAACTACCGGGTACAGAAGTTCTTGTGGATAGAGCCTGGGAACATGCTAACAACCTGTCTGATTACGCTAACAAACTGGAAAAGTATGTATAAAGCGATATAGATTAGAGGGACTGAGGGGGTTTAATTTGAATGGATTGCTTATTTCTCATTGAATTTTATGTTGTGGGTACTCATAAGAATTGTCTCATCGATAAACTACCAGGAACAGAAGTTCTTGTGGATAGAGCCTGGGAGCATGCTAACAACTTGTCTGATTATGCTAACAAACTGGAAAAGTATGTATAATGAATAATTTATCCCTAGCCTTACACATTTAGAATTGAGATTGTTAAAGAAAAATACCCAATTGAAATAGCTGAAAACGAGACAAAAATGGCAGAAGAGAAGGTAGTCTAACTGACATTCCTGGAATATTTATGGTCCTGCATAAAGATTGGAGGGTAACATACGGTCTTTTTCTTGTCTGTTTCTCTTTTTTGAATGGAACATTTTAATATTGGCCATAACTTGTACACCTTAAGTAATAGGACTCTTGTATCATGTATGTGTACTCCTTGTGGCAAAACTTCAGTTGTGCTAAAAGAATAAAGATGTTGTAGAAAGAATTTCCATTGCTTAAGTTTTGGTGTTTTACTTACTTATTTTGCTCATCATGTCTACAATTTCACAAATAAATTGTATTCCAGAATGTTTGAGAGTACAAGAAATGCTGCAGCAGATCCCATCAAGGCTGCCCGTGTGTATGAGAATATTGTCAAGGCTATTGAAGAGGCTTCCCAGGCTGCTAAACATGCAATGGAGTCTGTAGAAAATGCCACTGGAATGGTTTGTGATTGACTTACTGTATTTGATCAAGTCTATTTTTATACGCCCGTCGAAGACGGGACGTATTATGGGATCACCCGTGATGTCCGGCGTCCGGGCGTCCGGCGGCGTCCACTTCTTTGTCCGGAGCATAACTCTGTCACCTTAAGTCCGATTGACTTTAAACTTGGCAGTTATATTCTTCTCATCATTACGGAGTGCAGTGCACAAGAACCATAACTCTACCTGGCTTATTTTTTGAGTTATTGCCCTTTGTTGTTTTTCAAACTTGAATCTTGTCCGGAGTATATCTCTAAAAGTATAATAGCTAGGATCATGAAACTTCATGGATGTATAGATCTCACCATGGGGGAGTGCAGTGCACAAGAACCATAACTCTACCTGGCTTATTATTTGAGTTATTGCCCTTGGTTGTCTTTCATACTTGAATCTTGTCCGGAGTATATCTCTAAAAGTATAATAGCTAGGATAATGAAACTTCATGGATGTATAGATCTCACCATGGGGGAGTGCAGTGTACAAGAACCATAACTCTACCTGACTTATTTTTTGAGTTATTGCCCTTTGTTGTTTTTCATACTTGAATCTTGTCCGGAGTATATCTCTAAAAGTATAATAGCTAGGATCATGAAACTTCATGGGTGTATAGATCTCACCAAGGGGGAGTGCAGTGCACAAGAACCATAACTCTACCTGGCTTATTTTTTGAGTTATTGCCCTTTGTTGTTTTTCATACTTGAATCTTGTCCGGAGTATATCTCTAAAAGTATAATAGCTAGGATCATGAAACTTCATGGGTGTATAGATCTCACCGAGGGGGAGTGCAGTGCACAAGAACCATAACTCTACCTGGCTTATTTTTTGAGTTATTGCCCTTTGTTGTTTTTCATACTTGAATCTTGTCCGGAGTATATCTCTAAAAGTATTATAGCTAGGATCATGAAACTTCATGGGTGTATAGATCTCACTAAGGAGGAGTGCAGTGCACAAGAACCATAACTATACCTGGCTTATTTTTTGAGTTATTGCCCTTTGTTGTTTTTCATACTTGAATCTTGTCCGGAGTATATCTCTAAAAGTATTATAGCTAGGATCATGAAACTTCATGGGTGTATAGATCTCACTAAGGAGGAGTGCAGTGCACAAGAATTTTAACTCTACCTAGCCTATATTTTGAGTTATTGCCCTTTGTTGTTTTCATACTTGAATTGTCCAGGGCATATCTCGAAAAGTATAATAGCTAGGACCATGAAACTTTTACCAACCCGCTCCCCCTGTTGACATAAAGCAGTGTTACGGGCGTATCTTGTGACAGTTTGACACCTTGTTTTCTCATAGGTTAACCCATTACCAAACATTGACACCTTTAGACATCCCTAAGAAAAATGCTTTGGAAAACAATGTGGAAAATGAAGAAATTGCTTGTGACAAGCAATTTCTTCATTTCCCACGATGTTTTCTAAACAAAAACACCTAAAAATGTAAAATTCCAAGCACTTGAAATTGTCGTCTGCAACACCTTTCAAATTGCAACAGTCCAAAATTTTGTTGTTTAGCAATGGGTTAATGAATGAGATATATTTTTGAAATTCCATTTCAATTTGAAAATTGTATCATCTCTAGATCAGTCTTTTGTTGAATTTGGATTAATCCTTTACTACAAAATTGGTGGAAAATCTGCTTAAAGTGCTGATTTTTTAAGGGACTTATAGATAAAATATTTCACTTAGACAGGTATGGAAAACAAATCTGATTATCCATGAGTGTGAAAGTAAAAGCAACAAAAATTTCACCAATTATCTTCATTAATTTTGTTCATATAATTCAAGAGTTTTGTTGTCACTGAAATGAAACTGCATCACACTGCTTTTCAACATAAATCTTGTACCTGCAGCTTACAACAAGCTGCAGTTACAAGGTTTTTTATGCTCCCCGAAGGGAGAGCATATAGTCGCCGCTTCGTCTGTCCGTCCGTCCGTCCGTCCGTCCGTCTGTCCGTCCGTCCGTCCGTCCGAAGCGATTTCTCTATAACCCTTGGGCCAAATCAAAGGAAACTTACCATGTGAACTCCCTATGACATAATGCCGATGTACTTTTCCCAGTTTTTGGATTTGAGGCCTCGTCATGGGAAAAGGGGACTTAAGGTCAAATACACTTTTTCTCTAATTTCTCTTAGTCTAATAGTCAGAATTTGATGAAATTTCATATTTGAGTAGCAAATCAGATGCCCTTGACAATAAACTACTTGAAATTTGCGTATAAAAAGTATGTCATGAAAAAAGGGGACTTATCGTTTGTTAGCTTAATCTTAGCTCTGTATGGCATACATTTATTGTGACAATGCCTTATTCGGGGAGCATTGACCGTCTCTTCTTGTGTTGAAAAGTAATGATTATTTACTTTCACAGACTGACTTGGATAAATTGAATGAGGCTGTGACAATTTCATTGGCCACCAGTAAAAGTCTGCTAGATACAGCAAATAATACCCTCAACTCTGGAATAGGTGGTAAGTTAACCCTTTCCCAAACGACAAATTTTCAAAATTTCCATTTCAAAAGCTACTGCTGACGACAAATGGACCTTGTTTAATATAGGATATGTGTACAATGTAGCAAGAAAAATATTGAGACAAAAGGAGAAACTGCTGGTTATCAGCAGTTTCTTCTTTTGTCTCAATATTTTCCCAAACCATTCCTATAAGGGATGTCAAAACCAGGTCTTGTTTGGTAAGTTAGAATGTTTTTGATTGTTATCTATTTGTAATGAGAACTATGCTTTCTAATGTTAAGGTATATGACCCATCATAAAAAACAACACTCTCTAGCCATGCAGCATTTGTAAATACACTTCACATAAGTTGATTCACCGTGCCGGATTTCAAGATTATAGTTCAAAAAGAAAATAACTTACAAATATTTTTTTTACTCTATACAATGTGTATTCATATGCAAGGGAGGTAATTTTGAACATTTTTGTCAAATTTTTCCATATGTATGCATTAATTCAAAATTGTAAACCGTTCAAAATGCTTATGTTTGTATTTGGAATGAAAATGTAACACAGTTTAGAAATTACTGGCACTTTTCAAATTTTGCCTCTGGCTATTTGGTGCTAATGATGGGTTGTATACATTAACTACTTTCTCTCTTTTCACTCTACCACTTTGGCTTCACAAGCATTTACATGATTATTTTATATGCTGCCATTTTAAGGTGTTGTTTATTGTTAAAATCTCCATCTTTTCAACCATATGTGTATATTTCCATAATTATATATATTTATGTGTCTCAAGACTAATAAAGTTTTAAATCTGGCATTTAGAATTGTAAATATTAGGATCAGATTTGCATTGTGCAGTGATAATGCTTTGAACTTGTAACACAGGGGAACAAGTTTGATTCCACTTCTCGCCAGTCTGTAGGATGAGACTTTAAATCAAGGTGTAACCCTTTCCCAAACAAGACCTGGTTTTCTGTGAAATACTTTATGCAAATCTTATCATTATCAATATATATTCTGTCATTTGTAGCAACTTCCAAATTGGACTGCCCTATAATTTTTACGTTTGGGAAAGGGTGTAATCAAGGTATAATCAATTATTATAACATTTTTATTTCAGATCTAGACAAAGAGTTGGAGAGGTTAAACAAAACACTTGACGATGTTGAATCAAAGCAGATAGATCTGGTTGGACGACACACAGACATCAAACAGGCTATTGACGACCTTCCTAGAGGTAGGTTTTCTGTTATAGAAATATTTAAGCCATTCCGACATAATGAGTTTTTTAGCTCTACTTTTCGAAGAAAATGAGAGCTTATACTGTCACCCGGGCGTCGGCGTTGGCGTCGGCGTTGCAACAAAGGTTAAAGTTTTTTCAATCATCAATAACTTCCATACTATCAAAGGGATTCAACCCAAACTTGGAATACTTATTCACCATCACACCCTCTACCTTACTATCAGGGCCCATGACCCTGGGACCACTCTATTTGGAGTAATGCCCCCTTTATACTAAGCAACTTAGAAAGTCGAGCGCGCTGTCTTAGGACAGCTCTTGTTACACTATCATAGAGTTGTACATTTGATTTAGCCAAAGAGTTTACAAGATGTTCATTTAAATACTTGACAATAATGAATCACAACCGATAGATCTGGTTGGACGACACACAGACATTAAACAGGCTATTGATGACCTCCCTAGAGGTATGTTTTACTGTATCATAGGGTTGTTTATTTGATTTAGCCAAAGAGTTCACAAGAAGTTCATTTAAATACTTGACAATGTTGAATCAAAGCAGATAGATCTGATTGGACGACACAGAGACATCAAACAGGCTATTGATGACCTCCCTAGAGGTAGGTTTTACTGTATCATAGAGTTGTTTATTTGATTTAGCCAAAGACTTCACAAGAAGTTGATTAAAATACTTGACAATGTTGAATCACAGCAGTTAGATCTGATTGGATGACACACAGACATTAAACAGGCTATTGATGACCTTCCTAGAGGTAGGTTTTACTGTATCATAGAGTTGTTTATTTGATTTAGCCATAGTTCACAAGAACTTCATTTAAATACTTGACGATAATGAATCACAACCGATAGATCTGATTGGATGACACACAGACATCAAACAGGCTATTGATGACCTCCCTAGAGGTATGTTTTACTGTATCATAGAGTTGTTTATTTGATTTAGCCAAAGAGTTCACAAGAAGTTCATTTAAATACTTGACGATAATGAATCACAACAGATAGATCTGATTGGACGACACACAGACATCAAACTGGCTATTGATGACCTCCCTAGAGGTAGGTTTTACTGTATCATAGGGTTGTTTATTTGATTTAGCCAGAGTTTACAAGAATTTGATTAAAATACTTGACAATGTTGAATCAAAGCAGATAGATCTGATTGGACGACACACAGACATTAAACAGGCTGTTGACGACCTCCCTAGAGGTAGGTTTTTACTCCATCATAGGGTTGTTTATTCGATTTAGCCAAAGACTTCACAAGAAGTTGATTAAAATACTTGACGATGTTGAATCACAACAGATAGATCTGGTTGGACGACACACAGACATCAAACAGGCTATTGATGACCTCCCTAGAGGTAGGTTTTTACTCTATCATAGGGTTGTTTATTTGATTTAGTCAAAGACTTCACAAGAAGTTGATTAAAATACTTGCCGATAATGAATCACGGTAGAAAGATCTGGTTGGACGACATACAGACATTAACCCTTTATCAAACGACAAAATTTTAGGGTGGTCCAAGTTGAAAGATCCTGCAGACGACAATTTCAAAAGAGTGGAATTTTTAATTTTTAGCTCCACTGGCCGAAGGCCAGCGAGCTATTGTCATGGCGTTGTGTCCGTCGTGCGTGCGTGCGTCCGTGCGTCCGTGCGTCCGTCCGTCCGTCCGTTAACTTTTTCTTTAAAAATCTTCTTCTCAGAAACTACTGGACCAATTTTAATTAAATTTCACAGAAATGTTCCTTGCATAGCCCTCTTTCAAATTCCTTCAAAGAATTCAATTCCATTGAAAACTCTGGTTGCTATGGTAACAAATACGAATTTTTAGAAAAAACTTAAAAAATCTTCTTCTCCCAAACAACTTATCAGATTTCTTTGAAATTTGACAGGCATGTTCCTTTGGTGACCCTTTTTCAGATTCCTTGAAGAAATTTTGATAATTCGAAAAACATGGCCGCTGTGGGCGGGGCTTATTTTCCATATATGGCGCATAGTGTAATTTTAAAAAATCTTCTTCTCAAAAACTACTGGACCAATTTTAATTAAATTTCACAGAAATGTTCCTTGCATAGCCCTCTTTCAAATTCCTTCAAAGAATTCAATTCCATTGAAAACTCTGGTTGCTATGGTAACAAATACGAATTTTTAGAAAAAACTTAAAAAATCTTCTTCTCCCAAACAACTTATCAGATTTCTTTGAAATTTGACAGGCATGTTCCTTTGGTGACCCTTTTTCAGATTCCTTGAAGAAATTTTGATAATTCGAAAAACATGGCCACTGTGGGCGGGGCTTATTTTCCATTATTCGGCCAGTGAGCTATTGTCATGGCGTTGTGTCCGTCGTGCGTGCGTGCGTCCGTCCGTCCGTGCGTTCAACTTTTAGCTCACGTGAAGACAAAGTACTCAAGGTGAGCTATTGTAATCGGTGAATGTCCGTTGTCCGTCTGTCTGTTGTCTATCGTCCAACAATTGCTTTAAAAGTCTTTTCCTAAATCACAAGGCCAAACGACCTGAAACTTTGCAGGGATCTTCTTTGGGTTAAGCTCTACCAAAGTTTTAAAAGGAATTTTATTCCTTTTGAAAACACAGGAAAAGGGGCCTTATTTACATTTTCACTGTTTCACTCTAGTGGCCACAAATTTGGCTCAATCCTATTGAAACTTGGTCATAATTAAACTGGTCAAAATAATTGTTTAAGCATACAGAGATCTTAATGACATTTCCAATGTTTATATACTGAAGGCCACAAATTCAGCTCAATCTGAAAAAACAACTGGTCAAAATAATTGTTTCAGCATACAGAATGAACCTTTTTGAACATGGAAAGGTTTTGTGTTAAAACATGGGAAAAGGGGTCTTTATGACATTTTCTTACACTGAATTTGATTGAGTCAAAGTGTTTGTCACTTAAAAAGAGAAGCTTGTCTTGAATTGGGCAGATCTAGACTAAGAAAGGGGGTCTTAATGATTTTTCTGTTTACATTCTGGTTTATGAAGAAATAAAGAAGGAAGTAACACTCAGGTGAGAGACAGGACCATCATGGTCCTCTTGTTTTATATTTGTCAAAAAATGTGGCCGAGGCAGGGAGAAAGGGGCTTATCAGACTTAGAGAAGTCATAAGAAAATTCTTTAAAAATCAACCATTAGGCCAATTTGAACCAGACTTTGCAAGAATATTCTTCGAGTCTCTCTCCAAAATTTATTAAAAAATTTCAAGATTTTGCTGTGTAAGGCTTACAAGAAATCATGGGATAATTCTTCCATTTTAGCCAGTGGAGCGATTCAGGCCCTCCTGGGCCTCTTGTTAAGTCTTTTTTGGATGGAAAACATTGTGGTAAATGAAGAAATTGTTTGTCACAAGCAATTTCTTCGTTTTCCATGATGTTTTCCATGGCCATTATTCTGTGGGGAGTCAAAAAGAGTCATTGTGTAGTAATGGGTTAAATAGGCTATTGATGGCCTTCCTGGAGTTAGGTTTTTATGCTCCCCGAAAAAATTTCGGGGGAGCATATAGTCGCCATGCTGTCCGTCCGTGTGTCCGTGTGTCTGTGTGTCCGTGTGTCCGTCCGTCCGTCCACAGCCATATCTCAGCAACCCTTGGACCAAATTCAATGAAACTTCACATGTGAACTCCCTGGGTCAATACCTAGGGACCTTTTTCTCCGTTTGTAAATTTAAGGCTGCGTCATGGAAAAAGGGGCCTTAGTGTAAAAATTAGTTTTTCTCTTATTTCTCTTCATCTAATGGGCAGAATTTAATGAAATTTTGTGCTCATGTAATAAATAGGATGTTCTAGACCATATTCTATAAATAATGTGTGTACAAAAAAGCTGTCATGGGAAAAGGGGGCTTAATGTATGATAGTTTTTATTTTGTGACAAACACTTATTCGGGGAGCATAATCCGTCTGTGACGGCTCTTGTCTATTATAGAAATATTGAACCCATTCCCACATAATGAGTTTTTTAGCTTGACTTTTCGACGAAAATGAGAGCTTATACTGTCACCCGGGCGTTGGCGTCGGCGTTGCAACAAAGGTTAAAGTTTTTTCAAACATCAATAACTTCCATACTATCAAAGGGATTCAACCCAAACTTGGAATACTTATTCACCATCACACCCTCTACCCTACTATCAGGGCCCATGACCCTGGCTCCACTATATTTGGAGTTATGCCCCCTTTAAACTATGCAATTTAGAAAGTCGAGCGCGCTGTCTTCGGACAGCTCTTGTTTCACAAATCACCAAAAAGATGTAACATTTCATTTTAGCACTTTCCCAAACAGCAAAATTTTAGGGTGATCCACCTCAAAAACTGCCACAAATGACAGAATGGATGTTATTAAAGATAAGATTTGTATAAGATATTGCATAGAAAGTATTGAAAGAAAAGGAGAACTGCTGGTCATCAGCAGTTTCTTCTTTTGTCTCAATGTTTTCCCAAGCCTTTTCTTTAAGGGGCGTCAAAACCAGGTCTTGTTTGGGAAAGGGTTAAAGAAGGTGTCCTATGCAACATCTTTGATTTTGGACAGGTTAAACATTTTGCCATCTGGTAATGGGTTAACATTCTTTCAGACACCATAGATAGACTGTCAGAGGTCAAAGACTCCATTGACAACACAGACACAAAAGCTGAGAGAGTGAACACACAGACTGGTGGAATGGTTGATAAAGTAAACAATGAACTTGTACCAAAGTTGGAGGAGATACGAGCCCTGCATGAGGACAGATTTGAGGATGTCTTTGTTACTTGTAAGATTTTTCTCTTGTTCCCAATAATGTAATGATTTGAAAAAAAGGTAGGAAGGGTGGAATGGTGGATTAAGTAAACAATGAACTTGTACCAAAGTTGGAAGAGATCAGGGCGCTGCATGAAGATAGATTTGAGGATGTCTTTGTTACTTGTAAGATTTTTCTCTTGTTCCCAATAATGTAATGATTTGAAAAAAAAGGTAGGAAGGGTGGAATTGTTGATAAAGTAAATAATGAACTTGTACCAAAGTTGGAGGAGATCCGAGCCCTGCATGAGGACAGATTTGAGGATGTCTTTGTTACTTGTAAGATTTTTCTCTTGTTCCCAATAATGTAATGATTTGAAAAAATGGTAGGAAGGGTGCAGAATGGTGGATTAAGTAAATAATGAACAATGGGGAAAATCACGTGATTGACAAAGGTATTAAACACGAAAAAATGTAGAGATCTTTGGTTAGGAAATAAAGCTGTAAATATGATGTGACGTGCTAAACACACATCCAAAAAAATTCGCAATTTCCGAAATATTCTTTGAGCGTTCTCTAAATACAGCAAACAGATAGGGGAAAGTTGGGTATCTTTGGAAACCTTAGACAATAGAGGGTACTTAAGGATAGGTGGCTTGTCTGAAAGACTACATAGATGTAATACATACCTTTCTAAAGTTTGAATTTTCACGCCGATGTGGTCATTTCGTCGCCACTTTTTCGTGTTAAATATCATTGTCAATCACGTGATTCTCCCCATTGATGAACTTGTACCCAAGTTGGAGGAAATCCGAGCCCTTCATGATGACAGATTTGAGGATGTATTTGTTACATGTGAGTTTTTAATAATCTCCCCTTTTCAATGATTTTGCTTTGTTAAATTTTGCATGTCTAATCTACTTAAACATTTTCTGATAAACTATCATTTTTGCTTTGATACCAAAGTGAACGTCAAATATCAAGGTTGTTTTTATCCCCCCCCCCCCCCCCCCCCAAAAAAAAAAAAAAAAAAAAAAAAAAAATTAAAAAATAGAAATAAAAAAAACAGGCATTGGTGGTAAACAATAACATCTTGATGGACTAAGGTCTCCCACTGAGTTGTTGAATGATGTGGCACATTTCAAGTACATAAATTTTATAGATTTAACCCTTTCCCAAATAAGACCTGGCTTTGACGTCCCTAATTGAATAGGCTTTGGAAAACATTGAAGCAAAAGAAGAAACTGCTGATGACCAGCAGTTTCTCCTTTTGTCTCAGTGTTTTCTATGCTACATCATACGAAAAATTTAATCATTATCAACATCCATTTAGCTTTTGAATTGGAACACCAAAAAAATTGTCGCTCAGGAAAGGTTTAAATAATGATTGGTAAATTATGATTGTTCCATAAATGATTATGAAACCCTGCATTTCAGTGACTGGCGTGAATAATGATCTAGCAGAAATGAAGAACCTGACTGACTCTCTACAAGTGAGATATGATAAAACACAACGAGTACAATCTGACTTGAAAGACAAACTTAGTAAACTTAAACAGAGTATTAGAGAGGCCAGGGAAGAGGCTAACAAGGTGGGTTTGTATTTTGTTTTGTATACGTTCGCTTAATTACATAAAAAATTCTTGTGTAGTTTTCTATCTTTTAATGAGTCGGGCCCTGGCCATAGCGCAGAACTTTGGCAGTGCATCTGACTCTCACTAATGAGGTGCAAGGTTTGATTCACTGCTGTGTTGAATAGCCTTTCCTACAAAATTGTCACCCACCAATGGTTTGATAATTGTTCATCTATGTTGGTTCAATCAATCAATTAGCCTTTTAAAGTGCTCTATGTACTTTTTATTATACGCCCGAAGGGTCGTATTATGTTATGGCCCCGGTCGTCCGTCTGTCCGTCCATCCGTCTGTCTGTCCGTTCGTTAGCAATTTCTTGTGTGCGCAACTCCTCCTACAGTTTTGATCGGAATTCAATCAAACTTGCCACAATGAATCTCCATGGTGTCTAGTTGTGCACTCTACTTAGGGAATTCAGATAACACTTTTCGTTCTTGAATTATCTGCCCTTGAATTAAAAAAATGCCCATTTTCTTGCGTGCGCAACTCCTCCTACAGTTTTGATCAAAATTTGATCAAACTTGCCACAATGAATCTCCATGGTGCACACCCCTTACGGAATTTAGATAACTGCTTTCGTTCTTGAATTATCTGCCCTTGAATTTAAGGAAAAATGCTCATTTTCTCAAAAATGCCCATTTTCTCGTGTGTGCAACTCCTACAGTTCCAACCAGAATTTAATCAAACTAGCCACAATGAATCTCTATGGTGTCTGGTTGTGATAACAAAATTTTGATAACTTTTCATGTTTGAATTATCTGCCCTTGAATTGACAAAATGGCCAATTTTACTGACAAGCCCCTCTCGGGCGTAAATGCGCCGCTCTGCGAAGCTCTTGTTGTTTTACTGTTTGATATATTTTACAGGTAAAGACATCCCTGAACTGTGACGGACAGTGTGTTAGAAAGCTACGATCAGTGACCAAACCTGGTACACTTAATACCATCAGCTTTGCCTTCAAGACTCCATCACCAGAGAAACCCATGGTTATATGTCATATACAGAGTCAGAAAATAAATGAAGGAGACCTGGAACCTGTAAGTGCCTTAATTTTGTCCATTGTTTTAATTGTCTTTATTTTGTCTATAGTTTTAAGAGCCTTTGTTTTGTCCATAGTTTTAAGAGGATTTATTCTGTCCACAGTTTTAAGAGGCTTTATTTTTTCCATAGTATTAAGTGCCTTAATTTTGTACATTGTTTTAAGTACCTTTATTTTGTCCATAGTTTTAAGAGCCTTTAATATATCCATAGTTTTAAGAGCCTTTATTTTGTCCGCAGTTTTCATACCCTTTTTTGTCCTTAGTTTTAAGAGCTTTTATTTTGTCCATACTTTTAAGAGGCTTTATTCTGTCCATAGTTTTAAGAGGCTTTATTCTGTCCACATTTTAAGAGCCTTTATTTTGTCCATAGTTTTAAGTGCCTTTGTTTTGTCCAAAGTTTTAAGAGCCTTTGTTTTGTCCATAGTTTTTGAGAGACGTTATTCTGTCCACAGTTTTAAGAGGCTTTATTTTGTTCATAGTTTTAAAAGCCTTTATTTTCTCTATAGTTTTAAGAGCTTTGTTTTTGTCCACAGTTTTTAAGAGTTTTTCTGAAAATCTTTAGACATTGGTAATGATGTTTGAATTGTAAGTGAAAGAGCTTTCATATATGTCATATCATATTTCTGTGAAACAAATGTCAAATATCAAGCTTACATTTTTATGACCTTGCATCAATAGGTCAGAGGTCATAACCATGTAGTTTTTGCTGTATCTGTTTGTCTGTCTATTATCAAATGATGGTACCTGATTGAATCTTTTGGTCGCCGAAAGATGTCATGTACATCTATCCTGCTAATATATTTGCAGGAGTTTTTGTCAGTTGAGCTTGTCAACAGAAAGATTCAGTTCAGCTGGAATGCAGGTGGTGGTACTGCTGTTCTGCAAGATGACACGGAAATACAATCTGAGTCAGATATACTGCGAGAAGTGGATAAATGGTACAAGGTGTCAGCTACAAGGTTTGTCTTTAAACTCAATTTTTCTATGTTTATTTTACAATTTATCAATAAACATATGCTCTCAAGTAATGATAATCTATTAATAGATATTTGGTACTGGAAGTGGTTTGTGCATTAGTTTATTTATAAAAGATCATTATATATTTTTGCTAAATGATTCTTTAGTATTAAGTTTTTAGGCTATAAGTTACTGTATTTAGTGCATCAATTCTGAACACTGTTGCTACAAATAGTATGACTAGGACATAACTGGATAATTGTTACCATTTTAAATCACATGAATAAGTACTGAATCTTTCATTACAGAATTGGTCGTCTAGGAAAACTTGACGTACATCCAGTCACAGAAGCAGGTGGAGACCTTGTGACCCGATCTTCAACTATTGGCTACTCTGTGATGGCTCTGGACCAGACTTCTGAGTTATATGTGGCTGGTATACCAGCTAATGTTGACATTCCTCCGAGCGTAACGCGATCAAACTTTACAGGATGTTTGGGTGATCTTTATGTGGACGGTACTTTAGTTGGTCTGGCCAACTTTGAGACAAATACTAGAGATACTTGTGGTGCTTGTTTGGAAGTGTGAGTAATAGATTAATCCTTTCTGAAATAGCAAAAATCGACCATTTCAAATCCAAATGTATTGCTGATGACAAAATTGATCTGACTGTCTGGTGAGAAGAACTTTCTTCTGTAGGGTAATAAAAATTGAAGGAAAAGCAGAAAACGCATGATATTTGTATTGAGAAGCCAATCAATAAATCGAAACAATAATACATCAATGTACAGCTCAAATTAAATGACCTGGCAGAGCAGACCTAGCTATTAGCTAGGGATGCTCTGCCAGGTCATTTATTTTGAGCTATAACATGTTCGAAAAAACATTGTGGAGTGAAAATGAGTGATGTTGTTTACATGCACTCATTTTATTCCTGTGTCATCATTATTTCATTGAGGCCTTAAAAATTTGCAAAAGTGCTAAGACAGGTCTTTTATCATCTTATTTTTCAGACCTGCCCAACCACCTGGTGCCAACATATTCTCGTTTGACGGTACTGGTTATGCTGTGACAGATAAAGAAAGAATTGTTAGTGAGATTGCTACCAGCGTGTCACTGGAATTTAAAACCTTCTGGCCTAATGCTAGTCTCTTCTTTGTGGGAAATGAGTCCACAGTAAGTAACTACATGTATCTCAAGGAAAGACCCATTAAAAAAGCTTTCAAAAAACTCTTTTTAGCGAGCCGGGACTTTATGTCCAGGGAGCTAATGTCACAGCCCTAGTGTCGGCGTCGCGTCGCGTCCTGTCCCGTCCTGTTCCGTCCCATCTTCACTTGAAAAACTTTAACCTGGCCTATATCTCAGGCACTATTAGAGATACAGCCTTGATATTTCATACATAGATACATCTCGACAAGACCTTTCATTTGAGACCATGACCTTTGACCTAGTGACCTTGACCTTGGAGTTTGACCTACTTTTGAAAAACTTTAACCTGGCCTATATCTCAGCAACTATTAGTGATACAGCCTTGATATTTCATACATAGATACATCTCGACAAGACCTTTCATTTGAGACCATGACCTTTAACCTAGTGACCTTGACCTTGGAGTTTGACCTACTTTTGAAAAACTTTAACCTGGCCTATATCTCAGGTACTATTAGAGATACAGCCTTGATATTTCATACATAGATTCATCTCGACAAGACCTTTCATTTGAGACCATGACCTCTGACCTAGTGACCTTGACCTTGGAGTTTGACCTACTGTTGAAAAACTTTAACCTGGCCAATATATCATGCACTATTGATGATAGAGCTTTGATATTTCACACATGGATACGTCATACAATGACCTTGACCTTGAGACTATGATCTTTGACCCAGTGACCTTGACCTTTGACCTTTGACTTTTTAGCTCACCTGAGAACGAATGTGCTCATGGTGAGCTATTGTGATACCGCTGTGTCCGGCGTCCGGTGTCCGTCGTCCGTCGTCCGTCAAACTTTGCCTTGTGTGCACTCTAGAGACCACAGTTTTTGCCCAATCAACCTGAAATTTGCTCAGAATGATTGTCTTGATGAAATCTCAGACAAGTTCGAAATTGGGTCATCTGGGGTCAAAAACTAGGTCACGGGGTCAAATCTTAGAAAAACCTTGTGTGCACTCTAGAGGCCACATTTTTTGCCCAATCAACCTGAAATTTGCTCAGAATGATTGTCTTGATAAAATCTCGGGCAAGTTCGAAATTGGGTCATCTTGGGTCAAAAACTAGGTCACAGGGTCAAATCTTAGAAAAACCTTGTGTGCACTCTAGAGGCCACATTTTTTGCCCAATCAACCTGAAATTTGCTCAGAATAATTGTCTTGATAAAATTTCGAACAAGATCGAAATTGGGTCATCTTGGGTCAAAAACTAGGTCACGGGGTCAAATCTTAGAAAAACCTTATGTGCTCTCTAGAGGCCATATTTTTTGCCCAATCGACCTGAAAATTGATCAGAATTATGGTCTTGATAAAATCTCAGACAAGTTCGAAATTGGTTCATCTGGGGTCAAAAACTAGGTCACGGGGTCAAATCTTAGAAAAACCTTGTGTGCACTCTAGAGGCCACATTTTTTGTCCAATCAACCTGAAATTTGCTCAGAATGATTGTTGAAATCTTGGACAACTTTGAAATTGGGTCATCTTTGGTCAAAAACTAGGTCACAGGGTCAAATCTTAGAAAAACCTTGTGTGCACTCTAGAGGCCACATTTTTTGCCCAATCAACCTGAAAATTGATCCGAATGATTTTCTTGATCAACTCGGACAAGATCGAAATTGGGTCATCTGGGGTCATAAACTAGGTCATGAGGTAAAATCTTTGTAAAACCTTGTGTGCACTATAGAGGCCACATTTTTGCCCAATCATTCGGCAATCAACCTGAAAATTGATCAGGATGATTTTCTTGATCAATTCTAGGTCACAAGGTCAAATCTTAGTTAAACCTTGTGTGCACCCTAGAGGTATACAAAAAGTTATATTATATCAGGTGAGCGCTTCAGGGCCAATGGCCCTCTTGTTGTGACAAGCTCTTGTATAGGCGAGCTATGTTGTCCGCGGACAACTCTTGTTTAAATTATTTTGAGTCTTCCCAATAAAACTTTCTAGCCAGAATGTTATGCAACCAACTGGAATATGTGGTCTGTAATTTCTTTTACTTTTGACCTGTGTTCTCTCTAAACAGGATATGAATGCGATGATGATATTTTACAGGGTGAATTCTTTTCCCTGGAGTTACTCAACAGAAAGTTGGTGATGCATTATTATCTGGGTCAAGGGTCGTATGGTAGACTGGAATCTGAGAACAACTACAACATCAAGTCATGGGTGTCAGTCAATGTTGCCAGGAATGGAGAATTTGGTAAGGACTATAAGTACATTTACATTGGCAACATTGATGTTCATAATGTGCATGTGCTTTAGAATGTTGCTTTTCATGAAATATTTCATTGTTGATTCTTCATTAACGCTTTCTGAATGACAAAATGGTGCGGCTGACATAATAAATCTGAATTAAGCACAATATTTGTGTATCGTTGAATAAAGTACATCAAGACAAGGGATGAAAATGCTGGTGCGCATGATATGTTTCCCTCTTTGATCTAATAAGCAGATAATTTTGAAGTTTGTAAATGAATGATAGCATTGAAAAGCAACATCCATATAACTGGTTGTAATAGTAATATTATCATACCTTTTGTAATATTTAAAGATTGTCAGCCAAAATACACCTTTGACCTTTGTGAAACCATGTTATACTATTGAGTCTTGAAAAAGGATTTTGACATTTTGCTGACAAAGTATTTTAAGTTTTCACCTGAAAGATATTAGAGATTTGATCTAAAATAACATAGCCATACCAGAAATGGAACAAAAGCCTGTCTTCGTCTCTCAGTATGTGGGGCAGCAGCAATAGCACAGTCGGTAGTGCATCAGACTCTTGCTCATGAGGTTTAGGGATTTGTGGCAAACCTCCTTTCTTACAAAATTGTCTGCCAATATTGATTTGATAATCATTGTATTTTGCCGAGCAGCTGGAGGCCTGATAAAGATATTGTAGTAGTACTAGTATGAGGAAAGACAGGAATCCTAGGTAAAAATTTTTCATCCTCTAGCTGCTGCGATATGACCATAGCAGTTTTAAGTGGCGTGAAACCCTAATCAATTAAACTTCTACATTTAAGGACAGATTTGGATTTA
Organism: Fragum sueziense; assembly: GCA_963680895.1. Lineage (NCBI taxonomy): Eukaryota > Metazoa > Mollusca > Bivalvia > Cardiida > Cardiidae > Fragum > Fragum sueziense. The sequence continues at coordinate 29,977,513 of OY804594.1, read as the reverse complement.
ATTTTCATTGAAAGGTTTCTGGTCACCTCTCCTTAGACATACTGTCTAAAAAAGGGAGGACTTAATGCCCCCAAAAAATCAGCGTACATCTATGTTTTAACTTTGGCACTCTTATTCTATAGTCTACTACATGTATATCAATTATGATCCTTCCTCTTATATTTCCTTTCTATATCATCATAATATCGGTGACTGGGTATTCAATCATCTAACAAATATGTGACCTATCATGCAAAAAAGACCATCCAAGATGTCCCTTGAACTGTCTTGTACATGGAAACAGATGGGAATCTAGGGGAGGTTCAACAATATGGCTTACCAAAATTAACAAATAGTAAGCTCATGAGGTAGAAAAAGAATGTAGATCTAGAACATTATCTGGGAAGGAGACATTTCAGCCTGTGAGGTATCTAAACATTGCCTTGGCATGGTTTTTATGTGTTCCAAGATGGCCCTATTTTGCGAGATGAGTCACATAATAATATCAGCATGCTCATGATGTACCTTCTGTCTACATTTACACCGTGTATAATCATGTGACTCAGAATTTCCGATAATCTTCAATATCTTTTTTAATACTTGACCAATTTGAATTTGGATTGAAGCAGAGAAGGTGGGAAAATGCCAGGAATAAGCTGGACGTTATGGATTTTTGAAAAATCAACAGATAAAAAAGATATTGAAGATAACCCAAAATTTTAGTTTATCTTCAATAACTTTTACATCTGTTGATTTTTCAAAAATCAACCACACTCAGCTAGTGTGTGACGTCTGTACACATTCTCTGCTTCAAACCGAATTCAAATCGGTCCAGTATTTACAAAATTATTTAAGATTTTCTGAAAATATTGCATCACGTGATTATCCACCGTGATTTAATACTATCGTGTATAAATGTTTTCACTGTCTCAGTCCTCTGTTCCACCTCATTCTTTTGCTTGCAATAGGCTAGTTCCTTCTGATGCAAGCCTACTTTCAGCCTGACTTTCTTTCCATTATTGCTTTTCAATTTTCTTGTGCAAACAAATCGGTAAAGTAGTCTCAATATAAAATATCTTTTTGAAACTTCAAAATTGAAACTGCTAAGAAAGTATTAGATGTTATATGGAAAGTGGTTTAAATGTTCCTAGTTTGGAGCTATTTCAAAATTGCTGAAAGAAGTACATTTACTCAATGACTTTTGGGGCTTCCCAAAAGATGGGCTGCATCCTACTTTTGAATCAAATTAAAGGACAAGATAAATTAAAAAAATCGTATTTTCATTAAAAGTAATGCATAAAAAGTCTCAGATAAGCAACTTTGAGTGAACAACTCTCATATATTTTTCCTGATGGTGAAGGTGAACTAGATGTTTTGTGTTATTTTTTTTTTCCTTCAGTTGAGTAAAATTAACAATAAATTCATACTGTAACTTGACCCCCTGAGTATGATTTAAATATAATTTTGTAATGTATTTAATGCTTGAAATAATTATGTTCTTTATTTGTTTATATGTGTCCAATTATAATTTTGAATTTCAGGAATGGGTAAATATGTGCAGTAAGGGCATGAGTGTTTGGATAAAACAATCAGGCCAGAAACAAACAACAATATTTTGTGTAAATCATATACAGTTATATTCATACAGTTATTTGTGTTATTCTTTTTAATCTGACTTTTGAGTTTAGTTTACTTGTATAAAAGTAATTTGCTCAAAACTATTGTTAGATCACTAACAATTAAGTCTTTGTGTAAGTCCTTGATTCGAAAATACCCCCTGCCCTTTCCTTCCTTTATTATGTTAAATTGATTTGTTTATGTCCTTGGTTTTATTCTGCTTTCTGATTCTACCATGTATGTCAATTATTTTTGTTGATTCATAATATATTCACCCAATTTTTCTTGTTAGCTCACCTGAGCACGAAGTGCTCAAGGTGAGGTATTGTGATCTATCAATGTCCGGCGTCCGTCTGTCCGTCTGTCCGTCTGTCCGTCACGGCGTCAACAATTTCTTTAAACGACATCTCCTCCTAAACTACTGGGTCAAAATCAACCAAACTTGGCAGAAATGTTCCTTGGGTGGTCCTTTATAAAAATTGCTAAAATGATTGAAATCCATGAAAAACTCTGGTTGCCGTGGCATCGGAAAATGGGAAATTTCACAAAAGCTCAACAATTTCTTTAAACGACATCTCCTCCTAAACTACTGGGTCAAAATCAACCAAACTTGACAGAAATGTTCCTTGGGTGGTCCTTTATAAAAATTGCTAAAATAATTGAAATCCATGAAAAACTCTGGTTGCCGTGGCATCTGAAAATGGGAAATTTTACAAAAGCTCAACAATTTCTTTAAACGACATCTCCTCCTAAACTACTGGGTCAAAATCAACCAAACTTGGCAGAAATGTACCTTGGGTGGTCCTTTATGAAAATTGCTAAAAGAATTGAAATCCATGAAAAACTCTGGTTGCTGTGGCATCGGAAAATGGGAAATTTCACAAAAGCTCAACAATTTCTTTAAACAACATCTCCTCCTAAACTACTGGGTCAAAATCAACCAAACTTGGCAGAAATGTTCCTTGGGTGGTCCTTTATAAAAATTGCTAAAATAATTGAAATCCATGAAAAACTCTGGTTGCCGTGGCATCGGAAAATGGGAAATTTCACAAAAGCTCAACAATTTCTTTAAACGGAATCTTCTCCTAAACTACTGGGTCAAAATCAACCAAACTTGGCAGAAATGTACCTTGGGTAGTCCCTTATTAAAGTTGCTAAAAGAATTGAAATCCATGAAAAACTCTGGTTGCCGTGGCATCGGAAAATGGGGAATTTCACAAAAATTCAACTATTTCTTTAAACGACATCTCCTCCTTAAATTCTGGGTTAAAATCAACCAAACTTGGCAGAAATGTTCCTTGGTTGGTCCCTTATAAATATTGCTAAAAGAATTGAAATCCATGAAAAACTCTGGTTGCCGTGGCATTGGAAAATGGTAAATTTCACAAAAACTAAACTTCTTTAAACAACATCTCCTTAACCTCTGGGTTAAAATCAACCAAACTTGGCAGAAATATTCCTTGGGTAGTCCCTTATAAGAATTGCTAAAAGAATTGAAATCAATGAAAAACTCTGGTTGCCGTGGCATCGGAAAATGGAAAATTTCACAAAAACTTAACAACTTCTTTAAACGACATCTCCTCCTGAACTTCTGGGTTAAAATCAACCAAATTTGGCAGAAATGTTCCTTGGGTGGTCCCTTATGAAAATTGCTAAAAGAATTGAAATCCATGAAAAACTCTGGTTGTCATGGCATCGGAAAATGGGAAATATCACAAAAGCTCAACAATTTCTTTAAACGACATCTCCTCCTAAACTTATGGGTCAAAATCAACCAAACTTGGCAGAAATGTTCCTTGGGTGGTCCCTTATAAGAATTGCTAAAAGAATTGAAATCCATGAAAAACTCTGGTTGTCATGGCATCGGAAAATGGGAAATATCACAAAAGCTCATCAATTTCTTTAAACGACATCTCCTCCTTAACTTCTGGGTCAAAATCAACCAAACTTGGCAGAAATGTACCTTGGGTAGTCCCTTATTAAAGTTGCTAAAAGAATTGAAATCCATGAAAAACTCTGGTTGCCGTGGCATCGGAAAATGGGGAATTTCACAAAAATTCAACTATTTCTTTAAACGACATCTCCTCCTTAAATTCTGGGTTAAAATCAACCAAACTTGGCAGAAATGTTCCTTGGTTGGTCCCTTATAAATATTGCTAAAAGAATTGAAATCCATGAAAAACTCTGGTTGCCGTGGCATTGGAAAATGGTAAATTTCACAAAAACTTAACTTCTTTAAACAACATCTCCTTAACCTCTGGGTTAAAATCAACCAAACTTGGCAGAAATATTCCTTGGGTAGTCCCTTATAAGAATTGCTAAAAGAATTGAAATCAATGAAAAACTCTGGTTGCCGTGGCATCGGAAAATGGAAAATTTCACAAAAACTTAACAACTTCTTTAAACGACATCTCCTCCTGAACTTCTGGGTTAAAATCAACCAAATTTGGCAGAAATGTTCCTTGGGTGGTCCCTTATGAAAATTGCTAAAAGAATTGAAATCCATGAAAAACTCTGGTTGCTGTGGCATCAGAAAATGGGAAATGTCATAAAACTCATCAATTTTTGTAAACAACATCTCCTCCTAAATTACATGGCCAAATTCTTCTATGGGACCACAATGCGTAACATATGCAAAGTTATTTGGCATTATTAAAACATTACTCAGGTGAGCGATTTAGGGCCCTCAGGGTCCTCTTGTTTTTAATATTAATTTCCATGTAAATGTTTTTATCTTTGCCCATTGTGTATTTGTACATTGTAATCATGTTTCCCTTGGAATCTTGAGTTTCATTCATGTTTTGGTAGTAGTTTCAAAAGTGTTTTGTGTATTGTACAACCAACAAAAATATGACAGTGATTTTGAATGTTGTATACCCATTCCATCTGTAATGCAATTTTGTCACTCAAGAGTAGTGCACCCTGCATCAATCATGACTTGTACATGATGATCTTCATTGGCCAAAATGTTTTATTTCTCTGTTATTATACATTTTTACTCCATCTTGCTTTCAGAAAGTTCAAAATATTCTGTCTCTGTAACTTTGTAATTAATAAAGCTTATAGTAGATGAATAATTCATGATAATCTAATATAATCTGATACTAAAGAAAACCTTGCCTAAGAGAATCAGGAAGTAAATTGCTTAAAGATTTTACCTATTTAGTGTCATATGCCTGAGATCATTAATGTCAGTTGTCAACATAGTTAACTTGAAAGTTGATTGAAACTTGTAAATGTAATTTGGTATAGTTCTTCCGTCATTAACTATTACATTTATTATATTTAATTTGAAATGAAAATATTATTGGTAATAATGTTCGACCATTTTCCAATGATGATAAATACTTGGCCTGATTGTGATATCCAAAGCATGTGCAGCTGTCAACGTTTCTACTTTCACATGAAAACATGGTAATGAAATCACATCACTGTTGTTAGTAGATTAGTAAAAAAAACACACAAAATACTGGCTTTCCAGTACTACAGGTATTTAATATAGTGGAACTAGGATAATTATCAAAGGTGGCTGTGTCCACCAGAATTTCAGCTGACATATTCATGAATATCTGTAACTCTCTTAATAGTTTGTCTGGCAGCCTTGATCCTACTGAATTTTGTTTAAAGATATTCCATCTGGTTTAAAAAAAAAGCGAAAAAAAGCATAAACAAAACGATTGTCATAGATGGTTGTATTTGGTTGATGAATACATAGTTGGAGAAGGTAAAATAGAGACTTTTACTTATTTGTTGTATTTGAAAATATTCTTTTGTTGTTGAATGTTATTTCAAAGATACATATTTAAAATTCAAATTAAATAAAGATTAAAGTAAATGGAAATTTAGGATTATTGAAGACATTTTGCAATGAAAGCAGTCATTAAAAACGAACTTCTTAAGATAGCTTTTGCAGACATTTAAAGGTCATTCCATACCGTTTTTGCAAGCACTGTGTGAATGTTATAACTTCACTTTTCACTTTACGAATGATAATGCTTGTGGTGTTCATTGTTTATTAAAGAAGCATTCAGTGTACATTGATCTGAGAAAATTCTCTTTCTTGCCACACAATATCTATAATGTTTTAGTTACCAGTAGTATTTTTGCTAGATGTTTTGGTGTAAGAACAATAAATAAAAGACTTGCAGGTCTATTCTAAAAGACTTTCTCTAATGTTGTAGATGCTTATAGATAGTCTTTACTAGTTGGTGATGGAAATCTGTTATAATTATATGATAGACTTATGCTTATTTTCATTATTGTGAAAACTTGTTCTACTGTTTTAGCCTTGATAGCAGTTGACTTTCCTTAAAAAACTACATTTTGTAGGCCAATAATAAGTACAATGTGCATCTATTTATGGAATGATCTTGACCCAGAGACTGTTTCATGTTTCTAATTAGCTTGTACCCTAACCTTGAGATCTGAATTTTGTACACATATGTTTTATGACCTGAATAGATTTAAAGATTTGAAATGTAAACCAGGGTCAAGGTCAAGTTCAGTCAGACCATCATGAAGGCATAAATGCGTGTTTCACAATCACATCTTCTATGTATATTTGATTAAAGTGTAAGACATAGTGTCAACATTTTCCCAAATCAAGCTTGATTTTGATGTTCCTAATATGATATTCCTAATAAAAGCAGACCAGGAAAAGATTGCAGCAAAAGAGGAAAATGCTGATTACTATCAATTTCTGATTTTCTAAAGAGAATCTTTACAGCTTATGCCAATTCTGCTAAATTCTGCTTCCAGGTGTGCTAGGGCTAGTTGGAGAGCCTCAAAAGATCTTACAAGCTTCGCCTGGTGACCCAAGACTCTCTGTTCAAAATGCAGACTTGTTCTTTGGTGGTATACCCCCTACAGTGAATATGGATGTGTTCAAATCTGCCATCTATAACCAGCCAGGAAAGTAGGTGGTTTTGCCCTACTTTAACCTAAATTTTGAACTAGTCCAAATTGACAATATCAAGTGACTGTAATTTAACATTTTCTACTCTTTTTTTCATAAAAAAACATTGTGGAAAGTGAAGAAATTTCTCTTCACAATTTATCCATTACCAGACTGATGGCAAAATTTTTGACTGTTCCAAATTCAAAGATGATGCAGACGTCAATTTAAATTTGATGAAATTTAGGAATTTTACGACTTATGCAGTAGAAAACATTGTGGGAAATGAAGAAATTGCTTGTCACAAGCAATTTCTTCATTTTCCACAATGTTTTCCCAAGCTATTTATAGATATCAGAAGATCTTGCAGAAGATCTTGCAGGCCTTCCCTGGTGACCCTAGACTCTCTGTTCAAAATGCTGACTTGTTCTTTGGTGGTATACCTCCTACAGTGAATATGGATGTGTTCAAATCTGCCATCTATAACCAGCCAGGAAAGTAGGTGGTTTTGTTCTACATTAGCCCTTTACCAGATGGCAAAATTTTGGACAGGATGTTGCAAGAGAAAACATCAAGTGAATGAAATTTGATTTTCTTGGTCGGATTGGGTAGAAAACATTGTGGGAAATGAAGAAATTGCTTGTCACAAGCAATTTCTTCATTTTCCACAATGTTTTCCCAAGCTAAAAAAAACTACTTCTAGACATCAAAAGATCCTGCAGGCCTCCCCTGGTGACCCCAGACTCTCTGTTCAAAATGCTGACTTGTTCTTCGGTGGTATACCCCCTACAGTTAACATGGATGTGTTCAAATCTGCCATCTATAACCAGCCAGGAAAGTAGGTGGTTTTGTTCTACATAAGCTTTTTACCAGATTGCAATATTTTGGACTGGTCAAAATTCAAAGATGTGGCAGAAGACTATGTCAAGTGAATGAAATTTTGCATTGTTTGGCGTTTTTGAGTAGCAAACATTGTGGGAAATGAAGAAATTGCTTGTGACAAGCAATTTCTTCATTTTCCACAATGTTTTCCCCAGCTATTTCTAGACATCAGAAGATACTCCAAGCCTCCCCTGGTGACCCCAGACTCTCTGTTCAAAATGCTGACTTGTTCTTTGGTGGTATACCTCCTACAGTGAATATGGATGTGTTCAAATCTGCCATTTATAACCAGCCAGGAAAGTAAGTGGTTTTGCCCTACTTTAACCTAAATTTTGAACTAGTCCAAATTGACAATATCAGGTTGACTGTAATTTAACATTTTCTAGTCTTTTTTCATAAAAAACATTGTGGAAAGTGAAGAAATTTCTCTTCACAATTTATCCATTACCAGACTCATGGCAAAAGTTTTGACTGTTCCAAATTCAAAGATGATGCAGACGTCAATTTAAATTTGATGAAATTTAGGAATTTTACGACTTATGCAGTAGAAAACATTGTGGGAAATGAAGAAATTGCTTGTGACAAGCAATTTCTTCGTTTTCCACAATGTTTTCCAAAGCTTAAAAAGCTATTTCTAGACATCAAAAGATCCTTCAAGCCTCCCCTGGTGACCCAAGACTTTCTGTTCAAAATGCAGACTTGTTCTTTGGTGGTATACCTCCTACAGTGAATATGGATGTTTTCAAATCTGCAATCTATAACCAGCCAGGAAAGTAGGTGGTTTTGTCCTACATTAGCTCTTTACCAAACAATTTTTTTTAGACTCGTCAAAATTCAAAGATGTTTAAGAAGACGATTTCAGTGAATGAAATTTTGCATTTTTTAGTGTTATTGAGTGAAAAACATTGTGGAAAATGAAGAAATTGCTTGTGACAAGCAATTTCTTCATTTTTATGCTCCCCGAAAAAATTTCGGGGGAGCATATAGTCACCATGCTGTCCGTCCGTCCGTTCGTCCGTCCGGCTGTCCGTCCGTCCGTCTGTCCGTCCGTCCGTCCGTCCGTGTGTCCGTCCGTCCGTCCACAGCCAGATCTCAGCAACCCTTGGACCAAATTCAATGAAACTTCACATGTGAACTCCCTGGGATAATACCTAGAGACCTTTTTCTCTGTTTCTTAATTTGAGGCTGCGTCATGGAAAAAGGGGCCTTAGTGTAAAAATTAGTTTTTCTCTAATTTATCTTCATCTAATGGGCAGAATTTATTGAAATTTTGTATTTATGTAACAAATAGGATGTTCTAGACCATATTCTATAAATAATGTGTGTACAAAATAAGCTGTCATGGGAAAAGGGGGCTTAATGTATGATAGTTTGTATTTTGTGACAAGCACTTATTCGGGGAGCATAATCCGTCTATGACGGCTCTTGTCCACAATGCTTTCCCAAGCTATTTATAGACATCAGAAGATACTCCATGCCTCCCCTGGTGACCCCAGACTCTGTTCAAAATGCAGCCTTGTTCTTTGGTGGTAGGTTGATTCATCTAAATTTGACAGTTATTTATCCATTGATATCTTCTTAGACTTTCAGTCTGCTCCAAATTAATGACAGTCAAAAGGCATATTGTCTGTGTAATAATGTCCCCATATCAAAAGATCAGGAGCATATTGTTTTACCATCTGTCCATCCATCTGTCTGTCATTCTGTCCAAACATTATGTGAAAACTTTAGCTTGGGCATTGGTATTAAATAAACCTATGTTGTCTTTTCTACTGTCAATGCACTTCTTTATGGTAAAATATCCTGGGCACTGTCGTCAGCGAATGTCATAATGATATATTGCAGCCTTTCTTTTTCAAATATCAAGGAAAAGGATGAAACAAGTTTTCCTGATTCAATTTCAGTCCAACAATAGCAACAGAGCCATTCCTGGGCTGCATGAAAGAAATCAGAATTGCCTTGAGCACTATTAATGTATGGTACAGAAAAGGCTTATAATTAGTCTATATTTCATTTCAGTCCAACTATAGCAACAGAGCCGTTCCTGGGATGCATGAAAGAAATAAGAATAGCCTTGAGTACCATCAATCTATGGGATGGAAAATCTACAGTTGGGGTCAATGAAGGATGTAAACAAAGTGTAAGTGAAATTTGTGTGTTGTTCTTGGGAGACCAAGATTTAGGTAGCATAATATATTTAATATTCTGTTCTACCCTGTCCCAAAAAAGACTTACTTTTGATGTCCCTGAAAGGAAAGGCTAGGGAAACATTGAGTCAAAAGAAAAAATGCTGATAATCATTATCTCTTTGCTACTATATTGTACACAGATCATATATTAAAATTAAATTATCAACATCCTATTATATCAACCACAGCTGGTCTCAAATTGGAACAGTCTGAAATTTGGGGTAGGGGTGTCAGATTTTGTGCAGTAGAATAGCACTTTATAAGCTTGTAATTCAAAAGACTTTAAACCACATTACTGTCTCCATATGACCATAGCTGCTGTTGAGTGGGATGTGAAATAACTCTAGCTAATCAATCAATTATACAATTAAGATTAGCAAGGGTTGATTATTATTGTTATAATATAATAACTTGAACACACTGATTATTCTTTTATGTTGTAATTTCAGGGATTCAGATCCATTGGTTTCTATGGTAACGGATTTGCTGAATACAAAGGCATCAGTTTGGACAGCTCAGAAGCAGATTTGTCTGCATCTTTTACTACCAGCAAGGCCAATGGGATTCTTTTGTTTGCTGAAGGAATAAATGGGGATGTAAGTTGAACTTTTATATATATAATAATTATGTGCAATGCTTTTGATTTCTGCCAGAATATTAATTTTAGCCATTTCAACAAAATGATGCTTTCTTACACCCAACATGATAAAGGCCTTGGAAAACATAGTGGAAAATGAGGAAATTGCTTGTGACAAGCAATTTTTTTCCCACCATTTTTGTACCCATAAATAAACTGAAAAAAAATAAAATAAAATGAATTGAAAAATGTCTAATTTATATTCACTTGCAATTATTGTCTTCTGCAACTTCTGAAATTTTGTCATTTGGAAAGGGTTAAACAAATGTTGAAAAACTTGGCCTCTGAATTTTTTTCGGAAAGTTTGACTGTGAGGACTTGATTATTTAGAACCTCAACATAGTGTGTTAACGTCTTCTAAGTTTTATAATTTCAAGTGATAGTCAATTAGAAATTATGAATTTTCCTTTTACAGAAATATTCAATTATAAGTTATGAATTCTCCTCTTACAGAAATATTCATTTATAAGTTATGAATTCTCCTTTTACAGAAATACTATTCCCTATCTATTGTTGATGGTAAGATAGAAGGAAGATTTTCTGGTGGAAGAAGAGTGGTTACACTGAAATCTAAAGAGAGATACAATGACGGTAAAATACACAACATAGCCATTAGGAAGGTGGATAGAAGGTGAGATTATACAGTGTTTTCCCCTGCCCAATAATTAAGCTGTAGGGGCCGGCCCACCACTCCTTTAACCCTTTCCCAAACAAGACCTGGTTTTTACATCCCTAATAGAAAAGACTTTGGAAAACATTGAAACAAAAGAAGAAACTGCTGATAACCAGCAGTTTCTCCTTTTGTCTCAATATTTTTATACCCCCCACAACAAAGTTATGGGGGGGTATACTGGAATCAGGTTGTCCGTCTGTCCGTCCGTCCGTCCGTCTGTCCGTCTGTCCGTCTGTCCGTCTGTCCGTCCGTCCGTGGACATAATCTTGTGTCCTCTTCTCCTCCCACAGTTTTTGACCAATTTTTCTGAAATTTTACCAGGATGTTTCCTATCATATGAAGTTGTGCACCTGCAATTTTCATCTTGATCCAGTGATTAGTTTTAGAGTTATGCCACTTTGAACTTTTTAATGGGGGGGGGGGGGGGGGAAGTAGTCAATATTACTGGAAGTAGTCAAAATTTACAATTTCGTTTCTGTGTTCTAACTCAAGAACCGTTTGACCTAGGATCATGAAACTTTACACAGTTGTTGGCCATGACCCAAGGAGGTGCCCTATCGTTTTGGGGGTCACCAAGGTCAAAGGTCAAGGTCACAGTTGGACTTTGTTTAAAATCCGTTTCCATGCTCTAAGTCAAGAACCTTTTGAGCGATAGCACTTTTTCAGTGACAAGGCTTTAGTGGGGGGTATTCGTCCGCTTTGCGACAGTTCTAGTTTATGTCATATTTTACACAAATTCTTTCTTCAATAACTTCCGTTTTGTCATTTTTGGCAGTTTTTGAAGTGGATTACCCTAAATATTTGCTGTTTGTGAAAGGGTTAAGTAAATCAGTGTAATGCCACTACAGCTTCAAATGTACAGTACATCGCTGCATTTTAATTTTGAGTTGTTTTGGATCGAAAATTGCGATGGCCATGGTGATGAGTGTTTTTCCTTAACTAGCCCATTACCACACAATAACTCTTTTTGACTCCCCACAAAATAATGGCAATGGAAAACATGGTGGAAAATGAAGAAATTGCTTGTGACAAGCAATTTCTTCATTTCCCACAATGTTTTCCATCCAAAAAGACATAGAAATTAATAATTCCATTCACTTGAAACTGTCGTCTGCAGGATCTTTCAATTTGGACCGCCCTAAAATTTTGCCGTTTGGTAATGGGTTAAAAAGAATTGCTGGGATTTTCCACCACGATCATAATCTTTTGTCTTCATTATTCTTCCTATACAACAGCGAATTGCTGTAATATTCACTGCGAATCTTGATGTTTTGCGTGCTCACAGTGGTGGATTCAGAGGGGGTTTGGGGGGGGGGTTCAAAGGAACCCCCCTGTGTAGCCAAATTATTTCAATTTTATGCAGAAATTGGGAAACAATTGTGTAATACTAGGAAAACGAACCCCCCTATTTGTATATTCTAACCCCCCTCACAGAAATCCTGGATCCACCGCTGGCTCATGAAATAACTCCTTTTGGCAAGACCTGTCTTGTTTGCAGAAGGTCGTCAGTGAAGCTAAGCTGTATTCTTAAAATAAAAGCTAAAAGCGCATTTCAATTTTAGTAAAACATTACTTTTATGAACTTTCAGCTTACTAACATAGAATTCATTTTATGATCACTCAAGGGCTCTCAGGTCGCAAAGACAAACTTTGGTCTTTGCTACCTTAATATACAAGAAGACTTCCTAAGGGGTAATGCAACATTTTCAATACAACATAACTCAATTTAAATGGTTTCCCTGTTTATTCTAGGTTGGATTTATTAATTGATGACAGACAAGTAGACAAAGGCAACTTACCCAACGCAGGAAGTGCGATATCGGTGAGGGAAGATCGAGGGTTGTACCTGGGCAGGGTTGCACACACATTGACTCATTTTGACTCCCCAAAAGACAAAAGCTTTAGAAAACATTGTGGAAAATGAAGAAATTGCTTCATTTTGCTTCCCGAAAAAATTTCGGGGGATAATCCGTCTGTGACGGCTCTTGTTTTCCACAATGTTTTGTACAAGTAATTTCTTCATTTTCTACAAAGTTTTCTATCCCATAGGACAAATAAAATTAAATTTCATTCACATGAAATTGTCGTCTGCAACAATTGTGAATTTAGACCAGCCTAAAAATTTTCTGTCTGGTAATGGGTTAAAATGCAATTCTATATTCCAGGCTAGACTTATTGGTTGATGACAGACAAGTAGACAAAGGTAATTTACCAAGTGCTGGTGGCGAGATATCAGTGAGGGAAGATCGAGGGTTGTACCTGGGCAGAGTTACAGACACATTCACTCATTTTGACTCCCCAAAGGACAAAGGCTTTAGAAAACATTGTGGAAAATGATGAAATTGCTTGTGACAAGCAATTTCTTCATTTTTCACAATGTTTTCTATCCCAAAAGACCAAGAAAATGAAATTTCATTCACATGAGATTGTCATCTGCAACATTTCTGAATAGAGACCACCCTAAAAATTTGCTGTCTGATAATGGGTTAAAATGCAATTCTATATTCCAGGTTGGACTTGTTAATCGATGACAGACAAGTAGACAAGGGTAACTTACCCAACGCTGGTAGCGAGATATCGGTGAGGGAAGATCGAGGGTTGTACCTGGACGGAGTTACACTCACATTGACTCATTTTGACTCCCCAAAGGACAAAGGCTTTGGAAAACATTGTGGAAAATGAAGAAATTGCTTGTGACAAGCAATTTCTTCGTTTTCCACAATGTTTTCTATCCCATAAATTCTTTTCACATGAAATTGTCATCTGCAACACTTTTGAATATGACATAGACATAGACATAGACATAGACATATATTTATTTTCGGATTTAAACAAATATGTTTCTCATCCATACATGAATATCAAATACAATAGTCAAAGGCATGAATAAATAAACAAACAATAGAACAAATGAAAACAACAGAAAAGAGAACAATCATCGATATTAACATTTTATACAAAAATGTATGTGTTATCCAACACACACATTGAGAGTATATAACTTAATACTTTAATCGAAAATCTCATTTCTTCTTATCACATATGCACATTTTAGAAAGTTTATCAGATTATACAATGTATTCTTGTCTGTTGTAGAAAGCAACATACAAAGTTTAAACATACTTGGTCGATTTAGATAGAATTTATCAATGTATCTTTTTCTAATAAATTTGTATTTATTACACACGAAGATGAAGTGATATTCATCCTCTATATCCCCACTTTGGCAAATATTGCACACTCGTAAATTCCTGTCAATTCGGTTAGCACTATAGCGTCCAGTTTGTATATGCAGTGTGTGGGCTGAAAGCCTAAATTGCGTATAAACACGCCTGTCACATTTATTTTCAATAATATCTAGATATTGCTCATAATTATATATTGTTTTTATTTCTTTATATATTGTTAACACCCTGTTGTCCCTAATTTCACCGAACCATGTTTGTATATAATTGTCTATAAGCCTCTGCTTAAATATAGATACGAAATGTTTTGCGTTCACCGATGATGGCTCATCCCAGACGTGGCTAAAACCGTTCTCACACAGCATCGATCGTACCTGACCAGCCCAGTTCATGTGTCCTTTACTCAGATCATCTAACAAACACTTATAAATACATGTAATAATACAGTTTTTAGTGCTAATTACTTTAAACCAATATTTCAATATTCTAACAAGACTTGCAATCCTGAGGGGGAATCGACCCAGTTCACCGTACACAGCAGAATTACTGGTTGAAAGTTTTACACCCAAAATTCTTTTACAGAATTTAAGATGTAAACGTTCAACCTCTTTTTGGGCACAAAATCCTGATAATTCACAACCATAATTCAAAATCGACCCAACAAAAGCATCAAACAATTGGCACATTACTTTAGGCGAAAAATGAAATTCGTTTGTGTTACTTAACAGTGTACCCATTGCTTTAAGTGCCTTTCCACAAATAAATTGATTATGGTTTTTAAAAGAACCATTGTATCTTAATAATACACCAAGGTAATTAAATTCATCGACGACTTCAATCGTTTCACCGTTGTACGTCCATTGTTCATTACGTCTTATACCCCCTCTTTTTCGAAACACCATAGCTTTAGTTTTTTCCGTGTTGACTCGTAAGCTCCATGTATCGCAATACTCTTTCAAATTGTCTAAGTTCATCTGCAAATCTTCCACACTTTCACCAAATATTACCATGTCGTCTGCGTAAAGGAACAGTAAGAGAGATAACTCGTAAACGTTTATTCCATTACCTCCCTTTGTAGAAAGAAATAACTCTAGGTCTTCAACGAATAATGAGTATAAAATCGGTGAACACAATTCTCCTTGTTTCAAACCTACGGCTATATCATAGTAATCTGAATATTTATTGCAATGTTTAATTCTACATTTTACTTGTTCATAAATGGACCTTAGCGTTCGTAACATTTTCCCTCTAACGCCTAAATGAAATAGTTTGTACCATAACGCATTTCGATTCACACTATCAAAACATTTCTTCATGTCTATAAACGCGCAGTACAAACGCTTTCCATTGTTAAGCATATGCTCTACTAAACCATGCAGACTAAATATCGCGTCCGTTGTGGAAACCCCTTTCCGGAACCCAAACTGGGCGTCTGAAATGACGTCATTTTTTTCACACCAAACACTAAGTCGTTTATTTAGAATTCCCGTGTAAATCTTTGATAGACAGCTAGTCAGGGTAATTCCGCGATAATTGTTCACATTGTCTTTATCTCCTTTTTTAAACAATGGCACTACTACTCCCTCCATCCATGTAGAAGGAAATATACCTGATTGTAGAATAATGTTAAACAGGTCGGTTAGATGGCCTACTAGAATATCACTGGTTGATATGAAATATTCGTATATTATTTCGTCGGCTGAATACGCTTTGCCCCTTTTCAGACTGTTAATAATATCGCGAACTTCTTGAGATCGAATAGGCTCGTCAAGTTCATCGAAAACGGGTAAATCATGTGACCCGTCACGCGCACAAAATTCGTCTGCACTCTGATTTGGCGCCAAATTTATTTCATCTGCCACTTCTTTGAAATAGTTATAAAATTGTTCAATTTCTATTCGGTCTCCGGATTTTTCTTTCCTTTTGGCGAAATATTTCCAGAACTCTCGCGGGCTTTTTGTTTTAAGGCTTTCAATTTCCTTACTCTTTTTAACCTTGTAATGTTTTTTCTTGCGATTAATAAGACGTTTATATTCCTTCTTTTTATCGCATAGTTTAATTCTATTTTCTACATTTTTGCACAAATTAAAACATTTCAAACAGTCTAAGTATTCAGCCTTTTTAGTTTTACACTCCTCATCGAACCATTCTGACTGTATAAAAGCTCCTTTATTGTTGTAAATAGTCTGTTTTCTCGCACATTTGTCCTTTTTGAATAACGGGTGTGCCGATTTATTTATAATATCTGTAAATTTGTTCACAATATGGTCAATGCTATCTCTGTCCATAGATTCTGGCCGTACTGAGTTCAAAATATCATTTAACGTAGGTAAATCTGAAATAATACTTCTTCTGAATAAGTGACTTTTCTCCCCTTCCCATATTATTTTACTATAATGACTATCTGCTTCACTTTCACTGTTCACATTTTTCAATATCGGTATATCAAATTGTAACATCGCATGATCAGAAAATTCATTAAAATCATTGACGGAAAAGGTTTTAATCATGTCAAAGTTATCTCCCTTGCACAATAAATAGTCAATTACCGTATTAGCCCCGTGACCGTAGTATGTAAACCCGTCTGACTGTGGGAATCTACCGTTACATAGTCTGAGTGACGTCATTTTGCACAGATCAATTAACTGCATACCTTGCATATTTGATTGTCTATCCACTGAGGTTCTTCTAGGGGTTCTGTCAATTACATAGTCGGTACTATCAATATCTTCTACATAATTGTCACTCTCTATATAGTCCGGAACTAGACCTACCCGACCATTAAAATCTCCTGCTACTAACACGGATCCCATTCTATCAAAATATGTTATATCATTTTCTAAAACATTGAACAAATCACAGTTAATCACATCATAAGCGGGGGAGGTAGCCCCCCACATATAGACCAGGCCAATATATAAATCTTGTTCTAATGCAAAGTACTCACAGTCTAATTTCAGCCATATTATCGTATCGTGATGATTTCTAACGACTTTAATACCCGGGAAAATATTGTCTTTGATATAAACGACAATTCCTCCGCTATTCCGGCGTGCATTTCGGTGCTTAAACTTTCGATAGAAATTCAATGTTTGAAAACCAGAAATGTTGATTTTGCTCTTTTTGCAAGTCCACGATTCTAACAGGCAAACAAGATCATATTTATCGAGAATTTCACAGAAACCACTTGTAGACAGTTTATCATTACTCAGTCCATTGCAATTCCATACTCCAACTTTTACTATACTCTCGTATATTTCCTATACCTTACCATAAGGCCCGTCAGTGTACACCTCCCCTTCCACTATCAGCTTATTGTACCGGATATACGCATCCTTCTTGTCAGCTTTAGCCTTTTTCAAAATAGGAAGTAATCTTTTTCTTTGTTCCACTATTTCTATTGGATATTGATCATGTAAGTAAAAATCGGTATCTTTCAGGGCGGGCCTCAACGTTTTCACATAGTCCTTATCTCGCTTAGCCTTAAGCACAGCCACAATGTTTCTCGTTTAACTCCGGTTCTGTGAACCCTTTCAAATTCTATGGTATCGACCTTTTCGTTTGGCATTTTCAAATCATCTTTAAAAAATGTTCTGATTTTATCTTCTAATTGTACTTCGGACTCGATCTCAGCCTCCTTGATACCACCAATGATAAGATTATTTATCATCGATTTAGATTGGATGTCATTAAGTGACTCTTTTAGTTTGTCTTTTTCCTGGCTCAATTTACGGACCTCCTCTCGGGCCTTTTCAATCTCAAAATCATTCGTATCAACCCTGTCCGCTATAAACATAATTTTTTCTGTGTTTTTGTTGACACTTTTCTCTAATTCAGTCCACATTTTCCCTATTTTAGTATCAAAAGCATCCATTCTTTTCTCTAAAGAGTCTATCTTATCTAAGCGCTTTCCAATTTCCTCGAATTTTACTGTTAGAAATTTCATTAATTCTGAATTTGCTGATGAGCCTGGATTTCCCGTTGGTTGTATGTTACTCGCCATGGGCCTGATCGGTGTTGAATAACAAGGATTTTGTTGGGGATGACCATTCATTGATTGACCGTTAAACGAATTGTTCATATTATTGTACATCTGGGTTGTTGGGTGACCCATATTGGCCATGTTTACAAACTGAGGTGGGCTCCCGGTATAGTTAGGAACTGGCATCTGCATATTTTGACCGTTCATTGCAGAATCGTTGAACGAATGAAATACGTTTGAATTGTCTAATACACTTGTTATAAATGAGTGTTCGTTATTGTTTGTTGTGTTTTGTTGTGTTACTGACCGTGAATCTTTGTCCGTCTGAGCCTCCGATGATTTTCCCGCTTTTTTCGCCTCTTTGTTTCCTTTTGTTGTTTTTGATTCCTTACTTTGGCTGCTATTTTTCCGCTTTGCTGGTTTATTTTCTTTATTTTTCTCCATTAGAAACCTTCAGAGAACATTCACACACATTTAGACGACTTTTCATATCCAAATTAAGTCCAATTTCGTTGATTTTCCAAAATTTCAAGCGGAGCCCAAAATAACACGGTGTTCACCCATTCACGACCTTTGACCTTTATATGGACCAGCCTAAAAATTTTCTGTCTGGTAATGGGTTAAAATGCAATTCTGTATTCTAGGTTGGACTTATTGATTGATGACAGACAGGTAGATAAAGGTAATTTACCCAACGCTGGTAGCGAGATATCTGTGAGGGAAGATCGAGGGTTGTACCTGGGTGGAGTTACAGACACATTGACTCATTTTGACTCCCATTTAGAAAACATTGTGGAAAATGAAGAAATTGCTTGTTACAAGCAATTTCTTAATTTTCCACAATGTTTTCTATCCCATAGGACCAAGAAAATTGAATTCCATTCACATGAAATTGTCGTCTGCAACAATTGTGAATTTAGACCAGCCTAAAAATTTTCTGTCTGGTAATGGGTTAAAATGCAATTCTATATTCCAGGTTGGATTTATTAATTGATGACAAACAAGTAGACAAGGGTAACTTACCCAGCGCTGGTAGTGAGATATCGGTGAGGGAAGATCGAGGGTTGTACCTGGGCGGAGTTCCAGACACAGGCATTCTGGGTAATATGGTGGCAGCCAATCAGAGTCTAGATGGGTGTATCAGCGATGTTGTTATCAGGGGCAGGTTAGTCAAAAATGGAACTTTCCTTTTATCTGATTTTATTCCTGTACAAATTAATCACAGTCATATTGTATTCACAGATGGATAGGCTAGCATACAGTTGCTTTATGGTATGTCTGTCCACATTTCTGGCCAAAGTGATTTCTGCACAATCACTTTTGCAAAATTGAATTAAAAGTTGAATGTATGAATGCCTTATGATATTGTGCCAGAGACTTTTTCCTGGTTTTTCAGTTTGAAGCCTCATCATGGAAAAAATAAGACTTCTTGTAAAAGTGTAATTTTCCCAAATTTAATACTTGTTGTTTATAGTCATTGAGGAATAGCTGTGGTTCTCTGACAAAAGTTTCCTTAACCATTATTGACTCAAAAAAAATTACATGCAATTTAAATTATTTTTCAGAGTGATAAACTTTGCTGAAGTACAACAGTACGACAAAGCAGATATTGGCAGATGCAGAAAGCCAACTAATGAAATGTTGAATGATTTTCCTGTACCAGTGGCCAGCGATGCACCTGCAGAAATTAGGTAAACTAAGAAATTAAAGAATCATTTTAATTCTATCATGATAAAAGTCTGTATTTAGTTTGCCCTAATTAATTAACCCTTTTCCACATGACAAAATGTTAGACATGTCATATTTGAAAGTAGTTTCTCATTATGAAAAAAATAATGACAATGATAGGAAATTTGTATTTTCAAATCATACAAAATGTTAGGTATAAGTAGGAATTACTAATAATCAGTGCAGATCTTTGAATAATTTACTCTGATATTTTTTTTCATTTTACATGAGATTCTATTGCCCTTCCCAACAATTCTTTCACCATTTGACACTTACCAAAAAACTTTTCATGTGTTTCCAGAATGCGTCCCAAGCTGTCAGAACCCACAAAGGATGTGACAGATATGAGGGACAGGAGACATGCCAGCCCCTCCCTCTCCTACATCCCCTGCATCTGTTACAGGGCCAGGCTCCTGTGCTCCTGATACAATTTATCTAATTTATGTTCTTGTACTTGTAGAATGAGGCCCAAGCCATCAGAACCCACAAAGGATGTCACAGACATGATGACAGGGGACATGCCAGCCCCTCCGTCCCCTACATCTGTTATGGCCCCAGGCTCATGTGCCCCTGGTACAGGGGTCTTCAGTTTTGAGAAGGATACCTACAACTTTGGGGAGGAGGGATCGAGATACCAGCAGATTAATATTACAAAGAAAGATGTTGCCAGAAGGTATGTTTGCAGAGCAATAGATAAGAAGGGGTGAAGGCATTCTGTTTGTTTTTAGCTCGACTTTTCAAAGAAAATGAGAGCTTATACTGTCACCCAGGTGTTGGCATCGGCGTTGCAACAAAGGTTAAAGTTTTTTCAAACATCAATAACTTCCATACTATCAAAGGGATTCTACCCAAACTTGGAATACTTATTCACCATCACACCCTGTACCTTACTACCAGGGCCCATGACCCTGGCTCCACTATATTCGGAGTTATGCCCCCTTTATACTAAGCAACTTAGAAAATCGAGCGCACTGTTTTCGGACAGCTCTTGTTATTTTAAATCCAAACCCTATGTTGTGGGTTCTCATAGGAATTGCCTCATTGAGACAATTCCAATGAGTACCCACAAAATAGGGTTTAATGAAAGATAAATGGAATATCACATTCTAAAAAGTTATCTGCCCCTTTTATCTGTAGCTCTGTAATATGTATGACAAAATAGCATCATCTATTACTGAAGATGAAATCCACTACATGTATAATTGCTCCCTATAGCACGGTGGATAATCACGTGAGGCAACAATTTCAGAAAATCTGCAATAATTTTGTTAATACGGGACCGATTTGAATTCGGTTTGAAGAAGCGGAAGTGGACAGACATCATGCATTAGATAAACGTGTTGGATTTTTGAAAAATTAACTGATTAAAAAGTTATTGAAGATGAACAAATACGAGGGTTGTCCGGAAAGTTCGTGGACACTGTTTAATTTATAAAAATGAGAAAAGAAGATTTTATAACACACACATGATGTCATTAAACAATATCTTAGAAACAATATTTCAAAATTTGAACAAAATCCCTCCATTTTTAACAGAATTACATATGTTTTTGTGAAGAAGGTTGATGCACCCCGGAGCACGCCATGACGTTACGTCGTTCCGGCGACGAAGAAATAACTTTGCCACGAAGACTTGTGCGGCTTTATTTTCTTCAGAAAGCATTCTACGCACCCTCCCGTACTCACTGTTTGCATTTTCAAATGTTTTGTGAGGATTTCGTTAACAATTGTTTTTGACAGTTCACATTTTCCCCTGATATATCTTACCGTATTTTGCCTATCGTCATTCACGACGTCACTCACCAAATTAACATTTCAATCTGTTATAATACTCGATCTTTGAGACATCAAATCAGCTATTGCTTCCCCGGAAACGTTTTTGACATTTGCAATCGAGATAATACATGGTCTCTTCGTAGAAGAATTAACGAATGCCCTGGTCTATGCAGGCGTTTTCCTAGTTCAACGCAAAATTTTCATAAGAACGCGCTGCTCCGCCCAAACGTCCGACGTCGTCATTTTTCACAGATTTCCTTCCATATCAAACTTCTTTAAATCGTCCTCAAATGTCAATTTTTAACGCGACAACATCGAAATCACATCAATATGGAGTCGGAATGATGGGTCACATTTTTATACATTTATTATTCTGTTTACCGCCAATTTCATACGTTAAATTAGATTAAAAAACATAGACATGGGTAGCAAAAAAGCTCAATATTTGACGTGCTCCGGGTACCCCTATGTAGGGTCGAGTTAGGTCCTATTGCAAAATAATAGCAAATTAGATTTATTTCTTTTTGCTGGAAAAGTACTTGATAGATGTTTAGCTTTCATGTGATAAAGATTATTTCACAAACAAAGTATTATGAAGCAAAATAAATTGTGTGTCCACAAACTTTCAGGACAACCCTCGTATTTTGGTTTATCTTCAATAACTTTTTTATCAGATGATTTTTCAAAAATCTTCTATGTCCAGGTTATTCCTGACATTTTTTCATCTTCTCTGCTTCATACCGAATTCAAATTGTTATTGAAGATCATCAGAAATTCTTAGTCAAGTAATTATACACCGTGATATTGTTGGGGTCCTTGAAACCAGGGTGAATTTACTATTTGCTCTAGCACAGTACATGTGACATCTACTGGTAGAGCTATATTTTGAACAGTCAATGTCCATTTGTTTACTTTCACAGGTAACAACTTTGCAATCAATATGTTTAAATACTTGGAATTATACAGCTTTTATTTTCACATCACATAACTTGCCATATTTTCAACAGCACTCTTATAGCCCACATGCCTGGTTTATAAGAATTGAATATTATCATCACATCTTGTTAAATTACAGGTTTGAGATAACATTTGACTTCCGCACTTTCACCGAGGATGGACTGATCCTGTACTTATCCAATCTGGATCACAGCAATTTTCTGGCAGTACAGCTAAAAAGGGGCAAATTGAACATTGTCTACAACAGAAAAACCAAAACCAAAGATATTTCAATTACACCAAAATCGGACATTATCAATGGAGAATGGCATTCAGTGTTCATAAAGAAAAACAGACAAAGATTGACCATTGAGTTGGACGGGCAAAGTAAAAAAGGAGGGAAAATTGCGAAGGTGTTAAAGATGGATGTTCCTTTATATGTCGGAGGTTTTCCGTCAAGTTTCCTACCTCTTACAAATGGCAAAGTTGTAAGTGAATTATTTTAAGGTAGTCCACCCCTAATGAGATTGGCCCGACGTTGGCATTATTCGGGCGACATCGAAAACATTTGGGGGTGGAAATTCCCACCGCCGAATGTTTATGACTTCGTCCGAATAGGTTCGGATATGCTAGAAAAAAAAACGTTGTTCTTTTTATCTCAAAATGGCTGCATTAAGGGTGTTCTACCTTAACCTTTTTTTGAATTGTAGAAAAATCAGATTTTTTTTAGAATTAAAGCCATTTCCATCCTCTAGATAATGAGGCCATTCCAACATAAACTTTTTGACACCCTTTCAGAAAAAGGCAAGGAAAAGCATTGTAGAAAATGAAGAAATTGCTTATAACAAGCAATTTCTTCATTTTTTCCATTCAGAAAGACAAAAATATGAAAATTTCATTCACTCAAAATTGTCGTCTGCATCACCTTTGAAGAATGGCCATCATAAAATTTTGCCATCTGATAATGGGTTAAAGATTTTTTTTCTACCATTCCTTATGGTCATTATTGAAAAGATCATTTGCTGGAGCCAACCTTAGATTCTTTTCTCAAACATTGGTTACTCAGATGTCCTAGGTTGTCCCTTTTCACATGTATGCATGAAAGAAAAAATGTATTACACTTTCAAAATTATTTCAACTAAATAATGGTAACAATTCTATCATTCAATTCCAGATAACAAAGGGAATCCAAGGCTGCATAAGGCAAATGACCTTCAACAACAAAAAACAGACATTTACTCCTAGCACCAATGGGAAATCCAACTGCTTTAAAACTATAGAGAAGGGAGCGCATTTTACAGGCAACTCTTATGCTGTCATAAGTAAGTATAATAGAATGATTTATTTTTTGTGCTGTCCAAGGTGCATGTAAAGTGTAACTTTTTTATGCCCCTGTATTGAGAGATTGCGGGCATATTGTTTTACTCATGTCCATCTGTCTGTCCGAAAAGTTAACATTTTGCCATTTCTCCAAAAGTATTCGACATACAAAGCTGAAGCTTGGTATGCAATTTTCTGTCAATGATATCTATCTGACCTTCCTCAAGGTCATCTGAGTTGCGTTCTTTAGAGTGAGATTTCTTGAGATATCTTGAGATTTCTTAAGATATTTCAGGATAAAGCGCTCTTTAGAGCAAGATTTTTAAGACCCTCAATGGGAGGCGCCATTACCCTATACTTCATGCGGAATCCCTCGGTCAACTCCATAGAAACAATATAAAAGAGACATTGACCGAGATGTTTCGAACGCCCCATAATTCTTAAACCGCGGTATTCCGAATGCTCCATACTTTATACAAATGAGGTCATGATGACGTCATTTGTATAAATATGGAGCATTTGGAACAGCTCGGTCAAAGTCTCGGTCTTAAAAACGCTTTATCCAAAACATCTTAAGAAATCTTAAAAAATCTCGCTCTAAAGAATGCGGCTCTGGTAACCCTTATCAACCCTTAACACGAAAACTTAACATTTTAGATAAACAGCTATTTCGGGGGCATTAATTTTGTCTTTCACAAACAAATCTTGTTTCCATATAAAACTGTTTCCTCGCATTTGACCTTGCGAATATTTTTGTTGAATTGTAGTCTTACCCAAAATTGGTACAATATAATGAGAGTTAGATTCCAAAGTGCTGTGGCTTTCAGAGGCACAGACTGTTAGCTGGGGACTTGGTTGGAAGTGTAAACTTGGTAGAATCAGGTACAGTTCATAGATAAAGGACTTCAAGCCATAACTTAAACTTTACTTATTAAACCATTACCTCACAATGACTCTTTTTGACTCCCCACAAAATAAATGGCCAAGGAAAACATCTTGGAAAATGAAGAAATTGCTTGTGACAAGCAATTTCTTCATTTCCCATAATGTTTTCCATTCAAAAAGACCAAAAATTGTAAAATTTCATACACATGAAAGTGTCGTCTTCAACTTCTTTCAAATTCAGCAGGACAAGCTTAAAACGGTGTTGTTTGGTAATTGGTTAACTGAGCTAATTTTAAATGTTTATTTCCTCAATTCCTTCTAATTCTTTTCATAAATTTATTCTTGATGTGTTTTTTTTTATGTTTTGTTTACAGATAACAACTTTGTTGTTGGTCGAGAAGTTACACTGGATTTAGAATTCCGTACATCAAAACCAGAAGGTATCCTAGCAACAGTAAATAATGTAGACGGTAACCATGCAATGTCATTGGAGCTTAGTAAAGGACAGGTATGTTGATATGATTTTTAGCTCCACTGGCCGAAGGCCAGCGAGCTATTGTCATGGCGGTGTGTCCGTCGTGCGTGCGTCCGTGCGTCCGTGCGTCCGTTAACTTTTTCTTTAAAAATCTTCTCCTCTCAAACCAGTGGGCCAATTTTGACCAAACTTTGCAGGAATGTTCCTTGGGTGACCCTTTACTTAAATTGTTCAAAGAATTTTGATTGGTCCATAAATGTGGGCGTGGCAGGGCGGGGCTTATCAGACTTAGAGAAATCACAAAATAATTCTTTAAAAATCAACCATTTGGCCAACTTTGACCAAACTTGGCAGAAATGTACCTTGGGTGACTCTTTACTTAACTTGTCAGTGAAATTTTGATTGGCCTATAAATGTGGGCGTGGCAGGGCGGAGCTTATCAAATTTTGAGAAATCACAAAATAATTCTTTGAAAATCTTCTCCTCTCAAACCAGTTGGTCAATTTTGACCAAACTTTGAAGGAATGTTCCTTAGGTGACCCTATACTAAAATTGTTTAAAGAACTTTGATTGGTCCATAAATGTGGGCGTGGCAGGGCGGGGCTTATCAGACTTAGAGAAATCACAAAATAATTCTTTAAAAATCAACCATTCGGCCAATTTTGACCAAACTTGGCAGAAATGTACATCGGGTGACCCTTTACTTAGATTGTTCAAAGAATTTTGATTGGTCCATAAATGTGGGCGTGGCAGGGAGGGGCTTATCAGACTTAGAGAAATCACAAAATAATTCTTTAAAAATCAACCATTTGGCCAACTTTGACCAAACTTGGCAGAAATGTACCTTGGGTGACTCTTTACTTAACTTGTCAGCGAAATTTTGATTGGTCTATAAATGTGGGTGTGGCAGGGCGGGGCTTATCAAATTTCGAGAAATCACAAAATAATTCTTTGAAAATCTTCTCCTCTCAAACCAGTTGGTCAATTTTGACCAAACTTTGAAGGAATGTTCCTTAGGTGACCCTATACTTAAATTGTTTAAAGAACTTTGATTGCTCCATAAATGTGGGCGTGGCCAGGCTGGGCTTATCAGACTTAGAGAAATCACAAAATAATTCTTTAAAAATCTACCATTCGGCCAATTTTGACCAAAATTGGCAGAAATGTACATCGGGTGAGTCTTTACTTAACTTGTTCGTGAAATTTTTATTAGTCCATAAATTTGAGTGTGGCAGGGCCGGGCTTATCTGACTTAGAAAAATCACAAAATAATTGTTAAATTCTTTAAAAATCAACGATTGGGCCAATTTCAATTAAACTTGGTAGAAATGCACCTTAAGTGACCCTATACTTAACTTGTTCATGAAATTTTGATTGGTCCATAAATGTGGGCATTGCAGGGCGTGGCTTATCAGAATGGGAGAAATCACGAGAAATTCTTAAAATCAACCATACTTTGTTACTTTCGACCATACTTTGTTATTCAATAATACTTTGTTAGTAAAACTTTAATTGGTCTATAAATTTGGGTGCGGCAGGGTAGGGCTTATCAGAATATGACAAACCATGAAAAAGTTCTTTAATTAAACATAAATCTTTATTAGGTCAAATCTTAGAAAAACCTTGTATGCCCTTCAGAGGTCATATTTTCTGCCCAGTCAATCTGAAAAGAGGTCAGAGTGATTGTTTTGATGAAATCATTGAAGGATTGAAATTGGGTCACTGGGGTTGAAAACTAGGTCAAGCGGTCAAATGTTAGAAAAAAACTGTTTTTTGTCCAAAAATGGGTGCATGGCAGGATGGGGCTTATCAGAAATCATTAGAAAATTTTTCATTGATTGCCGCTTCTGTAATCACTGGACATATTATGAGTGTACTTTGCCAGAATGTTCCTTAGGTGACTTTTTGCAATTTTTAGCTCCACTGGCCGAAAGCCAGCGAGCTATTGTCATGGCGGTGTGTCCGTCGTGCGTGCGTGCGTGCGTGCGTCCGTGCGTGCGTCCGTTAACTTTTTCTTTAAAAATCTTCTCCTCTCAAACCAGTGGGCCAATTTTGACCAAACTTTGCAGGAATGTTCCTTGGGTGACCCTTTACTTAAATTGTTCAAAGAATTTTGATTGGTCCATAAATGTGGGCGTGGCAGGGCGGGGCTTATCAGACTTAGAGAAATCACAAAATAATTCTTTAAAAATCAACCATTTGGCCAACTTTGACCAAACTTGGCAGAAATGTACCGTGGATGACTCTTTACTTAACTTGTCAGCGAAATTTTGATTGGTCTATAAATGTGGGCGTGGCAGGGCGGGGCTTATCAAATTTTGAGAAATCACAAAATAATTCTTTGAAAATCTTCTCCTCTCAAACCAGTGGGTCAATTTTGACCAAACTTTGCAGGAATGTTCCTCAGGTGACCCTATACTTAAATTGTTTAAAGAATTTTGATTGGTCCATAAATGTGGGCGTGGCAGGGCGGGGCTTATCAGACTTACAGAAATCACAAAATAATTCTTTAAAAATCAACCATTCGGCCAATTTTGACCAAACTTGGCAGAAATGTACCTTGGATGACTCTTTGCTTGGATTGCTTTTGAAATTTTGATTGGTCCATAAATGTGGGCGTGGCAGGGCGGGGCTTATCAAATTTTGAGAAATCACAAAATAATTCTTTGAAAATCTTCTTCTCTCAAACCAATGGGCCAATTTTGACCAAATTTTGCAGGAATATTCCTTGGGTGACCCTTTACTTAAATTGTTCAAAGAATTTTGATTGGTCTATAAATGGGGGCGTGGCAGGGCGGGGCTTATCAGACTTAGAAATCCACAAAATAATTCTTTAAAAATCAACCAAGTGGCCAATTTTGACCAAACTTGGCAGAAATGTACCTTGGATGACTCTTTGCTTGGATTTTTTGTGAAATTTTGATTGGTCCATAAATGTGGGCGTGGCAGGGCGGGGCTTATGAGACTTAGAGAAATCACAAAATAATTCTTTAAAAATCAATCATTGGGCCAATTTTGACCAAATTTTGCAGAAATGTACCTTGGTTGACTCTTTGCTTAACTTGTCCATGAAATTTTGATTGGTCTATAAATGTGGGCGTGACAGGGTGGGGCTTATTTGACTTAGAGAATTCACAAAATAATTCTTTAAAAATCAACTGTAGAGCCAATTTCAATTTAACTTGGCAGAAATGCACCTTAAGTGACCCTATACTTAAATTGCCTGTGAAATTTTGATTGGTCCTTAAATATGGGCATGGCAGGGCGGGGCTTATCAGAATGGCAGAAATCACAAACAAATTCTTTACAATATCAACCACATGGCCAATTTTGACCAAACTCGGTAGAAATGTTCCTTGTGTGTCCAATTACTTCAATTGCTAGTAAAATTTTGATTGGTCCAGAAATATGGGCAAAGCAGGACGAGGCTTATCAGAATGGGAGAAATCACGAAATGATTCTTTAAAAATAACCATTGGGTCAATTTAGTACAAATTTGGCAGAAATGTTCCTTGGGTAATACATACTTTGGTCTATAAATGTGGGTGTGGCCAGACAGGGCTTATCAGAATTGGATAAACCATGAAATAATTCTTTAAAAATAAATCAATGGGCCTATTCATACTAAACTTGGCAGAAATGTTCCATGGGTGACCCTTTTCAAGATTTGTCAGGCTTACAAGAAATCATGACATAATTCTTTTACTTTAGCCAGTGGAGCGATTCAGGCCCTCTTGGGCCTCTTGTTATCCCCCCCACCCCTGGATTTAGAATTCCGTACATCAAAACCTGAAGGCATCCTAGCTACAGTAAATAATATGGACGGTA
The DNA here is from genome assembly GCA_963680895.1 of Fragum sueziense. Taxonomy (NCBI): domain Eukaryota; kingdom Metazoa; phylum Mollusca; class Bivalvia; order Cardiida; family Cardiidae; genus Fragum; species Fragum sueziense. The sequence continues at coordinate 29,948,527 of OY804594.1, read as the reverse complement.
ACCATGCAATGTCGTTAGAGCTCAGTAAAGGACAGGTATGTTGATATGATTTTTATCCCCCCCACCCCTGGATTTAGAATTCCGTACATCAAAACCTGAAGGCATCCTAGCTACAGTAAATAATATGGACGGTAACCATGCAATGTCGTTAGAGCTCAGTAAAGGACAGGTATGTTGATATGATTTTTATTCCCCCCCTCCCCCCCTCCATCCCTGGATTTAGAATTCTGTACATCAAAACCAGAAGGTATCCTAGCAACAGTAAATAATGTGGACGGTAACCATGCAATGTCGTTAGAGCTCAGTAAAGGACAGGTATGTTGATATGATTTTTATTCCCCCCCTCCCCCCCTCCATCCCTGGATTTAGAATTCTGTACATCAAAACCAGAAGGTATCCTAGCAACAGTAAATAATGTGGACGGTAACCATGCAATGTCGTTAGAGCTCAGTAAAGGACAGGTATGTTGATATGATTTTTATTCCCCCCCTCCCCCCCTCCATCCCTGGATTTAGAATTCCGTACATCAAAACCAGAAGGTATCCTAGCAACAGTAAATAATGTGGAAGGTAACCATGCAATGTCATTAGAGCTCAGTAAAGGACAGGTATGTTGATATGATTTTTATCTTCCCCCCCCCCCCCCCCCCCCCTCCATCCCTGGATTTAGAATTCCGTACTTCAAAACCAGAAGGTATCCTAGCAACAGTAAATAATGTGGACGGTAACCATGCAATGTCATTAGAGCTCAGTAAAGGACAGGAATGTTGATATGATTTTTATTCCCCCCCCCCCCCCTCCATCCCTGGATTTAGAATTCCGTACATCAAAACCAGAAGGTATCCTAGCAACAGTAAATAATGTGGACGGTAACCATGCAATGTCATTAGAGCTCAGTAAAGGACAGGTGTGTTGATATGATTTTTATCACCCCCACCCCTGGATTTAGAATTCCGTACTTCAAAACCAGAAGGTATCCTAGCAACAGTAAATAATGTAGACGGTAACCATGCAATGTCATTGGAGCTTAGTAAAGGACAGGTGTGTTGATATGATTTTTATACCCCCCCCCCAGAAGGTATCCTAGCAACAGTAAATAACGTAGACGGTAACCATGCAACGTCATTGGAGCTCAGTAAAGGACAGGTGAGTGGTTTGGATTTTTTATGCTCCCCGAAGGGAGAGCATATAGTCGCCGCTTCGTCTGTCCGTCCGTCCGTCCGTCCGTCCTGTCCGTCCGTCATTCCGTCCGTCCGTCCGTCCGTCCGTCCGTCCGTCCGTCCGTCCGTCCGAAGCAATATCTCCATAACCCTTGGGCCAAATCAAATGAAACTTACCATGTGAACTCCCTGTGACAAAATGCCGATGTACTTTTCCCCGTTTTTGGATTTGAGGCCTTGTCATGGGAAAAGGGGACTTATGGTGAAATATAGTTTTTCTCTAATTTCTCCTAGTCTAATGGTCAGAATTTGATGAAATTTCATATTTGAGTAGCAAATCAGATGCCCTTGACAATAAAGTGCTCTCCATGGCATACATTTATTGTGACAATGCCTTATTCGGGGAGCATTGTCCGTCTCTGACGGCCCTTGTTTTGCCATATAGAAACAAGAGTTGTCCCAGGACACCCAAGCACAAATATCAAATCGCCGGTGGGGGATCAAAACCTCGTAACTCCAGCTTTGTCAAGCTGTAGTTACGAGGTTTTGACTCCCCACCAACAAAATGCTGGATAGTGCAAAATTCAAAGTCTGAAAAGTGTAAGAATTACATTATATTAAATGCCAGAGTATCAAATCTTTGCCTAGAGGTTGATAATTATAACGGTCATAAAAGCATGTGCAATATCATTTGAAAGCAACAGATAAAAAGTTATCTGAGATAATTATGTGGAATTTGCGCATAAAAACGTAACCAAGAGCTTCTAGGTCAAAAGGATATAAATTCCACTTAACCCATTACCAAACGGCAATCTTTTAGGGTCTTCCAATTCAAAACCTGCTGTAGATGACAAAATTGATACTAAGAAGGAATGAATTTGTGTACAATATAGCACAAAAAATATTGAGACAAAAGGAGAAACTGCTGGTTATCGGCAGTTTCTTCTTTTGTCTCAATGTTTTCCCAAGGCATTTCTATAATGGACGTCAAAACCAGGTCTTGTTTGGGAAAGGATTAATTGCAAGTTAATGAGGCATGTTTCAGAGCACTAGCATTAATTTTGTAGAAACAGAGGTTTGACAAACTTGCGTGTGAAAACTCAACCAAAACAATATGCAGACTAGAATAGCCCCCCCCCCTCCCTATCCTACGAAAAGTTGCGCTAAAAATAGGGGTGTTAGAAAGTGGTACTGTGAAGCAATCAGTCAGTCCTTATCCTAAAAAGGCTTAGATTTGATATTGCAAGAAAATAATTCAGCCAAAAGGAGAAAATACTGATATCCAGCATTTTTAGCTCGACTTTTCGAAGAAAATGAGAGCTTCTTACTGTCATTCGGGCGTCGGCATCGGCGTTGGCTTCGGCGTTGCAACAAAGGTTAAAGTTTTTTCAAACATCAATAACTTCCATACTATCACTCCCTCTACCTTACTACCAGGGCCCATGACCCTGGCTCCACTTTATTTGGAGTTATGCCCCCTTTATACTAAGAAACTTAGAAAGTCGAGCGCGCTGTCTTCGGACAGCTCTTGTCGCTTTTTCTCTCAATGCTTTTACAAAACTTTTTTTTGATAAGAAACATCAAATCTGATTGTTTAGGAAAGGACTACTCAATCTTTCCCTAATATTTTCAGGTGATATTCAGCATTGTTAGTAGAAAGCGTAAGATGTCGGTGTCGTCTAAGTTTGCCAGTCCGTTCAGCCTGTGTGATAACCAGTGGCATACGGTGAAGGCCCAGATCAACAAGAACACAATCACCGTGCAGATAGATGACGGGGAAGCCATTGCAACAACCAGCGATCAAGCCATCAAGAAAATCTCAACCGACAGTCAGCTTTATATAGGTGGCGTCCCAGGTATGGTATATGAAACATTGCTGCTTTTCAACGAAAACCTCATAACTGCAGCTTAAAATAAGCTGCAGTTATGAGGTTTTTGTTGAAAAGCGTCAATATATATGACCCGTGATGCAATAAGGGATCTTATTGGATGTCCATAAAACCAGACACAGAAAAGGAATGAGGCTGACTAGATTTCGTATTTGGAAAATCAACATATCGTCGCTTTTCTACGAAAATCTCGTAACTGCAGCTTGTTTTAAGCTGCAGTTACGAGGTTTTCGTAGAACAGCAACGATATATCAAGATATGGTGTCAAGCTCTATTTTTGGAAAATCTTATTAGAGAGGAAAGTATTGATCCTATTCAGGCTGCACGGAGTGCGCAGACTGGCTAGGGTAGGTGCTTTACACACTTGCAAGAGGGTCCCTTTTAACCTGTTGGGTCACATATAATTACTATTGTCAGAGCAACAGATAAATTCTTCTGTGTCCCCTCCCCCAATCCTGCCCAACCAGGGGGGATAGCTGGGCAGGATTGGGGAGGGGGACACAGAAGAAGGTCTCAACAGATAAAAGGAAGTTGCTGGGTAAAGTTATTCTTAATTTTTATATCCCCTACCTACGAAGTAGAAGGGAGTATATTGGTTTCACCATGTCTGTCCATTCGTCCATCAGTCTGTAGACTTTTTCGTTTTGGTGCTCTAACTCAAGATCCGTTTGACCTAGGATCATGAAACTTTACACAGTTGTTGCCCATGACCCAAGGAGGTGCCCTATTGTTTTGGGGTCACCAAGGTCAAAGGTCAAGGTCACAATCGGACTTTGTTTAAAATCCCTTTCCTTGCTCTAAGTCAAGAACCGGTTGACCTAGGATCATGAAACTTTACACAGTTGTTGCCCATGACCCAAGGAGGTGCCCTATTATTTTTGGGTCACCAAGGTCAAAGGTTAAGGTCACAATCGGACTTTGTTTAAAATCCCTTTCCTTGCTCTAAGTCAAGAACCGGTTGACCTAGGATCATGAAACTTTACACAGTTGTTGCCCATGACCCAAGGAGGTGCCCTATTATTTTTGGGTCACCAAGGTCAAAGGTTAAGGTCACAATCGGACTTTGTTTGAAATCTGTTTCTGTGCTCTAAGTCAAGAACCGGTTGACCTATAGCACTTTTTTATTGACAAGGCGCTAGTGGGGGGTATTTGTCTGCTTTGTGGCAGTCTTAGTTCATCTTAAATCCAAACCCAATGTTTATGGTACTCATTTGAATTTTCTTGGTGAGACAATGCCAAGGAGAACCAACAATGTAGGGTTTGATTAATAAAAAAAAGAATATTTTTGATAAAGCGTCCTAAAGACCGAGATTCTGACCAAGGTGTTCTGAAAGATGTCATATTGTTAAAAATCTGTTAGCGAAACATATATTATGGTGTGAAACATTAAAATTTCTGCGGTAATAACAGAGTGTTCTAAATAATTGGAGCATTGTCCCTTAAATTGATCAACTCAAAATTATATTTTCGGTACATTTCAGAATTCAAAAAGTTGACCTCTATCATATATACTACAAGTTGCTACAATATAACTGAAATACTGTTAAAAATGATGTTAAACCCAAATACAATCAATCAATCAATCAACACAAAATCTTTTCGGTTGTTTCAGATTTCAAGAAGTTGACATCTACAACTACCACACAGGGATTTACAGGATGTCTGAGAAATGTAAACATTCGGGGAAAACAAGTAGACTGGATCTCTTTAATGGACTCTGTAGATGTGGTCAGGACGGCTTGCCCAGTGTCTTAAATACTCATTATTTAACCCTTTACCAAACGGCAAAATTTTAGACTAGTCCAAATTCAAATATGATGCAGACAACAATTAAAAGTGAATGGAATTTTACATTTTTTGGTCTTTTTGCATAGAAAACATTGTCGGAAATGAAGAAATTGCTTGTCACTAGCAATTTCTTCATTTTCCATGATGATTTCCAAATACATTATCTTGTGGGCAGTCAAAAAGAATCCCTGTGTGGTAATGGATTAACCCCTTACCAGACAGCGACGCCTTTTGACTCCCTCACAAGAAAAAGCTTGGGAAAACAAAGTGGAAAATGAAGGAATTGCATTGGGAAAATATTGTGGGAAATAAAGAAATTGCTAGGGGAAAACATAGTGGGAAATGAAGAAATTGCTCGCGGAAAACATTGTAGGTAATGAAGAAATTGCTTGTGACAAGCAATTTCTTCATTTACCACAATGTTTTTCTACCCCAAAAGACCAAAATGTTTTAAAGTTATTGCAGATGTTGTCTTCTGCATCTTTGAACCTTGGTTAGCCCTTTACCAAATAACATCATTATTATACCCCCCACAACGAAGTTATAGGGTGGTATACTGGAATCAGGTTGTCTGTCTGTCCGTCCGTCTGTCTGTCTGTCCGTCTGTCCATCCGTCCGTCCGTGGACATAATCTTGTGTCCTCTTCTCCTCCCACAGTTTTTAACCAATCTTTCTGAAATTTTATCAGGATGTTTCCTATCATATGAAGTTGTGCACCTGCAATTTTCATCTTGATCCAGTCATTAGTTTCAGAGTTATGCCACTTTGAACTTTTTAATGGGGGGGGGGGAGTTTAAAATCCATTTCCATGCTCTAAGTCAAGAACCTTTTGACCGATAGCACTTTTTCAGTGACAAGGCCCTAGTGGGGGGTATTTGTCCGCTTTGCGACAGTTCTAGTTATTCATCTTTCCTGAAAGATTCTTCAGACGACAAAATGAATATTGATATAGATATGATTTATGTATAATATGGCATAAGAAATTGCTGAGGCAAAAGGAGAAAATGCTGATTATCAGCATTTTCTTCTTTTGACTCGATGTTTTCTTAAGTCGTTTTAATGAGGGATGTCAAAACCAGGCCTTGTTTTGCAAAGGGTCAAATACTTACTACTCTTATTGTACGTAACCCTTTCCCAAATGACAAATTGGTCAACTGTTCTTATTTGAGAGGAACAAATGAACATGAAAAAGTGAATATATTCTTTAATGCCTTTCGGTGGATTATCAGGAAATACTGGTTAATTATCATTTGATAAACTTACTGCCTATCCAGTGAAATTATCAAAAACTTGTGCCCCGCTTTTGTTCATTTCACCCTATCTTATGTTATATAAGCCGGGCCAAGAAAATGATGTCATCGTAAGTGTTTTATAGCAGTCACGTGCAAAATGACACGCTTTAAGAAAATCTGTCATAAAATTTTTCCATTTTGTCTAATTTTTGCTCAAAAGAAATGTAATAATTGTTTGTTTTTCAAGTAAGATTGATAAATATTTCATTTCGTGAACAACAAAAGCTACATTTTCACTCGTGGCTACGCCAATCGTGAAAATAAAGCTTTTGTTGTTCACTCAATGAAATATAAATCGATATTACACTGAAACAAACGATTATCCTCTATATATCCTAAATTCTAAAGCCCAGAAAGGATTGACATAAAAGAGGAAAGTGCGGGTTATCAGTATTTGGGAAAGGGTTAAAAACATACAATATAATTATTATAAAGAAATTGCTTTCGATCAATCATCATACATATTCAAGGCTCATTTTTACATTAATTGGGAGCAAAGACCACCATGCAAAGATTTGCAAAAAGTGAAACAAAAGTTAACTTAAGGTGTGAAGTTTTATTTTTATTTTTATCAACCTTTTCCCCAACAAGGCATGGATTTCATGCCTCTTTCATGTAAATTCTTTGGAAAATATTTAGGGAAAAGATAGAATTATGCTTTCCAGAATCTTCTTTTTTTGCCACAATAATTTTGTGTACTTTTAATTAACCCTTTCCCAAACAAGACCTGGTTTTGACAACCCTAAAAGAAAAGGCTTGGAAAAACATTGAAACAAAAGAAGAAACTGCTCATAACCAGCAAATTCTCCTTTTGTCTCAATATTTCTGTGTCATATTTTAAACAAATTTTATCTTTAATAACATTCATTTTGTCATTTGTGGCAGTTTTTCAAGTGGATCACTCTAAAATTTTGTCTTTTGGGAAAGGGTTAATGCAGACACAATTTTTATCAACATCCACTTCCCACTTGATAAAGACTTAAGAAAACTTTGTGCTTGTAACAAGCAATTTCTTCATTTTCCACATTTGGATGAGTATAGTTCTGCTGTTTGGTAAAAGAAAAGAAAAAAATGCTTGTCCTCACGACTCTTGTCTTTTTTCGCTGCTTATTCAAGGGCCTCCTACGTGAGGATTAATAATATCAGGGATCTTGAGAAAATCTTATTAAAATTGTATTGCAATAACTGCTTTTAATGAAGGCACAAATTTTACACAGTGCTTTCCTTAGTGGCAAAAATTTTCTTAAGATGTTTGCTTTCTTAAAGTTGCTGCAGAGGACAAAATGAATGTTGAAAAGATAGCATTTGCATACAATATAGACTAGCTATGAAAATATTGAGATGAATGAGAAAATGCTAGTTGTCAGCATTTTGTTCTTTTATCTCAATGTTTTCCCACGATATTTCTATTAGAGACATAAAAAAACAGGTCTAGTTTGGGAAAGGGTGAAGCGATTCCAAAAGCATCAATTTTACTCAACCCTTTCTCAAACAAGACCTGGGCCCGTATTACTAAAGATCTTACGATCAAGTTTTTGTGTAAACTGTGTAACAAGACATCTGATTGCACGAGAAATTTGATTGAGCCAATAAGGGCTGTTGTTACAAGTAATTATGCAAAAATCAAATGTATGATCGTTAGTAATAAAGGCCCCTTGTTTTGACATCCTCAGTAGAAAATGTTTGTGAAAACATTTAGGTAAAAGAAGACTTTTGTCTCAATATTTTCCATGCTATGTTTCTCACAAATCCAGTCTTTATTAACCCTTTCCCAAACAGCAAAATTTTAGGGTGGTCAAATTCAAAAATTGCCACAAATGACATAATGGAAGGTATTTAAGAAAGAATTTGTGTAAAAAATGGCATAGAAAATATTGAGACAAAAGGAGAAACTGCTGGTTATCAGCAGTTTCTTTATTTGTTTCAATGTTTTCCCAAGCCTTTTCTATTAGGGACGTCAAAACCAAGTCTTGTTCGGGAAAGGGTTAACATAGACTTTTGTGGTCTGAATCAGCATTTGAATAAGACCACCCCTAACCCTTTCCCAAATGGCAACACTTTAAAATTGCCCAATTTAACCCATTACAACACAATGACTCCTTTTGACTCCCCATAATTTAATGACTAAGGAAAACATTGTGGAAAATGAAGACATTGCTTGTGACAAGCAATTTCCTCATTTCCCACAATGTTTTCTACCCAAAAAGCTATAAAATTTCAAAATTTCTCCACATTGAAATGTCGTCTGCAACTTCTTTCAAATAAGATTACCACAAAATGTTGTCGTTTGGTAATGGGTTAAATGCTTCTCCAGACAACAAAATGGATGTTGATAAAGTTAGGATATGTAATAAATTTAGCATCGAAAATATTGAGGCAAATGGAGAAAATGCTGATTAACAGCATTTCCTTCTTTTGCCTCAATGTTTCACAAGACTATTCTATTAGGGACGACAAAACTAGGTCTTGTTTGGGAAAGGGTTAAACTGACTCAAATTTTATTGTACAATTATGTGTATAATTTGTATATTTGTACTTATGTATTGTTTTGTACAAAATATTTATACTAGTTAGTTAGGCAAAATTACTTTTTAGAAAACTTTTGGTTTTAGCTATTAGAATTTATACAAATTTATGTGAATTTATTGATTAAATTTTATGGTATACATTGTTTTAATTTTGTTCATCTTTGATTTGAATTAAATTTAGTTCCTATCATTTTTTTTAGCTCACCTGAGCACAATGTGCTCAAGTGAGCCATTGTGATCACCTTTTGTCCGGCATCCATGCGTCATGCGTCGTCCTTCATGCATCGTCCGTCAATAATTTCTTTAAATGACATCTCCTCCTAAACTTTTTGGCCAATTTCAACCAATCTTGGCAGGAATGTTCCTTAGGTGACCCCCTTTTAGAATTGCTAACAGAATTGAAATCCATAAAAAACTCTGGTTGCCATGGCAACAGAAAAGGAGAAATTTGAATGAATCTCAATACTATCTTTGAACGACATCTTCTCCTAAACTACCAGGCCAATTTCAACCAAACTTGGCAGGAATGTTCCTAAGGTAACCCCCTTTCAGAATTGCTAAAATAATTGAAATCCATAAAAAACTTTTGTTGCCATGGCAACAGAAAAGGAGAAATTTGACTGAATCTCAATACTAACTTTGAACGACATCTCCTCTTAAACTACTTGGCCAATTTCAACCAAACTTGACAGGAATGTTCCTTGGGTGACCCCCTTTTAGAATTGCTAAAATAATTGAAATCCATAAAAAATTCTGGTTGCCATTGCAACAGAAAAGGAGAAATTTGAATGAATCTCAATACTATCTTTGAACGACATCTCCTCCTAAATTACCAGGCCAATTTCAACCAAACTTGGCAGGAATGTTCCGTAGATGACCCCCTTTCAGAATTGCTAAAAGAATTGAAATCCATAAAAAACTCTGGTTGCCATGACAACAGAAAAGGAGAAATTTGACTGAATCTCAATACTATCTTTGAACAACATCTTCTAAACTGCCAGACCAATTTTAACCAAACTTGGCAAAAATATTCCTTAGGAGGTCCTCTTTAAGAATTGCTAAAAGAATTGAAATTGACTAAAAACTCTGGTTGCCATGGCACCAGAAAAGGAGAAATTTGACTTATTCTCAATAATTTCTTTGAACAACATCTCCTCCTAAACTACTTGGCCAATTTCAACCAAACTTGGCAGAAATATTTCTAAGGAGGTTCCTTTTAAAAATTGCTAAAAGAATTGAAATCCTTTAAAAGCTCTTGTAGCCATGGCAACAGAAAAGGAGATTTTCCACCAAATCTCAATGACATTGTTGAATGATATCTCCTCCTAAACTAACAGGCTAATTCCCCCCAAACTAGGCAGAAATATTCCTTGGGAGGTCACATTTAAAAAAATTGCTAACAGAATTGCAATTTATAAAAAACAACAACTCCGGTTGCCATGGCAACAGAAAAAGAGAAATTACACAAAATCTGTCAGAAGCAATTTCTCAATAACCGCAGAGCCAAATTTTCTTTGCCTTTCAATATGAAACCTTGTCACAGAAAAAGGGGACTTCTTGTAAAAATCTGCTTATCAGGGGCATAGCATCTACATTTATGCATGGATTTAAAAAAATGTACGGGTAAATGTGTTCTTTATCATGAGTAGATGTTCTATTTGAAATATATATTTAGGTAGGTTCAAGGTCATAGATCTAGGTCAATTTGTAAATTCCTGTTTGTTTGTCAGTCTGTATGTTTTACTTTAATTCCATCTGTCCAAAGCAATTTCTCAATAACCACATAGCCGAATTGGATGAAACTTCATACTTGAGTTACATATGATATTGCACTAAGGTAGTTTTCTGGGTTTTCTATGGTTTGAAATCGCATAGCGGCATTCATATGATCTTTGACCCTTTATTGCATTACCTGCAAGAAATCTGATCTTTTATAAAACCCCATCTCAGGTGAGCGACCTAGGGCCAACGGCCCTCTTGTTTCTTTTTATGCCCCTGTATCGAAAAAATCAAAAGTATATAATTTTACTTTTGTCAATCTGTCTGCTCATCATGTGTCTGTCCATCGGTCTGTTTGTCCTAAAACATAACATTGGCCATTTAGGGGGCATTAATTTGTGTTTCACAAATCTTGTTTCACAATTCTCCTACTAAAGATATGAAAACCAGGTATTGAATAACCCTTGACCTAACAATTACTGAAGTTATCCATCATAGCAAAGATAGGCTATTGGAAATCATAGAGAGAAAAAAAAAGAAAATGCTTTCTTATTTGCTAGAACAAGCTGGCCAAAATCTGCTTAAAAGTGTAGTTGCACAGCGACGCATTTTGACTACCTTGCACGAGCAGCCTAGGGATAACATTGTAGAAAATGAAGAAATTGCTTGTCACAAGCAATTTCTTCATTATCCACAATGTTTTCTTACCCAAAATGGAAAGATTTTCAAAATTTCATCAACTTGAAATTTTCGTCTGCAACACTTTTGAAATTGGAAAAGTCCAAAATTTTGTAGTAAGGTAATGGGATAAACTTTGCTTTTCACGGTAAATTAAGCCAAACCACAATTTGGTATTCTTGGGAAGGGTTCTGGAAAAGGCAAACTACGGAGTTTTAGACCAACATGGATCCAGATCAGCCTCAGTGTGTATGCACAGTCTGATCAAAATCTATGTTGTTCTCTGATAAGTTCTTCATTGCCTGTTGCCTCGAGGATTATTTATTGTGCTGCCTAACTCAGAACCATGGTTAAATAATGATAGCCCATTATAGAAAATTGATTATTCCTTAACCCTTTCCAAAACCAGACCTGATTTTGATGTCCCTGATATAAATGACTTGGGAAAACATCTAGACAAAAGAAACTGCTGATAACCAGCAGTTTCTCCTTTAGTCAAAATGTTTTCTATGCTATATTTTACACAACTATTTAGTCTTTTTCCAACATCCTTTTTGATGTGATACATAAGCTTTTGAAATGGATCACTGTAATATTTATCGTTTGGGAAAGGGTTAAGTAAATGTAATTAGAAAAATGTCCGCGATTTACCCATTACCACACAGTGACTCATTTTGACTCCTTACAAGATAATGGCTTAGGAAAACAATGTGGAAAATGAAGAAATTGCTTGTGACAAGCAATTTCTTCATTTACCACAATGTTTTCTACACAAACAGACCACAAAAATTTGAATTTTATTCACATGAAATTGTCGACTGCAAAATCTTTGAACTTGGACAAGTCCAAAAATTTAAATTTTGCCGTTTGGGAGAGGGTTAATAAGAAACAACTTCTACATAGCATATCAAAATATGATTTAATTCAACATATAAATACCAAACATAATGCCAACAATAATAAACGCCAAAACTTAACAACATTTTAACAACAACAAATCAAAAAATATACCCTGCTTAACTGTTTCCCAAACAAGACCTGGTTTTGACTTCTCTAATGGAAAAAGTTTGGGAAAACACTGAAACAAAGGAAGAAACCGCTGATTACCAACAGTTTCTCTTTTGTCTCAATATTTTCTGTGCCATATTTTAAGGCGCGTTCCCATTGCCGACCAAATCAACTCGATCAAGCTCGATCAAGCGATCGAGTACTGGTCGAGCTTGGTCGGCAAGAGTGATCGGGACGATCGAGCGTGGTCGGCAAAAATGATCGGGAATTAATTGACAATGAATAAAGAAGAAGTCGTGTAAATACATTTGATCGAGTTTGGTCGGGAAATTTAGGCGGTCGAGCTGATCGAGTTGATTTGGTCGGCAGTGGGAACGCGGCTTTACACAAATCCTATCTTTAATAACATCCATTTTGTCATTTGTGGCAGTTTTTGAAGTAGATCACCCTAAAAGTTTGTCGCTAGGGAAAAGGTTATAGGAAATTAAGGATCAAAATTTCTATTTCTAATTGGTCAATAGATCTTTGTATTTAAATTATGTCTTTCAATGTCATGATGTAAAAAGGTCTCTGTTATTTTATCAATCATGGATAGGCTAACCATTATTAGTAACTACTGAATCCAATTTCATTTACTAAGACAAGACTTTTGCCCAAAATGCAATTATATGTATTGTCAATGCCCTGTTTTTAATATCAATTGATTTTGTGCTAAAATAGATTTGGTTTACCCTTATGTCATGATACACTGTCGGTTTTGTTATAAAATATCAACTATGACTTGAACCAAGCCTTAGTTACGAGATTTTATAGCAACGCATACGTAATATTATTGTTTGTCCGAAATTCTGTCATGGTTTACTTGATAGAAATTGTTGACTATTCCACATAGCCTAAGTTACTAAGTTTGTAGACATTTTATCAATGATATTCAGGTTGATAATTTTTAGCTCCGCTGTCCGCCAGGCAAGCAGGCTATTGTCACGGCAGTGTGTACGCTTTCTTTGAAAATCTTGTCAAAAACTACAAGGTTGATTTCTACCAAATTTTATAGGAATGGTCATTGGGTGACTTAATCAGAAGGTGTTGAGAGTGATCTGTCCCTGAATGCCAAAGAACTAGTTTTGACTGTTTTCTCTCTAATAGTTTGTACAAATACATGAGTTGAGTAATCAAGATAAAGTCTATTTTAGAAACATGGAATTAAGTGTTTTATTAGTAAATTTAGATCGACATCTCCTTGGAAGAATTCATTGCCAGTAACCTTCTCCTTTCCTTTAACACTTTCCCAAAGGCAAACATCTAGCTGTTCTTTCTTTTTGTGCTAAGAAACACAAGTATTGAACAATATAGATTGCCATAACTCGAATTAAATATTCATATCGGAAATGTGACTTTTTAGCATAAAAATGCAGTGCTTGTGCTTAGAAGTATATTAAAACTTGTAAGCAAAAATATACTATGTTATAACTAACAGCTTGCCACAGACTTTTTTTTAAAACATACAAAATATATTTAATCTTCAAGTTAATCGGTCCTTTAACCCTTTCTCAAACAAGACCTGGTTTTCGCGCCCCTGATATATTAGGCCTGGGTAAATATTGAGACAAAAAAAAAATGCTGATAACCAGCATTTTCTCCTTTGCCTCAATATTCTATGCTATATTTTACACAAATTATTAGTCTTTTACCAACATCCATTTCGATGTCTACATTTGCTTTTGAAATGGATCGATGTAATATTTGTCGTATGGGAAAGGGTTTAGTAACTATAACTCATGAGCAAAACGTCACCGATTAGAGTAGAGGAGGGTAATCCCGACATGCGTCCAATTCCGACACTTTTTGGAAAAAGGTCATTTGTATTACATTATTTTTTGACAAAAGCAACAACTTTCTGTTTTAAACACTACGTCATACATTTGTCCGAAGTTAAATAATGTTCATTTACATGTAAAGGCTTGCTTTCTTAAAAAAATCGAGGTTAAAGATGGACCACCCTGTTTGCGGAATTTTCAAACATACAGTCTTATAGATTTCTGTAAGAGGGGTGTCCTAAAAAAGTAAAAATAAATTCATGTACAAGTCATCTTCCTCGATAGATGTTTGTATAAGATGAACATTTAGACAATGCTCTATCATCCTAGACGTCTAATAACAGTATCAGAGCGTTTTTTATTAATAAATTATGGGGTCGGGGTTAACCGTCAATTTCGGCCAGAGAGTTTAACTCCGACACCTTAAGTGAAAATTAGGGGAAATTTCCCACTCTCGCTTACTTAATCTTTACTATACCGATGGTACGTTACAGAAATGTGTAAAACCAGCTTATTCGAGCTGATGGCGACTCCTTTACATATAGATTTGCATATTATTTCACATATGTTAGCAATCTTTTTTTCAGGTGTCGGATTTGACCGAACTCTCAGAGTGTGAATTATGAGCGAAATTATATTCCGTCTCTAAACCAATTTCTAATTGAGAGAAAGGTTTGCAGTATATGTCTGATAAAACACTCATTCTACAAAAAAGTGAACAATTAGAAATATAAAAATCTGAAAAACCGACCATTCTGAAAGACTTAGTTTTTGACTTATTCTTGCAAAATATATGTTGAAATTAGAGAATTCAATTCTAGTGTACCCAAACAAAGCCGGATTTTTTCAATTTTTGGATCCAAACACAGTGACGTCTATGCATAATAAGATACGTTATGGTGTTTGGTTTTCCTGTTTACACATTAGTTTTGTCTATTGGTGTTGGGTGACGATTCATATTAGGTTTCCGCCAGATCAAGAATTTATTGTATTGCAAGAAAGTGATTATTTATTGACTTGTTATAAAAATATTAAGGCCTTAAAGTTCGTATTTAAAGGAAACACCGTTTCTCTTATTATTTTTTTGTTTGTTTTGAATGAATTGAATAGACCTTGTATGAAATACAATGAACTCCTGCTGAAAATATAAAGATAAGATACCACTCAATTGAATTATAACACAAAAAATATCTTATTCTAATTTATTTAGCCTTATTCATTGTCACAAGGTAAGGAACCATGCCGTAACGTATCTTATTTCAACACAAAATATCTATCTTTTGAACATGCATACATTATCGCATTTTATATATTTTTGGTGAAAAGTGAAATGAATATCTGTATGCTTAGGCGTTGGTTAGAAATGCACTGGTTTCAAGCTTGAATTATAGAAGAAATTCCGAGAAATAAGGATTAAACAAGATACCAATATATTCGAAATGCTTAATTGTGTCAATGGTAAAGGATAATTGCACCAAATGCCCTTTCTAATCTCTTTGTAACAATTGCCATTTAAACATATACAGAACATGATAAAATACTATAGTAAAACTAGCCAATGCAGCACTTATTTTGAAAACAGTGCAATCAAAATGGTTCGTAACGTATCTTATGATTTCATTTGTTTTATTGTTTCAAATATTACTAAATGATACATGTGTTTTTGTGCGCCAACTGGATCAACGATTCTACAAAGAATGTTATCAGAAGTTTTCCATAGCTTGTCTTCCTTTGGAGGGCATTGGAATACATATGGTTGTTTTGTATTGGTTTCTTTCATTTATTGTATAAAAATGGTGATTTCATTAAGATGGATGTCTATTCTTTGTCCAAAGTATACTATGTTCGAAAAGAAGTCCAAGTGGATAGTCTAATTTGATCACATAAGTTTTTTATTGCCATGACTTAGTCGAGCGTCACATATCTTATCATAACGTATCTTATTCATAAATTAGTTTTTAAAGAAATTCATCAGGAATAAAGTTCCCTGGTTATTTACGCTGCAAATTATCTTTTTCTAAAAAAGGTTTGGAATCATTTAGTATATCAGGTGTATGAAAAATGGTGAAAGATTCGAAATAAAAGTAAGTTTAAGCCGTAACGTATCTTATGAAAAAATGGGGGGATTCTTGTTTTTGAACTTTGATGTTGTTTTATTCGAAAATGTTAATAAGCTTGATCTTTTTGTGTGTATTTCTGTTTACGTTGATATCTAACCTACCACTAAAAACCGTTTTGACCTTAGGAACACATCATGTTGTGTTTTACTATCAGTTAAAGTAGCGTTATGTATCTTACGCTGGAAATCGGGACATCAGAAAAAACCTTTATCTCAAAAAAGTTTAGTCCTGCATTCCCACGAAACAGTAATCAGACCACAGGAAAATATATTTGGGAAGGAATAGAAAGATAATCGAGGCAAATATAGATTAAACTGCGTTAAAATCAAGCTGATTTTGAATTGCACCAGTGTAGGGACAACCAAAATTCATGGAAAATAAGCTAAAGAAATGTAAAATTTAAGGAGAAAAAATAGTTCCTGGTCTTATATCATGCTTGAAATACGTACAAGGTGTCTTTTGTATAATCTTAAGCAAAGAAACGAAAACTAAAACCTTCCAATGAATTTATTAGTAGTGGGGGACATAGAATTTCAGTAATTGTGCACTTTTTTTTATAGAATGAGTGAAAAGAAAGTATGGTTTTCTTTCCCTTTCAATCCTAACTTCTCTGTGACATTGCATCACATAGCTCATTTTGCTTCAATGATATGTTTGGTGACGGGTTTGACAGAAAAGTGTCGGGTATAAGATGCTTCATATGTGGTAAAGATTCTATTTTACCATCATTGTTTATGGCCGTAGAATACACAAATTTGTTGCATAAAGGTTAGTTCGTGTAAGCCCAACTCGAAATATGGCCTCATATATGTAGACAAAGAAATATATTGATTTTACCCGTAAAGTGTCGGGATTACCCTCCTCTACTCTAATAATAAACAACTTTCATATAACATATCAAAATATGACTTTATTCAACATGTACTCGGCAAAAGTTCAAACGCATCATTTTTTAAAATTGCATAACTTCATTTTGTCAAAGATTTCGATTTGGCATGTATTTATCTGACAAGTTTCTGCACACTACCATGGCATAAAACTTGTAAGTTTTCTCTCTTATGTGATCACGTCATACAAAAAGGGGACCAAAAATAGCTTTTCGGCTTGTGTGACTTGTGATCTTTTTCAATCATTTTTGTTTGAATTGATTTTGAAAGCTTATTGATTGTTTGAAGTTTGAAAAAAACTGTATCCTTATCTAACGTAACAAGGGCTGTTCGCGGACAACGTAGCTCACACGGGCGCGTCTTTCTAAAAGAAAAGCTAAATCTTTTAAGGTTAATGTCACACTATCAAATTTCATGGTCTCAAATGAAAGGTCTTGGTGAGATCTGTCTATGTGTGAAATAGTAATACTTCGTCTCATACAATTCATAAGATATAGTTTTTGTCTGCGTTACCGACGTCGCCGTCGACGCCAACATTGACATCAATTACACTAGTGATGTAACTTTTCCTGAACGTGTGTAAAGTTCAGGACCTCAAAAGTGTAGAAAGCCGTCGGTTTGTTTAAGGAACGTGACTTTTCTACACGGGAAGTCTTTCAGTCAATGCAAAAGTGTTGAAGGTTATGTGTGAATTTCCAATTCTAATCAAATTTCAGGCTTTAAGAATTTTAGAATACAGGATATCCTTATTAAATGTTCAATATTTTAAAACAGACTGTGGCATGTGCTATGAAAATTTACAGGCTTCTTATCAAATGGAGGTAGTCGGCATGTGCAAATTTTGAGCGCATTCTGTAGATTCTCGTAAAAATATTATTATAAAAATATATATTATACAAATATCTGAGTGATACGTTAGCAGTTTTGCCGAGTATATAAATGCCAAACTTAATAACAATAATAAATGACAAAACTTAACAACAAATTAACAACAACAAATCAATTAGTATACACTGCCTTTAATTCTTTTGAGCAGTGAAATGTCTGAACAGCTTTTTATCGTGTATGTTAAATAAAATTTCAAGATCATTTTAATTACCCATTATTAGACGGCAAACTTTTACAAATATCCATTTTAAAAGATGATGCACACCACGATTTGGAGTTCGTAGAAATTAACATATTTTTGTATTTTTGGTTAAAAAAGTATGGGAAATGAGGAAATTGCATCTCACAATCAATTTCTTCATATTCCACAATGTTTTCACATGCATTTATAATCTTGAATGTCGTCACGACATAAGGTGTCTCTGAGTGGTAATGGGTTAATTATAGCTCTGTAAGCCATTAAAACAAGTTTGGACTCGCGGGTTTCTTTTTATCCACCCAATGATTTATTTATTTGTACATACATGTATGTTGTAAAGTAACACTTCCTGAACAAAACATAAAAAATCAGGATAAAACTGTTGGCATGCTCGTTTTTGTTTGCCCTTGTCTAGTAAAGATCATTTTCGCAAAATTACCTTATGTTTTAGAGTCATACATTTATAGCAAGTTATTCTGGATGGATAATTTCAAATGTTATATCAATTTTGAGACTAAACTTTTGCACAAAAGGGGTGACATAATTAAAAGCAATATACAATACACAAATACTGAAATAGTTATTAAAATGTTATATGCAACACCAATGCATAAACGCCAACCACTGCAAAATTGTCACATCCGATTCGAAATCGACATTAGTCCTAATAGATCCACAGAAGTTGGCTTTTAGCATGCTGAGTACCATTTATAAGACAGAATACAAGATTCATACAGTAAATGACATACACTGACCACATAAAGTAACGCAACACTCATTCAATATCAAATATCTTAAAACTTGTAAATAGATTCAAGGATATTTTTGTTTTGACATCAAATGTAATATTTCATCAAACAGTAAACGAAAGATCATAAAAATGCTAAGACATTTACAGACAAAAATTTCAACCCAAAGACTCATGGTGTAATTTCAAAAGTCACAAACAAATTGGTGGTTATAATCATCCCTTGTATTCATAAACAACTGGCATCTTCGCCACATTGACACCATTTTGAACCGATTTGATGTTAAAGAAACTTAGTTCACTCATCCTGACGGGTTGTTCGTTCGCAAAAACAGGTTTGTTGGAGGATTAAGACCACTACTACGAACGAGCCTTTTCAGACAATACCAAAGTGTTCGATAGCAGACGTGTCCTGGGATAAGTTTGTTTGTCAGAGCCGACCTGCCTGGGCATTAGGGTGATTTCCATGACTTTATGCGAACATCCGAAGCACAGAACTGCAGCTCTTAAACTGGATCAGACCGTCTTTGGATGGATAAGTTGTCTTAAATAGCGAAATTTATCCCAGAATTTAGTCAAAAAACGGATATAAAACGGTTAGCTTCTGGTTGAATCATTCATTTGTGATTGCTTATCCATGTCTGCCAATGTTCATTTATGTGGGATCTGCTGTTATTTGGAATCTTTTCCAATGTTCAGGGCTCTTTGACTAATGCCCTACCGACTGACAGTAACTGGTCCAGTCGCTGATTTGGATCGATCATGAACACCAGAGTTTGCTGTAAAATGGTACTGCAACCTTCAAATTAAAGAAATTTTGGACGCCAAGCTTTTTGATCCGTGCAAATCAAATTTTCCAGCACTCGAATTCAAGTGGTATGTTAACGGCTGTTTTTCGGAAGTTATGACATAACGCTTAGTGCGCACAGTGACAATTTTTTGTGTTTTTACTGTGTAACTGACAACACACTATCAATAAAACTATCTTTTAGGATTGTTTTTAAACTTGCAAGACCTTAGGACGTGTTAAACGTAAAATAATAAAGGGATGTAATTCTGACATGTTCGTTGGAAATTTGTATATTTTATCGAAAATAAATATCAAAAACCTTCCTTGTGAACTACAGAAAGTATCATTGTAGATCCTGGTTTGTTGGAAAATAAATATTGAAATTTGAAAATGTTGCGTTACTTTATGTGGTCAGTGTAAATCGATAATCATGCAGCGATGTAAAAGTATTAGATGTAAACTATTTGAAGTGGGCTGATCGTGTTTACGAAATGATGTGATATTGGGTTAACCCTATCACAAACAAGACCTGGTTTTGACGTCCCTAATCGAAATGGCTTGGGAAAACATTGAAACAAAAGAAGAAACTGCTGATAACCAGCAGTTTCTCCTTTTGTCTCAATATTTTCTATGCCATATTTTACACAAATTTTATCTTTAATAACATCCATTCTGTCATTTGTGGCACTTTTTGAAGTGGATCACCCTAAAATTTGACGTTTGGGAAAGGGTTAAATCCGTCGTAATCTAAGTCAATATAGATCAGACAGAGCTGAAAATTTGCACAGAGAAAAACTAAAGGCCATATTTTGATTGTGCACGGTATTTTTACAGCAAATTATCCCGAAAATAAGTAAGTAACTGTAAATATGTAATTTTAATAATCTCACCATCGCCATTTTTGCACCACACTAGAGAAAGAATGAAACAAAGTTAATTTTCAAGTCGATTTTGGTGACCATTTTGGATTCAAGCAATCCAGATGTTGCTAGAATCGAGGTTACCATTCTTGCAACGAAGTCATTAAAACACATACGGTATATGTATGATACAATACAAACACAAGATAATATTTGAATTTGTTTGTAATCTGCATTGTTACGTTCCGGGGTGCAAGGCGACAACACGACATGGCATAAATCAGCCATATTCCGATGGACTGTCAAGGCGTAAAATTGACTTCGAATGGACGCACACTCATCTGATATCATTGAAAACACACAAATGAGCCAGGATCTGGAAAACGTCCCTTAAGGCTTTGCACCCAACATAGATCCAGATCAGCCTGTACAACAGTCTGATCAGGATCCATATTGTTCTCTACTAGCTTATATGTGGTCTGTAACAATCGTGAAACAGCAGCAAGTATGTCTGCCAGTATTCACTTAACCACAGTCTGATCTTGAAACATGATTGTCCTAAATGCTATAAGGGACGTTTTTCCAGATCCCAGCTCAAATGTATGTTACCCGTCATGCTAAAAGGATAGGAAGTATGAAAAATATCGACTCTAGTCGGCCTGCATAGTCCGCGCAGCCAGACAAGGGTCGATACCTTTTATTTTCATGTAATTCTCTGAATGCGGAATGTTTCCTCTATCTTACTTATGTACATGTTAATTTCTCGCATAATCATATGTATGGAATCTGGTTGGCCTGTTCTGAGTCTGGTCAGTTTGTCAAAATTGGGGTTTTGACATCTGACAAGGTCCCTTTTAGCTTGACGAGTTACAATAATTGAAAACATTGATATACAGACTTTAGTTTGTATGATAGTATTTGACATTTTCCGAAATAACACAATTTTAGGGTGGTACAAATTCAAAGATGCTGCAGACAAACATTTCAAGTTAGTGAATTTCATTTTTTGTCTCTCTGGGTAGAAAGCATTGTTGGAAATGAAGAAATTGCATGTCACAGGCAATTTCTTCATTTTCCACAATGGTTTTTAAAGATATTATCTTGTGGTCGTCATAATGCGTCACCGTGTAAGTTAAATGATAAAAAGAAATGAGACAGGATCTGGAAAAAGGTCCCTTATAGGTTTTGAGACAGCCATGTTTTCAGATTAGCCTGGGCCTAAATACAGACTAACAGGGACCCTTTCTGCTGTCTTAGAGTTGCTACAAGTCATGTACATGATATTGGAGAACAAAACGGTTCTTGACCAGACTGCGTATATAGGCCTACACAGGCGGATCTGGAACCATTTTGGGCTCGACAGCCTTAAAGGACATTTTTCTAGATCCTGGCTCAAATATTTTGTGTGCTTACACCTGAACCCTTGTCAAAACAACGTCTACTTAGGACAGCCCAGGTAGGATGAAATTTGTGAAAACATTGAAATAAACATTAAGTTAAAACAAGAAAATGCTGATTTCGAGAATATTGTCGTTTAGGCGAATGTTCCTATCAGATACACGTGCTAAGACAAATCGTCGCCTTAATGTTAGAATGTTCTGACTTGTTTTTACACTTTCGGGACAAACGAGTCTGAAATTTTAACCTTTTATAACTTTTTACTATTAATCCAATTTCGGCAAGAAATTTCAAAATGATATGTGATCCAACTATTTTTTGGTCTCTTTCATTTTATTAAAGTTGTATTTTTTTCGATAGATACAATTTTGGCCATTTCGATTTTCAGATAGAACAGAAATGCAATATGTTTTCATTTGTGTGAATATTAAAATGATCTATGTTAGATAGACCTTTCTGATGCTAATTATGAAATCCATAAAGATGCAGTTAGAACATTATAGTTGTAAACGTTGATGGTGGTAAATCCTGTGCGGAATAATTCCTTCAATTTCATTGGTATTATCGAGATAGAACATTTTTAAGATATTCTTTATGTTCTCATGGTACAATTGCATACTCAAACTTTTGAATCACGTGACTTGAAGAAGCTGATATCATTAGATGGTATTCATTAAGAACATTACAATGTTTATAAAAAGGTAAAAGTGATGCAGATAAAATTGGAAATCTCTTAAACCAGACCTCATTTCAACAATCTCTAAGCACCACCAGAAAGTAAACTCTAGGACAATTCCAACGGTTCCAAAATTCCAATTTGCACAGAAAATCAGTTAGAACACTTTAACAGTAAGGCGACGAAAAGGTTTTGCTACGAAATAAACTGACACGATTTAAAAACGCAAAACACGTTTCCATTAACCATTCCTTTCCTATTGCCTCGATCGGCACCAGATTTGGGGACATGTATGAGGCAATGCATACGCTACACGCACCAGCATTTTTTGTTGTGTTCACTGTAAACTATCCGGACATCTGAACCGCCCGTCACTAAATACTCGTGTGTCTCGTGCATTCAGACCACTTGTTAAATCTCTAAATGTTTTTGTGTACAAATTGCCACTTTGATTAACTTATTGGAAATAAACGAGAACTACGAAACAAAATTGTGTGCAAAATGCTGAGGCTTACTTTGGGAAAAAGGAATCGAGTTTTGGGGCTTTTGGTAGGTGGTGTTTCGCAAATGAAGGTAGCAAGACACTTTAATGTAGCCAAATCGACGGTTCAAAGGTTTATGAGACGTGTAAATGATACGGGAACATTTACAGACCACCCACGTCCCGGTCAGTTGCGTGTAACAACTGTACATTAACACAATTGTATACGTCAACGTCACCAACGCAATAGATTTGTGACGGCTCAGTCTACAGCAAATTCTATGGTTGGTAATCGCGGCGGCCTATACATCGTGACACGGTGATAAATCGTCTGTGAAAACACGGGGTTCGCTGTCACCGTCTTGTTCGGTTCAGGCTCTTGACTCAACGTGTATTTTGGCATAATTTGACGTCCATTCAGGCATTATTCGTGGCTTTAAAGGTCATTTTCTGTCATGTTATGTTAACACTTGTAACATTTACAATTTTACATTGCTATACATCGGTTTTGTAAGATGTAGCACTTGGATACCATTTGTAAAAGTACCTTTTTGCGTTTTTTAAATCGTGTCAGTTTATAATTTGCCATAATTCGGCAAATTAAGGGTTAAATTCGAACAAATCGATCGTATTTTCTTCGGAATAAAAGTAACCCCTAATTTCTTTCCGAATTTGTCCAATCTCTGCTTTAAAGGCTCTACATTTCCAGATGTAGCATACAAAATTCAATGTAAAGTTATTAGCTGAGATACATATAACTATAGCGTATAATAGACTACGCTCGGAGGCCAATTCTGCTGGCATAATTGGATATATTATAAAGATGAAAATGAATCCTGGCAAGACAGTGATTACAAATAACCCAGTGATTACGAATAGTATCGCAGTTTGTGGATCTTTTCTTGTAATGGCCACCGCTGGGCGCGCGTAAAGCTTGAAGAGGAGAGCTGCGTTTCCACACAGCACACTTGGGATAGCAATGGCAAAAGAGACTAAACTAACGTATATAGCGAACCCTGTCGGACCATTGTCGAAACTGAGGGACCAGCAAACAGAGCTGGTTGTCATACTTGTACTGTTTAATAAGGCAGTTTCCAATGGATTTGAGCTTTTTGTAAAATCAGATCCAATTGGCGTAGGCCTATTTGAGTTGTCCATGCCCTTTGACCCAAGTATCCCATTCGAATTGGTACAATTACATCCTTTTGTTGCATTTGAATCGGTTAAACTGAACCCGTATGTCGCATTGGAATCGGTCAAATTGAACCCGTATGTCGCATTGGAATCGGTCAAATCGGACCCGTATGTCGCATTGGAATCGGTCAAATCGGACCCGTATGTCGCATAGGAATCGGTCAAATTGAACCCGTATGTCGCATTGGAATCGGTCAAATTAAACCCGTATGTCGCATTGGAATCGGTCAAATTAAACCCGTATGTCGCATTGGAATCGGTGAAATCAGATCCGTTTGTTTGGGTTGAACTGCCAATAATCTTATGCCTAGCTGGTGAATTGGTATAATTGGTAAAGACGTCAAGTCCGATTAGAGACCAAATTAGCAGAACAGATGTAATGAGAGCTTTGCGACTTTTGCGTTTTATGCTCAAAGCCTTGTATTTGATGTGAAAAAAGACCAACAATAATCTCTCTATTGTAAAAATTGAGACAGTAATGGCGGAAGAACAGCCGCTACTGAACAACATCCAATTGCACAGTAAGCACAATACAAGAGATGTCGAATTAAGATTCAAGTTGTAGCCCAATTGTAACGATCTCAAGAGTAATAACGACCACAGGGCTGTCAGGTCAAAGATAGCCAGGAACAGCAGCAGGAATATCGGCTTGGATCGAAGGTTCTTCCGCGACAGTACTACGATGTTGAGAAGGTTTCCCGGCGTCCCCACAAGAAGCAGTAAGATGGGCACAACTCTCCATATCCATCGTGCAATGGTGCAAGGGACGTCTTCGACAGTCAAACAGTGTGACCCATACGAACTCATCAGTGATCTGTAAAGAAACAACACATAATATAAACCCATCATGTGTTATGCAATAGTTCGTATAACTGATGTGTAACAAAACATAGTAAAGCCCGCAATGAGTATAATTAAACAACACATAATATAAACCCATCATGTGTTATATAATACTCAGAAGTGTAACTGTAATGTACCAAAACATAAAACAACCCGTAATAGGTATAGGTCTCCAACGCTTTTGTGATGTTTACAAACAAACCTTTAACCTATGAAAACATGCTATTGTAGAGACGCACGTGCAAATCGTCTCGTCAATAATACATCAAAATACTGATTATCATCGATATGGTTTCGTTTTGATCTGTTTAACCTATAATTAGTAAATTGATATATTTTTATTGTTTGGCGGGAATCTGAAAATAGTTGGAGCACTATATAATGGGTTCAGCAGTATAACCTCCGCAAACACGTATAGTATCTGTAATGTAACAACACATGATATAACCCCGTAGTTGGGTCAGCAATTTGTTTGTTTATTGGAGTTTTACGCCGTTTTCAACTACTAACGTCATATCGCGGCAGCTGGAGCACCTTACCATAGATTCCTGTCGTTTTTCATGCCAGTACTACCACAACACCCTTACCAAGCCTCAAGCTGCTCCCCCAAATAGGTTCACAATATCAAACCATTAATGGGTGACATTTTTGTCAGTAAGGGTATTTGCCACTGCCGGGTATCGAACCCGGGACCTCTCGAATGAGAGGCAGATGTGCTACCAACTGCGCCATGGCCGCGGTTAAGCAATATAACCTAAACAACCACATAATTATAGTATCTGTAATAAAACGACACATAATATAACCCCATAATGGGTTAACAAGTTTAGCCCCAAATTACAAACCCATATAGATAACCTGTAATGTAACAACACATAATATAAACCTGTAGTGGGATAAGCAGTATTACTACCAACAAACTCATAGATTATCTGTTCACATACAATATATGCTATAAACAGTAATGTTTTCATCAGTATAACCACAACAAATGCATAGATTATCTGTAATGAAGAAACACACCATATAACCCCGTAATAAGTACATCATTGTGATCAAAACAATCCCATAGATTATATATATATATATATGTGTGATGTGACCACACACAATATAGCCAAGTAACGGTTTCAGCAGTATAATCCCAACAAACCCATGGCTTATCTGTATTTAAACAGCACATAATATAACCCAAGAATGGGTTCAGCAGTATAAACCCAACACACACATACCGTATAGCACTTTATTTCTGCGGGGTCCAAATTCTGCGGTTTTCCCAGAAATCAGGCGGGTTAAATTTCTGCGGAAAATATTTCTGCGGTCTTTCATTTTGCAAAATCAAAGATTTTATTTCTGCGATATCAAATCAGTTTTAGGAAGTATCAGACATAGTTTGAAAGACGATGCTTACCAAATATTCTAATTACTCCGTAAGGGGAAAGGGATAATCCCACTCATTTACCAGTATCTATAAAGGCGTTTTGGAAAACAATACAGATAGAAATATGTCATAAAATAGTTTGAGACGTGTCAAACTGTTACCAATCAGTCAAACTTGTTAAATCTTTGTTTATTGATGAACTAAAATGTCTTATTTACACCTAAGTTAAGCCATAGTAACACCATTTTTTAATAGGAAATCACTCCATTGTTATGATATTGTTCTTACCAACGGGTGGTAACGGGTGGTAACAATTTAACTTGTCCATGTACTGACTAACATAACAGACAACACTCTCTGCATTCAGGATTAATATTCTGCGGTTTTAATTTCTGCGGTGCCGGCCACGACCGCAGAAATAGCAGAAATAAAGTCCCCGCAGAAATAAAGTGCTAATAAAGTCCCGGTATATTACATGTATCTGTAATAAAACAACACACAATATAAACACGTAATGGGTTAGTAGTATAACCCCAGCAAACTCATAGATAATATGTAATGAAAAACACATAATATAACCCCCTAATGTGTTCAATAGCATAACTCCCACAAACCAATATATCATCTGTACATAATAAAACAATACATAATATAACCACAGAATGGGTTCAGCAGTATAACCCCAACAAACACATATATTACCTGTAATAAAACAACACATAATATAAACACGTAATGGGTAGTAGTTTAACCCCAGCAAACTCATAGATGATATGTAATGAACCAAATTCCAAATTCCAAATTCCAAATTTTATTTGTATAATAAGGCCAACGGCCCATACACATATACAAACATTTTACAATATTAACAAAATTTTTGTGTAAGTGTACAAAATATAAAACAAATGAAATGTTTAACAACATATTGAAAAGTTAAACAATAATAAATTCCAATATATCATTATATAGCTATTCATCTGTAGATGAGTATATACATAACATTTTTTGACAATAGTAGTTTAACAGAGATACAATGTGGATTAATACGTATAGATTTATACTTCTTGTGATTCCAAATAAAGTTTTCTTTTTTCTAATGCATAAAAGATAAACATTGCTAAATTTCGGATTGTATGTTCATTTGTTGATGACATGAGATTGTAAAACGAAGCTTCATTTTGTACACGTGTATATTTTGAATCGATGTAATCTCTTCTCAAATCATTATATAGAGGACATATCAATAGAAAATGCATTTCGTCTTCAATATAAGAATCACAATAAATACAAAATCTATACTCTCTGGGTATACCATAGTGTCTCCCCTTTTCAATCATTAGTGGATTTGAAGCACTTCGAAAAGAGGAAAGGCACGATCTAAATTTTCTCACATCAATAATTGACATGTACTTTTCTTGTCCAAAAGAGTTTTTGAATCCACAATAATAATTTAACTTTGAATTTTCAATGCAACTAGCTCTCCATTCCTGGATATATTGATCTTTTAACCGTTGAGTATATTGAGATAAAAATAAATTTTCATTTTGAACACTTTGGTTTTCCCAAATGTGACCGAAACCATTTGTGTATAAATGTATACGCAGATTTGAGACCCAATTTTGGTATCCTAGGTTATCATAATGTAAGAGCATTTTATAGCAAAGCTTAACAAATCTGTTATCTGACATATTGAGAATTCTAAGCCAGTACTTAATGACTCTTTTGGAGGACAAAATTCTAAGAGGATATCTTCCGGTATCGCCTAGAATTGCCACATTGCATGATTTACAATTAACATTTAGAAGTCGTTTGCATGCGTAAATCTGTACTTTTTCAATACAATTCATATTTTGTAAGCCCCACAGTTCAGATCCATACAACATGATTGGCGAGATCTTCGCATCAAATATTTTAAAGAAGGAAGTAACAGGAATGTGTGGCATGCTATCAAACGATTTAAAAACATACATTAATACTTTTTTTGCTTTTAGGGACGCAGTTTCTGCCATCTTATATAGTGATAATCTGTTGGTAAATTCAATTCCTACGTATGTAAATTGAGGGACAACTTCAATATTTTACCGTCATATGTCCAACGTTCCTTAGCGGATAGTTGGCTACCTTTTTTGAACACAACAACTTTGGTTTTATCTAAATTTACCTTTAGTTTATAGCTGCTACAATACTTTTTCAAAATATCTAACTCTTTTTGTAAACCGCGAACTGTGTCTGAAATAAGACCTATGTCATCGGCAAACATTAACATAAATATTTCTATAAATGAAGGAAACAGTTGTATGCCTCTTACATCATTATTGGTCATGACATCATCAAGTTCGTTAATAAAAAGAGAGAATAGTGCTGGACTTAACGGACAGCCCTGTCTAAGACCTATTGGGCATGAGAATATGTCACTTAAACCAGATTCGGTCTTGACGCATGCTTTCACGTCACTATAGATAGCTTTGATTGCCTTGAATAAGTTTCCACCGACACCCTTTTTCAAAAGAACATTGAAAAGCAATGGACGGCTAACGGAGTCGAAGGCCTTCTCAAAATCAATAAAAGCAACATATACAGCCTTTCTTTTCCTCGATAGATATTTTGAGATAACCGAGTAGAGGACAAAAGCGTTATCAATGGTATTATAATTTGATCTAAAACCAGCCTGTGACTCCGTTAGACGTTCATATGCTTCGAGAAAAAAGTTAAACGTTTAGTCAATATGCTTATATATAGTTTACTTAGTATTTCCATAAGAGCAATTCCCCTATAATTAGTAGGTTCATTTACATTTCCCTTTTTATGTATCGGAACTAACAGGATTATGGACCAATTTGTTGGAAACTCTCCATTAGCGAACAATCTGTTAAACAATAAATTGACAAAAGGAAGTATTGCATTTATACCATACTTCAAATGTTTTGTGGTAATATCCCCGGAACACGCTTTATTGATATTCATTGTATTGACGCAAGAAATTATCTCTTCGTCGGTTATATCAGAATTAAAAATTACACTGGTTTCGTCATCAATGAAAATTTCATTTTCAGATTGAACATTATTTTCAGCTCCATCATTATTGCCTAATATAGTTTTGAAATGGTTAAACCAATCATTTACAGAAACAGTTGACGTACTTTTTGGTTTCCCAGAAAGCTTACGAATCTCACCCCAGAACTGTCTGCTATTTTTCGTAGAATTTTCTAAATTTGATAATTGTTTTTTCTGATATGTATATTTTTTTGATCTACAAGTTGATTTATACAGGGTTTTATGTTGTAGGTAAACTTTTAAATCATCTTCACTTTTGTACAATTGAAAGCGTTTCAAGTAACACCGTGTTTGTTTTTTTAGTTTAACACATTCATTATCAAACCAAGCCTTGTTAAAATTTGTATGTCTTTTTGGCCCGCTTGATTTTCTAAAACTTATTGAGCTGTCAAGAACAATATTTTCTAGTTCTTGAAGTATTTTATCAATATTGATGTTTTGGTCAAATAATACCCTTGTAAAATATTGGAGTTTACCTTCACTTATTTGGCTGTTTAAAGATTCAATAAAACAACCAGAATTATTTTTGTTTATGTTATAATATGTTGCACCATCTGTGTGCATCTTTTTTTGTTCATTTTGTATCATGCGATTATCGTGTATTTTCAATAAAACCGGCATGTGTGTACTCTCTGGAAAACATAGAATTTCAAAATCATGTACAATATCTAGTAGTTCATTAGACAATATGAAATAATCAATAACGCTACAGCCAGTCTGACTGAGAAATGTAAATTTACCTTTGTTGAAATCGTTTCCAAAACGACCATTTATTATTGAACATGAATATGTCCTGCAAAATTCGATCAAATGTCTACCGAACTTATTTACTTTGGTGTCAACATTTGATTTTTTCGGTATATCAATTGTATCAATTATGTCATTTATATTATGCAAGCCATCAATATTCGTGTCAATGGTTATTGAATCGTTTATATTCCCGGTTCTTGCATTTAAATCTCCATTTAAAATAACTGGGTATCCAGATAAATTTCTATCAATAAACAATTGCTCAATAAGATTTGGACCACTAGATTCAAAATTAACATAAAATGGTGAACCATCAGGGGGTAAATAAAGTGCTAAAAATAAACAATTTTGACGAAAATTCATCATTAACTTGTCAAACATTAATACAATACCAAAAGTGATATCATTACAAATTCTTTTGACATATTTGCTTAAACTATTATTTACCAAAACAATTACACCACCCATTGGTCTCCCTCCAGAACGCGACTTTACAGCTTTACATGTAAACGATATATAATTTGGGAAATACATAGACTGATCAAAATCTTCTAATAACCAAGTCTCTTGTAATGCAATAATGTCATAGTTCGAAAGCAAATTTACAGATTGTGCATTCAAATTATTCTTTATGCCTTCAATGTTCCATGATATGAATGAGATATTACGATTATGTGTTGTGGACCGGCCGTTTTCCTAGGGGTTTGTCATGGTTACATCTGCGTATGAAGGGGTTCCTTCGATGTCTGGAGCATCACCGATTTGGTGAGATTTAAGTGTTTCCCGGTTCCTATCATCCAGAGTACGTACGCCAGGTGTCGATTTATGGGAATGCTTTTTATTAGTCATTGGTTCTGTGTATAATTTACCGTTCTTGTAGTAAGCCTTTAGACCTTGCCCATTAGCCCTTTTTATTTTATCCCGCTGAATTAGACTAAGATCATTTGATATTCTGATGCCTTTCACTCGCAGTTCATTGCGATATTTGAATAATTCAAGTTTATCCTCAAAGCTATCGAATCTGATTACCATCATTCTAGACACCCCTGGATTAAATTTACCCATACGATTTGCCGATAGAATTTTAACTTCACCTCTGTCATCATTTTTTATCACCGAGAGAAGCTGTTCCTCAACCACTGTGATAGAGGATTTCACACTTTCATCATAATCAGGTAATCCAAACACTCGTAGGGAACATTTTAACTTGTCAGACTCTATGTGGTTTAACTGCTGTTCTACCAATTCAAATCTATCATTCGCTCTATCATTCTGCTCTCTAAATTCACTATAAAATCTTTCATAACTATATTCAAAATCTTCTAATGACTTTTCAAACGCGATAACTTTACGATCTATCTTTGCATTCTTTTCATCAATAAGATCAATTTTAGCTTTTAATCCTGCCAATTCCGATTTAACACTTTTCATCTCACACTTAAACTCATTCCTAGCGGCATTAATCTCAGAAGACATTTTACTGTTGGATTCAGATATAGCATTCAGTATCATGAGGGTTTCAGCAGATGGTTGTGTTTCAGGACCAGGTCCAGGATTCAACTCTATATCACCACATAGGAGTAGCAACCGTTCCGAAAATGACCCATACAGTACACCATACTTTGAACTTGTTGAAGACCAATTTAGAACAAATGTTTGTCCAATGCTCACCGTATCTAGCAATTCCTGGGTGCATTCAGTCGGTAGATTAACAAGTAATTGTCCATGCATAACCAGACAGAGATACGTAATCATCATAAGAAATGTCGATAATCCGCCAACTACAGGCGTCCTAAAATGAATATCAGTTCCATTTGTGTTTGGGTTGTATTTAGATTTATTTCCCAGACATACCTTTCTTTTATTTCCATGGAGAAAACATCCAATTCGGGACCGATAAACTGCCAGTTCAATACCCATTGTGAAGAAGAAACGTGTATTTACTTTTCCGATGTCCTTCAGTGTACACCGTAGATAAATCCCGTGCAGTACCGTTCACAATACACGGTTTATGTTTACCCGATAACTATCTGCACGTGAGCAAAAATCCAATATGTCCACTTTGTGTACTTTGTTTTAACGATTTAAGCCCACCAAAACAGCAAAAAATCCTGTTTATAAATCCACGATATTACAACAGCACGCTTCAAAAACAAATTATCTATCCGACTGTCCAACCTCTTGACTCCTCTCGACCTTCAAAGGATGTTAAATCCAATTTTCATCAGAGCCATGTAAAACGTGCCCGACCTGTACACTTACACTATAAGCAAACACATAATATAACCCCGTAATAGGTTCAATAGCATAACTCCCACAAACCAATATATTATCTGTAATGAAACAATACATACTACAACTCCAGAATGGGTTCAGCAGTATAACCCCAACAAACACATAGATTATCTGTAATAAAACAACACATAATATAAACACGTAATGGGTAGTAGTTTAACCCAAGCAAACTCATAGATGATATGTTATGAACAACAAATACGTAATATAACCCCGTAATGTGTTCAATAGTATAACCCCAACAAAACATAAATTGTCTGTGAATATATTAATTTATATAAGAAGATGCCTACGCTTGACAAGTCGAATAAAATGTCGATTGATCACCATAGCAATTGGTTAGTCTATTAAATATTGGCGGGTGCGATACCATTACAAAACTTTAGTAATCATTAAGGTTTTGTAATGGCGTAGTCCTAGCCAACCATGTAAATGCTAAACGCACATGTTTTATTATCTTTTTTGTAGTTATTAACTCACATTTTTTCGCATTATGTCCTTGTTGTGCAAACCTTTTCAAATGTGATAAATCCAATTGATGTCAAAGTAATGCAGCGCATGTCACCACCAGATTACCGTAACCAGTGATCTGTTGGTGATAAGCGCGACACATTACACACTGAAAGCAGTGTCAGCATGGCTAGAGAAATGTTTGAACAGACCGCTAGGCATGCTCTCACTAACACAATTATACTTAATTAGTCTACGTGTCTCTTTTTTTTGATTTTTCCGGATTAATTCAAATAAATACAAAAAAGGTATGGAAAATCCACAAACATGAACTCAAAAAGGTCGACCTTTCTCTCTTCACAAAAACAGCTTATACATGTCTATGTCTAATGTTGTACATTTTTTGTACGTTAGATCTTAATAAAGGATTATGATATTTAATGAAACAACACATAATATAACCCCGTGATAGGTCCAGCAGTAAAACCCTCAACAAACACATAGGTTATCTGTAATGAAACAACACAAAATAAAACCCCGAAATGGATTCAGCAGTATAACTCCAACAAAAACATAGATTATCTGTAATGTAACAACACCCCAACAACCCCACATTATCTGTAATGATACAACACATAATATGGCCACGTAAAAGGTTCATCAGTATAACAACAAGAGGACCATGATGGCCCTATACCTGAACCAAAATGATATGAGCAACATTTTTTGTTCAATTCAATAAATATTTATGACTTTAAGACTGAAAACGAACTTATGGTCAATAACGTTGTGAAAATTGAGCTCATCCAAGATCTTATGGTGCTCAACATTGTGTCCAAGATTTGTCTTGTTTGATAAATAATTGTAGATTCTGGAGTATAAACAAGATCGAAAACAGCCGAAACAGCAATTTTGTCTAATTCAAGGGCACATAACTCTCAACTTTTTTTATCAGATCAGACTGAAAACCAAACTCATCCCAGAACTTATGATCCCCAACATTGTGTCCAAGTTTTGTCTTAATTGATCAATAATTGTAGATTCTAGAGTATAAACAAGGTCGAAAACGGCAATTTTATCAAATTTAAGGGCACATAACTCTCGACTTTGTGGTAAGATCAGGCTGAAATTCAAACTCACCCGAGATCTTATGATACCCAACATTGTGTCCAAGATTTGTCTTGATTGGTCAATAATTGTAGATTCTAGAGTGTAAACAAGTTTGAAAACAGTCAAAAACAGCAATTTTGTCTAATTCAAGGGCACATAACTCTGGACTTTTTAATCAGATGGGACTGAAAATCAAACTCATCCAAGATCTTATGGTCTCAAACATTGTGTCCAAGTTTTGTCTTAATTGATAAATAATTGTAGATTCTAGAGTGTAAACTATGTCAAAAACAGCCGAAAATGGCAATTTTATCAAATTAAAGGGCACATAACTCACATTTTTTTGATCAGATCCGACTGAAAATCAAACTCATTTGAGATCTTATGGTCTCCAATATTGTGTCCAAAATTTGTCTTGATTGGGAAAAAATTGTAGATTCTACAGTGTAAATAAGGTTGAAAACGGTCAAAAACAGCAATTTTATCAAATTCAAGGGCACATAACTCTCGACTTTGTGGTAAGATCAGGCTGAAATTCAAAGTCATCCGAGATCTCATGGTCCCAAACATTGTGTTCAAGTTTTGTCTTGATTAATGAATAATTGTAGATTCTAGAGTGTAAACAAGGTCAAAAACAGCCGAAAATGGCAATTTTGTCAAATTCAAGGGCACATAACTCTCGTCTTTCTGGTCAAATCAGACTGAAAATCGAACTCATCTGAGATCTTATAGTCTGCAACATTATGTCCAAGATTTGTCTTGATTGATCAATAATTGTAGATGCTAGAGTGTAAACAATGTCAAAACTAGGTATTTTTGGCATTCAAGGGCAGATAACTCCTGACTTTCTGGTTCGATCTGACCCATAATCGAACTCATCCGAGATATTATGGCCATACATGTTTTGACCAAGTTTGGTCAAGATTGGCTTATATTTGTAGATGCTAGAGTGTAAACACGAAATTGTGGACGGACAGACAGACGGACAGACAGACAGACAGACAGACGGACGACGGACAAAAAGTGATCACAATAGCTCACCTTGAGCACTTTGTGCTCAGGTGAGCTAATAACAAACACATAGAATACCCTATGGATTTAGATTATCTGTTATTAAAACTCTCACAATACATGTATAGCACCACCATGAGTTTAGCAGTGTAGCCCATGTTACTGGCATTTCTTGAACGTGTCCACTATTTGGAGGACGGATTATTGTCATGTCTTGAGTACAATATTTATGGAGGACGGATTATTGTCGTGTCTTGATTACAATATTTATGGAGGACGGATTATTGTCGTGTCTTGATTACAATATTTATGGAGGACGGATTATTGTCGTGTCTTCATTACAATATTTATGGAGGACGGATTATTGTCGTGTCTTGAGTACAATATTTATGGAGGACGGATTATTGTCGTGTCTTGATTACAATATTTATGGAGGACGGATTATTGTCGTGTCTTCATTACAATATTTATGGAGGACGGATTATTGTCGTGTCTTGAGTACAATATTTATGGAGGACGGATTATTGTCGTGTCTTCATTACAATATTTATGGAGGACGGATTATTGTCGTGTCTTCATTACAATATTTATGGAGGACGGGTTATTGTCGTGTCTTGAGTACAATATTTATGGAGGACGGATTATTGTCGTGTCTTCATTACAATATTTATGGAGGACGGATTATTGTCGTGTCTTGATTACAATATTTATGGAGGACGGATTATTGTCGTGTCTTCATTACAATATTTATGGAGGACGGATTATTGTCGTGTCTTGAGTACAATATTTATGGAGGACGGATTATTGTCGTGTCTTGATTACAATATTTATGGAGGACGGATTATTGTCGTGTCTTCATTACAATATTTATGGAGGACGGTTTGTTGTCGTGTCTTGATTACAATATTTATGGAGGACGGATTATTGTCGTGTCTTGATTACAATATTTATGGAGGACGGATTATTGTCGTGTTTTGATTACAATATTTATGGAGGACGGATTATTGTCGTGTCTTCATTACAATATTTATGGAGGACGGATTATTGTCATGTCTTGAGTACAATATTTATGGAGGACGGGTTATTGTCGTGTCTTGAGTACAATATTTATGGAGGACGGATTATTGTCGTGTCTTGAGTACAATATTTATGGAGGACGGATTATTGTCGTGTCTTGATTACAATATTTATGGAGGACGGATTATTGTCGTGTCTTGATTACAATATTTATGGAGGACGGATTATTGTCGTGTCTTGATTACAATATTTATGGAGGACGGATTATTGTCGTGTCTTGATTACAATATTTATGGAGGACGGATTATTGTCGTGTCTTGATTACAATATTTATGGAGGACGGATTATTGTCGTGTCTTGAGTACAATATTTATGGAGGACGGATTATTGTCGTGTCTTGATTACAATATTTATGGAGGACGGATTATTGTCGTGTCTTGAGTACAATATTTATGGAGGACGGATTATTGTCGTGTCTTCATTACAATATTTATGGAGGACGGGTTATTGTCGTGTCTTGAGTACAATATTTATGGAGGACGGATTATTGTCGTGTCTTGATTACAATATTTATGGAGGACGGATTATTGTCGTGTCTTGAGTACAATATTTATGGAGGACGGATTATTGTCATGTCTTGAGTACAATATTTATGGAGGACGGATTATTGTCGTGTCTTCATTACAATATTTATGGAGGACGGATTATTGTCGTGTCTTCATTACAATATTTATGGAGGACGGATTATTGTCGTGTCTTGAGTACAATATTTATGGAGGACGGGTTATTGTCGTGTCTTGATTACAATATTTATGGAGGACGGATTATTGTCGTGTCTTGATTACAATATTTATGGAGGACGGATTATTGTCGTGTCTTGATTACAATATTTATGGAGGACGGATTATTGTCGTGTATTGAGTACAATATTTATGGAGGACGGGTTATTGTCGTGTCTTGATTACAATATTTATGGAGGACGGATTATTGTCGTGTCTTGAGTACAATATTTATGGAGGACGGATTATTGTCGTGTCTTGATTACAATATTTATGGAGGACGGATTATTGTCGTACCTTGATTACAATATTTATGGAGGACGGATTATTGTCGTGTCTTGATTACAATATTTATGGAGGACGGATTATTGTCGTGTCTTCATTACAATATTTATGGAGGACGGATTATTGTCGTGTCTTGAGTACAATATTTATGGAGGACGGATTATTGTCGTGTATTGAGTACAATATTTATGGAGGACGGGTTATTGTCGTGTCTTGATTACAATATTTATGGAGGACGGATTATTGTCGTGTCTTGAGTACAATATTTATGGAGGACGGATTATTGTCGTGTCTTGATTACAATATTTATGGAGGACGGATTATTGTCATGTCTTGATTACAATATTTATGGAGGACGGATTATTGTCGTGTCTTGAGTACAATATTTATGGAGGACGGATTATTGTCGTGTCTTGATTACAATATTTATGGAGGACGGATTATTGTCGTACCTTGATTACAATATTTATGGAGGACGGATTATTGTCGTGTCTTGAGTACAATATTTATGGAGGACGGATTATTGTCGTGTCTTGATTACAATATTTATGGAGGACGGATTATTGTCGTGTCTTCATCACAATATTTATGGAGGACGGATTATTGTCGTGTCTTGAGTACAATATTTATGGAGGACGGATTATTGTCGTGTCTTCATTACAATATTTATGGAGGACGGGTTATTGTCGTGTCTTCATTACAATATTTATGGAGGACGGATTATTGTCGTGTCTTGATTACAATATTTATGGAGGACGGATTATTGTCGTGTCTTGATTACAATATTTATGGAGGACGGATTATTGTCGTGTCTTGATTACAATATTTATGGAGGACGGATTATTGTCGTGTCTTGAGTACAATATTTATGGAGGACGGATTATTGTCGTGTCTTGATTACAATATTTATGGAGGACGGATTATTGTCGTGTCTTGAGTACAATATTTATGGAGGACGGATTATTGTCGTGTCTTGATTACAATATTTATGGAGGACGGATTATTGTCGTGTCTTGATTACAATATTTATGGAGGACGGATTATTGTCGTGTCTTGAGTACAATATTTATGGAGGACGGATTATTGTCGTGTCTTGAGTACAATATTTATGGAGGACGGATTATTGTCGTGTCTTCATTACAATATTTATGGAGGACGGATTATTGTCGTGTCTTGAGTACAATATTTATGGAGGACGGATTATTGTCGTGTCTTGATTACAATATTTATGGAGGACGGATTATTGTCGTGTCTTCATTACAATATTTATGGAGGACGGATTATTGTCGTGTCTTCATTACAATATTTATGGAGGACGGATTATTGTCGTGTCTTCATTACAATATTTATGGAGGACGGATTATTGTCGTGTCTTGAGTACAATATTTATGGAGGACGGATTATTGTCGTGTCTTGAGTACAATATTTATGGAGGACGGATTATTGTCGTGTCTTCATTACAATATTTATGGAGGACGGATTATTGTCGTGTCTTGATTACAATATTTATGGAGGACGGATTATTGTCGTGTCTTGAGTACAATATTTATGGAGGACGGATTATTGTCGTGTCTTGAGTACAATATTTATGGAGGACGGATTATTGTCGTGTCTTGATTACAATATTTATGGAGGACGGATTATTGTCGTGTCTTCATTACAATATTTATGGAGGACGGATTATTGTCGTGTCTTGAGTACAATATTTATGGAGGACGGATTATTGTCGTGTCTTGATTACAATATTTATGGAGGACGGATTATTGTCGTGTCTTGATTACAATATTTATGGAGGACGGATTATTGTCGTGTCTTGAGTACAATATTTATGGAGGACGGATTATTGTCGTGTCTTGATTACAATATTTATGGAGGACGGATTATTGTCGTGTCTTGATTACAATATTTATGGAGGACGGATTATTGTCGTGTCTTCATTACAATATTTATGGAGGACGGATTATTGTCGTGTCTTCATTACAATATTTATGGAGGACGGATTATTGTCGTGTCTTGATTACAATATTTATGGAGGACGGATTATTGTCGTGTCTTGAGTACAATATTTATGGAGGACGGATTATTGTCGTGTCTTCATTACAATATTTATGGAGGACGGATTATTGTCGTGTCTTGATTACAATATTTATGGAGGACGGATTATTGTCGTGTCTTGAGTACAATATTTATGGAGGACGGATTATTGTCGTGTCTTGATTACAATATTTATGGAGGACGGATTATTGTCGTGTCTTGAGTACAATATTTATGGAGGACGGGTTATTGTCGTGTCTTGATTACAATATTTATGGAGGACGGATTATTGTCGTGTCTTGAGTACAATATTTATGGAGGACGGATTATTGTCGTGTCTTGATTACAATATTTATGGAGGACGGATTATTGTCGTGTCTTCATTACAATATTTATGGAGGACGGATTATTGTCGTGTCTTGAGTACAATATTTATGGAGGACGGATTATTGTCGTGTCTTGAGTACAATATTTATGGAGGACGGATTATTGTCGTGTCTTCATTACAATATTTATGGAGGACGGATTATTGTCGTGTCTTGATTACAATATTTATGGAGGACGGATTATTGTCGTGTCTTCATTACAATATTTATGGAGGACGGATTATTGTCGTGTCTTGAGTACAATATTTATGGAGGACGGATTATTGTCGTGTCTTGATTACAATATTTATGGAGGACGGATTACTGTCGTGTCTTGATAACAATATTTATGGAGGACGGATTATTGTCGTGTCTTGATTACAATATTTATGGAGGACGGATTATTGTCGTGTCTTGATTACAATATTTATGGAGGACGGATTATTGTCGTGTCTTGATTACAATATTTATGGAGGACGGTTTGTTGTCGTGTCTTGATTACAATATTTATGGAGGAGTGATTATTGTCATGTCTTGATTACAATATTTATTGAGGACGGATTATTGTCGTGTCTTGATTACAATATTTATGGAGGACGGATTATTGTCGTATCTTGATTACAATATTTATGGAGGACGGTTTGTTGTCGTGTCTTGATTACAATATTTATGGAGGACGGATTATTGTCGTGTCTTCATTACAATATTTATGGAGGACGGATTATTGTCGTGTCTTGAGTACAATATTTGTGGAGGACGGATTATTGTCGTGTCTTCATTACAATATTTATGGAGGACGGATTATTGTCGTGTCTTCATCACAATATTTATGGAGGACGGATTATTGTCGTGTCTTGAGTACAATATTTATGGAGGACGGATTATTGTCGTGTCTTGATTACAATATTTATGGAGGACGGATTATTGTCGTGTCTTCATTACAATATTTATGGAGGACGGATTATTGTCGTGTCTTGATTACAATATTTATGGAGGACGGATTATTGTCATGTCTTGATTACAATATTTATGGAGGACGGATTATTGTCGTGTCTTCATTACAATATTTATGGAGGACGGATTATTGTCGTGTCTTGATTACAATATTTATGGAGGACGGATTATTGTCGTGTCTTCATCACAATATTTATGGAGGACGGATTATTGTCGTGTCTTGATTACAATATTTATGGAGGACGGATTATTGTCGTGTCTTGATTACAATATTTATGGAGGACGGATTATTGTCGTGTCTTGATTACAATATTTATGGAGGACGGATTATTGTCGTGTCTTGAGTACAATATTTATGGAGGACGGATTATTGTCGTACCTTGATTACAATATTTATGGAGGACGGATTGTTGTCGTGTCTTGAGTACAATATTTATGGAGGACGGATTATTGTCGTGTCTTGATTACAATATTTATGGAGGACGGATTATTGTCGTGTCTTGATTACAATATTTATGGAGGACGGATTATTGTCGTGTCTTCATTACAATATTTATGGAGGACGGATTATTGTCGTGTCTTGATTACAATATTTATGGAGGACGGATTATTGTCATGTCTTGATTACAATATTTATGGAGGACGGATTATTGTCGTGTCTTCATTACAATATTTATGGAGGACGGATTATTGTCGTGTCTTGATTACAATATTTATGGAGGACGGATTATTGTCGTGTCTTGAGTACAATATTTATGGAGGACGGATTATTGTCGTGTCTTGATTACAATATTTATGGAGGACGGATTATTGTCGTGTCTTCATTACAATATTTATGGAGGACGGATTATTGTCGTGTCTTGATTACAATATTTATGGAGGACGGATTATTGTCGTGTCTTGATTACAATATTTATGGAGGACGGATTATTGTCGTGTCTTGATTACAATATTTATGGAGGACGGATTATTGTCGTGTCTTGATTACAATATTTATGGAGGACGGATTATTGTCGTGTCTTGATTACAATATTTATGGAGGACGGATTATTGTCGTGTCTTGATTACAATATTTATGGAGGACGGATTATTGTCGTGTCTTGAGTACAATATTTATGGAGGACGGATTATTGTCGTGTCTTCATTACAATATTTATGGAGGACGGATTATTGTCGTGTCTTGAGTACAATATTTATGGAGGACGGATTATTGTCGTGTCTTGATTACAATATTTATGGAGGACGGATTATTGTCGTGTCTTGATTACAATATTTATGGAGGACGGATTATTGTCGTGTCTTCATTACAATATTTATGGAGGACGGATTATTGTCGTGTCTTGAGTACAATATTTATGGAGGACCGATTATTGTCGTGTCTTGATTACAATATTTATGGAGGACGGATTATTGTCGTGTCTTCATTACAATATTTATGGAGGACGGATTATTGTCGTGTCTTCATTACAATATTTATGGAGGACGGATTATTGTCGTGTCTTGATTACAATATTTATGGAGGACGGATTATTGTCGTGTCTTGAGTACAATATTTATGGAGGACGGATTATTGTCGTGTCTTCATTACAATATTTATGGAGGACGGATTATTGTCGTGTCTTCATTACAATATTTATGGAGGACGGATTATTGTCGTGTCTTGAGTACAATATTTATGGAGGACGGATTATTGTCGTGTCTTGATTACAATATTTATGGAGGACGGATTATTGTCGTGTCTTGATTACAATATTTATGGAGGACGGGTTATTGTCGTGTCTTGATTACAATATTTATGGAGGACGGATTATTGTCGTGTCTTCATTACAATATTTATGGAGGACGGATTATTGTCATGTCTTGAGTACAATATTTATGGAGGACGGATTATTGTCGTGTCTTGATTACAATATTTATGGAGGACGGATTATTGTCGTGTCTTGAGTACAATATTTATGGAGGACGGATTATTGTCGTGTCTTGATTACAATATTTATGGAGGACGGATTATTGTCGTGTCTTGATTACAATATTTATGGAGGACGGATTATTGTCGTGTCTTGAGTACAATATTTATGGAGGACGGATTATTGTCGTGTCTTGATTACAATATTTATGGAGGACGGATTATTGTCGTGTC
This sequence comes from Fragum sueziense, assembly GCA_963680895.1. Taxonomy (NCBI): domain Eukaryota; kingdom Metazoa; phylum Mollusca; class Bivalvia; order Cardiida; family Cardiidae; genus Fragum; species Fragum sueziense. The sequence goes on along the minus strand of OY804594.1, from coordinate 29,905,940 downwards.
TTGATTACAATATTTATGGAGGACGGATTATTGTCGTGTCTTGATTACAATATTTATGGAGGACGGATTATTGTCGTGTCTTGATTACAATATTTATGGAGGACGGATTATTGTCGTGTCTTGAGTACAATATTTATGGAGGACGGATTATTGTCGTGTCTTGATTACAATATTTATGGAGGACGGATTATTGTCGTGTCTTGAGTACAATATTTATGGAGGACGGATTATTGTCGTGTCTTGATTACAATATTTATGGAGGACGGATTATTGTCGTGTCTTCATTACAATATTTATGGAGGACGGATTATTGTCGTGTCTTGATTACAATATTTATGGAGGACGGGTTATTGTCGTGTCTTCATTACAATATTTATGGAGGACGGATTATTGTCGTGTCTTGATTACAATATTTATGGAGGACGGATTATTGTCGTGTCTTGAGTACAATATTTATGGAGGACGGATTATTGTCGTGTCTTGAGTACAATATTTATGGAGGACGGATTATTGTCGTGTCTTGAGTACAATATTTATGGAGGACGGATTATTGTCGTGTCTTGATTACAATATTTATGGAGGACGGATTATTGTCGTGTCTTGATTACAATATTTATGGAGGACGGATTATTGTCGTGTCTTGAGTACAATATTTATGGAGGACGGATTATTGTCGTGTCTTGATTACAATATTTATGGAGGACGGATTATTGTCGTGTCTTGATTACAATATTTATGGAGGACGGATTATTGTCGTGTCTTCATTACAATATTTATGGAGGACGGATTATTGTCGTGTCTTGAGTACAATATTTATGGAGGACGGATTATTGTCGTGTCTTCATTACAATATTTATGGAGGACGGATTATTGTCGTGTCTTCATTACAATATTTATGGAGGACGGATTATTGTCGTGTCTTGAGTACAATATTTATGGAGGACGGATTATTGTCGTGTCTTGAGTACAATATTTATGGAGGACGGATTATTGTCGTGTCTTGATTACAATATTTATGGAGGACGGATTATTGTCGTGTCTTGATTACAATATTTATGGAGGACGGATTATTGTCGTGTCTTGATTACAATATTTATGGAGGACGGATTATTGTCGTGTCTTCATTACAATATTTATGGAGGACGGATTATTGTCGTGTCTTCATTACAATATTTATGGAGGACGGATTATTGTCGTGTCTTCATTACAATATTTATGGAGGACGGATTATTGTCGTGTCTTGAGTACAATATTTATGGAGGACGGATTATTGTCGTGTCTTGATTACAATATTTATGGAGGACGGATTATTGTCGTGTCTTCATTACAATATTTATGGAGGACGGATTATTGTCGTGTCTTGAGTACAATATTTATGGAGGACGGATTATTGTCGTGTATTGAGTACAATATTTATGGAGGACGGGTTATTGTCGTGTCTTGATTACAATATTTATGGAGGACGGATTATTGTCGTGTCTTGATTACAATATTTATGGAGGACGGATTATTGTCGTGTCTTCATTACAATATTTATGGAGGACGGATTATTGTCGTGTCTTGAGTACAATATTTATGGAGGACGGATTATTGTCGTGTCTTGAGTACAATATTTATGGAGGACGGATTATTGTCGTGTCTTGAGTACAATATTTATGGAGGACGGATTATTGTCGTGTCTTGATTACAATATTTATGGAGGACGGATTATTGTCGTGTCTTGATTACAATATTTATGGAGGACGGATTATTGTCGTGTCTTGAGTACAATATTTATGGAGGACGGATTATTGTCGTGTCTTGAGTACAATATTTATGGAGGACGGATTATTGTCGTGTCTTGATTACAATATTTATGGAGGACGGATTATTGTCGTGTCTTGAGTACAATATTTATGGAGGACGGATTATTGTCGTGTCTTCATTACAATATTTATGGAGGACGGATTATTGTCGTGTCTTGATTACAATATTTATGGAGGACGGATTATTGTCGTGTCTTGATTACAATATTTATGGAGGACGGATTATTGTCGTGTCTTGATTACAATATTTATGGAGGACGGATTATTGTCGTGTCTTGATTACAATATTTATGGAGGACGGATTATTGTCGTGTCTTCATTACAATATTTATGGAGGACGGATTATTGTCGTGTCTTCATTACAATATTTATGGAGGACGGATTATTGTCGTGTCTTCATTACAATATTTATGGAGGACGGATTATTGTCGTGTCTTGATTACAATATTTATGGAGGACGGATTATTGTCGTGTCTTGAGTACAATATTTATGGAGGACGGATTATTGTCGTGTCTTGAGTACAATATTTATGGAGGACGGATTATTGTCGTGTCTTGATTACAATATTTATGGAGGACGGATTATTGTCGTGTCTTCATTACAATATTTATGGAGGACGGATTATTGTCGTGTCTTGAGTACAATATTTATGGAGGACGGGTTATTGTCGTGTCTTGATTACAATATTTATGGAGGACGGATTATTGTCGTGTCTTGATTACAATATTTATGGAGGACGGATTATTGTCGTGTCTTCATTACAATATTTATGGAGGACGGATTATTGTCGTGTCTTGAGTACAATATTTATGGAGGACGGATTATTGTCGTGTCTTGATTACAATATTTATGGAGGACGGATTACTGTCGTGTCTTGATTACAATATTTATGGAGGACGGATTATTGTCGTGTCTTGATTACAATATTTATGGAGGACGGATTATTGTCGTGTCTTGATTACAATATTTATGGAGGACGGATTATTGTCGTGTCTTGATTACAATATTTATGGAGGACGGTTTGTTGTCGTGTCTTGATTACAATATTTATGGAGGAGTGATTATTGTCATGTCTTGATTACAATATTTATTGAGGACGGATTATTGTCGTGTCTTGATTACAATATTTATGGAGGACGGATTATTGTCGTATCTTGATTACAATATTTATGGAGGACGGTTTGTTGTCGTGTCTTGATTACAATATTTATGGAGGACGGATTATTGTCGTGTCTTCATTACAATATTTATGGAGGACGGATTATTGTCGTGTCTTGAGTACAATATTTGTGGAGGACGGATTATTGTCGTGTCTTCATTACAATATTTATGAAGGACGGATTATTGTCGTGTCTTCATCACAATATTTATGGAGGACGGATTATTGTTGTGTCTTGATTACAATATTTATGGAGGACGGTTTGTTGTCGTGTCTTGATTACAATATTTATGGAGGACGGTTTGTTGTCGTGTCTTGATTACAATATTTGTGGAGGACGGATTATTGTCGTGTCTTGAGTACAATATTTATGGAGGACGGATTATTGTCGTGTCTTCATTACAATATTTATGGAGGACGGATTATTGTCGTGTCTTGATTACAATATTTATGGAGGACGGATTATTGTCGTGTCTTGATTACAATATTTATGGAGGACGGATTATTGTCGTGTCTTGAGTACAATATTTATGGAGGACGGATTATTGTCGTGTCTTCATTACAATATTTATGGAGGACGGATTATTGTCGTGTCTTGATTACAATATTTATGGAGGACGGATTATTGTCGTGTCTTGAGTACAATATTTATGGAGGACGGATTATTGTCGTGTCTTGATTACAATATTTATGGAGGACGGATTATTGTCGTGTCTTGATTACAATATTTATGGAGGACGGATTATTGTCGTGTCTTGAGTACAATATTTATGGAGGACGGATTATTGTCGTGTCTTGAGTACAATATTTATGGAGGACGGATTATTGTCGTGTCTTGATTACAATATTTATGGAGGACGGATTATTGTCGTGTCTTGAGTACAATATTTATGGAGGACGGATTATTGTCGTGTCTTCATTACAATATTTATGGAGGACGGATTATTGTCGTGTCTTCATTACAATATTTATGGAGGACGGATTATTGTCGTGTCTTGAGTACAATATTTATGGAGGACGGATTATTGTCGTGTCTTCATTACAATATTTATGGAGGACGGATTATTGTCGTGTCTTGAGTACAATATTTATGGAGGACGGATTATTGTCGTGTCTTGAGTACAATATTTATGGAGGACGGATTATTGTCGTGTCTTGATTACAATATTTATGGAGGACGGATTATTGTCGTGTCTTCATTACAATATTTATGGAGGACGGATTATTGTCGTGTCTTGAGTACAATATTTATGGAGGACGGATTATTGTCGTGTCTTGAGTACAATATTTATGGAGGACGGATTATTGTCATGTCTTGATTACAATATTTATGGAGGACGGATTATTGTCGTGTCTTCATTACAATATTTATGGAGGACGGATTATTGTCGTGTCTTGAGTACAATATTTATGGAGGACGGATTATTGTCGTGTCTTGATTACAATATTTATGGAGGACGGATTATTGTCGTGTCTTGATTACAATATTTATGGAGGACGGATTATTGTCGTGTCTTGAGTACAATATTTATGGAGGAGTGATTATTGTCATGTCTTGAGTACAATATTTATGGAGGACGGATTATTGTCGTGTCTTGAGTACAATATTTATGGAGGACGGATTATTGTCGTGTCTTGAGTATAATATTTATGGAGGACGGGTTATTGTCGTGTCTTGATTACAATATTTATGGAGGACGGATTATTGTCGTGTCTTGATTACAATATTTATGGAGGACGGATTATTGTCGTGTCTTGATTACAATATTTATGGAGGACGGATTATTGTCGTGTCTTGAGTACAATATTTATGGAGGACGGATTATTGTCGTGTATTGATTACAATATTTATGGAGGACGGATTATTGTCGTGTCTTGATTACAATATTTATGGAGGACGGGTTATTGTCGTGTCTTCATTACAATATTTATGGAGGACGGATTATTGTCGTGTCTTGAGTACAATATTTATGGAGGACGGATTATTGTCATGTCTTGATTACAATATTTATGGAGGACGGATTATTGTCGTGTCTTGAGTACAATATTTATGGAGGACGGATTATTGTCATGTCTTGATTACAATATTTATGGAGGACGGATTATTGTCGTGTCTTGATTACAATATTTATGGAGGACGGGTTATTGTCGTGTCTTCATTACAATATTTATGGAGGACGGATTATTGTCGTGTCTTGAGTACAATATTTATGGAGGACGGATTATTGTCGTGTATTGATACAATATTTATGGAGGACGGATTATTGTCGTGTCTTCATTACAATATTTATGGAGGACGGATTATTGTCGTGTCTTGATTACAATATTTATGGAGGACGGGTTATTGTCGTGTCTTGATTACAATATTTATGGAGGACGGATTATTGTCGTGTCTTGAGTACAATATTTATGGAGGACGGATTATTGTCGTGTCTTGAGTACAATATTTATGGAGGACGGATTATTGTCGTGTCTTCATTACAATATTTATGGAGGACGGATTATTGTCGTGTCTTGATTACAATATTTATGGAGGACGGATTATTGTCGTGTCTTGAGTACAATATTTATGGAGGACGGATTATTGTCGTGTCTTGATTACAATATTTATGGAGGACGGATTATTGTCGTGTCTTGATTACAATATTTATGGAGGACGGATTATTGTCGTGTCTTCATTACAATATTTATGGAGGACGGATTATTGTCGTGTCTTGATTACAATATTTATGGAGGACGGATTATTGTCGTGTCTTGAGTACAATATTTATGGAGGACGGATTATTGTCGTGTCTTGAGTACAATATTTATGGAGGACGGATTATTGTCGTGTCTTCATTACAATATTTATGGAGGACGGATTATTGTCGTGTCTTGATTACAATATTTATGGAGGACGGGTTATTGTCGTGTCTTGATTACAATATTTATGGAGGACGGATTATTGTCGTGTCTTGAGTACAATATTTATGGAGGACGGATTATTGTCGTGTCTTGAGTACAATATTTATGGAGGACGGATTATTGTCGTGTCTTGATTACAATATTTATGGAGGACGGATTATTGTCGTGTCTTCATTACAATATTTATGGAGGACGGATTATTGTCGTGTCTTGAGTACAATATTTATGGAGGACGGATTATTGTCGTGTCTTGATTACAATATTTATGGAGGACGGATTATTGTCGTGTCTTGAGTACAATATTTATGGAGGACGGATTATTGTCGTGTATTGATACAATATTTATGGAGGACGGATTATTGTCGTGTCTTCATTACAATATTTATGGAGGACGGATTATTGTCGTGTCTTGATTACAATATTTATGGAGGACGGGTTATTGTCGTGTCTTCATTACAATATTTATGGAGGACGGATTATTGTCGTGTCTTGAGTACAATATTTATGGAGGACGGATTATTGTCGTGTCTTGATTACAATATTTATGGAGGACGGATTATTGTCGTGTCTTGATTACAATATTTATGGAGGACGGATTATTGTCGTGTCTTGATTACAATATTTATGGAGGACGGATTATTGTCGTGTCTTGATTACAATATTTATGGAGGACGGATTATTGTCGTGTCTTGATTACAATATTTATGGAGGACGGATTATTGTCGTGTATTGATACAATATTTATGGAGGACGGATTATTGTCGTGTCTTCATTACAATATTTATGGAGGACGGATTATTGTCGTGTCTTGATTACAATATTTATGGAGGACGGGTTATTGTCGTGTCTTCATTACAATATTTATGGAGGACGGATTATTGTCGTGTCTTGATTACAATATTTATGGAGGACGGGTTATTGTCGTGTCTTGATTACAATATTTATGGAGGACGGGTTATTGTCGTGTCTTCATTACAATATTTATGGAGGACGGATTATTGTCGTGTCTTGAGTACAATATTTATGGAGGACGGATTATTGTCATGTCTTGATTACAATATTTATGGAGGACGGATTATTGTCATGTCTTGAGTACAATATTTATGGAGGACGGATTATTGTCGTGTCTTGAGTACAATATTTATGGAGGACGGATTATTGTCGTGTCTTGATTACAATATTTATGGAGGACGGATTATTGTCGTGTCTTGAGTACAATATTTATGGAGGACGGATTATTGTCGTGTCTTCATTACAATATTTATGGAGGACGGATTATTGTCGTGTCTTGAGTACAATATTTATGGAGGACGGATTATTGTCGTGTATTGAGTACAATATTTATGGAGGACGGATTATTGTCGTGTCTTGATTACAATATTTATGGAGGACGGATTATTGTCGTGTCTTGATTACAATATTTATGGAGGACGGATTATTGTCGTGTCTTGATTACAATATTTATGGAGGACGGATTATTGTCGTGTCTTGAGTACAATATTTATGGAGGACGGATTATTGTCGTGTCTTGATTACAATATTTATGGAGGACGGGTTATTGTCGTGTCTTCATTACAATATTTATGGAGGACGGATTATTGTCGTGTCTTGAGTACAATATTTATGGAGGACGGATTATTGTCGTGTCTTGATTACAATATTTATGGAGGACGGATTATTGTCGTGTCTTGATTACAATATTTATGGAGGACGGTTTGTTGTCGTGTCTTGATTACAATATTTATGGAGGACGGATTATTGTCGTGTCTTGATTACAATATTTATGGAGGACGGATTATTGTCGTGTCTTGATTACAATATTTATGGAGGACGGATTATTGTCGTGTCTTGATTACAATATTTATGGAGGACGGATTATTGTCGTGTTTTCATTACAATATTTATGGAGGACGGATTATTGTCGTGTCTTGATTACAATATTTATGGAGGACGGATTATTGTCGTGTCTTGATTACAATATTTATGGAGGACGGATTATTGTCGTGTCTTGATTACAATATTTATGGAGGACGGATTATTGTCGTGTCTTGATTACAATATTTATGGAGGACGGATTATTGTCGTGTCTTGAGTACAATATTTATGGAGGACGGATTATTGTCGTGTCTTCATTACAATATTTATGGAGGACGGATTATTGTCGTGTCTTCATTACAATATTTATGGAGGACGGATTATTGTCGTGTCTTGAGTACAATATTTATGGAGGACGGATTATTGTCGTGTCTTGATTACAATATTTATGGAGGACGGATTATTGTCGTGTCTTGATTACAATATTTATGGAGGACGGATTATTGTCGTGTCTTGAGTACAATATTTATGGAGGACGGATTATTGTCGTGTCTTGATTACAATATTTATGGAGGACGGATTATTGTCGTGTCTTCATTACAATATTTATGGAGGACGGATTATTGTCGTGTCTTGATTACAATATTTATGGAGGACGGATTATTGTCGTGTCTTGATTACAATATTTATGGAGGACGGATTATTGTCGTGTCTTGATTACAATATTTATGGAGGACGGATTATTGTCGTGTCTTGATTACAATATTTATGGAGGACGGATTATTGTCGTGTCTTCATTACAATATTTATGGAGGACGGATTATTGTCGTGTCTTGATTACAATATTTATGGAGGACGGATTATTGTCGTGTCTTGATTACAATATTTATGGAGGACGGATTATTGTCGTGTCTTGAGTACAATATTTATGGAGGACGGATTATTGTCGTGTCTTGATTACAATATTTATGGAGGACGGATTATTGTCGTGTCTTGATTACAATATTTATGGAGGACGGATTATTGTCGTGTCTTGATTACAATATTTATGGAGGACGGATTATTGTCGTGTCTTGATTACAATATTTATGGAGGACGGATTATTGTCGTGTCTTGATTACAATATTTATGGAGGACGGATTATTGTCGTGTCTTGATTACAATATTTATGGAGGACGGATTATTGTCGTGTCTTGAGTACAATATTTATGGAGGACGGATTATTGTCGTGTCTTGATTACAATATTTATGGAGGACGGATTACTGTCGTGTCTTGATTACAATATTTATGGAGGACGGATTACTGTCGTGTCTTGATTACAATATTTATGGAGGACGGATTACTGTCGTGTCTTGATTACAATATTTATGGAGGACGGATTATTGTCGTACCTTGATTACAATATTTATGGAGGACGGATTATTGTCGTACCTTGATTACAATATTTATGGAGGACGGATTATTGTCGTGTCTTGAGTACAATATTTATGGAGGACGGATTATTGTCGTGTCTTCATTACAATATTTATGGAGGACGGATTATTGTCGTGTCTTCATTACAATATTTATGGAGGACGGATTATTGTCGTGTCTTGATTACAATATTTATGGAGGACGGATTATTGTCGTGTCTTGATTACAATATTTATGGAGGACGGATTATTGTCGTGTCTTGATTACAATATTTATGGAGGACGGATTATTGTCGTGTCTTGATTACAATATTTATGGAGGACGGATTATTGTCGTGTCTTGAGTACAATATTTATGGAGGACGGATTATTGTCGTGTCTTGATTACAATATTTATGGAGGACGGATTATTGTCGTACCTTGATTACAATATTTATGGAGGACGGATTATTGTCGTACCTTGATTACAATATTTATGGAGGACGGATTATTGTCGTGTCTTGAGTACAATATTTATGGAGGACGGATTATTGTCGTGTCTTCATTACAATATTTATGGAGGACGGATTATTGTCGTGTCTTCATTACAATATTTATGGAGGACGGATTATTGTCGTGTCTTGATTACAATATTTATGGAGGACGGATTATTGTCGTACCTTGATTACAATATTTATGGAGGACGGATTATTGTCGTACCTTGATTACAATATTTATGGAGGACGGATTATTGTCGTGTCTTGATTACAATATTTATGGAGGACGGATTATTGTCGTGTCTTGAGTACAATATTTATGGAGGACGGATTATTGTCGTGTCTTCATCACAATATTTATGGAGGACAGATTATTGTCGTGTCTTGATTACAATATTTATGGAGGACGGGTTATTGTCGTGTCTTCATTACAATATTTATGGAGGACGGATTATTGTCGTGTCTTGAGTACAATATTTATGGAGGACGGATTATTGTCGTGTCTTGATTACAATATTTATGGAGGACGGATTATTGTCGTGTCTTGAGTACAATATTTATGGAGGACGGATTATTGTCGTGTCTTCATTACAATATTTATGGAGGAGTGATTATTGTCATGTCTTGAGTACAATATTTATGGAGGACGGATTATTGTCGTGTCTTGAGTACAATATTTATGGAGGACGGATTATTGTCGTGTCTTCATTACAATATTTATGGAGGACGGGTTATTGTCGTGTCTTGAGTACAATATTTATGGAGGACGGATTATTGTCGTGTCTTCATTACAATATTTGGAGGACGGGTTATTGTCAAGTCTTAATACAATATTTTATGGAGGAGTGATTATTGTCAAATCTTGATTACAATTTTTGGAGGACGGATAATTGTTAAGCATTGATTACAATATGTATGAAGACTGGACTATTGTCAAGTCTTAATACAATTTTTATGGAGGGTGGATTAATGTCAAGTCTTGATTACACTATTTGGAGAACGGAAAGTTGACAAGTCTTGATTACAACTTTTGGAGGGAGGACGGATTATTGTCAAGTCATGATTACAATATTTGGAGGACAGATAATTGCAAAGTCTCGATTACAATATTTGAAAGAGGGATAATTGTCAAGTCTTGATTACAATTTTTATCGAGAACGGATTATTGTCAAGGCTTGATTGAAATATTTGGAAGACGGAATATTGTCAAGTCTTGATTACAATATTTGGAAGACGCATTATTGTCAAGTCTCGATAACAATATTTGGAAGATGGATAATTGTCAAGCCTTGATTACAATATTTGGAAGACGGATTATTGTCAAGTCTTGATAACAATATTTGGAAGACGGATAATTGTAAAGCCTTGATTACAATATTTGGAAGACGGATTATTGTCAAGTCTCGATAACAATATTTGAAAGACGGATAATTGTCAAGCCTTGATTACAATATTTGGAAGACGGATTATTGTCAAGTCTTGATTACAATATTTGGAGGACGGATTATTGTCAAGTCTTGATTACAATATTTCGAGGCCGGATTATTTCAAGTCAAGATTACAATATTTGGAAGACGCATTATTTTCAAATCTTGATAACATAACTTGGAGAACGGATAATTGTCAAGTCTTGATTACAATTTTTGGAAGACAGATTATTGTCAAGCTTGATTACATTATTTCGAAGACGATATATTGTCAAGTCTTGATTACAATATTTGGAAGACGCATTCTTGTCAAGTCTTGATAACAATATTTGGAAGACGGATTATTGTCAAGTCTTGATTACTCTATTTGGAGAACGGATTATTGTCAAGTCTCGATAACAATATTTGAAAGACGGATAATTGTCAAGCCTTGATTACAATATTTGGAAGACGGATTATTGTCAAGTCTTGATTACAATATTTGAAAGACGGATTATTGTCAAGCCTTGATTACAATATTTGGAAGACGGATTATTGTCAAGTCTTGATTACAATATTTGAAAGACGGATAATTGTCAAGCCTTGATTACAATATTTGGAAGACGGATTATTGTCAAGTCTTGATTACAATATTTGGAAGACGGATTATTGTCAAGTCTCGATAACAATATTTGAAAGACGGATAATTGTCAAGTCTCGATAACAATATTTGAAAGACGGATAATTGTCAAGCCTTGATTACAATATTTGGAAGATGGATTATTGTCAAGTCTTGATTACAATATTTCGAGGCCGGATTATTTCAAGTCAAGATTACAATATTTGGAAGACGCATTATTTTCAAATCTTGATAACATAACTTGGAGAACGGATAATTGTCAAGTCTTGATTACAATTTTTGGAAGACAGATTATTGTCAAGCTTGATTACATTATTTCGAAGACGATATATTGTCAAGTCTTGATTACAATATTTGGAGGACGGATTATTGTCAAGTCTTGATTGCAATGATTCGAATTCGGATTATTGTCAAGTCTTGATTACTCTATTTGGAGGACAGATTATTTTTAAGTCTTGATTACTCTATTTGGAGGATGGATTTTTGTCAAGTCTTGATTACGACATGTCGAGGACTGATTATTGTCAAGTCTTGATAACACTATTTGGAGAACGGATAATTGTCAAGTCTTGATTACAATTTTTGGAGGACGGATTATTGTCAAATCACGATTATATTATTTGGAGGACGGATACTTGTCAAGTCTGGATTACAATTCTTATGGAGAAAGGATCATTGCAAATCTTGATTACAATATTTGGAGGACAGATTATTGTTAAGTCTTGATTACAATATTCGAAAGACGGATTGATATATATCAAGTCTTGATAACAATTTTTTGAAAACAGATAAATGCCATGTCTTGATTACAATATTTGGAGGTCATGATTATTGTCAAGATTTGATTACAATATTTTGAGGACGCATCATTGTCAAGTCTTGAATACAATATTTGGAGGACATGATTATTGTCAAGTTTTGATTACAATATTTGGAGGACGCATCATTGTCAAGTTTTGATTACAATATTTGGAAGACGGATTATTGTCAAGTCTTGATTACAATATTTGTAAGACGGATTATTGTCAAGTCTTGATTACAATATTCGGAAGACGCATTATTGTCAAGTCTCGATAACAATATTCGGAAGACGGATTATTGTCAAGTCTTGATAACAACATTTTGAGGACAGATTATTGTCAAGTCTTGATTGAATTATTTGGAAGACGGATTATTGTCAAGCCTTGTTTACAATATTCGGAGGACAGATGATTGCCAAGTCTTGATTACAATATTTTGAATACGCATTATTTTCAAGTCTTGATTACAATATTTCGAGGACGGATTATTTTCAAGTCTTGATTATGATATTTGGAATACGCATTATTTTCAAGTCTTGAATACAATATTTCGAGGACGGATTATTGTCAAGTCTAGATTACAATATTTCGAGGACGGATTATTTTCAAGTCTTGATTATAATATTTGGAGGACGGATTATTTTCAAGTCTTGATTACAACATTTCGAGGACGGACACTTTTGTTACGAGCGTTTTGTTTCTTCGGTCCTATTCTTGATCAATATGCAATGTACTAAAATCATAGATCACGAAACTATTATGAAAGTATTTTAAATTGATACAGTAGGTTTATACAATGTTTATTAAACGTGGTTAAGATTTTGAAAATAGAAGTTATTGGTTTGGTTTATTGGGGTTTTACGCCATTTTCAACTACTACAGCCATATCGCGGCGGCTGGAGCACATAGCCATGGATTCCCGTCGTTTCTCATACCTGTACTACCACAACAGCCTAACCGAGCATCCAGCTGTAACGAAATCAAATCGTTGGTGGTTGACAGTTTTGTCAGAAAGGTTATTTGCCACGGCCGGTTATTGAATCCGGACCTATAGGGTTAGAGGTATCTGCGCTACTAACTAGAATTGAATGCTATAACTAACAATTAAGGTATGCAACCCATCATTAGCACCAAAGAGCCAGATTCGAAATTTGAAAAGTGCAAGTAATTCCTAAACTGTACGTGATACATTTCAATTCCAGATACAAACATAAACATTTCGAACGGTTTAGAATTTTGAATTAATGCATACATACGGACATATTTGACGAAAATGTTCAAAATTACCTCCCTTGCATATGAATATAGAGTAAAATAATATTTGCAAATTATTTCATTCTTGCTGCACAACATTGAAATCCGGCACTGTGAATCAACTTATGTGAGTTGTATTTACAAGTATGTGTAATTTAGTGCATTTTGAGTGACTAAAAGGTGATTTTTTGGGGGGTGGAAGGTGGGGGTGGGGGCTGTAAACCTTAACATATCTAATGGAATGTGGAAAACTTCTGTAATATATTATATTGTTCTAGAGAAATGGTGGTTTAAATTAATTTATTACTAAAGTTTGATAATTGTGACATTGCCTGCTGTTAAAAAAGCCCCATTGCCTAAACATATATAATCTAATAATTCAAATAATGATCAAAAACACAAATCATGAAATGAAGATATTATTCTACAAAAGTCGCAAATGCCAAACTTTGATCCTGGTCATGCTTTGAAACTGAAATTCACTATGACTGATATCTGGGCAAAACATGTTTTGAAGTCGATAAAAAACTGTTGATGAATCAGTGTCTTATCAGGAAAAATTGTGAACTGAACAGGAGTGTTGCATCGCAAGTTTGGTGCATTAATTGCTCTGCAGTTCTGTATATCTTGTTGCACTTACATCTTGTTCCTTCTTGTTATATAACCCGTTTGGTCATTTAAGAGTTAACAAGCATATTGTGTACATAGTCTTAAAAGACTCTTTTCTTTGATTTTGAAATTTATGTCAAGAAACATTGTAGATTGGTGAACATGTAACCTAATACTTAAGATCGAAATGGATTCCAGTAGTAGTCTATCTTCGTTCATCTTCGCAAGCCAAGGGTTCTACAAAGTGGAGGTAGGACCATTGGTCTGAGAAGATGATTTTCTATGGAATTGATAATTTTTCCATAAAAGTAGCGAATTACTTTGTTTTTAGTATTTGTGACCACTGTAGTGCAATATAAAAGGCTCTAAAATATACTGGCCAAAAGTCCTGACAGGCCACTTTAAAAATGACGATAACTTTCCTAAAAGTTATCAAATTTTAATGGAATTTGATATGTGATTTTTTAAGCATAATGTATGTGGATTTCCATGATGGTTTACCATTTTTTTTATTAAATTTGGATGTGTAATAAAGGAAAAGCTCAAAAAGCTCTAAATATGCTCAAATATTTGGTATGGAAAAATGAAGCATCAAGCTGATTCCTTCACATACATGTATCCTACATTTTGTAGCTCGTCGGAAATCATCCGTCTATATTTAAAGCATTTTAGAAGAAAAAAATGTTTTAGGAACCATTTTTCTGCACACATAAGCTCTGTAATTCTTTATTGTACCTTCTCCTTAGGATTCGAAGTTTTTTAGACATTAATACACGCAAACTATTTTATAATGCATACATTCTCCCTCACATTGATTATTGCTGTACTATATGGGGAAATTGTAATGAGAACCTCTCAAATTCAATGTATAAATTCCAAAAAAGAGCAGAACGAATAATTCTAGATAAGAATTATGAAACCCCAAGTGAGGAACTGTTTAGTGATTTAAAATGGATGAAATTTGAAGAGCGTGTACTATACAAAAAAGCGATTCTAGTCTATAAGTCTATCAACGATAAATTGCCTGATAACATGTCTTCACTTTTAAAAGAAAGTAATAAGCCAAATCTTAGGTCTTACACTAATAGAACTCTTGAAACACCCAAACCTAGAATAGAATTCTATAGAAAATCTTTCACCTATTCTGGTCCAAAATTATGGAATCAGATCCCCATCTCGGTAAGAGAAAGTGAAAATGTTCAAAAGTTCAAATCTGCGTACTTAGCATGGTGGTATTCTAGTGGAAAAAACATGCCTGTACATGAATAACAATAGAAATTTATCATATCGTCGGAAGTGTAGGCATATGTTGTAACTACAGATTTGATTAGCTGTTGTTACAATGTTTTCCAATACAGCCGACAATATGTGATTTGTTCAGTAATCTTCTTTTAAGAATCTGAACTTTGTATTTTCATTGTAATTATTACTATTTTCTACATTCAAATTGTTATCCTATATACATTACGCTACAATATGAATGATGTACAGAGGTAATGGCTGAGGAATAAATTGTATTAAATGTCCAATTGCCCCTTGCTAATACTTTCTGTCTATTATAAGAATATGAATTTGTCTCTTTTGTATCCATTTTGTATCCATTTTAAAGGAGAACATGCTGATAACAACTTTTTCTATTACCATTAATTTTATTCTTGTGCTTCAAAACTGGTCTTGTTTGAGAAGAGCTTAATATGGGTAACTTCCACAAAATTGCATAACAGAATTGCATAGATTCTTTTTCTCTTTTGTTGTACATATTTACATTTGTTTTATGCTTTGTCTTGTAAATATTTGTAGAGGCCCACAGGGAAGACTGGGTATTATCCCAACTGTGTAGCCTCGTTAAATAAAGTCTTTATTATTATTATTATTATTATTATTATTATTATTATTATTATTATTTCATTTTCTTTAAGGGCCATATTCCGCGCACAATTTTCAAACATTTCCAAATCTTTTCTTAGTCTATAATGCAGCTGATGATCCCGCAGGCCAAATCACTACATTGACAATATTTCGACCTCTGTATGATTTTAGATCTTTTCGAGCTTTTCTCGTGTTGCGCTTTAAATTCAATAAAACAACGGTAACTTTTTTTACCACAATCATCTGGAAAGTTGTTTAAAAATTCACATAGCACATTTCATGATAAGACAATCACCACAGAAAAAAATCTTTGTTTTTAAAGCGGCCGGTTAGAAATGTTGACTAGTATATTTGTAACAGGAGTATAACAAAATTTATTTATATCAAGCCATTCTAAATTTCCACTTTTCTATAAAGCTATGTCTGTTTAACCTGATCTGAAACCATGAATTGTGTAAGTCTTGGTCGAATAAATTTCCTCCAAATTTGTTATCATTTAATGCACAAATTGTCATTGAATTGGTAAATATGCCTTTTTGTATCTCCTTTTGTGCAATATTTTTCTCAAGTTAAGAAATAATCTTACAATTTATGTACTCATTTTAATTTCTTGTGCATCTAAACAGTATAAGATGAATTTTGGGTCAGTTTTGGGACATAGGAACACCTACACATTGTTTTTCAATTTATTTCGGCGCTCCATATATTTGTTATTTGATGATAGAGCAGAATCTTTCGTTACAACTTAATTAGCTCTTGGCTGATAGAAACAAAATAATGTAAATTGTTTAAATTAAACAGAGACTGTGTAGCAAAATCTTATTAAAGTAGGTCTTTGTACGCATTTCTGCTTAAAAATTAAGGACAACGTTACTTTTTACTTACAATATAGGTTGACCAATGTATTTTTGTATTGTGCTATATCACTGATTCTACGTTAAAGTGCATATTTTAATAAAACCGCTGTCCTTGTGCATGCATGTTAATGTCCAGGCATCGAGGTGAACATTTATTGCTTTTCTGTTGACCCTGGCATCGTGTCTAACTATTGAACCGGAAACATTTTGCAGAATATGAAAATTGAATTTTGGGCACAGCACAAAGCATGCCGGATTATACAACAATTTGCTTGTCCCAACACCATATGTCTTATTTCAAAGCCGATTTTTAATTATGTTTGTAAGCATTTGGCACGCTGATAGGTCTGTTTTCCAACAGGAATGAACTCGAGACTTAAAATCATCCAAATAATAAGCGATTAAAGCAATTATTTGAACAAAATACTCAAAAGAGCGTTGTCCTCATTTTATACATCAAATACGTTAAACAGATATAAATGATACTGGAAAGTGTAATAGCAACGAAACAGTAACATATTATTGACAGAAATATAGTTGTAAATGCAAAAAAGCTGAAGAAAAACTGTTATTCAAGGGGTCCAACGTACACAAGTTTTTGTGGTCAAAAAGATCGCCAGTGGACAAAGATGGCGGCTAAATGATTGAATTTTGGTTGATTTTGGGGACAAAAACTGAAAGTAAGTATGTTTCTTAGATTTGATATACCATGTCACCTAGCCGAGGATGTGGAGACAGTATTCACGCTCCTATGGAAATAGGCCTTAACTTCTGACATGTTCTCAAACTCCATTGATGCTCGAAGTAATGCGAAGCTTTAAGCAGCAACAAAATCCGGAACTGATTGTGACCCGTATAAAATCGCATTTTGCATAAAAAACGCGATGAAATGAGACTTACCCTCGCTGTCTACACCATTTAAACAATAAGCCCAACAATCTGATTGCACTTTTAATGTGTGTAACACCTCGCATTCACGAAAAAACCCTATGTAAGCTGTCTAAGGTGGACTGTGGCCAACTGTACGAAAATAATGTCGCCACCATGTCAATCATTAATCCAAATATCTCCTGTAAAAATTTCGAATTGCGCTGCAAATTCAGAGGCGTAAGTTCGTCTAACAATGAATTTTGTTATAATGAAGTCCTAGGCGTATTATCAAGTTCATTTGACGCATTTTGGGACCCAAACATTATTAAAATAACAATGCTCTAGAAAATACTATGGAAATTGAAAATGAATGAGCAATACATGTGTTCATTTTCCAAAGTGTTTTCTATCCAGAGGGACCCGAAATGTAAAATTACATTCACTTGATATGGTCGTCTGGGGTAGTCTCTGGTTTACCAGACGCAAAATCAGTTTTATCCTATTTTGTATGCTTTTGGTTAGGGCTTGAGACAAAAAATATCAAAATTCATGTAAAAAGAATCGAAAAGGGTCAAGGAAAAGAGAAGGAGGTGTGGGGGATAGCAGTCCCCATCATGATAAGCCAAAACAAAGCACAACATTTAATGTGCCCTGCATACCAGAGGTGCGCTTCTGTAACGCTTTACACTTCATACAGCTAAGTTAAGACAGAGGCTGTTATTATCTAGATTGGTCTAAATTCAAGATGTTGCAGATGACAATTTCAAGTGAATATAATTTTTTTTACTTTTCTTTTTCTCCAAATTGATTAATGATTTCCAAAGCATTGATGTTCTGGGAATTCAATTTGTGGTAATGGATTACATGGTATGTACATTCATGATGTAGAAAAGCATCTAGAAAAATGACCTATGAGTTTAAAGTTGTAAACAACCTTTCATAAACTAAAGCTAGAGATGAATAGCTGGTGGAATTAATTGGTTATTGTAATAAATTTGACACAAAGCATTGATGGGGCACATTGTTAGGTGCACCAGCTACAAAAGTAAAGCTGAAATATTGTTGAATACGGCTGTAAACTCCATCAAAGCAGTAATCTACCAAAACTATCCAACTTTGTGAGGTATTGTTTCTATATTTCAGGGAATAAGACCATTCAGGAAACAGTCGAATAAAAGAGAATGATGTGTTACAGATTAATCTCCACTTGGCTGAGTACCCGAGGCTACACGCTAGAGGGAGAGACAAAACTTTTCATGTTTACTAACGAACTGAATGAATTTGAAGACTTTTTATTCAAAATTCATTGAAAAGAGATAACTATTTTTTAAATGAAGTTTAGCTCATGATGACCAGGCAGAGCATATTTAACTATTAGCTAGGCATGCTCTATCAGGTCATTTATCATTAGCTTTACCGGTGTATCAGTTTATTTTGGCTCCTGAGCAGCTATTTCAAGCAAAAAAGCCGAAAAATTTGACCAAAACACATTAACTTTGTTTTTTCTTTACATTTAACAGAAGGTGTAACATTTGTAGACATTGTTTGAATTTTTGGGGACTCTGGAACAAAATTTTAGGTGGAGGCCAAGATACCCGCGGTGGGGCCATGATACCCCGAGGCCAAGATAAACTGTTACAACGGTTCTTATCATGTTAAAGATTTACATGTTTTAGATTTATTGTCATGCATTAAATAAAAAAGACTTTATTGTGGGTTAATTTAGTTTAAACTTTGGACTTTTTTGCCAGAGTTTAAAGCAGGATCAATAAATTGTCCCTGGACAAGCATCTAATTCCTCCATGTTCTCAAAAGCTTACCTTATTAGAGAGTTTCAAATAGACTTGTTTGTTAAAATGAGAGTCTTAAAGGGACATTTCATTCCAATTTCAATTTTTTAAAGTATGTCTTGATGCCAAGATTGGTAATTCTAATGAATATATATACTATTCGTTTTTTGAAGTTGTTGCCAATAAGCGAGAAACACGCTAAAGTTGAGACATAATCGATAAATTGCATATAAATCCGAACTGTTGTCCACAACAATTTGTTCAATTTTAACACAAAAATATAAATTTCTCGTAAACGGCGAAACATTTTGGCTTGAAATTTTCAGAATTTTCATAAGGAAGTATGCTCTTTCAGATAAAAATAAAAGTAAAATTTATGACAAAAAATTCTGAAATGTCACTTTAAGGGTTTTTTTGCAAAGTTTTAGATATCTAGCCTTAGATTTCCAAGTAAATTATTAACGTACTTTGGTTTTGGCAATTCCCAAGCGATATGAAATTGGAATTTGTTTTGTGTAATTAAAGAAAATAGCAGTAGTTGAAGAATCTTGAGTTTGAGAATCTTAAATTTTTGAGGAGAAAAGATTCATTGATACACCTTGATATTTCCTTTTCCATCAATGATTTTACCATAGCGAATGAAGAAGTTTTCACAGATTTTGGTCATCTACATGTTTTCTCAATATGTACTAACAGAACTTCCAATCAAAGCCATCAACTGCTCTCTCATTTTAATTATTCAAATCCATTGGCGATAGAAAGACTTCTGTCAAATCAAGGTCTGATCCAGGATTTTTCCTGGGGGCAGGGGGGAAGTGGTGGGGTTGGGGGGCGAGTGACCCAACACACCAATCCCCCACTAGAGTCGCCTTTGCGAATGGCAGAAAGGATACTGGTCGAGCCAGGTCTGGTGCCTTTTTCTCAAACAATCCTTGGTCGTGATGTATAGATCTATGAGATGATGCTTTTGAAAACATTGAGGGAAGCGTAATAAAAATGCTGACAATACGTGGGTTGTTCGAAAGGTTTTGAGACAACCTTGATAAACAGTTTAAAACAAGGCATATTGACACAATTTTTTGATATACGTTTTTGTAATATTTAATCTATGCCAATATGAAATCTCATGTAATTCGTACACCGCTGTCATATAAAACATGGATATCAAAAATAGCCACTGACATATAGGCGGCGCACGCCGCCGTACAGGAACGTCACGTCATTTGACTAACAGTAGTTATTTCTCAAAGCACCATCCTTCACGCTGAATGTATTTTTCATGTCTCCCTGTCTATCTACTGAACACCCACAATGCAAGTAACATGAAAACGATGATACAATCTTCCATACAAGGATACATAGTTGCTGTAAGTCTCTGATAGTGATGTGGCCATATATACGTCGATATAACGTCGCGTAAATCTAATTTTTTCTATCAATGACGGAAGGCGGTAGCATCTCTCTTTACCCTCAGATGAGGTCCTTGCCTCCCGAAACTCACTGTGTTAGTGGTAGAAAAATGCACACCTTTCTTTCTGTCCTTTACTGATATCTTCCAAAAGCATTTTGTTTATATTGGTAATTTTCTGGCATGTACGGAAAACGTTTTTGAAAATTTGCTGTTCTACTTTGGACGGCTTTGCCATAGAATGCACTTCTGTCGTCGATAAATTGAAACTTTTTTAACAATGTCAAACGTTTGAATTTAATGGACAAATAAGGTCATGAAGCATAAATGATGTTTAATACGTTTTATCAAAGTTTCTCACGAAAATGGTGAATTTATACCAAAATATTGAACAATTATATCTTATTTACAATCCGTGCGCCGCCCCATGATGGTTGCGTTGCTATGGTTACGACTAGCAGCAACCCGATAATCCAAATCCTGAAAAAGTGCTTGCATTTAACTCGTTATGTTTTAAAGTTTGTGTAGACTTAAAATTAATCAGAAATTCGCATGAAATGATAATGAAATGGTGTTTGTCTCAAAACTTTCCGAACAACCCTCGTAAGCATTCATCCCCTTATCCCTTTTTATTTTTCTAGCATATGAAATGAACATTCAACATTATCGATGGCTCAGCGTGAAACAGTTCTAACAGCCTATATGTTTATAGGCAGTTACAAGTTACTGTTTCGTGCTGAGCCAACGATTTCACATTTTAAGTCAGATTCGCATTGTTGTCGGCGACCATTTTCTATTTTGACCAGTCTAGCGGACAAAGATTACTCCATCAGTTTACCATATACTGGCATTTTGTAATTGATGCCCAACAAGATAGAGGTTTTTGATATAGCATTGTGGAAAATCAAGAAATTGCATACATATGATAAGCAAGCAATCTTTTCATTTTCCACAATATTTTCAAGCAAGAAAGACCAAAAATCATAAAATCTTTTTCACTTTAAATTACTGTCTGCAACATCTTTGAATTGGGACCAACATTTTGTTGTCTTGGGAAGGGTTATACAGTGCCACATTGTACAAGTTTGACAGGATTTTATTCTGTAACGAGCAACACCAAATAGTATCAGAAGACAAAATGCTTAATCAATCCTTTCCCAATCAAGACCTGATTTTGAAGTCCTTAATAGAAAAGGCTTGAGAAACATTGAGGTAAAAGAAGAAAATTCTGATAACCAGCATTTTCTCCTTTTGTCTCAATATTTTCTGAGCTATATCATAGGCAAGTCCTACCTTAATCAACATCTGTTTTTGGTCCTTGAAACAACTTAAAAATTGGACAACCCTAAAATTGTGCGGTTTGGGAAAGGGTTAATTTAACATAAACTTCTTTAAAAGCTGTAGGTCTGGTCATTAGCATTGCCAGACTGGGAACTATCATCCATGAAAATATCTTGAAGCTTGACTGTGGTTTTCATCATCTTGTATCAAACTTCATAAATCAATAGCATCTATCTTTACAGTGTGTTTACAGAGTTCTTGAAAAACATGCATAAAAATGTTCATTTGTGACTTCAGGTAATATTTCTGGTATGCCGTCTTAGTGAATTCAGACAGTTATGCCAGTTATTTCTCGGAATTCATCAGGACCGGGATACTGATCTATCTGCTACGGTCAAGTGTCTGCCATGGAAGATTAACATCACCTGAAAAATATAAACAAGATTTATTCAAACAACGGCATTATAATGATGACAATGATTAATATAACCATTTCCCAAACAATGAATGATACATACAACCAAGTGTTGAACAATTAGAAAATATTCACGAAAAGGAAGAAAATTTTTGATACCGTCTTATTCCTTTCCCTCGATATTTTTACATCTTATCAAAGGGAATTATTAAGTCACGCAGTGGCAGTAGATCTAGTCACATTCTTACTGAAGCCTGACTGTATCAGGATACTAAACATAGATCTAGACTATAAATGATTTATAAATATTTTTAACATCACTTCATTCTCAAAGAGAATTCGTGGTTCTAAAAACAACGTTCTTTAATACTTTTCAGCAGCGTTCCCATTGATTCTTAAATCTGGGGGTACAAATGCTTATTTTACAGGATGCTTGCACCCCCTCTTTAAGAGACAAAGTAGGTTGTCTACAAAAACGAGGGGTACAAGATTCATTTTGAGGGTAAAATAAAACCATTTGTGGGGGGGGTTGGGTATCCTGTTTCAGGTATGTGAAAGGATTTCAAAACAAAACCTTTGGGAAACACAATTCGAAATTTGACAAGGGATCGTTAGATTTGACATGGTGGCGACATTATTCTCGTACAGTTGGCCACAGTCCACCTTAGACAGCTTACATAGGGTTTTTTCATGAATGCGAGGTGTTGCATACATTAAAAGTGCGATCAGATTGTTGGGCTTATTGTTTAAATGGTGTAGACAGCGATGGTAAGTCTCATTTCATCTCGGTTTTTATGCAAATGGTGATTTTATACGGGTCACAATCAGTTTCGGATTTTGTTGTCGCTTCAAGCTTCGCATTACTTCGAGCATCAATGGAGTTTGAGGACATATCAGAATTAAGGGCAAATTTCCCAAGAAGTGTGAATACTGTCTCCACATCCTCGGCTAGGTGACATGTTATATCAAAGCCAAGAAACGTACTTACTTTCAGTTTTTGTCCCCAAAATCAACACAAATTCAATCATTTAGCCGCCATCTTTGTCCACTGCCGATCTTTTTGACCACAAAAACTTGTGTACGTTGGACCCCTTGTTATTGTGCTTAAGCTGAATTAGTTTTGAAAAAATTGTGTCTGAAATCATAACTTTAAAAAATATCAAAAAATATCATCAGATACGTTAGGTTGTTTTTCGTAGCTGTGCAGTAAAACCTTTTTTCCGGAGACAAAATTCCACTATAATTTCATTATAGATAGCCCAGTGGTATAAAAACACTCTCTTACAAACTAAAATGTATAACATGTTGAATTTTATTGCCATTGTTAAAGTTTGACCATCAAATACGTTAAAGTCAGATACGTTAGTTAAATTTTATCATTCGATTTTCAACCCCGTCTTAATCCCCCAAATTTAATAAAATCTTCGTGTCATGACGTCATGTTGTTTTGTGATTGTTCTACGAGAACTTCAAACCATATGATCAGCGTAGCCTGATATTTGCAGTGTGTTTGTGTACGTGTGAAGTGTGGATGCAGTTCAATATCTTTTAAAGGCTAAAATGTATCAATTCTCTTTGAATTTGATTTTATTACCTCATGCTTAACTCAATATTATATGATGCAACATATATTTACATCATGATGATCGTGAGGAACGGTGTAGTGCGTAACTTTGACACTATTTGTTATTTAACGTATCTGATGAAAAAAATAACGTATTTGATGAAAAGCACATTTGTGATTTAAGATATATTTAAAAAAAAATAAATGCCGTTTCGTCCATCATAATGTCAAAATGAATACAAATTATATTTTTTTCAATGATAAGCAATGCATATATATCCTGCAAAATGAGTTTATTTACAGCCATCAAATACGTTAAATGATCTGAAATGTCAGATAAAAACATGTTTTTGATATGCTGCGTGATAATATATACAAACCGAACTGTGATATAACTGAACTGTTTGAATCCAATTCATTAGTTAGCAGATGACAAACGTTTTGAAGATCTACCTTTAATTAAAAAAATGATTTAGCTTCAAAATACAATACAACAGTTCCTGCTTCGAAAAATGCTTGATATAGTTTGATTATTACTTATTATGCTATAATCTATTTTGCTAATTTCTGTGAAAAAGTATGACCGTTCATAATTTGTTAAAGTAAAGCTATTTTTCGTACAAAGAAATGCATAATACATGTGTGTAAGCAGATGATATATCCTAACGTATCTGACGTACGAAAAATAAGGACCTTTGATATGCACGTTTTTCTTAAAAAATGATGTACATTTGAGGTCCCTTTTAAATGATTAATGAACTAGACATAATAGACCATTCATTTATTAAAAAATCTATGACTTAGAGTCTGGTTGATATTTTTCATTTTTGAACCGCTACTTTGTACATTTAACGTAGAATCAGTGATATAGTAAAATGTCTCTGGTCATTATTTCATTTAATATGACATATATTTAGGCCACGGAAACGAACTAACAGCACAACTAAAAATTCAGTTATATTGACATTTTTCAATCAAGATTTGACCTTATTGACCACATGTGGCCCCCTTTTTACATTACCCAGATATCATCAAGATAAATATTCTGTAAAATTTTAACAATTATTTAGTAAATATTTTTAGTCTTATAGCAAACACAGGAGTTGATCTAGTTTTTGACCTTGTATGACCAACTTTTCACAGTACCCAGATATTTTAAAAAACATTCTAAACAAATTTTCACAATGATTGAGTGAATAGTATGGTTCTTAGAGCAAAACAAGATCTAACCTAGTGACCTAGTTTTAAACCCTGGATGACATGTTTTTCGCATCACCCAGAAATCATCAAGATAACCATTCTGAACAATTTTCTCCATGATTGAGTAAATATTTTGGTTCTTAGAGCAAAACCAGATTTGACCTAGTGACCTAGTTTTAAACCTTGAATAACCTGCTTTTCACATCACCCAGATATCATCAAGATAAACACTCTGATTGAGAGTGTATTTTGGTCCTTAGAGCAAAACCAAGATTTTACCAAATGACCTAGTTTTTGACCTAACATGATCCACTTTTTTAACATAACCTAGATATCAAGATAAGTATTTAGGATAGTTTTGACAAATTTGGGGCAAAATTTGCATCTCCAGAGAAAAAGGAAGTATTCTGTATTATTGAAATACTTGAATTCCAAAGTTTAGCTTGTTAAAGTCTTTGTAAAAAAAAATCCCACTTTATCACAAAAAGATGCTACATATTTCCTCTTACTTCGAGCTAAATTAAATAGAAATCATAAATCGGTAACAATGTAATCTAATACATATTATTGGTTAGGGTGATAATTTCGTCCAAAACTTGTATTCAATAAAAATTTGATTGCGTTCCTGAAATCATTTTTCATTCGGAAAAATTAACAGTAGCATACAGTGCAACCATAAATCAATATTCGTGCTCAAATCACTCATTGAAAAAAATAATATTATAGATTAAATATGAATATTACTTTTATTTACAAAATTACGTAATATTGAAGCCAAAGTAGGCAAACATGTATACATTGCCAATTTTCTTTACTACTTGGTCACATTGCCTATGCACCATCATAAGTGACACTGTGGAATGCAAGAAAGGTGAAACCTTATATTATAAAATGAAAAAGACGCACTGGCCCCATACGATAAAGCTCCCAAAGTGACGCTTCCAAGTTTTAATTTATGTAATGTTTTTACTTTAAGAGCCACTAATGAACTTAAATGATACGGAAGGTCGCCTATAAAAGACTGTTACAGCATTGTATTCTTTTCAATTACACAGTTGAAAATGTACTTGTTTACTTCAAAACGTTGCACTATTGGGGTAAAACAGGGCTCAATTATTTCTGCAAATCATTTTTCTAGACATATCAAGCTTAACCTCTATTGATACACAATTTATACACATTTCCATAAGGTTATATGGTTAACAAGAGGTTTAGTCATCAATAGCCCTTAAAAGTCACTTGGGAGCTGGATTATATATTTCTGGTGCACGACGACAATGTTTTCAGTTTTGCATGACAAACAAATGGTATCATAGAAATCGGTGCTTTTTTCTGATTTGCTTTTTCATGTTTCAAAAAATCCATAGAAAAATCTTGCTGTTAACTTTAACATGGATCATGGCTGACTAGAAAAATTTAAGAGGATTTTTATATAGACTTTCCTCACTTTTTTGTAAAAAAGTACACCTTGGACAAGATCTAATGTAACCTTGGACGGAAATATTTTAACCAACTTTAAAGTCCACCATTTAGCAAACTTACATTCAAAATTTGAAACTTCATGGCCATGGTAAAGCTTTACAAAAAGAGCGTATTTTCATGATATAAAATGTTGCCCCTTTTATGTCGCCACGACAACCAAGGTTTTTGACAAAACAATCTACTACACAGCGTTGTACTACATTTACCCAAGGATACTTTCTATCAAGTTTCAAAAAGATTTACTTATTAGATTGGGAGAAAAAGAATTTTTGAGAAAATGCCAGCAGACAGACAGACACACAGACAAATGACAGAAAATGGCCGAAAAAATATCTCACATCTTGATTTGTCCTCAGGTAAACTAAAATGGCAAAAAAAAAAAAAAAACATTTGAAAACACCATTTTCTAAAAACTTCTTAACTTTGTCCATTCTTTGAAATGCGTACCATTCAGGTGGAAATTATAAAAGCAACCTGTTACCGGTTTTTTCTTGAAATTTCACGATAAGCATCAGTATATTTGTGGGCAACACTTATATGATTTTCATATCTTGACAAAAACTGGAACAGAGTAAATTTTAGAACAGAATTTGCTTAACCCTTTCCCAAACAAGACTTGGTTTTGACGTCCCTATTAGAAAAGGCTTGGGAAAACATTGAAACAAAAGAAGAAACTGCTGATAACCAGCAGTTTCTCCTTTTGCCTCAATATTTTCTATGCAATATTTTACACAAATTCTATCATGAATAACTTTTATCTTGTCATTTGTGGCAGTTTTTGAAGTGGATCACCCTAAAATTTTGTCGTTTGGGAAAGGGTTAAATTATTCAAAAACTGAGAATCTTTGGGTCGGCCCCAAACATCGGTTGATATAAAATCGTTTTTTGAACAGAATTGTGTGTATTTTTGTTTCATACAGGATCAGAGACTACTGGACATTATTTTTAGAATTAGTCAGGCGATGAAACTAAAAACTAGAAAGCTTGCACACTCTTTTAATCAGAGTACCCTTTATTCATTGTGAAAACTTAAAATTCCGAGAAAAAAGTTTTCTGGAATGTACAACTTGAAACATTTCATGAATATGAACCGTTATCTAGTGTACTAACTTCACGCCAAATTTCATTAAATTCCGAGCGTGGGCAGATTCCCATGTTATTTTTCCTATCCGTGAGACACCCCCTTTGAGAACATGAATTTTATGTCATTGCTGTATTATGGTAAAGTTGAAAGCCCGATTTTGAAAAAGAAATTGTATGTCTTCATGTTGCTCAGTTACTATAATTGAATTGAATTGATTTGTACATTTGTGCGGTTACCCGGGTACCTGCGGTGAATTGACCAAACGCCAATCGATAGATCGCTCAGCCCAACATAGAATTTAAGACAAACAATGGGGATGTGATCGTTAATAGGGAACGATTTTATCCAGTAAATCGTGACGTAATTTTGGATAAGCAATAGTATTTCGTAGGTGGTGTTATAAAATCTCGTAACTACGGCTTGATCAAACCATAACGGCAAACCTAGTCTATTGTTAGCACAAAATTCTCTGCCATTGGCATGTCGATTGTTTTGATTGTCAGTCGATAAATCGATACAAGAACACGTGCAACGAAGAACAATTGGGGAATGACATTTTTCTGATCGTCCATTGGCTATTCGATGTTTTTGATTGACAGTCGGCGTTTGGTCAATTGTTAGACGGGTGCACGTGTAGAACTTGTTGACCCTTTACAGTCCAAAAAGAGATAGGGTCTCGCGCATGTATATTATTATTATGAATTTCATTCAGGTCTTTGACCTTGACCTAGAAGTTTTGTCTTCTTTGTGACAAGCTGTATTTAATGCGAGCTTTGTTGTCCTTTGAGATATAGATCTAAAGATTCTTCAGTAAGTAGTGTAAACTCAAACAACTTGTCTTTTGGACTGCCTTTGTATACATCTTCACCTATAAAAACACCACAGCCGAGACAAAAACAGAAACCAAACAACCTCAGAGTTATGACGATAAACTTTCAGAGTATCAGAGCTAAAAGACAACCATTCTGGCTTTTACTTTCTGAAGCAGACCCGGACATTGTAATTGGGTGTGAAACATGGCTACACAGTGGCATTTTTGAGAGAGAGGTAGTGCCTAACAACTATCACATTCTTGCGAGACGCGACAGAGTCGGCAGTCCGCATGGCGGAGTTATCATCATCGCCAAAGAAAATATTACTGGCAGAAATCTAAATATACAAACAAACATTGAAATGACAGCTGCAGCTATAGAGTGCTCCGATAAACATGAGCTAATCATAGTTTCTATCTACAGACCACCAAGTAGTGATTCTTCATACTTATTGGAAGCAAAGGCAAAAATCTATGACCTTCATACCCAACACCCAAATGCAACCATCTGGATTGCGGGCGACATGAACTTGCCAGACATTGACTGGAATCAAAACTCTATCATCTCAAGTCAATATAGTAAAGAGCTGAACCAAATATTCTTGGACACTGTTTATGACATTGGATCAGAACAAGTAATTAAATTCCCGACACGAGGAGAGAAGACTCTTGATATTTTCCTTACTAACAGGCCATCACTAGTTATTAAATCGAAACCAATTCCCGGTGTTAGTGATCATGACATTGTCTTTGTTGAAACAAGCGTGTTGGCCTCACGGAAAAAATTACCGAAGCGAAAGATACTATTGTGGAAGGAAGCTAAGGTAGATAACATTAAAAGTGAACTTCAGTTATTCTCGAGTGAATTCACTGGTAAATATGATGAAAACACTGACATTAATTTACTATGGGAAACATTCAAGACAGCCTGTTCTGCAGTAATAGAAAAATATGTACCCAGCAAGTTAACCACTAGCCGTTTTAATCAGCCGTGGATAAATAATGGAATTAAAAAACTTTCTCGTAGGAAAAAGAGAGCATACAGAAAGATGAAATCAAAGACTTCTGAAACCTTTAAGGAAAAATATCATAACCTACAAAAAGAGACCCAGAGAGAATGTAAGAAGGCCTACAATAAATATGTTAATGATATAGTCACATCTGATAAGAACCAAAAGAAACTATATACATTCATAAAGGGAAAACGGTGCGAAAGTAGTGGCGTACCCCTACTTAAGAAGGGAAATATTGGATACAGTGATCCCAAGACTAAGGCCAGTCTTCTGAATGATCAATTCAGTAGTGTATTTACCCAGGAAGACACCACCCACACACCCACTATTGAAGGAGAGCCCTACCCTGATATGAGAGACTTTACCATTACCAACGAGGGAATTAAAAAGCTCCTCCAAAACCTGGATAAGAACAAAGCAGAAGGCCCTGACAACATCCCAAACCATCTCCTTAAAGAATTCGCCAGCGAAATATCCCCAGCCCTTACCGTAGTGTTTCAAGCATCACTCACCCAAGGAAAAGTGCCAGACGACTGGAAAAAAGCCTTTGTGTCGCCAGCATTCAAGAAAGGAGACCGAACTACACCTGCCAATTACAGGCCTATTTCTCTAACTTCTGTGTGTTGTAAGCTTTTAGAGCATGTTATCCATAGCCAGGTGATGAAACATCTAGATACTCATAAAATACTAACCGATGCACAACATGGGTTCCGTAAAAAACGCTCCTGTGAAACACAACTTGTTTTAGTGATTCAGGACTTGGCAAAGGCTTTAGAAGATGGACAACAGATAGATGCTATATTACTAGACTTCAGTAAGGCCTTTGATAAAGTCCCTCATCGTCGACTAGCTATGAAGCTAAATCACTACGGCATCAGAGGAAAGACCTTACATTGGATTGAGAGTTTCCTGTCTAACAGAAGCCAACAGGTCGTAGTAGAGGGACACATTTCCTCTCCAGCTCCAGTGACATCAGGAGTCCCTCAAGGGTCAGTCTTGGGCCCCCTACTATTCCTCCTATACATAAATGACATGCCCGGGAAAGTAGCCTCCACAACCAAACTATTCGCAGATGACAGTCTTCTCTATAGGAAAATCACTTCTAAACATGACACAGCCATCCTGCAAGATGACCTAACTAAACTGGAAAACTGGGAAAAGGATTGGCAGATGGAATTCAACCCTTCTAAGTGTGAAACCATTAGATTTACAAGAAAACGCTCCCCTATCATAGCCAACTACAAGATCCACAACGAAACTCTCGAGACTGTACCCTGTGGCAGATACCTTGGAACTACATTGCATGAAAAACTACTCTGGAATGACCATGTGGACTCAATAACCAAAAAAGCAAACAACAGTCTTTCCTTTCTCAGAAGAAACTTAGCCAGCTGCCCTCCAGAAATAAAATCCCACTGTTACAAATCCCTAGTAAGACCAATCATCGAGTATGCATCACCAGTCTGGGACCCCTACACCACCAACAACATTAACAAACTCGAAGCCATCCAAAGAAGAGCTGCTAGATTTGTTACGGGGGATTATCATCGCACAAGTAGCTCCAGCCAAATGATATCAACTCTTGGATGGGAAACACTCCAACACAGACGAGCGACAACCAAAGTGATCCTAGCCTACAGAATTATACATGGCCTAGTGGACATTCCGAAAGAAATATTCTTCCAACCAGCTTCAATATCTACACGAGGACATACGTGGAAGTATTTCATCCCCTTCTGCAGAACCGACGCACTACGATACTCCTTCTTCCCCTCAACAACTAGACTCTGGAACAACCTCCCAGAACAAGTAGTAGCTTGCCAGACGCTGGAAGGCTTCAAGGCAGGGCTCGGGGGCATTCAACTTTAAACATATTTTACGATTTTATCCTTTTAACCTGCACTTCACAGTTTTCGCCTCACAGTCACCTTGTAAATAGTCACCAAGTACGTTGATGCTCCAGAGAGGGCCCTGTACTTTATATGGAAGAAGAAGAAGAAGAATAGTTTGAGTTTATTGGGGTTTTACGCCGTTTTCAACTACCAGGGTCATATCGCGGCGGCTGGAGCACCTACTCATGGATTCCTGTTGTTTCTCAAACCAGTACTACCACAACACCCTTACCGAGCCTCCAGCTGCTCGCCCACTTAGGTTAACGATTTCAAACCCATTGGTGAGTGACAATTTTGTCAGAAAGGGTATAAGCCGCGGCCGAGTTTGTTGTCCTTGAACAACGCCGCTTGTTTCATAACCAGTCTCATTCATTTTTGTTGCCCCCAATATGGGCTGGAAAAGGATGCATATACAATTTGAGGCCAGCCTGAATCCTGACAATCCTCTGCATACCCACAGTCTGGTCAGAATCTTAGCGCTTCTCTAATGGCTCTTATATAACATTAACAACTCTAAGACTTATTGAACTAATTATACATTATCATTTGTTTTAAGGTTGTTGCTTTAAGCTAACGTAATTTGAAGCATTTGGGCCTACAACATGAAAGCAAATTAATGAAATTATCAAGTAAACGTTTTTACCTTTTAGTCGTTTCCAAGGCGACACAATGACTGGCCAAAGTTGAAAAATGGACTTTGAACCTTCCACAAAGTTTTTTTATGGTATTTTATGGTATTTTTCAGACCGTTCAAGATTCATGTAGGCTTACTACCCCCTGTGGAAAAGTTCACATAAGTCCAATAAGTCCAATAATTGTTCTAGAACATTTAATCGCACATAAATCTAAAACTTGCGTTCTTGTTGTGAGTTCGAACACTGGCTGGTCAATATCCTTTCTGACTTTTGACAAAAGTAATTTATCTGTAATAAAGTATTTGCAACGTGAGCAGCTATAGGCTCAGATTGGATATTGTGGTAGTACTGTTAGAAATATACCAGGTATTCATGATTGAGCCACGATGCAAATCCATTGGTGACAGAAAAGTAACTTTTGTCAAATGTCAGAAAGTATAATGGCCCAATCGATGTTCGAACTCACAACCAGATCCCAATTTCTAGACCAGGAATCCATGATGGAGCCACGTTACAAATCCACTGATGACAGAAAATTACTTTTGTGAAATATCAGAAAGGATATTGGCCCAGCCGGTGTTCGAACACACAACCAGAATCCAAGTTCTAGAAGTGCCATTTATCGTTCTAGAACATTTTAGAACAGTTCTTGAACTTAAATGAATCTTTTCGCAGGGGCAAGGCAAATGCTAATCGGAATAAAAATGTTATGGCAAATGGTATGAGAATTGCCAAATCTCGGCTCATTTTTACAAGCAGTCTCATTTTACAGTGTTTCATTCCATAGAGGTCTGTATGATTACTGCCACCACCCAAAGACCACTATATAGTCGCTTTTCAACAAAATCCTCGTAACTGCAGCTGGTTTTAATCTGCAGTAGCGAGATTTGTGTTGAAAAGCAAGGCATTTTCTTCAATTTGTCCGTTCATCTACATGTGCCCACATTTACACACACACACACACACACACACAAAAACCAACAACAACAACAACAACAACAACAACAACAAAGAAAACCCCAAAAAACAAAACAAACAAAAAACAACAACTAAAAAAAAAAAAAAAAAAAAAAAAAAATAATAATAATAAAATAATAAAAAAAAAAAACACATAACAAAACAAACACAAAAAACCAAAATAACAAAACAAACAAACAAAGAAAGAAAATAATTTTCTAGATATTCATGACGTTAAAACGATACATGTATTTTATTTGATCTCAAGCCTCAAGCGTGCTTATATCTTGAAAAGGGGCTTACTAGTACATCATTTCAATGGGATACAAGTTCAGTACAAAAATCAAATTCGAGCCTTTCCTGCAGCTACGCTACAATATAATGATATATATCAATCCCTTAGAACAAGCTGCAGTTACGAGGTTTCCATTGAAAAGCGTTGATACAGTCATAAAGCAGTGACTGGAGCACCTAAACAAGGAATCCCTTTGTTTCACTAACAACATTCATGCACATTCAATATCTTTTTCTAACCTACTACTGATATTCCACATATCGAGGACTCAGCGAAAAACTATTGTAACTACATTTTTTCAGAAATTCATCTTTTTGTATTTTCTGAATCTTAAGGAGGAATGCACCATGTGTTCTAATATTGCGTTTCAATTATGTATAATTGAAAATATATTTAGAATTTCAAAACTATTGTATCTCTTTAACTTTGCGAAAGTCATTAAGTTTTCCCCCCTCCTGTAAAATTTCACAAGTGTAGTTACAATAGTTTTGCACCTAGCCATCGAATATGTTCACCATTTTCCAAACAAAACCTGATTTTTACGTCCCGTATAGATATGGCTTGGGAAACCAGCAATTTCTTCTTTTGTCTCAATATTTTCCGTGCTATGTTGTACACAAATTTTATCTGAAAAGAAGGTCAATTTGTCGTCTGCAGCAGCCTTTGAGATGGAAATTCTGAAAATTTGTCGTTTGGGAAGGGGTTCAGAATATCCTCCCATTGGTTGGTGACATTAATACAAGAAAAGATACTCACCGCGGCTAGGGATCGAACCCGGGACCTTATAATTGAATGTCCGGCGCGCTACCAACAGAAATTATACATCAAAGAGTCGTCATCGCCTTCTGCTTTTTCATAGGCCCGAGTATGAAATGCGTTGTAGTCCTATCCAAAATAAAATAAAAAAATAAAAACGAAGAAAAAAATAACTGTAAATATTTTCGTGTTTGTGTTGAAAATGTTATTCGTAATAGTCCAATCTTAATCTGGATAAAGAGAAGCGGTCTAAAGATAAATACAGTCGATACTCGTTATGTCAACAACGGATATGTCGAATTTTCGCTTAAGTCGATGTGAAAGTCTGGTCCCGATCTCATCAATAAACATCAAAATATTCCAGCGAAATAACTTCTTTATACTTGTAAATATATCCATTGAAATAAAGTAGGAAAAGGATAGAAATTGTTCGACACGAGCAGTTTCTATCCTTTTCCTACTATATTTCAATGGATATCAATTATGAACGAAATTGGATGTGTATCAGAAATGGTCAAATATCATTTTGAATGAAAAT
This sequence comes from Fragum sueziense, assembly GCA_963680895.1. Classification (NCBI taxonomy): domain Eukaryota; kingdom Metazoa; phylum Mollusca; class Bivalvia; order Cardiida; family Cardiidae; genus Fragum; species Fragum sueziense. The sequence continues at coordinate 29,870,941 of OY804594.1, read as the reverse complement.
TTTAAAAGGTCGCATGAGTCGAACTCCGGATATGTCGAGGTACATTTATGGCTCCTCTTACTTCGACACAAAGAGTGTCGACTGCAAGTAAAATATCTGTAAACTTCGACAAGCGAAGACAACGCAGGGCTGCAAAATTTGATAATACGATGGTTTACTTTTTGAGATGCAATATTTCATTTGTTATTCACTAAATTCACTCGATGAGGCGATTCAAATGAGTACCTACAACAAAGGGTTTGAAGTGAAACAACAAATTTAGAATGCCTTCAACCCATCTTATTTGTCACACACATAACGCACTTACATATTGCTGCAAATGGCTACTATTTGCAGTTCCTCGAAATGCAAAGCGGACTTAACTTTCCAAAACGACAAATATCTAGACAATATCAAAGCTATTGCTGGCAACTAAAATGATGTTGATAAAGACAAACTTGTGTACAATAAAACATTTATGTTGTAAAATAACCGTTCATATAGATATTATAGAGAGATACCTTTTTGTAGAACTACATTGAAACACTTATGTTATGAAATAAGCATTCATACAGATATTATGATAATTATGTTATGAAAGTTGTTACACCACAAAGGGATACCCTTTTTGTAGAAAAACAACTACATTTAAACATTTATGTTATAAAATAACCATTCATACAGATATTATGATTTGTTATGCAAGTTGTTAAACATAAAGAAACACCCTTTAAATTGAAAAAAAAAAAACAACTACATTTAAAAATTTGTTATAAAATAAACATTCAAACAAACAATATGATATGTTATAAAAGTTGTTACACCAAAAAAGAGATACCTTTTTGTAACCAACTACATGGAAAGATGTCACTTTCCTTAACCCTTTCACAAACAAGACCTGGTTTTGACGTCCCTAATAGAAAAGGCTTGGGAAAACATTGAAACAAAAGAAGAAACTGCTGATAACCAGCAGTTTCTCCTTTTGTCTCAATATTTTCTGTGGGATATCTTACACAAATCCCATCTTTAATACCATCCATTTCGTCTTTAATGGCAGTTTTTGAAGTGGATCACGCTAAAATTTTGCCATGTGGGAAAGGGTTAAACATCCGGAATCTTGAGAAATTTGTTTTTTTATTCATAATCTTAATAACACATATGAGCCGGGATCTGGAAAAACGTCCCTTAAAGCATTTTTAGAAATCGAGTTTCAGCATCAGCCTGTTGTCAAATGCAGTCCAATATGCATCAATGCTGCTCTCTTTAAGTCACTACAGGTCACAAAGTAGCTATTAGAGAACAACATGGAACCTGATCAGACTGTGCGTATGCACAGGCTGATCTGGATCTATGTTGGGCTCAAAAGCCTTAAAGGATACTAAAAGAAATGAAAATAGCTATATAAATGAACAGATACCTTTTTTGTAGAAACTCAACACTAAGATCCATAGATGTCATCAATCATAAAAAGTGCATCCACCAATGTCATATCTAGCTTACATATTGTTGTATCATCATGAAGGCTTAGAAGATGAAACTTTGAATCAGACAGTCCATGCAAGTCTTTTTTTTTAAAAAAATTAGCGCATGCGCAATCCGTGTATGGAAAATCTTTCCTCAAACAAGAACTGCTTTTGACGTCTTTTATAGTAAAGGATTTGGGAAAAAAGCCGTTTAGACAATAGAAGAAAATGCTGTTTAGCTGAATGTTCTCCTTTTGCCTAAATATTTTCTTTGTACACAAGTTCCATCTTTATTAAAATCTATTTTCTCGTCTGAAACTGCTTTGAAATTGGTCAAACCTAATGTCCATCGTTTGGGAAAGGGTTAAATGACCTATGGAACTTGTGACTCGACACGCTAAAAAGGGCATTCTAAGAATAGTGTAAAACTTCATATTTTACTCAACCTTTGACGTCTTAGAAAGTTATGATTTAAAAGCTAACAATTATAAAATATTATAAAATACGTGTTGATAAAGTTTGGGATTTATGATATGACAATGACCTTTGAATGATCAAAGATCAGCGAATCAAAATTGACGGGGGAAGAGAGGTGTCGATTTATAGGAATATATAACTAAAACCCATTACCCTGTAATAAATCGACATAGTTACTTTTGGAGAAGGCTACTGTACTGCCACAGCCGACACAGCATGCAAAATATGTCAATATTCGCTTTTACACTGTGGGAAACATGCATCTCTCTTAGTTTACATGTATTGGAATATACCATAACCTGTCGTCGCGGCTCTTGATTCGATGTCGAATTATATGTACAATATAGCACAGAAAATACGGATGCAAGTGGATAAAATGTTGTTCTTTTAAAAGAATGTTTCTACTTTTGTCTCTACATTTCCTAAAACCTTTTAATGAGGATGTTGAAACGGGGACGTTTGCATCAGTTTTCAAATTGGAACAGTTCAATTTGTTGCCGTTTACAATACAATACAATTCTTTTATTTCGCCCTGTTTCATATAGAAAACAAGAGGTACATGTAACATGAAACAGAATGTCAACGAGGCATACAAGCATCAACAAATCATTGTTTTACAAATGAATAAGTAAATGAATAAATAAATTGACAAATAGTGATTAACCCTTTCCGTTAAGATTGTCTTGTTTTGACGTCCAAATTTTGTGAATCATCGTCAGAAGGGGAGAAATCGCTTCTTCCAGCATTTTCTTCCTTTCTCTCGGTAATTTCTGTAGTGAAAAACACTCAACATTCATTTTCAATGTCATCCGCTTACTTGACTTTCCGGTGTTTCAACCTGGACTAGTCTAAAGTTTGATCAGTTCGGAAAGGGTTACGATTCAATTTCTTTATTTGGCAAGTCGGCAATACAAATTGCCATTGGCCATTTACAATAATGAAAAAAATATGGCGCAATGGTGCATGTAATATAACAATTACAAAAAAACGTTCAAAGTGTAAAAAGTAGATCCTATACAGAAATGAATATAAGTCGTTTAGTGAACATGTATTAGGTATTCACATTTTGGTTGATTTTTTATTTTCGCAGTTCAAGTGCTTCATTTATGAATTTTGATAATTTTAACTGTAAAGTTTTGTTATTAGAGCTGAGTATTTCATTAAACTTATTAACAGAAGGCCAGTTTATTGACAAAAATCTTCGTCGGATAATACTATAGTATGGACAAACGAGTAGGAAATGATATTCAGATTCGACGACATTTTGTGAGCAACATTGGCAAATTCTATCTTCTCTTTGAATATTATGATATCTACCAGTTTCTATTGCTAAATTGTGGGAGGAGATACGAAAACGTGTTAATTGTTTTCTCAATTTTTCGTTTCGAATATCGCTCAAATATGGTTCATAGATGTAATCTGTTTTAAATTTACAGTAGTATTGAAGCTTGGGTGAAGAGTTGATAGCGGCGTTCCAATCTTGAATATGAATATCGCGTATTCTTCGTTGAAGTACAGAAAAGAAGTTTTGTGTGATAAAATTCTCATTCCATAAGTAACCGTATCCGATCTTTTCTAAATAAAACTTTATTTTTGTAGACCAGAAAGTGCCCGCATTATGTATAACGTTACATTGTTCCGTAAAAATAGAATGTATAGTGGATGTTGGATTACTCTTAATCTTTAACCAATATTTTAGTGATCGTTCGGCACATAACACCGATAGAGGGAATCTTCCCAATTCACTGAGAACTGCTACTGTTGTTGATCGCTGTCCCACGCCAAGTATTATTTTACAAAACTTGATATGTATTTTGTCGGTTACGAAAGAAAGGCAAATATTGTTACAACATACTTATACAAAATTCTCAGAAGTGTTCTATAACATTTTTTATAAATTGACATAGATTGATAAGTTCTAATTTGTTCTTCGTATTTAATAGGGATTCAAATTTACATACATTATGTTTTTCTGTGTATTTCATTGGTAAAAAAGTTTTTCTCGATTTTTTGAAAAAAAAAATACATTCAAAAGTATAGTGGTATTCATCGCCAATATAATTTTTTACATAAATTACAAACTCGTTCTCTTATTTCAATATTTGACCATCTTCCTACTTCAATCGGTAGCCTATGATTGTTGGTTCGAAATTTAATCAAGTATTTCAAAAGTGCTGGGGGAGCTTCAGTTAGATATTCTTCTTGTCCGAATTTCTTTTTTATCAATTGATAGGTGTGACAACTATCACTATTTTCTAGGTTACTAAACCAGTAATTAATAAAGATATCTTTAAGCTTTTGTTTTACCGTAAGTTTTAACCATTTTTCGTTTGGAAATATTTGATTGTCCTATAATTATGTTAACCAAACCGCATTTTATTAGAATAACTTTTACATTGTTTATCTATTTAAAAAGGTTAATATTTTGAGTTACCTCGGTAGTACAGAATCTTCCATAGATATACATGTAAGTATTTTTAAGGAGTGAGTTGTGTGCACCTGATATGATTTTTGCCCAGAAAGAGATGCATCTAGATTCTATATCTACTGATAACGGGAAAACTCAGGTGCAAAAGGTTAAAGAAATATGGTAACACCAAAAGGTTTCGTGAGTGTTCAAATAAAGCAAACTGACGATGGTTATACTTTTCACGAAATGTAGAATGTCCGTATTTGTCTGATATACATTGTACCGCTGATTTTCATCGAACACCTCGAAACTATAGCTTGGATAAAGCTGTAGTTACGATTTTTTGTTGTAAAGCGACAATATAATTCTATCCATTTATTCCACACTTAAGAGAAATTCTTGTAATTGGTATGTTTTTTATAGACAAAAAGGATGATTCTTATAATTATAATGTTCATTCTTGGGGGCATATTAATAAGGTAATTATTCTGAAAATAAATCTAATTTGCCTTTTATGCTGTGACCTATCAGTTCAACCAAAGTTGATGAATACTTCAAACAAAAGGTTCATAGACCTACGCAGCACATCAATGTGTACGTAAAATGGCAATATGACGAACTGAGCACCAGAGCAACAGATAGGAGAGGTGAAGACATTTTTTTTCAAATCCAAATAATTCAATATTAAAAACATAGTTTAGATTATTTCATTGAAATCCGAGCATTGTGATTGGTTGAATTTTTCCCCATAGCTCCTTGAAAAAATATGCTGGGACTACTTTTCCTGTCAAACGTACATTGTATTGCGCCGCATTACTAACCCGTCATTTTTGTGTGTTTTGTTGATGTTGTTGTTTTGTTGTTTAAATCGCAGATTATCAAATTAAAAGAAATGAATGTAATTCGCAGATCCATACAATTTGATTGGATTTTTTCATACCTGCATGAAAAATAAAATTGCATAAATTCCTTAAATCCTTTGGTTTGGAGACTCATTTGAATCAACACTGAATTATCGTATGACGGGTACCAATGAAAACCGGGAACACTTCACTTTAGATCTATTTGTTCCTATTGAATTTGTAAAAACTTAATCTTTGATTTTTTGGAAATGATCTAGATCATCAAATCTGGTTCAAAAGTCGTGTTTTAGGGAAGGGCTTAGTCAATTTTTTTTCTTATAACCTTTTCCATCACCATTTCAAAGAGATCTTCGAAAGCTGATACAAGCGAAAAATAAATGCTGTTGGAATAGATCTAGATCATGTAGAAAACATGGTTAAATATGATAGTTCTTTATCTAATATGTAGTTGTAGTTTTGTCTTTTTCTCTAAATGTTTGAAAAAATCCTTTTATTTTCTAGTTTTCGTTTGTTTGGGGAAGAATTAACGATGCGAGATCTGCACCGTCATCCACTCAAATAAAATAAACTATCTAGAATCTAATTCTTTATTTTTTCACATTGTTACGACGAATTTCAATATTATGGCGTATGTAACTTTATCTAGCTCGCAATATAACTTCAGTACCTTAATGGCGGACAGGTCACATGACTTACAAAATGGCGGCGATCTATTTACTGTTTCTGGAATCGTCTATAAGCCTTAATGCAAACTAGTAAAAGATATGTTAAAAATACCGTATTAAATGGTCAACCTGCATAACTAGGAAATATCAAATGAAGTTCATTTAGTCTTTCTAATTCAAGTCTGTGCAACATCCCAATATGTAATACCAAATCTGATGTCAACTCTCTTTTGCTTCATTTACGCTTTCCAAAACAACACCATTCCAGAATGTTTCAATTTGTTATTTGTTGCAGACGGCAAAATACATGTAGATGTTGAGGAAAGATTATGAATTGTGAAGAATACAGCACAGATTACATTCAGGCAAAAGGAAATAATGCTCATAATCAGCATTTTATCTTTTGTCTGAATGTTTTTCTATGCTTTTTCTATTGGGTGCGCCATTGTTTGGGAAACGGCTGAAACAGAATAGTTAATCGTAAAGCACCCATCTCCCGCTCACTTTCTTTTTGATTTTAAAATGCTATAAAATACAAACATGCTATGAGAGAGTCTAATTCCATTCCTTAACCCTTTTCTAAACAAGACCGTATTTCACATCTCTATTAGAAATGGCCTGGAAAACATTGAGACAAAAGAAGAAACTATGGATGGCCCTCAGTTTCTCCTTCTGTCTCAACATTTTCTGTGCCATCAATTATATCTTTAACGACATCCCCTTTGTCGTCTGCAGCAGCTTTTAAATTGGATCATCTTAGAAGTTTGCTGTTTGGGGAAGGGTTAATCATGAACGTTATGATATCTGGTTAAATTCGTAAAGGCATCGAAAATCATAACATAAAAATGCTAGAGAGATGAGAAGAATATGAGAGCCTATAAGTCATATCTATAATATATGTATTGTGCATGCATTACATTGATAAATTGGCAGTTATCGTTGTCTTAGTAAGCCGAAAGATATATAGTATAAAAGAACAAAATAACAGGATTTCGATGGTATATAATTACTCTATGTGTTTGTTTGCAAGAAACAAATGTTTTCCGTTTAGTACACTGAGTAACGTTTTTTCACAAGTGTACCCCAACTTTTGACGTCGCGTCGTATTAGTCGAAATTGAACAGATATTTACTAATCTTCTCGGTAGTCCCTTAAATCAAGAATGACAGTGGTTGTGCTAATCAGATGTGTTTCCGGAAGTGCATGTCGAGTCCAAAATCTGATGCACAGATGCGCTTGCAATATGGGTCTGGAACGTCAATTTTGGGAGGACCTTGCTGCACCTACATGTACATGTATGCATCGGAAGAATTCTGAATCATTCAAAATTCAAACTCACGCACAAGCCGCTTTCGACGCACATCCAGAGGCCTGTTTCATCAAAACATTTAAGACGTGTTTTTGACATACCGATGTCTTAAAAATAGCTTAAAACAACACAACAATCGCATAACCCAGGTCTCGATAGATTGGCGATATGTGTTTCTTGACCTACATTTGTCGTTAGACACCGGTAAGTCAAAAATACGTCGGCTAAATATCTTGATGAAACTGGCCCCAGGTACAATCACCGTCTGTTCGTTCCACCGACGATTTAAGCGTAGGATGCAAGCTCTGTACAGCAACGAAAATCTGCTTAATAGCAAACAATTTTCTGCTTAAAAAATACAGAGTTTACTGTTATGTTATGATAAACCGTCGGTGTTGTTATAAATTTTCGTAACTACGGCTTGATTCAAGCCATAGTTACGAAATTTTATAACAACGCCTTGACGCGATACTATTGTTTGTACGAAACTACGTCACGGTTAACCGGCTAAAATCGTTCCATATTTGTGCGTAATTTATGCATTAACTTTTTCTCTGTGTGACTATGCTTCAATTCTTTTAGTGAAAATACTGCATTAAACAGTGATATCATACATTGCACAATATGTCACAAATAAAAATAATAATTTAGGTATTAACATTCTTACTACAAACATTACAATGTACATGATTATACACACAGAATAATCTTCTGATCAAGAGTATAAAGACACTTTGGTAGATAGGAAAATACAAGGCTACCAACATTGCATGCACAATTTCTAAACAATTCTAAATAGCATAACTACAATGTATTATATTCTGATTTTTTTCGGGAGATAGGGCGGAGCCTAGTAAACGGTTCATTACATTTAAGCTTGAGGAGAAACAGCCTTCTCGCTTAGCGGTACATCGTCGGTATTATTGCAAAACCTTATAACTACAGCGTGAATCAGGCTGTAGTTACGAGGTTTTATAACAACTCATTTTCAATAGAACGTTCTTTCAATTTCGAAATGTGTTCATGCTCGTGCCGCACGTTTTTCTCTTATATCAACCAAGATATCGAGAAGTAAACTCGTCGAATAACCTTTTCGCTTAGCCACACCCTGTGAGGTGAATAAAAATGGATTATATGTATCTCTAATTTCTAATGCTTGTAATAGGTATGTACATAATTTAGTTGCTTGATTCCTGATTTCATGCTTTAGTATAAGTTTGAGCAAGTCTATTTCTTTCTCTTTGCAAATATTCGTTTTATCAATGCCAAACTCTTGTAACAAATCATCCCTTATTCTATCATATTTAGAACAGAACAGTATAAAGTGAGATTCATTCTCTACTTCATTACAAAATTTACATGTTCTTTCATCACGTGGAGTTTTAGGTCTTGTATATCTGCCTCTTTCTATATCTAAGTCGTGAGCACTCAATCTAAATTTAGTTATTATAGAGTTATTTTTCTGTTTTAGATTTAAATTCAAATAATTTGGCAAATTACCATCAAAATACAAAATAGAAGAGAATAATTTCAGCTTACTATCATCTTTAGATTTTAATATTTCCAGTTTACATTCAGTTTGTTTAAAGTAGTATTCATTCAACTTTTCATTTATTGTTTTACAGTCTACGGACATTAGATCAAATTTAATGCCTGTCGGTTTTAAAGTTTTATCCAAACAAGAGTACCATGACTTGCTTCCATTCAGATGTAGGGTTTTATCAGTTTGAAATGCCTTTGACAAAAGCCTGTCGTTGGGTAAAGTTCTTAATCTTTCGAAGTATTTAAGCATAAGTTTAATAATAAACAACGTAATTGGGGAACGACCCATCTCTAGACGACTTGCATGATTCCAGGAATTCCGACGTATTCCAAGAACAGACTTACAAAATTTATGTTGCAGTTTTTCTGGTGGAAGGAGGTCAACATTATCTACATTAATTGTATAGTCCATAATCCATACCTCGCTTCCATAAGTGAGAATAGGTCTAATTGCAGAATCAAATAGTTTTGAACTTAACTTTGTATGAAACTGGGAAAAGTTTGAAAGCTTTTTCTTCAACGAAAACATGGCCTTCAAGGCTTTATTATATAGATCTTCTGCAGCATGTTTCAAATTACCATTTATAGAAAAATGTTATGCCCAGATACTTGTATGAATCAGTTAACTCAACCCTGTTATTCTTGTATGTAAAGTGGTAATATTCATAATTATGCTTGACTTTGTTAAAAAAAAAAACAATCTTTGTCTTTTTTAAGTTGACATCTAATCTCCATTTATTACAGTACTGTTCTAATTTAGTTAAACAATTTTGTAAACCTGTGCTTTTTTTCGGACAACAGGAGTAGATCATCAGCAAAGAGGGGATGATTTAAAGGTACATCACCGAGGAAGAATGGGTCGTTTTTAGATTGATTGCTTACATAGGATCCTAAATCATTCATGTAAAGGTTAAAAAGTGCAGGACTCAAACTATCACCCTGTTTTCCCCCTTTGTTATTATTAATTGGTTGTGATATGTAATTATCTTTGCGAATACAGAATTTGGTAGTCGAATACATATGCTTGATAATGTTTAATATTTTACCACTCATGCCCAGGTTATCAAGCTTCAGAAGTTGGCCTTCTCTCCACACTGAATCAAATGCTTTTGAGAAGTCGACAAAGCATGCGTACATAGGTTTCTTAAACTTACGAAGATATCTATCTATTAAAGTTTTTACTATAAATATTTGGTCTGTTGTTCTATAGTTTGTTCTGAAGCCTGCTTGATTATCTTCTGAAATTTCATTTACGCTCAAAAAGTTTGAGACTTTTTTTTGTATGAGCTTTGTAAAAAGTTTACCTAAGCAGCTACATACACTTATTCCTCTATAATTCTCACAATCATAAACTGATCCTCCTTTCAGGTTTGATCTATAGCTTCGGCTGGAAAGTCGTAGACCTTAGCGGGATGAACATCTGGAGGCTCGGAAAAAATATATTTTGGAAGCACTGGCGAGAGAAAAGACGGAAAGAACGAAAAAATATTTCATATATAGTAAATAGTGTGTGCATGGAAAGTAAAGAATAAATGAATGATTTCCAATATTTTCTCCTTTTTCGCTTTTATTAACCATAATGAAGACTTTGTAATCTTTCGAAACTTTAGGATATTTGTCGCTTTTAAAAGATTTGACCTTTCTGCACGATTTTGTTGCTTGAAAGGGTTGAAAAGTCGAATGACCGACGTTCAAAATAGATATATTTAGCCATTATCAAAAGTCATGGTAAAACAATTAACTCAATATACCCGCTTCAAAGAATATCAATTTTTAGAATAGCAAAAAAATTGGAATAATTGGCTCTTGCACGGAAATCCTGGTTTTGACGCATTTTTTTCATTTTTTTTTAATAGTAAAAATTCCTCATAATGTAGTCAGTAAGTAAAAACTTAAACAACCATTTCTTTAGACCAATATACACTGACCACATAAAGTTACGCAACATTTTCAAATTTCAATATTTCTATTTTAAACAAACCAGGATCTAAAATGGTCCTTTCTATAGTTCGCAAGGAATGTTTATGATAGTTATTTTTAGTAAAATATGTTAATTATCAACGAAAATGTCAGAATTACGTCCCTTTATTATTTTACGTTAAACCCGTCCTAAGGTCTTGCAAGTTATAAAACAACCCTAAAAGATAGTTTTACTGATAGTGTGTAGTCAATTACACAGTAAAAACACAAAAAAGTCACTGTGCGCACTAAGCGTCATGTAATAACTTCCGGAGAACAGCCGTCAACATATCACTCGAATTCGAGTTCTGGAATATTAAACTGGCAGGGACCAAAAAGCTTGGCATCCACATTTTCTTCAATTTCAAGGTTGCGGAACCATTTTATAGCAAATGCCAGCGTCCATGATCGATCCAGATCATCGACTGGACCAGTTACAATCAGTCGGTAGGGTATTAGCCAAAGGGCCCTGAACATTGGAACAGATTCCTAATAGCAGTAGATTCCACATGAATGAACATTGGCAGACATGGATAAGGCATCACAAATGAATGATTCGACCAGAAGCAAACCGTTTTATAACCGTTATTGACCAAATTTTGGGATAACTTTAACTATTTAAGACAACTTATCCATCCAAAGACGGTCTGATCCAGTTTAACAGCTGCAGGTCTGTGCTTCGGATGTTCGCATAAAAATAATGCACAGGCAGGTTGGCTGGGACAAACAATTGAAATGTCAAAGTCGATACTTGTATGTACGTTGACAACGTGTTGCGTACTGTTGTAATATCATATTAGAAGAGTCAATGGCATTTTGCAACAGCGTGGCGCCCCTGCACACACTGCTGCTTTCACACGACGTTTGTGCAGTAAAACAAGGTAACTACTCTTATTCCAGGACATGTCTGCTATCGAACACTTTTGAGATTGTCTGAAAAGGCGCATTCGTAGTAGTGGTGTTAATCCTCCAACAAACCTGTTTTGCGAACGAACAACCCGTCAGGATGAGTGAACTACTAAGTTTCTTTAACATCAAATCGGTTCCGAAATGGTGTCAATGTGACGAAGATGTCAGTTGTTTATGAATACAAGGGATAATTATATCAATGAATTTGTTTGTGACTTTTGAATTTACATCAGTACTGTCTTTGGTTTGAAACTTTTGTCTGTAAATGTCTTAGCATTTATAATGATGTTTCGTTTACTATTTGACGAAATATTACATATGATGTCAAAACAAAAAATATCCTTAAATTTATAAACACGTTTTTAGATATTTCATATCTATTAAATGTTGCGTTACTTTATGTGGTCAGTGTATATTACAGGAGTATACTACATTAAGGTTCCGGAACTGTAATGGCTGTCACTTTATAATGATTTAGCCGCACTACAAATATGCCTGGTAGTGTTTAATATCATGTATCAATTGTATGTTTGGTAAAAATCAAATTGATATGTTATGATATGAATGGTAAATAATTAGCAAAAGTTTCTGACTTGAAAATAATGCATTATTTCCCCTTATGATATAATTTCTAGTGGATTATCTGCCCAAGACTCACGAAAAAATCAGTTTTCACAAAATTTGTCTGGTAAACGAACTATTTTATTATTTGTTATGGAGTGAAACGATAATTCGCAACTTTCTACCATTTGAAAAAATTGAAAATTTGCCTTATTTTGAAAATATTGACAAAAGAGTTATTTTCTCATTGACCACAATGCAAACTTTAAAGCCAGTTGTCTCCTCTTGGATTTACATATTTTAGAAAGTAAGGTGGCGAAAAATTCTTATTTATCAATGTCTACAACATATCCAGCTTTCAAGGAGATCTATACGCTAGAGGTGTGTGTACCAAATATTGCCATTACAGTTCCGGAACCTTAAATTAGAATTTTTAAGTACCCTTATTATTAATGTATAAAATGCTCTAAATCCTCTTGTTTTATTACCATAATAATGCTATATAAATGAATATTTCAAAATATCAATTTTAGCAATGAATCCTTTTGCTTTTTATTTTCAAATATAGCAAGATTTACAAGATTGAGATTCTTTCTAAATTAATAACATAGCTAAGCAGATTAGTGCAAAAATCATGCATTTAATGATGCAAGCATCAAATTTGGCACATACATTCATAAGACCATGTAGTTTCATAAAAACCCGTTAGCCACTCAAAAATTCAAGATGGCCGCCATTTTTCAAGATGGCCGCCATTGCCGATTTGAAAATATCGTTTTCACTCTAAAACCTGATATAATTGGCCGATTTATGTAATTTTTATATCAAAATGTATTTTTTAAACACAAGAAAACATAATTTCAGCATATGTTATGCATAAAATCACTCCTTCATATGTCTTTTAGCAATACTGGGCGAAATAAGCGGACTTTATCAACCTTTAGGCATATTGTTACTTTCCGACAAAAATGAAGTAAAGTTCATGTTTGCTTTCTTCTTCAAGGCGGAATCTTCTTAACATTAAGGTCATTTTAATTGCTAGTAACGGGTAAGGGAAGCAGTTTTTCAATAGGACGTATTTTTCTTGGTACCAGCTCTATGATTCCTTTCGTTTTGGTGAGAAATAATGTGACGTAGGACGCAACGGTGTATGTTCGTAAGTTTACTCCAACCTGGTTACATAGATTATCCAGCCTGGGTCTCCTTAACACGGTGGATAACCCACGTGACTTTTGGGAAGCGTCAACACTGAAAAAATCGTCCGCTTCAATGTATGTTTTGTTTAATTTCTCAGCTAATACTCTATTGATTTTGACGAGACAAAGTGCACGTAACGTGCAGTTGAGAGGGCTATCCCCGTTTGTAACTCACTCTGCTCCGAATCCTGTGGTTTCTTCAAACATTCAAGCGAAAGTTTTTTTTCGGTGCATGTGAACGCTTCCCACTTTCGTTTTGCACTTACAAACACTTTGGCTCGAATGTTTGAAGAAACCACAGGATTTGGAGCAAAGTGAGTTAAAGCCGGGAATAGCCCTCTCAAAGGCGCATTCCGTGCACTTTACCTCATCAAAATCAATAGTGTATAAGCTGAGAAATTAAACAAAACATACCTTGAAGCGGACGATTTTTTCGGTGTTAACGCTTCCCAAAAGTCACGTGGGTTACCCACCGTGCTTAAATCGTTATATAAATTGTTTACGAACATACTGTCCTGGAGCGTCAGCATTTACATCTGCAGAATCCAGGGCAGGGTAGGCTAAACCGATAGCATTAATCTTTTCATGCCTTCTTGCAGCCACAGGAATTGGTGGAAGTGATTCCAGACAATATGCCATGTGTCGCTTTATTGCTTCTATTCCCATTCAGGGGGCCTCAGTACTTTCATTTCGTGGGTAGTTATCTGACCCCCATGTGTATTATGCTTGGTGAACATCAGGCTTTGTGTGTCTTCCAAAGTTGCGCTAGCTTGGGATATTGCTTCATATAACTTAGTGTGCAAACATTTCCAGTCTTACACTGGCAATAAAAAGAGATAGATTTCGTCTTTCATACGGATGACCAATGTTTCTTGATCTGTTTTGCCAGTTACTTTCTGGATAGCAGAGAGCAGCCTCTTGCTCTATCCCCGTAAAGCTGAAACAACATCACAGCCAGTGAAGGCACGAACTACAGGAGTCTCTCTCACTTTCTCTCGCTTAATTCCCAAAACAAATACAATGTAATGTATTATATGTAGTGACATCCACCATAAAGTGATACCCTAAACGAAATCTGTCCAAAACAATTATTATTAATATGATGACATCTTTGTTGCTGGCTTAATTATCAAATACGTTTTTCCTCGTGGTTAAAAGACAAAGTTCCCTCAAGACTGGCTATGCACATCTCTTTATTCCATTGTTACAATATGACAATATTTTGCTGGCGTATCTAAACAATTTTTTCATCCAGAAATTGGAAAATCAGAGTTATTCTTATTGTCCCTAAAACATAAACGCTTTATTTAGGTGGACTGCCTACGGTCAGTTATTCTGTATTCGATGTATTGTCTATGCTTTAGCCTAGTGTTAGCTTTTAGGATGCTGTATCTGTAAACATTAAAAATGACCTCGATTGACCTATGAATACCCATGAAGCTAAAACTGATCCATCAACTATGATGGCATAAACTACTGGTCTTGTATCTGCAGCTGCAGCTTTGGTTTCCAGAAATGGGGCAATTTGGGACTTAGTATTGGTGTTAAATTTTCAGCCCAAAATAAATGCAACTGGGAATTATCTATTTTAATAAAGAAAGGTTTATATGAGCTAGCTTCCTCATGATTAGCAAGTTACGAGCAAATTCGAAAAAGGCTGACAATTTTATTTTATGATCCTTAGCTTTCGATCACCAGGAGCTGGGGCCCGTATTATCAACGATCTTACGACAATGTTTTTGTGTAAACTGAGTAAAATATATCTAATTGCATGAGAAGTCAGATTGCACCAATCGGATTTGTTGTTACAAGGAATTACTCAAAACATAATCGTACAATTGTTGATAGTACGCGCCCCTGATTCTGAATTTCTAAATTCTTGAAAAAGAAGCAATGTGAATTCGACTCTACGAGGTCAGTAGAAGTAACCTTCATCACGATCGTCTGAAACCCATGTAAATGCATTAATTTAAGTAAGTTCATCCAGTTTGGCATTAGATTTGACCGTTTCAAAAGCACATGGGGTGACTATTATATTCATGTAAAAAATAAGCAGTTCTGAATTTTCTTCTTAAAATGATTTCTCACATCTGTCATAACAAGGTGCATCTTTCTAAAATAGTTAAGAGTTGCTGTTGAACCCAAGCTGTCTGTTCATGGTATCTAACCTGTCAATTGTGAATGATCATGGTAAAATTCATCTATTCAGATTGAAATACCCGAAGACTACTGAGTACATTTGTTTAAAAGATAACTTGTCTCGAAGATAAACATGTATCTAACGTGCTTAGTATACAAAGTAAAATGAACAAAAGGGTATGGGTGTACTCGCCGCTTGATACTTCAACATAAAAAATATAGGAGTTGCGCGTTGCGCGCATAAGAAATTAGACATTGTTTCAATTTGATGGCAGATAATTCAAGAATGACTAGAGTGGCATGTACAACAGTTTATACAGTTTCATTCTTTCATGTTTGATTATCTTCTGATAGAGACTGTAAGAGGAGTTACACACACAAGACAAAATGACAGATGGAGGAGCAGACAGACAGATGACCAGTGCCATAACATTATACGACCATTCAGGTGTATTCAAATAAACTTCATTTAACTGTAGACTCTCAATATGACGTGCCTGGGGCACAAGGCCAAAAAACAATGGCATGTGTCATCATGTTCATTAGTTGCATTGCCATATTATTTATAGGCACATTTGATTTGCTTGTACAGATTTTTTTGATATGTGAATTGGTCATGTTCTAGTAACAATAGAAACAGACAGATATTATAATTCTACAGTTCAACTTGGAGTTTTAGGAGCTCAATCAGCATCTACGATAGCGCCGGCCCAACCAATAAAGTGTATTAGAGTATCAATAGATTTAAGAGCATCCATTTGAATATGTTGACTACAAAGCATGATAACAAAATCGTCTCATCGTTCTGTTCTGGCAACTGCCATTGAATCATTTTAGCTGAACTGAACTGAACTGAACAAAAATTTATTGACAAAAACTGTACAAAGTTTATAGTCATAAATATAAATTACAAAAAACATAATAAGTAAATTATTGATCACGCGTTATAAATCTAGTTGAGAAGATATGTTAATTAGCAGTAATGACTTGAATATGACCACAGAATGAGCCTCCTTAAGCAGAAGAAGTTTGGGAGCAACAATTCAACAGTATATCCTTATTTATGGATATATTGTGTGTCAACAAGTTTAAATTGAAATCCAAACCAACGATTTAGGCGAGATATGCTTCTCCAGCCATTTCTTAGCTGAAGTATTGGTATGGGATCTACACCATTTTAGTATTCAATGCTCCATTCCCACTGTTTCGGCTCTCTTTCATTTGAACATCTTGTCCAATCAGATGCAGCTATCTAGTTAATGCATACAACAAACGCTATGCAGTAGGACAGACATATTATGATATAAATATATAGCTCACTAGATTGCATATTGAACACCTAACAATCATCCAAATAAAAATAAAATTTTACTAAACCGACACCAGACTCTTTTCTAGGTTTCACAGCAGTGCAGTTTACAATGTGTGTCTGGTTGATTCATAACATTCTTTCGTATATTTTCAAAGAAACTTCTCTATCGTTTATGTAGCAATAAGAAAGTAGGAGACTAGTAACGATCCTGGAATGCTCTTCAGGAATAATGTAGATTTTTGCTGCAGAAAAATAGATAAAGATGTAAAAAATGGACTTTTCGGATAAATTGGCGGCCATATTAACGAAAAGCGGCCATATTGACCAATTATTACAACTTTTTGCCTTTTTCTATATCCCTTTGCACATTGCAGTAATTTTAACATTAAATTTCTCGAGAATTCGCCCTTAAAGTCTATACAAAGTTTGTAGGGTATAATTCCTATAACGATTTGGCGGCCATCTTGAAAAATGGCCGCCATGTTGAAATTTCAGGTTGCTAACGGTTTTTTTCTGCAGAGAGACCCAATATGAATGTTTGTGCCAAGTTTTATGCTTGCATCCCTAAATGCATGGTTTATATGAGCTAGCTTCCTCATGATTAGCAAGTTACGAGCAAATTCGAAAAAGGCTGACAATTTTATTTTATGATCCTTAGCTTTCGATCACCAGGAGCTGGGGCCCGTATTATCAACGATCTTACGACAATGTTTTTGTGTAAACTGAGTAAAATATATCTAATTGCATGAGAAGTCAGATTGCACCAATCGGATTTGTTGTTACAAGGAATTACTCAAAACATAATCGTACAATTGTTGATAGTACGCGCCCCTGATTCTGAATTTCTAAATTCTTGAAAAAGAAGCAATGTGAATTCGACTCTACGAGGTCAGTAGAAGTAACCTTCATCACGATCGTCTGAAACCCATGTAAATGCATTAATTTAAGTAAGTTCATCCAGTTTGGCATTAGATTTGACCGTTTCAAAAGCACATGGGGTGACTATTATATTCATGTAAAAAATAAGCAGTTCTGAATTTTCTTCTTAAAATGATTTCTCACATCTGTCATAACAAGGTGCATCTTTCTAAAATAGTTAAGAGTTGCTGTTGAACCCAAGCTGTCTGTTCATGGTATCTAACCTGTCAATTGTGAATGATCATGGTAAAATTCATCTATTCAGATTGAAATACCCGAAGACTACTGAGTACATTTGTTTAAAAGATAACTTGTCTCGAAGATAAACATGTATCTAACGTGCTTAGTATACAAAGTAAAATGAACAAAAGGGTATGGGTGTACTCGCCGCTTGATACTTCAACATAAAAAATATAGGAGTTGCGCGTTGCGCGCATAAGAAATTAGACATTGTTTCAATTTGATGGCAGATAATTCAAGAATGACTAGAGTGGCATGTACAACAGTTTATACAGTTTCATTCTTTCATGTTTGATTATCTTCTGATAGAGACTGTAAGAGGAGTTACACACACAAGACAAAATGACAGATGGAGGAGCAGACAGACAGATGACCAGTACCATAACATTATACGACCATTCAGGTGTATTCAAATAAACTTCATTTAACTGTAGACTCTCAATATGACGTGCCTGGGGCACAAGGCCAAAAAACAATGGCATGTGTCATCATGTTCATTAGTTGCATTGCCATATTATTTATAGGCACATTTGATTTGCTTGTACAGATTTTTTTGATATGTGAATTGGTCATGTTCTAGTAACAATAGAAACAGACAGATATTATAATTCTACAGTTCAACTTGGAGTTTTAGGAGCTCAATCAGCATCTACGATAGCGCCGGCCCAACCAATAAAGTGTATTAGAGTATCAATAGATTTAAGAGCATCCATTTGAATATGTTGACTACAAAGCATGATAACAAAATCGTCTCATCGTTCTGTTCTGGCAACTGCCATTGAATCATTTTAGCTGAACTGAACTGAACTGAACAAAAATTTATTGACAAAAACTGTACAAAGTTTATAGTCATAAATATAAATTACAAAAAACATAATAAGTAAATTATTGATCACGCGTTATAAATCTAGTTGAGAAGATATGTTAATTAGCAGTAATGACTTGAATATGACCACAGAATGAGCCTCCTTAAGCAGAAGAAGTTTGGGAGCAACAATTCAACAGTATATCCTTATTTATGGATATATTGTGTGCCAACAAGTTTAAATTGAAATCCAAACCAACGATTTAGGCGAGATATGCTTCTCCAGCCATTTCTTAGCTGAAGTATTGGTATGGGATCTACACCATTTTAGTATTCAATGCTCCATTCCCACTGTTTCGGCTCTCTTTCATTTGAACATCTTGTCCAATCAGATGCAGCTATCTAGTTAATGCATACAACAAACGCTATGCAGTAGGACAGACATATTATGATATAAATATATAGCTCACTAGATTGCATATTGAACACCTAACAATCATCCAAATAAAAATAAAATTTTACTAAACCGACACCAGACTCTTTTCTAGGTTTCACAGCAGTGCAGTTTACAATGTGTGTCTGGTTGATTCATAACATTCTTTCGTATATTTTCAAAGAAACTTCTCTATCGTTTATGTAGCAATAAGAAAGTAGGAGACTAGTAACGATCCTGGAATGCTCTTCAGGAATAATGTAGATTTTTGCTGCAGAAAAATAGATAAAGATGTAAAAAATGGACTTTTCGGATAAATTGGCGGCCATATTAACGAAAAGCGGCCATATTGACCAATTATTACAACTTTTTGCCTTTTTCTATATCCCTTTGCACATTGCAGTAATTTTAACATTAAATTTCTCGAGAATTCGCCCTTAAAGTCTATACAAAGTTTGTAGGGTATAATTCCTATAACGATTTGGCGGCCATCTTGAAAAATGGCCGCCATGTTGAAATTTCAGGTTGCTAACGGTTTTTTTCTGCAGAGAGACCCAATATGAATGTTTGTGCCAAGTTTTATGCTTGCATCCCTAAATGCATGATTTTGATGAAAAATCCAATATATCTGCTGGGCTAACATAAGGATTTGAAAATCAATGACAAACATAAAACACGATCTTTATTTGAAATACACATATTCTCTTTCTGAATAATGAAATTCTAATGGATCAAAATGATAAAATCAAGTTCTCTATGCTTATCAAGTATGTGATAAAACCATGAAGTGTGTGCTACTGAAATATAGGCACAGAATATCAATATTCAGGTTTAATATACCATTTATTGTTTCACATTTAAAGTGTTACGCCCCTGTAAATTATGGGTTATTATAGAAATGAGGCAACCAAGTGGACAGTATGACATGGACACATGTGACGACTTCAGTTACAAAAGCAGAATGATTAAGTCAACTAGTTTTTAGCAAAAATGGAGTTAAAGTCACTATTTCAAGCAAAATTATTTTATTATTAAAAAAATATTTTATTGAAGTAATATTTCTTTTTAGAGACTAGTCATGCTAAACAAATGAGTAAGTCTAAATACATCTTATTCATATAAACGAATGGGCTATGTCGAGGTTAAAACCTTAAATATCAAAGTTTGTAATTGGGCAAGTTTAAAAAAATGTGACGATTCACTTTTTACATGCCTCTGCTGTTACAGAGAAACATATTCATCCAATCATAGCTAAAATGATGTGTTATTGTGTCTTTATACTGGGAACCAAGTTTAAAGAAAATGGCTTCACCAATAAAAAAGATATGTCATTAAAACATGTCAAAAATGCCAGGAGTGAAACGGTTTTTGTATTACATTTTTCAAGCTATGGTAAATAAAAGACAGTGACAGGATACTACAATAAGCAATTGTAATTCATAAAACAACATGTGCATCATCATCTTAAAATCACTTTTCATCTTGCCTTCATTGGTTCAGGATGTGGAGCCTGTTTTATACAATAACCCTCTGAATTTGATGTCAGGAGTGAAACCCTTTTATTTTTTAAACTGTGTTCTCATTTTTGTCTATTCAGTCAGAAATCTACCACTTAAATTGTTTTAGGAAGCCACCAACGTTGTGGGCATTCTGAACTCTACTATTTAGTGATTTGTGGGTTACAATTTCTCATATTGTGCAATATATATGCTGTCAGGAGTGAAATGCTTTTTGTTGTCATTTTGCAAGATTGTGCACACAATTTTAGCTAAAAATTAGTGAACATGAATTTAAAATAAAATTTGGGCACTGCTTAACCATTTAGAATAGTTTTTAGCCGACCTAATTAAGAAATCTGGATGATATTCTGTAAAAATACCTGTTATTCTAAAAATTTAAATGTCACACTTTGGTCACATTTCTTTAAAACCTGCCCAACTGTATAAGTTTGAACACTGTAACTTTTGAAATTAAGTAGCAAAACATTCCTGAAGAAAGATATCTTGAAAAAAAATCAAACAAACTGAATTATACTCCTGTCATTTTGACCAGTTTTTGAACCATTTCAAGATCGTTCATTCAAAATGACAAATATTTTGCAATTATACGAACACTTAGACGTAACGTCAAAAGTTGCGGACCAAGCCAAAATTGGCTATGCACTTCTGTTTAAAACCGCATATTTGTTATTTTTATTTGAGAAACACACATGTATGTATTTGGTATCATATAAAAGATATTGAATTGTAATTTATTAATATATGTCGAATTTCAACATTGTTTGAATACAGACAATGTGATAAACAAAATAAATAAACTCTGACGCAGAAAATGACGTCGTCACATGTAACAGAAATTACCAAACAAACTCGCGAGAATCCCAATAGAATAAAAAGTAAGACTTTTTAAAGCGCACAAACTTTGGCAAATTACGTCATTGATGTCACAGAAGATATAGCGTAAATCTTACGGCAGTTGGATGATGTAAACAAACTATGGAGGAATGGAAAGAAAGAGATAAGTAGCGTCACGCTGTTAAAAAAACGTCATTTTTTCGGTATGTCTAATTTTTAAATCTAATTTATTTTTCCAATAGCTTTTTCCAATAGCGATTAGAAATCAATATAAAAAATTTTGGGACATACATCTGAGCTCTAGTTTTTGTAGTTAATTTTTTGTCTTGATTGGAGATGAAGAAAATCAGTATTGTTTGACCAAATTTACCTGAGACTCATCGTTTTCCGTACGCGTATTCCGGTATTCATCGGCGTATTTGATAGTTTCCGTGTGTTTATACCCTGCGCTGTGAAAAATGTTAACTTTATTTCTGCATGATCTCATTGAACAAAGAATTAGCGTAGTGGAAAGACGCTGGACTTTCATTTACAGAGACTCAAGATCGATCCCAGCATTTTACTGATGAAACTTTTGTTAAGTTTTTTTTCTTTCTTTTTTCCTATGAAATGGAATACTTAATTAATGAAGTAAATGTTGAAATTAAAAATAGTTTAACAATAGCGCTACTGGGATTCGAACCACGGACATGTGGTTTACAGAAAAGTCGCCTTACACACTAGGCCACTATTATTCGATGGATTTTGGGAAGTGTATAACAGTACTTATACAGATTATAATACCGATGTAGAAAATACGGAAAGACCCGAATATTAACGGAATATGCAAGGAGTCTCAGTTCAATCTGGTCAAACAATATTTTATTGTGTTTGTAGCGTCTTAAAAATGTCACATTTTCACTAAAACGGTCCCAAATGCAAGGGTGATTTTTTCATATATAGCTTTTTTCTAAGAAAATCAAAATATTTTGAATTTGAATTGATTTTCGACATACATCTCGGATAAAATTTGAAAAAAATAAATGCATTTGTCAATATCTCTTCAACTAGCGAAGATATAGAGTGTGATGTAGCGTCTTAAAAATGTCACAAAAACGCGTTTTTGACGATTTGACGTCATGTTGATTTTTTCGGTATGTCTAATTTTTAAACCTAATTTATTTTTCCAATAGCGATTAGAAATCAATATAAAAAATTTTGGGACATACATCTGAGCTCTAGTTTTTGTAGTTAATTTTTTGTCTTGATTGGAGTTGAAGAAAATCATTATTCTATTGTGTTTGTAGCGCCTTAAAAATGTCACATTTTCACTAAAACGGTCCCAAATGCAAGGGTGATTTTTTCATATATAGCTTTTTTTCTAAGAAAATCAAAATATTTTGAATTTGAACTGATTATCGACATACATCTCGGATAAAATTTGAAAAAATAAATGCATTTGTCAATATCTCTTCAACTAGCGAAGATATAGAGTGTGATGTAGCGTCTTAAAAATGTCACAAAAACGCGTTTTTGACGATTTGACGTCATGTTGATTTTTTCGGTATGTCTAATTTTTAAACCTAATTCATTTTTCCAATAGCGATTAGAAATCAATATAAAAATTTTGGGACATACATCTGAGCTCTAGTTTTTGTAGTTAATTTTTTGTCTTGATTGGAGTTAAAGAAAATCATTATTTCATTGTGTTTGTAGCGTCTTAAAAATGTCACATTTTCACTAAGCGGTCCCAAATGCAAGGGTGATTTTTTCATATATAGCTTTTTTTTCTAAGAAAATCAAAATATTTTGAATTTGAATTGATTTTCGACATACATCTCGGATAAAATTTGAAAAAATAAATGCATTTGTCAATATCTATATGGAGTGTGATGTAGCGTCTTAAAAATGTCACAAAAAACGCGTTTTTGACGATTTGACGTCATGTTGATTTGTGAAGAACTATTCATGGTGTTTTACGATCATGCATCGATGCTCTAGATCCACTTGTTTTATCGTTGTTTGTTTGACTATCTTGCTATTTGTGGTCTACGCAACTTAAGATTAAAATTTGAGACCCGTAACAGAAAAAAGAAAGAAAAGCATTGACCAAGGCATAAGAAAACGTTGATTATATTATAATAGAAGACATTTTTAAGTAAGGCATTTCATTGATTTCATCTAATATGTTGCAGCATTTAGTCTCGGAGTTTCATTTTTCCTACATAACATTATAATGCATTTGTTGTAGACCCCATTTAAAAGAATATTCTATCTTTTGTCTGCTAACGAGTAAACTTGAAGACGATTATTTAGTAAGTTTTTTCACATTTTTTTTATTTTTATTTGTTTATTTATTTTTATTTTTTTACATTTGCGCACGTAGAAATATCTTAATAACAAAACTATGCATACTTGACAAGTTATATTTAGCGTATGAAACGGCTTCATTTCTCCTACAGGTGTAAAATATTCACTTTCAATATTCATTAGAGCTTGATTTTTCAATACTTACGAAATAATTCTGTTGTTTATATATTGATAGTTGAGATTATCAATTTTGTACGGTGCTATTTTCATGTATGCATGTATTGGTATTATTGTGAAAATGTTTTCTTTTGACCAACATTGAAAATTTGTCATTTCTAATGTTTTTGGGGAAAGTTATAACTTTCTTTACACCTTCGCGTAACGTTAACGTCGGAAAACGGTCGATATGCGTGTTACAACGTTGGTCCGCAACTTTTGACGTTACGTCTATAGATATACAAATTTTAGGACATCAATTTTATGTCAATGTTGTATTAGTGTAAAGTTGAGAGGCAGATTTTGAAAACTGTATGTCTGCATGTTCTTTTCAATTATGGATTTCTCAGATATTAAAATTGAATTGAATTGATTGATCCATTTGTGCGGGTACCCGGGTACCCGCGGTTAATTGTTACACGGGTGCCCGGGTAGAACTTTTATACCCTTTACAGCCCTAAAAGAGATAGGGTCTCGCGCATGTATATAATTTTTCTAAATTTCATTTAGTACTCTGATATTGACCTAGAAGTTTTGTCTACTTTGTGACAAACTGTCTTTAATGCGAGCTTTGTTGTCCCTGAACAACGCCGCTTGTTTCATAACCAGTCTCATTCATTTTTGTTGCCTCAATATGGGCTGGAAAAGGATGCATATACAATTTGAGGCCAGCCTGAATCCTTGCAATCCTCTGTATACATAAAGTCTGATCAGAGTCTTAGCGCTTCCCTATTGGCTCTTTTATAACATTAACAATTTTAAGACTTATTGAATTAATTACACATTATTATTTGTTTTAAGGTTGTTGCTTTAAGCAAACGTAATTTGAAGCATTAGGGCCTAAGAGATGAAAGCAAATTAATGAAATTATCAAGTAGACGTTTTTACCTTTTAGTAATTTCCAATGCAACACAATAAAGGACTGGTCAAAGTTGAAAAATGGACTTTGAACCTTCAACAAAAGAGTATTTATGGTGTTTTTGAGACAATTGAAGAACCATATAGGCTTATTACCCCCTGTGGAAAAGTTCATAGAAGTCCAAGAACTGTTCAAGAACGTTAAATCGCTCTTAAATCTAGAACTTGGATTCTTGTTATGAGTTCAAACACCAGTTGGGTCAATATCCTTTTTGACTTTTGACAAAAGTAATTGATCTGTTACATGTATCATTGTATTTGCAACATGAGCAGCTCTAGGCTCAGATTTGGATATTATGGTAGTACTGTTAGAAATATACCAGGTTAATTAGAATAATGGCAAATAGTATGAGCATTGCCAAATCTCGGTTCATTTTTACAAGCAGTCTCATTTTACAATGTTTCAGTCCATAGAGGTCTGTAAAATTACTACCACCACACAAAGACCAATATATCGTCGCTTTTCAACAAAAACCTCGTTACTGCAGCTTGTTATAAGCTCTAGTTACGAGGTTTTTGTTGAAAAGCATCATTATTTTTAACAAGGGATTTTCTTCAATTTGTCCATTCATAAACATGTACCCACATTTTTCAAAAACGGCGCATAATAATCTAATTTATTTTTAGATATTCATGAAGTTAGGATAATATTTTATTTTATTCCGATTGTGTTTATATCTTGAAAAGGCTTGGACAACATCATGCCAATTAACTAAAATTAACTAAATTTTAATTACAAAAATCAATTTCGTGCCTTTCTTGCAGCTACGCTACATTATATCCATCCCTTATATCGCTGCTTTTCAACGAAAACCTCGTAACTGAAGCTTAAAACACATTGAAAAGGGGCGATACAATCGTATGGAAGCAACTGGAGCACCTAAACAAGGAATCCCTAGTTTCACTTACAACATCTACATGTTACAACACCTTTTTTTTATCCTACAACTGATATTCCACATATCGAGGGAACAGTGCAAAACTATTTTAACTAGATCTACATATTTTTCAGAAATTAATTTTTTTTGTATTTTTTTTAATCTTTAGGAAGGAATGCATCATGTGCTCTAATATTGCGTTTCAATTCTGCATGATCAAAAATATATGTAGAATTTCAATGATATTTTTATCTCTTTAAGTCATTAAGTTTTATTGTCTCATGTGTAAAATTTTACAATTAGATTTGCACTATCCCTCGATATATGTTTAACTCTTTCCAAAACCAGACCTGAATTTTACTTCCCTTATAAAAACGGCTTGGGAAAACATTGAGACAAAGGAAGAAACTGCTGATAATCAGCAGTTTCTTCTTTTGTCTCATTATTTTCCGTGCTACATTGTCTTAAAATAAGGTCCATTTGTCGTCTGTAGCAGCCTTTGAGATGGAAATTCTGAAAATTTGTCGTTTGGGAAAGGGTTCAGAATATCCACTTACTGGTTGGTGACATTAATGCCAGAAAGGATACTCACCGCGGCTAGGGATCGAACCCGGGATCTTATAATTGAATGTCCGGCGCGCTACCAACAGAAATTAATTATCTAAGAGTCGTCCTCTCCTTCTGCCTTTTCATAAGCCCGAGTATGAAATGCGTAGCAGTCCTATCCAAAATAAATTAAGAAAATAAAAACGAAGAAAAAATAACTGCAAATACTTTCGTGTTTGTGTTGATTTTTTTGTTACAGTCCAATCTAAATCTGGCCCCAGTTTCTTGAAAAAAAAAAACTTAAGTGTATACTCATGAGATAATGCTCAACTTCAATTGAATACCAATCAACGTTGATTGGTATTCAATTGAAGTTCACGTGGATTTCGTGTAATTTGAGCACGGTGCTCAGCTTTGAGCCTGAGAATGTACATAAGTTTTTTCGAGAAACCGGGGCCTGGATAGAGTGAGGCGGTTTATTAGATAAAGTAAACTACTTCACGGTGGATAATCACGTGATACAATATTTTCAGAAAATCTTCAATAATTTTGTAAATAATGGACCGATTTGAATTCGGTTTGAAGCAGAGAATGTAGACAGACGTCACGCATTAGATGGACGTGATTGATATTTGAAAAATCAACTGATAAAAAAAGTTATTGAAGATAAACCAAAATTTTGGTTTATCTTCAATAACTTTTTTATCAGTTGCTTTTTCAAAAGTCCAACACGTCCAGCTTATTTCTGGCATTTTTCCACCTTCTCTGCTTCAAACCGAATTCAAATTGGTCAAGTATTAAAAAAGATATTGAAGATTATCGGAAATTCTGAGTCACGTGATTATACACCATGTACTTGTAGAATACAAGTGAAGACTACGCAGAGCTATAAAATTCAATAATAAGGGGGTTGGGTATTTACTTTTTGAATTGCAATATTTCATTTGTTATTTCCCAAACCCCATGTTTTGGGTACTCAATTGAATCGTGAGACGATGAGACTATTCAAATGAGTACCCACAACATAGGGTTTGGATGTGAAATAACAAATTTAGAATGCCTTCAACCCATCTTATTTGTCACACACATAACGCACTTACATATTGTTGCAAATGACTACTCTTTGCAGTTCCTCGAAATAAAAAGCGGGCTTAACTTTCCTACATGTCAAATACATCAACAATTTCAAAGCCATTGCAACTTAATTGATGTTGATAAAGACAGAATTTATGTACAATAAAGCACAAAGATGTTGAGCAAAAGCAAAAATGATGGTTACCGGCATTGTTTTTTTCTTTTTCCTTAATATTACGCGCTGCTATTCACCTCGGGATGTGACAAAGAAAAGGATATATTTTGCAACCGTCGATATCTTACGAAACATATATGTTATAAAATAACCGCCCATACAGATATTATAGAGAGATACTTTTTGTAGAACTACATTTAAACATTGATGTTATAAAATAAGCATTCATACAGATATTATGATAATTATGTTATGAAAGTTGTTACACCACAAAGAGATACCCTTTTTGTAGAAAAACAACTACATTTAAACATTTATATTATAAATTAACCATTCATACCGATATTATGATATGTTATGCAAGTTGTTAAACATAAAGAAACACCCTTTAAATTCATAGAAAAAACAACTACATTTAATTTTTTTTTTATAAAATAACCTTTCAAACAAATATTATGATATGTTATAAAAGTTGTTACACCAAACAAAGATACCTTTTTGTAACCAACTACATGGAAAGATGTCACTTTCCTTAATTAACCCTTTCCCAAACAAGACCTAGTTTTGACGTCCCTAATAGAAAAGGCTTGGGAAAACATTGAAACAAAAGAAGAAACTGCTGATAACCAGCAGTTTCTCCTTTTGTCTCAATATTTTCTGTGGGATATCTTACACAAATCCCATCTTTAATACCATCCATTTCGTCTTTAATGGTAGTTTTTGAAGTGGATCACGCTAAAATTTTGCCATGTGGGAAAGGGTTAAACGTCCGGAATCTTGTGAAATTTGGTTTTTTATTTATAATCTTAATAACACATATGAGCCGGGATCTGGAAAAACGTCCCTTAAAGCATTTTTAGAAATCGAGTTTCAGCATCAGTCTGTTGTCAAATGCAGTCCAATATGCATTAATGCTGCTCTCTTTAAGTTACTACAGGTCACAAAGTAGCTATTAGAGAACAACATGGAACCTGATCAGACTGTGCGTATGCACAGGCTGATCTGGATCTATGTTGGGCTCAAAAGCCTTAAAGGATACTAAAAGAAATGAAAATAGCTATAAATGAACAGATACCTTTTTTGTAGAAATTCAACAGGAAGATCTACAGATGTCATAAGCCATAAAAATTGTATCCACCAATATCATATCTAGCTTACATAATTTTAGTCTTCGTGGTTTAGAAGATGAAACTTTGAAGCAGAGGGTCAATTCATGTCTCTTTTTAATAATTTGCGCATGCGCAAAAGGTTTATGGTAAACCTTTTCTCAAACAAGACTGCTTTTGACGTCTTTTATAGTAAAGTATTTTGGAAAAAAGCCGTTTAGACAATAGAAGAAAATGCTGTTTAGCTGCATTAGCTGCATTTTCTCCTTTTGCCTAAATATTTTCTTTGTACACAAGTTCCATCTTTATAAAAATCTATTTTCTCGTCTGAAACTGCTTTGAAATTGGTCAAACCTAATGTCCATCGTTTGGGAAAGGGTTAAATTACCTATGGAACTTGTGACTTGACACGCTAAAAAGGACATTCTAAGAATATTGTAAAACTTGATCTTTTTCTTGAACGTTTGGCGTTTAGAATGTTCCATCGTTTGGATGGGTGTTATAACACAGAAAGTATTGATGCCAGCGGAGCAAATGTTTGTCATAAGGATTTTCTCCCTCCGTCTCTATATTTCCCGTAAGCTTTTTAATGAAGATGTTGAAAAGAGGACTTGTGTGGAGATGGACTAATTGTAGCAACATCTATTTTGTCATTTGCACCAGTTTTCAAATTAGAACAGTTCAATTTGCTGTCGTTGCAAAAGGTTAACTCATTACCACACATTGACTAAGGCTTTGGAAAACACTGTGGTAAATGACGAAATTGCTTGTTACAAGCAATTTCTTCATTTTTCACAATGTTTTCTACTCCAAAAGACCGCAGAATTTTAAGTTTAATTCACACGAAATTTTCGTCTGCAGCGTCTTTGAATTTGGGCCAGTTCAAAAATTTGCTGTTTGACAACGGATTTAAGAATTATGGTACCACCAAAAGGTTTCGTGAGAGTTCAAATAAAGCAAACTGACGATGGTTATACTTTTTTTTTTAAATGTGGAAGGTCCGTATTTGTCTGATATACCGCTGCTTTTCATCGAAAACCTCGTAACTACAGCTTGGATAAAGCTGTAATTACGAGTTTTTCGTTGAAAAGCGACGATATATAACCATTTATTCCGCATTATAGAAAAAATTCTTGTAATTGGTATGATTATTATAGACAAAGAGGATGACTCTCATATTTATAGTGCCCATTCTTGGGGGCATATTAATAGGGTTAATTCTGAAAATTAGTCTAATTTATCTTTTTTCTGACGTCTATCAGTTCAACCAAAGTTGACGAATACTTCAAACAAAAAGTTCATAGACCTATGCAGCACATCAATGTGTAAGCAAAATGTGCAATATGACGAACACAGAGCAACAGATAGGATGGGGAGATCCAAATAATTTAATATTACGGCGGTGTTAATGCAAAACCTTGTATCTCGTTTTTCGGAAAATTTTAGAGGGGAAGAAAACAATTTTATAACTTTGCCGAATCCAAAGAAATTCGGATATATTGTTCACCTATAATGTGTCATTAATAAAAGTTTGTACTTTGAAAATCGCAAAATTCGACATACGAGGTTTTGCATTTACACCGACGATTAGTTGATTTCATTAAAATCCGAACGTTCTGATTGGTTGACCTTTTTCTCATAGCTCCATGAAGAAAAAAATGCCGGAACTACTTTTCCTGTCAAATACTGTATTACGCCGCATTACTATCTCGTCTTTTTTGTTGAAAATTAATAATGAAAACTTGTGATTTGTTGTTGTTTTTAGCTCACGTGAGCACGAAGTGCTCAAGGTGAGCTATTGTGATCGCTTTTTGTCCGTCATCCGTCTGTCCGTCCGTCTGACCGTCCGTCCGTCTGTCAACAATTTGGTGTTTACACTCTAGCATCTACAAATATAAGCCAATCTTAACCAAACTTGGTCAAAACATGTATAACGGATTTGGGTCAGATCGGACCAGAAAGTTCAGAGTTATCTGTCCTTGAATGTAAAAAATAGCTACTTTTGACATTGTTTACACTCTAGCATCTACAAATATTGATAAATCAATACAAAAGTTAGAAACAATGTTGGTGACCATAAGATCTCAGATGAGTTCGATTTTGGGTCAGATCGGACTAGAAAGTC
Source organism: Fragum sueziense (assembly GCA_963680895.1). Taxonomy (NCBI): domain Eukaryota; kingdom Metazoa; phylum Mollusca; class Bivalvia; order Cardiida; family Cardiidae; genus Fragum; species Fragum sueziense. Next base: position 29,840,080 of record OY804594.1, on the reverse strand, counting down.
AGGAGTTATCTGCCCTTGAATTTGACAAAATTGTCGTTTTGAGCGTTTTCGACTTTGTTTACACTATAGCATCTACAGTTATTGACCAATCAAGACAAAACTTTAACACAATATTAGTGACCATAAGATCTTGGATTAGTTTGATTTTGGGTCAGATCGGACCAGAAAGTCAGAAGTTATTTGCCCTTGAATGAAAAAAAAGCTACTTTTGACATTGTTTGCACTCTAGCATAGATCTACAAATATTGACCAATCTATACAAAAATTGGACACAATGTTGGTGACCTTATATACTGAAACAAAAAAGAAACGCAACTTCATTTTCAATTCCTTCTTACGCAAAGACATCAAATCAGATTTAAACAAAACTAAATACATTTAAAGCAATAAAATTTCACCTTGTAAAGTTCACAAAATCTTGTTGGTCAATTTCATTAGTAAGAAAACACCCAGTTTAAACCGCGCGTCAACACAATACGACGAAAGAATTGGACTGAGGTCGAAAAAAAAAAACAATCTGTTTCGTTCAATTTGGTCTGATATTTGACTGTTGTGAAGTCCAAACGAGTTATTAGCGGTCTCCGTTGCAGTCTTAAACCTATCCCATAGGTGGGGTTAACGTGATTATTCGGTCCTGCCTTGACGCCATATCTCTTGCACGTCCGCCTCGTGCTCAATCGGTTGTGGTCAAATTGAGAGCCAACAACGTAAACAGTCAAAATGCGTCGATTTTTTGCCCAATCAATGTCTTACGACAACATTTTTTAACCTTTTCCACCAACAGCATCGGTACTGCAGTTAGGCGCTGGTTTTGACCTAGCCTCGCCATGTGTAGCGTAGTGAAAAGTGTGTGAACGCTTTGGCATCTTCTTTGTCTATGTTTTAGCTTGTGTTTGATGAAAATTTGTTTTGATAGTAGTCATCTAGAAAATGAGAGTCTGTAAGTCGTATCATGTAATTATATTAGTCGCGATGGCAAAGAATTTTGTGCTAAAAATTGACTGGGTTACCGTTTTGTTTCGATAAACAGTCGGTGTTGTTACAAAATCTCGTAACTACGGCTTGAATCAAGCCGTAGTTAAGACAATTTATAACAACATCTACGAAATGCTATTTGCTTGTCCGAAATCACTGTTAAGTGGAGAAAATGATTCCCTATTGAACAAATATAAGAAATGTCGAATAACTAATCTTCTTGGTAGTCCCTCGAATCGAAAATGACAAAGTTAAGGTTTACGAACTGAGAATGAAATGCAGAGCCAGAGGCGAAATTTGAAAAGTGCCAGTAATTCCTAAACCTTGTTAAATTTCCATTCCAAATACAAATACAAGCATTTTGTATGGTTTAGAATTTTGAATTAATGCATACTTATGGAAATATTTTACAAAAATGTTTAAAATTACCCCCCTTGCATATGAATATAGAGTAAAATAATATTTGTAATTCATTTTCTTCTTGAAGCATAATCTTGAAATCCGGCAAGGCGAATCAACTTGTGTGAAGTGTATTAACAAGTGTGTGTAATTTGATGTATTTCGTATGGCTAGAAAGTGGTGTTTTCATTCTCAGTTCGTAAACCTTAATGAAAGAGCCTCTGTGAAAGAGAGTGTAGTTGTGCTAATCAGTTGTGTTTCCGGAAGTGGCTGCGAAGTCCAAAATCTGATGCACAGATACGGTTGCAATGTGGGTCTGGAACGTCAAGTTTGGAAGGACCAGCCCTTGCTGCACTTACATGTTTATATCAGAAAAATTCTGAATAATTCAAAACTCAAAATCAAGCAGACATGCTGCCTTCGACGCACATCCACGAACAATCAACGACTATGCTTCCGCAGACGATTTACGCGTATGATGCAAGTTCAGCGTAGAAACGAAAAACTGTGCGTAATTTGTGCATAATTTATTCGTTTTCTCTGTGTGACTATGTCGTCAGGTTTGATCTAAAACTTCGGCGATTATTCTGTCATACATGTGTTTCCCACTTCATAATCGAAGACTTTAGCGGGATGAACAGCTGGAGACTCGGAAAAAAGTTTCGAAAGTACTGGCCAGAGAAAAGACGGAACGAAAGAAAGAAAGATCTTTAATATCGCAAATATTGCGTAATTGGAACGTAAATAATAAATTAATGATTACCAACATTTTCTCGTTTTTTCGCTTCTGTTTTCCATTATGAGGACTTTGTAATCTTTCGAAACTTTAGAATTTGTCGCTTTAATTAAGATTTTTGACATTTCTGCAATATATTGTTGTTTGAAAAGGGTTGAAAAGTCGAATGACCGACCTTCAAAATAGATATATGATGACTAATTTAGCTATTATCAAAAGTCATGGTAAAACAGTGAACTCAAGATACCCGCTTCAAAGAATATCATTTTTTAGAATAACAAATTAATTGGAATAATTGGCTCTACACGGAAATACTGGGTTTGACGCATCTTTTCGATTTTTTTAATCAACGATACAAAAAAAAAATCCTAACATTTTTTTCCTTTCTCCCATTGCTTCTCATGTGTTATACATACAAATTCCACACATACAATAGAATGCATTTTTCTGTCTTCCGATCTTTAAACAAGTTTAAAGTTTTGTAGTTTTGTAAGAGGTTAACCCATTACAAAACAATGTCGTTTTTGACACACCTTAAGATTTAGGCTTTGTTAAACACTGTGGAAAATGAAGAAATTACTTGTGACAAGTAATTTCTTCCATTTCCACAATGTTTTCTACCAAGAATTACAAAAATTTACCCACTCGAATTTTGTCGTCTGTAGGCATAACACATTTGAATTTGGACAAGTCCAAATATTTTCGTCTGGTAATTTGTTCATTGAAAGAATGAGCTGGAAATTGTTATACATTGTACTGTAGTTCATACAGAGCTTTTGTGGTCTATTCGTTCAGTGACTGGTGTTATTCTAAAATCTCGTAACTACAGTTTTTATCAAGCTGTAGCTACGATATTTTACAAATCGACGCAGTACTTCAACGAATCTCTGGAAAGATAATTCAAGGTTGTACATCCATTATGAGATTCGCGCGACATCGGATTTATTCGGGTGACGTCGTTAACATACGGCGGTGGAACATTCCACCGCCAGAATGTTAACGACGTCGCACGAACTATTCCGACATCGCATGAATCTCATTAGCGATAGACTACCTTAAAAAGCATACATGATCCAATCTAATAAAGCTACAGTTACGAGGTTTTCGTTGAAAAGAGACAATATGCTACAAGATCAGCCAGTGTCTATAAGGTACGTCGACTATTTGAATAAATCCCTACTGTCTTTTTGCTACAGGCCATAAAGCAACAATTAAACTCCAGAATGGATCTTGATCAGACTGCGTTAATTTGCAAACTGATCAAAATGCATGCTGTTCTCAATGCCCGGGGAATAACGTGACACAATATTTTCGGTGTTTTTGTCTCTTAAAACATGTTGTAAACGGCAATTCGTTCCAAACAGCCTCGAGGGTTGCGATAGGCGTATTTTATAAATGCTTTCATTTTTTGAAATTGTTGTTATTATCGCTTTCCCTATGTTCCAGATTATTTTTAAAAGTTTGCACACTGACAAATCTCTTACCCCTTTCTCAAATAAGACATGGTTTTGACGTCCCTGGTAGAACTGGCCTGGGAAATCATTGAAGCAAAAGAAGAAAATGCTGATCATCAATATTGCCTCAATATTTTCTGGGATGAACTATTCACACGTTTTGTCTCAATTACGTACAATTTGTCGTCTGAAGTCGCTTTCTAATTCAAATTATGAAAAAAAGAAAAAAAAAACCAAACATAATTTTCGTTGGTTAGGAAAGGTTTGAACACGACTTATCCCACACATACCAATAACACTGGTGGTGAACTAAAACAATTTTCGCTACAACAAGGTATAGATATTTTGCGTTTAAATGTGAGTTTATATTTTTTTTACTCTAATGACAATAAACTTGTTCTAAAAACAGACCGGGTTCACCATTTTGTATTGACAAACTGTCGGTGTTGTTATAAAATCTCGTAACTACGGCTTAGATAAAGCCGTAGCTACGATATTTTATAATAACACCTACGGAATACATTGATCGCGAAAAAACGCTCTTCGCTTTGGCCGAGTTCACCACCAGTGAGTAATAACCGAAACAATATCTGGCACAAGCTTCTAGACATCATGCACGGCGGGGATTATGCATCATGGTATGGATAACAACCACTGGTAGTGAACCCGGCCAAAGCGATGGGCGTTTTCGCTACAACAAGGTAAAGATATTTTGCGTTTAAATGTGAGTTTAAAGTGGCATTTCAGAATTTTTTGTCATAAATTTTAATTTTATTTTTATCTGAAAGAGCATAATATTTATTTCCTTATGAAAATTCTGAAAATTTCAAGCCAAAATATTGCGCCGTTTACGAGAAATTTATATTTTTGTGTTAAAATTGAACAAATTGTTGTGGACAACAGTTCGGATGTATTTATATATATGCAATTTATCGATTATGTCTCAACTTAAAATGCGTATTTCTCGCTTATTGGCAACAGCTTCAAAAAACTAAAAGTATTTATACTCATAAGAATAACCAATCTTGGCATCAAGACATACTTTAAAAAATTGAAATTGGAGTGAAATGTCCCTTTAAAGATCTGATTGGATAGATTTTCTAATAACAATGCGTTTGTTCTGAAAATAGTTTGGGTTTACCGATATGTATTGACAAACCGTCTGTGTTGTTATAAAATCTCGTAACTACGGCTTTATCGAAGCCGTAGTTACGAAATTTTATAACAACGCCGACGGAAAACTATGATCGCAAAAAACGTCCCACGCTTTGGCCGAGTTCACCACCAGTGACAACTACAATTAAAAAAAATAGTCCCGCTTCAGGTAAGTAATTTTGCAATAACTTTCTTATTTCTATGTCAATTTTCAAGCGGTTTGTTGCATGAACCCCGTCGTACTGTGAGTTATTTCCTCATTTGTAGAATTGGGTAAAAGTACAGGAAATGTTCAAATAAAACATGAATATAAGGAAAGAACTCAGTAAGGTGGGGTACATTCTACAAACTGCTTGAAAATTTACACAAAAATAATAAAAATATTGCACTATTACTTACCTGGTGCAGGACTATTTTTCTGTAGTTGTTTTCCATACCATGATGCACAGTCTCCACCATGGTATTGTTCACTGGTGAGCCAGCCTGACAGGTAACCTCTTTATGTATAAGGGAGTATTACTGAAGAAGACAGGTTGTTCCATAGACTGGAAATGGTAGTTTGCAGAAAGAGATGGCTCAATTGATTTCCATTATAATCTAGCTCTATAAAATATTTACAATACGTAGTTGAGATCATTTGAAATACAAGATTATTTCGATTATTGTACCTAGCTGACTGACTACTTACCAATGATACAAAATGCGTTGCTGATTTCATTTGATATGACACTGATCTTTTTTTCAAAACATGTTAGTATTTTGCAAATAGCATAACACACAATCAAAGATACATCAAGAATACTTAAATCATAGTACATCAATATGAAAGGAATGCAAGAAAGTCTAACTGAACCAGTTGTACAAAAAAAAAACTTAAGTGAATTATCAATAACGATAAAGCTTTAGCTCTGTCAAATGGAATTAGTAATTATATACTGAACCTCAGTAATAACGCACCACTTTTTCTTGTTTTATATTTTTTCAATAAAATCATTCATTTTGTTGACACAGTGTTATTCGGTATTCGCCGGACACTAGGTATGCACACAATACACTCTTAAGCACAAAACTCATTCATCCGTGACGCTAGCCGTCCACAGGTTTTCTGCACGTGCTGTAGTAATGACCTCGTGAACTAACCAGCTGATCGATTTATAATGTACATGTAGTCGTTGTAACAAAGAAAACACCCAAACATTTCATCGGTCGGAAATGTTTGATGCTTTAAACAATGTCAAGATTTTCCACTGACGAACGTAATCGTGCTACTGGGATGTTGGAGGCAGTGATGACGTCACGTGCTTTTTAAACACGATGTGATTTAATCACAAAACTATTGGTCGGCTTAGAGAACGTTTCCAACAAACTGGTGCACTACTGGACTGCCCGGGGAGGGATGGACCAAAGGTCCCAGCTGCAGCTCAAACAGGTACACAGGTTAAAGCACAAAGTGATACAGGGATAGCGGTGAGTCATGCCAACTGCCAGAATCCCAAATGTGATCAGTTCCGTGCGTCTACGAAGCACAGACTGTATTGCTCTGCAAAGTGGTCTCACGCAATACTGATTTTGTGACTTTCACTTTATAGGGTAGTCACGTTTGCCCGTTCGTCACGCTTGATTGCTTTAAGGAAGCGAAACAATTTTTTTACCAGAAACGAATAAACTGACAGCAGTTCGGGTTGTGGTTTTACAGTTTGAAAAAGTAACACCATAAAAAGTTATAGTGAAAAAAGTAAGTGGTGCGTTATTTCTGAGGTTCAGTATAGTAAAGTTATGAGCAAAGTTAAGAAAAGGTTGTAATATCTTTAGCAGTTCTAATTTGGCTGTGTCATCTTTTTCCCATCTTCGCAAGCCAAGGGTGACATCTACGACGTAACGTCGTTTCTGTATTCACCCTTGGCGGATTTAGTCCGATTTTCTTGGCCTCCTGGAGAGCGTTTTCATTGGTTCCAGCGAGGTCTCGCTGGAACCAATCAGATTGTCGACTGATACATTTGTTATGAGTAACCAAATCATGACAACGGGCGGGAAAAAGCATTGCATTTGCAACTCAAAAACGCGAAGATGGGCGATTTTTCCTAAGAATTTCACTGCAATAGACAGGAATTCCCTAACATTAATCGACGAATTATCTTACTTTCGACAATTCGACCAAAAAAGCAGCTAACTTTTACATAATCCACATGACGTATGACGCGAAAGACAACGCGCGTTAATGACGTCATCAATAATGGACGTAAACAACCAGCAGAACAAACGCTAGGCGGCGCTTCGCGATTTCAAGAAAATCGTACTAAATCCGCCAAGGGTGAATACAAACGTAGGTGGGTTCAACCTTGGCTAGCGAAGATGCTTTTTCCGGGCGTCATCCGTTACAATGGAAATTAATCACTACGGATGACATTGAAGATGCTCAAAGTGTTTTGTAGCTAATGATGGGTTGTAGTTCTTTAATCACTGGATTGTTCATATGTTCTTTGCAAATGTTACCCCCTCGTAATTTGATTTCAAATACTAGAATAGTGCACAGTTAATTTAGAAAAATAATCATATTCTTATTTTTACAATTTTAGATTTTTTAAATACTATAACTTTTCTCCAAAATACTATTCCTTTTAACATCCACATTTACGTTTTCTTGAGCACCGTCTTTTATATCCTCGCCACAACCAAATCCGAGACCAGTATCATTTGAGAGAGCACATAGACTCGTTGAGCGCTCCATATTGTAACTTCCAAACGTCGACTCGGGACTACCGTTTCCATGTATAGTAGTACCACCTTTAGTATGACCAAGGTCACCTTTATAAGGTCGGCCTAGCAGACCAGAAACAGTGCACATTTCAGAGTCGCGACCATCTGCAAAGTCACTGATTGTAATCACTGGACAGTTAAATAACAATCCACCATTCGCTTCTAACGAATGTAACAAATTTTTAGTTCGCTCTAACGCAAGTTTGTTCTTGTATCTCGGTGCCTGAAATCGCTCTCGTTTGACAAACTCGGAATACTGGTACTTTAAGTTCTTTTCTTCATCGTCGTTTCTTGCGTATTTGACTAGAAGGAGCACTATGCTTGTTGCGTAAAACACTATAACTACCACTATGTAGAAGAAGGCCTCGATTTCTACGCCCTGTTTTTCGGCTGGTGGCTTTTCGGTGGTTGCTGGGCTACACCCGCATTGGAATATGTTGGAACAATTTAGTTGGTGAGACTGCTTGATCTGTTGGGCAATAACTTCACTAATGTTGATATGCATCTGAAAGAACCCCAATGATATTTAAGGACGTTCGCGCCTATGCACGTCAAAAAGGGCGGTCTCTCTGAAATGCATTATATCCAGACATATTTTAGATAAATATTTCGTGACTTTGTTTCTGCTTTTATTTTTCCGATTTATCACCTGTCCTTTCAGTTACAACGCCACCTAGCGGCATACCGTAAAACGTCAGTTTTTCGACGTTTACGGCCTATATTATTCCGACAGGGGACCCATTTCATATGAAAAATACATGTATCGATTAATCTTTCAATTTACATTTCAAAACATGTCCTATGAATGTCGAAATACGCACGTATTTTTGATTACGGGCGTTTTCTGAATACAACCAGAGCGAATAAAGTCCCGAAAAAACGCTTACGGACGGCGTTTGAACGTTCACAGACAAAAAAATCGAACGATGACCCCATACTTTCATTGTTTTAAATTATTCTCGAATTAAAAACGAATAGTTTAAGCCAATAAAAAAGGGGGGTATTCTCGTGAAGTGTTTGTCAAAAATCGCGTTGAAATTAGATTACACGCGCAGAAAGTGACGTTTTGAATGGCGTATTTTATGTACGTCGACGTCATACTTTAATCGGAACGTCACATGGATAAATTGACGAATGATTACTGAATTGTTGAACATATTAAATAAAATTTATATATAAAAAAATGTTATTTTTGAATTGCAGTGTATTTTGTGCTAAAACAGACTGGGTTCACAGTTTTGTTATGATAAATTGTCGGTGTTGTTATAAAATCTCGTAACTTCATCTTCAATCAAGCTGCATTTGCAGGGTATTAGAATGACACCGTCGACTAACTTTTGTTTGTCCGTTTAAATGCCAATGTTTTCTTGAATGTGAAATGAAAAATTGAACCCTATTACATGTACATGAATAATCTGATTTTAATAAATCCGTTGACAAGTCATAATAAATGTTATTTTATATGATAATTAACCCTTTCCCAAACAAGACCTGGTTTTGACGTCTCTAATTGAAATGGCTCGGGAAAACATTGAGGCAAAAGAAGAAACTGCTGATAACCAGCAGTTTCTCCTTTTGTCTCAATATTTTCTATGCCATATTTTACACAAATTATATCTTTGATACCTTCCATTTTGTCATTTTTGGCAGTTTTTGAAGTGGATCGCCCCAAAATTTTGTCGTTTGGGAAAGGGTTAAATAATTATTCAATAATTTTATTATTGAAGGAATGAATAAACACTATTTTAATTCGTGAAATTGTGAAAGTAAAAAGGCCCGGTCACATACGATTCCACGGCCGTTCCGCGGCCGTATCACGACTAAAATGAATCACCCGTGGAATGGACGCTGTTGCACGCGATGCGGTAGTGATACGGCCGTGCTATGGCAGTGATATGGACGTGGTAGGACGCGGAATGAAATGTAAATTATTTTGGACGTGGTATAATTTTTTGAACTGCACAAAAATTTTACCGCGGCCAAACCATGTATTTTTATCTGAAAGAGCAAAGTTTCTTATGAAAATTCTAAAAATTTCAAGCCAAAATTTTGAACCGTTTACGAGAAATTAATATTTTTGTTCTAAAATCAAACAAATTAATGTGGACAACAGTAAAGATTTATTTGGAATTTGTCATTTCTGTCTCAACTTTAAATAATAAAAAAAACAACTTCAAAAATCTGACAAAATTTCTATGCATTAGAATAACTAATCTTTGTACCAAGACATACTTTCAAAAATAAAATTGAAATGTTATGTTCCCATTTTTTTGCTAGCTTGCTCGACAACTTTTCGATGAAACCCGACCAATTGATCGATTACATATTGAATTTGGTCGATATGGGTAATAAAAATTGGTCGGGGTTATCGAGCATGATCTGCACCGCGCAGGCTTCTTACTTGGTTGTTTGTAATATCAAAATATTCGTTGGAGATCGCGTAGAAAATTGATCGGGATGCGATTTTTAGTCGGGTAGTTCTAAGATATAGCTGAACGATAACCAATCGTGTCTGGATCTGCAATGCTCAGGTGTCACACTTTTTTTCGCATTTCAAAATATTCGTGGGCGATCGCGTAGAAAATTGATCGGGAATCGATTTTTGATCGGGTAGAAGATACATGTATATCTGATCAAGAATTAATCGTGTCTGGAGATTGAGTGTGATGGAGTTGATATATTTTACACGACCTGCACCAAACCTGCAGTCGATCTCCTTGACTTGTACTTGTTTGATACTTAACTGCATCCTTAACTGCATCCCGATCAGCTAGACTTAGTTGATCTGATCGGCACTTTTCTAGAATTCAGTTCACCCGACAAAACCAAACTAATTATAGCTACCACTGCCGACCATATCAACTCAATCGCTTGAATTCCCCGACCAATCCCGACCAAAGAACTTTTTCCCGATCTCTAGCCGATCAACCCGACTTCAACAGTCGATTTGATCGGATTGACAGATGAAGCAGAGGACGAGTTAATCGAAATAGTGTCTGAATTCACTCGAATACAAGTCGAGGTAGTCTAGTTTAGGTTGGGCGCTGGTAGAGTGAAAGATATTAACCCGACCACACTCGATTCCCAGACACCTTCATTCCCGATCGGGTCGATTTTCTACCCGATCAATACACAGCCTCTACCCGATCGATTTTATACTCCATCGCACGCCAATGTTTTTTTTTACAATAAAAGAAATGCGAGAGGGCCGTGGCGATTCAGATCAAACTTGATTACCAGACAATTTCCGAATACCTATGCCGATCGATATCGATCTAAACTCGATCGCTTGATTGGGCTTGATCTAGTTGATCTGGTCGGCAGTGGGAACCTAGGATTCTGGGACCCGTTTTACTAACAAACTTACAAACATTTTTAAAACAACAAATCTGATTGGCCGAATAATTACTGTTATTATTTCTCTTTCAATCAGATGTGTTGTTACAAGGTTTTTGCAAAAAAGTTAAATCTCCTAGTCCTATTCGATCGCACACGAATTTTTTGGACATAATATTCGAGTTTGAGATCCGAGCGATGTAGATAAAGGTCGATCATCCAAACTACTCCCCATCACCCATAACGACCGAACTCAAGATCGCTTAATATGTTTTGTTCAATTTGATCTGATCTGCAGTAAGACAATAGCATTATAATGCGTTCGGTGGGTTTAGCCGCGATTAGGAAGTGGAATGACAGTGCTATAGCCGTGCTATGGCCGTGCTATGGCAGTGATTCAGACGCGATGTGGACGCGGTATCTTGTCGCGCGTTTCAACAATAGGCGAGGTTGGAAGTTGTAGGCCGTGGTACGGCAGTGTTTTGGCATTGGAACAGCCACCGGCGGCCATACCACGTCCATTCTGCGTCCATAGCACGGCTAAAACGAAATTGACCCAAAGTTACCGCGTCCAACTACGTCCAAAATATTTTCAGATTTTTTAGCCGTGGTATGGCCGCGGAAAGGCCGCGGAATCGTATGTGACTGGGCCTTAATACTTTAACATTTGTTTCTGTAATATTAGATTTTAGATTCACACTTCCTTGTTTTGAAATGAAAGATAACATCAATAAACAATAGTTTGCTTGTTTTTCTGCGGATTCACCATAGGAGAAGGAGTTTGAAAGTTTGCAAAAAAAGACGAAAAAGATAAAGCATATATGCTTAAATAATCATAAATAAGAATATGGTCTAGCAACGAAAACATACTTCTAAAGGGTTACAACCAAACATTATCTATGAAACACTTCATGTATTTTCGGGTGTCATGCGTGACAACGGAAATTAATGAGTGATACCCTCGTTAGTTTGAGGACATCAATTCCCACGATGACACCTGAAGATGCATGAAGCGGTTATTAGTTAATGATGGGTTGTAATCCTTAACTCAACATGAAATAATACATGTATGTAGTAATGAGATTTTGATCGTCCCTTGACAAAATAAAGTACCATAATCTTATTGTTTATTTATGTAAGTTCGAGAGGTTAAAGGGGCATTCTAATTTCATTTGTTAAAAGTATGTCTTGATGTTAAGAACGGTTATTCTAATGCGTATAAATGTTATTAGCTTTGTTTATAAGCGAAAAATATGCCTTTAAAGTTGATACATAAATGACAAATTCCATATAAACCAGATCTGCTGTTGACATCGATTCGTTAATTCTAGCACAAAAATATCTATATATTTCTCGTAAACGGCGCAATATTCTGATTTCAACTTTTCAGAAGAAAATATGCCCTTTCAGATAAATATAAAAGTAAAATTTATGAAAAAATATCTGCAAAATGTCACTTTAAAATAGTTTTCGAATGCAATTAAAACCATTACCAAACAACAAAAAATAGACTATAACAACACCGACAGTTTATCATAACAAAATGGTGAACCCAGTCTGTTTTAGCACAAAATACACTGCAATTCAAAAATAACATTTTTATATATAAATTTTAATTTAAATGTTCAACAATTCAGTAATCATTCGTCAATTTATCCATGTGACGTTCCGATTAAAGTATGACGTCGACGTACATAAAATACGCCATTCAAAACGTCACTTTCTGCGCGTGTAATCTAATTTCAACGCGATTTTTGACAAACACTTCACGAGAATACCCCCCTTTTTTATTGGCTTAATCTATTCGTTTTTAATTCGAGAATAATTTAAAACAATGAAAGTATGGGGTCATCGTTCGATTTTTTTGTCTGTGAACGTTCAAACGCCGTCCGTAAGCGTTTTTTCGGGATTTTATTCGCTCTGGGTTGTATTCAGAAAACGTTCGTAGTCAAAAATACGTGCGTATTTCGACATTTATCAGACATGTTTTGAAATGTAAATTGAAAGATTAATCGATACATGTATTTTTCATATGAAATGGGTCCCCTGTCGGAATATTGTAGGTCGTAAACGTCGAAAAACTGACGTTTTACGGTATGCCGCTAGGTGGCGTTGTAACTTAAAGGACAGGTGATATATCGGAAAAATAAATGCAGAAACAATGTCAGGAAATATTTATCTAAAATATGTCTGAATATAATGCATTTCTGAGAGACCGCCCTTTTTGACGTGCATAGGCGCGAACGTCCTTAAAGAGACTAAATTCCAAAGATATGCATCTGAGAAAATACAAATGATATTTTCAAAAAAGAGAATAAATTCAATTGATATGCATTTGAAACAGTACCAATGGTATTTAAAGAGAATGAATTTCGTTAAAAAAGAGTTAACATACATAATTATTGTCTTGGAGTTCCTTTCATTGTACACGTAACTTCTATATTAATGCATGTTCTACAATAGCAGAAAAAAAAAAAAACAAAAAAACAAAAAAAAAAAAAAATAAAAATAACAAGATTTATGTTAAATTCATTATAGAAACAGAAAATTACAGTATTCTAACACACTAAGTTGAATAAATATTTGATAAAAAGAAAAAAAAAATATACGGACACGTCCAAAAGGAGTCTGCATTTTAAGGTCCATTTATGCAATTTGCTGTTAAAAAATAATTCTTACCGTTTTATGTTATCGTTTATTACAATATCCTTTGTATCATGTACATACAATGTATTCCATACAACAAAAGAAAAAGAATCAATTAAAATCAATTTTAGATTACAACAAATAGGCTATTTCAAACAGAATCCCAAATTGGATCTATTCAAGAGTACACACATAAGACTAAACAAAAGAATTTAAGTGCCTAGCTATTGACTATCCTTTTATGAGAAAATCTGGCAAAGACCGTTTAAGGGCTCTTGATAGGAGATTGTTTCTTCAGATCTAATTATGTTATTACTCATCCAAACCCTATGTTGTGGGTACTCATTTGAATCGTCTCGAAGAGACGATTCAAATGAGTACCACCAACATTGGGTTTGATGAACGATAATTAAGAAAAAATGAGTTTAAAAATGGGTTATTTTCTCCTATCTAGAACATCGCCTTACAAGAAATCTAAACAGGAGACCCACGGGATCCCAACTTCCCATAGTCTGCTAATTTTGGTGTTCATAAATCTCCGTACTATTACAGTTGTAAACGCCTGGCTCATGACAGCGTAATGACTATTTTGGTGGAAACCTCCCCATGACCACGTGTATAATTACAAGAGTTCAAAACGAGTTTTTTCCAGGCTGAGCTAATGCTAGAATCGTGGTCTCGCACATACATGATGAACCAAGGCACGTTACAGTTGTAAACTCCTGACTGATGAGTGATGAGAGTGTAATTATTGTTTTCTTAGAGTTTTTCACGTGACCAAAGGTATCATTACAACTGGTCTCTTAAATTTTTTGTTCTATTTTCTCTTGGTCAGAGTTTCGCAACGAGTCTTTGCTTGAACTGGAAGCGGGTTTTCATGGCTACATATTATGAGGTAAACACGAACAACATTTCGCTGCTTTTCAACAATCATTATGGTTTTTGTGAATTTTAATGTTCACTTTGTTAAAATGCATTTCCTTCCCCTCTGACAAGAACTCAAGATGTCATTGACGGTAAAGGCGATGTTTTTGCTATTTTTCTAGCAAGAGCTATCATTACAACCTTGGTGTTTGGAAGAACATGTACACAAAACCGTTATCTCGCACTACTAAAAGTGTTTTTATTTTACAAATTGTTTCCCACAACTTGCATTATTTTAAGTCTTACTATGAACTTTAACTGATTTACCGAACACCGATCAGATGGCTTGTACATGGTGCATTTCTTTATTACACAAAAGGGCCATTTAGAGCTACTCTAACACAGATTTTGACAAAAAGAATCATAACAAAAGTGCGCCAAACACTGCAAGCTCGACAAGTATCTGAAGACACGGCGTGATGATATCACAAGCAAGTTGGGTTTTAAAGGGACACTTCTTTAAATGCAAAAAGGTTTTTAGATGTCTACTTACGCCTAAATATTTTACCATAGATTGCCCTAAAATTCGGCAATTTCTGTCATATTTTCTGTTCCTTCTCTATGTCCGAATCGCCATATGTTACTAATTCAAAGATAACTAGCTTTTCATTCCAAAATATTCTGTGATTTTTGTAATTTGAACATGGGCGTTGTCGCAACTTTAAGTTCATCGTGTCTTCTGTCTCTTTCTTGAAATTTGACCTCTTGCATAGAACCTAGAGTAGATTATCCGTAATGTGGCCATTTTGAGATTCATAAAACATAGGATCTTTCGAGTGTCGCTGTTACGTATCAGAACATATTCGGGCGCGGTCGTAAACATTCGGCGATGGAAAGTTCCACCGCCGAATGTTTTCGACGTCGTCCGAAAATTTCCGACGTCGCGAGACGTCTTGCTTGAAGTTTCTTCTGTGCTCGTTTTTGACCTTAGGACGCCTTTTGAATGAAAATGTCTAAATATTTCTTGTTTGAAACGTTTATATAGGCCTATACTCGGTTGTCACCCAATTGTCGTTTTGTTATGTTCAGTATTGTATCGATGCTATTTCTTTATCACCCAGGGGGTCATTTAAATTTTATAAACCAATTCTTTTCCCGCGGATTATCACGATATTGTCATTTAGAACTCCCATCAGATTTGTCGTCTGCTAGCGCTAGAACGTGGAAATACAGAGGGAAACAAAGTCGTAGCTTTTCAACAAAACCTCGCAATTGCAGCTTGTTTTAAGCTGCAGTTACGAGATTTTTGTTAAAAAGCAGCGATATATTGTACAGTACGCCACAAAAATACGTACGAAACGTCTGTTTTGAAAAGTGTTAGTCCATTACAAGACGGATTCTCTTTAAAAAACAGTCCGATTTCAAAGATAAATTGCGGACTATAACTTCAAGTAAATGGAATTTTATATTTATTGGTCTTTCTGAGTAGAGGACATTGTGGGAAATAAAGAAATTGCTTCTGACAAGCAATGTTCTCATTTTCACTATGTTATTCCAAAGCATTTATCCTATGGGGCATAAAAAGCGTCATAGTAATAGTATGGGAATGGATTAAATCTTTTTGAACTTAAAAGAAACCATTTTCTTTAAAAACCCTTTCTTTTGGTAGGTCAGTAAAGGGTTCTTGTTCGAAGCCTTTTTCAGATTCGTTTTTGGCGCGAAACATCCCTTAGTTTCCATTTAGCAACGTTCGGTATTGTATCGACGCTATGTCTTTATCACTCAGGGTGTCATTTAAATTTTATAAACCAATTCTTTTCCCGCGGATTATCACGATATTGTCATTTAGAAGTCCCATCAGAATTGTCGTCTGCTAGCGCTAGAACGTGGAAATACAGAGGGAAACAAAGTCGTAGCTTTTCAACAAAACCTCGTAATTGCAGCTTGTTTTAAGCTGCAGTTAAGAGGTTTTGTTAAAAATCAGCGATTTATTGTACAGTATGCCACAGAAATAAGAAAGAATCATCTGCTTTGAAGAGTTTTAACCCATTTCCAGACGGATTCTTTAAAAACCAGTCCTATTTCAAAGAAGTCAAGGACAACAATTTCAAGTAAATGGAATTACATTTATTGGTCTTTCTTAGTAGAGTGCATTGTGGGAAATAAAGAAATTGCTTCTGACAAGCAATTTTCTCATTTACACTATGTTATTCAAAAGCATTTATCTTTTGGGGCATAAAAAAGCGTCATAGTATGTGAATGGATTAAATCTTTTTGGACTTAAAAGATACCAGTTTTTAAAAAACTTTCTTTGGAGAAATTAGTAAATGGTTCTTGTTCGAAGCCTTTTTCAGATTCGTTTTTGGTGCGAAAAAACATCCCCTAGTTTCCATTTAGCAATGTTCAGCATTGTATCGACGCTATTTCTTTATCACTCAGGGGGTCATTTAAATTTTATAAACCAATTCTTTTCCCGCGGATTATCACGATATTGTCATTTAGAAGTCCCATCAGAATTGTCGTCTGCTAGCGAACGTGGAGATACAGTGGGAAAAAATCGTAGCTTTTCAACAAAACCTCGTAACTGCAGCTTGTTTTAAGCTGCAGTTACGAGATTTTTGCAGTCCACGGTAAAGGCAGGACCCTTATAATAATAATAATAATAATAATAATAATAATAATAATTACTTTATTTTATGAAGGTAAAACATTAAGATAATTACATAATAATTAACAATTTACAATGCAAAATCTTTTTTCCAATGTTGCCTTCAAACAAAATCTATTTGTTAAAATGAAATGGTATGTAGCCTAACCCTCTCCAAAAGCAGACCTAGTTGATAAGTTCACAAAGGAACAGTACATTTTTTTATATTACGGCGAAGAATAAAAACTAAAATGTTGCTGTTTGGGAAAGGATTAAGAATGTGGTGAATATGAAAATCATGAATGATTGTACAAAAGCAAAACAACAATATGATGATAATAACAAAATATTTGTCCCAGTCCCAGATAATAGCTGGTTACATGATGTCCACTACGGTGAAAACTTTTGAAAGCGATAATTGTCATGATTTAATTACTAATATTCTACGTTTAAAATCAAACGAGAACAGCTCTAGTTGTTTCGATAATCCAACACAACTATAGCGACTCTCGTTTAATTTTGAACCCACAATAACGCTAGCTATAGCGGACGAGAATTGACCTGTCAGAGCATTCCATTCGATTAACATGGGCCGCTCTGTCAGGTCATTTATCGTGAGGTATAGCATGTTATTATTTCTTGTTTTGGTTTACAGATTTGTTAAAAACTTGTGAACATCGAGATAAAGAAAAATGCGTGACCCGTGAAAACATCCAGATAAAGCAAAAGGCAGGACCCTTGAAAACAACGAGGTAAAGATAAGGCAGGACCATTGAAACATCGAGGTAAAAAAAAGGCAGGACCCTTGAAAACATCGAGGTAAAGAAAAGGGCAGGACCTTTGAAAACATCGAGGTAAAGAAAAAGGCAGGACCCTTGAAAAGATCGAGGTAAAGAAAAAGGCAGGGACCTTGAGAACATCGAGGTAAAGAATAAACATTTGACGTTGTTTCAAAACATTCATTACGATGTCTTTAGAGCCTCTTTGGCACGTCTTATTTTCAAATAATTACACAGATTTGCATTTAGAAAAAGTCAAACCCCGGGGTTCCAGACAGCCCTAATTACTTAGTATTAAATCCGTTTACAGAAGGTGAACAGTTCAGTCCTAATATTTCCAAGACAATTTCATCCTTTCTCAAACAAATGAAGGAAATCAACATTCTCTTTTTCTCTGAATGGTTTTAAAAGCTTACTATTTCAAAGACGTCTGAACCACGGCTACGGTCCGAATAGCTCAATCTAGTACCTCGATCTAGGGATGGGGAGTTCGAGTCCTGGCTTGTTCAATATCCCTTCTGACGTTTGGAAAACGTATAAGGGCATGGAGTAACGAACAGTCGACTTTGATTAGCGATAGTTCGGGCTATAGTGTGGCTGTTCCGTCAATTTTAATCAACTTAGTTCTTTGTTTATTTTCTATGTTTTCATTCAGGCTAAATGGATCGATTTCTTGACCACAAGAGTTCGTCATATTGTGGGTTGAAAACATGGAATATCTCAAACGTGTAATTGTAGGGGGTTCCTCAAAATGAAACATTGGTGGAAAAACCTCATATATTTTTAATGAGTAAAATTGATTTTGGGCTAATTTTGATTTCAGACCTGATCGATAGGGTATGTTTTGATCTATCAATTTGGAGCCGTACCGTCATTTCGTCTTGTTATTTAATGTCATAAAAATAATTAAAAGTAGAAAAGGTCTGGAGATACCATAATGCTCCAGTCATTCAACGTTTCCAATTATTCATAACTGATTATGAGCATTTTCTTCTTTCGCTTCGATATTTTCAAAAACCTTTTTTCTAGGGGCGTGAAAATCTGGGTATTCTTTTGGACAGGGTTGACATTACCGACCCGAGAATCTTGAATTAGGAATATTAACCCAATAACAGACGGCAACTTTTCAGTCTAGTCCAAATTCAAAGATGCTGCAGACGAAAATTTCAAGTGAAAGAAACTTTTCATTTATCTCGTGGTGAGTTAAAATATCACTGGTTCTCTAGCCGCAGCAAATATCCTTTCTGAACAAAAATGTCACCCACCAATAGTTTGATATCGTTTACCTATGTGGGGGAGCTGGAGGCTCGGTAAGGGTGTTATGGTAGTGGGCGAGGCTCGGTTATCTTGCTGTGGTAATACTGGTAGAGGAAATGACAGAAATTCATAGGAAGGTGCTCCAGCCGCCGCGATATGACCTTAGTAGTTGAAATCGGCGTAAACCCCAACCAACCAACCAACCAACCAACCAAACCTACAAACAAACAAACAAAATGTCATTGTGTGGGAATGGTTTAACTGAAAACATCTGCTCTATGCCATGAATCGGAAATTTGTTTCTAGTTTAGTAACATTCCTATCGGAGATTACATCGTACATAGTACATCGTCGCTTTTCAATGAAAATCTCGTAACTGCAGCTTAAAACAAGCTGCAGTTACGAGGTTTTCTATGGCGCGCGAATAGGGTCTAAAGTCAATATAGCGCTAGACCGATAATTAAAATAGGGGTAGACCGGTAAAAATAGCGGTCTACCCTTATATTTTTACCGGTCTACCGATAAAAATATCGGTCTACCCTTAAAATAAGGGTAGACCCCTATTTCAAATAACGGTCTAGCGATAAATTACCGGTAGACCGATAGTTATTTTTGACCCTTCTGCTCGAAATCTCATTAGCCAATCAAATGGCTCGTTACATCCTCAACCCACCGGGAATATCAACGACCGTATAATACAAGCTCTGTGATTGGCTATCGAAAAAAATAGGGGTCTACCGATAAAAATAGCGGTCTACCGGTAATTTTATCGCTAGACCGTTATTTTGAATAGCGGTTTACCCTTATTTTATGGGTAGACCGATATTTTTATCGGTAGACCGGTAAAAATATAAGGGTAGACCGCTATTTTTAAGGGTCTACCCCTATTTTAATTATCGGTCTAGCGCTATATTGACTTTAGACCCTATTCGCGCGCCGTAGTTTTCGTTGAAAAGCGACGACATAGATAGCTTAACCATTCCAAAACAAGACATTGTGCCCAGTTTACTTCACGGTGGGGATTGTGCATGCTGGGATGGATAACGAATACGGACAAAAATAATCTCGAATCTTGTCAAATATTGTGCAATAACTCCTTTATATCTTTGTCGATTTTCAATAGGTCTGTTGCATGTACCCCGCCTTGAAAATCTCTTTCCTCGGATAAATGGATTATTTGTGGTATCCTTTTAATTTTTCCAAAAATTGATCCCAACTGACCAGAAAACGAAATGATAACGACTACGGCAAAATAAGCCAAGCTTCATGTAGGAAATTGTGCAATAATTTTCTTATTTCTGTGTCATTTTTAAGCGGTTTGTTGCATGTTTCCTCAGGTGTATTGCTTATTTGAAAACTCCCCATATTTTTCCCAAAAATTGATCCCAACTGACCTGAAAACGATCAGATTTTTTGTCGTTTTTCTTGTCGGTTGGGATCACTTTTCGCAAAAAGTACAAAAAGGTTTCGTGTAAAGCATACATCTGAGGTAAGAGCTCAGTAAGGCGGGGTACATGCAACAAACCGTTTTTGAATTGACGCAGAAATAAGGAAGTTATTGCAAAATGTCTTACCTGAAGCCAGGCAAATTTGTCCGTAGATTTACCCATCCCAGCATGCACAATCCCCACCGTGAGCTTGTTCTCCCTACATTTGAACGCCAACTGTGTAATAAATATACGAAAAAATGACCTTTCGTTTAAACTCATAAAAATCGCTATGGAATTGTAAAACGGGTTTATAGTTTTTACAAACTTTATAGTACGAGCATATGAAAAACAATTAGACATAAGAAGAAATTGCTGGTAAGTAACATTTTCTACTTTTGCCTCAATATGATATGGGCCATTTTATGTACACATTCTTGAAAACCGCTATTTAATAGCCTGTATACCAGCATTTAAAATGGAAAGATTGTACATGTTTGCTGTTATATAAATAGTAAACGTGGATTATTTTAACTCTCCCAGAAAACATAATAGTAGACCAACCCAAATTGTAAACACATGATCTCATGTTGATAAAACTGCCTAATGGGAGGCAACTGTTTATTTTTTCTAAACACATGAATACATGAAGTTGTTTCCCTTTCTTTTGAGTAAGGGGACCCTTATGGCATCTCAGACCAACACATAATCCGAGTCTTCTCTGATGTAAATACGCTCTTTGATATTTTGATTTTTCGCTATTTAAATAGCGAAAAATCAAAATATCAAAGAGCGTATTTATATCAGAGAAGACTCGGATTAACCAACACACTGTGGCGGATTCAAGGTTTTTGAGAAGGGTTTCGAAGATACAAAAATGGGGGGGGGGGTCATTTTCATAGAATTACATAGTTTTGACTGAATTTCTGCATGAAAATGAAATAATCAATCAACAGATGGTGGTTCGATTGAAACCCCCGCTCCAGACCCGTTCTGGGTCCGCCGCTGGATCAGTCTGTGCTTATGCAAAGTCCGATAAAGATCCATGCTATTCTCTTGCATGAATGCCGACTCCTTTTCGAGCGTCAGAACCATGTTTAATTTGAGTAAAAACAAACACTTTGGAAATTCTTTGGTTGCATAGCTCATGATAAATG
Organism: Fragum sueziense; assembly: GCA_963680895.1. Lineage (NCBI taxonomy): Eukaryota > Metazoa > Mollusca > Bivalvia > Cardiida > Cardiidae > Fragum > Fragum sueziense. The sequence goes on along the minus strand of OY804594.1, from coordinate 29,818,491 downwards.
ACATGACAGAGCTTCTGTAGCTATTACCTTGAGATGCTCTGCCAGGTCATTTATCGTGAGCTATACAAAATCGCAATGAAAACGTCAATAACGTTACACTCACAACGTTATTGCAAAACCTCGTAATCCCAGCTTGATTAAAGCTGGTGTTATGAAGTTTTGCAATATCACCGACGAATTACAACCACGCACGATCATTACTCTGAAGCCACGTTCGTTCGTCTCGAACGGAGTCTTTCAGCAAGTTCCCTTTGAAAATTGTCCACAAATGGCGCCGGAGCACTCTGTTTCGCTTTCGCATTAGCTTTCTTTTTATCATCAACCGCTTCTTTTTCTGCTGAAGCATAGCTTCTTTTTCGAGAAAATAATTTCCCAGAACTTACTGGGCATGATAAATGACCTGGCAGAGCATCTCTAGCTATTAGCTAGAGATGCTCTGCCAGGTCATTTATCGTGAGCTATACCAAATCGAAATGACAACGTCAATACGCCAAACCATAAATTTCTGCATTCATTATTCTGTAGCCACATTCGTTCGTCTCGATCGCAGCCTCTCCGCTAGTTCCCTTTGAAAATTGTCCACAAATGGCGCCGGAGCACTCTGTTTCGCTTTCGCATTGGCTTTCTTTTTATCATCAACCGCGTTTTTCTTTTTCTGCTGAAGCATGTCTCCCTTTTTCGAAAAAATAATTCCCCAAAATTGACTCGTCTTACTTTCCGGTTTCTTGGGTTTCGCCACTTTTCCGTCTAGCTCACCGAGTTGTAGGATTTCTGTTTTTCTTTGTGCGAGCGTCCTCCATAGGTCTTTACCACGTGACTTTGACGTCTGCTCCAATAGGTTGTTTTGCTTCTCGATAATATCACGTGATACCGCTTTGTCCTTTTTCTGGTTCCCGATTATCGGTACGGGAGGAGGCGGAGGGGGAGGCGGAGCAGGGATAAAGCTATCATTGTTGTTCTCAGGTACGGTATCTGGTGAAACTGTCCAAGTATTCGGAAGAGGGGGCGGGGCTGGGACACCGTCAGGTTGGCTGATATTGTTGTTTTGTTTTGCAACACCTGGTTCAGCAGATGAAATATTTGGTAGAGGAGGCAGAGGAGGGGGTAAAGGTACGCTTGTATCATTAGTTGTGGAATTTTGCAGTCCATCAACACCATCGTTTTTATCCATATGTATTATTTCGGTCCGTTTGTTCGCTAATCTTTCCCAAAACAATCTGCTTTTACTGACTAAAGGAAATTCAAGTTCACTTCTTGATCGTTTTGTTGCTTGTTTTGATGTCCCAAAACTTTTAACCGTGGAATGTTTGGAATTGGAAGGGCCATTTTGTTTAATATTCCGTTGACTCCCATTCGTATTTGTTTGACGACTTTCCCCATTCGTATAATTAGCGTTTTCACGAAAACCGTTTCTATTTTTCTGTCCAAGTTTTCTGTATGTAAGATCGGAATCAACCGCTTTTGAATAAGAAGAAATGAAGCCGAAGATATCCGACAGTTTATCCTCATTACCGTCTGAAATATTCTCGGATGAGGACTCCGTATCACGGGATATGGTTAGATCCTCCACTGACGCGTACATCTCTTTGACAGCTGGTGGCATTTTGTGCACCAACGATACTCTTGGAAGACCGTATATTAGATATAAATTATCTGGAAGGATGCAGTCCTCTTTTCTGTTAGCAGGTCCAAACGACTTTCTCATGACACGCCCATGTGCCCGGGCGTATGGATGGTTTACGTATGCGGATGTAATGCTACCAACCGTCGGGGTTTCGGGTGCGAGTTTCTTCGATTTTGTACGGGTATTTCGAGTACCTCTATATGCTATTGCGGTCTCTAGTTCGTCATTAAGATGCATTCTCCACATAGACCAGCGGTACAGTTTGTCACACGAGTAAGAGTAGAATCGCAAATTATCGCCCCTGCTGTATTCCGACATCTGAAATTAGAACATTACAAGTGTTATTTTGACATCTAGACAACATGTCCACATTGTGCACATATTAGGAAAACGCCTTTTAACTCGTTATCTCGAGATATCAGTAGTTCGACAAATTCAATTTTCATTTTATACAATAATACAACACAAATAATAAAGTTATGACATTTTACCTTTGAAGGCAATGCTATGCTCGTGGTTTTTATGTTGCGGGCAATCGAGATTAAAAAAATCTCTGAATTTGTCTACTTCTTCTGTTAAACATTTCCAATTATCAAATTTATTTTCATTTGATACCCCCTTTCCATTGACGAGAATAGGATCAGATTAACCTATGCAGATATAACGAGTGTCAATCGTATTATTCAAATTTATGTATACATACTCTTAAAGACACTTCTAACTCAACACTTACCTTTTTGGTAATAATTTGAAATTTAATGAACCATTTTTAATAAAATTTTCAACACATTTAATTCATTCACAGTTGCATAATGTCTGTAATTTTCATAAAGAAACGTGGAGTAGAAATGATTAAATTTGCAGTTCATATAATATGACTAGAAAACAAAAAGTCGCAAAAAAGCCGTGTGCGGTGATAACGTAAATGCAACAGCAGTGATGTTTATGACATTCTGCTAACATTCCGTGTGTCCGTCATGGACCTAAATGACACGAAGACACCCCTTTCTCATTCATAAAGCATGCTATATGATGGATCTTTGAGGGATAATTCTTAACTCATCCCTTTTAAGTTCCTGTTCCAGTAGTTGAAAATTTCTTTGAGCAAAAAGGCGAAAAACTGTCTTGTAACCAATTCGAAGATTTTGTGCAATGCTGACACGTACAAAACATTATTTCTTTAACAAAATAGGTGCACCTGAATTCAAGTATTGCTTTGCACGTGAAAGCATGTTATCAAATCTTATGAAACAGTGGTTCGAGATATAAGCATGCCTTGGTGACGCTGCTTTGATGCTATTGAATTCTGCCATTGGCCAATCGATAGATCGCTCCGCTCAACGTAGAATCTAAGACAAGCAATAGGGGCATTGGCATGTCGATTGTCAGTCGATAGATCGATACAATATCACCTGCAACGACGGATTTAAGACAAACAAAGGGGGTGTGGCATTTTTCCGATCGTCCATTGGCTTATCGATGGTTTTTATTGACAGTCCGCGTTTGGTCAATTGCCTGGGGTTTTGTGACTTTTCATATTTGAGTCTTAGTGAAAAACCTACATATTTTTTATGTTCGGATTAATCGATTTTAATGAAATTTACAGAAAACTTGTAAACGTATTTGATTTATATTTGCTGAAAATTTCATAAAATATACTGCATTATTTATTTAATTGTGATGAAAAATGTAAGTGTTGCGTTAGAAGTGTCTTTAAGTGTATATTGACACGCAAAAGAAGTGGTGATTTTGGTTATGGGAAAATGTTGTACACTTATTGAAGCAAATATTATCATATATGGTATAATCTGTAAATATTGACCTTAACCCGATGAATATGCAATGAGTAATTGTGACACGGAATCCACTAATCCTCACTGTCGAGCAGAGTCGATGGTTTCCATAGGCATTTTGACTTTGTATTCTGCACATGATTTTCGTGTCAACATGTGTTGGAGAGTGATAATTTCGCATTACAATGACTTATTGCATATTCAACAGGTTCAGGTCAAAATTTACGGAGTATATCAAAATTTACCATGAGTATTAACTTTAAATGCCTGGGTTGTTTACATTTGACAAAATCTCGCCAATTAACACACATTTGTTTTGCGCAAATAACAAAGAAGGTGTAAAGAAAAACGACTTGTGGTATTTTGTTTGTTTTTGCCTTCCATCCATTAAGGTTTACGAACTGAGAATGAAAACAGCACTTTCTAGCCATAAGAAATGCATCAAATTACACACTCTTGTAAATACACCTCACATAAGTTGATTCACCGTGCCGGATTTCAAGATTATGCTTCAAGAAGAAAATGATTTATAAATATTATTTTACTCTATATCCATATGCAAGGGAGGTAATTTTGAACATTTTTGTCAAATATTTTCATAACTATGCATTAATTCAAAATTCTAAACCATACAAAACGCTTATGTTTGTATTTGGAATGGAAATGTAACACAGTTTAGGAATTACTGGCACTTTGAAATTTCACTTCTGGCTCTGCATTTCATTTTCAGTTCGTAGACCTTAATTAAATATAAACTCAGTATCTGTTTTGCTGTCCACGTCTCTATGGTCTATACTGCATTGATGCGTCATTATCTAACAAGTACAAAAGGCTAAAGAATAAACAAACTGACTGCAACTTTTACTTTTCATCCAATGCTATAAAACGTCTGATAATTGTCAAATTCCTTCTTTGGTTGATACATTTGTGAAAGCTACGATCTCAAATGTTATACAATTCTGTGTGAATAAGTGTAACATATTTTCCTGTAAAATAAACGCACACTTTCTTTTGCATGTCAGTATCATATAGCACATCGTCGGTGTAAATGCAAGACCTCGTATGTCGATGGTTGCGATTTTTAAAGACAAATCGTGTGTGCCAAGTTAAAACAATTCTTGCAGGTTTTAAGATATTTTTACTGATCAGTATTAATGACGCAATGTTTCCTGATTTCAAGTAAACCCTTCAGTTTCGGAAAAGTTATTACAATTTTCTCCGTCTCCTTTAAAATTTTCCAAAAACGAGATACGATGTTTTGCATTAACAACAACGACATATTGTGATATTACGTAAGACAATCGATTGGAATTTGTTTCTTTTTTTCTGGATAGGACCCCTATAACCACAATTGCCTCATATTCCATGAGAGCACATGTATGTAGCCAATAAAGTAGTCAAACCGTCATAAGATTCACGCTGTTTTGTGCAACATTGACATTTTCGAAACATATAGGATCTTAATGGAAACATTACGATTGGCAAAATGCGCACTTTCCACTGTCAATTGCTTACAACGTTACCCAGAAAATTCGACAAAAGCAAAACAAACACAAGAGGACCATGATGGTCCTAAATCGCTCACCTGAATCAAGATGACAAGAGTGATAATGGCATTTTTGTCAAATTCAAAGGCATGAAACTTATAAGGACTTTCTGTTAGGAAACTATTAAGTAATTATTTTGTTCCAATCGATCCTGTAAGGTTGGGTATGAATTAGCAGAATTGTTGAGTTAGTTTATTTTCAACAATTATTTCATGATTTCGCAATATACAACATAGGGCTAATTTTCAAAGCATACTGATCTGTTAGAGATTGATCATTTATGATAGGCTCAATTAACAAGATTTTGTCTGTGATTGATGGAAAATAGTGAAACATTACCATCTGATAAGCTAAGGCTAATCCATTATTTGTTTACATAAGATAAACATGGGGCCAGCCTGAGAGCAACAGATAAGGGAAATAGAAAATTGGCCCTATGGTTTATTTTTAAAGAATTTTCTTATGATTTCTCTAAGTCTGATAAGCCCTTCCTTCCTGCCATGCCCACATTTTTTGACCAATGGAAAAATTTGTGAAGACATTTTGAAAAGAGTAACTCAAGGAACATTCCAGTAAAGTCTGGTTCAATTGGGCACAATGGTTGATCTTTAAAGAATTTTCTTATGATTTCTTTAAGTCCGATAAGCCCCTTCCTCCCTGCCACACCCACATTTTTTGACGAATCAAAAATCCGCGAAAAAGTTTTGAGAAGGGTCACTCAAGGAACCTTCCAGCAAAGTCTGCTTCAATTGGGCACGATGGTTGATTTTTAAAGAATTTTCTTATGATTTCTCTAAGTCTAATAAACCCCTTTCTCCCTGCCACAGTCACAGTTTTTTACAAATGAAAAAAAACTGTGAACAAATTTTGAAAAGAGAGACTCAAAGAACATTCCTGCAAAGTCTGCTTAAAATTGGCCCATTGGTTGATTTTTAAAGAATTTTCTTCTGATTTCTCCAAGTCTGATAAGCCCCTTTCTCCCTGCCAAGGCCACAATTTTTTACAAATAAAAAGATTTGTGGTCAAATTTTGGAAAGAATGACTCAAGGCACATTCCTGCAAGGTCTGGTTCAAATTGGCCCAATGGTTGATTTTTTAAGAATTTTCTTATGATTTCTCTAAGTCTAATAAGCCCCTTTATCCCTGCCACTGCCATGTTTTTTTTTTTCAAATGTAAAATTTCTGAACAAATTTTGAAAAGAATGACTTAAGGCACATTCCTGCCAAGTATGGTTCAAATTGGCCCAATGGTTGATTTTTAAAGAATTTTCTTCTGATTTCTCCAAGTCTGATAAGCCCCTTTTTCCCTGCCACGGCTACAATTTTTGACAAAAGAAAAAAATTGTGAACAAATTTTGACAAGAATGACTCAAGGCACATTCCTGCAAAGTATGGTTCAAATTGGCCCAATGGTTGATTTTTAAAGAATTTTCTAATGATTTCTCCGAGTCTAATAAGCCCCTTTCTCCCTGCCACGGCCACATTTTTTGACAAATATAAAGATTTGTGAACAAATTTTGAAAAGAGTGACTCAAGGAATATTCCTGCCGAGTTTGGTTCAATTGAGCCCAATGGTTGATTTTTAAAGAATTTTCTTATGATTTCTAGTCTGATAAGCCCCTTTCTGCCTGCCACGCCCACATTTTTTGACAAATCAAAAATTCACGAACAAGTTTTGAAAAGTATCACCCAAGGAACATTCCTGCCGAGTTTGGTCAAAATTGGTCCAATGGTTTAGGAGGAGAAGATGTTGAAAGAAATTGTGAACGGACGGACGGACGGACGGACTGACGACGGACAAAAAGCGACCACAATAGCTCACCTTGAGCACTTCGTGCTCAGATGAGATAAAAATAAATAGATAAAAGAACGAAAACAGTCCTACCTGGATTCCAAGATTTTCTTAGAAACTCTATTTCACTCTCGTCTGCTAGAAAACTCTGTTAATGGCATCTTGGATCGTTTGATGTTTGCAGACGACATCGTGAAAACATCCCAAACAAGCGGTCTACATTTAATGCGACTGACACATCGGATGTTTAAGCTACTTGATAGGCAATTATACCTGGTATTGATTCTGGCAAAATCCTTTGCCAAACAGGACCGGGTTTTGACGTCCCTAGTAGGAATTTGTCGGGAAAATATCAAAAGAATAGCAAAAAAGTAATTTCCTCTTTCCCCTCAATATATTCCTTCATTTCCTTCATACAAACAGACGATTTATCTAGTTCTACTTTTAATATCAAATATTTTTAGCTAGAATTTAAATTTGGCGGGTCTAAAATCGTCTTCCGAAAAGGGTTAAAACCCTTTATAAGACGACAATATTCTGAATCAACTTCTACTGTCAAGAATAATCAATTTTGTGAGAATTACTTAACTCTTTCCCAAACGACAAAATAATAGGGTGATCCCCTTCAAAATCTGCCACAAATGAGAAAATGGAAGTTAGTAAAGATAGAATTTGTGTAAAATATGGCATAGAAAATATTGAGACAAAAGGAGAAACTGCTGGTTATCAGCAGTTTCTTCTTTTGTGTCTATGTTTTCCCAAGCCTTTTCAATCAGGAACGTCAAAACCAGGTCTTGTTTGGGAAAGGGTTAAATTGTGAGTGTTATCATGGAAGATTGAGAGAAAAGGTATAATTTTCTTCCTCGTTCTTATCTGTGTCTAAGAGGGGCGTCAAAGACATGCGTTATTTGAGAAAGGGTTGATTCTTTAATTCAATTAGTCGTCTAATTAGTCATATCCCAAACAAGACGTCCTATAAGGAAAAGGTTTGGAAAACATTGAGATATTGAAACGTTTTCTCCGTCTGCTTCAATTGTTTCTAAGCCATAACCTACACTCTTTCTAATTTTGATAACGTTTTTAGTCCTCGATACCCCATCACTCTTTTCTTTCGGATGAGACTCTAAACCAAGGTCCCGTCTCCTTATCACTATAGCTGTTGAGTGGGATATAAAACGCAATCGCATTGACACGGGTGGTAAACGGAGAAACTAGCTCCAAAAAGGAGTAGTTGTATCGAGGGAAAATAGGTAGGTATCGAACACATTTTTTCTTAAATTATTTCTTTTTCAGAGATTTTTTGAAAAATCCAGCTACGCTATTATATGAAGAAACGGCCAAAGTGTGCTGTGTACAAGAATATACGGTGTTAGTTAGCAGGGTTTTAATACAATCATTGAAAAAACATCATCAAATCGAAAGTAGAATTTCAATTTTCACTAACCTTTCGTCGAGGCAACTTGCACTCGCCCAATTTTCACCAGAATTTTACATTTACGTATTAGAAAAATACACATTCTTATCATTTTAAGTATTTCGTGGAGTTGCAAGTCAATTACATGTTATATCGATATAATTATTCGCAATATTTTGGGAGATTGGTGGGCAAAAATCTTCGAGTAGCAATTTTTACTTTCTATTCGATTATGTTGGTCAATGATTGTATTAAAACCATGCTAACTAACACCGTACATTCTTGTGCACAACAAACTTTGACCATTTTCTCATATTACAGCATCGTCGGATTTTTCCAAAACTCGTTGTTAAAGAAATAATTTAAGAAACATGTGCTCGAAACCTACTTTTGTTTACCTATTTTCCCTCTATACAACTACCCGGAAGTACCAATATGTCTCGAGGCAACGAAATACCGTTGACTCTTTTTGGAGTTTCTCCGTTTACCACCCGTGATTGGATTTCGTGGTGAAATGGACTTGGTTTGCCATTATATTGATAACCGGTAGGTATTGTTATAAAACCTCGTAACTACGGCTTGTTCAAGCCGTAGTTACGAGATTTTATTGCAACACCTACGGAAATACTATTGTTTGTCCGAAATTACCCCAAGTTTACCTGGATAAAATCGTCCCCTGTTCAAGCAAATCTATTTTCTCGTGTTCCTTTCCTAGATCTAACACGGTGGGGATTGTGCATGATGGGATGGATAACGACTACCGACAATAGGGAACGATCTTATCAAGTAAACCGTGACGTAATTTCGGGCAAATAAATAGTATTTCGTTGGTGTTGTTATAAAATTTCGTAACTACGGCTTGAATCAAACCGTAGTTACGAGATGTTATAACAACACCGACGGTTTATCAAAACATAACGGTAAACGCAGTCTATTTTTTGCACAAAACTTGATGCCAACTCGCCTCGCTTCAGGTAAGACATTTTGCAATAACTCTGTTATTTCTGTATCAATTTTCAAGCGGTTTGCTGCATGTACCCCGCCTTATCGAGCTCTTTCATCGGATGTATGAGATATTAGATAACTCATGATACTTTTTCCAAAATATTGTCCCAACCGACCAGAAAGCGAAATGGTAACGACTACGGCCAAATTATCCACGCTTCAGGTAAGAATTTGTGCAATAACTTTCTTATTTCTGCGTCAATTTTCATGCGGTTTGTTGCATGTACTCCGTCTTACTGAGCCCTTTCCTCAGATGTATTACTTATCGGGAAACTCCTTGTACTTTTCTCAAAAATCGATCCCAACCGACTAGAAAAAGGGCCTGAATTTTTTGTCGTTTTTCTGGTCGGTTGGGATCAATTTTTGGACAAAGTACAAAGATTCTACAAACAAGTCATATATCCGAGGAAAGAGCTCTCTAATGCGGGGTACATGCAACAAACCGCTTGAAAATTGGAGCAGAAATAAGAAAATTATTGCACAATTTCTTACCTGAAGCGAGGCAAAATTTGTCCGTATACTCAATATTCGTTATCCATCCCATCATGCACAATCCCCACCGTGTCTAATATACTCATAAATAATCAAACAGTGTATAATAACATTAAATCCTTTCTTCCAAACAATAGCTTGCTTTGACAATTCTATTATATACACAGGGAAAATATTTGAAACAAACGAAATTGATGATGACCAACTTTTGTCTTCTTTTTCTTCAAATGTTATGATGTAAATCATTATAACAATTAGAACGTTCATTGAACGCTGCGCTTATTTTGTCGTCTGACACATCTAAGAATTTAAACCTGTTCATTTTTTGTCGTTTGGTAAAAGGTTATTTACGAAACAGCTGTCACAACTATAGATCTGCATGTTTAACTAGACGGTAGCATGTTGGTATTGTATCGGCTTTCATAGCGGACGAGAATTGACCTGGCAGAGCAGCCCATGCTTACCGAATGGAATGCTCTGCCAGGTCAATTCTCATCCGCAATACTTCGATTAAACCCTTTTCTGGACAACCATACTTGAGAATGGTCCAAATTCAAAGACGCCGCAGGAGTGAACTAAATGTCTCTAAGATAAGAAAAGCTGAATAATGACCTATTAATTTTTTGACTGTTTGGTACATGTAAAAGGTTGTTTACGAAACATCTGTCACCACTATAGATTTACATGTTTAATGCTAGGTTCCCACTGCCGATCTGTTCAACTCGATCAACATGACCTCCTAATTTCCCCGATCAAGCCCGACCAAATGTCTGTACACGACTTCTTCTCGATCTCTAGTCCATCAAACTAGACCCACACCCGAGCACTCCCTATCATTTCCCGATTGAAGCCCGACCACCTTTCCGATTTCTACCCGATCACCCCGACCTTAATTCGAGCCCTACACGACCAAGACCCGGCCATCTCGATCTATACACGACCAGGTCGAGCTGATTCTATTCTAGGTGTTCCGAATGAAAATCTTTCTGCAGTGTTTGTGATTATCACATATTCATAATAATTCCATAATATTGTCGATTTAAACATATCCATAATTTAAATGTGACGTAAATGTACTTTTAGCTATTGACTCAACGTAAATCTGATTAAATATAACGATTAATGTATTCTTTTAGGCATTAAATACCGTTATTTCAATCGTACACGTGTTATGTCTTAAATCAGGGAATAAGATGAAACACCGTTTCCGATAATTTTAAATATTTCTGTTATCTGCGCGGGATCTAGTGCTGTTTATACACATTTATTACCACACGACCTAGTGTTCCCACTGCCGATCAGATTAACTCGACCAAGCGATCGAATACATGTCGAGCTCAATCTGTAAGGGTGGTCGGGAGAGGTCGAGGTGATCGAAATTGATCTGCATCGCTCGGGCTTCCCACTCGAGTTTTTTTTTGACATGCAAAAATAGTCGAGTGCGATCGAGTACAAAAATGATCGAGAAGCGATTGTGTATTGATCGGGTAGAAGATCGACCTTATCGAGAATCACTCGGGTCTGGAGATCGAGTATGATCGGGTTGATAATTTGTATTCCGACCTGCACCGAACGTGCACTCGATTACCTCGACTTGTACTCGAGTAATTTCCGACCACATAACGATCAACTCGACCTCTGATTCATCTGTTCACTCGACCAAATCGAGTGAAGAGGTCGGGTTAAATCGACTTGAGATCGAGAAGAAGTGATCTGGTCGGGTTTGATCGAGTACATTTAAGGGATCGAGTAAATCGATTTGATCGGGTGCCATAGAGCAGTTGGAAGCACTCGATCACCTCGACTTGTACGAGTAATTCCCGAACGCTTTCCCGATCCACTCGACATCTGCTCAATCTGTTTATCCAACCAAATCTCAGTAAAAGAAATCGACTCGATCACACACAATCTCTACACGAGTGATTGTCGATCAGCTCGATCTTCTTTACGATCGATACTTGAGCAACTTCCCGATGTGCTTTCTACTCGATTGCTACACGGATTTTTTTGACGTGCCAAAACAAATTGGCAGGATTGCCGATCGATGCAGACCATACTCGATCATCTCGACTAATCCCGATCACCACTGCCGACCGACCTCGAGCGCTTGATCGGGTTTGGTCGAGTTGATTTGATCGGCAGTGGGAACCTAGCATAAGGTAGTATACCCGTAATCTGGCCATTTTGAAATTAATAAAACATCGGCTTTTTCGAGCGTTGTCGCTACGTATCCGAACCAATTCGGGCGCAGTCGTAAACATTCGGCGGTTGAAAGTTCAACCGCCGAATATTTTCGACGTCGCCCGAATAATTCCGACGTTGTGCGAATCTCATTAGGGGTAGACTACCTAAACCAGACGGTGGCATGATAATATTGTCCCGGCTTTCACCTCCCCAAAACCACTTCCGGTACCACAATACTTCAGATTGTTCCAAAAGACGTTGCAGGCAAAAGATCATTGAATGTTGTTGCACAGAAAATATCAAGGAAAATGTGAAACTGTTTTTGTTCTTGTTGTTGTTTTCCCTCTATGTTTTAATAACTTTTTGTTCAGAAATAACAAACACCAAGACAGGTCATTGTTTGGGGCAATGATTTATACTTTTTTGGATATATCAGAACACATGAAAAGAACCAATTGAAGCTCATGTCGAAAGACAATTCGTCGGTGGGGAGTCAAAACCTCGTAACTCCAGCTTATTCAAGCTGTAGTTACGCGGTTTTGGCTCCCCACCAGCGAATTATTGGTAACATTCGTTGACAAGGCAGAATAACAATAGACCGATCAATGTTGTCAATCTAAATGCTGGTTTCCAATAAAAAAAAAGTAGCCTTTTTGTAATGTGTTTTCCGAGAGGCCCCGATAAACTTTGAAATTCACGACGGGGAATCTCGTGAAAAATATGGTTGAGGTATCCAAACCCTCAAATCCACCAAAGAGCCAGAGACGAAATTTGAAAAGTGTCAGTAATTCCTAAAATTTGTTACATTTCCATTCTAAATACAAGCATAAGCATTTTGTACGGTTTATAATTTTGCCTTCATGCACTTATGGAAATATTTAACAAAAATGTTCAAAATTACCTCCCTTGCATATGAATATAGAGTAAAATAATATTTGTATAATATTTTCTTCTCGAATTACTATTTTGAAATCAGGCACAGTGAATCAGCTCATGTTAAGCGTATTTACAAGTGTGTGTAATTTGATGCATTTCGTACGGCTAGAAAGTGGTGATTTTTTAGGGTCTGTAAACCTTAAAACGAACCAGCTGCCACCACTATATTATAGATCTACAGTCGACACTCGTTGTGTCGAAGTCGGAGGGGCCGTCAAAATACCTCGACATATCCGGAGTTCGACTCATCTAATTTTGTTCGATTTCGATAAAATTGATATTTGACCGTTTTTGAAACTAATCATGTACGATTTTAATTCAAATGTAGTAGGAAAAGGAAAAAAATGCTCGTTTCGAGCGATTTCTATCCTTTTCCTACTAAATTTCGACGGCTATATTCAGTTTGTTCGAAAAAAAAAAATGACCATTGATGAGGACGGGACCAGATGTGAACTTCGACTTAAGCGAAAATTCGACTTATCCGATGTCGACATAACGAGTGCATGTTTTACAAGTGACATTTCACATTTACTTTTACATAATTTTTACTTTTATTCTATCTTAAAAAGCATCTTTTCTAATGAAATTTCTGAAAATTTCAAGTCAAAATGTTGAACCGTTTACGAGAAATTTATATTTTTGTGCTAAAATTAAACAAAATATTGTGGACAACAGTTCAGATTTATATGGAATTTGTCATTTCTGTCTCAACTTTAAAGGCGTATTTTTAGCTTATAAATAAAACTTTAAAAAAAACTGATAGCATTTCTACTCATTCGAATACACAATCTTTGCATCAAGACATACTTTTGAAAAATGAAATAAATGTGAAATGTCACTTTAACCAGACTGTAGTATGTGGCATTATATGGCTTTAATTCTTAAATTTAACAGTTTCCTGGGCCGCGTTTTACTAACATAGATTTTTGCAAAAACCTTGTAACAACACATCTGATTGAAAGAGAAATAATAACAGTAATTTTTCGGCCAATCAGATGTGTTGTTGTTTTAAAAATGTTCGTAAGTTTGTTAGTAAAACGGGCCCCAGGACGTCATATATCATTTGATTCGGTGTTTGTTTTCGTTGATACTACTAGATCTACAGTCAAGGGACATAAATAATCGCCATCCAATTCAGCAGGACGGCGATTAAATATGTAACTGACAGAATATATACAATTAAACGACATTTTGTTGGCGGCAGCGGAAGCAGCAGCACCAACAACAAAATGGCCAAAAGAGCTATTGACGTGCAAACAAAAGTTTGCCCTGCTGGCCGATGACTTTTATGTCAGCTGTTTTTATTTCTTCTAAATATCCACCACATACAGCTAATTGCTTGCGTTTTCCGTCTGCTCTGATTCAAACCATTTTCAAATAAACTTAGTAATATTAGTAAAATTATTGACGATCTTCCGTGCAGTGACTGCTTCTGTTGTGTCACGTGGTTATAGAAAAGGTAAATGTCAGGATTTTGATTTAAACCGGATCCACTTCTGACCCTCCTTCCCAAGAAAAAATCGTTGGACAAATTGCCTTTATATGTAAAAGGGCTCTTTCGAAGTAACTGTAGCTATCGATTAATTAATTGGTTTTAAATCTAATTTTCGGGGGTTTTCGTGTGTGTTTGCGAATAGGTCTAAAGCAGTTGATTCTTATTCGGGGTTAGTAAGATGTGACAAAAGACAATTTAGGTTACTAGCACCAATTTTTATGTTGTACAAATGTGGACCTCCTTCTACAATTATCGTTACACCAGATATGTCTCTGTAAACTTTTTTTTCAAGAATACAAATAGCACAAAAATGTTCATATTCAAACTTTCCTGGGAAAATCATCTTTATAAAAAAGAAGGCTATACGTTCATCAGTTTTTCGGCTTAATAATCCTTTAACGAATAAAAGTTTAAGGAATTCAAAACTTAATCATAAAATGTTGTTCAGAATGAAACATTCAGAAAACCACTGTCTGTCGAAGTGTATGCGTTTCATTATGATTATATTACTAAACTCAAAGGGTATCCCAATGACGTCAATAAAAGACCGTTATTTATTGTCGGAAAGGGGGTCTTCTATGCTGGAAGAAACCATGACGAGGACTTGGCATTGGACATTCGCCAGGATCTGTGCTACTGTGTGTTAGAGTCACTGTTTCCCCGTTAGTGATTCCTGTAGCCCAGTGTTCACAGAAATGGATCCTGGAAATACAAGAAAAATAGAAAATACATAAAAGAACACCATGGATTCTGATCAGACTGCGTGTATACGCAGGCTGATCTGGACCCATGATTGTCTGAAAATTCTGTGAGAATCGAGTCTCTGGTCGATGGCGATCGGGACTCGGACATTCGCCAGGATCCGTGCTGCTCTGTGTTAGAGTCACTGTTTCCGCGTTACTGATTCCTGTAGCCCAGTGTTCACAGAAATAGATCAAAGTAACAACAAAAATAAGAAATATAGGAGTGCAATGTGGCACACTAATTCAGGTGAATGATTACAAATCGTACTTTCAGGAATATTATTGAAAAATAATAGGCCTACATTTAAGCCAGGATCTGGAAAAACGTCCCTTAAAGCTTTTGAGCCCAACATAGATCCAGATCAGCCTGTGCATACGCACAGTCTGATCAGGATCCACGTTGTTCTCTAAAAGCTTCTTCGTGACCTGTAGTAACTTAAAGTTGGTAGCATGGATGCATATTTGACTGTATTTGACAACAGGCTGATCTTCAAACTCAATTTTCAAAAACGCTATACGGGACGTTTTTCCAGATCCCGGCTCATTTATATTATAAGTCTAACTTTGTAAGTTACGCCGATGGAAATGTCACATTCTTCGGACAGTTTTTTTTATTGCGATGACATGACATCACAACCACGGTGGGAAGTCACATTACATTGCAATTTCAGAAATCGTCAACGAATAAATTTACTTGGTCGCCAATAGTTTTTTATCAGCTGTTTTTTTAAAAGATCTTTTTTTTTTCAAATCACTTACGTATCAAAGATCCAATGTCATTCCAAGACAAAAATTACTGTTAAAACAGCCGCAAAATTGGCTTTTAGCATTATAGTACTGTTTATAGACCCAGATCATAAAAAAAATAAGATTCACACTGAGAATGACATCAATCGATAATCGTGTTACAACGATCTAAATTTAAGGTCAAATTGATAATCACGTACACATATATTTTAAATCAGATTTCAAATGGGTTTTATTTTCGTTGCAATCTACGCCGCTACGGGTCGAAGGAAGCCAAAATTTGGTACACACAAAGATAAAGGGCCATATTTTAATTATGTATAATTGTTCTTAAATATAATCAACCCCCAAAAATGAGTGAGAATGCATCTTTAAGGAAATTATTGAAGGTCTCCTGAAATTGTTGTCACGTGATTCACCGAATTGACAACTATGACGTCTTCCAGTGGCTTTTGCGACTACTATTACCATGTACTGTATTATAACTTGCTCTTCCTAAACCACGGTGTATAATCACGTGACTTACAATTTCCGATAATCTTCAATAACTTTGTCAATACTTGACCAATTTGAATTCGGTTTGATGCAGAGAAGGTAGAAAATGTCAGGAATAACATGGACGTGGTAGATTTTCAAAAACAATCAACAAATAAAAAAGTTATTGGAGATAAACAAAAATTTTGGTTTATCTTCAATAACTCTTTTATCAGTTGATTTTTCAAAAATCAACCACGTCCATCTAGTGCGTGACGTCTGTCAACATTCTCTGCTTCAAACTGAATTCAAATCGGTCCAGTATTTACAAAATTATTGAAGATTTTCGGAAAATATTGTATCACGTGATTATACATCGTGTTTACAAACGCTACAAATAGACAGTTTTTTCCAGATGAAGCACAGAGGCTGTTTAATGATTAGTATCTTATTCTCGCTTTATATTACCTTCGTCCATTTTCAGCAGACGTGACCGTGACCTTGGTAACAGTCACCGAAGAATGATCTTCCCCAAACCACAACCAACTGCCGCTACCGGTGCTATTAAACGTCACGCGCACCTGTTGCACGTGATCCACCGGTTCACGATCCACGAACAATACACGGCGCTGATCCCCGCCAACGAACGGTCGTTCTCCACTGTAAAAGTAGGAAATGTGCTTTTAATGACATATGACATGGAATAACGGAACAGTTATTTTATAAGTCTAAAGTGTGGGAAAAATTAGATTTTCAACTACCTGAATCAATTTCTGTATGGACATATTTTATATAATTATTGTTCCGTTTATTGCAATAACTAAATGTTTTCTATCAATTATAGAAATAACAGAAAATAAAAAAAATAACTTGGTTGCAAACAAACATTTTGTTTACCAAAATATTTAAGACATTTATCATTTCTTCTGTGGCGTTATTTTATTGTTAAGATGAGATTTTT
Source organism: Fragum sueziense (assembly GCA_963680895.1). Lineage (NCBI taxonomy): Eukaryota > Metazoa > Mollusca > Bivalvia > Cardiida > Cardiidae > Fragum > Fragum sueziense. Next base: position 29,801,284 of record OY804594.1, on the reverse strand, counting down.
AGTAAACAAATTCGGATAATTTGTGTAACCTAAATTGGAATTTGATTTCCGTTTGGCAAAACATCCAACAACATTTCAATGATAGATTCCGCCATAAAGTATATTTACTACAATATTGCCGCAACTTTATATTGTATTAAACTTAATAATAATCCGTTGCGCTGGTGCCTTTATGTTACATGCGGTTTTTTTTTACCGAATTTACAAAATAAAAAGTATTTCTAACAAATTTATATCAACTTACAACCTTTTCACTTGTCTTTGACAAGTCTATTTCTGTTGTTGTTTATGAAATGTGACCCGTCACGCTAAAAGGGACCTTATAGGAAGTGTGAAAAATATCGACCCTAGCCAGTCTGCGCTGTCCGCGCAGCCAGACTATGGTCGACACTTTTCACTTTTATGTAATTTTCTAAATCCTGAATGTTTTCCCTATCTATCTTTATGTTTATTTTTCGCATACAGGATCTGGTTGACCTGTGTTGAGTCTGACAAGTTTGTCAGATTTTGGATTTTTGGAGTTTGGATAAGATCCCTTTTAGCGTGACGGGTCAGAAATGTGTTAACCCTTTCCCAAACAAGACCTGGTTTTGACGTCCCTAATAGAAAAGGCTTGGGAAAACATTGAAACAAAAGAAGAAACTGCTGATAACCAACAGTTTCTCCTTTTTTCTCAATATTTTCCATGCTATATTTTACACAAATCCTATCTTTAATAACATCTATTTTGTCATTTTCGGCAGTTTTTGAAGTTGATCACCCTTAAACTTTGTTGTTTGGGAAGGGTTAACTAAGAAACCACGGCTTACCTTGAGATAGTGATCGAATCTGAGGTCTGATCATCACCGTCTAATTCTACAGTTACGTCACCATTGGCCGGTACCATGTGATCAAACTCTACTTCTACGTGCTGGGTATGGCCTGGATAGTAAATAGACATTAATTTGAATGTTTCATATAGAATTATCATATTAGATTTTCAAGATAATCAAGAATGGCACACACAATCTTGATATCATGTAAAATATAATTAACGAAATGGGTACGCTAAATTTGCGTTGTCAAACATAAATATTTGATTGTATTGCTATAAAAGAAAATAAAGATGAAATGAAGGAAGGATTAATTGAACAAAATGATCGTCTCTAAGAGAATTCCATTGCAATTGATAGAATGCTTAAACTGATTGGAATAAACGCTATTGCTACCGGAACATGAATGAAGATTGGACGTAATTGATTGGAGGGTGAATAGGCAATTTGTCAAATTCGTGATATTCCGCACTGTATCAAATCATGGAGATTGAGACTATCATTGAAACAAGTCATCCAGCACTATATATGTAAGCCCCTTTTTCATAATTAAGAAATGTATGAGCAGCAACAAGGGAACACAATTCGGATCTTTCTTCGCGTATGCACGGACTGAACAGAATCCACGTTCGTAATTTTTGCAAGGAATATTACATTGATAATTTAAGTTTGAAAGTTCTTACCACAGAAGGGTCCGGATGGTCGAGTTCGAAGGTAGAATTTTCCTCTAGCCTGTGTCTGATCCGCGTCGTATCCCATCAACGGGCACCTGTTATTCTCACACCGTAGACAATTAGCCTGGTTATTATCCAGAGCTTCCAGACTAGTACATGGATGACCGTAGAATGGACAGGGAGAGTTGATAGATTCGTTAAACAGTCTGATTGACCGACTGTGACTGCAGCTTAGTTCATTTTCAGCATCTGCGATCGAAAATAATAGCGACATGGCATTTTAAATCTTGTCGAGCTTACATTAGAACAAACAGTCAGTATAGAATATGGAAAGACTGCATGTATATACAGACTGACCTTTTTCTATACTATGAATAGTAACAATATGGCGACGATTGTATCATCTTTGTTTACTTTTAAACCGACACATATGCTGCTTATACTGCCTGCAAAAGCGGTAAGAATATTTATCCATATAAATTGTCCAAAACAGTCTTTCTGTGTGTGTCTGGTCACCGACATTTTTTTGCGCTTAAACCCATCAGCGGGCACATGTTGTTCTCACGCCGTAGACAATTGGTCTGGTTCTAGACTAGTACATGGATGTCCGTAGAATGGATAGGGAGAGTTGATAGATTCGTTAAATAGTCTGATGGACCGACTGTGACTGCAACTCAGCTCATTTTTAGCATCTGTCATGGAGTGAATAATGGTACAAAATATTAAGTTTTACATACTGAATTAAAGTCCTTTAAAACTTTTTAAAAAATTCAAAGACCCAAAGACATTGCACTGTACTTGTACTTTGTTTTTGTTTTTAAATCTTCTGGATTTTGTACCCATAAAGCAAAACTTTGAGGTATAGAATACTAAAATTTGACAACATGTAAGGCATGTTCATCTTTGTCTTTGATTCTTTTAAAACAAGAGGACCATGATGGTCCTAAATCGCTCACCTGATTCAATATGACAAGAGTGATAATTGCAATTTTGTCAAATTCAAAGACATGAAACTTCTAAGGACTTTCTGTTTGGAAACAATTAAGTAATAATTTTGTTCCAATCGATCCTGTAAAGTCTGTTATGAAGAAAGATCTCCATCTGATAAACTAGGTTAATCCCTTCCTATCTGTTTACATAAGATAAACATGGAGCCAGAGCAACAGATAAGAGAAATAGATAAGAGAAATAGGAAAGCCTTTCCTTTTTTTATTATTCATATCCAAACCCAATGTAGAATGTATTAATCTTTTCAAGCAGATGATTGAAATGATCACCAACAACATAGGATTTGATGAATATTGAAAGAAAATGTTGCTTTAAAAAAAGCAATTATCTCTCAATTATCACTCAAGGAACTTTTCAGGCAGGTTTGGTTCAAATTAGCCCAATGATTGTTTTTTAAAGAATATTCTTCTGATTTCTCCAAGTCCAATAAGCCCTTTCCTCCCTGCCACGGCCACAGTGTTTGACAAATATAAAAATTTGTGAACAAACTTTGAAAAGAGTAACTCAAGAAACATTCCTGTAAAGTCTGGTTCAAATTGGCCCAATTGTTGATTTTTAAAGAATTTTCTTATGATTTCTATAAGTCCAATAAGCCCCTTCCTCCTTGGCATGGCCACATTTTTTATCAATTGTAATAATTTGGGAACAAATTTTGAAAAGAGTGACCCAAGGAACATACCTGCAAAGTTTAGTTCATTTGGGCCCAATGGTTGATTTTTAAAGAATTTTCTTATGGTGTCATTAAGTCTGATAAGCCCCTTCCTCCCTGCCACGGCCACATTTTTGACAAATGTAAAAATTGTGAATAAACTTGAAAAGAGTGACTCAAGGAACATTCCTGCAAAGTCTGCTTCAATTGGGTCCAATGGTTGATTTTTAAAGAATTTTCTCATGATTTCTCTAAGTCAGATAAGCCCCTTCCTCCATGCCACTGCCACATTTTTTTTGACAAATGTAAAAAATTGTGGATAAATTTTGAAAAGGGTGACTAAAGGAACATTCCTGCAAAGTCTGGTTCAATTGGACCCAATGGTTGATTTTTAAAGAATTTTCTTGTGATTTCTTTACGTCCGATAAGCCCCTTCCTCCCTGCCACGGCCACACTTTTTGACAAATGTAAAAAAAAAAATGTGGATAAATTTTGAAATGGGTGGCTCAAGGCACATTCCTGCCAAGTTTAATTCAAATTGGCCAATTGGTTGATTTTTAGCTCCACTGGCCGAAGGCCAGCGAGCTATTGTCATGGCGTTGTGTCCGTCGTGCGTCCGTGCGTCCGTCCGTGCGTCCGTTAACTTTTTCTTTAAACATCTTCTCCTCTTATACCAGTGGGCCAATTTTGACCAAACTTGGCAGGAATGTTCCTTGAGTGACCCTTTTCAAAACTTGTTCGCCAATTTTTGATTTGTCAAAAAATGGCGTGGCAGGGCGGGGCTTATCAGACATAGAGAAATCATAAGAAAATTCTTTAAAAATCAACCATTGGGTCAATTTTAACCAGGCTTTGCAGGAATGTTCTTTGAGTCTTTCTTTTCAAAATTTATTCACAAATTTTTTACATTTGTCAAAAAAATGGGCGTGGCAGGGAGGAAGGGGTTATCGGACTTAAAGAAATCATAGGAAAATTCTTTAAAAATCAACCCGTGTGCCCAATTGAACCAAACTTTGCAGGAATGTGCCTTGAGTCATTCTTTTTAAAATTTGTTCACAATTTTTTCCATTGGTCAAAAAATGTGGTCGTGGCAGGGAGAAAGGGGCTTATCAGACTTAGAGAAATCATAAGAAAATTCTTTAAAAAATCAACCATTAGGCCAATTTGGACCAGACTTTGCAAGAATGTTCTTTGAGTCTCTCTTTATAATTCATTCACAAATTTCAAGATTTGGCTGTGTAAGGCTTACAAGAAATCTTTGGATAATTCTTCCACTTTAGCCAGTGGAGCGATTCAGGCCCTCTTGGGCCTCTTGTTAAAGAATTTTCTTAGGATTTCTCTAAAATCCGAAAAGCCCCGCCCTGTCACGCCCACATTTTTTGACGAATCAAAAATTCACAAACAAGTTTTGAAAAGGGTCACATGAGGATCGTTCCTGCCAAATTTAGTTAAAATTGGACCAATGGTTTTGGAGAAGAAGATGTTTGAAGAAATTGTGGGCGGACAGACGGACGGACGGACGAACACGGACAAAAAGCGACCACAATAGCTCAATTTGAGCACTTCGTGCTCAGGTGAGCTAAAAATCAGGACTACAAAAAAATCAACACGACAAATGCCACGGGGCCACTTTGCCATACCTGTAATTCCCTGATAGCACGCGGCTGTGAGAAGACGAAACATAACATGTCGTTGGTGGGAAGACAAAACCTCGTAACTCCAGCTTTTTCAAGCTGTAGTTACGAGGTTTTGACTCACCACCAGCGATGTGTCGAACAACCTGGCCGATATACATGCAGCATGGCCTTATTCTATACTACCTGCTTTACAAAAGGGTTTATATGCCATACCTGTAAGGTTCTTATTGTAAGCGGATGTGAGGACATCAGAAAGAACATGCTATAAACAATTTATTTTCTCCTCGATTTGGTAAAAGTCTACAGATATTGTGGTAAACATGCTAAATCATTTTCTCTTAATATTTTCACTAAAATGTTCATATGTCATACCTGTAAGTCCGTCGTAGTAAGCGGCTGTGAGAACACCAGAAATAACATGTGTAGAGCAACCTGGTTGGTTTTCTCCTCCATTAGGGTAGAAGTCTATATGACCCACCTCCTGTATCCAGCCAAAACCTGAAAACCAAGTCTCAAAATGATACTAGTATTCAAATCCACAAAATGACCGCTAAGATGATTTTGGACATAATAACGACGACGAGAGAACCACGAATCAATTGCACTTACAATAATATTTGTATCTGTCTGAACATAACTTGAAAGTTGTGTGTGTTACGTTGGCTTAACCCTTTCCCAAACAAGACCTGGTTTTGACGTCCATGATAGACAAGGCTTGGGAAAACATTGAAACTAAAGAAGAAACTGCTGATAACCAGTAGTTTCTCCTTTTGTCTCAATATTTTCTTTGCAATATTTTACACAAATCCTCTCTTTAATAACATCAATTTTGTCATTTGTAACAGTTTTTGAAGTGGATCATCCTAAATTTTGCCCTTTGGGAAAGGGTTAATGTTTCAAAGGGCCATGAGATATTCAAAGTAACTCCATATACTGGCACAACATTGCGGGTACTAGTATGTCTTTATACATTAAAAGACTTAATGATATGAACAGAAGGAATGTACAAAGATTACTTCTAGATTTATAATAGCTGTAAAGAAAGATGGAGAAAATAAATTTATCTAATTTAGTCCTTTATATTTTTGAATGCCAGGATGAATTAAATGTTAGATCTATCATGAATCTTATATAAATAAAGCGTATTAAGATATAAAGTGTATAAAGACTATAAATTACCAGAATCGTAGTTGAACTCTGATCCATCTGTATGGATGATGTCAACAAAGCTTGCGTCTGATTTATCCAGATGTACGGATGTTGCTGTGTCCTTGAAGTCAGGTTCGGCGGGATCAAGTCCTAATAGAGATAAATCAAAATTCACCATTAACCCTTTCCCAAACAAGGCCTGGTTTTGAATTGGCTTGGGAAAACATTGAGACAAAAGAAGAAACTGCTGATAACCAGCAGTTTCTCCTTTTGTCTCAATATTTTCTGAGCTATATTCTACACAAACTGTATCTTTAACAACATCAATATTGTCATCTGCAGTAGCTTTTAAATAGGACCATCCCAAAAATGTGTCGTTTGGGAAAGGGTTAAGTTAAATAAGAATAGGCCGCACATCTCATGACGTGCGTTTAAAAATCTAGCGTTGTGTTAGCCAAGTGTTGTGTAGTTGACAAACTGTTTTACTTATTCCTTTTTCATCAACAAAATTTTTTCCGTAGTCGGTGACATATCCATCGAATATTTAATAAAAGAGTGTATCCTACAATGACTCTATCATACATATAGTAATATACATCTTCTCAAGCAAGGAATGCTGACTGTGGCATTTTTCCAACAGGCCTATCGAACGTAAAGTATAAGTGGAAGCAGTGGTTTCGAAATGGGGCATTTCAATTTTGAGTTACTCGACAATTGTGCTTAAATATGTCACATATGTAAAGAACTAAATTCATCGAATTATAAGATTGAGAACGCACAAAAACTCGACTTAACCCTTTCCCTAACAAGACCTGGATTTGACGTCCCCAATAGAAAAGGCTTGGGAAAACATTGAAACAAAAGAAGAAACTGCTGATAACCAGCAGTTTCTCCTTTTGTCTCAATATTTTCTATGCCATATTTTACACAAATTCTATCTTTAATAACATCCATTTGTCATTTGTGGCACTTTTTGAAGTGGATCACCCTATAACTTTGCCGTTTGGGAAAGAGTTAATGTGATAAAGCCGGTAACTTACCGGTAATTCTAGCAATCCCCGGTACATGGTTACCAGCGTACCCTGCAATATGGGCGCCCAGACTATGTCCCACAATGTGTACGTTATCCATGGACAGACCGTTATTGTCGCTGAGATGGGTTAACATGCGAGCAATCTCGTATCCCACCACCCGGGTATTGGCCACGGCTTGAGAGTATGGGAACCATGAGCCCCTACCCCAGTCGACAGTTATTACGTTCATCGGTGCCTGAAAATAATGTGACAAAACAAATACAATTTGTTGGTCTTTGTTCCACTGAATGTGTCAAACACATATACATGCCGAAAATCTTTCGGATGAAACGAGGACCTTGTCTTTTTTTAGGAATTCCAACGCCATGGTCTGTATCCATGTAATTTGCCCGTGTTCAAGCACGGATTCAGTAGTGGATTCCGAAGTTAAGCCCCTCCCTCGAATGTGCACAAAAGCATTGATTAAACTTATTAATTGAAATGATTTTAAAGAATTGTTTATGCACCCAATGTAGTCGCCTGCCCCTGGAAAACGCGGGAATGATGTCTAAATCCATGTCAAATGATTTTGGTTGGTAGCGAAACGTCGAATCTATACAGTGGGTTGGTTGTGTAGTACTCGAGTGATAGTTTCACAGTTACGGGTAAATAGTGTCGTACAATTGCTTAACCCAAATGGGAAATCAATAAACATTGATTGACCACAATTCTGTTATTCTTTTAGACATAGGAATTAGTCTATACCTTTTTCAAGAATTCCCTGGCCATGTCTTGGACCCATTTAACCTGACCGTGCTGCAGAAATCCGTGACAGATAATTTTTGTGGGTAGAGAGCTGTCAAATCCACAGTTGGTGTTGGTGTTTGTGTCACCCTGGTGAAGTACTCGGGGGATTGTTGTACAGTTACGGGTAATCCGAATTTTCACTGATTTAATTCACTCTTCGATATGTTGATGTCGCTCAGTAAATGAGCGACATTAACATATCAAAGAGCGAATTTCATCAGAGAAAACTCGGATTAAGCTACGGGTAATTAGTGTTGGACAATTGCTTAACCCAAATGGGAAATCAATAAACATTGATTGACCACAATTCTGTTATTCTTTTAGACAGAGGAATTAGTCTATACCTTTTTCAAGAATTCCCTGGCCATGTCTTGGACCCATTTAACCTGGCCGTGTTGCAGAAATCCGTGACAGATAATTTTTGTGGGTAGAGAGCTGTCAAATCCACAGTTGGTGTTGGTGTTGGTGTCACCTTGGTGAAGTACTCGGGGGATTGTTGTACAGTTACGGGTAAACAATCTGTGGACGAAAAAGGGCCACGATAGATAAGTGCGTTTCGTTCTGAATGTCATCACTATTCAAGTTAAAATGTGCAAAGCAATTAAATATGGTTTAGACTCGCCTTATAGTTTGTTGTTTTAAATGCTTTGAAAATTTGTGGTTGTCGCAAAGGTCCGTCAGTGTCGGCTTATAACGGTTACAGTGGGTAAATCACAATTTATCCAGTGGCAGCGACACTATTGTTAGGATGTTTCGTAAGCATGTCAATCTTATTAAAGCTTCGAAACATTGTACCGTTTTAACACAAGATATAATGTTTTTAAAGCAATGGCGTTGCTACCAACTTGATCAAGGTACGCTGTTCACTCTGTTAACTCATTGTACCCAATAAAATACATTATAGGCTATCGGAAAAACAAATTTTGCAACTTGATGCAGCAACAAGTACGTACAAAGTTTGAAACATCAACCAAACATATGAACATCCCAGTCAGTTCTAAAGTTAATTTTCAACTTACCTGAATACAGTAGCAATATGGCTCGGGGGTTGCGGCAGAAGTCCGTCAGCATTATCAAATGGTGGTAGGTTCTGGAAACATTCCATCCCATCGTAACATATCCGAGATCTCTTCTGGCGGGAGAGTGGAGGGCTGCTGCCAACCAGGCCCAGACATAGTGCTAGATAAATTGAAGATCATTATGAATGACTGATTGGTATATTGATTTGATGTTAAAACTGTTCCAATATGGCTGGTAGGTTGCGGCAGAAGTCCATCGGCATTGTCAAATCCATCCCATTATAGCATATACGAGATCTCTTCTGACGGGATAGAGGAGGTTTGCAGGCAACCAGATGTGCGTTCTTTAGAGCGAGATTTTTAAAGATTTCTTAAGATGTTTTTGATACGGAGTTTTTGAGACCGAGATTATAAGGATGTGTTCCGAATGTTCCATACTTCATACAAATGACGTCATCATGACGTCATTTGTATGAAATATGGAGCATTCGGAACTCCGCGGTTTATGAATCATGGAGCATTCGGAACAACTCGGTCAATTCACTTTGTTATAGATTCTACAGAATTTCCCGAGGGGTTCTAAAAGAAGTATAGAGCAATGGCGGCTCCCAGTGGTCGTCTTAAAAATCTTTCTCAAAAGAGCGCTTTATCCTAAAACATCTTAAGAAATCTCAAGATATCTCAAGAAATCTCAGGCCTAGACATAGTGCTAGATAAATAAAAGATTATTATGATTGAGTAATGAATTGATTGATTGGTTGATTAATTGGTATATTAATATTGATAAATTCGTATTGATTGATGTATCGATGTATTGATTGATTGATAGATAGACGGATTAATACATGGATTAACCCTTTTTCTCTAAACAATATCTGTTTTATTTTTCATTTTGTGGTCTGTAGGAGCTTTCGAAATAGAACATCCTTGTTTTTTGCTATTTTGGGAAAGGGTTAAATACGTGTACTTTTACGTCATTTGCAACATTATTTCAGCTTTATTTCGGCGTAGAGAGTGCCTCACCGTGGATTCTAGTAATTTCTGCTACCAGTACGAGATCATGTTCGAGTCTCCGAAAGCCAACCTAATTTATGTTTACAATTATCCGTTCATATGTAAGAAACAAACGTCGGAATGAATATCCGTGAACTGCGGCCGCTGACCAAACACTCCTGCAACAGACCCGTATCGCTTTTGATACTCTCATAACCCTTTCACAAACGACAAAATTTTAGGGCTGTGCGATTTGAAAGTTGCTGCAGACGACAAAATGGGCATTGAATAATAAAGGATTTGTGTACAATATAGCTAGGAAAATATTGAGGCAAAAGGAGAAACTGCTGGTTATCAGCAGTTTCTTCTTTTGTCTTAATGTTTTCCCAAGCCATTTCTATTAGGGACGTCAAAACCAGGTCTTGTTTGGGAAAGGGTTAAAACAGAGTCCATCGTTTACCACTTTCGACTACGAAGCAACTGGAAGGCGAAAGATTGGGGTGGGAGTGTGGCCAGTGGGGGGGGGGCACCAGGACTAGCAGCTGTGCTAGAAAAACAAGTTCAAAAGAAAATGGCAGCCATCTCTAATGCATCGATCTATTTCTGTAAGAAATAAAATTTTAGTATTTTTTACGGTACCATTTAACCAAAACCATTTTGCTCTTATTTTGATTTTATTGCGACATACACGTGATATAACATTTTAGAAGAAGCTCTCAGCATCTTAGATTGGGCACCAAAACAACATCAGAACCGGAACTAGCCAGCCTCAAGTTTTCTCTATTTGACACATAATATATACCGTTGGTGGGGAGTCAAAACCTCGTAACTCCAGCTTATTCAAGCTGTAGTTACGAGGTTTTGACTCCCCACCAACGATATAATGTTTACAACGTTTTCTTTGAATCAGGCTAGTTCAAGGTGTTCTTGCCAACTTCTTATCAATCAATTGGGTTATTGAACTTAACAGCAATCAACTTTGATAATTTACACGTTTCTACGAAGTGGTTGCCAAGGTAACCAGATAAGATAATCAAATTCAGATCAAAGTAAAGCGATAACCCGTTTATACATATAACCGATTTACTTCGACCATGTAAACTGAGTCTGACCTCTTTCAAACGGTACGTAAGCAAATCAGTCTAACAAAATTATAGCTTGCAAGACAATTTCTTAACAAAATTTCCTTATGCCTTGCTTCGCGATCTGGTTCTTTTAAACCGCTTAATGTAAGAAAAGTTCAAGTCTTTCAAAATAATTTTACAGGTTAAAGTAGACCCTTACAGGAAACCAAGGAAACGGCAATGACCATCAATTCTTTGTTTTGCTCTTCTTGTTAGAGGAGTTCGATGCTATAATGTCCAGATATTCTTCTACTCGTACTTATCAGTTTGATATTATGTTGTCTACGAGGGATTTCAAATAAAAGTAGTCTTTTTTGATGTTTGAAAATGTAATGGATTAAAGGTGAAAGCGTTTCTTTTTATCTTTCTGTGTTTCCCAAATTTTTCTCCCTGGGAGTCATAAAACCAGAGAACATCGCTGCTTTTCTCCAAAAACATCGTAACTATAGCTTGTTTTAATCTGTAGTAATAAGGTTTTGGAAGGTAACCAGCGATTATTTGCTAGAGCCAATTAACAGTTCACAAAGTATATCGATAGTGTACCGTTATTATCATTTTGAGCACCGCACATATTTCACATATGCAAACTCCCAGAAAAGTTACATGACCATTGCTCTATTAAAGGCTACGAATTGATTGTACTGAAAACCTATGCCAATATTACAGTTACAAATGAATATTTATAGAAAAACAAAGGACAAATTTAATCAATTATATGAAGATATGAAGGAATTTTCCCCGGTTCAGACAGAAATATATTTCTTAACAAAATTTGTTTCAACTTAGCATCCTTAATTTTCAAATCTTATCTATAGATGTGTCTCTGATTCCTCTCACTTCAATTATCGTCTATACTAGACCTAAAGTTTTATTGATTTTTTCCAAACAAACGCTCGGAAGCTTATTGGAAGAATTATGGTATTAATATTAGCTCTTTTTCAGCATTATTATTTTTTTCATTTGATCACATCACTTAAACTAATTTGTTTTGTTGACAATTTATGAGTGCGTTTCGTATGCCTACGTTTACGTAACAATCAACAGCTGCATTACCAAGAAAATCTGAAATAATTTCAAATTTTGTTTTCCAAACAATAACTCTACCACGTCATAATTTCCTTAGAATAGAAACCTCTTATATACTCTATAAGTTTGTTTTTTTAAAGAAATTTGATAAAATATATCGCCGCTGGGTGACCAAAAACTCGGAACTCCAGCTTTTACAAGCTGGAGATACGAGGTTTTGATCACCCACTAACAAAATATTGCTTACCAAAGATAATCCAAGTGTTCATTTTCGTTCGTCTATGTTTTTCCCAACCTCAACACTACCTTTCAACTAATTTCTGCTTCCTAATTCCATGTGCTAGATTCTAAACAGACGTGAGTTCACAGGGTGGAACAGGTTTCTATTTATAAACCAGCTGCCCTATTTCTCGAAATATTAAAAGGCGTTAACCGTTTCCAAACAATATATTCAATTAATCTTTTCTGGAGTGATAAGGATATTTACATGCAGAAAATTTATAAAAGAAACATTCTACTGATCTACATTTCTGTTGATGTTTAATGAAATAAAATATAATCTGTTTTGATAAAAAGATATCAACAATTTTCGAAATTGAAGCCTTATAATTTGTTGTCAGAGGAAATGTTATATACATATTTTTTCATTTGATCTTCAATTATGAAATTCATTTTCGACGGCAGCGCTTTGGTTGTACGAAACTAGAGTATTTTCCGAGCACATTTGCATTGCCGTTACGGTTAGATATGACTACTGTTTCTTTTTTTTTCTTTTTTTTTTTTGATGAAATGCAGACATACGATACTTTCATGATGCAATCACGGACTTCTTAGCAAACTGTGCATTCACCGCACTGCTCAAGTGCAACTCATTCGTTATATCCAGAGATTCGCATTTTCAGGCGTGTACGATGTCACTCTTCAGTGAAGTTGATTATAGTCCGTGGGCTGGCTACACCCTAGGTCCCCCCCTACCGGGATTTTATGACACCTATATCATTGTAAAGCTTGATGAATTCCCTTTCAAATGCAACTTGTTGTTTGATATATAAGTGCTGGATAAGCATATGCGGAACGATTGATTATCTCCCCTTGAATTACAAAAAATACTTGTTTATAACTCACCTTATACACATTCATGGGATCCAAAATAACCCAAAGTTAAGCGCAAATGACCAAAATGCTTACAGATTTTATCAATTAATATCGTTAAATAGTAAAAGATAATTTCACACCAAAATTAGCACGAATTATGCCCCTTGAATATGTAAAACAAGAGAAAAATAGCATAGATATTGCCTTTGTTTATATTTACTTTGCATTTTGAAATCATTTCCACAGCGAATAATTGCTAGAATTTGTATTAAAGTGTTTATTAGATGCCTTGTAATAAAAGTCAAAGTGTTGACTATCGACATTTTAGGATATATTCGACATTTCAAATGATTTTCAAGATGGCCGCGGCAAATGACCACTTGACTAAATATCGAAATATCACTGCCCTATAATTTGTAATCATGTTCTGTATGTAAATGAGATCATTTCTTAGGAAAATTGAGTATATTGAATCTAAAAGTGTTGCCATGCTTATAATATGCTTTTTTGTCATTTCTTTTTTTCTTTTTTTTTTAATTTTCAAAATGGCCGCCAAAGTCTCAAATATGCAAAAATGATGTAAATGTTTTTCATTTTTGCAAATCTTCTGCACTTAATATTGTATTTTCAAATGTATTTCAACTTCTTATTAAAACTACATGATTCAACAAGTAAATAAATGAAATAACCTTGAAAATATATATTTCTAAAACGGTCCTAATTACCGTATAAATGGTAATAAATCCCCAATCCCATAAATTAAGTACTGAAGAAAATCCAAATTGATTATTTTCTAGGAGAGATAAGCATTTTCCCTCTTTGACAGAAACCATGTACTCGATTCTTTGATAATGAGTCCACATTGGAGTACATCATTGGTATCTTTTTGCATGAGCCGAGCCCGGATAGCTCAGTCGGTTACGTCGGAGTCTGTCAATCCGGGGGTCTCAAGTTCGAACCCCGGCTCGGCCAGTATCCATTCTGACATTTGGCAAAAGTCATTTGTCTCTCACCAATGGGTGTGAATCATCTATGTGAGAGAGCAGCTGGAGGCTCGGTTTGGATATTGTGGTTGCACTGGTGCGAGAAATACCAGGAACCCACGGTTAGGTGCTCCAGCCGCCGCGATATGACCCTGGTAGTTGAAAACGGCGTAAAACCCCAATAAATTCAATCTTTTTGCATGAAGGTTTAAAGTCTTACATGGACAATGGACGCTTTGGATAATATGTGTTATAGAGGGTATAAAGACATTAAGGCTTATTCTGGTCATAAAGCGTTTAAGCTCTTTTTTGTGGGGTGGATATGTTTAATACAAAACACCAATATCAACACTTTTGCCACGCTAAAAATGGCTTCTTCACTGTTAATTTCCATGACATATAATACAATACAATAATATGTATTTTATGTAATCTGCCTAAATGCTCAAATACGAGCATGGATCAATGAATAACTGACCTATTTTTTTTATGTTTCGATCGACATCTTTTCTCTTGAAATACTTTCCATCCAGGCCTATGCGCTTTGACCGAACGATATGACCATAGCAGTTGAAAAAGAAGTTACACTCAAATTAATCAACGTTAAAGGTGGTCAAGTGACATCAGTCCAGAAGTAAAGAAGTCTGAGAACTTTCCAAAGAACCACACCTTAACTGCATCAATAACTTCTTTCATGAGACTTAAAATTGCAACCATTCGTGTCCCTTTTAGGAAAGAAGTCGACAGCAGCAAGGTCATGTGGATAGGAAGGGTGTGATCTAAATTGATACCCATTTTTGTCGACAGCATCCATTGTACTTTGGCAATTGTGTACTAATACGAGCACAACTGCTTCCAGTTGCAAGCAGCGGTCACATTTTGAGCGTTTGCCGCTACGTTTCTCACGTATGGTCTGCTTCAGATTGTCTAGCAACTTGGCATAGTATGCTTCGTTAATTGTACCTTTCTTGGGTAATATATCCAACAAAAGATTTTATTGCAACCCCAATTGTCCCAAAACATTGAATGCTTAACCTTGTCTGTAAAATATTGAATAATTTTCTTGGCCCTTGGGATTCCATACCAACGTACCTAGGACTCTGGACCTTTTTTTTTTCGTTCATAAGAATGCAACATGTACTCTTTGTCAATCTTTATGTCATTTGCTTATCGTTGAGGAATTTTAGACCCAACAGTCTGTAAGTTTGTGCATCCTTTTGCGATCAAGCAATATCTTGAAAAAGATAATGCATGGACAATTTCTTACTTTAATTCGCACAGCAAGTATATCAGATCTGTGAATTTATGACACATACCGTCGACAGTGGTTGCAACTTTGCCTTCAGACCGAGCATCATCTTCTTAAGTTTCTCTGTCGCGTTATAACCCCCCCCCCCACCCCCCACCACGATATTTTACTTGAGAATATGATGGTACAGAAGACCAGTAAACTCATCATGCATGTTTTACCCTCAGTCCCTTTTCAATACAAGTGTCGAACCATAGCAGGCTCTCCCTTTTTTGTGAAAAGACTTTCTAATAACCGTATAGTTAGACAAGTTTGCGCACATATAATGACATAATTATATAAATCGCGGATTCCTTGGTTGATTGGAAATTGCTTATATGGGTTATTCATAGCTATCCCTTGTGTTTTATGGATTTTACCTCATCCTGAGGTTAGCTTGTTGTCTTCCACAAAAGTCAGAATTCCAAAAACTAATTTGTGGTGGAGATGTTTGAAATGAATTAAGAAATGCACGAGCATATCTGTTACTGATAACAAAACGAAGGATTTCAAATCTTCGGCCAGCGACATATTACAACACTAGAAGTTGGAAAATGATGTGTTTCCCTCTCATCATAATCAACAGAAATTGTGTTTGCTATTTAAACTTAATTTTTCAAAACAACATTTGTTACACGAATACGAGGATTCCTCACAAATCAACTGTCTTCGAAGTACTGGTATCCAACCAATAAGGTACATATGTACAATTTATAACTGTTTATATTATCACATATAAGTATTCTGAATTATAAAGGTGTAAAACGATGTCACTCGAATGCAATTTGATAAAGAAATGAATAATTCAGTTGCTATTATAGGCAATTTTAAATGATCAATTAATGCACATGACAGTGCAAATATGAAATTGTCCAGTTTCAACTATCGCTTATTAGAATAATATTCTAATAAGCGATAGTTGAAACTGGACAATTTCATATTTGCACTGTCATGTGCATTTATTGATCATTTAACCCTTTCCCAAACAAGACCTGGTTTTGACGCCCCTAATAGAATTGGCTTTGGAAAACATTGAGACAAAAGAAGAAACTGCTGATAACCAGCAGTTTCTCCTTTTGTCTCAATATTTTCTGTGCTGTGTTTTATACAAGTTCTATCTTTGACAACATCTCTTTTGTCGTCAGCAGCAGCTTTCAAATTGGATCACCCTAAAATTTTTTTTCTTTTGGGAAAGGGTTAAAATTGCCTATAATAGCAACTGAATTATTCATTTTAGCCCGTCACGCTAAAAGGGACCTTATCCGAATATCCAAAATCCAAATTTTGACAAACTTGTCAGACTCATCACAGGTCAATCAGATCCCGTATGCGAAAAATGATCATATAGTAAGATAGGGAAAACATTCCGGGTTTAGAAAATTACATAAAAGTGAAAAGTGTCGGCCCTAGTCTAGCTGCGCGGACTGCGCAGACTGACTAGGGTTGATATTTTCACACACCCGATAAGGTCCTTTTTAGCGCGACCAGTCACATATATTTGGTAAACTGTGTTCCTGTAACATAGCATTCTAATCAATAGAAGTGGTTGGGAAGATTTCTCTACTGCACAGCATGTCTCCAATAGTATTGTTAAGTTTAAACTTGGAGCAAAATATAAAAAAGCATGCATTACAAGGCAAAAATGGTATAAATCAAAGGTGACCATACATGTACTCCAATGGGAATTCATTATTAAAACGCTTTTTTTAGTACTTAACTTTAACAAAATAAAGTTTCTTGTATAAAAGAAAACTGTATTTCACATAGAAAAAAATCAAAGAAAGCAGGTTAAAGTTTTCAGCATGTCATTTGCGCTAAATGGAATTTTATTGCCATTTATACGGTATTTTTTCAGGGCATATATTATTAAGATTCTCCCTTTTAATGGGTAAATCATGAAATTTTAGTTCTCAAACACAACAAGTAAACAATTTAGGGAAAAAGATGCAAAAATGAAAGTCATTAACATTATTAGAGAATATTTGAGATTTTATTTGCCATTTAGAGAAAAGTATGCAAATAATTGTGAATGCGAATAAGCCCGTTTTTGCTTGTTCTGTGTAGCTGATGAATGGTTTATGAACTTATTATTGATCTATTAGTGTTCTTTTTCATTTGAAACATTAAGCATTATAAAACGTATCGCCTAAGCATATTCATTCCATAGAAAAGCCTTGTTTTAGCTAATTAAACACATATTTCTACTTTCTCATTAATATTTATGAATATGCAAATTAGCTTAATAGAAATGATTTCAAGAAAAATGTATATTTAAAATTTTAAAAATAGTCTTATGTTTTATTACCAAAATAAGTATATATCTTAAATAAGTATTTTAAACTATTTTATTGCAATTAATTGATCCAAGTACTGAAACGTAGGAAAATGAGCAGTTGCCATGGTAACAGGCCTACCATTTTCTATTCCAGCACTTTTAAATCAAACAAGAAACTGAATTCATTAATATGTTTCCTGTGCTTCAAGAAAATATAGGTCTTAAAAAATACCACATGGTGGGGAGGGTTTCTATTCACTAGTAAACTAGTAAAGTCGTCTTTTTACAAATTAAACACATATTTTCCACAATCTCATTAATATTCATGAATATGCAAATTAGCAAATTTTCTGAAAAATATTTTGTTTGTGAGAGAAATGTAATGACAACATTTTAAAACTAGCCTCAATGTTTTCTGACCAAAAAAAGTAATTTTATTGCAATTAATTGATCCAAGCGCTGGAACAAATGAAAATGGGTGGTTACCATGGTAACAAGCCAACTACATGCTTATCCAGCATTTTTAAATCAAATAACAAAGTGAATGTATCAAAATACATCATAAGCTTCAAGAAAATATAGATTCTCAAAAATCCTACCTGTTATGGAGGTTTAAATTCACTAGTAAAGTCTTGTTTTTCGCAAATTAAACACATTTTCTTACTTTCTCATTAATATTCATGAATATGCAAATTAGCAAATTTTCTAAAAAATATCTATATTGTGAGAGAAATATCTTGGTAATAATTTAAAACTATTTTGAAAGATTTATGACAAATATAAGTAATTTTATTGCAATTAACTTATCCAAGCGCTGGATTGTAGAAAAATGGACGGTTGCCATGGTAACGAGCCCGCCATTTGCTTATCCAGCACTTTTAAATTGAACAACAACCTGAATTCATTACTATACATCATAAGCTTCAAGAAAATATAGGTCTTCAAAAATCCCACTTGGGGGGGGGGGGTTCGGTTATGGGCCCATGGACTATTAGTTTACCCTTTCCCATACAAGTTTTGAATTTCCTAATAGAAAAGGTTTGGACAATAATTGAGACAACAGAAGAAAATACTGATAACCAGCATTTTCTCCTTTTGACTCAACATTGTATGTGCTCCATATATATCGATTTTTGCCGCTTCGGAAAGGGTTAAATAAAGAACAAAATGGCCTGATTTTGAATGTACACATAAAATCTAAAACGCATTTTTTGACATGACCAAAACTGTGTTGAATTTAACGAAATGCCCGTTATTTCTTAGCACGGTTAGCTGAATAAAATCGTTCGCAATTGATCAACAGGCTAGCGTATTCAAGAGAGGTAATCCATGTCATACTAAAAAATTAACATTCAAAGTTGTCTCTCTTTAATTTCAAATGGCTATCGTTACTGATTCCTTCTTCCAGTTGCTTTTCAACGAACGTATTCTTTAACCCATTACCACACAGTGACTCTTTTTGACTCTCTACAAGATAATGGCTTTGGAAAACATTGTGGAAAATGAAGAAATTGCTTGTGACAAGTAATTTCTTCATTTCCCACTATGTTTTCCATCCGAAAGGAACAAGAAATGAAAAAATTCATTAACTTGAAATTATTGTCTGCAGGATCCTTCAATTTGGACCAACCTTAAGTTGTGTCGTTTGGTAATGGGTTAAAGAGACATTTCATTCCAATTTAATTCCTAAAGGTATGTTTAGATGCCAAGCTTGATTATTCTAATGCGTTTAAATGCTATCATTTTTTATTATTATTATTATTTTTAGAATTGTTGCTGATAAGCCAAGAAAACACTTTAAAAATTGAGGCGGAAATGACAATTTGCATATGCACGTGAATTGTGGTTTACTACAATTAATTTAGATTGATGGACAACGTTATATTCCTACGTTATATTTTACGATGCAATACGTTGACTTGAAATTTTCAGAATTTCCATAAGAAAATATATTATGCTCTTTCAGATAAAAAAGAGAGTACACGTTAAGAGAAAATACTTATGGAACGTCTCTTTAAAGAAGCTGTAGTCACATGTTTTTGATGAAAAACATCCTTATGGTATCATGTGTTCTACCAACTTCAGTTGTCGCCACATCGTATGGCACGTGTTTATGTTTTGTTTAACGTTCAATTACATTTGAAAAAAAACATAAACATTGTGCCATACGATGTGGCGACAAATGTAAAGTTGCTATCGAAGGCCTACTATATTAACCCATTACCAAACGACACATTTTGGACAGTTCCAAATTCAAAGATGATGCAGACGACAATTTCAAGTGAATGGAAATTTTAATTTTTAGACCTTTTTGTATGGTAAACATTGTGGGAAATGAAGAAATTGCTTGTCACAAGCAATTTCTTCATTTTTCCACGATGTTTTCCAAAGTCATTATCTTGTGGGGAGTCAAAAAGAGTCACTGTGTGGTAATGGGTTAAAAATGTTACTTTTTTGCAGCCACTCGTTTTTGTACCAAAAAAATTGAACGAATCACTTGACACAACAATTGCAGAAAATCTTCAATAATTTGTTGATATGTGGCCAATTTGAAAATGGTTTGAGACAGAGAAGGCAGATCTTCGTCAGAAATTAGATGGGTGTGGCAGGTCTTTTAACCCTTTCCCAAACAAGACGTCTCTCAAAGGAAATGCTTGAGAAAACATTGAAACAAAAGAAGAAACTGCTGATAACCAGCAGTATCTCCTTTTGTCTCAATATTTTCTGTGCCATATTTTACACCAATTATGTCTTTAATAACACCCATTTTGTCATTTATGGCAGTTTTTGAAGTGGATTACCCTACAATTTTGTCGTTTGGGAGAGGGTTAAATATCAGCGGTAGCGAACAGAGCGTGCGTGTGATTAAATTTTGATAAATTCAAATGGAAGTAAGAGTGTAGTTACTTTTGCCTCTCAGAATATTTTTGGTAACCGGACCTATCGTTTCCAAATTTCTTTTCATCTGATCTTTAGAACAAGAAGTCTTTGTTAATCATGACAGAAAATAAACACTGATCTCAACAGCGTTCGATGGAGAATAAAAAAAAACTATGAACTGTTCGTTTAGATTTATGCGATCAATAATGCCATTACGCCCACTTTTATGCAAATTAATTCGTCAGTTGCTGAGATTGGTCGAGAGCGCGCGGCACGTGACCGACGAATGCATTAGGATGTTTGAATGGGGAAGTGTTTTGTACTATACCGTTACCGCAAATCTTCTTTAATTTGACATAATGTATTTCTAGTGATATTTTGATATTTTGCTGCTACTGATCAATGAAACGTTAAGAAATTTTACGAATGGATTAGTTGGTGAGTTCATATTACGTTTTTAGTTATTTTAACTATTTTCAAAACAAATAAAGAGTTGTCAAAAAATGACCAAAATGCAGACGACAATATGTACGATACTTAATGCTAAAAACTTGCATAAATATATAAAGAGAGAAGTATAAAGTGTTATAAATTTATTCTTTTATTTCCATATTTCCTCACAGTAATTATAGGTATACCTATTAAAACTTGCATATACGCATAATAATTCCTCATGCAAGTGTTCCTATTACTAGTATCCAAACGATTAATGCAACTGAATTTCCTAAATTTGTATCCAAAAACGAATCAACTGTAATACAGTTTTTTTTCTTTCTTTTTTTTTTTTTTTGGGGGGGGGGGGTATTGTTGTAACCTGCAATAGGACTATATCTCAAATTTTGCCAATATTTATTCACCCTTTTTGGGAAAAGTAAAATTAACAAGATGTGCATTAAAAGGAAGTATTTGCTCCATAAAAGAACGTTCAAATCTAGTAATAGTTAAATGCATATTTGTTTTTGATAACCATGTACCAAAATTGAAACATTGAATCATTTTAAATGATGCTTTGCTATTATCTTTTTTCTGTATTTTTGTTATAAATAGTGATTGCTGATAACCAGCGTCTTCTCCTGTTAACTCAATATTTTCAGTTTTTAAACTTGCGCAAATTTTAACTTTCATTAACGTTATATTTTGTAGTCTGCAGCGGGTTTTAGTTTCAAGTTTTGTCGTTTTGGAAATGGTTAATCCCCAACGCATGCATGTCTTTTGACCCATTAACACAAAGTGACTCCTTTTGATCCCTTACAAGGTCATGGTGTAGGAAAACAATGTGGAAAATGAAGAAATTGCTTGTGTCAAGCAATTTCTTCATTTCCCACATTGTTTTCCACTTAAAAAGACCAACAAATGCAAACTTTCATTCACTTGAAATTGCCGTCCGCATCATCTTTAAATTTGGAGTAGCCAAAAAATTTGACGTTTGGTAATGGGTTAACCCTTTCACAAACAGTGAAATTTAACATTATTCCATTTTGAACAGAGCTGTAGACGACAAAATTTGTTGGTGATAAAAGATATGGTTTGTGTATTTTAAAGCAGAGAAAATATTGAGACAAAATAAGAAAATGCTGGTTATCAGCATTTTCTTCTTTTGCCTCAATGTTTTCTCATGTCATTTTTATCAAGGACGTTAAATGGTTATCTGTATTTTCTTCTTTTATCCGCGTTTGCTTCTTTTGTCTCAATGTTTTCTCGTGCCATTTTTTTTATCAAGGATGCCAAAGCCAGGTCTTGTTTGGGAAATAGTCTACGACAAATAGATTCTTTATGTCTTTGTCCATGAGTAGTTGTATTTGACGTAATTATAAGCGTTTTCGATGACATTTTAGTTATTTAAGGACTGTTATCAAAACCTCTTATCAATGTAATAGAATCGGCCCTTGAGATATTCCAATTAACCATAACCCTCTTGTTTTGTCATTTCACCATAAAGGTAAAATAAAGAAATCAGAAAGCCATCCATTGGTAAAAGACAGAATTTGATAACATTAAATATTGTAGATTTCGAACTGAATGGGTATAATACAAAGACGCCATCCATAAAACATATTTTTTCCTTAAAAATGCAGAAAAACATATTTTTTTTTCCTTAAAAATGCAGAAAATTAAAAGAGATGTTTGCCCTTTCTTTATTCAATTTCCTTCGAGATAGCTGAGCAAAAAACATTCTAGTTCAAATATTTCTTTAAAAAGCCAGATCCTCTCCTACTTTCTCAAATAGAGATATTTTAGGAACCGGAACGGCGATGTTTCCCATTTCAATCGACGATTGTAATGTCATGCTTTACAATTTTACTGTTTTCCGCATTGTTTCTATAACAAGTGTAGTCTGTATTGTTCATTTTTTTAAATACGATGGAAATCACTTGACATGGTATCTTCGATATCTTTTTTCAATAGTTCTGATAATAACATTTTAATATTTTAAGCAGGGAATGGCGGAAAACCTCACGGATTTCCTGAATACAAAAAAAATGCAGGCGTTTCCAACTTCTCTGCCCCAAAACCGCATTCAAATTGGTCAAGAATTAATACAATTATTGACAATTCTCTGAAATTGTTGTGTCACGCGATTCTCCGCCATGAGAGAGTAAATCAGGAGTTGTTAAAAATGGCACATGACCATTCATGTATTTTATCCATCACCAAACGACAAAATTTTAGGGCGGTCCAAATTGAAAGACCCTGCAGAGGACGATTCCGAGTGAATGGATTTTTTTTTAATTTTTAGGTCTTTTTGGATGGAAAACATTGTGGGAAAGTAGAAATTGCTTGTCACAAGCAATTTATTTCCACGAATTTTATTCGAAATTTATTTTCCACGATGTTTTCCATTATTTTGTGGGGAGTCAAAAAGAGTCATTGTGTGGTAATGGGTTAATCAACCCTTTCCAAGAGGACGAAATTTCTAAGAGTTCTAAATCGAAAGACATTGATGACGGCAAAATATATGGCCCATAACAAAACTACAATTATGATAAGTTATAGCATAGAACAAATTAGTATTATTTGTCAGGATTTCCTTTTTTCCGCAATGATTGCAAAAACCCTTTCTATCAAGGTCGCAAAAACAGCGGATTGGTTAGATTAGATCCGTTAGAATCGTTGCACTAGAACTCTCAAGCTATCATTTTTGATTTACGATTTGATAAAATTCCTCGCCGAGACAATCGCCCCCTCCCCATACTTAAGCGTGAATGACGGCGCATGCCACCCTGTCTCACAGTCAAATATTGCTCTGCAGTTACAGTTACACTTGTGTCAGTCTTTTAAATAGAGAATTTAAATTGAAATTAAGGTAAGGCCTGCGTAATGCACTCCATACATAATCGTTTTATTTCGACTTATTTGTAAGTCCGAGCACACACCGAGCATTTCCGATAATGTCCGATTGTAGTTCCCCGCTTTTTAAAGTACCGTTGCAGTCAATATCGCCTGTTTCCGTAATAACGTAAATAATTGAGCGTGCTCATATTTTCGGGAAATATTCTAAACATTTTTTTTGTGAAAATGTTTCTAAATTCTATGAAGAGTAGGCAAAATACCCAACAAAAGTCAAGAATTCAAAATGTTGAGAGCAATGTAAATTACCTTCCTTTAAAATCGTTTATTCGCACCATACAGATTTCGTTCCCTGACTGGTCGCATAGCCCATTACACATGCCTTAACTTAAAAGTAATAGTACCAAGAAAAGATGATTCGCTATAATTCTTAAGGTTTATGATTGTTGTTTGTCTTAATTATTAGAATCATTATATAAATATATATAGAGCCGGAAACCAGGTGAAAATATATGTCTTTTATTAGTGAAGAGTATCAGTATAGATAACAGAAATGTTGGATAAAAAGTAGCAAATCTCGTTGATATTTATCACAATTACAACCGAAAATTCCTGGTAACTGACGCGTGGGATACAGCGAGTATCACCGTTAATGTGTCAAAACATTGAAATGCTATCGCTTGATTTCTTGATATTTTGTGTCAATTAACACTTGGCATGAATAGCGCATTTAATCTATTTTTGTGCACCCATGTCGAAATAGTGGTCACACGGTGTGTAATCACTCGACTCAGAATTTTCGATAATCTTCAATATCTCTTTTAATACTTGACCAATTTGATTTCGGTTTGGAGCAGAGAAGGTGGAGAAATGCCAGGAATAAGCTGGACGTGTTGGATTTTTGAAAAAGCAACTGATAAAAAAGTTATTGAAGATAAACCAAACTTTTGGTTTATCTTCAATAACTTTTTTTATCAGTTGATTTTATAAAATTCAACCACGTCCATCTAATGCGTGACGTCTGTCCACATTCTCTGCTTCAAACCGAATTAAAATCGGTCCAGTAATAACAAAGTTATCGAAAATTTTCTGAAAATATTGTATCACATGATTATCCACCGTGGGTCAAGGGGAGGGGTATCGTTTTAAGCATTGGCCTCCTGTTTGCCCACCAGTCTTCAAGTGAAAACTTATCGCAAAGCCCTTGATAAATATTGCAGTTCTAGATTTAATATGTCGTTTCTTGCAGTGCAACGAAATTGTAAAGTCTAGATGTCATTTTAAACTCACCGAATTGCAAATAGTCCTTGGGCCAGATATGGTTGGAGTTACCACTAAAATGGACAAAGGGACACCTATATATCTTGAAAGACCTATCCAAAGGAAGAACAAAAATGCAATGATATCCACTCTGCAGAGTAGCTATACCTCAGAATGTGCATTTGAACTTTGATAGGGTTTGGATAGTTGAAAAACAGTGCAAGGTTTTGAAATGTTTAAAATAATGTGGCTTTACTGCTTTCTATACTAAGCATACACTGCATATATAAACCAGATGCATAGAAATACAATTCATGTTGAATAATTTGTCCTACACAGCATGTATATGGAAAAAATCACAACAGGTATATCCATAAAGGGAGGTAATAAGCCGAGCAAATTACATGCTTTTCAATATGGAGTATGGCATTATTATGTCATAAGCCAAAAATGAAAACCCTCTGTATTTTCTTAAACCTGTTAATGAATTCTGACTGTTGTTCCATTTCAAAGTGCCGGATAAGCAAAATTTAACATCCTTCTTGTTTCCATGGCAACTGTCTTCTTATAGAAGTTTCAGCATTAGCTTCAACTAATCGCAAAAAAAAACATTTTAAAACTATTATAGTAATAAAACATACATTTTAGTTTTGAAATGTTATTTTGTTAAGACATCTCTTACACAAAACTAATTAGTATGCTTATGAATATTAATAAAAACTTCAATAACAAGATCGTGAAACACAAATGCCCAAGGAATGACAATGTTAAATTTTTATGCTAAGTTTTCGAGTTAAGGATTGATAAGGGTTAATGAATGACCTTGAGGAAGGTCATACTGATATTGCACGAACAGATAAATATCATTGTTCAAAAGAAGGTTACATACAAAATTATAGCTTTGTATGTCAAATATTTTTGGAGAAAAGGCCAGTGTTAAGTTTTCATACAGACAGTAGGACGGACAGACAGACAGACAAGAGTAAAACAATATGCTCCTGCGTGTTTAGATTGCTGAAATGAGATATTTCTAGTTGCAATGTAAATATGATGTGTGTTTAATACCGTAATTCAAAAGGTAAAATAACACAAATAAATTAATTATTACTTCGTTGACAAATTATGGACAATTATAGGTAAACTGCATGTAGATCTAAAAGGAGACAAGAAAGAGACGGGGGACTCAGTATACGGTGTTTTGACAGCATTTGGGGTTAAGGATAAATTCCTGTTGTAAGCCCTTTAAAGTTTAAGTTTTTATGCCCCCGATAGGGAGGCATCATAAATTTGACTTGTCCGTCCGTCCGTCCGTCTGTCCGTCTGTCTGTCTGTCCGTCTGTCCGTCTGTCTGTCCGTCTGTCCGTCATTCCGTCCAAAAACTTTAACATTGGCCATAACTTCCTTATTACTTAACATATTCGCTTCATACTTTACCACAACATTCCTTGGTACATTACCTTTCTGTAGGCACATACTTTGGTGACCTTGACCCCTGGATGACCTTGACCTTATGACGATCAAAGCGGTGTCGGGGGCATTGTCATCTTACAGTGACAGCTCTTGTTTAAAAGTAGGTCAAACTCAAAGGTCAGGGTAACTAGGTCAAAGGTTATGGTCCCAAATAAATTGGCGTGGTGGGAGTCCTCATCCGGTAGGTTTCAAACCAAGGCCAAATAAGTTCAAGACTTAACCATCTGCATGCAACGTCGCATAACTATCACCCTTCCACTTCTGTTTGTTTCTTGCCCCTCTCAGTACCATGCTGAATGACACTGGACATGGATATGAAATCCAAGGTAAGAAGATCAACCATATTTTCTACATGGATGACCTAAAGACGTTTGCCAAGAACGATCACCAGCAAAAACAACTGCTCGAGACAGTAAAGGTCTTTAGTGATGACATATGTATGCAATTTGAACTGGACAAGTGTCTAAAAGCCACCTTCAAAAAAAGGAAAACTAACATCAACATCTGACATACAGCTAGAAAGAGACAACATCATCAAGAAACTAGACCAAGACGCTAAATACAAATACCTTGTGTTAATGAAGGCGACGGAATTCAGCATGCAATGAGGGAAAAGATCAGAAAAGAGTATTACAGAAGAGTTAAGGCTTGCCATCAAGAGTGAGCTAAAAGCTGCAGATAAGATTGAAGCCATAAACTGGCAAATGCAAGAAAAACGGAAAACTTGACACAAAGACCAGACAGTTACTAACAACAGAAAGAATGCACCACCCAAAGGTTGACGTTGAAAGATTGTACCTACCACGAAAGATCGGTGGTAGGGGCCTCTCATAGATTGAGATGGCATAAACACTTATTTGGAGACAATACAAGACAATCTGCTACATCTGATCCGGGAACATGAACGTAACAAGAAACTTTACTCAATCTCAGAGCATACCAGAACATTCATTCAAGAACTGAACTTTGCACAAACGACAAGAAATGGAGAAGAATCCGTCACAGAGTATGCCAAAAGAACAAGACAGACAAAGTCAAATGCCCAAAAGAGGATGACACAAACATGGAGAGCCAAATCAATGCATGGGCAATACCCTTAAGGTTTGACAAACCAGATGTTGACCAAGATCAGACACATAAGTGGCTCTCTGTTGCAGGTCTCAATGTAGAAACAGAGGGAATGGTGATAGCAGCACAAGATCAGAGTTTGGCTACAAGAGCATATCACAACAAGATCATCAAAGATGGTACAGATCCAAAGTGCAGAATATGCAACCAATATGATGAAATTGTCTCAGGCTGTCCAACATTAGTGCCAACATAGTACATTCAAAGACATGACAAGGCAGCAGGGTACATTCATTGGAAAATCTGCAAGCAATTTGGACTCCCAGCAAACAAAAAATTGTATGAACATCAACCAAAAACTGTCGTAGAGGGACATGTCGGTGAATACTGGTACAGAGATCAGGGCTAACAGACCAGAAATCATTAAGAACAAATTGGACAAGACGTTCATCATGATTGACATGACGGTTCCTTCTGAAAGAAATGTCTCCGTTCAGGAACTTGAGAAACTATCAAAATACAAAGACCTTGAGATAGAAGTAGCCAGAATGTGGGGTATGGAGACGACAACTGTACAAGTCGTTGTAGGTGCACTTGGTCTCATTAAGAAGGGACTTGACAAAATATTCAAACAAATCCCTGGTGCACCAGTTATCGAGGAACTGCAGAAGATCATACTCCTTGGAAGTGCACATATCATCCAAAGAACGCTGTATAATAATAATGAAAACACTATAATTGCAAAATTTATACTTTCTGTCATAGATCTAGCTATCCTCTAAAGAATCTGCTATACATGTATACGACCTACAACCCTAATTTTAAACGATGTCAATAAACTTTCAATATACCGGGTATTGCACTTGCCCTTTTTGTTAATGCATGTGTTTTGATTCTACTTTGAATTCTAAAAGTATCAAACGAGATCATTTGAACCATTTAATCAGTTCTGTTCATCATCATAATCATTCAATCATTAGTGTAAATTGTGCAGAGAAAGTGTTAAAATATTTAACAATTATTTATAATAATGTATTCAGTTTACTGTATCAGAGTTTTCCTAAACTTTAGGGACATTATTTTCTATTTGATATTGGATTTAGGGAGTATTATTTTACGTTCAAAATGGTTGTTTAGCCCTTATATTTAAGCAGATTTACAGTAAGATGCAAAATTACGGATGCTAAAAAATGATTGAATCTTGCATGAAAATGAGTGAATATGCCAAACGAATGAACATTAACTGTTACTAGATAACATAACAGATGCTGATCTTAGAAGCAAGAGCATATGCCGAGTTTGAAAGCAAAAGTTATGACAGAAACAAACTTATTTGTGACAGATGTTTGAAAGATGCTCATTAAAGTTTGATGAAGAATTTCTAGGCAACAAAAAGGTAAAAATAGCTCGACATTAAATGCTAGAGCAATAGATATCTGTCTTGAGGTTGGTATTATGGTCATAGAGGTATGTCCAAAGTTTTAGAGTTATGGCGTTGGTAAAACAGAAATATGGCACTTTTACCAAACAAAAACCTAATTCGCAAAAAGGGTCACAGTAGTGTCATTAATATTCGCGAATATGCAAATAAGGTAATTTGCATAAAATTTATGGTAAATTATTGAGCAAGTCATAAACTTTCATTCGATACCATTCTTACATCTGTAGGTCAATATTCAACCAAGACATGACCAAAAACGTTATGAAATGACTGAACAATTTTATAGGGTTAAGGTTTTAGATAAGGTTTATGACCCAAGCCCCTACGGCCAAATTAAGTGCAAACATCGCTCAAAATGTTTGATATATTAATTTTCTTTAAGATTTAATATGTTTACGTAATTCCCCTGCACAAAAAAATGCCTCGTTTTGGAAAGTATTTACCAAATTTCCGTAGAAAATCGCAATTTTGGGAAAATTCATGAATATGCTAATGAGCTAATTTGCATAACATAACTAGAATGAAAGAATAAGTCAGCTTTCATTTGATATCATTCTGACAACTGTGTGCAAATATTCAATGAAGATATGGCCGAATTCATTTTCAAAATATACATAAGTAATTTGATGGGGCTTAGGGTTTCGATAGGGGTTACGGCAAAAAGCCCCAACGGTCAAAGTGTAAACAAGGCTCAAAATGTTTCTAATAAAATGTTCTTTAAGAAAAATCATGTTTTCAAAATTCCCCCTGAAAAGAAACGCCTTGTTTTGGAAAGTATTTATCAAAATGTTCGCCAAAAAATGGATTTTTAAGGGAAATCATTAATATTCATGAATATGCAAATGAGATAATTTAAATAAGATAACTACAAACAAAAGAGCGAGTCATAAGCTTTCATTTGATACCATTTTGACACATGTAGGTCAATATTCAATGGAAATATGACCAAATAAGTGTTATAAATTTGAATGCAAAAAATGATAGGGTTAAGGGTTTAAGATAAGGGTTACAGCCAAAAGCTCCGACGGCCAGAGTGCAAACAACGCTCAAAATGTTTCTAAGATAATGTACTTTATGAAAAACTATGTCTTCTTGAATTAGAAATAAATGATAATTATAGAAAATACTTTTTCGAATATTTCGGCCAATTCTTATACTTGATTGCACATAAAGCATATTTTGAAGAGGAGCAATGACGTCATAATAATTACATAATTTAAAAAATCATGATTCATAAGTAGTGAAATACATGCTCATACGTATGGATTCAAATAAATAGATCTATACATTCATTTGATATTTTTTATTAATTTTTCCCTTTCCCTTACCCCAAACCAGATTGTCATTCACGTCGTGAAGGGTACCTATATAAAGGTAAGGGTAAAACATATTTAGCTACTCTTCATGTTGGATATCATCACTGAAAAACATCCGTCAGATGTATATCTACAAATATATATAGGTGTCCTTTTGTCCTTTTTTCTGGTAATACTTACCCCATTTTCCTGGTCCTGGCCCAAGGACTAAAATGAGCTGGGTCAAAATAAAAAGTTAATGTAACGTCACTCAACATAGAATAATGGCATGAATCTCTAATATACGGTAGAGATTCAAAAAATATTTTTTTTATCTCAATTTCAACTTGATAAAATATCTTGCTGTATGTCGTTTTGGTTTAATTTGTTCGAATTCTCTCTTTTCTTGCCTTTTGAATTGTATGTTAGTATATTGCGACTCTTGCCAAACTGGTGCCGGAATATTTTATAAACTCAGCAGTAAAAGTAGAATGTACATTCACATGACATTTCGTGAATAAGCTGAAACACTTTCTGGGCAGAAAATGGGTGATAAATACGCCGGTTCAAAATAATACCATTGTTCTGAAACCGCGTCCATTTACAAAACAAATAAAAGATGCATACATTAAAGATTGTAAAGATATAATCATAACCTTTCTGTTTTACGAAATGCTTTTATACAAGTTAAAAATCAAAAAGCGTAACATCGAAGATTTATCGAATGTCTCTAAACAGTGCCATGAGCAACTGCGACAAAAACGTGTCGTCTTTGTGGGAAAGGTCGTGTGTGTGCTGGGAATCGAATTAATTTTAAAATGAAATATTTCGTTTAAAAATTCCGTGCTGAGAAATGCTAGGTATTTATTTTCCCAGTGTGCAGTATGTAAATAAATGACACTTGAATTTGTAGATTACGTGTAACGGATAAAACGCATTACGTGTGCGCAACTGAAGTATGGGGCGACGAAACGTTGACAAAAAGACGTTTATAAGGAGAATTAGATCTAGGTCGCAATATATCGATGCTTTTTAACAAAAACCTCGTAACTGCAGCTTGTCTTAAGCTGCAATTACGAGGTTTTTGTTGAAAAGTGGCTATATATTAAGTTATATAAAATTATGTCGTATAAAATGATATGAAATTAATTAACGTTTATAGATTATTTTGTAAGACAAACGATATCCTGGGCTGAATCCTTATACTGAAAAACTTAGAAGAAAACAATCCTTTTACAATCAATACATTTTTGGTCGAGTCAAATTTCTGAGATATTAAAGAGATCAAAATGAATGTATGCAACTGTAAGGATTTATTATTTCATTAGTGTAAGAAAATTTTGAGAGAAAAAAGAGAAATGCTGATAAGCCATTTTCCTTATGTCCCAATCTTTCCCCAAAACTTATGAAGGTCAACATTACGGAATTTCAAGGCTTTAGGGAAATCATTAATTGCCATTCTTTCATTTTATTCCAAAATATTAGATACAATATTGTAAATGATAAGCACAAAAAATGTATGGTTTCGTCGTAATGAGTTTATTGGAGCCTAGGAAAAACGACAAAAAAGAAAATGTTGATTACAAAATTACTTGCAATGTTCTCAATGTTGAAGACATTGGATTATTCTAAATCCACGATTAAGCACGCAAACATGTGTTTCTTAGCGCTTCCCTTGCTATAAATCTACGGTATTTAATGATAGCAGGGTTTAACGGGGCTCTAATTGGTGCGATAATATTTCACTTCGATGTGAGAACATGACGTTTTCAAGAGAAATATAGAACTCTCAATGATAAGGTTGTGATGCCTACATTAACCCTTTCCTAAACAAGACTTGGTTTTGACGTCCCTGCGTTACAGAGAAGGCTTGGGAAACATTGAGGCTAAGAAGAAAATGCTGAAGATCAACATTTTCTCCTTTTGTCTCAATATTTTCCGAGCTGTATTGCTCATAGTTTTTTTCAATGTGCATTTAGTCGACTGCAGTGGCTTTCAAAATGGAATACCCGAATTTCTTGTTGTTTGGGAAAGGATTAAAACCACATTGGGACCTAGCAGATGGCTATAAAGCGTATATAACTTTTTTCAAAGTGTAAGCACTGATATTGACAATCACAAATAAATACTTAATAAAAATAATACTTATCAAAAATAATGATCAATTCTAATACCAATAGCCGAATCGCATTTTCAGTACAAAATTTTAGACTTTCATAACGATGTATTCTAAAAAACGAAAATCGATGCATTATAGAATAAAGTGTTTATACTTGCACATTGCTGCTTTTCAACGAAAACCTCGTAACTGTAACTTTAAACAAGCTGCAGTTACGAGATTTTCGTTGAAAAGCGATAAAATCACTTTCTAGTTTTCTAGCTGATCGAATTTAAAGTGTCGTAGACGACAATCAGTTTACTGTTTCGTTGTAAAGTGTTTTTTAAATGACTATTCAAACACTCCGTTGTAGTTTGAAAGTGAAAGTGTAGTGTAAAAAATGCAAAATCTTACGACCTTGGAATATTAGAATATATAAAAATAGAAACAAAATAATAATAAAAAAAGTTTGTCCCGGATATAAGTCGGTTTCACAACCGGAAGTATCAGAAACGTTGACTGTCCGTGGCCAATTGACTTTTGCGACATAATAGCTTTGTTGTACTCATCTTTTTTTAGTTGTGACGAGTCTGACAAAAGGGACCTTTATAAATAATTGCAAAAAATGAAAGAAATGTCTTGCAAAAAGAGAATCTTCAAATACTTGAGAAAATGGATTTATGAAAAAATTGGGTATTTGACAAATACATTTGAAACTTGCTGCGTTGAAGTCGTAGGTGATATCATTTTACCCCCGATATGTCCAGAGTTTGACGCATCCAAATTATACCTATTTAATCGTTTACGTTGCAAACGAAGAACCTTGATTATTGTAATCTAGTAAGAAAATGGAATATAATTGTTCGAAAAGAGAAATTCAACTCCTATTCCTACTAACTTTCATTGGCTTTAAACTTATTTATTTCGCACAATTTTGTTTAACATTTTACAAAAAAAAAAGAAAGTAATACGAGATAGGATTCAGAAATGCTCGTTTTTTGGATAGAGAGTCAGATTTGTCTCTGTTATATGAACGTGAGCAGAGAAGCCGGATCTTTTATAATATAACACTGATCAAGTACCCCAATCCTTAACCGATTATCTGGCGGCGAAATCGGACTGTTTCGGTTTGAAATGTGTTGCAAATAACAATTTCAAGTTGCTTAAATTTTAAAAAAATATTTCATCTTTTGGTTAGAAAACATTGTGGAGAATGAAGAAATTGCTTGTCACAAGCAATTTCTTCGTTTTCCACAATGTTCTCCGATAACCAATATCTTGAAAGGAGTCAAAAAGAGACATTGTTTGGTAATTGGGTTGTTCAAAAAATTGAAACGGATATCTTCATTTGTTTTGTCCTTGTTTTGTACTAATAACAAATATAAATGACACCTCAAAACTTACAGTGCAAAATCAAAGTTAAACAGTAAATTTAGAAAACTTATTCTTTTCTTTTCCCTTTTCATTCATGAAAACTTCTATAACAAATATTCAAAATATCAAACGTGTTTTACCATCACCACAAATAAATCTATAGCCATTTTTGAAGCTTGAAAATTTCTTAAATCAATAAAAGAAAAACATAGCTTTGTCTTCCAATTTAGTTTCTAAAATATTATATCCTTTATATAGGCCTAACATGTTTCAGTAAAATGTTAAAAAAAAGTTAATTTTGTATGCCTGTTCCTTTAAACTAAATGATGACGTATTATCAGTATCAGAACTGAAGCCAAAAAGACCCAATTTGTTGTTCAACAAAGAAGGAAAGAGTGGAAACAATTCACTTTGAAGGTAGGTTCACACTAACGAATTTTTCTTACGAATCCTTACGATTTGGACATTCGTAGGCCATCCGTGAACATTCGTGAACAATACGCTGGCATCCGTAAATAACTCGTAAGTATAAAATGCTTTATTTCTCAATGTCAGCTGCTTGATGATGATATGGAGATTATATCTTATTATTTACAACCAAGAATATAATAGACATAGTAAAGAAATCGTGCATATTCATAGATTTCGTTTTGAGTGGCCCATTCGGAAAGTTCTATCGTATATAACCGCAAGTATTCGTAAACAACTCTTATGCATTCGTAAACAACTCGCTTGATGAATCTGTGATATTCTTAGTGATTCGTGCTCATACGGGGACATTTTTTGACATGTTGAAATTTTTCTCACGAATGTCCACGGATTAAATGTTCCGTCATTCAATCGTAAATGACTCTTAGTTAATCGCAAATCACCCGTAAGTGATTCACGAATATAACACGGCAAGTTTACGAATATAAACGAGCCGGGATGTTTAAAAAAGGGCAATTATGATATGAGATTCCGAGAATGATACTAAAACAGATCAGGCTCCCCAAAGGGCCTGATGAGGGTCATGTTTGATGGAAAAGCTGCGAGAGGACAGTGTGGGTCCTGGTCAGACCTTGTGAATATGCAGAGGCATAAAATGATAAATATTTATCTTACATGATACTCGTATAAGTACACTTTTTCGAAATCATTGCTCATATACTATACTTCGATTCAAAATTGATGACAAATAATTATAATCTATGATAGAGGAAATACTATTTAATGTTTTGCTAAACGTCAAACGATTTCCAATTGGATTTGCAATAAAAATGAGGACTAAGAGCCTTTTTTTTCAATGTGTTTATATGCACTGGGGTCATTTTTTATCCCATCACAAAAAATTACGATAAGTCCTTCAAACGTTGTTCGATGTTCAAGAAAAATTGATTTATTATCAACGAATATAAGATTGAAAAAATAAAAAAAAGTAAACGTGCATCGGAGAACAACTTTGAATAAAGTTTTCATAAATATATGTCTGGGGTCATAAATGACCCAATACGGTAGTATGAGGGTTATT
Organism: Fragum sueziense; assembly: GCA_963680895.1. Lineage (NCBI taxonomy): Eukaryota > Metazoa > Mollusca > Bivalvia > Cardiida > Cardiidae > Fragum > Fragum sueziense. The sequence continues at coordinate 29,766,048 of OY804594.1, read as the reverse complement.
CCGGTAGAAGCAATTAAGTTTTCTTTCCCAAACGACAATATGTTTTGTTGTTTCGATTTGAAAGGAGTTACAGACAAAACAATTATTGATGTAAGAAGTGTAAACTTTGTATGGTATTGAATAGAAAATTCTGAGTGAACAGAAAGAAATGCATTGCTGATTATCAGCAATTTATTCTTTTCTCTCAATATTTCCCCAAACCATGGGACGTTAAAACTAGGTCTTGTTTGGGAAAGGGTTAATGGTTTTGAAGAAATTGTTGGTAAAACCCAAGCTTATTTCGTTCGCAAGTCATATCGTCTTGTCGAATGTCAGATTTTCAAAAACGAGGTTGTCTTTCTTACAACAACAACAAAAAAATAATAACAAAGGACTCGTAAACATTCGGAACTAAGTCGGCAATACTCCTATTGATTCGTAAATAATCCGTAAACAGTCCGTAAACTTGTCGTAGAAATACGTAAACCGTCCGTTAAATTCGCTCAAATCGTAACAATACGTGAACTTATCGGCAATGTGATTACGAATGTCCAATTCGTAAGGAATCGTAAGAAAATTCGTCAATGTGAACCCACCTTGAGTATATTTGAGTGTTTTGGCCCATTTCGTCGTTCAATGCTATAATATGAATATGGTATTTTTGAAAGACGGTAGGCTAAAGTCAAATCGGATGTCTCTTTAAGCCCTCCACTCCCACCCGTCACATGGAATGACAATCCGAATGCTGATACAGACGAATCTTGATAAAGTCACTATTTCGATGATTTAACGCAAAATTGTTATAACTATCTATTTTCAGAATTTTTTTCGTATTTTCTAAATCTTTTGGAAGGAAAACATCTCCTGTTGTAATATTAGGTTTCAAGTCTGTATAATTAAAACGATTTTTAGAATTCTGAAAATATTTTTCCTCTTTAGCTTTTTCCATCTCCTGTAAAATTTCATAAAACTGAGTTACAGCAGCGTTTCGTTGAACCCTCGATTTGTGTACAATATAACACATGAGACATTGAAGTCTATGGAGAAAAGGCTGGTAATCAGCGTGTTTTCTTTCGTTTTATTTCTTCCGAAATCATTACGATAAAGTACGCCAAAAATCCGGGTCCCTTTTTTACTAAAGCCGTGCGGCTTTTTTGTGTTTGAAAGTAGGTTGTAGGAAAAATAGACTGGCTAATGTCTTGTTTTGGAAAGAATACGTGTTTATTTGAGAGCATCATTTCGTTGCTTTTCAACAAAAACCTCATAACTGCAGCTTGCTTTAAGCTGCAGTTACGAGGTTTTTGTTGAAAAGCGACGACTTTCCTAGTTCTGAAGCTGTAAGTTGTATGTCAACACCAAGTCTAAAATAGAAAAGACATAAATATGATGTATGCTGACTTGTATTAGGTTTTGTTGGTCCTAACCCTTTCCCAATTTAGATCTGGTTTTGACATTCACAGTGACAGAAAGGGCTAGAAATAAGCAATCTCCTTTTCACTGTATATTTTCTTATTTACTTAAGGGGGAACAAGGGCGGATCCAGGATTTTTTTCCAGGGGGTCCAAGCCGAAGATTTTTTTCCAGGGGGGGGGGGGGGGGGGAGGGGGGGTCCGAGCCAAAATTATGGCTTAAGATGTAGTAAATATGTAACGTTACACTAAATTTATAGTCAAAAGTTGATTTTCGGCCAATGCCAGGGGGGGGGGGGATCCGGACCCCCCCCCCCCCCCTCTAGATCCGCCCATGGGGAATGCTCCAATTTCCTAAATTTTTTCCCAATAATAGAATTTATTTATATTTTGTATGTTGAAATTACATGTTATTACCAATTGAAAAATAAAATAAAAATGGATGGTCAGCGATCTTGTTTGAATTTTATAGGCATTCGTATCACATACCCCTACATCGAAAAATGCACAATTTCTTGCACCTGTCCAAGGTCACTAAAATGCTAATAAAATGCTGCATATTCATCGTTTAGTCCCGAAAACGGATCTAAAGTAACGTCTTACATTTAATAAGAACGGAAAACCCAAAATAGTTGCTATTATAAATGCGTAAATGAATAAAACAGCATGCTCACGTGTTCGGTTGGATCAAGGAAGCTGGAGTGTTTTTGTCAAAATTTGCATATTTTTGGACATATCCCAAGTTTTACATAATAGAATTTGATAAAACTCCCTCATTGTATTAAGCAACATGTCCTGGTAAAAATTAAAAAAAGAAAATGTATAGGTCAGCGCGCTTATTAGAGAATTACAGCAATTTTTATCAACTACACATGACGAAAACGACGCAAAACAGTGGTAACTACATACACACTTACGACTGTTTTGCTCTAAATAATCGATTTCCACCTTGAGGAAATCAGTTTCGTATAATAAATACACTTTTACTGTCGAAAATGGTAAATTGTAATGATGTGTTATATCATTGAAAATATGGTAGCGAAACATATTGGTACGAAACATTTAATTTACTACAGTAATGACCGAGTGTTCCGAAAAACTGGAACATTACCCCTTAATCAGGAAATCGAGTTTTTGCTGGCATCTCTTTCTTCACGGTGTATAATCACGTGACTTAGAATTTCCGATAATTTTTAATAACTTTGTTAATACCTGACCAATTTGAATTCGATTTGAAGCAGAGAAGGTGGAAAATGTAAGTAATAAGATGGACGTAACTAGATTTTTGAAAAATCAACTGATAAAAAAGTTATTGAAGATAAACCAAAATTTTGGTTTATCTTCAATAACTTTTTTATCAATTGATTTTTCAAATATCCAAGACTTTCATGTAAAGCGTGACGTCTGTCCAACTTCTCTGCTTCAAACCAAATTCAAATCGGTCAAATATTAACAAAATTATTGAAGATTTTCTGAAATTGTTGCACCACGTGATTATCCACCGTGTTTCTTGCCATCTGTAATATTTGTAGATTTGGACGAAGCGTTAAATTTTACATTTTACGCTGCACCACTGACAAATGGTTCTTGTTTGTTATAATTAAGGTTGGTAAAGTCTTTATCCATCATTATTTTTAAGTTCTTGAAGTATTTTGTAATATAAAAAATCAACACCCTTCTTTATTCGTGTAAACGAAATGAAATCCGACAAAGAAAGCATGGAAAACATTTTCTTTCATATGTTTTATATCCCTTCTTTTTTCCAATTATCCATTTCTTTGCATTTACTCATTACCACACAGTGATTCTTTTTGACTCCCCAAAAGATAATGGCCTTGGAAAACATCATGGAAAATGAATAAATTGCTCGTGACAAGCAATTTCTTCATTTCACACAATGTTTTCCATTAGAAAAGACATGAAAAATAAAATTCCATTCACTTGCAAATGTCGTCTGCAATATCTTTGAATTTGGGCAAGCCTAAAATAAGATCGTTTGGTAATGGATTAACAATCTGTTAAGTCCTTTTTGGACGATTCTTTTCCGAAATGAAAATGTAGAGAGGTAAGTAGAAATCTCTTACAAGTTACAACTATAGTGCCACCACTGACCTTGAGACTCAAATGTACTTTTAATTGTTGACTAATCCACGTGAGAGGGGTTGTATGTTTATACTGTACGGTGTATTTTTGTCTAAATAATTAAATACTGCGACGTCAACCCAAAGTAACCGTGGTCGAGTGGTAAAACAGCGTTACCAACAATAACAAGTTGGAAGATGTGGGTTCGAATCTCACATAGTCGCGTTTAGTTAACCATTTTTTTTATTTTATTCTTTTTATTATTAAATTATTCATTTTTTCCATCACCTTAAATACCGTTCTAAATGATAGCTTTGCACGTAGTTCTGAATAATTCAATTAAAGTAATACAATTTGTTAAGTCATAAATGTCAGACATGTCTGATTTGTAGGCTTACATAGATATAACCCTGATGACAGAGAACTCATTTGAATGTATACATATTTTGTATGGACGAAACATATGAAAAGAAAAAAGGCACACTGCAAAGAAAAAAGAAAATAGATCGAATAATAAAAAAGAATAAATCATGAAAAAATTATAGTGGAGTTTTTTGGTATCGAACCATGGCTAAAATATTTCGTTAGATGTGGAGACCACCGCCTTACCCACTTTGCCACAGAGACTATTTGGTAATGGGATGTGTGTTTTTGTAAATCAAATATTGTAACAACGGTTGAATTTAAACAAAGGGGTTCCGAAAACCTATTTTACCTTCTACGTTGGACTCGTCTGTCCAAAGGTCACGGTTTATTTATAACAATATTTTACACAGATGTTTATTTTACGTCAAGGTAAGACCTGGGTATAATCGATTCACTATTAAACGAGAATAATTACAGTTGAATTGCTTTATCAAAACAACTGAAATTATTCTCGTTTAATTGTGAATCTATTATATTGTTAAACCGAAGTGACCGTGCGCTATGAATATTTATAAACAAACGTAATCGTCTGCAATATTGACAATAATGAGCGCAAGGTTACTTCGGTTCAATAATAATGGGCTATGTGACCAGTTATGGAACGAAATCTGTTTGCTGCGAATAGACGATTTCAAGGGAAGTAATTTTCATTGCTCCCGAATTTTGAATTTTTGACTCTTGTTGGAGTTTTTGGCTACTCTTCGTACAATTTAGAAACATTTTCACAAAAATTGATAGAATATTTCCTCTAAAATCTGAGCACGCCGAATCAATTCCGTTGTTACGAAAACAGACGATATTGTGTCTTATGGTACTTTAGAAATGTTCGGACTTACGGACATCACGGAATAAGTCGAAATATAACTATTTTACCGGAAGTGCATTAGGTCTTACGGTAAAATCAAAATTATATCTGCAATGTATTGGGTGGGAGGTATACGACTTTTAAAAAGAGAATTTTTCCAGAAGGAAGAAACCACCTGCTGGGATTTATTGCTTTTTTATACGAAATTTCGTGGAAAAACACGGGTAATGGATTAAAATATCTATCTTTAATATAGGTTTAAAATTGAAACTGACTGTTCGGGGGTTAAAAGTTGCAACATAATCATTATAAAGCAAATTTAGTGCGACAGAATAATTGACGGAAAAATTATTTTTCTCAGACTGCAGTTACCGCTTTGTGAGCAAATAACTCACACCGGTGGTGAACTCGGCCAAAGCGTGGGACGTTTTTTCGCGATCATTGTATTCCGTCGGTGTTGTTATAAATTATCGTAACTACGGCTTCGATAAAGCCGTAGTTACGAGATTTTATAACAACACCGAAGGTTTGTCAATACATATCGGTAAACCCGGTCTATTTTTAGAACAAATTCATTGGTATTAGAAAACCTATTCAATCAGATATTTAAACTCACATTTAAACGCAAAATATCTGTACCTTGATGTGGTGAAAAACGTCCATCGCTTTAGCCGAGTAAACCACCATTCACTCAACTCTTTCCTTTTTACAGACAAGGACTAGGGGTTTCGCCCCAAAAACAAAAGGTTTAGGAGAACAATGAGATAAAAAGATGCTGATAACCAGAATGTTTTCTTTTGTCTCAATATTTTATGTACACGATGTTTCATACGCAAATCAAATCCTGTCTCTATCTAAATATTTTTGCATTTTGGTCATCTGCATCAGCTTTAAACTTGGAGCAGTCTTGATAAAATATTCAAAGACTAGGACATAAGAGTTTTTGGGAAGCAAATTTTGCTTCTCTATGCAGCCACCTCTCTCTGCACTTTACTATTCTCTGCATACCCCACAACATCTTCCGGTCCTCCTCGCTATAAATAGTTCTATCAAAAGCAAAGATAAATGGGGTAAAAGTCATTCGAATATTCAATATGTAAGTCTGAAGTTATACATGTAGATATTGAATTGTGTGACTGAAAATGGAACATTCAATTAATCATGTCTCTAAAAGAAGAAAAGACCGACGTAGTAATTTGCTTTATTATGGTTCAAAGATCAGTCCAATGGCTTTACTTGTAAATGGGTCAACCAAGTTTACTGAACTATGAAACATAATCAAATCTATAAATAGTTAATTTACACAAACGATAAATATGCACAAAGGTTGTGCTAAAAATAGATACAACAACTCCAGCATGGAATCAAAGTATTCAAGGTATTCAAATAGATAATCAAAGTACCTAATCAAAGTACTCTACTTCTGGACAGGCCTATTTTGTTAACAAATTTGCTTCCCAACAGGACTTTCTTTCAGTACTTTGATTGTAGATCGGGATGACAGTTTGAATAATCTACATTTTTTTTATAATTGGAGGGAAATTAGTAACTAGAAATATCTGAGTAAGGTCGAATTTCTGCTGGGAACGGTGCAATTACAGTGAGGACAGATGTATATTTTATTGGACTTATTTATATTTTATTAGAATTATTTACCAAGAAACCTATAAATCTTTTTTAAACTGCGATTTTCCGTAAACAAGCGCGATAAACCCACGCCGACATCTTGTGGCCCTGACATAACGGTTTATTCGTCAAAGGTAATCATGGAATGATTTAAAGACTTCATCACGATAACCTTGCAAAATGATCACGAAATATTTTCCTGAAAACTTTAGTGCATGGGAAAAAGATCAAGATCTACATTTTACATTAACAAAGCTAACAATTGACAGTGTGCTGCAGGGCTAAACAGGTGCCTCGACTTAACCCTTTCCCAAACAAGACCTGGTTTTGACGTCCCTAATAGAAAAGGTTTGGGGAAATTTTGAAACAAAAGAAGAAACTGCTGATAACCAGCAGTTTCTCCTTTTGTCTCAATATTTTCTATGCCATATTTTACACAAATCATATCTTTAATAACATCCATTTTGTCATTTGTGGCAGTTTTTGAAGTGGATCACCCTAACATTTTGCTGTTTGGGAAAGGTTTAAGTATAGCTTACGATAAATGACCTGGCAGAGCATCTCCAGCTAATAGCTAGGGATCCTCTGTCAGGTCATTTATCGTGAGCTATAAAGCCATCCATTTCGGACATGTTTTCATGACATGCTTGTTGAAACAATTGCCTCATGTGGAATTGCATTAATCTTAATACAATTATGCTGCAAAATGCATTCGAGACAATGATTTCTGAGCACAATTTTGGTAGAAGAAGAAAGACACAACTGCTTTCATTATAGACCACATCCAATTTCTTCTCCTATGGAAGCGTTGAATTTTCGTTAAGATAGTCCTTCCCTAATGAGTGAGATAATATACGAATTTGGTAACGTCGTAAACATTCGGCTTTGGAAAGTGACGATTTTTTTCCACTTCGAACATGTCCGTTTAGTTCGGAGACGTTACGACTGATAACGTCGTCGCACGAAAACATTAGGACGTCGCGTGAATCCCATTAGGGGTTGACTACCTTAAGTTTTCTGTACATTTTTCGATATACCATTTTTCGATATACCTGGGTCGGCAAGGATTCTTCCAGGCATCAAGTCTAGCCTAAATATTGAGTGCATTTCACAGATGGAAAATGCATTTCGTTGGATGAAACAGTACAACAAGTGTTTCCTCGAATTTCACGCCTTTGTGTATTGTTAGAGTTTGTTATGAGATCGGACATTTTATCTCGATTATTTATTGTTGGCTGAATGATCTTTGTTGATGTTTTGTCATGATTCAACATTATGTCTGCCATCTTGATCTTTTTGTTGTCTTTATGTTATTACATATATAATTGTCATTTTCCAAAATATACCAGGTTTTCATGTCCACAAGGAAATACTGCATTGACCAGATTGAACATTATTTTTTTCATCTCGATTGTTGGTTAAACGATCTTTGTTGATGATTTGTCATGATTCAACAAAATTTAATAATTATGTTTTTAAAATTTAATAATTATAAGAATGCTTTGGAAAATATTTTCTCTTTTTGTCTAAATATTGACTGCTATTTTGAATACACATGTCATTCTATTCATCAAACAGTTTGCTTCCAGTTTGGAGGAACATTAAATTCCGCCGTTTTGAGAAAGGGTTAATCCTGATTTGTTGGTTTGTTTTCCGCACGTGAGGTGCTAAAGAATACCTTCTTTATTCTACAACATAAATTAACTGATCTGAAACCGTTAGTGTAAATAAGCATCATTTGAAATGTAAATGTTTACTTTTAACATGCAAAAGAAACTTAGAGGGCGCTTATTTATGTATGATGAATGATAAAGTTGTATCTTTTTTTCACCGGGTTTAATTTAAGAATAAAACATCGTTTTGTTTTGACCCAACCCCAATCAAAACTGATTCCGAGAAATGCGAGGCTTTTTGTATGCAAGTGTTGCGTTCTTTAATATTTTCCAATGCTTGTGACAATAACGTTGAGAAAAAGGGGAAAAAAGTTGCTTATGCATGTATCAAGTAGGCTATGTCCTTTTCTTTCAATTATTTTGCTATAATATACAACATTTCCTCCATTGTTACAATTTTTGCTTTATTTGCAATTCCTTTAAGTCTTGACATTACTGAAATCTTGTTGTTGTATCTAAGGTAAAAGATACTGATTTCTTTAAAAGAACACTTGTTTATTTTAACCTGCACGATGACTGGTATTCAAATCAGAAAGGCATGTCAGAAAATTGCATTTGCACGCTACCAGATGTTAAGATGAGATTTTAGACGACATGTGGTAAATTCATAACATGCTCGTCTTGATCGCCCTGCGTCAGAAATGCAGTTTTTGTTTTGTTTCAAAACTTTTCAAAACAAGATCTTGTGTTGACGCCCCTAATAGACTAAGCTTGGAAAATCATTGAGACAAAAGAAGAAAATGCTGATTATCAGCTCTTCCACCTTTGTGCTCAATAGCGTCTGTGCTTTATGGTAAAAAGTCCTATCTTTATAAGCATTTGTTTTGTTGTCTTCTTCAGCTTTTAAATTGGACCAACTTATATCAAATATATGTCTTTTTTTGGAATTGCACGAAAATCCTCTTTAAAACGAAAAGGAAAAGTAAAACTAAGAGAGTAAAAAGGTACACAAACAAAGCAACATACAAGTTCAAAAAGTTGAAATCTTTTTGACATTTGTAAAGCCAAAATTCGACTTTTGTCCGTTAATTATACTTGTCTAATTGCTCGTAATTACAAAATAATATTGCATGTGTAATTTTGTGGGAAAAGAGGGTTAATTAAAGCCTTCAGATAGGGTTTTTCCACCGACGTCCTTATTTTCTAATTTCATGATATGGCGTGACATTCGTTTTTATGTATATTTACAGTTTGAAATGATGACCAACCGAATTATCAGCCCGGCTTCGTCTCCAATCGAGATAGCAGACGACAGTCGACAGTCCGAAAATGACGTCATGTTAGGAAGACCGTCGAGCGATTCTCGCAGAATGACGTCACCGAACATGAAATTGTGTTTCCGTAGAGACTTATCCATGGACTCGAACAGCGTCACGGACGATGACGTTGAGTCACGTGATCACGAAGAAAGTGACGATAGCGTTTTTATGGACGGTGAAAAAACGTCGTTTAATCATATAACATACAATCAGATTCCTTCGACGTTCGTTTCGCGGAGGAAGCTATGCTTAAGCTCGGCGTCAGATGTGGGGCCAATGGATGTCCCTCTTGACTTACGTCATCATAAATTCTACCGAAGGGTCAGTGACCTCGAACCCGAACCACCCGGGGTCATAAGGAAAGGTCTGTGTAACAGAAGAGTCTACACGAACACACGGGAAAGATGGCGTCAACAAAACGTTAACAGCGCGTTTAACGAATTAAGGAGACTTTTACCGACACATCCACCGGACAAGAAACTTAGCAAAAGTGAGATCTTAAGATTTGCTATTAAGTACATAAATCTTCTTTCGAGTGTTATCGACTTTCAAGAAAAGGAAGCACTTAACCAGCTCGACTCTAACTGTTCAGCTCGCGTACAGAGGCGAACATTATGTAAAAATGGCGGCGGTAATACTTCCGGCGAGATGTCATCACCGGAAATTGTACATGTTCGAAACGACGAAGATGAGTAGCAGATTGCGTAAACTCTTTCCCAAGCGGCTAAAATGTTGGACTGTTCCAATTTTAAAGCTGATACAGACAACAAAATGGGTGTTGCTAAAGAAGGGAATTGTGTATAAAAAAGTTCATATTTTTTAGGCAAAGAAGAAATTGCTACTCATCAGTACTTTCTACTTTTGTCTAAATATTTCTCATGGGCATATTCTATCAAGGACGTCAAAACTATGTCTTGTTTGGGAATCGGCAAAAAATGTTCCCAAACAACACATCATAAAAGACTTTGGACAACATTGTGACAAAAGACAAAATTCTGCCAGCAAGTAATATTTTCTGAGCTATATTGTGCACAGATATTCTCGTTATTGCCATTATTTTATCGCCTGCAACAACTACAACTATCAAATGTAACATTCTAAAAATTAAGTCGCAGGAGAAAACATTCTCCAAAAATTCTATAAAAATGCAAACATTTAGATCTATACCAGTCTATTTGGTGCTGACGACAATATTAAGCGTTTGAATTAACTACAATTCAAATTTTGTGTACAGAGAAGAAAGGAAAGTTAAGAAAACGCTGTTCATCAGTATTTTCTTCTTTTCTTTCAAAGTTTTCAAACACACTCTCGAGAAAAGCCGTCAATACGTTAAATCGATTGGAAAAGTGTTATGAAGTGTCAACTTTTAGTTTTTAAGTTTAATTCAAAGGAGTGTTTGCATGTTTTCAAGTGGCTATTTATATTTAGATTGTTTATTATTATCATTATTTCCGTTTCGAGCAAGAATTTAAGCAAAAAGGATGTAGCTATACTATACTAGTTTAACAAATTCCCACACATTGTCGCTCTTTGATGCCCAACAAAATAATGGCATAAGAAAATATTGTGGAAAACGAAACAATTGCTTGTGACAAGCAATTGCTTCAATTCCCGCAATATTTTCTACCCAAGTAGACAAAAAATTGTAGCATTCCATTCGCTTGAAATTGTCATCTGCATCATCATTGAATATGAACCATTCCAAAATTTTGCCGTCTGGTAGTGGGCTAACACATTCGTCTCTATATTTAACAAGTTTGACAAGTTTGAAAACTGTAGAAGATTGATAATGGATAATAAATGAAAAATACAGTTTGTATACGTTGCGAAGAAGGCAAAAATGCTAGTCTTGTTGACCTAAATTTTCATTTAGCATAAACTTTATAAGATAGCTTTATGAAAGACTGCACCAATTATACTAGAGGAAAGAAGAAACGCAAAAACTATTTTTTGTTATTTCTCTTAAGTCTTTTATGTTACTGATTATTACAGGGAATTGTATCTTGATATTGAGCTTTGTGTTCACGTTAGAACCTGTCTTACCTGTGAGATAACGTCAAAATAGACGTTTACACATTTCTCGCGTGGAAACCTTTAAATACCCAAACTTTACATAAAACTCTTTTGATTTGTGTAGATGCACGTCGACTCGATAAAAGACAATGATTTTCGTTGGATTTAATCCCTCATATCAGTTTGCGACTTATTCAAAGACGTCGTCCGGTAGCAATTGTGATATTTACGAATGAAAAATATCAACCCGCAATTACCACTGACTTTGGTGTACATCGGTTGACAAAATATTGCTTGAGATAACGTCTTAGAACGAACTGAACAACTGACGGTCGCCCGAATGAAGCGGTCGTCAACGTCTAACGTCACGGCTTCAGGACCATAACGTTCGCTTTTTTACCTACGGAAACAAATTCTCTTATCGAGAAAAACTATTGATGTTATTCATGGACAGTACAGCAACCAAATTTCAGCCAAGAATCGTTAACGTCAAATTGGATTGTGTGCAAGAACGCATTTAACGTTGACGCCAAACGCTCTCATTTAAACGCATATTTATGGCACATACAACCTGTGACCTTGATGAAATTTTGACACTAGAAAGTCAAATGATGAAGTTTAACTATGCATTGAAAAAAGTACTCGAGTGAGGTTGATTTTGAGAAAGACAAAAACAGAACGTATGTTCAAATTTATTTGTTGCTGCGTTTCTTTTTTTCCTTTAGTATATACTATGTCAAATCAGTTGATGATGAGATTTGTAAATTATTGTTTGCTTTTGTTTATTTATGCACACAAGCTAGATTATTATAAATCATACTCAACATAAATGTTTGAAGTGGTTTCTGCTTTTAGTGTGTCATCATTTGGCGATAAACATCGGAAATTCTGTTTATGGTGGTTTTAGTTGTGCTCATTTCGTCTACATCAGAAGAAATTGGACGGATTTGGTGCGATGGTATCGCGCTTGTATTGTACATGTAACACAGAGGTCGCTGGTTAGATCTCTCGCCACGTTAATCCAGATGAACCAAATCAACCAGAAATATTTGTGACCAGCCATGCAAAAGTGACTATCCGACGAGTCGTGGGGCCTGTTTCATCAAAACATTTAAGACGTATTTTTGACTTACCGATGTCTTACGACACGTTTAGAGGAAGAATCACTAATCGCCAATCAACCAAAAGCTATGTAATGCGATTGTTGTTTTAAGAGTTTTTAAGTCGTCGGTAAGTCAAAAATACGTCTTTAATATTTTGATGAAACAGGCCCCTGAGTGCTTTAATTATTAATGAAAATATGTTAAACTAAGTAGAGATTTAAATGGTATTGCGTTTTTAAGCTGAATATAAGCACGCTGGATAATCATGTGATACAACAATTTCAAAAAAAATCTTCAATAAGTTTGTTAATACGGGACCTACTTGAATTCAGTTTGAAGTAGAGAAGGTGGATATACGTCACGTATTAGATGGACGTGATGGAGTTTTGAAAAATCTCCTAATAAAAAAGTTATTGAAGATCAACCAAATATTTGGTTGATCTTCAATAAATTATTCGTCAGCTGATTTTTCAAAAATCCACTACCTAATTTTTTGGCATTTTCTAACCTAAAGATTTTCTGAAATCCTGAGTCACGTGATTATCCACCATGATAAAGGAATGTAGAGTATCATTCATTACTCATCTTATTGAAGAATACAGACTGGGGTCGATACTTTTCACGCCTAAATACAAATGGTCGCTTTTTGCGAGACAGATCGCAATATCAAAATTAATTAATGTGACCCGTTATAACAAAACATAAATGCTTGAATCGGAATATAGATTCCAGGATTCGGCTTCTGCCCTGGCTGAATATTTAGGGACGTCCACTTAGGAAGCGGCAGGTCGATGAAACCCAGGAAGGGCAACAAGTTCATTTCTGAGAATTACTTTGAACTTTGACGGTTGTCCGTTGTCGAAATTGTTGTCTTATTTTGTGTAAATATTCTTTATTTATTTTGACAATATGCTAACAAACAACAACAAAAAATCGAGAAGAACTCAGACAAAACCATCACGCGAGGAAACTGTAAAGTGTACCCAAATGAATGGACACACTGCGCGCAGTCAAGAAATGATGTTCAAATGATCATCAAACCCTTTCGCGAAACTTGGTTTTTGAGACTGTCCCTTAATAAAACGAAAATTCAGAACGAAAACATTCAGTGAAAAAAGAATTCACACAATCGGTATTTTTTCTTTCTCCAACAATGACTTCTATTCGTAGAAGTTCAAACTTTCATTTTTCAATATTATATCAATTGCTATTTTTATTTGGGTTAGTCTTTGAGTTTGTAGTTTGGCACAGAGAAGGAACGGACTAAATATTCAAATGATTATTTAAGAATAAAGAATTGATGCATATCTGTGATACAATATTCATTACATCCGAATTAATTCCTGCCAATCCGACAATTGTTCCCATAAATAACAAAACGTCACGTGACTTGCTTTTTTCCCGTCATCCTCCCCGCGCGTGCCAATTTATTGGAGCGCTGATTGGTTATTTACCGGCGGAAGGCATCCGTCATCTTAAATTAATTGATTCCCGTACAAACAAATTCGATGACATCCAATCGGATTATGCAGATGTTTGAGTACAGATAAAGAACGCACCGCAATGATATTGTGGCAGTATTTCGTTGCTTTTGCAACAAAAACCTCGTAACTGCAGCTTATTTAAAGCTGCAGTTACGAGATTTTTGTTAAAAAGCGACGATTTGTACTTTTTTACCCTTCCCCAAACAAGACCTGCTTTGGGCATTATTTGTCGTAGAAAAAGGAACACATTGAGGCGAATTATATCTCGTTTTTCCTTTTTCCAAACAAGACCTAGTTTTGACGTCCAAAACAGAAAAGTCTTAGGAAAACAATTTCTGATAATCAGCATTTTTTCTTTTGCCTCGATATCTTCAGTGCTATACTGCACAAAAGCTATTTCTTTATTAACACCAATTTTGTCATCTGAAACGACATGTCGTTTTGGGAATTATTTATCAACATGATCAACAGAAACTTCCATCAAATTGATATTTTAAATCATTTTGCTTTATTCTTAAAATACCACAAAATTCCAGACATCCACCATGTTATCAAATATGGCGCTTGAACGGATATATACTCATCAAAAAAAGTTAAGGACCACATATTTGAAATAAAATATTCTACAATTATTTTAATAAAATTATTCATGAATTACTGCATAATGAATGGCAATCTTTCCTCCATAACAAATCATCGAGAAATTATAAAAATTGCCGAAACTAAAATTGTAAGAGAACTTGGCAGTGCACTACCCCTCGAAATGCTTGATTTTACATGTAGTGGGTGGGGTAGCATTTTATAGAAAAGGTCATTGTTTCTCGAGATTTCCCTCTGAAAATTAAGGTACATAACCTGAGTGGTCATCTTATGCATCCATCACTTCAATTAAATGTGAACAGACGCTTGAAATCAACTTCCGGTTTCGGCATGAAGGGATCTAGACAATGCATCTGTCGGGACCCGTTTGAAAGATTCCGATATGTCTGTAGGGACATTATGGGAAGGAATTCTTCTGTGATGACAGTCCCACACATGTTAAACAAGTTTTATGCAAAGAAAGCTTGCTAACCTTTCAATAATTTGCGTTTTTCCTACTTGACAACAAAGCTAGACGTGTTAAGACGAACGTTATCGTCCTTCAAATTACACTTGAGACCAACAGTACAAGCTGTTTATGTTCAAACAACAAAAAGCACATCTGAGCTCATAAATTATGCACATGGAGGCTTCCGGGGAGCCCCACTTCAGCCGCACAGACCGGACGATTTTGCATTGACTTTCAACGTCTATAATGCAAACTTTCGCCTTGCAGATTTGAGGTCTATTTTGGGATGCGACTGGTGCAAATTGTGGTAGAATACCAAAATCGGAAAAGTCGTAGTGTTTCCTCAGAAGAATCGGCGTTTTAAAAACTTTTATGATGTAAAAGGCGATAGGTGAAATGGGCCTTTTGTGCTTGAGTGCGGTGGGTATGTTAAGATGGGTCTACGGAATTTGGTATTCATCCTAACAGATCACTGTCCGGTGATCGATATAGAGATGATGTTCTCGTCAGATAATCTGATCCATTCGCTGGTGCTATTGTTCCTAAATTCATCTAAGGGGACGATAACGACCGTCCACACATGGTTAGAATTGCAACTGAGTTTTTAAGAGAGAGAAAAATGTAACTTATGCAATAGAGAGTACACTCTCCGCACGTGAATCCTGTTGAAAATGTGTGGGACCATCATTACAGAAAGGATCTCTACCCATAATGTTCCGTAAGTGATGTTGGAAGCTCTCAAACGGGCGATGGTAGTCATATTGTAAATTCCTCATACAGGGTACCAGAAGTTAGTTTACAACTTCTACTTTCTTCCATTGAGTTAATAGAGGTTCAAGATAGTCAAAACTGGCCTTACGTGTGATTTTTCAAAAGAAAATCCTGAGGAAAGAGGCTTTTTTCTGAAAGTTGCCAATCTACCCACTACATGCAAAAACAAGCATTTTAAAGGGTAGTGTTATGCCATTTCCTCTTTCAGTTTTAAATTCGGTTAATTTTCCAATCAACTGATTAACTGATTATGAAGAAAGGGTACTAGTTTTCATGCAACATCAGCGCATCTTTGGAAAATATTGGGACAAAAGAAGAAAAGGCTGATAACCAGCATTTTCTCCTTTTTTCCCAATATTTTCACCGCTATATGATACAAAAATCATTTTTCATTAACACAAACTGTGTCAGCTTCAGCAGCTTTCCAATTTGAAAATCTGAATATTTTGTCGTTTAGGTAAGTGCTTATTAACATCCATTGAATAAACAATGAATAACAAAAAATCTAATCATTTCACTTTATTCTTAAAATACCACAAAGTTCCAGACATCGCCGCCGTCTGTGCTAGAGTATGTCCGACCGGTCCTATAAGATAGGTGAAGGTCATTGGATTCCACCACGTGATCAAATAAGGCGCTTGAACGGAGATATAGATCGTGGTAAAGTAGACGCTTAACATCAGCGCATCCTGCCATGTACGCAGTGGTAAGTGCTTCCTGGAATGGTATAAAATGGTAAGATCTGTAAAAGTGTTCCTTAAGGTAGTCGGCCCCTGATGAGATTCGCACGTCGTCGGAATTATTAAGGCAACGTCGCAAACATTCGGTGGTGGACAGTTCCCGGCACTGCCGTATGTTTACGGCGTCTCCCGGATAGGTACGGCTACGTATAACGAATGTAAACGATGTCACGTGAAAAAAATCTGACATCACGAGAATCTCATTATGGGTGAACTACTTTGAGGCATTTTACACCAACATGTAATCACACGCGGTCTGATCAAGATCCATATATAGTTAATTGGATCATTACCAGATGGCAAAAAGTTAGACTGGTCAAAATTGAAAGATGTTTCAAACGACGATTTCAGTGATTTCAGAAAACAAAGTAGGATGTGAAGAAAACGCTTGTCACAAGCAACACAATGTATGTCCCAAGCATTTTTTCTGGTTGGGCGTCAAAATTGTCACTTTTGGGGGATGGGTTTTTAATAAACCTGGGATAAAGAAAAATCGTCACATATCCCTATGAACGATGTCAATCTATTGTACTCGATGATTCTTGTATGACTTATCGAAGGTTGAACGTAAAACTGTTGTAACTAGGTCTACCTATTTTTTTTTTTCAGAAATTCATTTTTCTGCATTTTCTTAAAGTGACATTTCAGAATTTTTTCTCATAAATTTTACTTTTATTTTCATCTGAAAGAGCATATTTCCTTACGAAAATTCTGAAAATTTCAAGCCAAAATATTGCGCCGTTTACGAGAAATTTATATTTTTGTGTTAAAATTGAACAAATTGTTGTTGACAACAGTTCGGATTTATATGCAATTTATCGATTATGTCTCAATTTTTTAAATGCGTGTTTCTCGCTTATTGGCAACAACTTCAAAAAACTAATAGTATTTATACTCATTGGAATAACCAATCTTGGCATCAAGACATACTTTAAAAATTGAAATTGGAAGGAAATGTCCCTTTAATCTTTAGGAAGCAATACATCATGTGTTCTAATTTTAGATTTCAATTCTGTATAAATCAAAAGATATTTAGAATCTAAACAATATTTTCCCTCTTCAGCTGTGAGAAAATTTTGAAGGTTTTTTTTTTCATCTCCTGTAAAATTTTATTAAACTGAGTTACAAAAGTGTTGCGTTGAACCCTCGTTATGTTATATCATATTTGTACAAAAACAATTGCAAGAACTGAAAGGACGAATTGGTTGTAAGATCCATTTCAAAAGAGTAACATACTTTAACTCTTTTACAGTCTCAGATGAAAAAAAGAAAATTCGACTATCTTTTTAAACGTTTTCTTTTTGTTCATTTAATCGATCAAGATTATTTTCAAATAATCGATCACCGCAATCAATTGGAATTAGCGATTGACCAGTAAAGCGACTCATTTTGTCATGCATCTCCGACAACCTCGGAAACTAATATTTCTTCTGTTTCTCTCAGTGTTTCTGTTTTGGAGATAGTCTGATTAATTTGTTGAATGTACAAAAGACACTCATTTTGAATAGTCTTTCAAACTTCTTCTTTACTACATGTATGCCTCACGATAAATGACCTGGAAGAGCTCCTCTACCAATTAGCATGGGTTGCTCTGCCAGGTCATTTATCGTGAGCTATATGTAGCCTTACTTGTTGTTTAGGTTAACCAATATGAATATAAAGCGGGATACTTACTCTGTTAATTTAACCATCAACAATATAAGTATTAAGTTGAATCCTATGGATGTATAAAACGATCGGTCTCCAGGACTCACGAACCACGGTGTAAACATAAAATACAATATACTGGCAACCTCAGCAGCGGCCACGCCCACTGCAATGGCGGCTGTCGTAGCCTTGCCGCCTGAACATCTCCAATTCATTGTCTTTAAAGGGTGTTAACTGAAAAGACATGTTTGCATTAGGTTTCACGTTGCGTTTAGCCAATTTTAAGGTAGGCCATCCCTAATGAGATCCACACGACGTCAGAAGATTTTTAGGTTTGGATGCAGATAGTCTTCAAAAGAACAAGGAAAATGTCGGCTCTAAGCCATTTCTTCTTTTCTTTTAATGTCTCTGCTTAACATGTTTAGATACCATATTGCTTTAAAACCATCAACATTTTGAACCATGACTGCTTCAACAATTATGAAGTAGGATTAAAGCAGTCCAACCTAATGAGATACTCGCGACGTCGGAATTATTCGGGCGACGTCGTAACCATTAGGAGGTGGAACGTTCCACCACAAAATGTTTTAGGTGGAAGGGGACTATAGCATTAAAACTCTTTTTTCATGGTATCCCATCAAAAGTGGTACGTAACGAATGTAAACGACGTTGCACAAAAAATCTGACGTCTGGTGTATATCATTACTGTTAGTCTAAAAATGAAATGATTTTACCCATTACTGCACAGTGACGCCTTTTGACTACCACACAAGAAAATGCTTAGGAAAACATTGTGACAAGCAAATTCTTCATTCTCCACAATGTTTTCTAATCCAAAATATAAAGAATTCTAAATTTTCATTAACTTGAAATTGCCGTCTGCAACATCTTTCATTTTGGACAAGCCTAAAATCTTGCCATCTGGTAATGGGTTAAAGCGCTGGTGACAACGCTTCTAATACCCCCCTCACACATACCTCGCGACCTTACTGCGTCCTTACTGCGACCTTGCTACGACCCAGGACGCAGCACAGTCGCCATGGACGCAGCAGGGACGCAGCGAGGTCGTAGCAAGGACCCCAAGGACGCACAAGGTCGCAGACCGTCGGCGACTATTTTGAACATGCACAAAACAGTCGCCGAACCTCTGCGTTCTTACTACGTCCTGGTTGGGTCGTCGTGGGGTCTCAGTAGAGTCGCCATAGTCGCAGCAGCATCGTAGTAAGGACGTAATAAGAACGCAATAGACGTTGTACACTCGCACTAAGGACGCCGCAGAGTCGCCGATGAAATTACAAGAAATTGCTTATATTGTCTACCAAAAAAATACAAAAATGTAATAATTCATTCACCTGAAAATGACGTCTGCAAAAATCTTTGAATTTGGATCAGTATAAAATTTTGCCATTTGGTATATATGTCAACTTTATTGATTACTTAATTTATCTGAATCCGCGAATTGGTCAACTTGTAGCACTTTAGAGGCCCCGCTCGTTTGCCTCATCCGCTTCTCATCTTTGGAATAATATACTGAACAAAAGTGAAAACGCTACACCTACATTGCTTGTCATATTTCTTCTAAATACAACAAGTAAAAAAATCAAATGACAGTGTTTCGAATTGTTCATTGACTTGGTTGTTCCATACACTAAACGTTTTGTGGATCTTAATTACGGGGATGAAAAAACAGACCCTTTTAATGTGACAGGGGTCCGTTTTTCAGGTGTACAATTTGAACGGAAATTTTACACAATTTAAACCTTCAGAAATCCAAGCAGAAGAATGCAAACAATGCCGGACTGCACGGAATGGTAGTTCGACAAGTTACCAATCAGTAAATGACAAGTTACCAATCAGGAAATGTAAAGAAGTTTGCATAAAATTGTTTCAGGGTTTAGAAAATGATGTTTGAAAAGCAGATATTTCATTATGTTCCAAAGCTTGATAATTTTACAATGTAATCTCCATAGGAAATTGAAGTCGCAGTTGCATTGACATCTGGGAACAATCCTAGTCGAAGAAAGGGTTCAAAAATCCCCTGTAAGGCCTACTTGATATTGCAAAAGAATTCAATCGAAAACCGTGTTAAATTTGTAACTATCAAACATTTAAGTTCCCTATCTGTTTATATCAAAGGGAGGTAATTCGCAAAATTGACAGATAAGACCTTGATTTTAGAGTTTGCTACAAGAGATAAGTGAGATTTTAAATGTTTTTTTGGCAAACCGGATATGACCAATTTCGAAAAAAATATGGAGAGTTTTCTGCGCATGCGCATATGCGGCATTAGATGAAATTAGCTCTAAGCGTATCAAGGGCTGTAACTCTGACAATAAAGGAGACAAGGCAATTAAATTTCGACAAAACGATTGCTGAAAGCCTGGGAAAGAACGTCAAAATATATTTCATGCTATCAGTTCGATACTTTTCCAGAAATAAGAAATCTTGCAGTGTAGCGTTTTCACTTTTGTTCAGTATAAATGATTTAACTTTAAACTAATTAAATATACGTCTTCACTCGTTGAAGGTCAGACTCAACATGATATTTACTGAAAAAAATATTATTTTCATAGACGTAGCAAGGACGTAGTAGTGTCGTCTTACAGTCGCAGAACAGTCGCCGGACAAACGCAATAGTCGCCGTAGAGTCGCCGTAAGAACGCAAAGGACGTAGCACAGTCGCAGCTGGGTCGCCGATGATCGCCGTGAGGTCGCCGTAGGGACGCAATACAGTCGCAGTGGAAACGCCATGGACGTAGACGGGTCGTATCAAGGACGTACAGAAAAACAAATCGAACACAAGACTGTGGATCCCCGGACCGTCGGCGAGAGAAATTTGGAAATTTGAAAGAAAAACACACGAATTTCGAAAGAAAAATGCTATTTTACTAGTTTTCAGGTCGCAGTAACACACCGTTCATCCAGATACAAAATACACGGATTGGTCTTCCAAACGCGGATGTAAACAATTTTATTTTGAACGGCGGGAAAAAAGAGTGAGTATTTATTATCTTTAATTACAACGAATATCGGCTGAGTTGATTTTTGTGTTACATACGATGAAAACGTACATAACTTTGCCAATGTTTACCTAAAAGCCTGTCTCATAAAATCTGTTTGTAAGAGAAATATATGCTAATGAATCTGACTTTGATGCAAGAAAAGAGAAAAATCTTGGTAAGAATGTCTGTAAATTATTATTAAAGCACATAATTATTGTCAAATTGGTGTTTCAGGGAGGATCGGGGATCGCATCAAGTGTTTTCTTTACAAGAACCCATGAAAAAGTACAGAAAAAGAACAAGAACTATTTGAAATTGGGTACTGTCAGTTGCTATGGTGCAACATACCACGGTGCAAATTCTCCAGCAGGTAAAACAAACTCGGACCCATCGATACAACCGACACGAATAATAAAAAACGAATTCCGGTCTTTTTTTAAGGAAAATTGGCTGCATCCTTGTTAAAACCAATTTTATATCGTTTTGAGCCAATAGATGTTTCGTTTAAGACCAATTATGGCTTATTTTGGCTTACTAAAACTAAAAGGCTTGTGGATGAGCACTTTCGACGGTAAAGACATTAGTAAACCATGTTTACGTGTTTTATAAAGAGATAGGCGAATACCAGCTGCATATTAACAGATAAATTGTCCGTGTCTTTGTTTTCAATCTTTAAATTCTAGGATTAAAACCCCCATTATCATCTTGTTTCATTGCAGTTTGATAGTGACCTCCAAAAGGTTTCATCTTCGATATTCAAACACCAACTCTATTACGCATGTCTGTCAATCATTACATGTAAACATACGGTATATGGGTGCATTTCTTTCATGAAGATATTGCCAAGAATATTGATCATGATTGTCTCTCTTACTCTTTAGTGTGGGTTGAAGTGAAAGTCTTTATGAAAGGCCCTCTACGACAGCATATAAAACAAACTACATAGGCGTAGGAAGAGGGGGGCCAGGGGGGCCTGCCCCCCCCCTAATAATTTAGAATAGGGGTCTGCCCCCTATGGCCCCCATCTTCGCAAGCCAAGGGTTCTACCTCCACTTTGTTCCTTACGAACCCTTGGCCGCTCGCCTATATGGAAATCGAAAGTACCGCCGTGCGATTTCATTGGACGCGATAACTTTCCCATTATCCAATCAAAACACACTTTACAAGCCCTCTTTGTCAAAGCGAAAACAACGCGGCCGACGTGAAAATCGATAGCCGTATTTGATGCATCGCCTAACACGTTTTAGTACGAGGCGTTTAATTGGCCAGAAATAGCAACTGCAAAGGGCCGCGACTCTTTATTACCGAAAGGTGGCACGGTGGTACTTTCGATTTCTATAGAAGCGAGCGGCCAAGGGTTCGTAAGGAACAAAGTGGAAGTAGAATACTTGGCTTGCGAAGATGTATGGCCCCATAATACATCCATATTTCCATTTTCATGAATGTTTGCCCCCCAGCCCTATATTGTAAACCTTCCTACGCCACTGAACTATGAATAGAAATGAACATAAATTGCGTAGATTCAAGAACTAGTTACCATGCCTCTGGAAGACTTTGGTTGTGAAAATAAGGACTTACATTGACTGTTGATCCTGCACGCAAAAATAACAAAAACTGATACAGTGCTGTCTGGCAAGTCTACGCACTTGAGAAACAAGATCGAATTCGCCCTAGAAAATATGATTGTAAGCTCACCAATGACAAGCATAAATCAAATTAGTATCTGTTTAAACATGTCAGTCTGAAATACAATGCACATTTTCTGCATTTGATATCATTTATTTTGTCGTCTGCAGAAGTTCTCAAAATGGACCACCCTAAAATTTTGCCATTTGGGAAAGGGTTAATTATGACTTTTTGCTCCCAACAAGCTCGTACATGTACACGTTCATAAAAATATCACAGTTGCGGATTTAAAAATATAGCAAGCGTTAAATCCAAAAAATTATTTCGCAAGTGCTTCGTAAACAATTATGATAAGCATTTAATTAATCGTGAACGGTGACTGATCATTTAGGTTAAACTTCATATTTAAAGTTTATGATCAAGTAGATCTTTCTTCTTCTTTTTTATTCAATTTTACGTCCCTTTTAAGATTATTTCAACCCGAATGAGACGGGACAGTCAGTAGGTGGTGCGAAAGCAGGAGAACCCCAAGAAAAATCACCTGGTACACCCGCACGCAGAACTTGTCTTCTCTCATATGTGCCTCGTATAGGTCTCAAAACACACACAAGACACAGCGGCAACATGGTCAAGTGATTGAGGCCGGTAATGAAATATCATCGCTCTGAACTACTTCTTTAGGAAGGCTTTTGTCTCTGGAATAAATAGAACAAAGATCATTCCAAAACACAGTTTGGTACATAAGATAAAATTCTTAAAGTGACATTTCAGATTTTTTTTGTCGTAAATTTTACTTTTATTTTTATCTGAAAGAGCACATTTCCTTATGAAAATTCTGAAAATTTCAAGCCAAAACATATCGCCGTTTACGAGAATTTTATATTTTAGTGTTAAAATTGAACAAATTGTTGTGGACAACAGTTCGGATTTATATGCAATTTATCGATTATGTCTCAACTTTAAATGCGTGTTTCTCGCTTATTGGTAACAACTTCAAAAAACTAATAGTATTTATACTCATTAGAATAACCAATCTTGGCATCAAGACATACTTTAAAAAATTGAAATTGGAATGAAATGTCCCTTTAAGCGTGTGATGCAAAGTAAATAACCGACTATAAAAGTCAACGGGAAGCGGTTATAGCACGTTTACTTTATAAAAATCAAGCATTTGTCATTGTATTTTAATTAGAAACCTCATTTTAAGTGTTTTGCACTATTAAACCCGATTTTCGCATCCGAGTTTGTTTTACCCAAATTATGTGGATCATCCGTGGTGTCAAACTCCACACAGCGACAATGCCTTACATTATCACTGCAGGCATATGAATCACGTGACCATGGTGAATGTGACGTCATACCGTAAGATGGCGGAAAATTATTTATATTTCTGAAGTCATTTTTTAAATCCAATTATATTTTTATTTGGATTCATATATGACACCTCATATTATCATAACATCACTTAAAGCATATTTACTTTTTTAAATAAAAATCAAAATAAAAAAATCAATTACCTGAAATCTTGGTAACTCAAGCTGTGCCGGCAGAGATCTCCCCAATCCCAACTCAGGGGAGATAACTGCGTAGGAGATTGCCGTGGTGTGTGGTATCAACATCCGTGGTAAGTTATACCTTGAAGCAAACTAGGCTAATTTTTAAACATGGCTTTAGACACCCAAAATTTATTTTTCCAGTTTGATGAATGGTATAGATTTGTTCCATAGATGTCGAAAACTTATTTTGAAGAGATATTTGCTCGAAACCAGTTAAATAATTTCTGCAAATATAAAACAAAACGGGAAGTAGGCGAGAAAATAGTGATTTGCGATTTAAAATCGCTTGTATCTATAGTTTACTCAAATCTTTTGTTATGAATCTGCAGCACCCTCAAGATAAACCATTTTGCATCAGCTCTGCACAAACACTTTTTATATTGCGGCAATTAAAAGGCTATATGTTGATGTTTTCTTACCTTGTGTATTCCCAAGCTGTTGATTTTCAAATCCGCGTTTGGAAGACCAATCCGTGTATTTTGTATCTGGATGAACGGTGTGAGTAAGGTCACGAGCTATGTGTGAGGGGGGTATAAGTATGGCGCGCGAATAGGGTCTAAAGTCAATATAGCGCTAGACCGATAATTAAAATAGGGATAGACCGGTAAAAATAGCGGTCTACCCTTATATTTTTACCGGTCTACCGATAAAAATATCGGTCTACCCTTAAAATAAGGGTAGACCCCTATTTCAAATAACGGTCTAGCGATAAATTACCGGTAGACCGATAGTTATTTTTGGCCCTTCTGCTCGAAATCTCATTAGCCAATCAAATGGCTCGTTACATCCTCAACCCACCGGGAATATCATCGACCGTATAATACAAGCTCTGTGATTGGCTATCGAAAAAAATAGGGGTCTACCTATAAAAATAGCGGTCTACCGGTAATTTTATCGCTAGACCGTTATTTTGGATAGCGGTTTACACTTATTTTATGGGTAGACCGATATTTTTATCGGTAGACCGGTAAAAATATAAGGGTAGACCGCTATTTTTAAGGGTCTACCCCTATTCTAATTATCGGTCTAGCGCTATATTGACTTTAGACTATGGCGCGCGAATAGGGTCTAAAGTCAATATAGCGCTAGACTTTAGACCCTTTTCGCGCGCCATATTAGACCCTATTCGCGCGCCATATATAAGCGAGTCGACAGACACGACCGTCTCATCGTAGAAAGGGAGGTAACTTCAATAGTACATGTTCGTATTTGAATTCGAATAACTAAGTTATTTCCCTTCACAAAAAGGAATTGACAGAGAAAAACATACTGAACTCGAAATATTCTCTCTTTGACGGGTATTACAGATTTCATTTCACATGTCGCAGCTTTAACTGTTATCATCATAAAATTCATGCCTGTGCTTTTCTTAAAATAGCAATTCAGTAATATTGTATTGCATACCTGTTACGTACGTGTACTATGATACTTGTGGGTCTTTTTGAAAAATGTTACTCTATATGCGAAATATGAATACATTTTGAATAAATGTCAGTGTCAGGTCAAATGAAACCCGTAATAGTGTAAGTAAAGATGAGTCTGCATATATCTGCGTGATGGTCACATCCTACACTTCCTGCTTATCAATATCTGAGCTATAATCTCTCATAAAATTGATTTTTGTCTGACTTTAGGCAATAACCAACGATCACGCCAATAATCAGCCCATTACCAGACGGCAATCAGACTGGTCCAAATTCAAAGATGTTGCTGACGACAATTACAAGTGAATGTAATTTAACATGTTTTGGTCTACTGTGATATGACATATTGCGTCATAGTGCGGGAATTCTTTGACACATAATTTGTAGCGAAAGGAATCAGCAAATGAACGACGTTTTAAACGCGTCTAATTTGGCATAAGGTCTTCAATAGGGATCAATCTTTATCAAGTAAACAGTGATGTAATCTTGGAGCATTCCGTCGGTGTTAATATAAAGTCGGAACTTACAGCTACGAGATTTTATAACAACACTGACAATTTATCAATAAACGATCGTAAAATGGTAAAATCAGTCTTCTTTCTTCTTCATTTATTATGCTAAACAAAAGCAATCAGACATTGAAGAATAAATCCATACTGCACATATGTGAAGGCTACTCTCTTACAAAAATATCTGTCACAAAATGCCGAATCTTTCAGGATTAGCATAACAACAGTTTCCAAAAATTATTGTGAAAAAAAAAAAATAATAATCCATTGCGATATGAAACAAATCAGCAAATGAACAACGTTAACGCGTCTAATTTGGCATAAGATCTTCAATAGGGATCAATCTTTATCAAGTCAAATGTGATGTAATCTCGGACAAATGATTATAACATTCCGTCGGTGTAAATCTAAAGTCAGAACTTACAGCTACGAGATTTTGTAATATAACAACACTGACAATTTATCCATAAAAGATCGTAAAACGGTAAACTCAGTCTTTTTAGCTCAAAATGCAATTACTATTGCATATTTTCTAGAGTATATTTGTTAAAGGCAGAATAACACTTAACATCTTGCAAATTTTCCGAGAACTTCGTACAAAAAAAATAAATATCGGCTATTGAAAACCAGACCATAGTATCTCGTATTTTTTCAAAAAATCTTTTTTTGCTTTATTTGGTGAATAATGCTTAGATCTGTATCCACTCGAAATTTCAGCCCTCTATCTTAAATACTTTTTAAGATATTGAACAAAGATCAAACCGCGTATCTAAGATTGAGCACAAATTCTAGGAAAAGAATAATGTATTTTCAGATACGTTTATTTTTTCCAGTTTTAGCAACAAATTGTTCTGCCAAATGATGGCAACTGTGAATACATTATGGCTTTTACGAATTCATTATTTTTTCAAGGAAATGTCCAGCCAGATTGTATCATATAGTGATACACTGTTATGGTTTTCACATGTCAAACATTTATTCCCCGTCTATGTCATGCCAGAACATTGCATCTAGCGATAATATATGTTTGTTTGAGTTATAATCTTAAATGGTCCAGACCATACTATATCATTTAGCTATAGGTGACTTTAGCTTTTTCATATACTGTGATTGAAACTAGATTTTCTCCAAACCAGTCAATTTTATCTGTAAATGATATGTTTTTCACTCAGAATATTTCACCACAGACAGCTAATTGGTGTTGATAACAATGTATCAGAGCACTAATGTAGCATGACATCAATTTATTTTCATGACCTTCTCCATGAAATGGCAGCTGAATTTTCAACTAATATTACCGACATAGGGTCATTGCATGTAAACAATTTATGAAATATAATTATATATAACGGGTAAACTTACATTTTACAGTCATTTAGCGAACAATTATTCCATAGTTTAAACAGAACTTTGCAGAAAAAGAAATAATTTGGTATACAATTTCGAAAAAAGGATCCATAATTTTACGGTTAATCTAATGTACATAATACTTTTAATTTGGTATTTCCTTATAATTTATATAATAATAACATGTAGCAAAGCATTTTTCTTTCTCTTTTTGGGGGGAGCCGCCGCGATATGACCCTGGTAGTTGAAAACGGCGTAAAACCCCAATAAACTCAAACTCTTTTTGGGGGGTGGGGGATGTGGTTCTTATAAGGAGCCATATAAATCTTACAACAATATCCGTAATATTCTTATTTGATAAATTACAAGATTTAAAAATTACATGTACTAAAGCAGTTTGTTTCATATCTGTTGGAATTCGCCAATCAGAAGCTTTAGTAGTGTCAACAAAACTTGCATAATAAGAAACTATTTCCTAAATCTAATACATGTTTGTTATTTGTTTTAGAAACATGTGACTTTAAGCTGTTTAATTTGTAGATGTGGTCTGAGGAAGAAGACGGTGATCTTGTTAAAATAGTAACGCAAATTAAACAGAACACCCTTGAGGTAGAACCAACCGTTTCACTGTCTACCAATGATGCTGAGAGTATAAACAACGACAAAATATCTCTATGGAAAAAGGCATGTGCGACTTGAGCATGACTTGGTTACAGCAATGCTTGGAAAGGAAGATGATTTAAAATACATTAAAGAAATTAATCAAAAGATATGGAAAATGTGTATGGCTTTCATAATATTTTAGAGCAAAATGAAGAAATTGATATATATTCAAAAACAATTGACAATGAGGGAATGGATACTCTGCTTTGTGATGATGTTTTAGAGACTGAAAATATAAACGATGTAGTTGATGTTGACATCCCTGAACAAAATGGTAATAAAACTGGTTCTAAGGAAACTTCTCTGAAAGAAGACAGTACCAGAGTCCGTAGTGAAAAAAAGGATTATGTGACTGTAATTTCAGACGACTTACAGACTACCAAAAATGTTCCTCACAGTAGAAGACGTACAACAAGGAAAACACAGGAACACTCAATGGAGGGTAGGATTCAAGTTCTGATGTTGATGATGATGATTACCTCTTTGCGCTCTTGTAAATTGATTTACTGAACTAAGATACCCATCTAATTCCGAGGATGACACATATGACCCAAATTCAAAAGAGCTTAATTCATCTGGCTCAGAAGGAAAGCGATGATGCACTGAGAAAGATGTTGACTGATTCCTTGTCTAAAGTGAAATCAAAACCACCAGATATTTCATGTGACCAGCATGCCACTAATTCAACTTGACCGATCATGAGACCGCCAGAGATGAGCAAGAAATTGGTAAGCAAAAACAGATAAGTTACCAATAGGAAATTATCAAAAACAATCTGACAACGGAAAAAATGCCGACTAGACAAGCTTGAATAAAGAATGATTATCCTAACCTAACAAAACCAGTGATCTTAAACTTACTGAAGTAAGGAATCACACCAATTCTTTTCCGTCTGCTGAGTCTCACTAAACAAGAAAGTCCATAAGCAGGCATTATCTTGCTGCACACCTGAATATCAAGAGGATGTATGAAGAATATGTATCCCAATGTCAATAAAAAAGATGGAACAAGTTAAGGAACATATTTACTGACGAGTATTTAATGAAGAATACAATCTGTCCTTTCATGTACCAAAAAAGGATCAGTGTAATGTTTGCAACAGATGAAACAAACGCAAAATCAGACGAAACTCTTGACGAAGCAACAAAAGAAGAGTAAAGCATTCACCAAAAAGGAAGATTGTCACCCGAGAACAAAAACATGACGATAGCACACTGGCAAGGGAAAATCCAAAAGTACACACATTAACATTCGATCTACAGTCGGTTCTTTACACTTCATGTTCATTGGTAAGTGTGAGAAAACTTTGTTGTCACAACTTGTCGGTGTACAATGCAGGTGACAAACATGCTCCATGTTATATATGGTCGGAAACAGACGGTAAAAGTGAATCAAATGAAACTTCAAATTGATTGAATCTATACTTTGCTAGCCTTGATACAGAGATGAAACATGTTATACTGTATTCAGACGCGTGTACAAAATCGAAACCAGATCGTGGCTACAACCCTTTTATACTCCTTGTCAGCAATTTCACGTCTAAAGATAATCGATCACAATTCCTTGAAGGTGGACACGCCCAGATGAAATTCGCTCTGCTATTGAATTCGCTAACACAAAAACAAAGATATTCGTGCCTAGTCAATGGGAAACTGTGATTACAATGTCGAGAAGGAAAATTCCCTATGTACAACGTCATTTCCCTGAAATATTATGACGTCAAAGACCTAAAGACTTAAAATCGATGAGATTTTAAAAGCCCGAAAATTAGCAAAGCAGAGAGTTGGAAAAGGTTAGATGGACCAGCATGAGGTGGACGAGATTCGTAAAATAGAACCAAAATGTGCCTTTACAAATATGAACTTGACTATAGGATACAGATTTTCACAGAGAGAGAATTTTATCAAGCAAGAAGAGTATTGATACACATTCGTCCCTTTACAAAACAAAACGCAAATTTCATGTGCAAAGAAGGACTTAGTTCATTTGTGCAAACGAAGTGTTACTCCCACGGAATTCCATGAGTTTTACAAGGGATTGCCATCCAGCCAGAACGTTAAAGAAAGGCTCCAAGAGCCAGACGTGGAAGAAAGTGAAAATAACACTGACATTGACTAAGAAATGTGTAAGATGGTTTCATATCGAATATAGATACTATACTTTATTTCTGTGTTGGGTGATTATAAAGGACTATTTTGTGTACCAGATGATGCTAAATGTAGATACTCTATTGTGACTCATTTTCTCTTTAACTTTTACATAGTTTAGAAATACCATATGAATGCATAGATATATAAGAGTGTGTGGCAATACAAAATTTAGTCTTGCGTTTTGTTTTACTTAAAACTAGAGTATCTTACAGCTATATGCAATGCTTTTCCTATTTTATATTTTGCAACTTCGATCCATTTCATGAAAACCATACCCTAATAAAGCAAGATACAATGTTCTGGTACAATATTTGTTTGAAAATATCAATAACATCCAAAAGCCATAACCGTGTATCTCAATATGCGATAGTCTTACTGTCTTGAATTGAAATGTAACAAATTGTATGTCTGCACCAAAACCAGAATCTCTTATCTCGAGAAGAGATGTTTTCGCTATTGGGAAAATGCAAATTTTAGAGCCGTATTTCATTCTAAAAGCAAAATTGACTAAATCTCCCTTGAGGTAATGTACAATGATAAAAATGATATATCACTGATTAAGAATCATATCAGAGCTAACCATAGTGAAATATTACCTTAAAATACCATTCATTAAAAATTTGCGAACGTTTTTTCCTTCTACTGAAAAAATTGAAAATAATGAGATACGAGGGTCTGGTTTTAAATGGACGATATGTATTATTAAAATATGGTCTTTAAAATGCATATATGCCAAATCTTAGCTTTCTACCTTGTGTATTGGCTTAGATGTCGACGGATTTAAACCCCATGATTTGTTGTCCCGGTGATAATATTTACAATAATGAACATAATGTGGTTTTAAATCCGTCGACATCCTAGCCAATACACAAGATAGAAAGCTAAGATTTGGCATAGATGCAATTTAAAGGCCATATTTTCATAATACATATTTATTTTGTACGAAGTTCTCGGAAAATTTGCATGATTTTAAGTGCCATTCCCCCTTTAATACAAAGATTTCCTGTTTCCTTTATTATGCTAAACTACGGTGTATAAACACGTGACTCAGAATCTCCGATAATCTTCAATGATTTTGTTTTAAAATACTTTGAATTTGAATTTGGGTTGAAGCAGAGAAGGTGGGAAAATGACAGGAATAAGTTGGACGTGTTAGACTTTTAAAAAAAATCAGCTGATGAAAAAGTTATTGAAGATCAACCAAAATTTTGGTTGATCTTCAATAACTTTTTTATCAACTGATTTTTTGAAAATCCAAAACGCCCATCTAATGTGCGACGTCTGTCTTCCTTCTCTGCTTCAAACCGAATCCAAATCGGTCCCAAAATTATTGAAGATTTTTTTAAACTGTTGTGTCACGTGATTTTACACCGTGTAAACGAAAGCAATCAGACATTGAAGAATAAATCCATACTGAACCTATGTAAAGGCTAATCTACTTCAAAACTATCTGTCACAGAATCCAGAATCTTCCAGGATTAGTATAACAAGTTTGTAAAAATTATTGTGAAAAAACTCATTTCGACCAAAAATTGCTGAAGTGAGAAAATGTTTCATAGTTGAATGAATAATGATATTTGTCACCTTACACATTATACATTGTAAAATATACATTTATGTACATTCATATACTACAATTATAGCATACATGCATGACCAATTTACCATATTTCTATTTAGCCCTTTCCCAAAACACAATGAGATGTCACGTCCATATGGTTTGAGCCCTATCCCAAACAAGACCATATTGAGGCAAAAGAAGAACCTGCTAATAACCAGGCCCCGGTTTCTCGAAAAACCTTAAGTAGATCTATATTCCCATGAGAACATGCTCAACTTCAAAGGAATACTCTGTACAACGTTGAAGGGCATTCGATTGAAGTTCACGTAGATTTCGTGCGATTTGAGCACAGTGCTAAGATTTGAGCATGAGAACATACTTAAGTGGTTTTTTTTGTTTTTTTTTAGAAACCGGGGGCCCGTTTTACTAACAAACTTACGAATATTTTTGAAAAAAAATAACAAGTTTGATTGGCCGAATAATTACTGTTATTATTTTTCTTTCAATCAGATGTGTTGTTTCAAGGTTTTTGCAAAAATCTTTGTTAGTAAAACGCGGCCCTTGGCCCGATTTCCCCCAGTTCGTCTCAATATTTTCTCTGTGCCTTGGAAACTCTCACATTAAAATTGTCTCAAATTTTCCGGTTTGGGAAAGGTTTACCCATTGATTAGACGGCAAGAATTCAAAGGTGTTGCAGATACACTGAATTAAAAGTTAAAATGCGAAACATTTGTCGTATATCACAGAAAGATATTGAGAGAAAAGGGGACAAGCAACTGAAAATCAACATTTTCTTCATTCATTTCAATGCTTTTCAAATTGTTCTTAATTGATGTTACAAAATCAGGTACTGTTTGAAAAAGCGTAAACATATTTGACCAACTTACCTCCTAAAATTACTCCCGTATTATAACATAGTGTTTGCTAATGATGATACTGTTTATTTATTTATCATGAAAGTGACATACTTGTATCATACACACAAACAACTGTCCACCATCATTATAGACATGGTCTACGTCTAAACCTTTCCCAAACAATATAATTTGGACCCGTCCAAATTAAAAGCCGTTGGAGATAACAAAAGTGGTCAAATAAACCTGCATTCGGAAAATGTTGAGTCAAAAGGAGAAAATGCTACTCGCATCAGTTCAAGTACAACATCCATTCCGAGCCCAATTTCATCCACGGAATCAACTAATTAGAGACTAACATTTAAAGGGGGACGGTAACAGATGGTCTAATTGCAAAAAATGAAATTTTTTGAAAAAATATGCAAAACTTTTGTGTTGACCACCTCGGGATGGTTAATAATATGCGATTCAGACAGAGAATGAGCCGAAATTACAAGACAGATAGCTGAATTTAGGGAGAATCCAAGCCTAAATTCAACCCCATCACTGATGGGGTTAGAATTATTTTTAAATTATTGCGCATGCGCATACAGCGCGGACCATGATTCAAACAAGATTCATACTTAAATTTCAATATGACGTCATCATGTATGTTGTGACGTCATTTAAGAAAGTCGCATGTCCTACTGTTTTGACCTACTTTCGACATCGCTTCATGAATTTGGTATCAAATTGCGAAAAAATGAGTCGTTGCTTCAATGGTTTCTCGTAATCATTTAATCAGGTCATATAAAGCTTAAAAAGTGTACATTTCGTTTGTATTTGACAATTTTTGGGTCCAAATCTGGGAAATAGTAGCTTTAAATGACTTGAACTTCTCGATCCCCTGTATTTAGCACATCAAAGCAAGTTATCTACGTTTGTGTTTGGCAGCATGTTTATCAAAGTTGCTTGCAATAATATTTTCAGGCATTATTATACAACCCATGATGACTGAACATGAGTCGTATCATTATTTACTCGTTGTTTACTTTTTCCATCCCAGTAGTGTGCAATGTTAGTTTGTTTATAAGATGTTAAACCAAACGCTACATTAAGCAAACATGACCTTGTATCTTTGACCCCTTTCCAAACAACTAAGTTATGCACTAGCCGAATTGAATGATGATAACAAAATACTGGAATTCAAAATCCAACAGGGATGCAAATATGGGAAATGCATATATGCATCTCCTTATATATATAAGCAGCAGCTACTATTCTTTCGTCAGGTTCTATGTCAATAAAGAAAGTTGGACATGCCTTACCATCTGCTTGTTGGCGTGTATCGAAATTTTCAATCCGACAGTCGTGAACATTTCCCAAAATATTCATGTTTGCGACGTCCCCGTCAAAGAAAGCTCCGGAAAGCAACAACAATAATACTAACAACAACGCCAATTACCACATGATTTTTGTCATGATAAATTGTCACCAAATCCTTCTCTAAAGGAACAAGCCAATCAGGAAGTGAAAATTAAGACCAGGCTGCATGAATATACAGGCTGACCTTAATCTATGCATCCTGTCCAAGCTTGAATAATCTCAGATCAGATTGGTAAGTGGTAATATCAGAGCTACAGATGAGAGGGGATAAAGTTTTCTGGAAATGCAAAATATTGTTAATTGTTAATCAAACACTCTATTGTAGGTACTCATTGGAATCGTCTCGTCGAGACGATTCCAATGAGTACCTACAACATAGGGTTTGGAATTGAAATAACAAAGTTACAATGCCTTTAACCCCCATCTTATCTGTTGCTTTACTTAATATGAATCAAAATTTCTTACCGGTTTATATATGAGCTGTAATATCATCAACAGGTTTTCACAAAATGTAATTTGAAAACATCCCATTAGCGTATGGTGTAATTTATGAATACAATTTGAAGTTGGGAGTCATATTTTATGAATAGAAATAGGTTATTGTTGAAGTTTAGAAATCTGATGTCAAAAATCATGATACGCCTATAATCTTGACAGTTTCTATAGTAAGGTATAGTCTAAATGGTCCCTGTTTTTCAAGTCGTTTAAAAAAGAAGACATGCTTTTTAGACGCAGTTTCTTGATCTCGTTCTCACCCAACAAGCGGATCTGGTGCAGAAGTATGCATTGGACTTGTAACAAAGGGTGGCAGGTTCGATCCCTGCCTCTCCAGTCTTTCGGATGAGACTTTAAAGCCAGGTCCTGTCGCTAATGTTTTGAGTGTGACGAAAAACTTCATTCAATCAATCATTTTCACGCTATCCAGTCTTGTAACTTGGAAACGTCAAAATTTCAGCCTGTTTGAGAAAGGGTAAATTTCATATTTTTTTTCGAGGAAAAATAAGGAATTATTGTCACAAGCGATGTCTTCGTTTTTCATAATGTTTTCCAATGCTTTTAAATTTTGGAATATCAATTGGCGTCATTATGTTGAAATTGGTTAAAGGCTGACCTAATCGTCATTATACACGCGGTTTAGCTGACTCAGACTTTAAGACATGCCTAGAGACTAAGAGGTTCCGAGTTCGATCCCCGGTAGCAGAGGTTGGTCTTGGCTTCTCATTGGTCCACATATTTGGGGTGCGTACTGGTGGATTTCCAGAAAGCTCAATCGAGAGGGATTAAAATAAATTGAAGAAATTTGCTTCCCAATCGATGTAAAATAAATTTATGTGTTCAAAGGAACGTCTGAAGAAGAAGGGAGTTAACTCTCTTTATGAAACGAGGATGTCTAACGTGTTTGTCCTCCTTTTGCCTGTGAGCAATCGATTGGAAGGAAATTAATGCGGTATTTGTTCTTTGAGACCTTTGGAGCATGCAACCATGTAATTATGGCATTTCTCAGATCAGTAAAAACGAGTGCATGTCGTATTGCAATGCAATACAGGAGTCCCCCACCGGATAACAAAAAGTCCTTTCTTATAATATATCTCCTACTTACTAGATCTATAACTGTTGTATACAAAGTTTGAAGTTGCTAGCACTTTAGGTTTTGGACAATATGTCCCGAACAAAAATATAAAGGTACAAACAACAAAGAGCAATAACTAAAAAAGTGGGCGTGGCAGAGTAACAAATTTTGTGTATGACACTTCTCATCAATGAGATCTATCAGTGTATAAAGTTTGCTATCACATATGGTTTAGAAGATAATTATATTCCGGACAAAATGTAAGGATAAAAACAATAAAGGGCAATAACTAAAGAAGTGGGCATGACAGAGTAAAAATCCTTGCGCACGACACTTCTCCTCAATGAAATTTATCAGTGTACCAAGTTTGAAGTTGCTAGCACTTATGGTTTAGGAGATGATTATGTTCCGGACAAAAATATAAGGATAAAAGCAACAAAGGGCATTAACTCTAAAAGTGGGCATGGCAGAATAACAATTTCCGTACATGACACTTTTCCTTAATGAGATATATAAGTGTACAGTGTACTTATATTCCGGATAAAAATGTAAGGGTTAAAACAACAAAGGGTAATAACTAAAAAAGTAGGCCTGGAAGAGTAATGGTTCTTGTACATGACACTTCTCCTCAATGAGGTCTATCAGTGTACAAAGTTTGAAGTATCTAGCACTTATGGTTTAGGAGATGTATTCCGTACAAAAATGTAAGGTTTAACAACAAAGGACAATAACTCAAAAAGTGGGCGTGGCAGAGTAACAAATCTTAAACAAGACACTTCTACTCAATGAAATCTATCAGTGTACAAAGTTTGAAGTTGCTAGCACTTATGGTTTAGGAGATATGTTCCGGACAAAATGTAAGGGTAAAAACAACAAAAGGCAATAACTCAAAACGTGGGCATGGCAGAGTAATGGTTATTAAACATGACACGTATCCTCAATAGAGTTTTGCGTCTTACGTGGACTTCGACAATGGACATCGGACGTGGACTTTTTATTGGGGGACGTCTCAGCTTTTTGCATATAACGGTACATGTAAAAATGTACCGGTCAAAATCGAAAGCGAATAGACTCGTGTTCATTATATTAGACCCACTCAATTGGTTTTTATTTGTACCGTTTAAAAAGTGAACTTTATTAAATTACAAGTTAATTAATTGAAAGTTGTAAATAAATACAGATTGCGTAAATTAACATGGGTTCATTACACAATGTATGTGACGACATACTACTTTTCCTTTTTGTACGCCAGTCGAAAATAGGACGTATCATGATATCACCCGTGGCGTCCGGGGTCCGGCGTCTGTGTGTCCGGGCAGCGGTCACTTCTTTGTCCGGAGCATAACTCTGTCACCTTAAGTCCAATTGACTTGAAACTTTGTAGTTATATTCTTCTCATCATTGCGGAGTGCAGTGCACAAGAACTTTACCTAGTCCACTTTTTTAAATTGCCCTTTGTTGCTTTTCATACTTGTATCTTGTCCGGAGTATATTTTTAAAAGTGTAATAGCTAGGATAATGAACCTTCATAGGTGTATAGATCTGATCAAGGGGAAGTACAGTGTATAAGAACAATAACTGTGCCTGGCAAAATATTTAGTTATTGCTGTCTGTCATTCTTCAAGTTTGTCATGGGTACATTTCTCAAAGTATAATATCTAGGTTCATGAATCTTCATTGGTGGAAAGATCTCACCAAGGAGAAATGCAGCGCATAAGAACCATAACTCTGTCCTGCTTATTTTTTTAGTTATTGTCCTTTGCTGTTTTTCATATTTCGTTTTATCCGGAGCATAATTGAAAAAAGTCTTCAATAAATCTGTTAACACGTTCCCGATTTGAATATGCTCAATATCATGCTTTCTTCATTTACTGAATAATTATTGTCATATTTTGCTACCATTGCCTAGACTAATTGCAACTTGTGAGTTATTCATTTATTTAATGATAGTTATGTAAGTCAGTTTTAGAAACATCTTATGGCCAAGAAGAAAACCTTTTCAGAAATAATGATTACTTAATAAGCGAATTTATTTTGTAAACATGATAAATACATGACTCAAAGTTCACAACCTTTTCTGTGCATGCTGATGTATATGCACATTAAAGCTGTCGTTCTGCAAACGAAAAGAAGAAAAAAAAACGATAAAGGAATAATTTTGAATTCTGAGAGGTTATTTGGCTCTTCCGACGAATTAGTTAGATGTGCTTTGTAGGAGTGCGGCAAATCCAAGACCGTTTTCCTTGGGACATCTCGTGATCACCCTGATCAAGCTGCTTCTGCAGTGGAGACGAACCAATTCCTTACATACGCCATTCGAAACAGAATACCAAGAAAAAGTATAATGATTGAAAACAATTAAATAATTATAATAGATTTATCAAATTCAAAATATCTTCACTGTTTTGAGAGCCAGATTTATATTCGAGCAAAACGAAATCTAAAATATATGCATTAAACTGAATTTTACTTTATTTTGCTTTAAACCCCATACCAGTACATGTACCGTTATATGAAAAGGCTGAGACGACCCCCGATAAAAAGTCCACGTCCGATGTCCACAGTCGAAGTCCACGTAAGACGCAAAACTCTAATAAGATCTATTAGTGTACAAAGTTTGAAGTTGCTAGCACATACGGTTTAGAAGATATGACCCGGACAAAAGTGTGACGGACGGACGGACGGACGGAATCGAGCAAACCTATAGTCCCCCAACCGGTAATCGGTGGGGGACTAATAAATATTATATCCTAGCAGTATGTCCGATTACGATTTTATGGCACATCTTTGCAAAATTTACCGATGTACTCAACACAATATGGAACTCAAACCTCATGCCGGTAATAACAGGGACAGTAGAAACGTGGTTGCTAGGGGAGCTAGCATCCCCCTCCCCCTTTACCCCAACCCCAAAGAATGACCAAAAGTGCCGAATTTTACTTATATTACACTGAAAATGTAGGGAAAATCAAATTTAGCCCCTCCATTTTTTTCACTGGCCCGGACAGGGGCTTGAGTGACTGGACTATAGCCGCTCATCCAGTTTGCGTATACACTTCATCCTACAAAGATTCATGTTGTTTGCTTAACCATTTCCAAAACAACGAAATCTAAGGCTGGTCCAATCGGAAAGCTGATGTAGACGACAAAATTGATAATAATAATGATTTGTGTAAATACACATGTAGCACAGAAAATATTGAGACAAAAGGAGAAAATGCTGATAATCAGCATTTTCTTCTTTTGTCCTAATAATTCCATATGTCGTTTTTTATCAGACACATAAAATTGTGTTTTGTTTTTGGATAATGGTTAAAGCTGATTTATTACTTACAAGTATAGAAATAACTTGTGTACGATCAAATTGGCATAACTTTTGTCAATGAAACTCTTTCAGCAATATTTTTTCATTGTTTTATCCAATTGTGGTAAACTATGGGGTAGTTGGACTTTTTCCTAAACAGAATCTGGTTTTGACACCCTTAAATGGAATGGCTTGAGAGAACACAATACAAAAGAAGAAAATACTA
Source organism: Fragum sueziense (assembly GCA_963680895.1). Taxonomy (NCBI): domain Eukaryota; kingdom Metazoa; phylum Mollusca; class Bivalvia; order Cardiida; family Cardiidae; genus Fragum; species Fragum sueziense. The sequence goes on along the minus strand of OY804594.1, from coordinate 29,726,826 downwards.
ATACCCAGCATCTCTGTTTGTGTCACAATATTTTCTGTGCTATATTATAAACAATAAAAATCCTTTCTTTGTCAACATGAAATTATGTCGTCTTCAGCAACTTTGAAATTCAACAACCCTTTTTTTGTTAATCAGTTCACTTTGAATTGACTTAAATATAGGATTGTTTAAGGTCAAAAGAAGAGGAAGTTAAAAAGTATTTGAATTTACTTTCATCTACAGAAAAAGAATCTACAACATACACAAAACAAACAAATACAATTAACAAAATAGAAATATTCTTTTATGTATAAAACGTTTGTGTCTATAAAAAAAAACATTTATAAGTCACAAAAATCACACTATATAGTCAATTCGTGAAATTATTTTTCCAAAATGTACCTATGTAAACAACACAAAACCGAACTCAAAAACTACTCTGATATTACATGCGAAAGTTCGAATCTTGCAGGTGTCTCACACCTGCAAGATTCGAACCAACGCATGCAAAATTTCATTTAGTATTAAGAGTCCCTTTCTCTTGTTTGCATATAGGTATACTTTGTAAACATGTGCCATAATATCGTAACCGACTGTACACGACCGGGTTTCAAACCAGGTGGGGCTAACTAGTACTGAAAAACGTAAATATTGTCGTTTAGACCTAGAACTATATGACGCATTATATTACAAATATGTTTTCTTGCGAAAGGCGAAATACGCAACAAAAACAGGATGACGTGGTTAAATCGAATGTGCGGATGCACGGAACATCGAACAAGTTTGGTAGTACTAACCCAACTGAAATATCTAGCACGTATTCCTTTCATGAAAATTAAGAGCCAAGAACAAAACACAACACTCTAAGTCTTGAGAAATCGTCTTTGACTCTGACTAACGGTAATTGTGCCACTTCATGTTTTATAATTATGTAGAGATTCTCTCTTCTCTTTGACATAATGTCTTCGAGAACGACGACAATTTTCTCCGACATAACTTAGAAATTTTCTTTTTTTGTAAAAATTATTTTATCGTTTGTATAGCTCACGATAAATGACCTAGACGAGAATTTCTATCTATTAGATAGAAATGCTCTGCCAGGTCATTTATCATGAGCTGTCACTCTTCTTCAATTAGGTTATGCCTGATCTAAAATTTGACATTTGTGAAGAAATAAATGAATTTCGAATAAAAAAAAATGCGCAAATAATCTAAAATCTATAACGAGTTGGATATTGTCTTTGACTTTGACTTTGGCTAATGGTACTCGTTCCACTATACGTTGTATATTTACTGACTTTTTTGTCCATAGTCCTACGCCGGCGAAATACACAACAAAAACACGACGCCGTGGTTATAGCCAATAATAACAAGGCTAATAACACGGCCAATATAATCTGAATGTTGGAATTCTCTAAACAGTCTTGCGTGGTTATTGGAGCTCGAACTTGAGTCACGTTGGTCCCTGAAAAAAAATGGGGGAAAATGGCGTTCAGCAGAGATACAGATAAGATAGCTGTGATATCGTAACTACAAACTTGATGATGGCTATTGGTTTGAGAAACCCAGATCAATCCCAGATCAAAATTCAAAAAGGTTTCGATTACATTATTGCAACTACAGATAAGAGGGGACGAAGGCTTTTGTAAATGCAATATTTCAATAATTGATCATCAATCCCTATGTAGTGGGTACTCATTGGAATCGTCTCATCGAGACGATTCAAATGAGTGCCAACAACATAGGGTTTGGATTTGAAAAGGAACTAGAATGTCTTCATCACGCTTATCATCAACTGTAGTTAAGCATTTTCTTTGCATCCATGTAGGTAGGCTACGTAACAAACATGACTACTGGCAGGCCCGTAGGAACAGGGGGGCTAGAGGGTTAAGCCCCCCCCCCCCCCAATGTTGGCCAAAAATGCCGAATTGTCTTAATTTTACACTGAAAATTTTGGGAAAATCCAAATTAGCCCCCCCCCCCGCAATATTTAGGACTTGGGGCTTTAGCCCCCCCCCCCAATATGAAATTGCTTCCTACGGGCCTGACTGGTAATGTATATGTAGTATGAAAACCCTAAAAAGCTACATATCGCTGATTTTCAACAAAAACTTCGTAACTGCAGCTTGTTTGAATTATGCAGTTGCGAAGTTTTCGTTGAAAAACGACGATATGTGCCATAATAAGAGAGTACTTTTGGAATAGCTCAACTCGGCACTATAGTATTTGAGCAAATTCGAATATTCATAGTTTCGAGATTGCTTACGTCATTATGTAATGACATTGGGTTGCAAAGTTGCACATTAAACTAAAAGAAATAGTAAGTTCAATGACACATTTTTGCTAAGAACAGATTAGAGGGGATGAGCACATTCTAAATTTGTTATTTGAAATCCAAACCATAATGCTGTAGGTGAGACGATTCCACGTGAACAGTTAATGATATAATGCTTTTTAAAAAGCCCAACTTCCATCCCCTTTTATCTGTAGCCATTGTTGGCGCAAGATCGTATGGCACATGTTTACAATTTGTCAAAATGTTAACAAAACAGTGTTGTATAAAAGACGAATAAATTCTTAGTAGTGACGTAGACACGTTGAAAATTTAGGTACAGTGATAGAGCGGTCTGTTCAATGTTCAGAGTTTTCTGCGTTTATTCGAACAATGTTTTGTCTACATTTGAACAAAACGTAAACATGTGCCATACGATTTTGCGCCAACAATAGGCTAAGAATATTTCTTCACTTTGATGGTTGCGTTGGCTTTTTTTCAATTGATTCACTCGTTAGCATTATCATAATTATCCATATTGCTTTGAAAACGTAATCGGTCAATCAACATTGTCCTTTTTATGTCCTTCTATTTAGAAGATGGACAGAGAGGATACTTTAAAGAATATTTGATTACCTGAAGTTGTTCCTTCCAATAAGAAAGGATATATCCATATACTCGTTGTTAAACTGTCTGCTGAATTTTCTTCCTCGGTCTGTCGTTTTCTACGTGTACTAGTTGGACATATTGTCTGTAGTAAAATAATGAATAATTCATGAATTTGATTGTCATCGCTTTTTCTCAAAATCCTCGTAACTGCAGCTTAAATCAAGCTGCAGTTACGAGGATTTTGTCGAAAAGCATCGATATATATTTTGATGTACATGACAGTGAATCTCGTACAGTAAGAACGGATATACCCAAATGCTTGTTGTTAAACTGTATGTCGTCTCTTCTTTTTCGGTCTTTCGCTTTCTGCGTGTACTAGTTGGGCATATTGTCTGAAGAAAAGAATGACCCATTTATGATCATTCATTTATGACTGATTTTCATCGCTTTTCTTTAAGAGCTTCGTTAACACAGCTTATCTAACCCGATTTACAAGTTGCTGTCAGTTCCGTAAGTGCCAATTTTGTGCATTTTTTATTCCATAGAAAGTAACGTCAAAATACAGATTTTTGGGACGTCATGGTATCGAAACGGCGTCATATGTACATTTAAAATGGACACTGGGTGTTAACCAGAAATACAGCTGTAGCGTCCAGTTTTCACAGATATTATTTATGACTGCATCAAAAAAGAATGGGCTTCTACTACCAAACACACAATAATAGCCAATTATGTAGATCTAATACTTTGAAAATACAATGAACCATACCCTACAACTATCGTCCGTTGCCGAATAGCAGTTGGTGGTGTTACATCGGAAAAAGAGCATCGGACTGTCCACAAACTTTGCGAGGCTAAAGTTGCCACTCTTTAATTGTTTAGGTTGAGTGTTCGAGCCAATGTTGGACGTTACGATATTCTCAAAGTCGCTTGACAACGCGAAAGGACCGGTTCTGTTCTCGATGCATCTGATAAATAGAAAATGACACATAACTACAGATAAGAGGGGGTAATGGATTTTTTTTAAAATTTCGTTTGTTGTTCATTAAACCCTATATGTTATGGGTATTGGTTTTGATATAACAAAATTTGCACTCACCTCTTAGCTGTCGCTCTGATGACAGATATCGCGGAATCGAACAGTTGTGCTCCTAACCCATTATCAGACGGCATGTTGCAGACGACATTAGCAAGTAAATGGAATTTTACGTCTGTACAGTTTTTCTGGGTAAAAAAGGGTAAATTCCTCGTCACAAACCGATTTTTTTTATTTTTTTTGTGTGTGTTTCTTTTTTGTCGTTTTGTTTCCTTCTTGTTTATTAAAAATGTATACTCAAATGGTTATCACCCATTACAGCGGATTTTGCTTTTCTAGCATAAATTATGACAGAAAAGGATCCCTTTCAGCGTGTTTCCCGATAAGCATGTGCTTGAGAGCAGTCTTATCAGGATCGATGCTGCTCTCTTACAGTTGCTACAATTCACAAAGAAGCTATCTGAAGACATCATAGATCCTGATCAGCCTGTAAGTATGCAAAGGTTGATCTTTGCCGAGGTTGTTCTCCGAAGCCAAAAAGGTCCTTTATCCAGATCCTGGCTCAATTATTGTCTTACATATACTTATAAAACATCCATTTTCTTAATCAAGGACCCTAGTATATCCATCATATCATAGAAGACTTAAATTATAAAGCTTATCATCGGTGTCATTGCAAAACCTCGTATCTTAAGCTTTAATTAAGCTGGGGTTACGAGGTTTCGCAGTAACACCGACGTTATATTACCCATCGGCTTTTGTCAACGTCATAAGTTTTGATGGATCGGAAAAGTCCGCAGTTCCGGACACCTCGCAGCCGAATGGTCGAATAGCAACTGCACCCAGATACTCTGAAAAATATTATAGCTGCTTTTCATCGAAAATCTCGTAACTGCAGCTTTAACCGAGCTACAGCTACGAGGTTTTCGATGGAAAGCGACGATGAGATCTGTTGTGAGATTTTATTGTAAACGAATTGATCTTTATCCTTTCCCAATTGACAAAAATAGACATATTCAGGGATGCATGCTGTACAGTACACCTCGCAGCCGAATGGTCGAATAGCCACTGCACCAAGATACTCTGAAACAATGTTAGATCAATCGTGACACTTAACCCTTTCCCAAACGACAAAACTTTAGGGTGGTCCACTTCAAAAACTGCCACAAATGACAAAATGGAAGTTATTAAAGATAGAATTGGTGTAATATATTACTTAGAAAATATTGAGACAAAAGGAGAAACTGCTGGTTATCAGCAGTTTCTTCTTTTGTTTCCATGTTTTCCCAAGACTTTTCTATTAGGGACGTCAAAACCAGGTCTTGTTTGGGAAAGGGTTAAAGCCATCCCAACTTTTTTTAAGACCTCAAAAGATAAACGTTTTAGAAAACTGTAGAAAATGAAGACTTGAAGAATGTCTTCATTTCCCACAATGTTTTCTACCCCAAAAGCAAAAGATCAAATACATATATGTTGAAAAAAAATCATTTCCTTGAAATTGTCGTCTGCAATATCTTTGAATCTGGGCCATCTAAAATTTTGCCGTTTGGTAATGGTTTAATGTAAACGCGGTCTTAATCTTTCCCAAACGACAAAATAGACGGAAATGTCGGCAGTACAAGACACTTCGCAACCGAATGATCAATCGTGAGACTTTCAATCTTCGTATTAGACATGTGCAAGGTAAGAACGAAAACGGAGACGAAGTACGAAACCGGTTAAACTGTGGGGGACATATCAAAACACGCGAAAGGTGAAATCGTTTGCAATGCCGCAACTAAATTTTAAATCAACTTGAGTTACGACATTTTCAACGTGGTCAGCGGAATACTACCTATAAGGCCAATTGAAGGTTATTCTTTCGGTTTAAATGTATTTTGTACATTTTGTATATTTGAGGAATGGTAGTACCCCTTTCCTGCAATTGATTAAAACGATTGAATGTGGTTCAATGTTATTTTCAACTACTCTGGTCATATCGCGGCGACTGGAGCACATAACCATGGATTTCTGGATTTTCTCTAAACAGTATTACCACAATAATCAATCAATGCATACGGCTACTCTCTCACATGGTGAAACAAAATGTCAGAAAGGGTATTGGATTGGACGAGCCGAGATTCGCAACAACGACCCCGGATCGATAGGATCTGGTGCAACAAAACAACTGAGCTATCTGGGCTCGGCCTTTTTTCAAACGAAAAAGTTAAGACACGTCCAATATCATGTAGTGGCAGACTAAATAATAAACTGACACGATTTAAAAACGCAAAACGCGTTTTCATTAACCATTCTTTTCCTATTGCCTTGATCGGCACCATTTTTGGGGACAAGTATGAGACAATGTATACGCTTCAATACCCAGCAATTTTGTCGTGTTTTCTGTAAACTATCCGGACATCTGAACCGCCCATCACTAAATGTTCGTGTGTCTCGTGCATTCAGACCACGTGTTAAATCACTAAGATTTTTTGTGTACAAATTTCCACTTTGATTTACTTATTGAAAACATACGAGAACAACGAAAGAAAATTGTGTACAAAATGCTGAGGCTTACTTTGCGAAAAAAGAACCGTTTTTTTTTTTTTTTTTTTTTTTTTTTTTTTTTTTTTTTGCTTTTGTTTTGCGGTGTTTGGCAAATGAAGGTGGCTAGACGCTTTAATGTAGCCGAATCGACGGTTCCAAGGTTTATGAAACGTGTTAACGACACGGGAAGATTTACAGACCACCCACGTCCCGGTCAGCTGCGTGTAACAACTGTACGCCAACATAATTGTATACATCAACGTCACTAACGCAACAGACTTGTGACGGCTCAGTCTACAGCAAATTCTATGGTTGGTAGTCGCGAGCGGCCTATACGTCGCGACATAGTGATAAATTGCCTGTGAAAACACGGGGTTCGCTGTCCTCGTCGTCGATGCCAGGCTCTTGACTCAACGTGAATTTTGGCATAATCTGGCGTCCATTCAGGCATTATACGTGGCTTTAAAGGTCATTTTCTGTCCTGTTATGATAACAATTGTAAAATTTGAAACTTTAAATGGCTATACGTCGGTTTTATAAGATGTAGGAGATACCATATGAAAAAGTACTTTTTTGCGTTTTTAAATCGTGTCAGTTTAGTTGTTATTGAAAACAGAAAATGTTATTGTAACGACGTAGAAAATGTTCACGGAAGCGAGAAAATATTAGTTATGCTTTTTCTCTGGATGTTTTCTGAAACATTCTCTATCGGTGACATGTAGACAAGACATTGTGTTTGAAATTTCTAAAGAACCAATGTCCTTCCCAGGCCCAAATTCCTGTTTAAAAAATCAATTACAAAGGTTTTTTAGCCTTATCTTGGAATGTTTATAGACGCCAGATGACATAAACTATGATGCAAATTTAAATTGACAAGAAATCTATAATCGTGTTACGATCTAAAATAAGATCAAATATATAATCACGTTCACAAATATTTACAAACCGATTTCATATGTGTTCTATACCGTCGTAGTCTAAACTGTTACAGGTCAGTCGAAGTCGAAATTTGGCACACAGAAAAATAAAGGGCCATCTTTTTAATCATGCATACTTATTTTTAAAGATAATCTCCAGCAAAATGGGCGAGAACGCATCTTTAATGCCTTTTCCTAGCTGAAACTCAGTAACACGATGGGCATCCCACGTAACTTTTGGAAAGCGTTCACACCAAAAACTGTTTATTAATCAGTGTATTCTATATGGATTTTGACGAGATAAAATGTACAGTGTTAAGAAATTCATTTCAAATTCTAACTCACTCTGCACCGAATCACATGGTTTCTTCAAACATTCAAAATTAATCATTTTGCATGAACGTTTGAAAAAAACATGGAATTCCTTTCTCTACCCCCTTTATATGTAAATATACGTAAACCGTTCTGATCTTTCGATGTAACATTTATCTAGTGCCTATATGATATGTAGGATTCTAAATTTAGAACATCGGTAGTAAAGTGTAAGTACGGCGCACGTGGTACACGGTCAAAGCAAACTGTCAACCTTTTCAACATCTATTATTTGTGACCTCGTGAAACAGGAAACAGCGATATATTTGTTTCCCCAAAAAACACCATATAACCTGTGTACTTGACATTTTTACGGTACTGACTATTCACTAGAACTTATTAAAATTTATAAAAAATGAATGAAAAAAATGATAGATTAGATATCGCTGTTTTTCGGATTGAGTCAACAAACTGTTTCAGTTGAATAAATTAGATTTCTGCACGATATCAATTCAGTCGGTATCATCAGAGCCTGTATATTCATTGATGGGTTCAGCTACTGACATGGCCAATATGCTTTCTAATATATGATTGTTTACAAACCACATTAATGAACCATGCAGCTGGTGGCTCGGATTGAATATTGTGTTTGTAGAGGTGCAGGATGTAAGAGAACAACGCGTCCATTCTTTTTCCCTCCTTTTCCTAGGACAGGTATAACCTAGTACATGATGTGTTATCAACTAAAATTCAAAGAAATTTTTCACCAATATGTCCTATCCGTGTACATATTTCATGACGACACTTTATAAATTTGTCTTTGTGTTAGCATGTTTAGATTTTGTCACCTTTATAATGTGTTCTTCTTTAGTTCTTGACCAATTTGAGTTCGGTTTGAAGCAGAAAATATGGATAAACGTCAGGCATGGCTACGCGTGGCAGATCTAGATCTTTAAAAACATTATCGTTTTTTTATCAGCTAATTTCTAAAGAGTCCTTTGCATTCAGCAAATCCGCGGCATTTCTCCGCCTTCTCTGCTTCATTTGTTTTCAAATCGGTCATATATGGAAAAAAGAAAAGAATTATAGAAAGGCATCGAAATTGTTGTGTTCCTTGATTCCCCAACGTGATAAATCTACATGTTTGTTTCGACAAAAATTAATTTTGACATATAGATATTATCATTTTTAAATCGCTATTGCTTTCGAAAAGCATAGTGAATATTTTAATCCACCTAATTGCGATAAAAGATATCCCTGTCATCCCTGAACCTTACATTGAAATATGTTTGGCCTTATAATGAATCGATGACACTTTATATTCTTGACCATGTCACGCCCAAATCTGCACAGTAAAAACTGGAGAAGTACAAATTCGGCAAGAATTCTTTTTATCCATTTCAAAGCATTTTTATCTGATTTCGATGCACTATACCTTTTTCGCAACGTTACTACGGCGCATTTTGTAATTTTTTTTTATTTTATTGTAAGGGGGTGGGATGATGCCTTTTCAATGTTCTTTGCAATATGCTATCACTGCGTTTCTGTTGACGAGAATAAATGTACTTCACATTGTCATTAACGAACTACCTTTAACTTAATAGGAAAAGCTGGGTATAGATGTTTTGTACATATAAACCATGTTAGTGAATTGTGTGACATAATACTTGCTTTGGTTATAAGATACAGTTTGGATCAAATTACGGACATTCTGGCTGACGAGAACATGGAAAATAAACAGACATACATTTTCAGCAGCTACATTTACCTTTACAGTGACATAAAAGTGTTGTTTTCTCTCTTTATTCAACCCAATCGTTATTTCTAGTTTCGTGTGTTTTGACACGACCCCTTTTATCCCGTTTTCCGTTTTCGTTTTTCGGGTTTCGTTCTACCTTGCACATGTCTAATATACGGATTCTTGCCTCTACTCTACTTTGTGTCTTACAAAGATGCTGCAGCCGAAAAAATGTTCGTTGATAACTTTAGACACGGTATGTTTGTGCGAGACAAATTGCTTGTGGTGTGATATAGAATTATTAACCTTATTCTGAACACATTACAATATGCCAAAATTTTATACTGGTCCAAATTCAGAGATGTTAGATCTACAGAGGACAAAATTTGCACGAGAAAGAACATTTTAACCCTTTTCGAAACAAAACCTGGTTTTGAAGTCTTTAATTGAAATGACTTTGGAAAACATTGAAAGCAGTTTCTCTTTTTGTCTCAAAATTTTCTGTGCCATATTTTACACAAATCCTATCTTTAATAACATTCATTTTGTCACTTGTGGCAGTTTTTGAAGTGGATCACCCTACAATTTTGTCGTTAGGGAAAGGGTTAAATCTAGAGCAACGAAATAGAGAACATTTTATAACAGTCGACTCTCATTATCTCGACATCAGATAAGTCGAATTTCGAAGTGAAAAGTAGACTAATCTTTCATCATCAATGGATTTAAAGAATTTCAAGCAAAATTATTTTGACTAAACATAACCATTGAAATATATACTTAGTTCCAAAAGAAAGTGTGCACTTTTGCTTTTACCTTTACCTTAATTTTTACAAAGTTTAGGGCAATTTAGGGAGTAAAAGTCATATCATACTTCAGATTAGACCTTAAAGAAAATTGGCATCAAAACAGATGTCGATAAACTTGCTCATTCTGCATACACGCAGTCAGATCATGATGGTGTTGATGGTGTTGAGATTTGCACTCATTACATCTGCTTCTGTGGAAAGAGTTACATGCTTATATGCCGTTGTAGGGTTTTATCAGGCAACCAAAGCCATTTCCATGCTAAAGTTTCAACTTTCCTGTAGACGTTACGTGTGCGTCAACGTAAGTAATCGCTACGTTGGTAGTCTAGAAAATCGTCGTCGAACGATGAAACAATGTTCTACAGCAAATTTATATGCATTTAAGATGCCATACAATGGACACTTGCTATTAGACCATAGATACCGTACAAATTCAAAATTGTTGATGACTTTTGATTTTACCAGGTTAGGTCGTGTTCATCGACGTTAATTGTATTTCGTTTCATGCTAATGCGTTATGTACAAATGTACTGAAAATGTGATCTAATGCTTAAGCTATACCAGAAGGATGGCAGTTGGCAGTAAATGCAATTTCAGATCGATAACTCATCCAGAACGAGAGGCATACGTAAAACACTAAAAATGCAAAGTCGCAACCTAGCCGAAAATTCGTGCGTGCTATGTGATTTCTTAATCAATATACCGTTTGTCAATAGTATTGAGATGTGTCGTACAAAATTTCCTGATGGTAGCCGGTGTACTTTTCGAGATATTCGAAATTTAAAGTGCACACTTTCTTTTGGAACTTAGTATAGAAGGAGAACGATAGAAATTCACCAATTATGAAGGTACTTGATGAAAAACAAAAATGGTCAAATACCGGCATCTTAATAGAAACAACAAGATAACGTCGCTTTTCAACACAAAATCGTAACTGCAGCTTGTTTCAAGCTGCAGTTACGAGTTTTTTGTTGAAAAGCAGCGATAAGATTCTTACCTACAATAGTCCTAATGATCGCATCTTCGTCAAATCTAGAATCTCCATCATTATCTGAAAAAAATATTAAGGTAGAATACCCGTAATATGGCCATTTTGAGATACATTAAACATCGGATTTTTTCCGAGCGTCGTCATTACGTTTCCGGACTGAAGTTCCACCGCCGAATGTTTTCGACGTCGCCCGAATAATTCCGAATCTCATTAGGGGCAGACTACCTTAACGGTTTCGTTCAAAAGTGTCGTAAAATTGGCTAAAGTTATATGGTATATTTGAACGTGGCCGACATTATATGAATCATTAATGATGATGAGTTAAGAGTCTTGATGTCCTCTTGTACAAGCACGAGTTTTCACGTCATTAATAAAAAAGGCACGGAAAACATTTCGACAGAATAAGGAAGTGCTTATAATCAGCATTCTCTTCCTTTTCCTAAGACAATTCGGTTCTTCATTTTACACGAATCTCACGAACACAACAATACATTTTTTCCTTTGAAATAAACTTAAAAATGGACAAGTCTAATTTTTGTGTTTTTTGAAAGAGACCTTGTCGCGTCCGAGGTCACCATAGGCCTAAAGTAATCTGTCTTCACTGACAATAAATATATACACTTAAAGACACTTCCAACGCAATACTTACATTTTTCATCATAATTAAATAAATAATGCAGTATATTTTATGAAATTTTCAGTAAAAATAAATCAACTACATTTACATCTTTTCTGTAAATTTCATCAAAATTGACTGATCCGAACATAAAACATATTTTGGTTTTTCACTAAGAGTCAAATATGAAAAGTCACAAAACCACAGACAATTACAGAATTCAATAGCATCAAAGCAGCGTCACCAAATCATGCTCATATCTCATACCACTGCTTCAAAAGAGTTGATATGATGCGTTTACGCGCGAAGCAATACTAGAATTCAGTTGCACCTATTTTGTTTAAGAAATAATGTGTTGTACGTGTCAGCATTGCACAAAATCATCGAAGTTATTACCAGACATGAGTTTTTCGCCCTTTTGCTCTAAGAAATTTTAAACAACTGGAACAGGAACTTAAAAGGGACGAGTTAAGAATGATCCCGCAAAGATTCATAATAAATTATGCTTTATCAATGATAAGGGGGTGTCTTCGTGTCATTTAGGTCCATGGTGGACACACAGAATATTAGCAGAATGTCATAAACTTTACTGCTGTTACATTAATAACATGAATTTACGTTATCAGCTCCCACCGCTTTTTTGCGACTTTTTGTTTTCTAGTCATATTATATGAACTGCAAATTTAATCATTTCTACTCAACGTTTCTTTATGAAAATTACATATATTACGCGATTGTGAATGAATTAAATTTGTTGAAAATTTGGTGAAAAATGATTCATTAGATTTCAAGTTTTCATAAGAAAGGTAAGTGTTGCGTTAGAAGTGTCTTTAAGTGTAGCCTACTCTTTTTTTTAAAAAAGGAGATGGAAATGTCAATCTAAGATTCTAGCTTGATTGATATGATTTCTGACATTTGATAATATATAATTAATGATCATTAAAATTTAATATTAATATTTAATATTTTACCTAAACCATCGACAATTTCCTCGTCAATCGACCCGTCACAGTCATTGTCCAGTAGATCACCTCGGTAACCGATGTCGGAACACTGAAATGGAAACAAAAAACAGTATTATTGGATTTATTTGGCATGGCAATGACCTTCATTCAATTTCATAACTAAACAATCGACAATTTCCTCGTCAATCGACCCGTCACAGTCATTGTCCAGTAGATCTCCTCGGTAACCGATGTCGGAACACTGAAATGGAAACGAAAAACAGTATTATTTTATTTATTTGGCATAGCAATGACCTTCATTCAATTTCATAACTAAACAATCGACAATTTCCTCGTCAATCGACCCGTCACAGTCATTGTCCAGTAGATCTCCTCGGTACCCTATGTCAGAACACTGAAATGGAAACGAACAACAATATTGCTCGTTTTATTTGACATGGCAATGACCTTCATTCAATTTCATAACTAAACCATCGACAATTTCCTCGTCAATTGACCCGTCACAGTCGTTGTCCAGTAGATCACCTCGGTAACCGATGTCGGAACACTGAAATGGACACGAACAACAATATTGCTCGTTTTATTTGACATGGCAATGACCTTCATTCAATTTCATAACTAAACCATCGACAATTTCCTCGTCAATTGACCCGTCACAGTCGTTGTCCAGTAGATCACCTCGGTAACCGATGTCGGAACACTGAAATGGACACGAACAACAATATTGCTCGTTTTATTTGACATGACAATGACCTTCATTCAATTTCATAACTAAACCATCGACAATTTCCTCGTCAATTGACCCGTCACAGTCGTTGTCCAGTAGATCACCTCGGTAACCGATGTCGGTACACTGAAATGGAAACGGACAACAATATTATTTTATTTATTTGGCATGGCATTGACCTTCATTCAATTTCGCAACTAAACCATCTACAATTTCCTCGTCAATTGATCCGTCACAGTCATTGTCCAGCAGATCTCCTCGGTACCCTATGTCAGAACACTGAAATGGACACGAAAAACTGTATTATTGGATTTATTTGGCATGGCAATGACCTTCATTCAATTTCATAACTAAACCATCGACAATTTCCTCGTCAATTGACCCGTCACAGTCGTTGTCCAGTAAATCACCTCGGTAACCGATGTCGGAACACTGAAATGAATACGGACAACAGTATTACTTGATCAATTTGACATGGCAATGACCTTCATTCAATTTCGCAACTTAAACATCGATAATTTTCTCGTTGAATGATCCGTCACAGTCATTGTCCAGCAGATCTCCTCGGTACCCGATGTCGGAACACTGAAATGGAAACGAACAACAATCACTGATTGTTTAACCCATTACCAAACGACACATTTTGGACTTGTCCAAATTCAAAGATCCAGCAGACGACAATTTCAAGTGAATGGAATTTCTAATTTTTAGGTCTTTCTGGATGGAAAATATTGTGGGAAATGAAGAAATTGCTTGTCACAAGCAATTTCTTCATTTTCCACAATGTTTTCCACAGCCATTATTTTGTGAGGAGTCAAAAGGAGTCATTGTGTGGTAATGGGTCAACCCTTTCCCAAATGGCATTATTTTAACAAAACCTTTACAATTAGGCAGTTGCTTCACGCTACAAAATAAATGCTAAAAATGATTACGTATTATTATATCATTGAAATGGCACACAAAAAAGCGAGGCAAAATAAGTAGAAAATACTGCTTTCAGCATTTTCTTCTTTTGTCTAAGGTCATACAGAGACTTGTTGATCAGTCTCATTCGAAATACTGGAGTGGCTTGGGACTAGAATCCAGTGTTACAGGTCGAAATAGGTCAGAACAAAGAACTTATATTTTGTCGTAAGAAATATGAATAGGGTGGTTGTAACTTAGCAAATGAGACGGGACTCTGATTAAAATCCGGTGTTACCTGACTGTAATATCTGACAGGACCTATTAAGGGGTAATCATATATCAGACCTTTCCTTCTGACCAATAAAAAAACGCTATCAAGATTACATACGTTCGAGTAAATATAGTCGATTTCGGTTTTTGATAGAAGATGATCCCTTACTGGTGCCTGTCATATGTTAGGCTACTATAAGTTGAGATTGAATTTTAATCAGATTGGGTCGGACTATGCCTTAGCGCAATCAGATCAAAATTCACGCTTAGATCTAACGGCTGCAACAGGTCATGAAGAAGCCACAAAAGATTAACAGAATGGGCTCTGCAGAGTAACATATTAGAGGGATTAAATGCGTTCTGAATTTGTTATTCCAAATAAAATGTTTTTCGTCTCATCGTGAAACGATTCCAATAAGTACAGAGAGCATAGGGATTGATAAAAAATTAATGAAATATTGCATTTCATTTTAAACGAAAAATTATTCCTTTATCTATACTTGGCTGATGATTCATGGTGGTCTCATATGTCAAACCGGTCCTTTAACCCCACAAGAGGGGCACTGTCGGACCGTATTTGGTACAAAAACGAATATGGTACTTTTGTACCATATTCGACCGAATATGGTACATTTGTACCATATTCGGACCGAATACGGTACAATTTTCGACCGAATATGGTACAAACATTGTACCATATTCGGTTGGAATAAGTTTTTCTATGCTCCCCAAAACGTATTTGGTACATACCAAAAAAAAACTCATAAAATGAAAATGGCCTACGTATATGGTACATAAATTATGTATTTCTTAATAAATGAAATAGTCTGCCGATGTGTAAACTTTTTTTCAAACTCAAATACATCATCATCATGCTCCATTTTTCATGAACACAAGGTACAGATACTTCATTGCACATCCGGATTTTTGTAAACAATACATGTGGCATTTTGTTTTACTTCTCTTTCCGTCTTTTTTTAAAGGATGCACCCAAATGGAAGTTACTAAGGTATGTAGATTTGATTTATAATACGCACGAAAATATCAGTTTTATCGATCATTATTTTCAAATGGTATGAACGGATTGCAAGTGCACAAATCGCATATTGAGATCATGTGGGTTGATCTTAATCGCCCGAACGAAATGGTACGATATCACTGTTTATGTTTATCTATTTGCATTGCAAGTAAACAAAAAAGACATATAAATGTACAAATAAAGGCTGTAAATGGCAGTTTTCGGTGTCATGTCATTGAAAATCATTGTGCGGTTTCTTCGTGACAACGTTACAGCATGTTTGCGATGTTATCTTTTCCAGCTACGGTGTTTTATGAGCACATGTTTGATAAATTAATCGATTGCACTGGACTAAACGGCACATTTAAACATTTATTCGGTAATATCGCACTGATTTGAGCATCTAACCATAGATTTCCGGCATCATCATCATCATCATCATCATCATCATCATCATCATCATCATCATCATCATCATCATCATCATCATCATCATTATTTTTATCGTTACCTTGGCGTTTCACCGGTAAGATTTTCGTTATGCCTTCTTAAATTTTGTACAGGTGGAGAATAAGCTATTAAATGAGAACAAGATGGATCTTGATCAGACAGTGCACATGCAAAGTCTGATCTGGATCCATGTTGGTCGCAAAAGCCTAAATGAACGTTTCCAGATCTATACTGTAATGTTTGTCATTACCATTATCACCATTTATTCTAAGGAGGATCCACTGTTTCACACATCCCAGGCCAGTACGAACTGGGGGACTCTGAAGCCACCCCCCCCCCCCTCATAGTTGGCAGAAACGCCGAATTTTCATCATTTCACAAAACTTATGGCAAATCTAATTTAGTCCCCCCCCCCCGAATATTAGACACTGGCCTAGACAGGGCCCATATGGAATTGCTTTCTACGGGCATGCATTCTAAAGTATACTAACGGGAAAAGTTAACAGTGCGCATTTCCTTTTTAATTAACACCTTGACTGCATACGGTACATGAATAAAATTTTACAAATGCACATTTAATCTTTTACTTTCAATAATTGGCAATTTATTACTATACTTGTTATTACCGTAACAATTCCTGAAAGTGGATAAGGATAAGATTCGCGTTTACAAGACATTTTCGAGTGTGAACACCGTTGGTATTAATACATGCTATGCAATTGTCCTTAGAAAACAATAGATGCTGTCTAACCCACTGAAGGTAATGTTGTCAATAACATCGTAGCAAGACTATGGGTATCGCAAGACGTCTGAAACGGATGGTCTAATCCGTTAATCAGCCTCTTCTACTGATAGAACTCAACCCAGGAAGCAATCTATCTGTAACGTTTGCCTTTTTCTGTCGATTTCACAGGTAGTCGTCCCGATAATGGTTGTCTTGTCGGAATGACGTCACGTGTAGACGTTGGATGTGTTGGAATCGTCTCAAAATTGTAGCATGGCAAGAAAATCGAAAACAGTCTAATTAATGGGGTAATTCGACTGTTTTCGATTTACTTGCCATGCTTCAATATCTTGCATTTATTTCGGTACATTTATGAATAATCCTAAAATTGGCGACCATTTGCATTAGACAAGTGGCTACTTTCTTACGACGGGGAGTATATTTGTGCTACTATGATTAAATCCATTTGTTTCAATATTTTAGATTTCTTAAAGATAAAATGTTAAAAAAGACGTTTCACTACATTTCTCCTGAAACAAAAGTTTACGTTCATGATCTGTTTTCATGACTTTATAACATCGCCGCCAAACAATACGACGTCGTTCCCGCGTTTTGTGTAATTGGCGTTGAAGAACGTATAGCTTATCGTCATACAACTTCTACTTTTTCAATTTTCAGTTTAACCTCTTAACAATACAATGTCCGATAGGATTACTCTCTTAAGAACAGAGCACATTCTCTCTTCATTCAATTATGATAGAATGATGTATTTGATGTTAATCAATAGACCTCGGCTTTGGAGAGTACGATAGGATATACAAACTAAAATCAAAATTAAAATTAGCATGTTTTTGTGTATATTATAATACGCATAGGGCATGTTTCCACGGTGATTTCTTTAATTTAGGACGGTGGAACTTTCCTATTTCTATATATTTAATTCTTATACCTATGTATATATGTTTTTTAAGTTCTGCTTCGAAAGGCCACACTAGTTTTAAAATACTTAATGTACAATGACTTTGTAAATATGACAGTCCAAAAAACTTTCAGACAGTTTTCAAGAGAATTTTCGTCGCTATGCATTCCGACTTTTGTATTTTTCCCAATATTATTGTTGACAGATTACGTCAAAATCATTGTTTGGGAAAGGGTTAAACTGTTTCACTCATGGGAAAGGATAATGATACTTTTCCTTTTAAGGCACCTATCAATAGGAAGAACACATGAATAAGAGATATCGGTTATGGCAATCAATTGTGTGCTAAAATAGACTTGGTTACTGTTCTGTTTTTATAAACCGTTGGTATTGGTATAAAATGTCGTAACTACAGCTTCAAACAAGCTCTAGTTGCGACGTTTTACATTTACATTTACGGAATGTCATCGTAGTCCGAAATTAATCACTGCTTTCTCGATAAAATTGATCCATATTCAAAGACGAAGCAATGAAATACATTATGTATTTCCGAAACAGTTTCCCCCATTTAGAAAGGTTTGGAAAAACATTGAATCAAAAGAAGAATAGATCTATACTGAAAATAATTTGGCTCCTTTTTTCTTAATATTTTTCTTTCATATTTTCTTATTTAGTACACACATTTTAACTTCTCAAGATATAAAATTAATGTATTTGACATCAAGAGCAGTCAGCTAGACAAATTGGCGGACGGGTAGAAAAACGGACGGACGGGCAAACGAAGCACTATCTATATGGTGGTCATTACTGAAAGCCTTCTAATTGGGGGCTGCAATACCAGATAGGCCTATTGTTTTGGAAATAATTATTGTATACCATTAATTCGTCTTTGAAAAAGAATAAATTTTATCTACTATATATAGACCTAGTGACGTTTTTTCGGACAAACACTAGTGCTTCGTCGGTGTAAATCTAAAACGTCACAAACTCTACTTTATTGAAGATGTAGTTACGGGATTTTATAACAACACCTACGATTTATCCATATTTAACCGAAAACCCATTCTATTGTTAGGACAAAAGTCATTGCAATTCGAACAGCCATTGAAAATGTTCACGGTATCATAAATAAACCGTACAAGTCCTCTTCAAAAAACGTTAACTACGATTTTCACATCGCAAAAAAACTTCTACTCCAAGAATTGTAATACCAACTTTAGAATCAGTCAGAGAAATAAAATAACAAAACTCGCAATAGCCTCTAAGTGTCTCTCCGATTCGTCCATATTGTTTTGGGCGGATAAACACGTGCAAATCGTTGTGTACATGCTCAAACTAGTAAAACTGGTTTTTAAACGCGCATTTAAACATGAAGTATCTGTACCTTGTGTTCATGAAAAATGTTCCTCGCTTTGTCCGAGTTCCCCACCAGTGGTTCCATATTCGGCCGAATATGGTACAAATTTGTACCATATTCGTTTTTGTACCAAATACGGTCCGACAGGGCACTATGAAAGAACAGATCGTTTAGCACACACAATCCAACTTCGGTAATACATTGTTCCTTGGACGAATTCTGGCGAAGATTTAGGTATCGATCGAAGTCGTAATATATATTTGAATAAATAAATACATACATTATTTTTATCAGCGTGCCTCAAGCCAGGTGGTATATAGACCGACCCTGTGTCCTTGGTGCCGGTTTTTGACGGATAAGCTATGGGCAGGAACGTGTACAGTTTGTTGTCGGCCGTGGAGGTTGATAGCGTGAATTTTACACCGCCTGGCAGCGATATTCCTGTGCTGAAGAACTTATATCCTCTTGGACCTACAAGGTAAGGATTATTCGTATGATTATGATATAGATTACGATAAATGACCCGACAGGGCATCTCTAGCTTATAGCTAGATATGCTCTGCCAGGTTATTCATTGTGGATAACATGAACTTTATACCGCCTGGTAGCGATATTCCTGTGCTGAAGAACTTGTATCCGTTGGGACCTATAATGTATGGTCAAAATATCGTTGCTTTTCAACAAAAACCTCGTTACTGCAGCTTAAAACAAGCTGCAGTTACGAGGTTTTTGTTATGTAGGCAGGAACGTGTACAGTTTGTTGTCAGCCGTGGAGGTTGATAGCGTGAACTTTGTACCGCCCGGTAACGATATTCCTGTGCTGAAGAACTTGTATCCTCTTGGACCTACAAGGTAAGGATTATTCGTATGATTATGATATAGATCACGATAAATGACCCGACAGAGCATCTCTAGCTAATAGCTAGATATGCTCTGCCAGGTTATTCATTGTGGATAACGTGAACTTTATATCGCCTGGTAGCGTGACGCCCGTGCTGAATATATCCTGTCGGACCTACAATGAATGGTCAAAATATCTTCGCTTTTCAACAAAAAGCTTAAAACAAGCTGTAGTTATGAGGATTTATTTAAAAAAAAAAGGCATCGGCATGTAGACAGGAAATGTGTACAATTTGTCAGCCGTGGAGGCGGATAGCGTGAACTTTGTACCGCCAGGTCCCGTGACGCCCGTGCTGAAAAACTTGTATCCTGTGGGACCTGAAGAAAATGTTCGAAAAGAATTTATGATAAAGCGTAATAGCAATTTTGATAATGGCAATTCTTAGTCTGCCGTGTATCAAGGTCGCCCAGAAGATGGACAACCACACGGTCATAAAAATGTGCGACCATATCAATATCCTGGTGACATTGACGAAATTAATACACTCTGTACGAAGAAAGTATAAATGCTTATGAAAAAGTAATATTTTTGACATTTTAAGGAAAAGATATTCAACACATAAAATGGCTGTCCTTTCAACCTCGTTTTTCTCAATTGACCTACCTAATACATCGATTGTAGAACCGGAACTAGCTCCGCCATTTATAAGTACGTTTGTGTCGGCAGATGGTGTCACCCATACAATTTTAGTTAAATAGTCGCTGTGGTAATAAACATACTCGTTAGACCATCTGTATACTGGTGGCATTACTAACATTGCGGGCTCAAAATCTGAAATAGGGAGTTAAATATCTTAGTCCCTTCCCAAACAAGGCCTGATTTTGTAATAGCTATTAGATATTTTTAATGAAATAGACTAACCGAAACCGAACAACTAAACTTCTTTCAAAAAATGTATGCTGGCGTCAAACAAAGAGAGGTAAACGCGCAACGTGACGTTACTTGTATTTATAACGGTAGGAGTACCGACAATCTGCGTAACAAGGACATATTTGTCTGAGCAATCTCACAGAGCTATTTGTCTGACCAATCTCATAGAGCTCGTCATGATCTATTGATATCGCTTTCAATTCATTTTGATTTTACCTGTATGCATGCCCGTGGGAGGACTGACAATCTGCGTAACAAGAATATCTTTGTCTGACACAATCTCGCAGGGCTCGTCGTGGGCTACATTTATCGCGTTCAGGTTCACGTTAATAAAAAAAACATTACGTTATACCATAGCGTAATATAACGGTACCTCTATTAATTCCCGTCGGAGGACTGACAATCTGTATAACAAGGACATCTTTGTCTGATCAATATCACAGGGCTCGTCATGGGCTACTGTTAACGCATTGACGTTCACAATTCTAATTAGACAGAAAAAAAACAACGTTACATTATAGTGCAATACTACGTTATCTATATTCATGCGGTCGGAGGACTGACAATCTGCGTAACAAGGACATCTTTATCTGATACAATCTTAAATGAGTCATTCTTAAATGGGTCATCGTGTGCTACGGTAATAGCTTTGACGTTCATGCATTAATTAATGAGAAATTAAACGTTACGTTACGTTGTAGTGCAATATTACGTTACCTGTTATCATGCCTGTAGGAGGACTGACAATCTGCGTAACAAGGATATCTTTATCTGATACAATCTGCCACGGCTTATCATGGGCTACTGTTATCGTTCTGAAGTTCATGTTGGTTAAGGAAACACTGCGTTACGTCAAAACATAACGTGACATTACCTGTTTTCATGCCCGTGGGAGGACTGACAATCTGCGTTACACGGATATCTTTGTCTGATACAATCTCGCAGGGCTCGTCATGGGCTAAGGTAACCGTTCTCACATTCACATTAAAAAAGAGCATAACGTTATATATAACATAACGTGATTTGACGTTACCTGTATTCATGCCGGAAGGAGGACTGACAATCTGAGTAACAAGTATATCTTTGTCTGATACGATCTCGCACGGCTCGTCATGGGCTACAGTAATCGTCTTAACGGGGTTCGTCGTCAGAGTGATCGTGTAGTTCTCGTGGGTAGTGGCGTTAAGGTAACGTGTGACGATAGTATCACCTGTCAATATCAAATATAATACAGTCGGCAACGTTCGAAAATGTCGTAACTACAGCTTAAATAAGCTGTAGTTACGGCGTTTCGAACGTAGCCAACGATGTATAACGCTGGTTTCTTTCAAGAAAACCATATATTATTCAAGCTGTAGTTACACCGTTTTTAGCGAGAGCGAAGATAAGCACAAACTCTCATTTCATCAGTATCTTTTGACGGTATCTTAACTTTCGACAGTGCCTTTCCAGCATTGAAAAGATGTTCCTTTACTGAAACTTATTAATGAAACTTTACTTATTATTACTTATTACATTTTAAATGATTTGAAATAGGGCATGAATAAAATATCACCATCACTGACAATGGTTCTGGCGATGGAAATCTTGCTGTAATCAACTTGTACGTCTTTCTTCGGATTACTAGTAATAAAAAAGAGAGAGTGAAATATAGGAAATACGCAAGCATCAACATGGCATCAAAATTTTACATATTTCTTAAATGGACATTATCTTATGATATAATTTTAATTAAATGCATGCAATTTGTCTGACCTGTTTCTGTTGCCTGTATGATGTATGTAGTTAAACGATTGTCGTTCACTGGATCAGCCGGGGTCAGGACGTAATGGTCACCTAGCTGCGTCGTCGGGGTCATCTGATCAACTAGATGGTCATTTACATGGTTACGAGTACCCGAAATAACCGCTACAGGCTTATCACTGGTTATCAGATACCCATTCACAGATTCCGCTAACGTAGTGCTAGATACCGCCAAGTGGAACGTCTGCCTCTCGTTCAATGTGAAGGTAACGACGTCACCAGCTGATGACGTAGTACCATTAAACGTCACGGAAAGTGTGGTAAATGAAGGGATAGTAACAGTGACGGAAGTACCATTTTCTGTACCAATTATCATGAACTCGGAGACTTCGTTGATGACCGGCATGGAAGTGGTGAAGTATCTAGTGCCGAGTACGTCTACTGGAAGGGCGGTATACATGTCTTCTGTGTCCGATTCTCTATTGTAGACAAGAACAGCCACCTCTTTGTCGTACGAATATACCTTGACACCTTTATAGTCTATCTCCGCTACACCACCTATAAATACAGTTGTGATTTGGATATGCAAAGTCAAGAAGTGGAGAATCTTTCGTGTTTTTTTTTTTCATTAAGCAAAGTCATTGCGAGTTGAATTTTATGTAGAAATGCACGTTTTTGTCGCACTTCTGTCGTGTAACTTATTCAGTGATGTAGGAAACAAAAATTATGCAAATGTATTTTACTATTCGTACGTCAGTGTAGATCTAACATGCACATAGTTATGGTTTTGAATAGTATGTATTATGACGCAGCAGCGCTATAAGAGAAAATCTATGTTTTAATAAGCGCATCTTACCGTCTGAGCATCCCATTAAATCTGGTGATAAAGTAAAGGTCATCGGTGAACCGTCACTAACATTTTGTTGTTGTACACCTGAAGATGTCGTCACCATGACGTCAGTACGACCGGTATACTTTGGTATTACAACGATAAATAACGAGGCTGCTGAACTTCCGGATATGACGTCATTTCCAAGAAAACCTATGTAATGTGTACTTCCGTATACGTCTGGACCTGTGTAAGTTAAGAACACCGGAAATGAAAGTACTTAAGGTTCCTTAAGGAACAAATTCATGGTAGAACTCTTAGCTTGTAAAGATGTTGTCACTGTGTTAGTGTCGTTCGAAACGATGCATTTCATTCATGCTGTAGTTATGACATGTTTTCAAATGAAGCCCACGAATAGCATAGGATCATATAGAAAATGGTTTTATTGACACTGATCGTTAGTTTTATAAAATAAACTTCATTTGTATATATTCTTACAATATATGATAGCTATTTCTTTTTAAAATGTAATTTACAAGTATTCTCTAACGAGATATATTTGCAGAATAAATTCTGTCTACGTTAAGTTTCTCCTTTGTCGATGGTAGAGTTCATTTAAGCATCAATGCTCCATGTAATGATGTAATATGTTTTTGTTATTTGAACTGGAAAAAACAGCAAAAACCTCGTAACTGCAGCTTGTTAAAAAGCAGCATTAGAAGGTTCTAGGACTTACTTACCGAACTGTAATTCCGGATAAAATTCTACAGAAATATACACGTCTTGAGTAAGAGACCCTACTGTAAGAGGGACGTCTGTGGCAGCGTCACGTATACGTAAATAAGCGCCATAGTTTGGCCGCTGGACTATCACGTTAGGAACATCAACAGTACTGGAAATATACTTGCATATTAAACAGAGATCATAAATTTAAGTTAAAATAAACAAGTTAAGATTTGGAATAAAATGTCAAAATGGCATTTTGAGATAATAGTATGAATAGGTCAATGTGAAAAGGTACTAGTTAGTAAATATACTGAGAGGCAAAAATAAGTATACACCCTGGTTCTCCCATGTTTTCTGAGAAAACGATCAATAGATTATGAACGATTTTTAAACCTCGCCGAATGTGGTCGTTTATTGATGTAAACTTGTCCGCCTATCGGTCTATAAAAAAAATATCTGTCCTTTTTCCGTTGCAAATGTGTTTCATATAAACAGCGTCATCGAAAAAGGGGATTAAATCAATGAATTAATGCAAGCATTCATGTTGACACAACCCTTACATTTATGGACGGATTTGGATAAAATTTTCACAGAAAGTGGCTACTCACCTAGGAACATGCGTACATTGTTATTGCTTTTCAGTATTATGATGCGTCACGGCAAAAGGGGGCTTGATACAAACAAGTTATCTGACAAAACTTCTTCTAAATTTACTGTCAGACTTTGCTAAAATTTGCGCAGAATGTTCCTACCTACCTGACTAAGTGTATAGAGGGTCATGTTTCTGTCGCATCATGTTGCGTCATAGAAAAATGGGTCTTATTGCAAAAAAAGAGACATATTGATCAAATTCAACCAGTCAGTGAGAATTGTGTTTTAATGTTAGAGAAAATTTAACGTTGTGATTTTTTGTGATAAAGAATGAAGAAATTTAAAACGGATTAACAGCAATATTTGATGATCCACTAAGTCGCACGTGCAAAGTTTTCAAAATCGGCATGTGGCAACAGTATGGGTAGGCAAGCAATTTTAGCTGAAATTTATTAACACTATATTATTGGTCTATAAGTAGAAATGAAATGTACAAAATTTTAAGTCGATATGATGGAAAATAAGCGAGATATTGACAAACAAAAAGTGTATACTTTCTTTTGCCTCTCAGTATATAAATAATTTTGTGTAGGAAAATTTGCCTCCAGCTCATATTGTCCTTCTTAATCATGCATATATCTTGCTTAACCCACCCGCAATATTTATTTAGAGTAATGTTTATGTTAAACTTGTGCTCGAACGAAATTGATGCCTGCTCTGATGCCTGTAACATCTAACATGGTTCCATTTAAAAACGATTCAAATCCTTAGTCTGTAAAACGGACCATTCCGGTATTTTATCCGTTATTAAATACCAAACACTTCATACATCTTCGTGTGTCATCCTTATCAATGGAAATTGAAAAAAAAATGAAAAACGTAATTAATAATGCGGATATCTTTGTCAATTTCCTGATGCCATCCGTGACAACGAAAATGGACGAGGGTTACCACGGATGTCGCCCTAAGTTGTCCGAAGTGTTTGGTATCTAATGATGGATGGAGTACCTTTGGGCATTTGAGACCAACCTTATCTATATCAGCCTGCATGGACACATTTATCTGATCTTGAAAGATCCACGCTGTTCTATAAAAACTTTTCATTAACTTTAACAGCTCTTGGAGAGCGGAAAAGATTTTGTTAGGCCATGCTAAAATTAAAACATAATGTAGTAATCTAGAATGATTTTACAGGTCTTGGCTGTATGACAAGAATTGTATACCTCTGATCTACGCTACCAGCGCTCACAAATGCTTGGTTAAGGCTGTCTGTCCGACATTCGAACACAAAAACATCGTCATCGCCAGATAACATAGTTTCGGAGTAAGCAAATATCCGGATAATAACAGTCACTTTCTTCACGCCAGTAACGCCACTCAGGTCAGTCTGTCGACAAAAGAAAAACAAAATAAGAGGGCCATGATGGTCCTGTATCGCTCCACTGGCTTTTAGACTTTCAGACTACGAAATTCTTCAAAAAATACAATAGAGTTCTATCCATAGAAGATTCATGCTATACCACAATGAAATCCAAAAAGTGGTTATGGAGGAGAAATTGTTTTTTTTTTTTTTTCTTTTTTTTTCTTAAAAATACAATAAGTTTCATGTAGCGAAAAATAAATCTAGCCCACAGCGGCCATTTTTTTCATCCGATCGAAATTTCGAAGAATGTAATGGAGATCTTTACATTGAACATTCACGCTAAATTGCAATGAAAACCAATGAGGCGTTTTTGAGAAGAAGATTATTTACGAATAATTTAATATTAGTTGATTTCATTAAAATCCGAGCGTTTTGATTGGCTAAAAATTTTTTTTCATAACTCCATGAAAAAAAATGATATTGCCGGAACTTCTTTCGGAGTCAACAATATGGATAAATGGATGTGCCCTGTACAAATCGGCATATTGCGCTCGTTTTGAGTAGTAAACTACAAGTTTTATCATTAAATCTTACTCTTAAATAGATTTTCTAGTTGAAACAAACTCAGTTTTAAAGACTTGTTGCTTAAAACGCACTTGAGAGGATGGAAAATGACGTTACGACGACGGAATTCGCTGTAAGCAACGTCGCAGTTACGCGCGCTTTTTATGACGTCATTTAAAGTTTTCGTCACGGAAAGGCACGTGCGTAAGACAATTTCATTACGGACAGTGTCACAATTTTGCCAATTACGTATGGGCAGCACACACTTTACACAACTTTTATCAACTTGAATACATCAGTTTCGAAGTGCAAATATTCTTCTGATTACTTGATAAAACGAAGAAATGACTTTTTACCCATTTGTTTGCTGTTGTGTGGAGATATCCACCCCTGCCCAGGACCTGGTCCAGCTGATGCTTCTAAACATCCCACTCAACCAGATTTTAAAGTTTTTCAGAAACGTGGCTTACATTTTGTACATGTCAATGTGAGAAGTCTTTTACCGAAGTTACATGAAATTATTGACTTAGCCAGAAACACCAGAGCAGCATGTATTTGCTTATCAGAGACATGGTTAGATGACTCAGTTCCAGATTCAGAAATTCAAATTGACAATTATTGCATCCAGCGCAGAGATCGGAATCGGCACGGGGGCGGCGTTTGTATATATATTCGCACAGATTTGTCCTTCAACAGTCGACATGATTTGAACCATGAAGATTTAGAAGCTACATGGGTTGAACTTTTTTTACCTAAAACTAAACCAATTTTATGTGGCTGTTTATACAGACCACCTTTACAACAGAAATTTTATAGTGTTTTAGATAACGTATGTTCTTCTACCAGTGACTTTTTAGAAAAGGAAACCATATTGCTAGGTGATTTTAATACAGATGTGACCAGTAAAAATAGTTGTTCACTTTTTCAGTCTTTTACATGTTTTATTGAAATGTTTCATTTTAAACAGTTAGTATGTGAGCCAACTAGAATTAGTAATACAAGTTGTACAACCATTGACTTGATTCTAGCATCAGATTGTCATAAGATTTCACAGTCAGGTGTATTACATACATCATTTAGTGATCATAGTTTAATATATTGTACAAGAAAGGTTACTAAAGTCTATGTTGGTTCTCATAATACAGTTACATTGAGATCTCTGAAAAACTACAATAGAGAGAACTTTCAAGCCAGTCTTTTAGCAGTTGATTGGAATCCTGTTTTATTGTGTGAAAATGTAAATGATGCTTGGAACAGTTTTAAACATTTGTTTCTATCTGTGATAGACAATGTAGCACCTGTGAAACAAATTAGAATCAAACAAAGGACTGAACCATGGATGGACTCTGATATTTTTGAAACTATGAAGGAAAGAGACAAAGCTTTTCATAAATTTAGAAACCAGAAATCTGAGGATAATTTTAACACTTTTAAATTGTTGAGAAATAAAGTTCAGATTCTTGTTGAATGTGCTAAGAAGGAATATTTTTCTAATACAGTTGAACAGAACAAAAATGATTCTAAGTCTCTGTGGAAAACTTTGAAAAATCTTGGTTTACCTTCTAAGAAAGGTTCTTCTATGTCTAGTGGAAATGTTTGTTTAAATATTGATGGTGAAGTTTGCTTTGATAAGAAAATAATTGCTGAAACTTTTAATAATTTCTACACAACTGTAGCATGCAAACTTGTTGAAAAGTTACCTGTAGGTCTTAACAAATATGGAAAGAATTTTGTTGATTCTTTTTACAGAAACAAACGCATTTTTCCTGATAGTTGCTCCTTTTCATTAGTGTCTGAGAGTAAAGTACTTAAATATATAAATTCATTGGGTATTAATAAGGCAACTGGCTTAGATGGCATACCTTCCAGGTTTGTCAAGGATGGGTCTCTGGTAATTGTTGGTCCCCTTACTCACATCATTAATCTGTCACTTATACAAGGTATTGTACCTGATGACCTTAAATCAGCAAGAGTTGTACCCCTTTTTAAGAAGAATGATAAGCTAGCTGTTGGTAATTACAGGCCCGTCTCCATTCTGAATATAGTATCTAAAATTCTTGAGAGGGTTGTGTACGACCAGGTCGAGTCCTATTTCAAAAACAGAAACTTGATATATGAATTTCAATCCGGTTTCAGGAAAGTTTTTTCTACAGATACTTGTTTGATACATTTGACAGATTACATCAAAAGGGAGAATGATAGAGGTAATGTGGTTGGCATGGTACTTTTAGATTTACAGAAGGCCTTTGATACCGTCGACCATGCAATCCTTTTAATGAAACTTCACTCGTCCGGTCTTAGTAAAGACATCATAAGATGGTTCAGGTCTTACCTGTCTGATAGACAACAACTGGTCGATGTCTCGGGCACTTTTTCATCCACAGCAAATGTGACATGCGGTGTGCCCCAGGGGTCTATTCTCGGTCCTTTGCTTTTTTTAGCATATGTTAATGACATGTCAGGTGTAGTACACAATAAGTTACTTTTATATGCTGATGATTCAGCCATATTAGTCTCTGGAAAAGATATTGTTACTGTCGAAAAGTCCTTGTCAGATGATCTTCAAACTGTTAGTCACTGGCTTGTAGACAACAAGCTCTCCCTTCATTTAGGAAAGACTGAATCCATAGTGTTTGGGTCAAAGCATAAGCTAAGGTCACATTCCAGTCTTAATATATCCTGTAATGATACTCAAATCACACCCGCATCTTCAGTCAAGTACCTTGGTGTAACCATCGACCAATTTTTGTCTTTTAACTGTATGGCTGAGTCAATTATTAAGAAAGCCAATGCAAGGCTAAAATTTTTGTATCGCAAGAAAGATTACCTTACTCAGCATACTAAGAAATTACTTGTTATGTCCCTTATCCAATGTCATTATGACTATGCATGCTCCGTTTGGTACAGTGGTCTTACCCAGTCTTTAAAACACAAATTGCAGGTCACTCAGAACAAGTTGGTCAGATTTATACTGAACCTTGATCCAAGAGCTCATGTTGGTAAACAACAGTTTGTAACCCTTAATTGGCTACCTGTTAACAAAAGAGTTGAACAAATTATGCTGTGTCATGTCTTTAAGGTTAAGCATAACCTTGCCCCGGATTATATGGACTATTTTCTTACTCCACAAATCACTGTACACTCATACAACACAAGGCTTAGCCGGAAAGGTGGTTTTAGTCTTCCCAAGGTCAAAGGGGCTGGAAGTAAGTCCTTTAGTTTTATAGGTGCTAAGTTGTGGAACGATTTGCCCGCTAGCCTTACTAATATCACCAAGTATCAGTCTTTCAAGGTTGCCATCAAAGGCCATTTTCTTAGCAGTATATCCTCTTAAACATATTTTTTTTATGTTTGTTTAAATCATTTGCTGATTCTTTATTAGGCATAGGTTACATAATGAATTACAATTTGTGGCATCTTCCTTAAATTTGTTTTAATAAATATAGCATAGATGATAGTAGGAGATTAGAACATGTACGTTCATTTTACTAACTATAACATGGTAAAGACTGTCTTTCAATTATTATTGTGATTCTAATGTGATAGTTCGTCTTTCAGCAAGCAATCTGTGATAATACATAACATTGTGTCTGTTAAATTATGTGCTGTACTGTGATATTTATTGTTATAGGTTACTTAAATTTGATTAAACTGTAATTGCCTCTCTGGTTCATGCCACCTGCAGCAAGGACCGCAATGGAAATAAGAGCTTGCTCTTTATTGTGTCATCCTTGGTGTATGGAGCATGTCATGGTTCTTTTAACACTGTGTTGTAAGTTGTACGTTAGGTTTGTGTAGTCATTCAAAGATGGCGACAACAATACAGCATGAGAGGTAGGTGTCTTAGTTTTTCGTCGATAATTTCCTTAAATGGCCGTATCTTGTCTTGATACTGATATCATTGTACAGGAGAAATGTATACCTATTCACGTTGCTATATAGCCAAGTACCAGTGTTGTCCTATCGTACTCAGTCGTTGTGCAAAGACAGCCCAACACGGAAAACTTTTTTCGAAGCGAGAAAGTTGCCCTTTTAAGGATGATTACATAGTAAACAGCGAACTAGGGAACAAACTATTGCTCTTACTTGGATGTTTTTAACATGCTCTTTTCTATGGTTACTGTTATTTTACACAAAAATGTCTAGAATGACCACAAACACCGTGTTTATGAAATGGCCAGACAACGGTGTAGTCAGAGTGAAAATATGCAGACACAACGGTGCAGTTTCTGTGTTTTATGTACGGTGTGGTTATATTTTCATAACAAATTGTGAACGGTGTAGACATAATGCAATTGTGAACGGTGTAGACTTGAAGTAATACAGAATCATTTCTGGAATGATAATATTTTTATGTTTAATGATAACGTTTTCACGGCTGAGAATCATGTTTTACAATTACTACAGGAAATTCTTCAACAATTATGTTAATAATTTTTTATGTGACTGACTTGTAAATGCTTTACAGCAAAGAAGGTGACAATATGTCTACAAAATAAACTTTAATCAAAATATATCAGAATCTAGTTTCCTTGCTATTTGTCAAAGCAATTCCGTAAGGGTCAAACAGTAGAAATTACCAAGAATCTGCTGGCGTCTGTTTTATTTTTTCTTTATTTTCAGTTCCATGCTGTTCACCTATTACTACTGTCATTTCGAAGGGAGTTTCGAAAAGGTTGTGAAGCATTCGGAACAGGACCATTCCAGTCAGATATTAAAAGTGCGCCGGGGGTGGGGGGGAGATCAATGATCAGACGGGTAAAAAAGATTTGAAAACTCTGAACTTTAGCATTATTCCTGATATTATCAAGAAGTCAGACTAGGACATCATCCCCATTTGCGAGCATAGAATACACAAGATAGACCTCATCAACGTAGAAAAAAGGATTTTGGAGTTAACAAGATTCTTTCTATCGATGATATCCCCGGTTTTGAATGCATGAGTCCTGAACATAAAAAAATGACGAAGTTCAACACCCCATAAAGTCGTTCAAAAAGCCCCGACCTTAATTCCTGATATTTCCATTGGACGTGCTAAAACAGATGAAACGGATAGGGTCTCTTCCCTTTCCCCACGAGAACATGAAAACAATGGCTGAAATGAACAGTTTGTTCCCAGATGTGATTAAGTCATTGAGAAGCGTTGATCAACTTGGCATTTGTTTATTTTGGTCAATGAAGGTCGGCTCTCGATGGAAAACATTGCATTTCATTTATTTATGGATGTGTGTAAGTTACACTGTCTCGGGAGTACTTCAATGCGTTTTACTCCAATAGTCAAACGATTATGGCGAATAGAATATTGTCTTTTTCATTGCAAATGGTTACATTTTATGAGTGAGCCCAAAAAATCTTGGTCAGAAAATTGTCAGTCCTGAAGAAGAAGTTCATTACGCATGAAAATTCCAAAATGAATTTTGCAGTTCCAGAATTCTATTTTCAAGACTTATTTACTTAAGTCGAACAAGACGAAAAAAAGGCCCAAATGTTTATGAAACAAATTTATAATTTATGTTTTGTTATTTATAATTTATGTTTTGTTGATTGAATCCTTTATTTTGGGTAAAATCAGACTTTTCAATGAGGGGTCAATTTGAAAACAAGATACATTTCGATCAATAATTATCATACTCCATGAGTTGAAATCATTTCATTAATTACAATAATTGATTGTAATAACCAATTAAAACAGTTACAAAGAAAAATTCAAAGCCAGAGCCGAAATTTCGAATCTACAAATCAAATGAACGGATGAACAAGAAATTTGCCGTTGCACTTAACATGGCTTCAAAATGACGGTTATCGTATGTCTTATTTGATATTTTGTGATGGTATTCCTTTTGATTATCATTTCCGTCAGATGTTTATTCAATCACAAATAACAAAAATGTCTCCCGAAAATTAAATCAAACATACATTGAACTGTTTAAGGCTTAGGAGAATGAAGAAAAGAGAAAACATATTTTCTTAACTTTTGTTTTCATTTACTTTGAGGATGGCAGCATTTTCATCTGAGTTTTCTAAGACCAAAGTATTTGAGGGAGATAAAACAGATGATCTGCTATCTGTTAGAGCTAGTTCGCCCTATACAACATACCAAGTCTACACCGTTCACAATTTGTTGTGAAAATAATAACTACACCGTACAGATAACACAGAAACTGCACCGTTGTGTCTGCATATTTTCACTCTGACTACACCGTTGTCTGGCCATTTCATAAACACGGCGTTTGTGGTCATTCTAGACATTTGTGTGTAAAATAACGGTAACCATAGAAAAGAGCATGTTAAAAACATCCAAGTTAGAGCAATAGTTTGTTCCCTAGTTCGCTGTTTACTATGTAATCATCCTTAAAAGGGCAACTTTCTCGCCTCGAAAAAAGTTTTCCGTGTTGGGCTGTCTTTGCACAACGACTGAGTACGATAGGACAACACTGGTACTTGGCTATATAGCACCGTGAATAGGTATACATTTCTCCTGTACAATGATATCA
Source organism: Fragum sueziense (assembly GCA_963680895.1). Lineage (NCBI taxonomy): Eukaryota > Metazoa > Mollusca > Bivalvia > Cardiida > Cardiidae > Fragum > Fragum sueziense. Next base: position 29,693,607 of record OY804594.1, on the reverse strand, counting down.
GTATCAAGACAAGATACGGCCATTTAAGGAAATTATCGACGAAAAACTAAGACACCTACCTCTAACGATTTTCCACCGACGCCATCTTTGATTGACCACTCAAAACTTCCGTACAAACTACACAAATCTAACGTACAACTTACAACACAGTGTTTAAGTAATCTATAATATCTAATCTTTAAACTGTGTATATGAATATGACCTTTTTTTTACCTCATGAACCATTATATGTGACTTATGCCGAAATAAAATTATTAATTATTATTATTATTATAAGATCTGAATACCTTGGCAGCGGCCAGATATCGCACATCTGTCCGCTTCTTTAAACATAGTCCGGACGATAACTCATTTTTCTTGTCGCAAATATTATTATTAACAGTAAAAAAAATATTATTAAATTATAAGGAATGAATGCAATTTTATTTTTTTCATGCAGGTATGAAAAATAAAATCTAATCACACTTTTGTATGAACCGCTTCGCGGATTCATACAGTGTGATTAGATTTTATTTTTCATACCTGCATGAAAAAAATAAAATTGCATTCATTCCTTAAAAACTTAATTTGATTAATTCGATTAAAATTCAAGTTCTACCCCGAAATTATTTTTTAAGGAATTAAAAAGAGATTCACGCAAGGAAGATTCCTGTGAAGTTTGGTTGAAATTGGTCGAGTAGTTTTGGAGAATTTTTTTTAAGGGTTTTCTAAAATTTAATTAACAAATGAGCATGTATGCATTGCATTATTATGAAACTTATTTCCAAGTGATTCATTGAAAGAATGGCAAAATCATTATTTGAAGTTGACCTTTAAGGTATTCCGTCTATATTTAGATACAAAACAATTTGTGCAACTTGGACGAAGTTCCTTTTGAATATCTTTTTTAAACCATTTTCCAAATGGCAAATATTAGACTGCTCCCAATTCAAAGATGTTACAAACGATAATTGCATGGCAATTAGATTTAGAATTCGTTGGTCTTCTAGGGTAAAGAGCATTGTTGAAAATGAACAAAATTGCTTGTCACAAGTAATTTCTTTATTTTCCACAATGATTTCAAGAGCCTTTGATATTCTTTTAGGGGCTGAGAAACGGCCAGTGAGTGGTAATGTGTTAAATCCGAACATCAGTGTTAATTTCTATTGTCTAACACAGCAGCAAAGCCACATGAAGCGTTTGCTTTATCTTATGTTCAATGGAATACATTTAATTAAATTCACATATGCCGAGTCATCTCATTTAGCTTGAATTTTTGAACGGTCATTCAACGAAAACTGATTAGTGACAAAAAGGTTGTGTAAATCAATTTACAGGCGTTTAGTATGTCTACGCCTTGACATGGTCGATTTTTGTATCATTCAATTTCATCAAAAATTTCATTCGAACTCACCAGAGCAAAGCGATCAGTACCATACAACCTAAATGAGGAGCTTCTTTATACACTTTCCCAAATAGCAAGGTTTTAGAATGTTCCAAGTGAAATGCAAAATGTTGCACATCTAGGTTTATTATTGCTTTAAGGTTTACGAACTGAGAATGAAAACACCACTTTCCAGCCATACGAAATGCATCAAATTACACAAACTTGTAAAATATTAATACACTTCAAATAAGTTAATTAACCAGGCCGGATTTCAAGATTTTGCTTTAAGAAGAAAATAATTTACAAATATTATTTTACTCTATTTTCATATGCAAGGGAGGTAATTTTGAATATTTTTGTCAAATATTTCCGTAAGTATGCATTAATTCAAAATTCTAAACCATACAAAATGCTTATACTTGTATTTGGAATGGAAATGTAACATAACTTAGGAATTACTGGCACTTTTCAAATTTCGCCTCTGGCTCTGCATTTCATGCTCAGTTCGTAAACCTTAAATGTTCAAGAATTGCATTTGTGCACAGAGCGTGGAATTCATCGAAGGTAAATGTGTTTTGTATGGCCATTTTATTAGGCACGTCAAAACCATTTTATTGTTATGTTGTTGTTGTATTGGAGTTTTTTTTTTTTGTGTGTGTTTTTAAAAGACATTTAGCCTGCCATTTTGGATGCCGAGAAAATCAAGGAAAAGTATTGCCCGTAAATAACTAAAAGTTCTGAGTATTTGTTCGTTTGAGTATTTCTTCTTTGTTTTCTCATGCTTTTACTTACAAAAACTTCGTTGAAATAACGAAACAAATAGGAAAGGGTGGAACGAAACGTCTAAATATACCCAGTTCCAAAAGAAAGTGTGCACTTTTGCGTTTTACCTTCACCTTAATTTTCACAAAGTTAATGGCATTTTAGGGAGTAAAAGTAATATCATACTTCAGATTAGACCTTAAAGAAAATTTGCATCAAAACAGATGTCGATAGAATTGTTCATATTGCATACACAAACTCAGATCATTATGGTGTTGATGGTGTTGAGATTTGTACTCCTTACAGCTTTTCCTGTGGATAGAGTTACAAGCTTATATACCGTTGTAGGGTTTGGGCAGGCCTTCCAAGCCATTTCCACGCTAAAGCTTGAACTTTCTTTTAGACGTTACGTGTACGTCAACGTTAGTAATCACTACGTTAGGAGTCTAGTGAATTTTCGTCGAACAGTGCAATAACGTTCTAAAGCGAATTTGTTTGCCTTTAAGATGCCATACAAAAGACCAATTGCTATTAGAACATAAATACCGTACAAATTCAAATTCTCGGGAGGATTTTGTTTTCACCAGGTTCGGTCTTGCTCACCAACGTTAATTGTAATTCGTTTCACGCTAATGCACGATGTACAAATGTAATGAGCATGTGATTTTATGCTACGATATGCCAAAAGGAGTGCAGCGAGTGTAATTTCTGATCGATAACTCATCCAGTGCGTCAGACATACGTAAAACACTAAAAATGCAAAATCGCAATCAAGCCTAATTTTCGTGCGTGCTTTGTGATTTCTTCATCAATATATCGTTTGTCGATAGTCTTGAGATGTGTCGTACAAAATTTCCTTGCGATAGACGGTATACTTTTCGAGATATTCAAAATTTAAAAGTGCACACTTTCTTTTGGAACTGAGTATATATAAGTCAGGTCGGTGCCCTATGGTGTCTATTTGCCAAAACAGCACGAAACTGATTTAAGGATATATAATATGGTTTTGATCAAAAGAGTGAATTAAGTAAATGTATTCAAATATATAATGAGCATCGCAAACACTAGGTGTCGGGTTAATTTGACAGTAAGTTTTTTTACCCTTTCCAAACAAATCCTGATTTTGATCCTCTTTAAAGGGACATAACATTCCAATTTCATTTTTTTTTTTTTTTTTTTTTTTTTTTTTTTTTTGAAGTATGTCTTGATGCAAAAATTGGTTATTCTAATGCGTAGAAATGCTATCAGTTTTTGAAGTTGTTATTTATAAGCGAAAAATACGCTTTTACAATTGAGACAGAAATGACTAATTCCATATAAATCTGAACTGTTGTCCACAAAAATTTGTTTGATTTTAGCACAAAAATGTTTACATCTCGTAAACTGTTTAATATTTTGGCTTGAATATTCATAATTTTCATAAGAAAAGTTGCTCTTTCAGATGAAAATAAAAGTGAAATTTATGAAAAATAAATGTGAAATGTCACTTTTAAAGGTGACGCTTAGAAAGCATTATCAGCAAGCTCCTACTTTCTTTACGGTATTCCATCAATCATGTTAGAAACCAACACTTCGTGTAACTCAGGGTATCATTCGTGGCAACGGAATTGGACGATAGTATATCCTCGTTAATTTCCTTTGACACGGATGACACCCGAAGTTTCACAAAGTGTTTTTATCTATTGATAAATGGAATACCTTTTAATTTTCTCCAAACATTTCTGTGACTAGGGCGCCAGAACAAGATTTATTTTGGAAATGTTTAATTAACCCTTTTCCAAACAAGATATGGTTTTTACGTTTCTGATGAGAAAGGCTTGTGAAAACATTGAGGCAATAGAAGAAAATGCTGATAATCAGCATTTTCTCCTTTTGCATCAATATTTTCTGGTCTATTTTGCACTCAAATCGAAATTTTATCAAAACCTATTTTATCGTCTTTGACAGCTTTCAAATTGGAGCAGTCCAAAATTTGATTGTTTTGGGAAAGGGTTAAAGTTAAATTCTTACAACAGTGGCTCCGCATTCATGGGTTGACCCAGTGACGTCAAACGCAAGGTCAAATACGATAGCATCCGTATCCGGGTTGGATATCCCGGAAGCGTCCTGCACGCACGCGTCGATGCGGTTGGCAGATAGAGATGTGTCCCCACTTGCTGCGTCGAATCCGTAGACTTTAAACACAGGATCTTGTCGTGGGATGATGCGGATTGTAAGATTGACTAAGTTCGTGATATCACTTGTACATGCAAATTCAACTGAAAAAAGATCCAGATCTAAATCGAAGTAGCTTACACAAACAACATCATGGCTAACATGATGATTTATTTCCGGTTGGAAAAAATGAGGACACCGCTATGTCTTGTTTGTCATCACTTTTTACAACCGAGAATAATGTACAAATGTATGTTGTAGCATTTGAGATGAACATGTCCGATTAAAAATCATGCCGCTTGCTTAGTTTTCTCGTTGCCCTAACAAAGAATTCATTTACATGTATAAGCATTTTGGCACGTCAGCAGGTCCATCGAGATCGAAGTTGGCCTCAAATACCCCAAGTCGATACTTTTTTCCTTATCAAATTAGCAAAAAAAACACTATTTATTGCTTTAATAAATTGTCTCTCACTTAAGTGAAAAGATGAATTGTAGTTGTTTCAAAAAAATCGTTTATGCTGGAAATAAAGTAACAAATGACAGAAAAGTGTTACCTTCTTTATTTGCTGCTTGGCACACCTGAAAATACAACAAACGGTCAGTGACAATAATTAAGACTAGATAACTATTTGCGGTTCCATTCCGAATTCTCAAATTAAGGTAAGACCTGGGTAATGCACTTCCGGTATAACTGTTGTATTTCGACTTATTTATTCCGTGACGTACGTAAGTCCGAGCATTTTCAAAGTACCGTTTGATACAATAATGCCTGTTTTCGTAACAACGGAAATAATTGAGCATATTCATATTTTCTGAATTTGTTGAAGAGTAGGCAAAACCTCTAATAAAAGTCAAAAATTCAAAATTTGAGAGCAATAAAATTACTTCCCTTGATATGGTCTATTTGCACCATAACTGGTCACATAGCCTATTACCCGGGTCTTACCTTAAGAAAAGTAAATATCGTCGCTTTTCAACAAAAACTCGTAACTGCAGCTTAAATTAAGGCTGACTTCGATTGGGACGATCGCTCAAGCTATTTCAGCCATCGTTCCAATCGAACACCGATAGCCCGGGTTATAGTGACGTCATTTGACCTTTGAACCAAGCCATGGTCGGACCACGCTCTCACTCGTGGTCCCTTTCATTCCAGGATGGCGTCCAAAGAAGCAAACGAATTGCAAGTCCGGTTGAAAAACCACAAAACACCTTTAATTAATTCCAATATATTCACATGTCCTTGTAAATGCGACTGAAAGTTAATGTTCATGGAAATAGTGTTATTTTCTAATTGAAATGTAGCCATTTATCAACGAACGATGAGTCTCCCGCTCATTTGTTGGTAGAACCGTATGGGCGCGGCCATTTTGTTGGCTTGTGCATCACGAGCTATAGGCGTTCGCTTGGTGACATGCGCAGTACACAACTTCCTGTTGTTTGACGTCACGGATGGCTCGAGCTATAGTCCCAATCGAAGTCGGCCCAAGACGAAACATTATCCCGAACGAGAAAGCCCAAGCCGTTTCCAATTTAAAGGATGTTTCAATGGAATAAATGTCTGTGTATGAAGGTAGACTTTGTGTACAATAAAATGCAGAAAATAATGGGTCGAAAAGCTAAAAGGTTCCACCGCCGAATGTTTTCGGCATCGCCCGAATGATTCCGAAGTCGTTGTCTCATGAGGGGAAGACTACCTTAAAATGAATTGTGTCCAACAAGACCAGGCCCCCGGTTTCTCGAAAATACTTAAGTACGTTCTCATGCTCAAATCTGAGAGCACCGTGCTCAAATCGCACGAAATCCACGTGAACTTCAATCGAATACCCGTCAACGTTGGGGAGTATTCCTTTGAAGTTGAACATGTTCTCATAAGTATGCACTTAAGTTTTTTTTCGAGAACCCGGTGCCTGGGCTTGTTCAAACTTTTTCCAAGGCAAGGATTTTCAGATGGTGTCATATGAAAACTGCTTATTACGACTATGGCGTTTAGGAAACAGGCTATTGTATTTATTATAGAATAGGAAATATTGCCGAAAAAAGAACATGTACATGTACTATGCTGATAGCCTCTTGCCAATATTTCCTAAACTTAAGCAAGTGGTGACTTCAAAATTATCAAAAGTACGAGGGGTGATCCAAAAGTTCGTAAAATGGACCCATTACTTCCATATTACTAGCTTAGACACTGTATAAATTAGTAATATCGTAGTTTAAGATCTATAGACTCTATAAAAATGAAAAGATTTACCAAACAAAATTTAGTGCCCGTAAACTGTGTTACCATAGCAACGCAGGTACGCCTAGGCGGGGGAGCGCAAAAAGATAATACATTGTCGTTAATTAAATCGAATTTTCTTTAATTTCAGCTAGAATATTCTGACGCAAATTATTATTTCACTAGTATGAAGTCCTTACGTCAAGTTTGATATGTTATTGTAGAAGTTGCTACGAAAACACTACATTTTCTATAAGATAGAACAAACCAAGGGAAATGCGACATGGCGTCAGAACTTAATTAGAATATTGGTCAGGCATAAAATTCTGCCTCGATCTTAGTCATTCACCAACGTAGACGTTTAAAATATTAAAGTAAACGAGTATAATGTGCTGTAGAGAAATTGTGTGTAAGTTGCACTCGAGATTCGAACTGTAATAGTGGATAATGGATGCAGAGATAGTCTTGCTATCAGCCACAACCTGATTAACGACGTTAGAAATGGGATAGACAGGCATAGGCTTCGATTTGATAGTAGGCCCATCTTAAAACAGCCACACTGAAAATTGTTCAACATTCCGATTCAAAAAAGTTTGAGACCGATTTCAGCACAAGTATATTTTAGGCAGGGAATAGTATGAGAGTAAATAGGGCCTTTAAAAGTAAGGGTTCTATAAGATAGAACAAACCAAGGGAAATGCGACATGGCGTCAGAACTTAATTAGAATATTGGTCAGGCATAAAATTCTGCCTCGATCTTAGTCATTCACCAACGTAGACGTTTAAAATATTAAAGTAAACGAGTATAATGTGCTGTAGAGAAATTGTGTGTAAGTTGCACTCGAGATTCGAACTGTAATAGTGGATAATGGATGCAGAGATAGTCTTGCTATCAGCCACAACCTGATTAACGACGTTAGAAATGGGATAGACAGGCATAGGCTTCGATTTGATAGTAGGCCCATCTTAAAACAGCCACACTGAAAATTGTTCAACATTCCGATTCAAAAAAGTTTGAGACCGATTTCAGCACAAGTATATTTTAGGCAGGGAATAGTATGAGAGTAAATAGGGCCTTTAAAAGTAAGGGTTCATAGTCGTGTGAAGATGACGTCGTATTTGACGTTCTTGCTCCCCCGCCTTGCGCATGGTCTTTGTCTAAAATTCATCACTGTTCAAAAACTATTACATGTACACAATTAAAAATTTCCATGTTTTTTGTAAAGATGTCACACTTAATGACTGTATAACTTTTGTTTTGATAGTCAACACTCCTGAAATTTTATTAACCCATTTTACGAACTTTTGGATCACCCCTCGTATTTTGGAAAGGCATAGCAAGGCATTAACCACGGTTGATTATTACGTGACTCAGAATTTTAGAAAATCATCAATATTTTTGTTAATACTTGACCGACTTTAATTTGGTCTGAATCAGAGAATGTGAGACAATTCCAAGACTTAGCTGGACGTGGCGGAATTTAAAAAAATCAACTGATAAAAAAGTTATTGAAGATAAACCAAAATTTTGGCTCATCTTCATTAACTTTTTTATTAGTTGATTCATCTAGAACCCACCACGTCCATCTAATGCGTGACGTCTGTCCACCTTCTCTGCTTCAAAACGAATTCAAATCGGTCCCATATTAACAAGATTTTCTATAACAATTGTATCACGTGATCATCCACCGTGTGTCAACTCAGCGAGGAATTGCTTTGGAACACTTACATAGAAAAATGCAACCGCCATCAAAAGAAAATCGACCACTCTGTTCTTTTCGACGGTCATCTGCAAAGACCACAAAATAGTTTAATTGTGTTAAAAATTGATTTACCGTGCTGTTTATCGGTAATAAAAACTCTATGTATGAGTTCACGAATAACAACCTCCTCGAACATCTTGTAAATGTGGTTGAATAGGCATCCCACAAACCCCCTTAAACCCTTATGGTGTACGACCCATGTGACTTGTGACGTCAAAAATAGGCACAAATTGGAGGGTAAATTGGTAAAAGGTGCTAGCTTCAGGTAAGGCTTTTCCCTAGTGGTTTACCATGCCTTTACTTACAACTATTTGCCCTTTTCTTGACCCTTTCCCAAATGAATTTTATAGACTTCTCATCTATACTGTTCGTCCGGTACATTACAATTCGCCACCTAGAGTCATTGAGTCTATTCTTCCGGTACCGAACAAACAGCTGACTCGTCCAGTTATGTTGGTCCATAACACTTGCTTCATGGTAAAATAACGACATAATATATGTTCGATTGTTTGGTTACGTAGCTTTATCTCACTCCTCCGCTCCCAAGTTCACCCAAACCTTCTCTCATACCAATATTCTCACTCCCTCACTCAATCTTACCCTCACATTTTCTCTCACACCCTTACACACACACTCTCTCACACCCTCATACGCACCCTCACTCACATCCTCTCTTACACCCTCACTCACACACTCTCTCACACACCCTCCCTCTCACTCTCTTTCACTCACACCCTCACTCACACCCTTACTCAAACCATCACTTACACCCTCACTTACACCCTCACTTACACCCTCACTCACACCCTCACTTACACCCTCACTCACACCATCACTCACACCCTCACTCACACCATCACTCACACCCTCCCTCTCACTCTCTTTCACTCACACCCTCACTTACACCCTTACTCACACCCTCACTCACACCCTTACTCACACCATCACTCACACCCTTACTCACACCCTTACTCACACCCTTACTCACACCATCACTCACACCCTTACTCACACCCTTACTCACACCATCACTCACACCCTTACTTACACCCTTACTCACACCATCACTCACACCCTTACTCACACCCTCACGTACACCCTTACTCACACCCTTACTCACACCCTTACTCACACCCTTACTCACACCCTTACTCACACCCTTACTCACACCATCACTCACACCCTCACTCACACCCTTACTCACACCCTCACTCACACCCTTACTCACACCCTCACTCACACCCTTACTCACACCCTCACTCACACCCTTACTCACACCCTCACTCACACCCTTACTCACACCCTCACTCACACCCTTACTTACACCCTTACTCACACCCTCACTCACACCCTCACTCACACCCTTACTCACACCCTCACTCACACCCTCACTCACACCCTTACTCACACCCTTACTCACACCATCACTTACACCCTCACTCACACCCTCACTCACACCCTTACTCACACCCTCACTCACACCCTTACTCACACCCTCACTCACACCCTTACTCACACCCTCACTCACAACCTTACTCACACCCTCACTCACACCCTCACTCACACCCTCACTCACACCCTTACTCACACTCTTACTCACACCCTCACTTACACCCTTACTCACACCCTTACTCACACCCTTACTCACACCCTCACTCACACCCTTACTCACACCCTCACTCACACCCTTACTCACACCCTCACTCACACCCTCACTCACACCCTCACTCACACCCTTACTCACACCCTCACTCACACCCTTACTCACACCCTCACTCACACCCTTACTCACACCCTCACTCACACCCTCACTCACACCCTCACTCACACCCTCACTCACACCCTCACTCACACCCTCACTCACACTCTTACTCACACCCTCACTCACACCCTTACTCACACCCTCACTTACACCCTTACTCACACCCTTACTCACACCCTTACTCACACCCTCACGTACACCCTTACTCACACCCTCACTCACACCCTTACTCACACCCTCACTCACACCCTCACTTACACCCTCACTCACACCCTCACTTACACCCTCACTCACACCCTCACTCACACCCTTACTCACACCCTCACTCACACCCTCACTTACACCCTCACTCACACCCTCACTTACACCCTTACTCACACCCTTACTCACACCATCACTCACACCCTTACTCACACCCTCACTCACACCCTTACTCACACCCTCACTCACACCCTTACTCACACCCTTACTCACACCCTCACTTACACCCTTACTCACACCCTCACTCACACCCTTACTCACACCCTTACTCACACCCTCACTCACACCCTTACTCACACCCTTACTCACACCCTCACTCACACCCTCACTCACACCCTTACTCACACCCTCACTCACACCCTCACTCACACCCTTACTCACACCCTCACTCACACCCTTACTCACACCCTCACTCACACCCTTACTCACACCCTTACTCACACCCTTACTCACACCCTCACTCACACCCTCACTCACACCCTTACTCACACCCTCACTTACACCCTTACTCACACCATCACTCACACCCTTACTCACACCCTCACTTACACCCTTACTCACACCATCACTCACACCCTTACTCACACCCTCACTCACACCCTCACTTACACCCTCACTCACACCCTCACTCACACCCTCACTTACACCCTTACTCACACCATCACTCACACCCTTACTCACACCCTTACTCACACCCTCACTTACACCCTTACTCACACCCTCACTCACACCCTTACTCACACCCTTAGTCACACTCTCACTTACACCCTTACTCACACCATCACTCACACCCTTACTCACACCATCACTTACACCCTTACTCACACCATCACTCACACCCTTACTCACACCCTCACTCACACCCTTACTCACACCCTCACTCACACCCTTACTCACACCCTCACTCACACCCTTACTCACACCCTCACTCAAACCCTTACTCACACCCTCACTTACACCCTTACTCACACCCTCACTCACACCCTTACTCACACCCTCACTCAAACCCTTACTCACACCCTCACTCACACCCTTACTCACACCCTTACTCACACCCTCACTCACACCCTTACTCACACCCTTACTCACACCCTTACTCACACCCTCACTCACACCCTCACTCACACCCTTACTCACACCCTCACTCACACCCTCACTTACACCCTTACTCACACCATCACTCACACCCTTACTCACACCCTCACTCACACCCTTACTCACACCCTCACTCACACCATCACTTACACCCTCACTCACACCCTCACTCACACCCTTACTCACACCCTCACTCACACCCTCACTCACACCCTTACTCACACCCTCACTAACACCCTCACTCACACCCTCACTAACACCCTCACTCACATCCTCACTAACACCCTCACTCACATCCTCACTAACACCCTTACTCACACCCTCACTCACACCCTCACTCACACCCTTACTCACACCCTCACTTACACCCTTACTCACACCATCACTCACACCCTTACTCACACCCTCACTTACACCCTTACTCACACCCTTACTTACACCCTTACTCACACCCTCACTCACACCCTCACTCACACCCTTACTCACACCCTCACTCACACCCTCACTTACACCCTTACTCACACCATCACTCACACCCTTACTCACACCCTCACTCACACCCTTACTCACACCCTCACTCACACCATCACTTACACCCTCACTCACACCCTCACTCACACCCTTACTCACACCCTTACTCACACCCTCACTCACACCCTTACTCACACCCTCACTCACACCCTTACTCACACCCTTACTCACACCCTTACTCACACCCTCACTCACACCATCACTCACACCCTTACTCACACCATCACTTACACCCTTACTCACACCCTCACTCACACCCTTACTCACACCCTTACTCACACCCTCACTCACACCATCACTCACACCCTCACTCACACCCTCACTTACACCCTTACTCACACCCTTACTCACACCCTTACTCACACCCTCACGTACACCCTTACTCACACCCTCACTCACACCCTTACTCACACCCTCACTCACACCCTTACTCACACCCTCACTCACACCCTTACTCACACCCTCACTTACACCCTCACTTACACCCTCACTCACACCCTCACTCACACCCTCACTCACACCCTTACTCACACCCTCACTTACACCCTTACTCACACCCTCACTCACACCCTCACTCACACCCTCACTCACACCCTTACTCACACCCTCACTCACACCCTTACTCACACCCTCACTCACACCCTTACTCACACCCTTACTCACACCCTCACTCACACCCTCACTCACACCCTTACTCACACCCTCACTTACACCCTCACTCACACCCTTACTCACACCATCACTCACACCCTCACTCACACCCTTACTCACACCATCACTTACACCCTTACTCACACCATCACTCACACCCTTACTCACACCCTCACTCACACCCTCACTCACACCCTCACTCACACCCTTACTCACACCCTCACTCACACCCTTACTCACACCCTCACTCACACCCTTACTCACACCCTCACTCACACCCTTACTCACACCCTCACTCACACCCTTACTCACACCCTCACTCACACCCTTACTCACACCCTCACTCACACCCTTACTCACACCCTCACTCACACCCTTACTCACACCCTCACTCACACCCTTACTCACACCCTCACTCACACCCTTACTCACACCCTTACTCACACCCTCACTTACACCCTTACTCACACCCTCACTCACACCCTTACTCACACCCTCACTCACACCCTTACTCACACCCTCACTCACACCCTTACTCACACCCTCACTTACACCCTTACTCACACCCTCACTCACACCCTTACTCACACCCTTACTCAAACCCTTACTCACACCCTCACTCACACCCTTACTCACACCCTCACTTACACCCTCACTCACACCCTTACTCACACCCTCACTCACACCCTCACTTACACCCTCACTTACACCCTCACTCACACCCTCACTCACACCCTTACTCACACCCTTACTCACACCCTTACTCACACCCTCACGTACACCCTTACTCACACCCTTACTCACACCCTTACTCACACCCTTACTCACACCCTTACTCACACCCTCACGTACACCCTTACTCACACCCTCACGTACACCCTTACTCACACCCTCACACACACCCTCACTCACACCCTTACTCACACCCTCACTCACACCCTTACTCACACCCTCACTCACACCCTTACTCACACCATCACTCACACCCTTACTCACACCCTCACTCACACCCTTACTCACACCCTTACTCACACCCTCACTCACACCCTTACTCACACCCTCACTCACACCCTTACTCACACCCTTACTCACACCCTTACTCACACCATCACTTACACCCTCACTTACACCCTCACTCACACCCTTACTCACACCCTCACTCACACCCTTACTCACACCCTCACTCACACCCTTACTCACACCCTCACTCACACCCTTACTCACACCCTCACTCACACCCTTACTCACACCCTCACTCACACCCTCACTTACACCCTTACTCACACCCTCACTCACACCCTTACTCACACCCTTACTCACACCCTTACTCACACCATCACTTACACCCTCACTTACACCCTCACTCACACCCTTACTCACACCCTCACTCACACCCTTACTCACACCCTCACTCACACCCTTACTCACACCCTCACTCACACCCTTACTCACACCCTTACTCACACCCTTACTCACACCCTCACTCACACCCTCACTCACACCCTCACTCACACCCTTACTCACACCCTCACTCACACCCTTACTCACACCCTCACTCACACCCTCACTCACACCCTTACTCACACCATCACTCACACCCTTACTCACACCATCACTTACACCCTTACTCACACCATCACTCACACCCTTACTCACACATCCTGTCTCACACCCTCACTTACATTCCCTCTCACACCCTCACTCACACACCCTCACTCGCACCGCACCCTCTCTCACACACGCTGACTCACACACCCTCACTCAACCCTCTTTCACACCCTTACTCACACACACTCATTAACACCTTTTATCACCCTTTCTCACATTCTCACACCTTCTTTTACATGCTCACTCACTCGCACACCCTTTCTCACTAACACACATCTCATCATATCCTCACACAAATATATATTCATTCACATTCTGTACTGAACCACTCATATGTTTTTGCATTTTATTGTTTTTCCCAAAGTATGTAAATTTAGTCTGCAGAAACTGCTCCAGATATTACAAATGTATGAGCAAATTAAATAAGAGGCGGCCGCGGCCTTAGCGCAGTTGGTAGTGCATCTGACCCTCATACGAGAGGTCCCGGGTTCGATACCCGGCCGCGGCTAATACCCTTTCTGACAAAATTGTCACCCACCAATGGGTTTGAGATCGTTAACCTAAGTGGGCGAGCAGCTGGAGGCTCGGTAAGGGTGTTGTGGTAGTACTGGTTTGAGAAACAACAGGAATCCATGGGTAGGTGCTCCAGCCGCCGCGATATGACCCTGGTAGTTGAAAACGGCGTAAAACCCCAATAATCTCAATAATCTCAATCTCAAATTAAATAAGAAAGTGTTGAGGTAAAAGGAGAAAACTTCCACAAGTTTGGAAGTGACTACTTTTGCCTTAACGTATTTTCGGGCTGCAGAATATCGAGCAGACATTGTTTGGGAAAGGGTAATAAAATATCACTCCACTCAGACATAAGACATTTTCACAAGCCGAGATTACTTTACCCACTTTGTTGCATATCATCAATATTCAATGAAAACTTCGTACCTGCAGGTAACAAGCTGCAGTTACGAGGTTTTCTTTGAAAAGCATCGATGTAAATTTATTGCAACGCATGGAGGAAGTACAATTGATTTGCGAAAATGTCGACACACAAGCAACCGCTCTAATTCTACCATGTCTACACTACCATAGCATGGTACCCCACCCACCATATGGGAACAACCGATGGAAGTTCCCAACAAAAAGAATAAGCATAAAATATGTCTATTGTAATGTAGCATTAAGCTAGATTTGTTGATCAAAAATATTGGTTTTTATTTGGATATATTTTTACTTCTGACATGGCTTAGTTATTAACATTAGGCTAATTTTCATTTAGCGTCTAAGTAAAGTAGTTTTTGTATCAACAATTAAACTAATAAAATTATATCGTTCATCATCTGTGTTTAACAACAAATATCTTTAATTTATTTAATATTTATGAATTTTGATATGACCATTATTCATTAAGATAACCGGAAACAGCAATCCCATAATCCCACATATTTATAATAAGATTGAAAAGTCTTTATTCGCACCTTTTTGTATAGCTTGCCGGCCTAGCCGTGAGGGCTAAGCAGTTGATTTGTGAAACACCAAGTCCTGCTAGATTTCAAACATGTACGTGGTGCAGCAGCCGCGTATACATTAGCGATCTAAATTACATCATTTTTTTTTATTTTTCCCTTGCTTTTTTCGTTTCTAATATTTCTAATATTCGTTTTAATATTTCTAATATTCGTTTCTAATATTTTAATACATTACATGTAAATATTTTTTTTAAAAGCTTGAAATGATATTGGGGTAAAAGAAGAAAATGCTGATTAATAGCATTTTCTCCTTTTGTCTCAATTTCTTCTGTGCTGTATTGCACTTAAATGATATGTTTAAAAATATTTGTTTTGTCGTCTGTAGCAAATTCTAAATCGGAATAGTCTGGGGGTCTTTTATGGTTTAAGAAAGGATCAAATGGTGTAATTCTAATACGCCAAAATCTCTCCTTTTGTCTTAATATTTTCTGTGCTACATTGTTAAATAACAAATCTTAATCATACTATGATCTGTTGTCTTTAAGATCATTCAAATCATGTTTGTACACAATTTCACTTTCTCGGAAAAGTTTCAAACTTTCAAAACATCATTAATTCAAAATGGTCCCATTTGAAAGTTATGAAGACGACTGCTTTAAGATGGGAAAAAATGTTTGTGCACAATATGGCATAAGCAAAACCATGTCTTGATTGGGAACAAAAAACTATGCTGAAGATTTCTGATAATAAATGATAAAGCTACTATATATAGAAAGGAAATCTTAAATTGTCTATGTTATCGCAAAACCTCGTAACTACAGCTTGATGTAAGCTGTTGCTACGAGGCTTTGCAATAACACTCGCGATATATTCAGATAAAATGGGAAAAATAGAATATGTGAAACCAGTCAATGTCCTAACATTTCGCTGCTTTTAAGCGACAATCTCGAATCTGTTGCTTAAAACAAGCTGCAGATACGAGTTTTTCGACCGAAAGCGACGATTTTCAAGATTTCTCCCCAAGAGACGCCAAAACAAAGGATACATGTGGAATGTTTCAATGAGCCGGAGTCTTAAAAATTGGAGAAATGACGTCTACATCATTTTAGAAAATCCTTTTCCAGATAAACCTACACGTAAAGACACATCCAACGCAACACTTACATTTTTCATCATAATTAAATAAAAAATGCAGTATATTTCATGAAATTTTCAGCAAATATAAATCAACTACGTTTACATGTTTTCTGTAAATTTCATAAAAATCGATTGATCCGAGCATATTTTTTTTTTAGGTTTTTCACTAAGACTCAAATGTGAAAAGTCACAAAATCCAAGGCAATTGCAGAATTCAATAGCATCAAAGCAGCGCCACCAAATCATGCTCAAATCCCATCCCACTGCTTCATAAGATTTGATAACATGCCTTCACATGCGAGGCAATACTAGAACTCAGTTGCACCTATTTTGTTTAAGAAATAATGTATTGTACGTGCCAGAATTGCCCAAAATCGTCGAATTTGTTACCAGACATTAGTTTTTCACAATTTTGCTCCAAGAAATTTTCAACAACTTGAATAGGAACTTAAAAGGGACGAGTTAAGAATGATCCCACAATGATTCATCATCATTTATGCTTTATCAATAAAAAGGGAGTGTCTTCGTGTCATTTAGGTCCATGGCGGATACACAGAATGTTAGCAGAATGTCATAAACTTTACTGCTGTGACATGAATAACATGAATTTATACTTTATCAGCTCACACAGCTTTTTTGCGACTTTTTGTTTTCTAGTCTTATTATATGAACAGCAATTTTAATCATTTCTACTCAATGTTTCTTTATGAAAATTACCGATTTTATGCAATTGTGAATAAATTGAATTTGTTGAAAATTTGATGACAAATGGTTCATGAAATTTCAAGTTATTACCAAAAAGGTAAGTGTTGCGTTAGAAGTGTCTTTAAGTGTATGTTCAAACGCAGTGTTACATACGAACCCATTCTCCTAACTTACAGTTGCACAGGGATGTCTCGTCAATTTCCGTTTCTACGTATGACGACAGGAGTAGAACGAAGTGTTTTGTAGATAATGATGGTTGGAATACCTAAATAGCGTTCACACTGGTGGTGAACTCGGCCAAAGCGTGGGACGTTTTTTGCGATCATTGTATTCCGTCCGTGTTGTTATAAAATATCGTAACTACGGCTTCAATAAAGCCGTAGTTACAATATTTTATAGCAACACCGACGGTTTGTCAATACATATCGGTAAACCCGGTCTATTTTTAGAACAAATTCATCGTTATCAGAAAAATTATCCAATCAGATCTTTAAACTCACATTTAAAAGCAAAATATCTGTAACTTGCTGTAGTGAAAAACGTCCATCGCTTTGGCAGAGTTCACCACCAGTGATACTCTAGACTTTTACGCCGCTCAAACGTTTGTAGTACACATGTACTAAACGATTTCAAAATGATAGCGAATCATGACCTCTGCTCGGAGGGTACACCAGTGATGATTGGTCATCGCTGATATACGTAAAATTATTCAAACTCACTGGTGGTGAACTCGGCCAAAGCGAGGGACGTTTTTTCGCGATCAATGTATTCCGTCGGTGTTGTTATAAAATATTGTAACTACGGCTTACCGAAGCGGTAGTTACAAGATTTCATAACAACACCGACAGTTTGTCAAAACAAAACGGTAACCCCGGTCTGTTTTTAGAACAAGTTCATTGTCATTAGAAAAAAATCTATAAACTCACATTTAAACGCAAAATATCTATACCTTGTTGTAGCGAAAATTGTTTTAGTTCACCACCAGTGATACGTAAAATTATTCAAAGTAAATAGGTAAAGTCTATCTTTTATTGAAACTTGTTATGTCGATGTCGAAGGGGACATTCTATATTGAAATATCCGAAAATTGACACATTTGATTTTTTTCTCCGTTACACAATTTTCCCTTGTTTCGTAATTCGTTTGTTATTTTGATAATTGAAATAAAGTGGGCAAAGGAAAAATAGCCGATGAAAACAATTTCTCTTTTTTTTCCTACTATTTCCATTAATGAGGGCGGGGCTAGATTTTCACTTCGACTTGAGCAGTTGTTCGACTTAACCGATGTTGACGTTAACACGGTGGATAATCGCGTGATACAAAAGTTTCAACAAATCTTCAATAATTTTGTTAATACGAGACATATCTGAACTCGGTCTGAAGCAGAGAATGCGGACATACGTCACGCATTAGATGGACGTGGTGGATTGTTTTTTAAAAAATCACGTGATAAAATAGTTATTGAAGATCAACCAAAATTTTGGTTGATCTTCAATAACTTTTTTGTCAGCTGATTTCTCAATACTTCACCACATCCACCTTATTCCTAGCATTTTCTCACATCTGCTTCAAGCCTAATTCAAATATGTCTCGTATTAACAAAATTATTGAAGATTTGTTGAAATTTGTGTATCACGCGGTTATCCACCGTGGTAACGAATGTTACTTGTAAATTTTACTACTTATTGACATGTATCTACATTTTAGATTTACAAATTCACGGTGGGGATTGTGCATGATGGGATGGATAACGAATATGGAGTATACGGACAAATTTGCCTCGCTTCAGGTAAGAAATTGTGCAATAATTTTCTTATTTCTGCTCCAATTTTCGAGCGGTTTGTTGCATGTACCCCGCATTAGTGAGCTCTTTCCTCGGATATATGACTTGTTTGTAGAATCTTTGTACTTTGTCCAGAAATTGATCCCAACCGACCAGAAAAACGACAAAATATTCAGGCCCTTTTTCTAGTCGGTTGGGATCGGTTTTTGAGAAAAGTACAGGGAAATTCCAGATAAATAATACATCTGAGAAAAGGGCTCAGTAAGACGGAGTACATGCAACAAACCGCATGAAAATTGACGCAGAAATAAGAAAGTTATTGCACAAATTCTTACCTAAAGCGTGCTTAATTTGGCCGTAGTCGTTACCATTTCGCTTTCTGGTCGGTTGGGACAATATTTCGGAAAAAGTATCATGAGTTATCTAATATGTCATACATCCGATGAAAGAGCTCGATAAGGCGGGGTACATGCAGCAAACCGCTTGAAAATTGATACAGAAATAACAGAGTTATTGCAAAATGTCTTACCTGAAGCGAGGCGAGTTGGCATCAAATTTTGTGCAAAAAATAGACTGAGTTTACCGTTATGTTTTGATAAACCGTCGGTGTTGTTATAACATCTCGTATAGAGGAAAATAATTGACCCGGCAGAGTGACCTTAACTGTACTCAAAAGTGGAAAAGTCTATTGTCCAGTTTAGATGGGAATGGTCCGTCGTTAATTTACGTAAAAGCGTGCACTGTATCCGTTATGCAACATTGTGCCGCCATGTGAAAATAAGATTTTATCTAATCTAGTCAAATAAAAATGTTAAGCTACCGTGGTCCGTTTGGATAGAAATTTTCAGTAAAGATAATCATTAAAATAGGCATAATCTCCAAAAATGAAAATATTCAAATACAGTTCACATCCTGGTCATACCGCACAGATGGCACAGGCTGACCGGCATTTTTGGCATCGGCATTTTTGCATATTCAGTTAACCAATTACCATTTTAAAGTGACGCGACAATTGTAAGCACGTGCAAATACTGTTAAGTCGTTGAATAATATAAATAGCGAAGCATGCGAAGTGTTCGGCAAATCACGAGGGATTCCGACATACCTATCATCCCTGGACGATAAGTCTGTTGACCTTTCCGCTTGGTCTGCTCTGCCGGGTCAAATCTCGCCGTCTATAACTACGGTTTGATTCAAGCCGTAGTTACGAGATTTTATAACAACACCAACGAAATACTATTTATTTGTCCGAAATTACGTCACGGTTTACTTGATAAAATCGTTCCCTATTGTCGGTAGTCGTTATCCATCCCATCATGCACAATCCCCGCCGTGAAATTTAAGAATTATTAAGAATAAGCGCACATGACCTAGGCCTACTTATCGAACAAAGTCGTTATGTTAGACCTAAGATCCCCCGCGATCAAAGGATCTGTGTCACTTGTAATGAACTAGAAGATGAACAACACTTTTTGCTGCATTGTTCAAAATACGATGCACCTAGGGTTATTTTATCTAATAAAATGCAAATTGAAAACCACAACTTTAAACCAGACTCTGGGTCTTCATTACGACCGTTTAATCGTTTAATGAACCCAGTAAACATTGTAGAAACTAAATATTTTTGTGACTGGATTATTACATCTATTATGTTAAGGTAATCTCTTGACGATTTCTGTTCCTTGACTATACATGTACTTTGTTATGATCTTTCATTGGAGGACACCCACTATGTTATGTGAGTTTTCTGAATAAATCTTGTATCTTGTATCTTGAATATGACAGCTGTTGAAGATGATAATATTACATTGACATTGACAACGTTGAGTCAAAAGGAGAAAATCAGCATTTTACAATTATTACCCGGGATATGGCAAAATATATCATAACCTTTTCCTTAAAGCGACATTTCATTTTCATTTCAAATTTTCAAAAGTATGTCTCGGTGCCAAGATTGGTTATTCTAATGGGCATAAATGCAATCAGTATTTTGAAGTTATTGCTGATAAGAGAATAACTTGCCTTTTAAGTTGAGCTAAATATGACAAATTCTATATAAATCTGAACTGTTGTCCACAATTTATTTTTTTTAATTTTAGCACTAAAATATATATTTCTCGTAAACGGCTCGAAATTTTGGCTGAAATTTTCAGAATTTTCACTAGGAAATGTTCTCTTTCAGATAAAAATGAAAATTACATTTATGAAAAATGTCTGTGAAATGTCACTTTAACGTTATAATTTTAGATTTATCGCAATTGACCGCTGCGACAGATGACAATGTTATATAGAAAATATTAAGCCATTGCTGCATAGTGACGCCTTTTGACTCCCTTATAAAATACGAACAGGCTTGAGAAAACATTGTAGAAAATGAAGAAATTGCTTGTCACAAGCAATTTCTTCATTTGCCACAATGTTTTCAAAAATCAAAATGGAAAGATTTCCAAAATTTCATCAATTTTATATTGTCTTCTACAACACTTTTCAAATTGGAAAAGTCAAAAATTTTGTCGTCTGATAATGGGTTAAGCCAAAAAGGAGAAACAAAGTAGACATTTTATAAGATACTGTTCATCGGCATGTTCTTCTTTTACAACAATGTTCTTCAATTAAAGCTCTGATTTAACCCATTTCCAGGCGGCAAAATTTTGGACTGTCCCAAGATGAAATGTGCTGCATCCGACAATTTCAAGTTTGAAAATATTTCCATTTTGGGTTAGAAAACATTGTGGAAAATGAAGAAATTGCTCACGTAATGTTTTCCCAAGCTTTTTATTGTGAGGGAGTCAAAATGCGTCAATGTGAAGTGGTGGACGGACGTTTTGGCCAGGACGTTTTGGCCACGGACGCTTTGGCCACAATATTTTACAAGGTAGGACCTTTTGGCCAAAAGTTTTTTTAAGGAAAAAAGGAATTGAACCAATTAAATTTGCATTCATAGTTGTACTTTTAGACATTTTGATAAAAAATGATATATTTATTTATCTTTTTAAAAAATAAGATTGAATGTTCTCAGTTATTAATATTTCAATTCGATTTATATTTGGCTAATAGGTCCTACCATGAAATATATTGTGGTTAAAACGTCCCTGGCCAAAACGTCCTTGCCAAAACGTCCGTGGCCAAAACGTCCTACATTCCTGTGAAGTAATGGGTTAAAATGTACATATATTGTAATTGCATTCTAAATTATCATTTAAAAATTAAAATGAACACTATTAAGATATCAGAAAGAAAAGGAAAACGCGTATTTATTTTTAAAAAAAGAAAGCAAAAGGAAAAGAAAAAATAAAAAAAAGAGGTGGTATTTTTCATCATGGATGTATACTCGGCTGCTGCACCACGTACTTGTTTCAAATCTAGCAGGACTTGGTGTTTCACAAATCAACTGCTTAGCCCTCACGGCTAGGCCGGCAAGCTATGCAAAAAGGTGGGAATTAAGATTTTTCAATCTTATTATGAATATAGGGAATTATGGGATTGCTGATTCCGGTTATTTAAATGAAAAATGGTCATATCAAAATTTATAAATATCAAATAAATTAAAGATTTTTTTTCGTAGAACACATCTGTCGAATGACAGGATTGTTTATATATTATTTGCATTTACCAAAACTACTGTAATTAGACACTTAATAAAAATCATGTTAACTAATGACTAAACCTTGTCTAAAGTTAATTTATTACCAAATAAAAAGCTAAACTTTTTCAACGACGAATCAGCTAAATGCTATATAATAATAGGCATACTTATTCATTTTTGGGAACTTCCTTTGGTTGTTCCTGCGGGTGGGTGGGGCACCATGCTATGGTAGTGTAGACATGGTAAAATAAGAGCGTTTGCGTGCACGTGGACATTTTCGCAAGCCAAGAGTACTTTCTCTTCTTTATGTCGTACGTTCGTATGCTAAAAATTTAAGGAAGTGCTCCGGGATTGCGAAAATAGGCTTATGCCAGAGATGAGTGAAATTGCATTACTCTTTTCCCAAAACAAAGTGTGCTTTTAACGTTCCCCAGTCTGTTAAAGCTTTAAGGCAAAAGAAGAAAACTTCGTCAGCGTGAATTCTTTCTATAAGCAGCAAATTATGTCTGTCTAAATTCACTGTTTGGGAAAAGAAAAAAATAAATGCGAGTGTGTGTGAACAAGTGTAAGTGAGGGTGTGACACACTCTCTCTCTCTCACAACCTCACTCACACCTTCATTCACACACACTCACTCACACCTTCACTGAGAGAGGATGTTAAAAAGGGTGTGAGAGAAAGTGTGAGTAAGGGTGTGTGACAGTGTGTGAATGAGGGTGTGACAGACTGTGTGTGAGTGAGGGTGTGAGAGAGGGTGGGAGTGATGGGTGTGAGAGGGTGTGAGAGAGATTGTGAGCGAGGTGAGAGGCAGAGTGAGTAAGGGTGTGAGTAAGAGTGTTAGTGAGGGTGTGTGAGTGAGGGTGTGAGAGAGGGTGTGAGTAAGGGTGTGAGAAAGAATGTTGGTAATGGTGTGAGTGAGGGTGTGAGTGAGGGTGAGGGTGTAAAAGATAAAGAGTGTGAGTAAGGGAATGAGCGAGGTTGTGAGTGACGGTTAGGTGGAAGACACTGTAAGTGAAGATGTAAGTCCGCGCGCGAAAGAGGCCTGTCTCTTTTTAATAGGCATTATAATTTGATATATACTCTCCTATCATTATCTCGTGGCAACCTTAATCTCGTGTTATCTAAAATTTTCCGAGAATGAAAGAATTATTCAATGTCCACATGAATATGAAATAAAAACTCTTTTTCCCCGTTCAAGTCAAAGTAATTTGCCTACATTTCTCTAAATCATGAAGTCAAATTATGTACGAATCCCTGTCACGTGATATGTTAATCCAATTTCACAAATTTATTTTCGTACA
Organism: Fragum sueziense; assembly: GCA_963680895.1. Classification (NCBI taxonomy): domain Eukaryota; kingdom Metazoa; phylum Mollusca; class Bivalvia; order Cardiida; family Cardiidae; genus Fragum; species Fragum sueziense. Next base: position 29,669,463 of record OY804594.1, on the reverse strand, counting down.
CTCGTTTTTTGTTCTTTTTTAACAGATAAATTAAATAAATTCAAAAACGAAAACTGTATCAAATAATACTACAATGAAAATTGTATTAGTTTCTTTAAACCAAACACGTTCTCTTGGTACGCATTGGCCACTTTACATAAAAATTTTAGGTTACCACGAGATTATGACGTCACTGTTTTACGACGGCGGCTTCCACCATCCTTGTAAACAAGGATTAATTTCATCAAATATAAAATGTTTTTACCAAAAAGAATAAACTTTATAGAAAGAGCATTTGATAAGGTAATAAGAATTTCATATATTTAAGACCACGTAACACATGCATTGATTTGTTACCAAACTAAATTGTTTGTACCACGAGTTTAGGGGTTGGCAGCCTACATGTTTCTTTTAAAATTTCATTTCTAGATATGTTCGAGTCTTAATCACTGCGTTTTTTATTTCCCTAGCGTTGGTGGAGATGAACCTAGAAGAAAATAATAAAAGATAATTCGGACCCACGGCCTGCCAGATAAGACCTGTGTAAAGAGTACAAGGCGAATGCTTTGCCAAGTGAGCTATCGCGTATTTTCATTTATTTAGCGCATTAGCTTACATTTTAAAAATACATTGCTTTGTCTCATGCTTTATAAAATCAACGAAAGTTGCAGGCCTGGCTGACGACGAAACCATGGTTAAATAGAAACAATAAGACACCAATTGAATCAATAGTGGTTGTTCATGGAGATAAATCACTTTTCTTGAAACTGCCATCAAATCAATTTAAAGTATGAGAGGGGGATGGTGATAAGCCCATTTCGTGTCTCCGAAATCGATTTTACTGAATCAGGCGTTAAACACCTAATTTAACGAAGAAAGAATGAAATTTCTATCGTTCATGTAGGCCTACAATCCCGTTCAATCAACCAGAGACGTCCAATTATAGTGCTCTCAGTACGTTGATTCGTCACGGCACCGAAAATGTGGGGATAATGATAACAAGCCACTTCACTGTTCTACGTCTATAATGCCACTGAATAATGCCCGTTACGAAACATACGTCATACGAATGCGCGTGAACGTTGCCTGTCAAAAGGCGGACGCGCGTTAACGTAAGTTAACCTGATGTTACGTTGTATATTTCCAACTCTCTGTTCATAAAACCCTTTGTCTCGATGAGACGTTTCCAATTAGTACTCACAACATAGGGTTTCAATTTGAATGAGCACCCACAAAATTGGGTTTCAATTTGAAATAACAAAGTTAGAATGTCTTTACTCCCATTTATCTTCCCCAGACTTAAGTGCGAGACATTTCACCAGACTTAAGTACTAGACATTTCCCCATAATTTTGTTACCTTTTCTGCACATGTAGATCTCTCGGTATATCTGCAAATTGTAATTTATGTGGCAAATAAATCATTTTGTATTGTATAAATTCATTCATAAAGTAATTTCCCAAATAACACACACCGTTAGCGGGAAGTCAAAACCTCGTAACTACAGCTTGAATAAGCTGTAGTTACGAGGTTTTGACTTCCCATCGACGATACGTACTCCTGGCGACTCTAGAAGGTGTTGGCAAACGCAGAGGAAAAGAAAGAGCTGATAAGCAGCTTCTTTTCTTTTTTTCTCGATGATTTCTATACAACAAGAGGGCCAGAATGTCCCTATATCGCTCACCTGAAAGACACACCCACTTTTTTGACGATTCAAAAATTTGCAAACAAATTTTGAAAAGGGTCACTCAAAGAACATCGTTGCCAAATTTGTTTCAAATTGACCCTATGCTTGATTTTTAAAGAATTTTCTTATAATTTCTCTAAGTCTGATAAGCCACACCCTGCCATGCCCACTTCTTTTGACCAATACAAAGGGTCACTCAATGAACATTTCTGTAAAGTTTGCTTAATATTGGGCCAATGGTTGATTTTTAAAGAATTTTCTTTGGATTTCTGTAAGTCCGATTAGCAACGCCCAATTTTTTCTGACGAATAAAAAATTTGAGAAAAAAATTGAAATGAGTCACCCAAGGAACATTTCTGCCAAGTGTGGTTCAAATTGGGCAGATGGTTGATTTTTAAAGAATTTTCTTATGATTTCTCCAAGTCCGGTAAATGCTGACCTGCCAAGCCCACAATTTTGGATGAATAAAAAATCCGCGAACAAATCTTAAGAAGGGTCACTCAAGGAACATTCCTGCCAAACTTGGTTTTAATTGGCCCTATGGTTAACCCTTTCCCAAACAAGACCTGGTTTTGACGTCCCAAATAGAAAAGGCTTGGGAAAACATTGAAACAAAAGAAGAAACTGCTGATAAACAGCAGTTTCTCCTTTTGTCTCAATATTTTCTATGCCATATTTTACACAAATTTTATCTTTAATAACTTCCATTTTGTCATTTTTGACAGTTTTTGAAGTGGATTACCCTAAAATTTTGTCGTTTGGGAAAGGGTTAAGGAGAAGATTTTTGAAGAATTTTTTAACAATTTCTCTCGGTTAGATAAGCCCCGCCCTGCCACACCCACATTTTTTTACGAAACTATAAATTTATGAACAAATGTTGAAGAGGGTCACTCAAGGAACAATTCTGCCTAGTTTGGTTCAAATTGGCCCATTGATTGATTTTTAAAGAATTTTCTTAAGATTTCTCTAAGGCTGATAAGCCCCTTCCTCCCTGCCACGCCCTCATTTTTTGACAAATGTAAAAATTTGTGAATCAATTTTGAAAAGAGAGACTCAAAGAACATTCCTACAAAGTCTGCTTCAAATAGGCCCAATGGTTAATTTTTAAAGAATTTTCTTATGATTTTTCTAAGTCTGATAAGCCCCTTTCTCCCTGCCACGGCCACGATTTTTTACAAATGAAAATATTTGTGAACAAATTTTAAAAAGAATGGCTTAAGGCACATCCCTGCAAAGTCTGGTTCAAATTGGCCCAATGGTTGATTTTTAAAGAATTTTATTATGATTTTTCTAAGTCTGATAAGCCCCTTTCTCCCTGCCACTGCCACGTCTTTTGACGAATCAAAAATCTGAGAACAAGTTTTAAGAATTGTCACTCAAGGAACAATTCTGCCAAGTTAGGTTCAAATTGGAACAATGGTTGATTTTTAAAGAATTTTCTTAGGATTTCTCTAAGTGTGATAAGCCCCGCCCTGCCACGCCCACATTTTTTGACGAATCAAAAATCCGCGAACAAGTTTTGAGAAAGGTCACTCAAGGAACATTCCTGCTAAGTTTGGTCAAAATTGACCTGTCAGTTTTGGAGAAGAAGGTGTTTGCAGTAATTGTTGACGGACGGACAGACGGACAGACGGACGACGGACGGTGAGTGACCATAATAGCTCCCCTCGAGCACTTCGTGCTCAGGTGAGCTAATAAATTGTCGATTTTTTGTTTCAGTGTTTCACAACTTGCAGTTTGACCTCAACTCAACTCAACTCGGAAAAGTAATTGAAAGGCATTCGGCAAAAAATATGCCATTGGCGATTTACAATAGTAGCATGGAAATATATTCATCAATCTTTTGGGAAACGGTTAACCCTTTCCAAAACGACAAAAATTCAGGGTGCTCCAATTCGAAAGATGCTGCAGACTACAAAATAATGATCGAAAACAAATGGATTTGTGCAAAATATAGCATAGAAAATATTGAGGCAAAAGGAGAACTGCTGGTTATCAGCAGTTTCTTCTTTTGTCTCAATGTTTTCCCAAGTCTATTGTATTAGGGACGTTAAACCAGGTCTGGTTTTGGAAAGGGTTAATTAAATTCCTATTCGCTACATGAATCACTTTGCTGACATCCAATTTTGAAGTTGCTGATAACATCACTCGACAAATGCAGCAATCAGTATACACGTATGATGTATTTATTATAATCATTGTGATGAAACGATGCTTATAATTTGAAGAAAAGAAAAATCTTTCTCTTTAACTTGTTTAAGTGGCATAACAGATGCAGATACAGTCGACGCTATTTATTTTGACATTGGATGAGTCGAATTTCCCCTTAAGTTGAAGTAAAAAATTGCTTCTGTCCTCATCAATGGATGTAAAAAGATACCAAACAAAATTTATTTGAAATAAATATAGCCATTGAAATGTAGCAGTAAAAGAAAATTTCTAATTACAAAAAACAGGTAGCACAGAATAGGATCCGGCTGCATGTATGTGTAGGCAGATCTTATTCTATACCTTCTGCCAAAGGGGCCGAACTATTCTGAGATAAGCATAACAAAGGTGTATAATTATTCCCTTTATTTTGACCAAACCGTTCACTATTAACAGGGAACAATTTTATCCAGTTAAGGACAGATCCTCCATTTATTTCCTACGGTAAGATTTTTCTTATTTTTTCTGTACTGATATTTAAATATATGAGAAGTAATAAAATGACTTAAAAACTATAGGTCACCAAGCGAATTAAAAAGTTATTCGGTTTCAAGGGAGACTACTCTTGTCTAAAATTACAAAAATGAGGTGGCACTTAAATACCCACAAAAAAGGTGTTCGAAATGACTAGGATTACATAAATTAGTCTTTATTGTGTTCAATGTGTTCTATTCTGTCTATATGAGTGTCAATTTGGGAAAATTTAGTGATGATTTAGAAATTTTTAGTAAAACATTCTTTCAAAAGTAGCTGAAATTGCTCTTTTTACGCAACGTTTCTGATAATAAAAAATATTCCAGAGGTAAGAATTTTTTTCCTTTTTGTTATAGACATAGAGCTTGGTCATACCTACAAAAACAAAAAAAGAAAAATATATCAAACCAAGCGTTTTTCTTAGTTATAAGTAAAATTTGGTTTACTTTTTGCAGCTCTGTCCGAAATCATTTCACTACTTTTATCCAATTTCTTCCTTATTACCATCTTTAGATAATAAAAAGTGTCATCTTTTGTGTCCATCTGAAGCTGACTAGCTCATAAAGACACCACTTTGCTTTTGTTGCTCCGTTTCCTATCGCTAACGCCACATGTTGAACGCGTAACAGAAAGCGAAATGTACCATCCGAGTACTATTACACTTTAATTGACCAAACAGAGAAAATTGAAATAACCGAAAAGGGTAATTGTCATTTATCAACCAAACATTAACTAAATGTAAAAAATATATTTGCTGAAAAGGCCAATTACTGAAACAGCTTTATTTCGTTATTTAGGATATGCGCAGTAAGTTGCGCAGTAACAACTGGAGGATCTGTCCTTAACTATAATATAATTTCGAACAAACAATAGTATTTCGTAGGTGCTGTTATAAAATCTCGTAACTATGGCTTGAATCAAGCCATAGTTACGAGATTTTATAACAACACCGATGGTTTATCAATACATAACATTAAACCCAGTCTATTTAAGTAAAACATTCATTGCCATTCTTTTCTCAATTCACCTTAATAATACCGTGTGTGTCAGTTATGACAATCCCGTGTTTGGGATGCTGTCTATTGTGTCCGACCAGCTAAACAAATATTGTGACAGCAATTTTCGCTAAACATTGTATTCTGTATATTTGGTGTATTCGTCGTATTTATTTACATTGGATGAAACCTAGACCTGTGTCAATCAAAAAATCATTGAATTATTAGACAATCAATTTTTGTCACTAAAATCACAGAAAGATTTATAATAGTACCGCATCTGAACATATAGATCTACGTAAATCTAAAGATTCTCAACTAAGAGTAAGAAAGAATAAATAATGAGAATGGCATAAGATATCAAAACCCATTACCAGACGACAAAATTTTGATCTGTTTCAATTTGAAAGATGTTGCAGACGACAATTAAGGTCATCAAAGATATTTTTCTTTTGTTTCAATGTTTTTCCCAAGCCTTTTCTATAAGGGACGTCAAAACCAGCTGGGGCCCGTTTTACTAACGAACTTACGATTATTTTTTTGCGTAATTACTTGTAACAACAAACTTGATTGGCCTAATCCGATTTTTCGTGCAATCAGATGCCTTGTTACACTGTTTTCACAACAACATGATCGTAAGATCGTTAGTAAAACGGGGTCCAGGTCTCGATAGAAAACATCGTAGGAAATGAAGAACGTGCTTATCACAAGCAATTTCTTCATTTTCAACAATGTTTTCTATGTACGTAGACTTAAGGTAGAATATCCGTAATGTGGCCATTTTGAGGTTAGTAAAACATCGGATATTTTCGAGCGTCGTTGTTACCTATCCGAACTTATTCGGGCGCGGTCGTAAACATTCGGCGGTGGAACGTCCCACCGACGAATCCTTTCGACGTCGCCCGAATAATTCAGATGTCGCGCGAATCTAATTAGGGGTAGACTACCTTAATGTTGAGGGACGTCAAATGACATCACCGTGTGGTAATAGGTTAAAAACAAACAAGCCTATTAGCCTACCTACACTGGCGGGTTAGTTTTTAATTTCTCCAAAAATAATTCAAAAATGAATCAAAGAATGAGTTGATTCCCTTCAAACTGTTTACACCACAAACTGTAAAAAAAGGCTAAAGGGTGAGTCAAATCAATTAATTTCAACAAAACGGGTAGATTTTTGTCATGTTCCCGGATAGTTTTCACCATTATGATAATATATGTACTATATTAAATGTAAACGATGCTTTCGAATTCACAACGAGGGGCTACGGTTAACCCTTTCCCAAAGAAGACATGGTTTTGAGGTGTCTCATAGAAAATAGTTTGAAGAACATAGTTTGAAGAACAAGTTGATACAAAGTACCTAACCATTAATTTCTGTTTATCCATCAGTATATATTGCAGCTGAAATAGTATTCGTGCGTGAAAGGCATAAGACATGTTCGCTAAATTGTTAAATGAAAATATTACAGATCTTATTTATCAGGGTTTTTTTTTTATATCTTTCCCAATCTCTCTCCAAACGCATAAAGTACACTTACAAACGAAATGTGCTACAGATTGCAAAAAACAATGAAAATAGAAGTCTTAGATGTTGTGATTTGGAAAATGGATAGTCAGTTGTTGTTGTTGTTGTTGTTGTTGTTGTTGTTGTTGTTGTTGTTGGTGGTGGTGGTGGTGGTGGTGGTGGTGGTGGTGGTGGTGGTGGTGGTGGTGGTGGTGGTGGTGGTGGTGGTGGTGGTGGTGGTGGTGGTGGTGGTGGTGTTGTTGTTGTTGTTGTTGCTGCTGATGTTAATGGTTTCGATGATTAAGGTAGAATACCCGTAATGTGGCCATTTTGAGTTTCATAAAACATCGGATTTTTTCGAGCGGCGTCGTTACGTATCCGAACCTATTCGGGCGCGGTGGTAAACATTCGGTAGTGGGGAACCCCCCCCCTCCCACCCCCACGTTGGCAAAAAAATGCCGATTTTCCTTATTTTGCAATGACAATTAAGAGTAAATCCAATTAAGACCCTCCAATATATCTACCACACACTGACGCCTTTTGACTCCCTCACAAGAAAAGGCTTGTGAAAACATTGTGGAAAATGAATATACATGTATTGCTTGTGACAAGCAATTTCTTCATATCCCACAATGTTTTCTACGTAAAAAGACCAACAAATGAAAATTTTATTCACTTGAAATTGTCGTCTGCATCATCTTTGAAATTGGACTAGCCTAAAAATTTGTCGTTTGGGTTAAAATTGCTTCCTACGTGCCTGTTGCATCACTCAGTACTTGTAAGGTACTGTCTATTGTACACATATACAGACATTCTTGACAATCTGTCTATGTATACAAGTAAATGATCTGCGTAACTCAGACTCTCTTCTCAAATGAAAGTCTTGTCATCATTTGAACTTTAATGGGAACATCGATGTCTTTCCTCATTTAAAAAAAACACATTTTTGTCTTTCACTTGAGGCCTTTAGACTTTCGTACCACACAATTTCCTATGGCCAATAAAGGTATACCAGAATGAGTCAAAACAACCAATTCAGAGTCATCCAAACGCGGATGTCGTCATTTAGTAGATAACGTTGTTGACGTCAATCTTTTGGCAAGGAAGTTTCAAATATTCATGTCATACAGCGGTATTTGACAAATATTGCGAAAGACATACAAGACATAGTTATTTAAAGAAGTTTGTCAGATTTACACGTGAGCTTTCGTATAATATTATTTAGTAGAGAGTACTAGAGACATATCAAAATTGACATCAGTATCTAAGATTGTCGCAAGCACGAAAAAGGTGTTCCACAGAAATAAGTATAAGATTGGTCAATCGTTATTTTGATTGACGATATCGAGAAACTTATTCTGCGTTCGATGCCAATTGCATTTTGCCTTTTCATTCGGGATATTTTATTTATTGGACATGCGGATGTATACTGTATACGTATTTGATGTTGATTCTTGCCAGTCTTTCAATGTTCATCAAACCCTATTTGTGGGTACTCATTTAACCCTTTTCCAAACAAGACCTGGTTTTGACGTCCCTAATTGAATAAGCTTGGGAAAACATTAAGGCAAAAGATGTAACTGCTGATAACCAGTAGTTTCTCCTTTTGTCTCAATGTTTTCTATGCCATATCATACATAAATTTAATCATTATCAACATACATCTTGCTGTCTTCAGCAGCTTTTGAATAGGAACGCTAAAATGCGTCGTTCTGGAAAGGATTAAATCGTCTGTGACTATTCAAATGAGTACCCATAACATATGGTTTTGATCTGTGATAACAAATTTATAATGCCTTTATCCCCTCTCATCTGCTGTTCTCTTTCTATGAATTGAATGTTTTAATAATTTATGTTGTATCTAATTATTGACCAAATAATATTGAAAAAAGCATACTTAATCAATTTCATCAGATTTTGCGTTATTAAGATATGTTTATAATAGATCATAGTTTGTATTTGACCAACGTCGTTCTAGATAACTAAATATAATTATGATAAAACGATTTACCTTAACGTTTTTCAACTAAATAATCCGATCCGTGCTTTCTGTTCACATATTTCCACATTAACGCGTGTTATTTGTACAGGTCCATTTATAAATTAAATTATTTTGGGGTATGGGGATGGTTGAATGTATTAATGAGTTCGTGTTTACATTACCCCGAATATGGACGGGTACTTTGTTCACGCTTTCCCTTTTCTTACAATTTCACAGGTGGTGAACTCGGCCAAAGCGAGGGACGTTTTTTCACGATCAATGTATTCCGTCGGTGTTGTTATAAAATATCGTAACTACGGCTTCGATAAAGCCGTAGTTACGAGATTTTATAACAACACAGACGGTTCGTCAATTACACATCGGTAAACCAGGTCTATTTTAGAACAAATTCATTGTTATTAGAAAAAAAACTATCCAATCAGATCTTTAAACTCACATTTAAACGCAAAATATCTGTACCTTGTTGTAGCGAAAAACGTCCATCGCTTTGGCCGAGTTCACCACCAGTGAGATGATAACTGGCCTTTACAGCCTCTACAGAGGTTTGCACAATAATTAAGGAAATAATCTTTGGTAATATGGCCCGGGATCTGGAAATGGTCCCTTATGATCTTTCAGACCCACATGGATCCAGATCAGCCTTTGTATAAGCACAGTCTGAACTATCATCATAAGGATCCTGATTATTTTCTAATCGTTTCTTTTGTACTTTATTAATGCGCCAAAATTTGCTTTCAAAATAATTTGGTTTTACATTTTTTTTTGAATTTCCATAAATGAGCGTGGGACCAGATGGTAACTTCGATAGTAGTATTTCGAAATAAAAGCGATCGACATAGCGAATTTTCCATGACCGTAGATACACGGTGGATAATCACGTGATACAATATTTTCAGAAAATATTCAATAATTTTGTAAATACTGGACCGATTTGAATTCGGTTTGAAGCAGAGAATGTGGACAGACGTCACGCATTAGATGGATGAGGTTGATTTTTGAAAAATCAACTGATAAAAAAGTTATTGAAGATAAACCAAAGTTTTGGTTTATCTTCAATAACTTTTTTATTAGCTTTTTTTTTCAAAATTCCAACACGTTCTTCTAATGCCTGAAGGCCCGGTCACATACGATATCGCGGCCGTTCCGCGGCCGTATCACGGCTAAAATAAACCACCCGTGGAATGGACGCTGTTGGACGCGATGCGGCAGTGATACGGCCGTGCAATGGCAGTGGTATGGACGTGGTAGGACGCGGAATGAAATCGAAATTATTTTAGACGTGGTAAAATTTTTTGAACTGCACAAAAATGTTATCGCGGCCAAACCACGGCTGACAGACGCGATGAGGCAGTGGAACGGACGCGGAATGGCCGTGGAATGGCCGCGGAATGGACGCGGTAGGCAGTGCTCCGGCAGTGCTATGGACGCGGTAAGACGCGGAAGTTAAAATGTATTGAATATCGCTAGAATCAGCTACTCTTGCATCTCTTTGCGGGCAAAGTCTTAACTGGGAGCAGCAGTAACAGGAAAATGGGGCCCTCCCTGCACTGACTTGGGATATTTTTTAAGATCCTTACATCTCTGTGCAAGCTTGCTTGACAACTTTTCTGTTTTAGCATGATAAGCTTTGATTAGATATCTAAATTTTCTGTAAACTGTAAAGACTAGTCGTGTTCGACTGCCTTGATGCTAGTTGCCTACTAGCAATCAAATCAACTCGGTGGCTTATGCTAGGTTCCCTCTGCCGATCAAATTAAGTCGATTAAATCCGACCAATCGATCTATTACATATCGATTTTGCACAACATGGGTAATAAGAATTGGTCGGGGTTATCGAGCGTGATCTTCACCGCTCAGGCTTCTTACTTTGTTGTTTGTAATTTAAAATATTCGTTAGAGATCGCGTAGAAAATTGATCGGGAAGCGATTTTGTAATTGGCCAGAAGATATAGCTGATCAGGAATCAATCGTGTCTGGATCTGCAACGCTCAGGTGTCACACTCATTTTTTCGCATTTCAAAATATTCGTGGGCGATCGCGTAGAAAATTGATCGGGAAGCGATTTTTGATCGGGTACATATATAGATATATCTGATCAAGAATCGATGGTGTCTGGAGATTGAGTGTGGTGGAGGTAATATATCTTACACGACCTGCACCAAACCTGCAGTCGATCTCCTCGACTTGTACTTGTTTGATACTTAACTGCATCCCGATCAGCTCGACCTCTGTGTCATCAGGCCAATCGATTAAATCGACTGCAGACTTCGAAGTTGATCGACTAGAGATAGAGAAGAAATAATTAAGTACGGTTTAACGGGGAACTTGGGTGATCTGATCGGCAGTGTTTCTAGAATTAAGTTCTGGCAAAATCAAACTAATTATAGGTTACCACTACCGATCAAATCAAGTCGATCGCTTGAATTCCCCGACCAATCCTGACAACACAACTTTTTCTCGATCTCTAGCCGATCAACCCGACTTCAATAGTCGATTTGGTCGGATTGGCAGATGAAGCAGAGGACGAATTAATAGTATCTGGATTCAATCGGTTACAAGTCAAGATTATCGAGTGTAGGTTGGGTGCTGGTCGAGCGAAGATATTAACCCGACCACAATTGATTCCCAGTAACTATCATTTCCTTGGCGGGTCGATTTTCTACCCGATCAATACACAGCCGCTTCCCGATTGTTTTTTTTTTTTTTTTTCACTCGATCGCACACCAATTTCTTTTTACAATAAAAAAACAGAAAGAAGCCGAAGCGATTCAGATCAAACTCGATTACCAGACCATTTCCGATTACCTATGCCGATCGATATCGATCTAAACTCGATCGCTTGATTGGGCTTGATCGAGTTGATCTGGTCTGCAGTGGGAACCTATGATAAATGACTTCTTCTTGATCTTTAGAAAATCAAAAAATAGCCTCTAGTCTACAGTCATTTTGATAGGACGAATCGAGTACAAGTCGGGGTGACCGAATGCAGGTTGGGTACAAGCCGGGTAAAAGACATCAATCCGATCACGCTTGACCTTCAGACACGACTGACTCTCGATTAGATCGATCTTCTAAGCGATAAATGCATAGTCGTTCCTAGATCAATCTCCTACTCGGTCGCATACGAGAATTTTTGAAATGTCAAAAAAATTGAATTGGAAGTCCGAGCGATGTAGATGAAGCTGAATCACCTAAACTACTCCCCATTACACATGCCGGCCGAACTCGATCTGTGCAAGATCGCTTGATATGGTTTGTCCAATCTGATCTGATCTGCAGTGGAAAAATAGCATTATATGCGTTACGGACGGTTTAGCCGCGATTAGGCAGTGGAATGGCAGTGCTATGGCCGTGGAATGGCAGTGCTATGGCCGTGCTATGGCAGTGATTCAGACGCGATGTGGACGCGGTATCTTATCGCGTGTTTTAACACTAGACGCGGTTGGAAGTGGTAGGCCGTGCTACGGCAGTGTTTCGGCAGTGGAACAGCCGCCGGCGGCCGTACCACGTCCATTCCGCGTCCATAGCACGGCTAAAACAAAATTGACCCAAAGTTACCGCGTCCAACCACGTCCAAAATATTTTGAGATTTTTTAGCCGTGGTATGGCCGCGGAACGGCCGCGATATCGTATGTGACCGGGCCTTGACGTCTGTCCACCTTCTCTGCTTCAAATCGAATTCAAATCAGTCCCGTATTAACAAAATTATTGAAGATTTTCTGAAATTGTAGGTTTTTGTTTTTTTGACGTTGAGACTTTCTGTCGAAGCATCGTATTCATACGACATATTAAACTATTGACTTCGAACTTAAATAACTTATCAGGCATTTTGTCGTTTGGGGAAAAGGTTCGGGCTAATTCTTAAAGAATGTGAGACTTTCTGCCCAAGCTTCGTATCCATAATTAGAGTTGTCGTTCATATCATCTCTGCAAGGAGCTACCTCGGCTAGAGTCCACGAATTGTGGTCTACCGAAGGGATAACGAGTTTAATTACTGTATAACTGTTTCATTTCTTGTATTATACATTAGAGAAAGAAAATGTCATTCTGTTTGCACCAGAAGCGCTCTCAAATTTAAGTATTGATCTTATTAAAATGGGAATATTTTCATATTCTTTCTAATTAAGATGATACTATTTTCATATTCGTCCGCAGCTCATGACAGAGGCGAAATGAAAGAGCCTCTGTAAAAGACAGTAACAAATAAACTGTCAGGAATTTTGTCGTTTGGGGATAGGGTTGGGGTAACCAACATCACGAGTTTTTGGCGAATTGTTAAAGAAGGGTGGATCCATGAAAGCGAAAACTTCTGTTGTCAATCATTGAGGTTAAATAACACTTTCTTATAATAAAATACTTGGCCGACAACTGCAAAGTGCACGTTTCGATTGCATTGTAGTGAAATAGCTGACAAACCAGACGCTTCTTATTTTAGAACTGTTTTGTTTTCTCACATTGAAATTTCGCTTCCAGGTTTCCTTTCGAATTTATTTAGCCGTCTGATATCAATTTGATGTTGACTTGCCCAAAATTGTGTCGTTTGGCAAAGGGATACCGTCATTACGCTGAACGCTTGAAATTATATTCATAGGATTCACTTTTAGATCTTATCATCTTTAATGTAATTTACCGCGTCACGCTAAATGGTGCTTCAATGTACTTATGTGGAATCAATAAAAATCACACCTCGGCTTTCTCCAAAATGAAAAAAATAATTAGATTGGCCCAATTAACCGATCGTCAGCCACGCCCATTTTAAATTGTACGTCAAAATACAGATGTGATTACGTCAATTTTGAACATCGTACGTGAAAAGGCTGATGATGGTCATCGGACTATGATGTAATTAATCCATTTCAAAATACTAAGATGTTTATATGTTTAATGCTCACCATGTGTTTACAGACAAACTTGGCAATTGGTATTCTAAGGAGGTGCGTTCTTTAGAGCGGGATTTTTCAAGATTTCTTAAGACGTTTTTGATACAGCGTCTTTGAGACCGAGATTATAAGGGAGGTGTTCTGAATGTTCCATACTTCATACAAATGACGTCATCATGACATCATTTGTATGAAGTATGGAGCATTAGGAACTCCGCGGTTTATGAATCATGGAGCATTCGGAACAACTCGGTCAATTCTCTCCCATATAGATTCTACAGAATTTACCGAGGGGTTCCGAAAGAAGTATAGAGCAATGGCGGCTCGAAGTGATCGTCTTAAAAATCTTGTTCAAAAGAGCGCTTTATCCTAAATCGTCTTAAGAAATCTCAAGATCTCTCAAGAAATCTCGCTCTAAAGAACCCGCCTCTAGACTTGAATATGTTTCTGCCAGCAAAACAATACCTTGAACATGACAAACTTCAGAAAGAATGACGCACTCCTGTACAAAAAAAAGAAACTGCTAGTGCTAGTTTCGATGTAGGCCTACATAAATTAGTCTCTCTATTTACCTCCTGCTGTGGCAGTGGACGATCATGGTCGTCAATGACCAATCTGAATATCGATGTCTGGTTTATGGTAGGTCAACACTTTCACGGTGGATAATCACGTGATACAATATTTTCAGAAAATCTTTAATAATTTTGTGAATACTGGATCGATGTCGAGTGAACGAATGTCTATTGTATCTTTTTTGACAGTAATGGCACACTAAGGAAAAGGATTTTCCTTTTCTCCAATTATAAGGACGGTTTCATTCGTGTGTACTGATTCAATTGCAATGATTTTTCTGTTAAAAATAGAACGGGTTCTCTGTTATGTTTTGATAATCCGTCGGTATTGTTATAAAATCTCGTAACTACGGCTTGATTCAAGCCGTAGTTATAATCCATTTTTATTCACCTCACAGGGTGTGGCTAAGTGAAGAGGTTATTCGGCGAGTTTACTTCTCGATATCTTGGTTGATATAAGAGAAAAACGTGCGGCACGAGCATGAACACATTTCGAAATTGAAAGAACGTTCTATTGTATAATGAGTTGTTATAAAACCTCGTAACTACAGCCTGATTCACGCTGTAGTTATAATGTTTTGCAATAACACCGACGATGTACCGCTAAGCGAGAAGGCTGTTTCTCCTCAAGCTTAAATGTAATGAACCGTTTACTAGGCTCCGCCCTGTCTCCCGAAAAAAATCAGAATATACGAGGTTTTATAAAAACACCCACGAAATACTACTTGTTTGTCCGAAATTACGTCACTGTTTACTAGATAAAATCGTTCCCTATTACATTTGAACAAAATATAAACATGTGCCATACGATGTGGCGCCAACTGTAGTCTTAAATATGTTTCTGCCAGCAAACAATACCTTGAACTTTGCAAGCTTCAGTAAGAATGATGCACTCCTGTACAAGAAAAAAATGAAACTACTAGTGCTAGTTTCGATGTACATGAATTAGTCTCTCTACTTACCTCCTTTTGTGGCAAATGGACGATCATGGTCGTCAATGACCGATCTGAATATCGAAGTCTGAGGTGCGTTTTTTAGAGCGAGATTTCTTGAGATATCTTGAGATTTCTTAAGATATTTTAGGATAAAGCGTTCTTTAGAGCAATATTTCAAAGACGTTCAATGGGAGGCGTCATTACCCTATACTTCGTGCGGAACCCCTCGGTCAACTCTGTACAAACAATATAAAATAGATTTGACCGAGTTGTTCCGAACACTCCATAATCTATAAACTGTGGTGTTCCGAATGCTCCATACTTTATACAAATGATGTCATGATGACGTCATTTGTATAAAGTTGGAGCAATCGGAACAGCTCGGTCAAAATCTTGGTCTTAAAAACGCTTTATCCAAAACATCTTAAGAAATCTTTAAAAATCTCGCTCTAAAGAACGCACTTCTGGTTTATGGTATGTCAACACTTTTGTGGCCCTATTTGCGTATGATGCCTTTACCGGGACGTCTCAATATTCAATGACCACCCACTCCCCTTTCAGTAATGTTTTCTCAAGTCGCTCAACTACCGGACTTTGTCGATGAAGAGAGAAATGTCCCAGGTTAATTTTGGTGCACTTTACCAGCTAGAGAATATATATTTCATTCATAATTTTATTCGAATAGAATAGTTTGGCATTCCGTTTACCAGTCATCAACCATAGTTTGTTCATCAATACTGCAATCGTTCACTACCGCAGCCGGTTGTACATGGTGTTTAGCTTGAAACAGTTTCTTCCACGTATGCCGTTTGCTTTTGTTTGATACAGGAAATATGTATTGACATGCTCAAACTATTTTTAAAAGGACATAAGATGATTAAAGTATCTTTTTGGTTCTAAAATGGATTGCAATGTATTTGTTGCTTTTCTACGAAAACCTCGTATCTGCAGCTTGTTTTAAGCTGCAGATACGGGGTTTTCGAAGAAAAGCAGCGATTTGTTGCTTACATTAAATATCACATCGTTAAATTTGATGATCAATCAAGATCTATCTACCAGTGTAATTGTGCCATAAATCAAATGCACATTACTTAAAGCTCAATATCGTTACCCATAATTTAGCAATTCGGTGTGCATCTGATGATATTTTACCTTTTATCCAAACAAAACATGGCTTTGGCAACCATATGTGGCAATGTATGGGAAAAACTTCATAGAAACGAAGCAAATGCTGAAAGATCAGTATTTTCTGCAATTCTTTCAAGATTTTTTAGGTTTTTGCGTGAAGATTTCCCGTTTTAATGAATAATTATTCGATTTGTTCGTAGCCCCCTTTCGGTTTGAACAAAATCATAAAATTTGTTTTTTCGGAAAAGAGATAAACGCATCTTGCATCCAATATACATTAATCAAACATTGTAGAAAGACATTTGTAACAAATCTAATGTCATAGAAAAAATGTACGAGTATGCATGATAGAGGAACATGTAATAGGCCTATCTTTTCTGAAAGCATTGACATGCCACTGCCTTTCTTAATGTTTTCCCCTTGCCCGAAACTGTTAAACTGGTTTAACCCGTTCCCAAACAAGACCTGGTTTTGACTTCTCTAATAGAAAAGACTTGTGAAAACATTGAGACAAAAGAAGAAACTGCTGATAATCAGCAGTTTCTCCTTTTGTCTCAATATTTTCTTTGCCATATTTTACACAAAATCTATCTTTAATAACATCTATTTTGTCATTTGTGGCAGTTTTTGAAGTGGATCGCCCTAAAATTTTGCCGTTAGGGAAAGGGTTAAATTGAAAGATTATGATATTTTCAAACATGATCGAATACTATCGACGGTTTGTAGACGTGACACTGCATCTGGTAATAATGTGTGTCTATAAATCGAAGCTTGGCTGATGCTATTCTGCTCCTGAAAAGCATTTTCTACCCTACCCCCCCCCCCCTCCCCCCCCTAACCACACACACACCCCCACACACACCCAATGCTTTCCATGCTATGATGAGACATTTATTTTCCTGTCTGCAACGCCTTTCAATTTTAACCCTTTCCCAAACAAGACCTGGTATTGACGTCTCGTATAGAATTGGCTTGGGAAAACATTGAGACAAAAGAAAAAACTGCTGATAACCAGCAGTTTCTCCTTCTGTCTCAATATTTTCTGAGCCATATTTTACACAAATCCTATCTTTGATAACAACCATTTTGTCATTTGTTTCAAATTTTGAAGTGGATCTCCCTAATTTTTTGTCGTTTGGGAAAGGGTTAACTAGTCTAAAATATTTTTAATATTGTTTGGGAATGACCTACAGTAGATATCAATTTATTGCATAATATATCGAGTTTCATTTATACACGATGGTTTAGAAAGTAAACAAGAAATGCTGGATGCAAAGCAATTAAGATCTACATTTCGATAAGCATGTTAAAATGTTCAAGCCCCGAACATCTTCATTTGTGTATTTTGTATAATAAAAATATGTTTATCAAATTCAAAAGAAAAATGTGATTTTTTTCCTCCTTACGTTGCTATGTTAAAAATGTAACCACCCAAATAATTATTTTGGCCCATAATTTAATATAATTGAGTAAGCGTGAGACACCAAAAGTACACCAATCCTTAATTAAACACTGCGTATCTTGTTTACTTTTCAATATATTTCAATAATTTTTGTAAATATATGATCAATTTCCTGGATTTGGCCAATCTTTTAAGTTATTATAAAAGTCTTATAAAAATTATTGACGAATTTTCTTTTATCAGATGCCATTTAAAAGATCATTCGCATTTAGAAAATCCCTGGAGTTATCCCATCTTCTCTGTTTCAAACCTTTTTTAAATTGATCATACAAGACGTGTTTGTGAAACACTAATGCCCCAGAAATGGTTATTGGTGAAAAAGCCAATGTTACGTTTTCACGTTAAGTTTTTGGAATGGCAGACAGACATACAATGGTAAACAATATACCCCGATATTTCGATACGAGGGCATAAAAATATATGAGCCAGGATCTGGAAAAACATCCCTTAAAGCATTCCAGACAGCCATGTTTAAACACCAGCCTGTGCTTAAATGTTGTCTTACCAGGATCTATGCTGCTTTACCATGGTTACTACATGTCATAAAGAAGCTATTGGAGAACAATATGGTTCCTGGTCAGACTGCGTGTATACGCAGACTGATTTGGAACCATTTTGAGCTCAAAAGCCTTAAAGGACGTTTTTCCAGATCCTGGCTATATCGAAAATGTGGAGTCACGTGATTCCCCACCAAGTCAATCATCTTATTTCCAGAACGCATTGTAGTTTACTTGTGTCGCCTTGATCACAGCAGGTTCGCAAGAAGAGCGGTCACTTTGAACACTGGGCAGACTCCTTGAGAACGCAGTTGGAACTTCGTGGGGGTATTTGAAGCTAATTACGTTGTACAGTATTTTGTAGTTTAACTTATTCTCATACATTGTTGGTTTATGACGCCATAAAGGCGTTGGAAAACATTGTGGGAAAAAATGAAATTGCTTGTGACAAGCTATTTTTCCATTTCGCACAATTTTTATCTAGGCCCTATACACAAAGAGCAAAAAAGTAAATTTAAGGTAGTGTACCCGAAATGTGGCCATTTTGAGATTTATTAATCATTGGATTTTTTCGAGCTGCGTCGTTACGTGTCCGAACCTATTCGGGCGCGGTCGTAAACATTCGGCGGTGGCAAGTTCCACCGCCGAATGTTTTTGACGTCGCCCGAATAATTCCGACGTCGCGCGGATCTCATTAGAGGTAGACTACCTTAATTGCCAGCATTGCCAGCATTGCCTCCTTTTCTTTCCTTACTTTTCATGCTATGCAACACATTTGGCATCATCAAGTTTGTGTTCTGTATCAACTTCGAATTTAGACCACCCTAAGTATTTGTCAATTGGATAGGGTTAACCCTTTACCAAACAAGACCTTGTTTTGGCGTACCTAAATCTAGCGGCGTAAGAAAACATAGAGGCAAAAGAAGAAAATGCTCATAATCAGCATTTTCTTTTTTTGCCTAAATGTTTTCTGCACTATATTAGTTCAAAAATTTCACCTGTGATATCTTACATGTTGTCGTCTGCAGCAGCTTTCAAATTAGACCAATCTAATTTTTGTCGTTTGGGATACAGTTTAACACAAAGCCGAAAGCTAAGGACATTGAATAAACATCCTGAAAACATAGTGTGAACAACAATAACACAATTTTAATTGCAAGTCATGTAAGTTCAACTCCTGTATACATTATTCTTAATAAATAAACAATGTCAAAATCAAAATACTACATAAACAACAAAAAAAGTCTAAAAATAATAACTGCAATATTTGATATCTTTTAGAATTATGTCCTTTGATTAATAAATATGACCTGCCATGCATGACTTACAACCCATCATTCACTTCAAAACCCATCATTCACTACAAAACACTTCATGCATCTTCGGACGTCATCTGTAGCAACGAAAATTGACAACAAAAATTGACGAGGGTATCCTTTGTCAATTTCTGTTGCCACTGATGACAACCCAAAATTGACAACTGTCACTTCGTGCATCTTTGGACGTCATCTGTAGCAACGAAAATTGACGAGGGTATCCCTTGTCAATTTCCGTTGACACTGTTGACAAACCCAAATTGACAAGAATATCTCTCATTAATTTCCGTTGTCATCGATGACGCATGAAGATGCACAAAGCATTTGGTATCAAATGATGGGTTGGAATCATTAAAAGGAATATCTGTATTTCTCCTGATTGAAGCAAATCACCATTAACCCTTTTCCAAATGGCAAAATATTAGGGCGACAATTCTAAAAGCTAAATAGATGTCGAAAAAGGCTGGATTTGTGTAAAACATAGCATAGCATAGAAAACATTGAGGCAAAAGGAGAAACTGCTGGTCATCAGCAGTTTCTTTTTTTGTCTCAATATTTCCCAAGGCAACTTATATCAGGGATGTCGAAACCAGGCCTTGCTCGGCAAAGGGTTAACCATATCTAAAGGGAATCATGGTTACGGTACAACAGTATGTGTAAGAAAGCAGTGAGAGAAAAGAAGAAAAATCTGATATTTAACAATCTTCAAAGACCACCCTTTAACCATTGTCATATTCCATAAGATGCTTGCCACTTTGGTAGGCAGACTAAACTAGGGTCATTCAATGCACAAACATGAAAACATGCGGTGCATAATCAAGACTGATGCAACAATTTCAGAAAATCTTCAATAATTTTGTTCATAAGGGACTGATTTGAATTCGGTTTGAAGCAGAGAGGGTTGACAGACGTCACACATTAGATGGACATGGTGGATTTTTGAAAAAAAATCAGCTAATAAAAAAGTTATTGAAGATCAACCAAAAATTTGGTTGATCTTCAATAACTTTTTTATCAGTTGATTTTTCAAAATTTTGTCACGTCTAGCTTGTTCCAGGAATGTTTCAACATTCTCTGCTTCAAATTGCATTCAAATTGGTCACGAATGAACAAAAATATTAATGATTTTCCGAAATTCTGAGTCACATGATTAACCACCGTGATAAAAGCAGAAGCTTAAAGTGGCTAGTCTCATGTTTACTGATTCATAACCAATCAACTCTTTTGATTTTAAGGGGTGCCATTTTCATGAGATAAGAGAACAAGTTGCTTGGATGTGAAAATGGTACTAAAATCATACTAAAATCACTTTTGTTTATAATTGGTTTCACTTTACAAGTACTTGCAGGCAGTGTAGAACAATATCAGTATGCACATAGAGAGATATGTATATATCGTCGGTGTAATTGCAAAACTTAGTAACTCCAGCTTTATCAAGCTGGAGTTACTAAGTTCTGCAATAGCACCGACGATATGCAGGCTGACCGTATTCTAAACTTTCTGTAGTTTCATTTCAGCTTGACAAGAATTTAGCATGACAGGTCAAAAGTAATTGATATATATCTTCAGTTGTATCAACAGAATAAATGTAAAATTCAGCCAAAACAGCAAATAAAGGGGGATAACCTGCATCACCCTTGAAATAAAATTGAGATAGGAGTTGTGTCCCTTTTTATTTACAGAAATGAATTAACCCTTATTCAAACAAGACCTAGTTTTGAAGCCCCTTTTTGAAAACGGTTGGGGAAATATTGAGACAAAAGAAGAAAATGCTGATAACCAGCATTTTTCATTTTCCCTCAATATTTTCCATGCAATAATAATCACTTGACAAGTTCATCTTTAAACAATTATCGTTCATTTTGTCATCTACAGCAGCTCTCAAATAGTTTTGTTGTTTAAGAAAGGGTTAAATATGGTTCAATACTACAGAATGCAATGGAAATGAAATATCAAGACAAAAGAAGACAAGAGCCATAATAGACGGATTATGCTCCCCAAATAAGTGTTTTATAAGCAATGGTAAATTAGCTGATTGCTTACATATAACTACATCAAAACACTGACAATTCTAAAATATAGAATCAATGGCAGAGATTTAGGCAGATAGTTCTATTAACGGTAAACCCTTTACCAAACAACAAATTTTGCACTGGTCCAAATTCAAAGATGTTGCAGACAACAATTTCAAGTTCAGGAAATTTAAAATCTGTTGGGTCTTTTTTGGTAGAAAACATGGGAAATGAAGAAATTGCTTGACACAAGTAATTTCTTCATTTTCCACAATGTTTTCCCAGCCCTTTACTTTAGGGGAGTCATAACGAGTCACTGTGTGGTAATGGGTTAACCCTTTCCTAAACAAGACCTGGCTTTGACGTCCCTTATTGAATAGGCTTAGGAAACATCGAGACAAAAGAAGAACTGCAAATAAGCAGTAGTTTCTTCTTTTGCCTAAATGTTTTCTGAGCTATATTGTTCACAATACCTTTAGTAACACCCACTTTATCATCTGTGGTAGCTTTCAAATTGGATCACCCTCAAATTTTGTCATTTGGGAAAGGTTGAAATGTCTATACCATTGTCTTTCTCAGTCCTACTAAGTCTATTGAACATTCTTTAACCCATTTACAAATGACAAAATTCTGGGTTGGTCCAAATTCAAAGATGTTGCAGACGACAATTCAAAATGAATTATATTTTACATGTTTGGGTCATTTTGTGTAGAAAACATTGTGGGAAATGAAGAAATTGCTTGTCACAAGCAATTTCTTCATTTTCCACATTGTTTTCCAAAACCATTATCTTTTATGGAGTCAAAAACCGTCAATGTGTGGGAATGGGCTAGCAAAGACTTTTTTCTTTCAGAGCTATAGATAAGATTCAATGGGGTAACACATATTCTACTAATTCAAATCAACCGCTATGCTGTGGGTTCTCAATTTAATTGCATCACTGAGACAATTCAAATGAGTACCTACAACATAAAGTTTGGTGCAGGATTAGTGGAAAATAGCATTTTGAAAAGTCATTACTCCCTGATGTTTCAAATCAAAACCCTATGTCTCATCAAGACTATTCAAATGAGTACCCACTACATTGGCTTTGGTGAATGATGAGTGAAAAATAGCATTTCGAAAAGTCATTACTCCCTCATACCTGTTAATCTGATCTTTATTACGTCTTATGAAAACGTTAACAATGATTTCAATGTCACTTCTGATAAACAAATAAATAAATTGACAATTATGCTTTGCCAATTGAATATTTTGATAAAATAGCAAGGTGTTTCATTTAAAACTGGTGAAACAAATTACATTTAGAATGGACTCCCTCATGTTAAATGAGACATTACGAGGGCTTGGTGCAAAACTATTGTAACTACATTTTGTAAAATTTTACAGGAGAGGGAAAAAACTTACTGACTTTCTCAAAGTTAAAGAGGAAAATTGTTTTTAAAATTCTAAATATCTTTCTAAGTATACAGAATTGATACCTACTATTAGAACACATGATGTGTTCCTTCTTGAAGATTCAGAAAATGCAAAAAAGTGTATTTCTGAAAAATATGTAGTTACAATAGTTTTGCACTGAGCCCTCGATTTAATTTATACTTCAACCTTTTCCCAATAAATATATAGTTTTGACACCCATAATTATATAGAAAATATATTTGTAACTTGGGAAAACATTGAGACAAAGGAAGGAAAAGGTGATCTTTTTAACATACTACATGTACTTGTCTGCAATAGCTTTCAAATTCAGACAGTCTAAATTTTTACCATTTGGGAATTAAAGGATTAATAACATTCAATAATAGTTTCAAAACAAACATTACAAATACAATAATCTTATCATTATGCAACAACAGTAAAGACGATGTAACAACATCAATTTTCTATCCAAGGATTCTGCCCTATTGAGTCTAAATTTCAAGTTTGTTGTTTTAACATTTGAGCAGGGATCTAGAAAAGTTCCCTTATAGCATGTTGTTGCTTTTCTACAAAAACCTCGTATCTGCAGCTTGTTTTAAGCTGCAGATACGTGGTTTTGGCAGAAAAGCAGCAATTTGATTGAAATATGAATCAAGATCAGCCTGGGTATACACACAGTCTGATCAGGATCCATTTTGTTCTCTAATAGCTTCTACACTACCTTCAGCATCTGCCTAGCAACATGGATCCTGATCAGACTGCAATTTGGCACAAGTTGGTGTAACAATTGGATTTCTCAAATAATATGTAACTTTGTACGGGTCCATTAACCCATTACCAGACAACAAAATTTTGGACCATTCAAAACTCAAAGATGTTGCAGATGACAGCTTCAAGTGCATGGAATTTTACATTTTTTGTTGATTTTGTTTAGATATTTTAACATTGAGGGAAATGAAGAAATTGCTTGTCACAAGCAATTTCTTCATTTTCCACAATGTTTTCCCAAGCCTTTTCTTGTGAGGGAGTCAAAAGGTGTCACTGTGCAGTAATGGGTTAACTCTTGGTCCATTTGCAGGTCAGATCATCCAGGCTCATACATTTTTGTCTCCTGCAACTATGCAGCCCTATCTTAGTCTATACAAACTTGATCATTTTGATGTCCTTGCACAGATTAAAATGACTTTTTTGTCAAAAATTCAGTGTAACAAGAGCTGTCCGAAGACAGTGCGCTCAACTTTCTAAGTTGCTTAGTATAAAGGGGCATAGCTCCAAATATAGTGGAGCCAGGGTCATGGGCACTGGTAGTAAGGTAGAGGGTGTGATGGTGAATAAGTATTCTAAGTTTGGGTTGAATCCCTTTGATAGTATGGAAGTCATTGATGTTTGAAAAAACTTTAACTTTTATTTCAACGCCAACGACAATGTCAACGCCCGGGTGACAGTATAAGCTCTCATTTTCTTCGAAAAGTCGAGCTAAAAATGACCTTGTTTTCAAAAATTCAGTGTAAAAATGACATTCCAGCATTCAAATTTACATAAATAAAATTGTCATGATTAAAAATAACATTAACAGTCTGTGATTTTATCAAATGTGACTATAAATTTAACCCTTTTCCAAACAGCAAAACTTTAGGGTCATCCCCTTTAAAACTGCCATAACTGACAAAATGGACGTTATTTAAGATCAAATTTGTGTTTAATATGGCATAGAAAATATTGAAACAAAAGTAGAAACTGCTGGTTTTCAGCAGTTTCTTCTTTTGTTTCAATGTTTTCCCAAGCATTTTCTATTAGGGACGTCAAAACCAGGTCTTGTTTGGGAAAGGGTTAAAATGTTTCAGTTTTGTATGCCATAATAAGTGATACAGATGTGAAATATTTGGTGAAATGTACGAGTCAAAGAACTGTGATATAATTCATCAGTGTTATCCCCAGCCCAATAAGCTGTATCGGCCCCACTACAGCTTTATGTAAATCAGTCATGCCCCTACAGCTTAAAAACGACCCATAGCTTAATTTCTACAACATGGACATGGTCACCAAATACAGGGAATTTTAAGCAGTTCATGTCTAATACAGATAAAAATGCATTTCTATAAGTGTAAATGTAATAATTGGTTATGAAAACATTATGGGACAAGAAGAATATGCTCAATATGAGCAATTTCTTCTTTTGCAGTAAGTTTTCATACACAATCATATGCGTGAACATTGTGTTAATAGACTAGCTGATACTAATAAATATAATTTGCCACTACAGCTTCAAATTATTTTGCGGAGAACCCTGATTCATCATATAAACATCTCAAAAACAGAGACTATCTGGAAAATGCATGATATCAACGACAATCCTAGTCAGCCTGATTCTTTTTGTCCTCTGCAACATCTTTTAACCCTTTCCCAAACATCAAAATTTTAGGGTGATCCACTTCAAAAACTGCCAAAAATGACAAAATGAAAGTTATTCAAGATAGACTTTGTGTAAAATATGGCATAGAAAATATTGAGACAAAAAGAGAAACTGCTGGTTATCAGCAGTTTCTTCTTTTGTTTCGATGTTTTCCCAAGCCTTTTCTATCAGGGACGTCAAAGCCAGGTCTTGTTTGGGAAAGGGTTAATTTGGATAAAAATAATATGACTTAACCAATTCTCACATAATGATGCCAATTGATGCCCATTGAGATAAAGACTTAAGAAATCATTGTGAAAAATGAAGAAATTGCTTGTGACAAGCAATTTCTTCATTTTCCACAATTGTTTCTTCAAAGAAAAAAATGTATATTTTCATTCACTTGAAAATGTTACCTGCAACAGCTTTGAATTTAGACAAGTCTAATTTTTTTCTGTCTGGTAATGGTCTGAAAGTTATTCAGTGTTCGCCCCAGCCTAATAAGCTGCATCGGCCCCACTACAGCTTCATGTAAATCTATGAAATGCCCCTACAGCTTCAAAGTTACCCCTACAGCTTAATTTCTCCAAAATGGTCACCAAATTCTAAGAGACATTTAGAGGTATTTCTAGTAAAAAAAATGATAAATAATGCATTCTTATAATACATTAAAATGTGACAATTCTGTATAAAACAATAATGGGAAAAGAAGAAATTGTTCAAATTGAGCAAATTCTTCTTTTCCCTTTATGTATTTATTCACAATTATTTGCATGAACTCAATTCTAATTTGCCCTTAGGGCTTCAAATTATTCTATGGAGAACCCTGGCTTATTATTTGGGAAAGAGTTAAGACTGATGATGTTTACCATTCTGATTCATAGTCAGAGACTCTTGTTGAATTCTTTGTTTGGCCTTCATGTGAAAATAACATACAACAAGAGCATTGAAAATTATTGAAAAGAAAATCGGTCCAAAAGTAGACCAAAAGGTGGGGATTTCAGTGTGTTTTTTAACTTCATCTAGTCGTCCAATAATGTCTGCATGCATGCCATCAATCTGTTTTAGATTTGTAAAGGTAATACAGACATGAAAGATCTGGTGCCCGTGAAATAGAAAGTCACATTTACCAGGGAAAAATCTTTGAGGTATATCAAGTCCGAAGAAAAATCCTGCTGCAAAGAACCAGAATATCTGTTCTGTGTGATGCCGTAAACTCGCGTCCCATTCATCCGTACTCTTATGGTGAAAGGCGTAGTAGTATAAACGATGGACTATCGGTATGATCAGCCATGTATAAATTGATAACACCGATGACAGTTGATAAATCTTTCTAGCAAAAGGATATGGTCGTCTGTACTTGCATTTAGAGTAGCTACAAAAAATAGCCACGATCACAGACAAAATAACAGCAACTTGTATAGAGTATCTATAAACAAATGTGTCCATTAGAGAGATTTCCGTGCAGTAGTAATGATGTATCATGGTACTTCCTAACCCGTATACACCTATACCAACATAGTCCACAAAGAAGCAAGTGTAATGCATCTGCTCCGTCATGTTGTGGAACGTGTGAGCCATGGTACTACACATGTACATCATTAACATCGTGATCGAACCTGCCATCATCGGATACATCCATGGATCGTTGAACGCGTCAAATTTCTCGATTAAATTGTAGATGCGAAAGACAACTACAATTAATCCAACAAGATGTGTCCAGGAGTTCATGCATTCATTGTGTACCTGGAACAGACTGAGTGGGTAGTAGTACCAGGGCTGGTTGGTCAGTCGGAAACCAGACTCGACATGTGGCTCATGGTATACGACAGGAATGTCTTGTTTGGTCCCGGTGTTCGGAATACCGCTCATAACTCTACGGATCACCATGATAACTTGATATCAATCCGAGATTTAAAGAATAATCTGTTCACTGGACCTAAAGAAAGGAATAAAAGATTTTTCAAAATAAGTTATAATTGAAATTCTAAATGAATTGAAAATTTGAAGGTTTCTATAAATATCAAAATACTGTGATACTATAAAAATCATCTTTAAAGTGACATTTCACATTTATTTTAATTTTCAAAAGTATGTCTTGATGCAAAGATTGCTTATAATTCTAATGCGTGGAAATGCTATCGTTTTTTTTAAGTTGTTATTTATAAGCGAAAAATGGAAAATTTGATTATCAAATTAAAGTTTTATGAATAAATAATACTTACCTGGAATAACATTTAGAATACTCTTTTTCGATCCGCAGAATAAACTTCCTTACCGGAAGTAAGTTTCGCGCATGCGCAGCACTTACTTCCAGTCACCCCGTTCTCTAACCATGAGCTTCAGTTCTCCTATTCTAGCGAAAGTGTTCGCCAGAGGAGACTGTCTGAAACACAGGGGAGGAAGGGTGGGTACCTGTTATTCCAGGTAAGTATTATTTATTCATAAAACTTTAATTTGATAATCAAATTTTCCATTTTTATTTCATAAATAAACTTACCTGGAATAACATTTAGAATACCACTGATTCCACAGCAGTATTGATATGGAGGTGGGTCTTTCAACAGTCTTCTCTGCTTGACCACCAATAAAACGTAGTATACATTATATACACCATCCACTGGACTGTCTGTTCAGTAGAATTTGATCTTCACATTCTATACAAAGAATCCTTCCTGGATACACAGTTCAATTGTTCCCATTGTATTATATACATGAACAAAACTATAACCTTTAAAACTAAGGTTTCCAAGCGATCCGCAAGAAATAAGAGATCAGTTAGATTTTCCAGTTCACCCCGTTCTCTAACCATGCTCTTTTAACCACTGAAATAAAGTGTTGCCTACACATTCATGAATTCTGTATTTACAGTCTTGAGGTAGTGCCGAGTAAAAGTAGTCTCCCTTGACCAGTCGGCACTCTCCATGATCTGCTGAAGTGATGCACCTTTAAACAGTGCCCATGACGGACCTACACTTCTAGTTGAATGTCCTTTTACTTTGCCTAACGATTTATCTTGAAGTTTGTAACAGCATTTAATTGTACTAACTAACCACCTCGAAATTGTCTGAGCTGAAATGGGTTGGTGAGGTTTCTTAGTAGCCAAAAACAACTTTACAATGTCCTGACCTGCTTTTGATCTAAAAGTTTCTGTCCTTTTAAGATACATGTATAAACATCTCTTGGGGTCTAAATATTTGTTGTTGGGTATAGCCGGAACAAAAATAGTCCTGTCAGAATGATTAGGCCTATCTTGTTTTGATAAACCAGTCCGAATAAAAGTTACCCCTTTTTTCTGTACATTCACCAACTGTTCACCCAGTTGAAGAGACTGCAAATCACTGCATCTTCGAAATGTAGTTATAGCCAGTAGAAAACAGGTCTTCCAAGTAAGATGTCGTAAAGATGCATCCTTCAGCGGTTCAAATGGAGCTTTCTTCAGGCACTCTAAAATGAGAAGAAGATTCCATTCAGGGACCAGCCTTTTTTGAGGTGGTCTCTCGTTAAACACCGCTCTCAATAACCTTATAATGAAAGGATGTTGACCAATAGGTACTTTCCCTATAGGAGGTAAAACAGATGACAGCATGGACCGATATCCATTAATTGTCCTGTATTTTAACCCTTTCTCATAAAACAGAAATGTGAGAAAATCTGCACAGTTTGCTAGAGACGCGAAATGCGTATCAATCGCCCTTTCACGACACCAGCTATCAAACTGTTTGAATTTGCTTTGGTAATCTTTTTTAGTACCTCGTCTCCATGACTTACAGAGCAAAATTCTTGTTTTTCTAGAAAGGCCTTCTGACGAGAGGCGTTTGTTGATAACAGCCATGCAGTCAGACGTAGACTTTTTGGATTCGGATGACAAACAAGACCCTGACATTGCGTTAACAACGTCTGATTGCATGGTAGTTGAATTGGATTGTCTATCAACAGATTCAGAATTTGTGGGTAAAAATACTGTCTTGGCCACTGGGGGGCAATCAGTATTATTGTGCAATGAAACTTTTGCATGTGATTCAACACTCTGGGAAGTAGCTGTGTTGGTGGAAAGGCATATGCTACTAGATTGTGCCAAGGAAATGACAGAGCATCCACTGCAACTGCTTGTGGATGGGGAATCCAGGAACAAAACAGAGGTGCTTGCTTGTTCTGAGCTGTTGCAAACAGATCCATCGTTGGCTGACCCCATAGACTGAATAGCTGGGCTACCACTGTTTTGTTCAAGGACCACTCCGTTGTATGAATTTGTTTCCGACTCAGAGAATCCGCCAACACATTCTTCTTTCCCATAATATATACAGCTCTCAACTTGATATTGTTCTGCAGAGCCAATTTCCACAAATCTATTGTTAGAGCACACAATTGACTCGATTTCGTGCCCCCCTGGCGATTTATGTATTGGCATACAGTCGTATTGTCGGACCTGATCATCACATTTTTGTCTTTTAGTTTCGGGAGAAAATGTTGTAAACTGAATTTCACTGCAAGCATTTCTAGACAATTTATGTGCAGAAGTTTCTGGAACTTGGTCCATTTGCCCTGGCATACCAGATTGTTCATGTGACCGCCCCAGCCCACCGTGCCGCTCGCATCTGTGGTTAGTGTAATTGGATATGAGTCCTTCAAAAACGATCTGCCCAATCCAATGTTCTGATCCAATGAGAACCAGTTCAGAGCTAATTTCAGCTGAGGATTTAATGGAATGACCTCTGAAAGCTTCATTCGAGCTGGACTCCAGTGTTGAAGTAGATGGAGCTGGATAGGTCTCATGAACAACCGTGCATTTGGAATTAGATCCAGACAAGATGCAATCATCCCTAAAAGAATCATGAAATCCCTTGCTGTGCATTGACCCTTGAGAATGTTTTGAACAGATATTTTGAGATTTTCCCGTCTCTCTAATGTTGGAGTGACTATGCCGTTCTTCAAATCGAACAGACTTCCTAGATAAATGATCAACTGCGTTGGAATCAATTGAGATTTGCTTTTGTTTACCATGAAACCCAGATTGAAAAGAAGTTTGAGAATTGTCATTCTGTCTTGTAATAGATTTAGACGTGTTTGATTCAACGATAGCCAGTCGTCTAGGTAGCTTGCTAAACGGATGTTTAACTGTCTCAGATACGCAACTACCACTGAAATTACCTTCGTGAAGACCCTGGGCGCACTTGTCGGACCGAAACATAGAGCTCGGAACTGATAAGCCTTGCCCTCGAAGTAAAAACGAAGGTACTTTCGATGGCCCTTGTAAATCTTTAAATGGAAGTATGCATCTTTTAAATCTATTGTCAGGGCCCAATCTCCTTTTGTGACCATATTTAGAACTTTGCTCAAAGTGTCCATCTTGAAATGCTTTTTTGCAAGATAGTAATTGAGTGGCTTTAGATTGATAACGGGTCTCATTTCCCCATTCTTTTTTGGAACTAGGAATAATGTGCTGTAAAAACCTGAGTGCATTTCCTGTGCACTCACTTCTTCTATAGCACACTTTTCCAACATTGCTTTTATTTCCTGTCGTATAAGACCCTGACTTTTGATAGGTACATTTGTAGGTTTTAAGCCCAAAAACTGAGGTTTTTCCAAAAATTCCAGTTTGTAACCGTTTTCTATAACATCTAGTACCCATTTGTCGGACGTTATTTTCTTCCATTCTGATAGAAAAAGGGACAACCTCCCCCCTACTGGAATTTTTGGATTTTTTGCAATTATACTCACAGAGTCATTTTGGATCTGGTTTTGCAGATCCCTCTCCTCTGCCTGCAGCAGGCCGTCTTTGTCCAAAACCCCCACGACCTCGTGTTGATGTTTTGTTATCAGATCTCGTGACTTTTGGGATCCGAAAATTACCCCACCCTGAATTAGAGGAGGTATTGGTATTGTCAGATTTTGTGGCACTTTTATCAGTCACTTGCCTTTTCGGAGGCTCGTTAGGTTTGCGTTTTTTCCTGACATCCGGAATAAGATCGTCAACTTGTTTTCGTTTTTCTTTTTTGGCTTTTAACAAAGACTCTAAGCCCTGTCCAAAAACACCATCACCAGTAAGCGGCAAGTTAGTGAATTCTAGTTTATCTGATTGTTCATATAGTCCTGTGTCTGTCATACACACTGCTCTTCTTGTAATGTGATGAAAAGCTCCTGCTCTGCCGAGCTGATCCAGGCTTTTAGTGCTCATGGCGAAAATATCTTTGATCATCTTGGAGGCTTTTTCTTTATCCAAATCTTCATTGTCAAGTAATTGTAGCAAATTTCCAAGACTTTGCTGTAAATACATCTGGATTACCAGCCCCAATCTAGCTGCTTGTTGACCTTTGTAGGCGATTTTCTCAATCATTTTAGCAGGTTGTGTATACAAAAACTTTCCTTTAGCAAAAGAAGCTTTCGGACCATAGCGTTTAGTGAGGCACATTTCCACCAATGAATCAAGAGAAGGTACCTGTAGCAGTTTTTCAGCATCTTCGTCTACAGGGAAAAGGTCAAAGTTTTCTTCCGAAAAGGCTGTGAGAAAATTTGGCTCGGCGCATCTGTAACTAGACTCGAGCACTTCAATTTGTGATTTGTCCAAAATTATGCCAGATTTTTTCACTGTCTTTTTCACAATGGCGTCCTCACCAAAAATGTCAAACAGGCTGGATGATGCCTCATTACAGTCATTGGTACCATTTTCTGGGTCCAAATCTGGTGATATATGCTCTTCATCTTTATGAGAAGGTGATATTTGCCCACAAGCAAAAAGTGAAACATTATC
The DNA here is from genome assembly GCA_963680895.1 of Fragum sueziense. NCBI lineage: Eukaryota > Metazoa > Mollusca > Bivalvia > Cardiida > Cardiidae > Fragum > Fragum sueziense. The sequence continues at coordinate 29,637,251 of OY804594.1, read as the reverse complement.
GTCGGTATTGTCATCCGAAGATTCAAAGTCTGCGACTCTGGATTTACGGCGAGTACCACGTGTGTTTTCTTGTTTGTCAAGAAAATTCTGCATGTTATTCAGAACTGCTTCCATTTTTGACATCCTGGAATTTAGTTCGTCGTATCGTTTTGACTTTTTGTCTTTTTTGGCTCTCGAAGTCCTAGATACATTTTCTTCAGAGGACTTTGTGTCCGCTGTCGGCAATTTTTTCGTCCCACGTGTCGGCGACGCCATTACCGTTTCGGATTCACTGCCCGAGTACTGTTCGGATAATTGAATTTCACCATCTTCTAATGTCATGTTATGTGCCATAATGTAGCGCACTAACAAGTTTAACCAATAAAGAATAAGTCCACAACGACGTAAAGTCGAAAAATCGCGGAAGATGCGAACACTTTTGCTAGAATAGGAGAACTGAAGCTCATGGTTAGAGAACGGGGTGACTGGAAGTAAGTGCTGCGCATGCGCGAAACTTACTTCCGGTAAGGAAGTTTATTCTGCGGATCGAAAAAGAGTATTCTAAATGTTATTCCAGGTAAGTTTATTTATGAAATAAAAATATGTCTTTTAAATTGAGACAGAAGTGACAAATTCTATATTAATCTGAACTGTTGTCTATAACAATTTGTTTAATTTTAGCACAAAAATATATATTTCTTGTAAACGGTTCAATATTTTGACTTGAAATTTTCAGATTTTTCATAAGAAAAGATGCTCTTTCAGATAGAATAAAAGTAAAATTTATGTAAAAATAATCGTGAAATGTCACTTTAACCCATTCCCACACATTGACGCCTTTTGACACCCTTTTATATAATTACTTTGGAAAATATTGTGCAAAATGAAGAAATAGCAGAATTTTAATGTGATCTCATTCAAAAGCTGCAGACTATAGAAATCCAGTGTTCTCCCCAGCCCAATAAGCTGTATCGGCCCCACTACAGCTTCATGTATATGACAGTGTAATGCCACTACAGCTTCAAAACTACCCCACAGCTTAATTTCTTCAAAAAGGTCACCAAATAGATGGATTTGTAGACATTTCATGTCAAAAAGTGATAAATAATGCATTCTTGTGAAATTAAATGTAATAGTTCTATATAAAACATAATGGGAAAAGAAGAAATTGCTCAAATTAAGCAATTTCTTCTTTTCCCATTATGTTTTTATTCACAATTATTTGCATGAACACAATGCATTTCAAGGTTTAACAATACTTATAATTTGCCACTACGGCTTCAAATTATTCTGCGGAGAACCCTGTGGATGTTGATAAAGATTGAATTTGTGTGCAATATGGCATGGTAAAATATTCTATCTATCCAGTGGAGGATCCAGAGGAGTTGTCCGGGGTTCAAACGAACCCCCATCTGTAGTCTGATTATTTCATTTTCATGCATAATTTCAGTCAAAATTGTGTAATAACAGGAAAACGACCCCCTCCCCCCTATTTGTTACTCGAATCCCCCTCACAGAAATCCTGGATTCTCCACTGCCCAGTAAGGGATGTATTCAGGCAAAAGAATAAAATGCTGATTATTAGCATTTTCTTCTTTTGCCTCAATGTTTTCCCAAGCCCTCTGGGTTAGGGATGGCAAAAGCGGGTTTTGCTTGGGAAAGGGTTAATCAATGTCTTCTATAGACAGACAAAATTCTTTTTCTCTAATCAATTTGCTACTTTGCAATTGCCGATTTTGAAGAATCCTGTTTTCTCATTTGAAGAAGTCTGAACATGTCTTTCTTGAAACAATTTGAAGCTCGATTTCCAGTCATTTTCCTATAAACTCTCCAAATTCCAATACCATGCATGCATGCACTATACTTTGAGGAATTCGATGTCAAAGAGGAGATAGATAAGTGGTAAGAAATACATTAAAGATAAGCAAATCAGCAAATCTTGCTCTTGTCACTTTGGATACACCAATGTCAAAACAGCCAAAGCACATGTCGCGGCAACTGTCAAAATCAGCTGATCGGACATAATGATAAAGGCATCGGGCTGAATCTGGGGTGAAAATCTTAGCGCGAAAATCCGGTGTTTGCAATGAAATAAAACAGACATTCATTTATTTTTTGATTTTGCAATAGAAAACAAGAAAGAATGGAATTTACCGGTAAAGGTTTCCTGTAGAATCGGTTTCTATTTTGACCGGACACGGAAAATGGTACGTCATCACTTTCTGTGTACACACGATCTTACCGGCCCAAAAATGCATCGACCTTAAATTAGTTTCCGATTTTCAATATCGGGGACACAAGAATTGAAGATCAACACGAAATAATCGGGCTTTGATAAAAGGAACTTTGTTAACGCTTTCCCATACAAGACCTTGTTTTTGCGTCCTCAATAAAAATGTAGAAGAAGTTTAAGAAAACACTGAGGATTTTCTCCTTTTCCTAAATATTTTTTTTATCTTTATCGACAAAGTCTAGCTGTTTTATCAGTTGCAGTGGCGGATCCAGGGGGGTTCGGGGGGTTCAAACGAACCCCCCTATGTAGCCTGATTATTTCATTTTCATGCAGAAATTCAGTCAAAATTGGGTAATACTTAAAAAACGAACCCCCCTTTTTGTAAAAACGAACCCCCCTCACAATAATTCTGGATCCGCCGCTGCGTTGCAACAACTTTTCAATTGAACCACCCTAAAAATGCTATTTGAACAATGGATAGATTTGAATACAGCCAGATTTTCACAAAGATGAATGTGAACATTATTTTCTCTCTAAAATGTAAAAAGAATCGGGTTATACATCTGTATGTTTGAGAGGGAAATTGATATTTTTGATAAATATTGATAGGCCTGTTGATATATATTTCTTTGTTAATGTTTATAAATGCAATCTAGTAGACCTAATTAGGTAGCATAATTTATAGAGACGTTTCAGCCCCCCCCCCCCCCCCTCCCCCTTCTACTGGACCTACAATAAAACTTATTTTCTAATACAATTTCATATCAGCATACCCTAGTTTAGATTCTTCGATAGCGATTTGGTTAGATGTTCATTTTGATATTATCAGAAATTCAAGTTTATTGATGTCGAGTTAACAATTTTCCCATTCTAAAGGGACCCATGCTAGGTGGCCTATATACAAACAGGTTAAAACATATTCAAGAAATATCTTAAAGATTGGTCAATACTTTCTTTTTGGTCATAGATACTGCAACACACCACTCAACCTTTTATAATGACAATGAATTTGTTCTAAAAATATACCGGGTTTACTGTTTGTATTGACAAACCGTCGGTGTTGTTATAAAATCTCGTAACTACGGCTTCGATAAAGCCGTAGTTACGATATTTTATAACAACACCGACGGAATACATTGTTCGCAAAAAAAACGTCCCTCGCTTTGGCCAAGTTCACCACAAGTGTCTATGGTAGGGCCTAAAAAAAAAATATCTGTGTTTCGGGTTTCCCGACCCTACCTAGAAAATACCGCCGACCCTAAAGTTTTTTTCGCCAGTCTCCAAGAAAAAAATCGGGGATGTCCTTTTTGCGAACTGGAAGGGAAATTCCATGCGCTAAAAATAGAATTCTGTACTCGGTTGTAATCGTGACCCTGCCGGAAAATTACGAGAAATCGCGACTGCAATTCGTTCATGGGAGATCAATAACTCTTAACTTTAGGCTCGCCAACCGTTAGATACGAGATTTTTATCTCTGACTAACAAATTCCTTTGTTCGTATTACTCCGCGACCGGAAACCATTAATTGGATTACTCGGCGTTATTCCTTCATTGTGTACAGCGGTTGACCTTGACCTCACAATACTTTCAACTCGGTAAGTTTTTGAGACACATGTCGAATATTTATCGAAACTTTATCAGAAAATTGAAACAATCGGATGCTTATGATGTTGTGAAAAAACCAATTTGATTTAATTCTGCTTGTGAACTGAAATGACCGTGACAACCGATGAAATTGAAGAATCTCCGCGGAGCGTTTTTTCAAAACGAAAGTAGATAGACTTCACTCTCCGAGTCAGTAAAAACGGCGAGCGATTTAAAAAATATATAAATAAAATCGAAGACCAAAAGCAAAGTTAGGGTTGATCTATATGAAAAATGTTGCTGACATGATTTTCTCAGATGCGTATTGGCTATATCATGGCTAGAAATTGTCTGTAAGCAAGGATACAAGGCAGGACAATTTTGATTGTCTTGAGCCAAGACACACTTTTTTTTACAATTTAGTGATTATACTGATATCAGATAAGCTAATTATTGTCTCCTACTGTGTTAACTAAAACCTATCTTTATGGGTGAATCTCAACATATTTCAGTTTTCACAATCAAAGTGTCAACATAAATGTCAAAACTTACTCACTTACCACTTCTATTATAACATCTTCCAAGTTAAGGAAGGGGAAAATGGAATAACTTTGTAAATATTCCGCATTTTTTATAGCATTATACAATAGTCGTCGAACTTAGAGTTGGGCATGAATTATACACTTTCTACCAACATCCTTTGTCTACAGTCAAAATTGTGTAAAACACTTTGTAAGATAAAGTTGGGAACTCACTGTCTTGGGCTGGGACTCGTTGTTTCAAGCCTACATGTATTTCAGATTTCAAAATGAAACACTCTATTTCCATTTTCTTTTTTGTTTCTTTTTAATCCTCAAGTATAACTACAAACTGAAGTGAACAAGTACAGTATAATTACCAACTGAAGAGAACAAACATTGCATTGATTTATTACATGTTGTTTTAATGCAAATGCATTCATTACAATAAAGATCTACCCCCCCCCCCCCCCCCCCGCAAAAAAAAAAAAAAAAAAAAAAAAAAAAAAATGCCTACCTACCCTACCTAGAATTTTTCAGAGTGAAACCCTAAACACAGATATTTTTTTTTTAGGCCTAGTGTATAAATTCTACATCTCTATTTCTTGTCGTCTGTAGATCTAGCAGCTCCCAAATGGCATTGAATTTTGTACTTAAAATAGATTGAGTTTTCCGTTTTATATTGATAAGCCGTCGGTGTTCTTTTAAAATCTCGTATTGTTTGACCAAATCGAGGGGTTAGTGCAAAACTATTGTAACTACCTTTTGTAAAATTTTACAGGAGAGGGAAAAAACTTAATAACTTTTTTAAAATTTAACGTAATTACTCAAAATTTCTACATGAAGTGTATTGGAACATAAGAATTTCAATCAATTTATTTATTTCAACAAAACTTATGAAAATTTTCTTTTGTTGAACATATTTGACTTACAATAGTTTTGCACCAAAATTCATCAATTGTATGCGCAAAATGTTGGTGCAAAACTATTGTGACATTTGATTTTAGCTATTTGCTGTAAATACACAAATGCAAAACTAATGAAATATGACTATATTTAGCACCTTATTATGTGAAGCATAAAAAGATGAAGAAAATATTGTTGTCTGTATGTCTGTTCATCTATCTGTCTGTCTGTGGACTAAATCATAAAAACTTAACAAAATGCTATCTCTTTGTAAATCTTTGAAAGTACTTAAGTTATAAAACTCTAATTTATATACAGGTAGTTTTTATGCTCTCTGAAAAAAATTCGAGGGAGCATATAGTCACTACGCTGTCTGTCCGTGCTGTCTGTCCGTCTGTTCATGCATTCTTCAGTCCATTTGTCCATCCTTCTGCAACTAGATCTCAGCAATCCTTTGACCAAATTTGATGAAATGTCATATATGAACTACCTGCAATATTTCCAAGAAAGCCTTTAATTCAATTTCTCAATTAAGACTGCGGCATACAAAAAGGGGCCTTTATGAAAAAAAAAAAATAATTTTTCTCAAATTACTGGTACTTTCATCTAGAGTGATCTGAAGTCAATGAAAATTTGTACTTAAGTGACAAATAAAATGCTTTAGACCATACATTGTTTTAATCTATGAACAAAAAACTTTTCATGGTAAAAGGGGGCTCAATGTATTAAAGTTTTGCATCTATTTCTGTCAGTCTGTCGGAAGCAAATTCTCCACAACCCTTAGACCAAACTGGATGAAACTTCAATATAAAATTCCTGGATACTGACAAGAACCCCTTCTCTCTGATTCTCAATTTGAATGTAGATTTTAGTTTTTATCCTATTTCTTTAAATCTAATAATTAGGATTTAATAAATTTCTATACTTGAGTATACCTCACGATAAATGACCTGGCAGAGCATCTCTAGCTAATAGCCTGGTCATTTATTGTCAGCTATAATGCACCAGACTATATACACCACACACTATAATACATAGTAAAAAAAGTTTAGCAACAAAATGTAAATATCTTAAGTAACCAAACTATTTTTGTTTTAAAATCAAATCAAACGTTTACACAATAGATTATAGCTAGAGAATACAAACAGATGAATTTTATACCGCCATCGCGTGTGTCTCGCACTCCAGGTGTGCATTTCCGGTTTTCATGTCTGCGATGGTATTCATGTGTATGGAGTATAATTCTAGAAAACATTTAGGTGTGCACATTATTGGTTTTGCCCAGTATGAAAAAGGCCACTGAAAAGAGTTTTCTGCAACGCTGTGGGACTACGCTATGGGCTTACATTAGAAGGACATTATATCGCTAATGTGTTCCTATGTGGCGGAATCGGCAATAAAGATGTCTTTTTTGAATTTTGTGTACCTCTTAGCATAAGTAACCGTTTGAGGATGCCATGTAAGCCAATTTTTGTATTTTGAGATGGTCCCGGTCAAGGACGCCGAAGAAAAACACCACGAGACGATGACCGTCACAATTTCGTAACGTCACGACAAAGATGTTCCATATTAGCACAAAAAGTGGCTTCCACAGGAATTTCAACATAAGAGTATCCACACTTACCATCCGTAATCGTCTCCACAGACGAAGGGTTACTAGATGTTGACCATATGTTGTAATTTCTTTGACGCTACACCATGAACGCACCAGATTTGTCTGGCATAGAGTCCTAAATGCTTTAACCCATTACCAAACGACAAAATTTTGGGCTGTTCCAAATTCAAAGATGTTGCAGACGACAATTTAAAGTGCTTGGAATTTTACATTTTATGGTGCTTTTGATTAAAAAACATTGTGGGAAATGGAGAAATTGCTTGTCACAAGCAATTTCTTCATTTTCCACAATGTTTTCAAAAGCCATTATCTTGTTGGGAGTCAAAAGGCGTCACTGTGCAGTAATGGGTTAAGCGTAAACAAGTTAATGTTCTCCCATAATCATCCCTTTCTTTCTGATTTGTCACCCATAGAGCACATACGGTGCATTTAAGGAAGACGTGCACATGATCGCAATGACGCGAATGACGTTCAATCATTTGATAAAGTAGTGAATATTGATACTGTGTACAAACAATTTAAGTGGATAAGAAATTGGTTCACTGCTGTTCTTGCTCGAAAATGACCTCATAATCGAAACCAAATTATGTTGTGACTTTTTGTTTTGACCCCTCACCTACTTCAAGACAATGTCTGACACAATAATTAACTTTACCACAAAGCGGTTGTGAAATAAATATCACAGAAAATACATGTTTTCAATTAACAAAGTCAGTGTTGCTAAACTTTTTTTACATGGTATATGTGTACAAAAAAATGTGTCATAGGAATGGGGATTTAAAATGTACGATAGCTTATTCTGATTTTACAGGTCAGGTGAATTTTTTTGTGACAAACATTTATTCGGGGAGCATAAACTGCCTATGTCTGCTTTTGTTATTTGTGTGCATCTTTTGATTCAAAGTCAAGGATATATTTTATTAAATTCAATGTCATTTTCAAGTGAAAAAATATGGATGGAAAGTTAAATTGTCCCGACATGCTTTCACATCTTAGGCTCATATTAAATCTCATATTTCAGAAATAGATACAATAAATTCTTTCAAATTCAGTAAATTTTTATGCCTGCATATACTTATCTAAAGAGTTCGGTTATATTGTTTTATTTTATCCATCTGTCATGCAGTCAGTCAGTCAAATTGCAAAACACATGAAAAAATAAGATTCTCCAAAAGTATGTAACATGCAAAGTTCTAACATGGCATGTTCCCTGGTTCTTCTTTTTTCTTTATCAAAAACCAACATGATATGACCTTTCTGAATATTATCCTGTATACACCCTTATCAACACTTAACCTATAACTTAATTAAAGAACTTCCCAGAAAATACTTACATTTACCTCTAAATTTAATTTGATCTTTTGAATGCAGACTAGGGCTGAAACGAGTACATGAGTGCTACTTACATGGGTGCAGATTTATTACCCATTACCCGATGGTTAATTTTGACTTGTATTTATCATAGAAAAAAACCAAAGTTAAAAACGGTAATTGTTTTAATTTTAATGGCAGATAACTCAGTAAGTTTTTGTCCAATTATACTGAAATTCAGATTCATGCAAGATCTAGTACTAGTATTCTTCAACATTGTGTCCTAGTTTTGTCTTGAATGGTCTATAGATATAATCTAGTTGGTGGAGTGAAAAGAAAGTCACAAATGGCAACTTTGTCAAATTCAAGGGCAGATTACTCAGCAATTTCTTGTTCTATTATGCTGAATATCGAACTAATCCAGGATCATGTGGTAATCAATACCATACATGTCCAATTTTCATCTTGATGGATTATTTATGACGATTAGAGTGAAAATTAAGTCGAAAACAGCAAATTTGTCAAATTCAAGGGCACATAACTCAAGACTTCCTTGTCGCATTGACCTGAAAATCAATTTTATCTGATATCTTTTAGTCACCAACATTGTAAAGAAGTTTTGTTTTGTTTGGTCTACAATTGTAGATATTAGAGTGTAAACAAAGTAAAAAACAGTCAAATATGGCTATTTTTCAAATTCAAGGGCACATAACTCATGACTTCTTGTTTTGATCGAAATGAAAATCAAATCCATCCATGATTTTATAGTCACCAACATTGTGTACAAGTTTTGTCTTGATTGGTTAATAATTGTAGAAACAAGAGTGTAAATAAAGTCAAAAAACAGTCAAAAGCGGCCATTTCTCAAAGTAAAGGGCACATAACTCATGACTTCTTGTTTCTATCAGACTGGAAATCAAACTCATTCAAGATCTTATGGTCCCCAACATTATATCCAAGTTTTGTCTCGATTGGTCAATAATTGTAGATGCTGGAGTGGAAGTAAAGTTGAAAAACAGTTGAGTTACAATAGTTTTGCACCAACAAATTTCTTTCAATTGAGATACAATATTTTTAAAATTCTAAATATCTTTTTAATTATACAGAATTGAAACCCGATATTAGAACATATGATGTATTCCTTCTTTAAGATTCAGAAAATGCAAAAAAGTGAATTTCTCAAAAATAGGTAGTTACAATAGTTTTGCACTGGGCCCTCGAAATGTACCTGAGACTCATCTTTTTCCGTAAGCGTATTCCGGCATTCATCGGTGTATTCGATAGTTTCCGCGTGTTTATACCCTGCGCTGTGAAAAATGTTAACTTTATTTCTTCATGATCTCATTGAACAAAGAACTAGCGTAGTGGAAAGACGCTGGACTTTCATTTACAGAGATTCAAGATCGAACCCAGCATTTTACTGATGAAACTTTTGTTAAGCCTTTTTCTTTCTTTTTTCCTATGAAATGGAATACTTAAATTAATGTATCAATTTATTGATTGATGAAATACTCATTTTTTTTAATTTTCACAATAATTATTGTTCACTAAATATCGTTTCCCTTTTAATCATAATCTTTATTCGTTCATTTATCATTTATAATCTTCCCTTGAACGTTGCTGATGTGTTGGTCTCTCGCAGCTTCTCTGGAATCAAAAAGACATTGACCCTGCTTATTCCAATTGTAGTGATGGTTAAGCGAGGAAAAAAGGTTCTGGGTCCCCCAGTTGTCTAAAAAAGTTGCAATATCAGCAAGCACGTTTTTATATTGCCTGTATCTCAACAGTTTCTACATTTCTTGAATGACCACTTAAAGTGAAAGGGTTCAAGAGAACTGATTGAGGTTTACAAAATGTATGCATGCATTTGAAAAAAAAAAAAGAAATAAATGTTGAAAGTAAAAATATTTAAATAAAAGCGCTACAGGGATTCGAACCACGGACATATGGTTTTCAGAACAGTCGCCTTACACACTAGGCCACTATTCTTCGGTGAACTTTTCGAAGTGTATAACAGTACTTATACTGATTATAGTCCCGATGTAGAAAATACGGAAAGACCCGAATATTAACGGAATATGCAAGGAGTCTCAGTTCAATCTGGTCAAACAATAACTACGGCTTGATTCAAGCCGTAGTTACGAGATTTTATAACAACAACCGCGAAATAATATTTGTTTGTCCGAAATTACGTCACGGGTAGGCCCTAACTGGATAAAATCGTTCCCTATTCAAAAGTGATTTTCTTATTGCATTTTAGGAAAGGGATAAAAAAAGATCTTTTATTAACGAACACATAATATAAATACATCTTTTTTTCAAGGAAGACAAAATGTACATGTATGTACTATATATAGCCTGAAGCATTTCCGCAGTTAAATGCATGTATCGTTGGTTCAAGCAAATTATCGCATCAGCACATTTAATCACCAATAGTTACGATATTTTGTCACACGCCTCGGTAGGCTACTGCCTTCAAACGCGAACATTAATTAAACACATGAAATAATCATTCAATTTGTCATATTAACGGGATAGTTTCTGATAATAATTAATTGTGATAAAAAGAGGGAGTAATTGCACGAAATTTGACGGAATACGGTATGAGATATTGAAAAAAGAACAACTAATTTGAATTAGATCGAAGAAATTCAAGTGTCTAAATGGAAAATGATATCCCGCATCGAACCCGTGATAAAGAAGGTGAGAAATGTTTTGACTTAACTAATTACCAAACAACAACATTCTAGGCATGTCGAAATTCAAAGATATTGCAGACGACACTTTCAAGTGACTGAAATTTTACATATTTCTATCTTTTAGCGTAGAAAACGTCGTGGGGAATTTCCCCGAACGTTTTTAAAATTCTTGTGGAAAGAATCGAGTGGAAAAATGCTGGAAATCATCATTTTCTTGTTTTTCTTTAAAGTGACACTTTACATTTACTTTTACATAAATTTTACTTTTATTCTATCTGAAAGAGCATCTTTTCTTATGAAAATTCTGAAAATTTCAAGTAAAAAAATTGAACCGTTTACGCGAACTATATATTTTTGTGCCAAGATTAGACAAATTGCTGTGGACAACAGTTCAGGTTTATATAGAATTTGTCATTTCTGTCTCAACTTTAAAGGCGTATAAAATTTTTCGCTTATAAATAGGCTAGCAACTTCAAAACACTGATAGCATTTCTACGCATTAGAATAAACAATCTTTGCATCAAGACATACTTTTAAAAAATGAAATAAATGTGAAATGTCACTTTAATGCAAATCCGATGCATCTTTAAGAAGACGTCAACACCATATGCTTTTTTTGGGAAGGGTTTACGCAAATATGCATTTCGTGGTCGACTCGTTTCCAAAATAGAAAATAAACCGCATGTTCTTATTAAAAGTGACCGGTAGATCGTCTATCCCTAATGAGATTCGCGCGACGTCGGAATTATTCGGGTGCGATCGAAAACATTCGGCGATGGAACTTCCCCCGCCGAATGTTTACGACCGCGCCCGAACAGGCTCGGATACGAAACGACGCAGCTCGAAAAAAGCCGATTCTTTATGGATCTCAAAATGGTGACATTGCGGGTATTCTACTTTAATCGCAAAAAAATGCTAAAAAAATATGGGAACCCCTTATTTTACTTATCATTTTTTTAATCATTTTTTCTTCTCCAAACGACAAAATCTGGTCCTGTCCAAATCTGAAAGTGATCGAGATTTTCTCTTTACCTCCTACATTTTCTTTGTCAAAACACTCTGAAGGGCCCTTTAAATAGAATGCAGTTCATTTATTTCATTGTCTAAAGGTCGCTTTCATTCTCACCTGGTAAAGGATAAAATACTGCTTTTAGATGCTGATAAGTTGAAAGGTCAACACTATTATTAGCAAATAAGAGATGTTATTCGTTAAATACAAAGAGTTATTTTATCAATGCAAGTAGAATCAATTTGTATGAATGAATCGCGACAGCTGGTAGGTATAAACATACCGTAAATGATCATTTAATTATAAAGAAGAGATTAAGGTATTCCATCCATCATAAGATACCAAACTCTAAAATTCGTACGACTTCGGGTGTCATTCGAAACAACGGGAATTGACGGCTTACACCGAGGTCAATTTCCGGACGTCGTCCGTGGCGACGGAAATTGACGAGGGATACCATCGTTGATTTCCGTTGCAACATAGCACGTCCGAAGTGGCAGGGAGTGTTTGGTATTTAATGATGTAATGTAATACTTTAAGGGGGAATGCTCCAGTTTTTCGGAACACTCGGTTATTACTGTAGTAAATTAAATGTTTCGTACCAATATGTTTCGCTACCATAATTTCAATAATATAACACATCATTACAATTTACCATTTTCGACGGTAAAAGTGTATTTATTATGAGAAACTGATTTCCTCAAGATGGAAATCGATTATTTCGAGCCAGACAGTCGTAAGTGTGTATGCAGTTACCACTGTTTTGCGTCATTTTCTTCATGTGTAGCTGATAAAAATTGCTGTAATTCACTAATAAGTGCGCTGACCTATACATTTTCTTTTTGAATTATTACCAGGACATGTTGCTTAATACAATGACGGAGTTTTATCATACAGGGTGTCCCAAAAGTAAGGTAACACTTAAAATCTAATATACCTCGGCCAATATAACACTTATTTATTCCTAATACCGCTGACTGTACAGAAGGTTATGTGTAAAACTAGATAAAAGAAATTTCACCGAAATATCATACTTTTTGTGTATTTTATCTATGATAGACCAAACACCCCCTATTTTATCAATGACGTCATTTTGATAGTAAATGACGTTCTCTAGATTAGGTCCCATCTGTCACTTTCCTTGGTTTATTCCTGTACTTAAAGTTTAAGGCTAATGACTGCCATGTGTGTCCATAGAAAGGTTCCTACATTCTCCTTGGATGTTTTATAGCAACATTGTACATGTTCAATTTAATATGTTATTGCTGTGGGAATACACTTTAGACAACACGTGTCTCCACAAAAAAATAGATCAGTGAATTCAAATCCGGCATGTGTCCAGTCCACCGACAACAGTCTAAGCGTTCAACTTGATCTCCCAAAGACTGCGATTTCATAATTTAATATGGTATGGGAAAGTTTCAGATAAAAATTCAAAATTCAATGTACTAATGATTTCAAAGAATCTTAATCGGACGAAATTCTTCTCATTGACTTTCCTGGACTTCCATATGCAATCTTATTCAAAGCTTAGATGCTTTATGCACCAAGGGATGTTTTCCGTATTTTGCTTCCATGTCCATCACAATCTGACCGATATCGTTCAAATTTATCTATTATTAAGTAGATGGGTATTCTTCTTGGTGGATCTTCTGTTTTGAATTAAAATTTAAAACTTCTTTACACACATATGGGACATTTAGATAAATGATATGCTTTACCGCATACATATGTTTTGAGAAGGTAAGTTGTGACGTCATTTTGATAGTGGTACAGATGGCGTCAAAAACGACGCCATTTGGGCATGTGCATAACGTTGAAGAGTATGGTAAACAAAATTCCAATGAATTCTGCAGATATTGATAGTTTTCCGAAAGAAATCGGCCAAGAAATAGCAGAGCTAGAACCATTTATAAGTGTTACCTTACTTTTGGGACACCCTGTATTCTATTATGTACATCTTGAAATATTTCCAAAAATATGCAAATTTTGACACTCCAGCTTCGTTGATCAAACCGAACACATGAGCATGCTGTTTAATACATTTTCTCATTTATAATAGCACATATTTTGGGTTTTCTGTTCTTATCAAATGTAAGGCGTTACTTTAAATCCGTTTTGGGGACTAAACGATGAATATACAACATTTTATTAGCATTTTAGTGACCTTGGACAGGTGCATAAAACTGTGCTTTTTTCGATGTACGGGTATGTGATACGTATGCCTATGCGTATGCCTTTCACTTAGGCCTATGTTTTAGTCTGTACCCACAGAACACACTTCCGGAGGCAAAGACGATGGGTTTATGGGAAATCAGCATTGTATACATGAAAATTATTACTAGAAATAGTCACAAATCGACATTATCACAACGAGGCTCCCTAAATAATTATGTGGAGAAAACAATGACGACGCACGTGCAATCAATATACAGCGATAAAGAGCACGTGCATTCAACATTAAAACGCTTTGGTTTCGAGAGTATTGTTATTGTCCACCCAAATTAACCCGGGACAACTTAATTATCGTGTGCAAAGTCCGTTAGTTGGTCGTCTTAACAAAACATTGCCGAAGCGGGGTCATTACATATGCAGATGTCCCAGGTTAATCTTGCTGGACTATACCAAAACGCTTTGGGATTGAGAGTATGTTACTAAAGATAACAAATACTAAACGTTTTAGCGGTGTTTTAAGACTCCAAGGACGACTTTCGGAGGCTGCTGTGTGCGGGGGGGTCTTACATGAAAGAACCTAATTGTCTGTGTCACGTTTAAATTTAAGCCAGTCTAAACTTAGCCTAGATACGATCGTTTAGGAAAGGTTAAAGACCTTTGGACATTTTACATCATAACACATTTGATTCAATAAGATGGAAATTGATATGGATCGAAAACCGTGACGGTGTTGTAAATTATATTTGTACGCATAAGATTAGGAGACGACTATCTAAATGTCTTAACTAAGGCTTTCAGATATCCTATTTACTACGCTTTGCAATTGTAAAACGATGATAATCATTAAAGTATTTGACACCCATCGAAGATGAACGAACATATTTAAATGAGCTTGAATATTGAAAAATGGTACTTCGTTGTTTGTAAGATCGACATAGATCCAGATCAGACTGTGTTTACACGCAGTCTGATCAAGATCTATGTTGTTCTTCTAAAACATGATACAATTGAACTTCAACATGCTAAGATGCTGATCTGGATCCAATAAGGGCTCAAATATCACAGGAGCCGGTTTTTTGCAGATCCCGGTTTAATTTTGTACTTTCGTAATTTATACACGACCTGCTAAAACGTCTTAACTACAGCGTGGAAAAGCTATATTTACGACCTTCTCTGTTACTCGCATATGATTAAGTATTTGACAGCCATCGAAGGTGAACGCAAAGATAAACATTGTAAAACAGAATACGTGTAATATTTGTAAACATTATTAGTCTGGATTTCTTGATAACGTGAATATAAATTTGAGTGCAAAATTTGTATGAATCATAAGATTTTTTCCATTTTTCGCGTGGGTGAGGGGAGATGTGCGTCTATGGATGTTAAAATTGTGTGGATCTTCCTTATTGGGGACTGAAGACCTTTGATATTGCTTGGATATTTCGTTAATATTACCTGAATAATCTGGATATATTTTGTGTATGAGTTGACTTTAAAGCCGCGTTCCCATTGCCGCCCAAATCAACTCGATCAACTCGATCGCCTAAGTTCCCCGATCAAACCCGATTAAACTCGATCAAATGTATTTACACTACTTCTTCTTTATTTCTTGTAGATTAATTCCCAATCGTTTTTGCCGACCACGCTCGATCGACCCGATCACTCTTGCCGACCAAGCTCGATCAGTACTCGATCGCTTGATCGAGCTTGATCGAGTTGATTTGGTCGGCAATGGGAACGCGACTTAAAGCAGTTTGACTTAATTGGTGCATCTATCGAAGTTTTATTAATTGAAAATTGTACTTTTTTTTCGTGACAATGACTAAAACACTTTACGAAACTTCGATACTTCGAATGCCTTGGACGTTGTAGGTTAGGTACATTTATAGAAAAATGCCTTTGTGGATATCGTTGGAATAAGCAATTGCTGATTAACTTTCAATAGTTTCTGCTTCAATCTGTTTCACTTTAGACTAGTCTTACATAGGCCTTATTTGTCGATTGTCAAAGTTTTAGGTGTGTGTGTGGGGGGGGGGGGTGGAGGGGGGCGGGTTGTGTGGGGGTAGGGCTCAGAAAACTGAGTGTGTGAAATTGAAAAATAAATAACCCACGTTTTACAAACTTGCACGAGAGAGTGTGTATATGGGCTGTGTAAGAAGACACGCTTTTCTAACTCTCTTCCAAACGCCAAATTTGTTTACTGGACCTTGTTCACAGACAGTGAAGGCAACAAATAAATATCAACATATATACACAGGACAGGTGTACAGGCCTTATTACCCAGAAAACATTGTGATAAACAGAAAACTATTGGTTATTTATTAGCATTAGATATGATGTTCCAATGCTTTACGAAAATGCCTTGACTTATATCACACACAAAAAGTCTACTATCATAATCAACATCTTGTGCGTTCAATGTATACCAATCCAAGATATTGTCGCTTTGGGAAAGGGTTAAGTAACGCCCACCTACACTGGCATATTCTGTTAGATTTGAATCAAGAAAAAATATGCTCTGTTTTTTAGATTCATGCAAAGTTCAGAGATCCTTTAACCTTTACCACACAAAGCCTTCCCACGAAATAATGGCAATCGAAAACATCATGGAAAATGAAGAAATTGCTTGGGACAAGCAATTTCTTCATTTCCCACAATGTTTTCCATTCAAAAAGACAAAAAATACAAATCCCTTTCAATTGAAATTTTCGTCCGCAGACTCTTTCAATTTGGACCGCCCTAAAATTCTATCGTTTGTTAATGGGTTAAGTTCACGACGATTGAGACGCTAAATGCATGGCTTAAGGCAAAGTAGTTTGACACAACGTGTAATATGTCATACCTTAACGACTTAACGACATGGGGCACGTTAAATTGATTATAGTCTGGTCACGATGTTATGGTAAATGTTTACGATTGCTACCTTTGTAAACAACACCAAACTGAACTTCAAAAATTCTGTAATTTTGCATACGATGGTTCGAATCTTGCAGGTGTCTTACACCTGCAAGTTTCGAAGCAACGCATGCAAAATAGTTTTGAATATTATGAACGTTTTCCTCATTGTTTACATGGGTAAAAGTAGTAATCACGTGCCATAATATCGTGACTGTACTATAGGATTATAGTACGTTAACTACAGTGTGTTTCAAAATATAAGATTCTGAACTGAGGAAAGCTTCTTTCTAAAGACTTTTTAACTGCATGGTATTGAAACTTCGTAGAGTACATGCAAGGGCGGATCCAGGAATTTTTTCCAGTGGGTCCAAGCCTAAGATTTTTTCCAGGGGGTGGGGGGGTCCAAGCTCAAATTAAGGCTTAAAATGTAATAAATATGTAACGTTACGCTAAATTTATATAGTCAAAATTTAATTTTCGGCCAATGCCAGGGGCGGGGGTCTGCCCCCCCTGACCCCCCCCCCCCCTAGATCCGCCCATCACATGCATGTCACAATGTACAGGTAATGTCTCAAACCTGAACAACTTTACGGCATGGTGCAAATTTAAGTTGGTTGATGAAATATATTTGATAACAATGGATTGGTTGCCTTGCCCTCAATGAACATGTAATAAGAGTTGAAACAACAATTATGGATACTGAGACCAAATTGTTGGTAACCACGAAAACTGCAAATAGGCCTAATGATGAATACGACGACGAGGAAGGTTTGCTAGGTAGGCCATTTCAATTTTTAGTGTATGAATATGATAATGAGTTATATAGTGCTAAAATAGTGTATTCTACATGTATTTGTACCTCACCGACATGTATGTACTTTAAGGATTACGACCCATCATTAGATATGCCTACCAAAGACTTCATGTATCCCCGGATGTCATCCATGGCAACGGAAATTAACGCGAGTTGCCTTCGTTAATTTTGGGCGTCTTCCATGGCAACAGAAATTTACGAGGGATATCCTCCGTAATTTCCGTTGCTACGGATGACGCCCGAAGTTGTACAAAGTGTTTTGTAGTTAATGATGGATGGACTACCTTAAATCAATCTTTAAAACGGGTCATTGACATCATTAATTAACACATTACCAAATGACAAATTTTGGACTATTCTAAATTCAAAGATGTTGCAGACGACAATTCAAAGTAAATGAAATTTTGCATTATTTGGTCTTTTTGTTTAGAAAATATTGTGGGAAATGAAGAAATTGCTTGTCACAAGCAATTTCTTCATTTTCCACAATGTTTTCCAAAGCCAATTTCTTGTGGGGAGTCAAAAAGAGTCACTGTGTGGTAATGGGTTAACTTGTTTCAACTTCTATTTAATTGAAAGCCCCACCCGCATTTTTTTCACAAAAAAGCGTAGCTTCTCAGCACATTAAGACCTATCACATCTGAAAAAATGACTTTATATTCAGTTTTGAATTATTATGCCTATTTTGAATGATTTGGATATCTCGGGTCGTAAGAAAATGATTATGGGCCTACTGTCGAAAGCGGTGTCTTGTGTTTATCAAAACCACGCATTGTTTTGAAGACGTTTGACGTTACGTTAGTATTCTGTTTCGTTTTTGAGAACGTATCTATAGAGAAAAAGGAAACTCCTGCTGTTTTCATCCTATCTTTGGGTCGTTTTATAATTCAATAGCCTACTTGTATCTCTTTGTTAAAGGATTGAAAAACAACCTATAATTCGTAGGGGTTTTGTCATTTTATGCATTTTTTACTTACATGCATGTTGAGACTTCGAGAACTTACCAGATACTTACTAAATGTTGTTCAATCATGCATTATCGTAGTTTAACCCTTTCCAAAACAACATTTCGGGTGATCCATTTTGAAAGCTGCTGCAGACGACAAATTTGATGATAGTGAAGACATTATTTGTGTAAAATATGGCATAGAAAATATTGAGACAAAAGGAGAAACTACTGGTTATCAGCAGTTTCTTCTTTTGTTTCAATGTTTTCACAAGCCTTTTCTACTAGGGACGTCAAAACCAGGTCTTGTTTGGGAAAGGGTAAAACCAAAACAGATATTTCATTACCGCTCCCAACTTCTGAAGACATTAGGGTGGTAAAGCCCTAATGAGATTGCACGATGTCGAAATTATCCGGGCGACGACGTTAACATGCGACGGTGGAAAATATCGACTTTTTTTCGTGTCCGTATAGATCGGATATCTTCCGAATGTTCAACTACGTCGTACGAAAAAAATCCGACGTCGTGTGGATCTCATTAGGGATGGACTACCTTACAGTTCAATACTTTCCTGCGTACGGTATCTTCTTCCTGGTTAGATGTATCAGACGCAATCCCAGTTAAAGTGGACAATTGACTAAATTTTTTTCGAAATTTTTAATTTTACCATTCACTCATTCTGGACAAATTCTCTTCATGGATCACATCTTCTGCACAAATTTCTCTCGTTTTGTCAACTGGGGCTTGCTTAGTTTTGGATTTATATTAGTGTGCATAAAAAACTACGTATTTTAAATAGACCCCTTTGTGAAATGTGTGTCTAATTTCACATTAAGTCAGGCCCGTAGGAACAGGGGGGGGGGCTTGGGGGGGCTAAGCCCCCCCCCCAATGTTGGCCAAAAATGGCAAAGTTTCTTATTTTTACACTGAAAATTTCGCGAAAATCCAAATTAGCCCCCCCCCCA
This sequence comes from Fragum sueziense, assembly GCA_963680895.1. Classification (NCBI taxonomy): domain Eukaryota; kingdom Metazoa; phylum Mollusca; class Bivalvia; order Cardiida; family Cardiidae; genus Fragum; species Fragum sueziense. Next base: position 29,617,598 of record OY804594.1, on the reverse strand, counting down.
ATATTCAGGACAATGGCTTTAGCCCCCCAATATGAAATTGCTTCCTACGGGCCTGTAAGTAATGCATAAAGAATAATAAATCCGATACATTTTGATGAGTATTTGTTTGTAAAATGTGAATCAATTGACAATATGGGTGAAAATGGCGAATTGTACCTATGCGAATGAAAATACAAAACGGCTATCCTTGTATAATTCCTTTATTTCAGAACGTTGAGTACTTCCAACTCTTCTAAAATACACCAAACAACCTTTAATTTTCTCTCGTATTATTAAACAAAAGCAATGAGTTATTCTTTTAATCGATATGCAGAAATGGAAAGTCAATGAGTTGTTACAAATCAACAATAGTTTAAAACTGGTCTGTCCCGAACGTAACTACAGCTCGTCCCGTACATAATATGCTTTCTTTTCTTTAACATCGCAGCCTCTGTGTTATTACCTTTTCAATCAAATCATAATATTATCAGGCAATATCCATTTGCCAGATACTTTTGCAAAAAAATGTAATGAAATGAATAAATGTAAATAAATACAACTCTATAAGCCATGTGTGTGTTGTTTTACAAATTAAAACTTCCTAGCAAAATTAGTTTCAATTTATAAAAGTTGAGATGTTCGTATTGTTTTGACACATGAGGTATGTGTAATAACTTCTTAATTAAGTGAAATGTTATCCAAAATTTGCTAGACATCCTTACCTCTGATGGATCTAATATACGAAGACGTACGGGACACTTTTTATAAAGGTAAAAAACGCTGAAATATTCTTTTTTAATGCATCAATCTAGTGTAATGTATATGGTATGAATATATTCCTATATATATCAACGAAAACCGGCATATTTTGTGGAACTTTCTTCAATATTGTAAAAATAGTATCAATTAAGCGTAATTATAATACCATAACGTTCGAGACTAGTACGAGTACGTGTACAGTCTATTATGTGCATTAAAAGTCTATTTTGCTTAAACTGGAGTCCTTAAGGAACCCAAAACACATAAAATAAGCACAGGAAACGTTCCATTTCAGCAATTTAAAAACTGAAAATTAAAAATTGCCTCGAACGTTATGGACTCGTACGTCACTTTTTAATGTGTACCCAATTTTATTTGGCCTGCTGTATCAATGCTATTATAGTAATCGGCATAATTCTTATTGTCATATTTGAAGACAATTCGAATGGTGATATTACTTGAAGAATTAAACTATTTATAGTTACACATTTTTAACTACAGCTACTTTAGTTCTTGCCTCGTACGTTACGGGGTTAAAATTACGGTAAATTGTTTAAGAATGATGTTGATTTTTTAAAAATATTGACAAAAATATATCAAAATACGACTTCATTTTGATTATATATATTTATACTAAAGTAGATTACGCTAGATTAATGCATTAAATGTAGATTTATGTCAGTGTTTCTTAGCTTTAAAGAAAGTGTCCCGTACGTTTTTGAGTTTTGGAGACAACGACTCGAGGCTGTTCTACAAATTTTGGATTACATTTTTTATATAAATCTTGGTATCGTATTGGAGCTCTATGTTTTCTGTACAAGATTGGGACATTTCTGTTAGGATAATTTACTGTTGAAATTGACATTTTTGGCTTGAAAGTTAGAATTTATACCCGGAGACATCGGTTTTTCGTACCCCCTAGTTTGATTGTCACATGATTTTCATAAGAAATGGAGTTCTTACGAACGTAAATGATAGATACATTTTTTAGTTATAGGTGTTGGATGAAAATAAATGTGGATGGCATTTATATAATGTTGACTATTTGCAGCTAGAACATATTGAAGGCCGGAGACATCAATTGTCCCCTTTATCTGGGATTGCGTCATCAACGCGTTCTCGTCTTTAAGCTTTAAAACAAGAAGACATTTAGGCCTACTGATCAGGTTTCTACGAGATAAAGACGCAATCCCAGTTAAAGGGGACAATTGATGTCTCCGGCCTTTAATATGTTCTAGTTGCAAATAGTCAACATTATATAAATGCCCACCTCATTTATTTTCATCCAACACCTATAACTAAAAAAATAATCTATAATTAACGTTCGTAAGAACCCCATTTCTTATGAAAATCTTGTGACAATCAAACAAGGGGGTACGAAAAACCGATGTCTCCGGATATAACTTCTAACTTTCAAACCAAAAATGTCAATTTCAACAATTAATTATCTTAACAGAACTGTCCCAATCCTGTACAGAACACATAGAGCTCCAAAACGATACCAAGATTTATATAAAAGATTTAATCCAAAATTTGTAGAAAAGCCTCGAGTCGTTGTCTCCAAAATTCAAAAACGTACGGGACACTTTCTTTAAAGCTAAGAAACACTGACATAAATATACATCTAATGCATCAATCAAGCGTAATCTACTTCAGTATAAATATATAATATCAAAATAAAATCGTATTTTGATATACCTTTGTCAGTATTTTTACAAAATCAACATGATTCTCAAACAATTTACCGTAATTTTAACCCCGTAACGTACAAGGCAAGAACTAAAGTAACTGTAGTTAAAAATGTGTAGTTATAAATAGTTTAATTCTTCAAGTAACATCACTATTCGAAGTCTCTTCAAATATGATAAAAAGAATTATACCGATTACTATAATAGCATTAATACAGCAGGCCAAATAAAGTTTGGTACGCATTAAAAAGTGACGTACGAGTCCATAACGTTCGAGGCATTTTTTAGTTTTTAGTTTTTTTAATTGCTGAAATGGAACGTTTCCTGTGCTTTATTTATGTACTTTGGTTTCCTTAATGGCCCCAGTTTAAGCAAAATTGACTTTTAATGCACATAATAGACTGTACACGTACTCGTACTAGTCTCGTACGTAATGGTATTATAATTACGCTTAATTAAAACTATTTTTACAATATTGAGGAAAGTTCCACAAAATATGCCAATTTTTGTTAATATGTATAGGAATATATTCATATCCATATACATTACACTAGATTGATGCATAAAAATAGATTATTTCAGCGTTTCTTACCTTTATAAAAAGTGTCCCGTACGTTTTCGTATATTGGATCCATCAGATTTAAGGATGTCTAGCAAATTTTGGATAACATTTCACTTAATTAAGCAGTTATTACACATACCTCATGTGTCAAAACAATATGAACATCTCAACTTTTATAAATTGAAATTAATTTGGTTAGGAAGTTTTAATTTGTAAAACAACACACCAGATGGCTTATAGAGTTGTTTTTATTTTCATTTATTCATTTCATTATAATTTTTTTGACAAAGTGTCTGGCAAATGGATATTGCCTGATAATATTATGATTTGATTGAAAAGGTAATAACACAGAGGCTGTGGTATTAAAGAAAAGAAAGCACATTACGTACGGGACAAGCTGTAGTTACGTTCGGGACAGACCAGTTTTAAACTATTGTTGATTTGTAATAAATCATTGACTTTCAATTTCTGCATATCGATTAAGGGAATAACTCATTGCTTTTGTTTAATAATACAAGAGAAAATTAAAGGTTGTTTGGTGTATTTTAGAAGAGTTGGAAGTAGTCAACGTTCTAAAATAAAGGAATTGTACAAGGATAGCCGTTTTGTATTTTCATTCGCATAGGTACAATTCACCATTTTCACCCATATTGTCAATTGATTCACATTTTAAAAACAAATACTCATCAAAATGTATTGGATTTATTATTCTTTAGGCATTACTTAATGGGAAGTTAGACACACATTTCACAAAGGGGTCTATTTAAAATACGCATTTTTTTATGCACACATTCGATCATTTAACATTCTATAACTCCAAAACTAGGCAAGCCCACTTGACAATACAAGAGAAATTTGCGCAGAAGATGTGATCCATGAAGAAAATTTGTCCAGAATGAGTGAATGGTAAAATGAAAAATTTCGAAAAAAATTTAGTCAATTGTCCACTTTAACTGGGATTGCGTCTAAAGAGGTTCGACTTTAACGTCGTTTAATTCTATTTTCAGTTTATCCCTAAAAGCCCACGCCTTGCTTGTCGTCAGCGATCAGATCAGCAGTAAAAAAAAAAGGACACACTAATCGGATACCTACAACATATCTACCTTCGAGATAAAAGAGTTAACGGGCTTTAATTTTATTTTCAGTTTATCCCAAACAGTCCACTCCCTGCCTATCTTTGGTGGTACGGGCAGCAGTAAAACAAGAAGACACATTAATCGGGTACCTACAGCACATCTATGTGGTCGGCAGACAATCAAGTAAGTGAGGTTTATCTGCTTCTTGCCTCAACCTCTTGCTGTGGGCGAGACAATGCCGGAACAAAGTCACCAAACTACTCTTTGTTTAACCCCTTCCAAAACGGCAAGATTTTAGGGTGATCCCCTTCAAAAACTGCTACAAATGACCAAATGGGTGTTATGAAAGATAGGATTTGTGTAAAATAATGCATAGAAAATCTGGAAACAAAAAGAGAAACTGCTGGTTATCAGCAGTTTCTTCTTCTGTTTCAATGTTTTCCCAAGCCTTTTCTTTTAAAGACGTCAAAAAAGGTATTGTTTGGGAAAAGGTTAAATGACGCCGTTAAAAACTTTCTTTCTTTATATTGCGTTACTGATGCACCCAACCATCTTCAAAGTCATTTCTTGCTCCGATGTGAATTTAAAATTCAAACCGTACACCTACCATGTCGCCTGAAACTTACGGTCCATTTAATACCGACCGCGGCCTTAGCGCAGTTGGGTAGCGCATCTGCCTCTCATACGAGAGGTCCCGGATTCGATACCCGGCCGCGGAAAATACCATATCTGACAAAATTGCCACCCACCAATGGGTTTGAAAGCGTTAACCTAAGTGGGTGAGCAGCTGGAGGCTAGGTAAGGGTGTTGTGGTAGTACGGATTTGAGAAACAACAGGAATCCATGGTTAGGTGCTCCAGTCGCCGCGATATGACCCTGGCAGTGTGAAAACGGCGTAAAAGCACAAGAAACTCAAACTCCTGGATTTGAGACAGCCATGTTTCAAGGTTTATCCTTGCCTAGGGGGACTGTGACAGAGGTCCATGCTACTAACTAATGGCTGCTTCAGGTCAAGGAGAAGGAATTGGAGAACAACACGGTTCATGGTCAGACTAGACATGTACGACTATAACTTATAAGTAGGCTGATCTAGAACCGTTTAGAATGCCTATTTTCCATTAACCCTTTCCCAAACGACAAAATTCTAGGGTGATCCAATTTGAAAGCTGTTACAAACGGTAAGATCTACATAAGATATTGAAAAGAAAACATTGAGACAAAAGGAGAAATTGCTGGTTATCAGCAGTTTCTTCTTTTGTTTCAATGTTTTCCCAAACCTTTTTCTATTAGGAACGTCAAATCCAGGTCTTGTTTGGGAAAGGCTTAAATACAGATCCCTATTATGCTGTTTTTAGAAGATTGAAGTTCAACATTAAAGTGACATTTCACATTTATTTCATTTTTTAAAAGTATGTCTTGATAAAAAGATTGTTTATTCTAATGCATAGAAATACTATCAGTTTTATGAAGTTATTATTTATAAGCGAAAAATGTGCCTTTAAAGTTGAGACAGAAATGACAAATTCTATATAAATCTGAACTGTTGTCCACAACAATTTGTTTAATATAAGCACAAAAATATATATTTCTCGTAAACGGTTCAATATTTTGGCTTGAAATTTTCAGAATTTTCATAAGAAAATGTGCTCTTTCAGATAAAATAAAAGTAAAATTTATGTGAAAATTATTGTGAAATGTCACTTTAAGTATATATTTCATTTATAATTATTTCCCAATTTTCTGTTCTCTCAATTTCAGACATACTGGTAGTGCTTCGTACAGTGTTGACTATCGTAGCTCTTGGTATTTTTGTGATAGGTGAGTCCATGCTTTCATAGCTTGTTTAACCCTTTACACGACGGCAAAATTATGGAATGATCCAATTTCAAAGGTGTTGCAGACAATTTCAAGTGAATGGGATTTTATATTGTATGTTTTTTTTTCTGGGTAGAAAACTTTGTGAGAAATGAAGAAATTGATTGTAACAAATCAGTTTCTTCATTTCCCCCCATTGTTTTCGAAAGCAGTCGTCTTTAAAGGATGCCAAAAAGCGTCTTTGTGTTGGAATGGGTTAACTTTTCTTCAAACAAGACCTGGTTTTGATATAGTGTTTTCGTCCCTAATAGAAAAGACTATGGAAACATTCAGACAAAAGAAACAGTGCTCATAACTATCATATTTTTGCCTCGAAATTTTCTGTGCTATTTTGCATACATTTTTTTCTTTATCTTATTTTGTTGGGTGTCTGCAAAAAGAAGCGGAAGAAAAAGATTTTACCCGAAAGTTACACTAAACAATATTTGTTTTATAATGATATCTGTGCAAATATAACACAGGAAGTACATCGATCCCTTTTTACAAGTCTGATACTTTCAGATACATCGTATATCTGATATGTATACCTGAATAAGGAGAAATGGTTAGACGCTTACATCTTTCTTTTCACTACTTTTTAAAATGCATATTTTCATAAAATTACTCATAGAAACCAAAAATATATTCAGATAAGCTTGATTTTTTTCAAAAATTTGTATCATCATTATGCCCTTTTCTTTTCAAGCACGGGAAAAATGTTCGATAGCCGAGAAAAAATGTGCCCTTTGTACTATTTAGCATATCTGTACCTTCTTAAAACTTATACAGTTTGTGTTCATTGTCCAAAAAATATTAGTCTAGCTAGAGGTGCTCTGCCAGGTCATTTATCAGGACCTATATAGGCATAATGTTATTACCAAACTCGTATGATTTACTTGTATAGTCTGTAAATATTGACCTGTAGGTCTACTCTGCAGCAATCATACCCTGTCAAGCAGAGTCGATAATTTCCATAAGCACGGTAGCTTTGTATTAGATGCACATGGCATGCTTCTCGTGTCAATATATCACTGGTGGTAAACTCTGCCAAAGCGAGGGACGTTTTTCACTACAACAAGGTTTTTCTAATAACAATGAATTTGTTCTAAAAATAGACCGGGTTTACCGATATGTATTGACAAACCGTCTGTGTTGTTATAAAAGCTCGTAACTACGGCTTTATCAAAGCCGTTGTTACGATATTTCATAACAACACCGACGGAATACTATGACCGCGAAAAAACGTCCAATGCTTTGGCCGAGTTCACCACCAGTGTATAATTATGTCGGAGAGAGATCATTTCGCATCAAAAGTTCTGGTTACATATTCGATATGCACAGGTCAATATTTACAGACAATAAAATGAATTATTTTTCAGGAATTCAGAGGTTCCACAAATGCAGTTTCGAACCAGAAATCCCACTGTTTCTCGTGCTAGAAGGCCTGGTCATCATATTTAAGACTTGTGTTGCCATTTTATCCAGTTGTAAACGGGGAACAACTGAGGAAGGGGAGAGAAATGTGTTTGATACGTGCGGTGATATTTCCACACTATTTCTTATTCTGTGGACACTCACGGGTACGTATTGACCAACAAAATATCGCTTTTCATCAAAAACCTCGTACCCATAGCTTTTAACAAGCTGTAGATACGAGGTTTTCGTTGAAAAACAGAGAAGATACAGTGCATTTTCGTAAGCGTAATTCCACTAAGCATGCATTTGATAGACCAACAAGATAGCGTTGGTTGAAGGAGGATGGTTGAGAGAAATGTGTTTGGCACTTGCTGTGATATTTCCATGCTGTTTCTTATTCTTTGTACAGCTCACAGTAAATGACCTGGCAAAGCATCTCTAGTTAAAAGCTAGAGATGCTCTGCCAGGTCATCTAACGTGAGCTATATTGACCGACAAAATGCAGTGCAATGGCAAATGCATAATTCTTCGATGCTTATGATAGACCACCAAGATAGCTCGTTGGTCGACTGATGAACGGGTTGTGTTTGATACTTGCAGCGATATATCCACACTGTTTCTTATTCTATGGACACTTACGGTTAAGTATTGGCCAACAAAACGTCGCTTTCCAACGAAAACCGCGTATCTACAGCTTTAAACAAGCTGTAGAACTAGATACGAGGTTTTTGTTGAAAAGCAGCGAAAATGCACATGCGGCGATATTTCCGCACTGTTTCTAATTCTTTGGACACTTACGGGTAAATATAGACAAATAAAATAACATATTACAATGATTGGGTAAGGAAAAAATGCCATTGCAATTACGCACACGAACAACTCCAATGTACGTGTTTATGAAGGGATAAAACCTTAAAAACTTTTTTTCAATATTTCAATTCGGGTTAATTCCCTTTCAAGGCAACTCGTTCATTATTTCATTTCAAACAGTGAACATGAATTAATAAACGAAGAATTTTTGACGATCGAAAAAAATTATAGACTGTTCACTGTGTTCGGTTTGAAATGAATTTTGGGAAATATAAATTAAAACACATGATAGAACATGTGCATACCATGGTAGATATCTATTTAGTAGAAACTGAAAACGCTGGTTATCAGCATTAAATTTATTCTTTTGCCTTTATGTTTCCTCATGTTACCATTTATTTCTGTAGGCCTATGCTACATAAATATCATACTTTCTTTCAGGTGCTGTATGGGTGTTCGGAATATACAGTCAGGTGAATATGGACGTGATGGAAGATTCCGAATATTGTGATAGGACCGTGTATTTGACGTCATTGTGGTTTCTTATATCAACATTGTGCGTTATGTTGACGTTTGTGTTTATTGTGGCAGTGTTGAGCGTATATTACCTAGTGAAATCAGACGGTGAGCGTAAACAGTTACCGTACGAGATAACGTTGTGACGGCGTGCCCACGATAACGTTATTAGTTATACGGTTTCTTGCCGGGGTATATTATAGGTTATTGCATTAATATGGGAATATATTGTGTCGAACGAGTTCTTTTGGCAGAGTGACCCGAGCTTGCGAGGGTTACTACGCCAAAAGAACGAGTTCGACACAATATATTCCCATATTAATGCAATAACCTTTTTATTATATACTTCGATATTGTCTTAGACAAGATATCATTAACCAAATTCATAAAAAAATAGTTTTCACCCTCTCGGGTAGGAATTACTAAAATGTTTTAAAACGTCTTGCGGTTGAACGTAAATTACGCGGGAAAAGTAACGTCAGCGTATGATTACGTCGACGTCACTAGGGAAGTATAAACAACTTTGAATGGCGGCGGCCATTATTTTCGACTCGGACTGGAATAGCCGTAAAAGGTGATGCATTTGAGATATTTGTTACATATTTTTGGTATCAACTTTCCTAAAAATGTGTACATTTGCCGTTGTGTATATTTTCATTTGTTAAAATTTGTTAATTTCGCGTATTTGCAATCAGATTTGACTTGCTTCACAAAGTCAATATCCGTGATATTTTGAAAGAAAATTTATTTTTTTATTCTCCAACTAACTTTTGTTGACCTCTCCTAGCGTTTGTAATGCACAATATGGATTTATAAGTGAATTATCAGGCTTGAACTTTGTGAAGCGGGAGAGATGCCTGGAATTATAGTTCCGTCCTTGGCGACTGCGCGTGTTAAAGTTCCCGTGCAATATCAAAGTATGCAATATCAAAAAATATTGCACACTTTCCTCCCGTTCAAATACATAGGGACAATATCAAAGTATATAATAAGACGATTTATTCCCGGCTGGAAAAATGATGTCACCTGAGCCGCAGGCGAAGGTTGACATCATTTTCCAGCCGGGAATAAATCGTCATATACCCAGGCAAGAAACCGTATAACGAATTTATCATACTACAAAATTTTCGACTATTTTTTTGTCTTGACCATGTTAGGCCGTGAACTGGGTTTACCGTTATATTTGATAAACCGTCGGTGTTGTTTTAAAATGTCGTAACTACTTGAATCAAGCCGTAGTTACTAGATTTTATAATAACACCTGCGAAATGCTATTTGTTTATTCGAATTTACGTCACGATTCACTGGATAAAATCGTTCCCTATTATTTTATCGAAAGTACCAATTTCCCCTTATGAGCCCCAAAGGAAAAGTAAACATAAACTCGTCATAAAGTGACGTCACGCCACTGAGTTCCGAGAAATAGGTCAATGTGTTTTTGACTGACCCGAAGCGTGGTATTTTTAAAAATGGATAAATAAACAAAATTGAAAGGTATTTATCATCTTTATTATCAACATTTATTTGTGTCCTATTATTTGACATATTTCGTTCCAATAAATAGACACAGATTTTCGAAGAAAGTGCATAAAATCATTGAACTATGTTATGAACTAGATTTTAACTTACGATTGTACACTGGCTGCATGACACATTCCCAGATTGGCATAGGATTTTCTCTTAGGATCTTGCATAGTTTTGTCGAGCATTTGTCTGGAGAATTCTTTAAATATCTCCTCGTTAAATGTGGCTGTGTAATTGCATTTTGAGATCAGCACTCTTTGAGGTTCATGGAAGAACACTCACTCCAAGAGTGGGAGGCCTGGGTTCGATTCCCAGCAGAGAGGATCTTTTGTGATGATGAGCCACATGTTGAGGGCTTATTTTCAGAATTTGTATTCTTTTGTCTGAATATTTTCTTATTATTTTAGCCTTTTGAATTAGGGACGTCAAAACAACGTCTTGTTTGGGAAAGGATTTGGTCGTATGTATCTTCAGCTTTCATTCAGCACACAAGTATGCAGCGACATTACACGTACAGCATATATATATTGTGTGAAGTAATCGAAGAAAAATAACACAAAATGCACCATGTTTAGGCTAAATATGTTTATTTTGGAAATTCGCACAGAGAAAAAATGCTTTTTACTGTCGCATAATGGATTAACACGGGTCGCGTTATGAACGAAGCGGGGTAAAAATGGCCGCCATTACTAGTTCGATTTTTTGTGTATGTTACCGGCTAAAGCCGTTAATATCAATCTTTATCAGATCAGCATTAACCAATCAAAATGCCAGAAATTTCTTTGCAGTATAATAATATTTGATAGCGTGCATATATCAACGTTATGTGTTATGCTAACGTTTGTGTTCATTGTGGCAGTGTTGAGCGTATATTACCTAGTGAAATCAGACGGTGAGCGTAAACAGTTACCGTACGAGATAACGTTGTGACGGCGTGCCCATGATAACGTTATTTGATAGCGTGCATATATCAACGTTATGTGTTATGCTAACGTTTGTGTTCATTGTGGCAGTGTTGAGCGTATATTACCTAGTGAAATCAGACGGTGAGCGTAAACAGTTACCGTACAAGATAACGTTGTGACGGCGTGCCCACGATAACGTTATTTGATAGCGTGCATATATCAACGTTATGTGTTATGCTAACGTTTGTGTTCATTGTGGCAGTGTTGAGCGTATATTACCTAGTGAAATCAGACGGTGAGCGTAAACAGTTACCGTACGAGATAACGTTGTGACGGCGTGCCCACGATAACGTCATTTGATAGCGTGCATATATCAACGTTATGTGGCGTTTGTGTTCATTGTGACAGTGTTGAGCGTATATTACCTGGTGAAATCAGACGGTGAGCGTAAACAGTTACCGTACGAGATAACGTTGTGACGGCGTGCCCACGATAACGTTATTTGACCGTGAATCAATGTAATGCTTCGATTGCTTGCCAATGTAAACGTTACCTGTTACGTTGAGTTTTTGTCGACGTTCTTGAGGATTGTGACAGTGTTAAACACTTGAGCAAATTTCAGAAGTCAGACGATGAAATAATACATTGTAGTTTAACCCTTTCCAAAACGCCAAATTTCTTAGGTGGTCCTATACAAAAGCTTCTGCAGATGACAAAACGGATGCTATTAAACATAAGATTTGTGTAAAATATGACACAGAAAATATTTAGACAAAAGGAGAAACTGCTGGTTATCAGCAGTTTCATCTTTTGTGTCAATGTTTTCCCAAGCATTTTCTATTAGGGACGTCAAAACCAGGTCTTGTTTGGGAAAGGTTTAAAATTAAGTTATGACGACGTCTTTACGTAAACATTATGTTGACGGTATAACGACGAGTCTGTCGTAACGTTATGACGACGTCAGTGTCGTGCGTAAGCATTATGTTGACGTTCCACCAAAGACCATGTTGTGGGTACTCATACGAATCATTTCGACGAGACGATTCTAATGTGTACCCGTACCATAGCTCATAATACCGTAATCCTTTTCAAAAGTAACCATTTTAACCCTTTCCCAAACGACAAAATTTTAGGGTGATCCACATCAAAAACTTTACAAAATGACAAAATAAATGTAATTAAAGATAGAATTTGTGTAAAATTTGACACAGAAAATATTGAGACAAAAGGAGAAACTGCTGGTTATCAGCAGTTTCTTCTTTTGTTTCAATGTTTTCCCAAGCCATTTCTATTTGGGACGTCAAAACCAGGTCTTGTTTGGGAAAGGGTTAAGTCATTTGCCAATGTCCCGTGGTCTGTATGGGAATGATTTAAGGTGACGTCGCACACTTTAATATGTAGGTCTAATTCTATTATTCCAAACCATTATGGTCTGTCTATCACTATTGTGATAACAATTTATTTTATATTCATCACATGCATTTATATTTATAACATCTGAACTTTGAATTAAATATTTGTTAAACACTGTTTCTGTCACTTTTTCTTTGATAGCGCAAATGTTGTCGTTGGACCGAACAAAGTGGCTTGCTCCTACATTTCAAGTTTTCAACCCTTTCCCAAACGGCCAAAATTTAGGCAGTTCGAGTTTAAAAGTTGTGACAGACGTAACAACGAATGTTAATTCAGAATAATTTTGTGTATGATATAGCACAGAAAATATTGAGGCAAGACGAGAAAATGCTGATTATCAGCACTTTCTTCTTTTGTTCCAAATTTTTCCCAAGCATTTTCGTCATCGGGATGTCAAAACCAGGTCTTGTTTGAGAAAGGATTAAACTATCATGGAACCAGATCAGCCTTTAGCTAAGTGGAGCCTGATAAGGACCCGAAAGAAACTCCTAATATAGAAGTCCTTAGATCACGATGTATAATCACGTGACTTAGAATTTCCGATAATCTTCAATAACTTTGTCGATACTTGATCAATTTGCATTCGGTTTAAAGCATAGAATGTGGGAAAATGTCAGTAATAACATAAACGTGATAGATATTTTAAAACATCAACGGATGAAAAAGTTATTGAAGATCAACCGATATGTTGGTTGAAATTCAATAACCTTTTTATCAGTACATTTTTCAAAAACTCTTCACGTACGTCTATCGAATGCATGACGTCTGTCCGCCTTCTTTGCTTCAAACCGGATTCAAATCGGTCCCATATTAACAAAGTTATTGAAGATTTTCTAAAATTGTTGTATCACGTGATTACCCAACGTGTAGATGTTTTAAGAGAACCTGTGCGTCATGACCAGGCTGCGTGATTGCAAAAGATCATCGCAAAAGATTAGAGGGGGCGATGGCTTTTCAAAATGCAATATTTCCTTTTTGCTCACAAAAACCCTGTGCTATGGTTACTCATTTGTGACCCGTCACGCTAAAAGGGACCTTATAGCAACTTTGCAGTCCGCGCAGCCAGACTATGGCCGATACTTTCCGCTCTAGTTCTAAATCTAGAATGTTTAACCTGTCTTAGCATGTGTTCCTTTTCCCAATACGTCTTCTAGTTGATGCTGAGTATGATCAGCTTGTCAAAATTTGATTTTTTTTACTTCTGATAAGGCCCCTTTTAGCGTGACGGGTCACATTTGAATTGTCTCATCGATACGATTCAAATGAATATCCTCAACGTAGGGTCAAGATTTGAAATGAAAAATTTAGAATGTCTTTACCTCATCTTACATGTATTTGTAGCTCTGTTTGTGCAGTCTGATACGAATTTATTCTGGTCGCAATTGCCATACGGATGCCTTGTCCATATCAATGTTTCCAAACCCATGTCTACTATAGGTACGTCAAAACCGATTATTGTTTGGACCAGGCTTAACCCATTCCCAAACGACAAAATTTCAGGGTGATCCACTTCGAAAACTGACACAAATGAAAACATGGACGTTATTAAAGATAATTATGATTTGTGTGAAATATGGCACAGAAAAAATTAAGTACAGCTCTCTGTAAAAATCATGCAAAATGGCATATTTCGTGCTACATACACTATCACCAAAAATATCATTTTTGTAAAAAATCAATAGATTATGACATAAATAAATGCTATATAGCTCAAAAAGTATATCCTTTAAGGATTGGTGGAATGGTAAACATTTTAATTTTTATTTGCTTTTACATAGAATATATAGTAAAAGTGGTGTTTTTCAGTGGATCTAAAATTGTAAAACCCAAACAGATATCCAATTAAAACCTTCATAAGTTGAAAGATGATATTTTGGTGTTTTATCTGGTGTTTGTACTTTTTTGTGCAAATTTGTGATATTAGAGTAATTCAATTAGAAAGATGACGAAAATACAGTAAAATGAGCATCCCAGTCTACAATTCCAGTCTAATTCTGTCTAATGGAGTTACTTCCCTTGAAACCAATGTCAACAAAAATGGCTGCCTCCTGTCAACTCAGATTCATTGTGACTGTATTTTTGTACATCGCGTGGAAAATATGACAAATTATCGGAGGAAAAGTTATTATTTTAAAAGAACAGCGATATAGATCAGTGCATGGCCGTCTAAAATCGGACAGGGAATATCAATACAGGGAAATTTACTTGATTTGCAAGCTGAAAAAAGCATTGCTAAACCAGCTGAACTTAGGGGCGGATTTTGGAACCATAGTAGACTGCCATGTTTGCCATAGATACCAATTTCTATTTGATTTCGACCAAAGAAGGGATATTGCTTTCCAAACTGTCGGAGAATGTCAAGCTCATATGTAACAGACAATGTCTCGGGTACGAATAAGCCCTTATAAACAGATTGGATTGAATGAAGTTTTATGTCCCACTCAACAACTAAGGTCACATGGAGACGGGACCTCGGTTTAAAGTCTCAGCCAAAAGACTGGAGAAGCATGGGATCCAACCAGCGACCCCTGTGTTTCAAGTCTAGCGCGTTACCACTGCACCACCTCCGTCCCTCCCAGATAAACAAAGGATTTGCAGACTCTGACAGGGGAGTTTAGGCAGTATATAGAAGTTTACTTTAGACAGGGATATTTCTGATGAGTTTGGCAATGGTTAGTATTTTGTCACGACTTCTTCTTAAATTGAACTTTAATCTCCTACCATTGAAGCTGAAAGGGACTTCAGGTTTGCAGTATGTCTGTGTGTCTTTCTGGCCAATCAATTAGTTTTCCACTTTTTATGCGGCCCAAAAAATTTTCATGCTCCCGAAAAATTTTGGGAGAGCATATAGTTGCCTAGCTATCCATCCATCTTTTGGTCCGTCCACAGCCAGATCCCAGCAACCAATGGACCAAATTCAATGAAACTTATAATGTGAACTCTGTGTGATAATTCCTATAGGGACTGCGTTCTCTGTTTCTCAAATTGAGGCTGTGTCACAGAAAAATTATAGTTATCATAACTCAATGACCAGATATTATCAATTAATTAATTTAAAAGTAGCTATACATCTACTTTCATTTCACTTCATGTCTTTTATTTTCAGAATGATGAATAGGGTTCTGGTTCAATTTTATCAAGTAAACAGTGACATAATTTTGGTCAAACAGTAGTATTTTGCTGATGTAATTCTAAAACCCTGCAACTACAGCTTAATTGAAGCTTAGTTACAAGATTTTATAAAATCATAATGGTAAACCTAGTCTGTCTTTGCTCAAAATTCATTTTTATTGATTATCATTGACTATGTTTGTCTCTTTTATTTTGCAGGATGATGAATTGGTTATTATTGGCTATAGAGAAAGCATGAATTTTGATTCAGGACCCTCAAATCAAAAGATAATGGTGAGAATCTTAAAAGAATATTTACTAACATGGAATGTTATTTATCAATATCTAATGTTTGACAAAATGTTTTTTTTTTTTTACTGGATGCAAAAATTGTGTGTTAACCCTTTCCCAAACAAGACCGGGATTTGACAACTCCAAGAGAAAGGGTTTGGGAAAACATTTAGACAAAAGAAGAAAGTGCTAATAATCAGCACTTTCTCCTTTTGCCTCAATATTTTCTGGGCTATAACATACATATTTTCTTCATTTGATATGATGTATTTTGTCGTCTGCAACTCCTTTCGAATTGGATCCGCCTAAAATTTTGCCGTTTGGGAAAGGGTTAAATATTGAAAGATATTGATTTATCATTGTAACTGTAAAGCTAGGGATACATAGTGAGGGTAAGTAGCTGCCACAATAAAATTGCTAATTCTGTTCAACATGGTATGATTATGAAACCCTTCTCCAATTAATTTATCTAGATTTATTAAAATTAACCCATTACCACACAGAGACTCTTTTTGACTAACAACAAGATAATGACTTTACAAGCAATTTCTTCATTTCCCACAATGTGTTCTACAAAGAAGACAAAAATACTTCAAATTACCTTAACTTGATATAATTGTCGTCTGCGGATCCAGGGGGGGGGGGGGGGGGGGGGGACCAAGCCCAAGATTTGTTTCCAAGGGGGGGGGGGTGGTTCCAAACTCAAATTATGGCTTAAAATGTAGTAAATATGTAACGATACACTAAATTCATAAAGTCAAAATTTAATTTTCGGCCAATGCCAGGGGGTCCGGACCCCCCCCCCCCCCCCCCCCCCCTCTAGATCTGCCCATGCAACATCTTTGACTTTGGATCACTCCAAAATTTGTTGTTTGGTAATATGTTTAGAGTTTCAAAATGTGTTTGTTGTACCGGTCGATCAATTGAATATTTCTAGACTGCTCTTAATTAAAAAAGAATTATAGATGGGAAATAGTTATGTCTAATATTATAATATTATTGTATGAAATGTGTTATGATTGCACAGAAAATATTGAAGGAAAAGGAGAAATTGCTGATTTGCAAGAGGATCACCCGAAAGATTTGATGAACTCCATATGTATTGCGTCTTGAAATAATGTTGTCTGTCACAACTTTGAATTTTAGACCACCTTCAGTGATTTATCTACCTCTGCGTCATGCGTAATTTACGCAAAAAAAATTCAAGATGACGCAAAGAAAAAAAAGCTGAGCGTATATCTGACGCACGTTCATCTGTATCAACCACCACGCATACTAGGTCCTAATTATTGCACAATTGGTGTCTGGTAAAAAAAACCCCGAAAGGTTCGTCTTTTTTCATACAAGGAACATATTGCAGGATAACCAAATGAGAAATTTGCATAAATGGGCGGGACTTGTTATCAACTAAGAGTTTTCGGGCAAAATAATCGGAAGAGAAAAATTCGAAATCCAACTTTTCAAAGAAGCGATCGCGAATTTAGTTATTGTATGGAAGTTATAAATTCATTTTTCTAGTAAATAAGATTGAAATTGCATTTGTTTCTTTATGCAAAATGCCTTAATTTTTCATTTTTCTGACCCGACAGAGCAGATGAATCGAAACCGGAAGTGAAACGAATGACAACAAATTGACAATTTATGCTAGGTTCTACGACCAAGTTTACAAATAATGTCCATCCAGATGTTCGTTTAACAGACCGATCCGATTAAAAATACATCATAGAATATTTTTAGGGCGATTGTGGTTGGATGTGTGAACCATGATCTGAAATTACGTATTTTTGTGTATTCGTCCTCAAAATTCAACGTACCTTTTTCCGTAATCTCATTTCCAGCATTTATATAATTTTTCAGTAGTTTGAATTACGAGTGAAGTGCATCATAACTATTCTAATTTGTCTTAATTAAGGATATTAAGGGTATTCTGACACAAAACTTGATCCAATTTTGGTTATATTTGTCTACTGTCCAATGATTGACTTGGTATCATTCCGCACCATTTAAAACATAAGCCATACTCTTGAAATCATAGAGAAAGCTATATTGGGAAAATAGAAAAGGTTATATTTCTGCTTTTAAGATAATCACAATGTTTTCTTTCCTTCACAATTCAAATTCTTTTTTTGGCAAATTTTATTTAAAAAGCATTCTCCTTTATTACTTTCATTCACCAAATGAAATTATCATGAACTTAAACCATATTTTCATAATTACGATATTTTTGACTCACGATTTTCAAATTTGACTCAGAGTTTCAAGATCAGTGAGTCAGATTGACTCACTGACCCAGAAAGGTAGATTAATCACTGCACCTTAGAATTACCGTATTCAGTTCGAGAAAGGGTTGATAAAATATTTCAATTTCTCTATTTTTCAGTCGCTGATGTACACCAAGTTGCAGTTTTGGACTTACAGTGTTGAATATGACAAGTTATAATTGTTTTTACTAGAAGGACTGATATTGACTTTATGTTGATATATACAACAAAGCAGATAAATTTTGTTACAAATTGGATTTGAAGATTTGAAGAGATGAAAAATGTTATCTTATGTAATATTTTATCTTATGTTATACTTGTGAATAACTCTTTCTGTGATGACCAGATTTAGACTGATCCAAATTGAAAGATGTTGCAGACAACTATATCAATGTAATGTGAACTACACTGAATAGTATTTCTGCCCTCTGATAAAGAAAACATTTAAAGTAAACAAAGGAGAAAATAATTGTAGGACTCAGCTTTGTCAACTTTTGCCACAATGTCCAAAAAAGATCCTTCTACTTCAAAGAACCCCACAAGGGTTGTTTGAGAAAGGTGAAGTTGTACCTTTTTTCAAACAACCATACTTGATGTGCCAAAAGAACATGTTTTGAAAACGTTGAATGAAAAGAGAATAATGACAGAAACAAATGGGCATTCTTTAAGGTATGCAACCCATCATTAGCACCAAAGAGCCAGAGGCGAATTTGAAAAGTGTCGGTATTTCTTAAACTGTGTTACTTTTCCATTCCAAATACAAACATATGTAACATCTCATAAGCATTTTGAACAGTTTAGAATTTTGAATTAATGCATACAAATGGAAATATTTGACTAAAATGTTCAAAATTACCAACCTTGAATATGAATATAGAGTGAAATAATATTTCTAAACTATTGTAGTGACCTAGAAATTTAGTTTCATTTTATTGTTTACCGGCGAATCTCCCCATACAAATTAGTGGACCAAGTCTAAAATACAGAGTGTGCAATATTATTACTTACGGAGATTCAAGCAGAATGCATCCATAGATCGATCTCTTCACTCATTTAGCTGTATTTAGTCTTTTTAAACTTGCATTTAGGTTTTGTTTTACTGTCACATGGATCAACTGGAACCTTGGCGGCCATTGTTTTGAACTAGGTCATTGCAAGGCATTGTGGGTAATTTACCATAGCAACAGAAGAAGGTTGACACGTGTTTGCTGTCTGCTGCTCTAAATTTGTAAACATTGAGCTGTCAAACTCTCTGTCGAGTGTTTTAAAGAAGATTTGAGCCATTATTTAATCGATTATTTGATTAGGTGCTTATATATTTATTTATTATTCACTTTTACTGAGATTTAAAGGGTGTTTTTGTGTATTTTGAGTGCCCACACATTAGGAGTGTGAGCACAGTTTTCCTTGTGGGCAAGTGTGGACCACATATTTTGTGAGCAGAATGCACACAAAATCTGTGGGCTACGAATCATATATAAGCCGAGCCCACACGGCATGCAAGGACTCGAAATTCAGCTTCCACCAGGTGAACACCTTTTACATCTCTAAATAGAAAACTTTGGCTTCAACTTTTAACTTATATTTCCAACTGATAAAATAGAAAGATAGAACAGCAATTATTAAACAACCACACCTTCTTTTAACATAGACGAGGCTTTATTTCTTATTTTGATACCTTCAATAGTCCAACGAGTCCCCTCGTCAACGAGTCTGACGCGCCAACGAGTCGCCCTACCAAAGTTAAACACCGGCGCGTAACATTTTTGTGGTGACAGATAGGTGGGATATGCAATTTTACTAAAGCATATCCAGCGATACGAAACCGCGAAATCCGAGATATTTTATTTGAGAACGCGAATCAGTTGAAAGTATGGATGATTCGGCACATTTCGAAAGCTCAGGTGAAATTACCTTTCGCCTACCAAACCGCAACGACGAACCACAAGCTACAGATTCTGCATCCCGATGTGAATCTACACATGATCAAGCTATGAGCCAACAAACCGCGGAGTCTACTGCCCAGTCTATGATGGCCAATATGGCTAGTATGCTCAAGGATGTAATCCATGAACTGCAAATTATTAAGCACACAACAAACCAACAACATCAAACCCCCAATGTAAACAATAACACACCACAGAACTTACCTGACATTAACAACCAGCCGAATGACCAATACCAGAATGCCTATGATAGCTCCATTAGTTTTACGCCTCATTACAGTGTCGACCCAGATCAGCCCGCACCTAGGCAGCAAAGGTTCATGGGAAGGCAAAACAACCATAACCATGGATATGACAGATCTAATGATAACAGCAGGCAAAGGAGACCCCCTCAACATGCAAGTAAATGTGGAAACATAAAGATCCCAAACTTTACGGGAAAAGAAGAATGGAACGTTTGGCTGGCAAGGTTCGAGACAATAGCAGACAGAAACTGCTGGGATGAGGACGAGCGATTGGACCAGCTATTGCCAAGAATGGAGGGTCAGGCCGCTCAATTCGTTTTTACGCAACTTCCCAGGTGCGTGCTCGACGACTATGACGAGCTGATCAAAGAGATGACCAGTCGGTATAGGGTTGTGGAGACCACAAGAGCATTTGCTGCTAAGTTTAGCAGGCGAACACAGAGAGTTGGGGAAACGGCTGAAGAATTTGCTGCCGATCTAAAGAGGCTGTACGACCGAGCTCACGGTTACAGAGACCGTAGAACTCGCGAAGAGGACCTTGTGAGGAAGTTTCTGGATGGTCTTTCGAATGAAGAAATTCGGTTCGAAGTAGAATATCACAAGGAGCCCGAGAATATTGATGAGGCTGTATTCCATGTGGTAAATTTTATACAGACCAGGGGAACTAAAAGCAACAAGGGCTTTAGAACAGAAGAGCACAAGAAGAGTACCAGGAGAACTACTGAAGCAGATCACAGTTTAGATGATCTCGTCCATGATAACACAGAACATGAATCCACAGTTGAAGGGTCTGAATCGGCATGCAGGGTCGGGTCAGAAGAAAAACAGAAGGTCTTAGATGGGCAAACTGCAACTACCACCATGTTCAACCAGTTGCTAGACCGGATCACTAAGTTGGAGCAAGACCGAATTAAGTCAAACGGGAAATATAACAACCAACCAAAAAGCCAGAACAAATACGGGATAGTTTGTTTCGGTTGCCAACAACGAGGGCATAGAGTTGCGGACTGTCCAAACAGACAAACATCCAATCCTGGTCAGGACCAAGGTAACCAGAACAATACAGCTAGTAATATGACCCCTGCATACAGAAACCCGAAACCTTTAAACTAGAAAAGACCTCCTCTTGCGGCCAAAGAGAGGTCTCCTTTGATAATAGCGGCCAGAAAAATGAGAAAATCATCGAAATCGAAAAATCTGACAGACCGATAAGGCGTAAACGACAGTTATGTGATGGTGTATACATCAAGGGCGAGATAGAAGGTATCCCTATCACATTTACAGCAGACACCGGAGCCTCAAAAACGGTTTTGTCCACAAAAGTATATAACAAGTTGTATTCGAAACCAAACCTTGAAAAATCAGCATGTCTAACAGGGGCAACAGGTGATCCTTTGGGTGAGTTGGGGAAAGGTCCCTTCAACATGAAGCTGGACTCCTTGAACCTGAAAAGAGAGCTTATAGTTGCCGACATAGAGGATGATTGTCTTCTGGGAATTGATGTGTTACAAAACAGTGATAAAGGCCCGGCAGATCTAATCCTCAGTCAAGGAATGATAATTTTGGATGGTGTGAAAATACCAGTGACTCAGATAGGGATTGACAAGACCAGAAGGGTTTTAGCTGCTGATAATTACGTAATCCCCGCTCTCTCGGAACAAATAATTGATGTACTCATCGATCGAACCGAAAGTGACGATCACGACTATGATGCAGTATTTTTAGTAGAACCGTCAAGCGAGTTTCAAGATAAACACAAGCTTTGCATGGCACATTCACTGGCCAATTTGACAACAAACGTAACAAATAAGGCCAGGATAATGAACCCATTCTCAAACCCAGTAACGATATACCAAGACACAGTGGTGGGAAGGGCAGAGAAAATCGATGGCCAACCAACACTTCTTGCGGAATGTGAGAACAAAAATGAGATGGCAAACAACTGTAGCGTAAAGCGGATACAAATCGACAACGGAAATGCAACACATAATGTCAGTACCATGGACCCAAACATGTCCAAAGGCGAGGTACCAGAGCATTTATCTAAACTTTTTGAATCCTCATCCAAGGACTTAAGTAAAGGAGAAAAACAAAGATTGAAACAGACACTAACTAGCTACAGTGATATCTTTTCAAAGGGTGAGTGGGACTTGGGTCTTACTCATTTGAACGAGCACGCCATCGAAACTGGTACAGCTAAGCCTATAAAGCAGCCTCCAAGGCGAGTGCCTTTAGCCTTTGCAGAAGAAGAGAAAAAGGCGGTAGATGACCTTTTAGCTAAGGGGGTAATTAGAAAAAGTACATCACCCTGGGCATCCCCTATTGTATTAGTTCGTAAAAAGAATGGATCCGTACGGCCTTGCATCGACTATAGGAGGGTTAACGAGCTAGTCAAACCGGATGGATTTCCAATGCCGAGGATACAAGATTGTTTAGACTCTGTTTCCGGGGCAGCCATCTTCAGCACCTTAGATTTGACCAGTGGGTACTACCAGATCCCTCTGAAGGAGGAAGACATCCCAAAGAGCGCTTTCGTGTGTAAATATGGCCAATTTGAGCTACTACGTATGCCGTTTGGACTTAATAATGCGGGAAGTACCTTCCAAAGGACCATGGAGCTAGCTCTTCAAGGTTTACAGTGGGAGACATGTTTAGTCTACATCGACGACATAATCGTGTTCGGCAACAACTTTGAACAACACATGAGTAGACTAGAGCAGGTGTTCCAGCGATTGAAAGAGGCAGGTCTAAAACTTAAGCCAGAAAAGTGCGAACTTCTACAACCAGAAGTCACCTTCCTTGGTCATGTAGTTTCAGGAGCAGGAATCAAGCCAAACCCAGTAAATATTGCAAAGGTGGTGGAATGGCCAAGACCAACAAATGCGAAACAAGTAAAGCAATTTGTGGCAATGGGATCTTACTATAGGCGCTTCGTACACGACTTTGCCAAGCGAGCTAAGCCACTGCTCGAACTAACCAAGAATGGAAAGGCGTTCATATGGTGCGATCAGTGTGAAAATTCCTTCCGCGACATAAAAGCAGCCTTAACAGGGTCAGACGTAATGGGTTATCCGCAAAATGAAGGTGGAGAGTTCATCTTAGACGTAGACGCTTCAGACGTGGGCTTAGGAGGCGTATTAGCACAAATACAAGAAGGGAGAGAGAGAGTAATAGCGTATGGTAGCAGGACATTGAACAAAGCCGAGTCGAATTACTGCATCACAGAAAAGGAGCTGCTTGCAGTACGCTATTTCATAGAGTACTACCGACAGTATCTCCTTGGCAGAAGGTTCCGTGTGCGGACCGATCATCAAGCTTTGGTTTGGCTATTTCGGTTAAAGGAACCGAGGGGTAAAATAGCCAGATGGTTGGAAATACTGGCACAATACGATTTCGCGATAGAATATAGACCCGGTGTAAAACAGGGCCACTGCGATGCTCTATCGAGATGCGAAAAACCGTACGACTGTGATTGCTCGAAGGTTGATACTTGCGAACCCTTGAGATGTGGACCTTGCAGAAAGTGCAAAAAGAGAGCGGAAGATATGTGCTACACCGAACCAGTCAGAGACCTACCAAATGAGATTTCAGAAGAAAATTCGCGACCAACCCGGTCAGTGACCTCTAACCCAGCGACAGTACAAGAACCTTCTACGTCAAAGCAGACAGTAGAGGCGACCATTGACACCTGGATAAAGCCCACATGCGATATGCGCAATGCACAATTGGCCGATCCAGATGTTGGCCCAATATTACAAGCAAAGGAAAGTGATATGCGACCAAAATCATCGGAAGTCAATACATGGAGCCCGACAGCACGTCACTATTGGATATTATGGGAAAGTTTAACACTATCTAATGGGGTGCTGATGAAACAGTATGTAAAGAAAAATGGGACAGGAGAATACATGCAAGTCATCGTTCCAGAACAGTACAAGCGAGAGGTGTTATATCACTACCATAACTCTGTAATGTCTGGTCACTTGGGAACAAAGAAGACACAGCAGAGATTGATGCAACACTACTACTGGTTCAACCTGAAAGAAGATGTTAATTTGTACATCAAGAAATGTGACATCTGTGCTGCTGACAAGAGTCCTACAAAGACCCCTAGAGCACCTATGGGTAGTTTAAAGACTGGAGCACCTGGAGATGTAGTGGCGATGGACTACCTTGGCCCACTACCCCTGACTCCTAGAGGGAACCGTTATATTTTAGTGATAACGGACCATTTCTCTAAATACGTAGAAATCATCCCAGTGCCAGATTTAACGGCGGAAACGTGTGCGGCAAAACTTTTAAACGAGTTTGTGGCGCGATGGGGCTGTCCTTTCGCATTCCATAGTGATCAAGGGAGAACATTTGAGAGTAAGGTGATCAAGGAATTGTGTAGGATGCTTGAAGTCCGAAAAAGCAGAACTAGCGCCCGACACCCACAGAGCAATGGACAGACGGAGAGATTTAACCGTACTCTTGTTAAAATGATTAAAGCGTACCTACAAGGAGAACAGACCGATTGGGATCTCCACCTCGGGTGCATAGCGGGAGCTTATCGTGCGTCACCGAATGAAACAACAAAATGTTCGCCGAATCTGCTGACGATCGGCAGAGAAATTAGGCAACCAGTAGAGTTAATCTACGGAAGCAACACGAATACATCCGCGCATCCGACCGTTACGTCTTATGGCGAGTATGTGGACACATTACGGAGTAGAATGCAAAAGGCGCAAAACATAGCGAGACGACACATCGGATCGTCAGCCGCGCGCAGCAAATCGATTTATGACACAAAAATGGCGGTGAATAGGTACAACAAGGGCGATGTTGTATGGTGTCTAGCCGAGTCGCGAAAGGTGGGCGTGGCACCTAAACTCGAAAGGTCATTTGAGGGTCCTTACTTGATCAAGGCGAAATATTCGGACCTCAATTACGTCTTGATGATCGATAACAAAACCAAGGAACGAACGGTGCATCACGACAAATTGAAACCATACGAGGGAAACAACTTGCCGAGATGGATAGCGCGTGCGAGACAGAAACTGTCATCCTCCGCTTAATATTTCGTCTTTTGATCTAGTCGTCGCTCTAGAATCAATATTGCAAATCGTCTGACTTTATTCCACTAAATGAAGCGTACCACAAATGAAGCCTCGTCTAATTTTAGAAAAATTTTCTAAGACAAGTCAACTATGAAACTGCAAAACCTCAATATCATCATTGAATTCAGCTTAACCAATCATAAAGAAAACTAAAGATTCATCAAATAACTTTTAATCTAAAGTTAAATCACTCCGCCTCGATGTTTAAGATGTAGTCTAATACCAATCCACTGACCAGCGTTTCCTGTTTCTGTATTTTCAGGTATCATTCTACATCACATCCTCACAACATCAAACATGCAGCGTCGGGAAAAAATGTATACGTGTGTACACTGCGAAAATCAGGGGCAGAAGTATGTAGAGGCGAAATATAGAGTGGTCCACCACATTCTTAAGCATCACCTCCCGCTAGACAGGGCACCTTTCTATTGCACGCTGTGCATGTTCAGGTCTTTGAATAAAGACCAGCTGACAAGACATGTGGTACAGTACAAGCGTCACCAGAAAATGGCGGTCGATATGGGAATCTTAGATCATAGCAGGTTCCTAATGGAGAATAAGGCTTGCTACAACATTAAAGAGAATGTAGACTTCAAGGTGGCAGAACTTCATCTCCCCACATGTACATCCAATGAGAATCCAATCCCAACACCACCTCCACCTGTACAAGCATCAAACCTAGCTCTACCAAATCCAACTCAGCAAACACGTTTTACCCCAGATTTCAACTTTCTTCAGTCCCTAGCGACCCCATCAACCACGTTCTCAGACAAGCTTCAAACGCCGAACATACCTCAGATACCTCAGAATGCTACAATCACCAAACCTCTACCTAACAATCAGTATCAACCAGAACGAATTACGATTCAAGTAACCCCGCAAGAATTAAGCCAGATGATGAATAGGAAGTCCACGCACAACATAACAGAAAATTTCACAGCAATACCAACTACCAACAACGTAACGAAGACGCAGACCAATCCCGAAGAATTCAATTTACTGAGCGCTATTCTTGATGACAACAACGAAGATCTGGACTACAACTTTGATGACGATGACGAACCCGCACTTAAGAAACAGAAAATCGACAATTATCCTCCACACTCACACACAACTTCAAACACAGAACGAACCCTCCTAGAACAGAAGATTACAACGGAATCAAAAGGAACCAACACAGACCAAATTCAACACAACGAACCAGAGAAACAACCCACCAGTAACCTCGAGGAAATTTTAACTACTATTACGGGAAAGTTTGTTGAGGCCATTGAAAGAAACAGTCGTGCCATAAGATGTTTGGAAGCCCATTCAGCGAGCATGGCAGAGAGCATGATCAAGTTAAACAGAACGTTAGAGAGAATAGGAGAGGAGATGAGAAGAGAGAACATGCGGAAAGAGGAGCGGGAGGATAACAGAGCCAGTCATGATAAACAAAAATCGACCAAAGAAAATAAAGTACCCATCTTGAAATCATCAACGAACTACCACCAGAGGAAACATTGAACATAACAGAGCCAGTCATGATAAACAAAAATCGACCAAAGAAAATAAAGTACCCATCTTGAAATCATCAACGAACTACCACCAGAGGAAACATTGAACATAACAGAGCCAGTCATGATAAACAAAAATCGACCAAAGAAAATAAAGTACCCATCTTGAAATCATCAACGAACTACCACCAGAGGAAACATTGAACAAACACACCCAGATCATCACGTGCTACGACTAATTTCTATTTTTGGACACTCCCATTTACTAGATGACACCATTTACCTGATGTTCCAGTAAATTCCTTTAACTCGGTGATTCCAGCATTAATCTTATCGCGCCAGCAGTTCCAGATTATTAACTTTCATCCATTTTCGACACCGGAGTAATACACCTTTTAGTGGTAATCGCGACATATCCAGAAGTTGTGACTTTCCCTTAATTTTATCGCGACATATCCAGGAGTTGTGACTTTTCCATAATTTTCATCGCGACATATCCGGAAGTTGTGACTTTCCCTTAATTTTCATCGCGACATATCCAGAAGTTGTGATTTTTCCATAATTTTCATCGCGACATATCCAGAAGTTGTGACTTTCCCTTAATTTTATCGCGACATATCCAGGAGTTGTGACTTTTCCGTAGTTTTTCATCGCGACATATCCAGAATGTGTGACTTTATTATAGTTTACCGCGAAACATCATTTAGTGAATTTATAACTTTAACCGTAATTTATCGCGAAACATAGAAGTGAAACTCTGACTTTAACCGTAATTTATCGCGAAAGAACATTACCCAGACGAATACCCACAGACGAGCGACGGCAGACCAAGATGAAACTATTGTACCAAAACAAATCCTGTAACTAGATGTTAAGAATTTTTTCATTAAGTCAAATGCATAGGAGTAGAAAGGTCAATTTTATATATTACATTTTAGAATTTAAATTTATCTAAAGGTTGGTGCAGAATATCTTTGGCAAAGTTTATTCTGCATTAAACCAGATAAATGAAAGCTGACACCAGGTCATAATAATGAGTCTTTTGTAAACATCTTAGTATATGTTTTAAAACGTTTTGTGAACGTTTTTGAAGATAAAGTGAGATGTCATATTTTCATATGGGTTCATTTGTTTGAGCAATTTATTATTGAAAGTCAATTTATTATTGAATGTCAATTTATTATTGAATGTCAATTTATTATTGTTAGAGTATACTGTTATTGTGTAATAACAAGTTTGTCCAAGATGTGATTTGCAGATTGTAAACTGTCAAAAAGCTTTGAGTTTAATTGGAAATTTATGCATATGCTAGATTGAGATGTTGTTTAAGATTTTAACAAAGCTAAACTTTTGAGTATACTTATAGGATGGAAAAGCAATTTCATGTTGGGTGAATTGTGAGATGTGACTCTCATTGGTGTTTGGATTGGTGAATCCTTGGGAGAGGTCACATAGGATAATTCTAATATTGCTTTGGTACAATGGTGGTACATTGCAATTTGAATTGAGATTGCTACTTCCAAACTTTTAAGTATTCGATTTGAGTAAAGAAATTCATTCTAGCTAAATTTCCCAGTTTGCTGCCAGTTCGAGATGTATCGACACTCAACTTCCTGTGCACTGAGAGATTTCAGTAATCATTGAAAGATTTCAGAGATGTTTTCCAAAGATTTCGTAGAGATTTCAGAGACGTTTTCCAAAGATTTCAGTAACTTGATATAAGATTTCAGTAACTTTTACAGAGATATTTGTAAGATTTCATTGAGATTGCAGACATTTGATGTTAACGAGATGATCTGATAAGTTGAAATTCAAGGTCATGTTTGTTTAATCAGATTTAGACTTTTGAGATTAATTATTTGCATAATTGGTAAAAGTATTTGTATCCGTTATAGGATAATTAGTTTTTGCAAATGTGTTCATAATTTGTAATTTGCAATTTACATGTATTTGTTAAGGTCGTGGTTGATTTAACATTCTAGTCACTGCCCGATTTCATGCTGACTATGTCAGATGGAACTTTGACATAATCGGAGGGGGAGTAGTGTAGTGACCTAGAAATTTAGTTTCATTTTATTGTTTACCGGCGAATCTCCCCATACAAATTAGTGGACCAAGTCTAAAATACAGAGTGTGCAATATTATTACTTACGGAGATTCAAGCAGAATGCATCCATAGATCGATCTCTTCACTCATTTAGCTGTATTTAGTCTTTTTAAACTTGCATTTAGGTTTTGTTTTACTGTCACATGGATCAACTGGAACCTTGGCGGCCATTGTTTTGAACTAGGTCATTGCAAGGCATTGTGGGTAATTTACCATAGCAACAGAAGAAGGTTGACACGTGTTTGCTGTCTGCTGCTCTAAATTTGTAAACATTGAGCTGTCAAACTCTCTGTCGAGTGTTTTAAAGAAGATTTGAGCCATTATTTAATCGATTATTTGATTAGGTGCTTATATATTTATTTATTATTCACTTTTACTGAGATTTAAAGGGTGTTTTTGTGTATTTTGAGTGCCCACACATTAGGAGTGTGAGCACAGTTTTCCTTGTGGGCAAGTGTGGACCACATATTTTGTGAGCAGAATGCACACAAAATCTGTGGGCTACGAATCATATATAAGCCGAGCCCACACGGCATGCAAGGACTCGAAATTCAGCTTCCACCAGGTGAACACCTTTTACATCTCTAAATAGAAAACTTTGGCTTCAACTTTTAACTTATATTTCCAACTGATAAAATAGAAAGATAGAACAGCAATTATTAAACAACCACACCTTCTTTTAACATAGACGAGGCTTTATTTCTTATTTTGATACCTTCAATAGTCCAACGAGTCCCCTCGTCAACGAGTCTGACGCGCCAACGAGTCGCCCTACCAAAGTTAAACACCGGCGCGTAACACTATTTTATTCTTTAAGCATAATCCGGCATGATGAATCAACTTATGTGAAGTGTATTTACAAATGTGTGCAATTTGATGCATTTCATATGGATAGAAGGTGGCGTTTCTAATGATGGGCTGTATACCTTAAATCAATCTTGATCTTGATAAGTATTCTTTAGATTTAGATATATAAGATCTTGACTGCTGTGTTCCTAATGCTTCATACTTCATAAAATTTATGTCATCCCCTCATCTAAATTTCAGAAAAAAAAAAAAAAAAAAATTAACAAAGAATGGAACACTCCGAGTCATGGAACACTGCAATTTGATTTATAGTTGTGATTGCAACCTCCAAAAAAATCTGTGTTTAAAGGCAGAATAACACTTAACATCTTGCAAATTTTCCGAGAACTTCGTACAAAAAAATTAATATATATTATTAAAATATGGTCTTTAAATTGCATATATGCCAAATCTTAGCTTTCTACCTTGTGTATTGGCTTAGTTGTCGACGGATTTAAAACCCCATGATTTGTTGTCCCGGGGATAATATTTACAATAATGGAACATATGGGGTTTTAAATCCGTCGACATCCTAGCCAATACACAATATAGAAAGCTAAGATTTGGCATAGATGCAATTTAAAGGCCATATTTTCATAATACATAGTTATTTTGTACGAAGTTCTCGGAAAATTTGCATGATTTTAAGTGCCATTCCCCCTTTAACCCATTCCCACATAAATTTTTAATGGTACATTTTGTCATCCTGATAGATATGTGCTTTGGTAAAGCATTGTTGAAAATGAAGAGATTGCTTGTGACAAGCAATTGTTTCATTTCCCACAATGTTTTCCACCCAGAAAGCCAAAACAATGTTTGGTTAAAAACAGAAAAAAAGAGTTGTCTATGTAGAACAGAGCAACATATAAGGGAAGGGGGCAGGGAAAAGGTACTCTAAATTTGCCATTTCAAATCCAAACCCTATGTTGTTCTGTCCCTCCGTCTGTCCGTCCGCCTGTCTTGTCAGTCCGAAACTCAACATTGTCATTGTTGTGGGTACTCATTTAATTTGCTTTAGTGGGACAATACAATCAGTTCCCACAGTATGTGGTTTGATGAACAGTAAATGAAATGTTTCATTTTGAAAAGCCACCAATTTCTCTTATTTGTAGCTCTTGAGAAGTTAGCTTACCATATGCATTTCCCAAACTAGACCTTTTTTTTGACATCTCTAATACAAAACGCCTGAGATAAATGAGAAAAAAAAAGATATATGTTGATATATACAACAATTTCTCCTTTGTCTAAAAAATTTCAATGCATTATTTACAAAAACCCATTCTTTATAGCCTGTAATTTTGTGAAATAAGCAGCTTTTGTATTGGTCAAGTCTAAAAATTGGCTTTTAGATTTTTACAGCATTATTTATTGACATTGATAAAATTTTGAGGAAAAGAAAATCTTATGAGATGGAGATATATAGTCCAATTTTGTGTCAATTTATGAACTAGATCTATTTTACCATTTTTCATTATATAAAAATTGTTACCATGGTAACCAAAACTTTAGATCTAACATTATTATGTATTTTATGTTAAAATTGTAACATATGGTATAAACTTTTAGATATAATAGGCATTTTTAATTGACATCATGGTTTTTAATAGAAATGAACAATTGTCACTGAAAAACAGTCGATAAATAGTTATTTTCTATAACAAAAGCAGCATAAAAACTGGTGATTAGATTTGTTTGTGGTTTCCTTGGCAACCATTTCTTTATAAAAATTGAATTTTCATAACAAATATTTCTTGCAAGAGGAAGACAGACAGACCAAAATGGTGTCAATTTATGGACTATTTGACCACTTTTTTCAATTTATAAAATCTGTTACCATGGTAACCAAAACTTAAATCAAATAGAAATATGACCCTTTGAAATTAAGGATGTTATATTTACTAATTTTTATGTGTATCAATCAAAAAAATAATTTTTTGAAGATTAAATGTTGTAATAATGTATAAAAATCACTGAGTATGGATTTTTCAAAAATTGAATTATCTCCCTTTAATGATCGGAAAATGTAAAAAAATGAAAAAAATGCACAAAAAAGTACACACATAGCAATATTCTCTGACATTTTGGGTTCTTATATTTGTAAATGACTTGATAATAATAGCTTGGGTTTCACTAGATTTTTTGGGTTGAAAATGTCATTTTTTGTAAAAAAAATGAAAATTTACTCATTTTGGACTTAATTATCTCTGATTTCGATTTTTCCTGGAAATTATTTTTATGCTACAACGGTAAAGTACATGAAGGTAATATATATATGCCAATTACTTGTATCTGTTCCTTTCCTTTGTTTTTGAAAATAAACATTGAAAATTGACCAAAAAAGCCCATTTTTGTCTGAATTTGAATTACCTCCCTTTTTATTCCTTTAATAAATGTTGAAAAGCTTGTATGAATTCGACTTAAAATCATTCTAAATAATTGTTCAATAGTTAAATGACAATATTTCAGAGTTGTTTCATTATTAGTTTTCTACGGAAGGGAGTTATTTAAGCTGAAAATATAGAAAAAATGCTATTTTTCAAGAAAAAAATCGTATAAAAGTGGTTGCCATGGTTACCGAAATTGAATTTTTGAATTTTTTTCAACATTTTTGCAAAACTGGAGACATATTACACCAACCTACCAAATATCAATAAAATCCGTTGACCCCCATGTAGCAGTGATTGCATGATTTTTACAGAGAACTGTACTTAAGACAAAAAGGAGAAACTCAACACGTCCAGCTTATTCCTGTTTTTTCCCACCTTCTCTGCTTCAAACCAAATTTGGTCAAGTATTAACAACATTATTGAAGATTATCGGAAATTATGAGTCAGGAGATTATACACCGTGGAAATAGTGGCCCATGGTGGATTATGAGAAATTACAGATTCAGTCTAAGCAACAACATGTCTTCTCCAGAAATACTACGTAGAATATCACGGTGTATAATCACGTGACTTAAAATTTCCGATAATCTTCAATAACTTTGTCAATACTTCACCAATTTGAATTCGGTTTGAAGCAGAAAAGATGCAAAAATGTCAGGAATAACATGGACGTAGTGGATTTTTAAGCAATCAACTGATAAAAAAGTTATTGAAGATAAACCAAAATGTTGGTTTACCTTTAATAACTTTTTAGTTGATTTTTTTTAAAGCAACCACGTCCATCTAATGCGTGACGTCTGTCCACAATCTCCGCTTCAAACCGAATTCAAATCGGTCCCATATTAACAAAGTTATTGAAGATATTCAGTAATTATTGCATCACGTGATTATCCACTGTGAATATGTCCCTGACTCACAAATGAGCTAAATAACAGTCCTGATTGTACACAGTGGCAGATCCAGAGGAGGTGTGGGGTTCAAACCTCTCCGTTGCCTGATTATTTCATTTTGGCATAAACAATCAGTCAAAATTGTGTTATACTAGGAAAACGAATCCCCATTTGTATGCTCGGATCTTCCTCACAGAAATTGGATTAATTATCAACATTCTCCTTTATGATTCATTTTCATACATTTGAGATAGGGGACCCAGCATTTTTGTCATGTGCAATATTTTTAAACACGCCCCAAATTGTGTTGTTTAGGAGTGAAGGAAATCGCATTAGATGTGCCATGTTGCTAACCACGGTGTATAATCATGTGACTTGAATTTCCGATAATCTTCAATAACTTTGTCAATGCTTGACCAATTTGAATTCGGTTTGAAGCAGAAAAGGTAGAAAAATGTCAGGAATTACATAGTCGTAGTAGATTTTTAACAAATCAACTGATAAATAGAGAATAGATGGTTCATGTCTTGGATGGGTCAAGTTTATTTGGCAAGGCGGAGGAATTTATCTGGCGAACCGAAGGTGAGCCTGATAAATTCCGCAGCCGAGCCAAATAAACTTGACCCATCCAAGACATGAAACATCTATTCTATTTATCCTGTTATAACCTTAAAACGATTTAGAATTACAGAAACATATTCATTATAAGCCATTGAAATCAATCAATTATTTTTTTTACCAGCGATGTCACCTTTTCAAAATGTTTGAATGCGCAAACGTTTGATGAGCGTCAGAAAGTAATCCGCGTGTAAAATATCCTTTCACATCAACATTTTATAATTTTAACGAGGTAAAAACAAGCAATTTATATTTAAATTTCAAATATGATAACCATGCAGTGTAAATTCAAATAACAAAGAACTAGAAGGTGACTCGAGCCGACGACTCTGTCTTGACCTGGCCACTTTGTGTGTGGATAGGGATTGGAAGGATCCGTATCGCTTTTAACAAAAACAGATTCAACGTTTAAATTAAAACTCGAAAAGGTCAAACTGTAAAAAGAACATGAAGCGCCTACCACAAATCACTCAGTTCAGCTATTCGTCCCAACTTTAATTTCCTCAGTCCTGGATTTAGCTGTAAAATCTAACATGTGTTGCACTTTCTCCGATGTCGCCCATTTTTAGACAGTCTCCAACGAAGCAAGCTTGTGTTGTGCGTGGCAATGAAGACATTATTTCAAAATAACGATAGCCTGACGTGTAAAAACAGGTACTACAGATGTTTTGAAATACAATAACATACCATCGATATCTCCTCCTCCTGTAAATCCAAACCCTTCCTTGTTTTTCCTGCACTGTCTTGTTGTAAACAAACATCGCTTCGATTCCCAGACAACAACGGGTGTATTACGTCATCTTAACTTTGATCTACGTCATCGATTTCTAAGATTTAGGTCAAAATTCCAGGGGCGGATTCTGTTAATGGGGCATTTAGTCCAAATATTTAGACTAGGGAATGGAAAAGTTTCATTTGTGCTTTTTATTTCTCGTTTTCTGTAGACCACTCGCCTCGTATTACGAGTAAACCTAAACTTGGAGTTTTTTGTAATTTCGGGGCCAGAATGATTGTTAAATACGCAGAATTATTTGATTGGGATGATTTTTGCTATTCAAAAGAGACGCCTTTGCGAACAACTTGTGTAAGTTTTGTTATAAAAACGGGGATTTCGAGATCGACGCCAATCGGACAAGATTGAAAGTAGTTTCGGCAGACCACGTGATCATGTGGCATAATAAAGCATGTCACGTGATAGGGGGTAGGATAAAGCTAAGTTTATCCTACCCCCTGTTATTGGGCAGAATATTTAGCTAGTGACAGGATAAAAAAGTTTTGGTTTATCTTCAAAAACTTTTTTATCAGTTGATTTTTCAAAAAATCTGCCACGTTCATCTGATGCGTGACGTCTGTCCACATTCAATGGGGAGAATCACGTGATTGACCATGGTATTGAACACGAAAAAATGGCGACGAAATGACCGCTTCGGCGTGAAAACTCAAACTTTGGAAAGGTATGTATTCAGTCTACGTAGTTTCTCAGACAAGCCACCTATCCTAAAGTACCCGCTGTTGTCTAGGGTTTTCACAGATACCCAGCTTTCCCCTATCCGTTCGCTGTATTTAGAGAACACTTAAAGAATATTTCCAAAATTGCGAAAATTTTTGATGTGTGTTAAGCACGTCGCATCATATTTACAGCCTTTTTTCTAGCCCAAAGAACTCTTAATTCACACAGTATGTTTCCAGACCCTTTTTGATCGATGGCATTTTATTCTAGTCCATTTACAAGATCCCTTTTGTCTTTTTTAAGTTTATTTACGAAAAAGATGTTAAACACACGTACAGTGCTGTAATGTTTGGCACGCCGAGTTCTAGTGAATGTGATGTTAAACACACACACAGTTGTGCATGTTCTAAGAAAGCCACGGATATTGGACAAATTGGTTTTTATTTTCATTACCCAATATGATTGAAATCCGGTGTTAACTTACAGTAACATATGACAGACATCGTTATGGGTAATCTTTTATGAATTGGAAAAAACAACAAAAAACAAAATCGACTATAACAGTTTTAACTTATCAAATATTTTGTTACATCATTTTCCATGACAAATACGTGCAAACACAATGAATCTGAACTGAATTGAGATGCCCTCTTTGCCTAGTTTATGGTTTCAATCGCTTTCAGAATATTGAAAGTGTTCATTTAATTGATCAGAAAAAACTCTTGTAGAAAATGACCCTTTATTTGTCCCTGTCAGATTTTACTGTCATACCCAACCGGATTTTTAGTGGATTTTTCATAACCTATATGCCATTTATTGATAAAACGGTTGCTTTTTAACTGTTTTCAACATATACCATTACCATATGCTTCTTTTTTCCCATATGAATCGAAAGAAGTCTCGGCTTTCATTACATAAGCCAAAACACGAAACACACAGTCTGGAATCAAGAGGAAGCAAGCAATCCCTTTAAAATCGGAAATTCAGATTAAGAGTCCTTATAAATCTCCATTGTACCGAGCTCCACCTGGTGAATCATCGTTACATATAGTGCTTCACCATTGAAGAAACGTTTTAAAAAGTACAGACAAGAACGCAGTTATACAATTCAGAACCGACAACTGCGAATGTTGAATCCGTACCTGACTTTGGATTTCTTGACCAAAATTATGATAATAATGATTCAACCGGAGTTCTTGAACAGATCAGTGAATTACTTCCGTCTGTCGTCAGGAGTGGACAGGACATTGTTGATTTTTTCAAACAAGTGAAAGACAGGGTTTTCCTTTTTAATATCATTTCATTGCTCTTGTTTGTAGACACAGTAAAGTGGTTTGAAAATTAACTCCAAAACAGTCGAAACCCTTCTGGAAACTGAAATATAGACTCTTTGATGAAAGTTTAATAAATCTTATGTTTGGTGCGAAGAGTCAGGGTGATACTGTCTTGAAAGTTTTTTGGTGTGGTCAGTACTCTCCTACATATAGATCTGCAGGCATTGATTTTGCCGTTTCAAATCCGAAGATTCTCCGATTAATTAATCCGTATAATGTCAGTAGAGAACAAAAACAGGTATATATGGAGACTTTACGGCAGTTTTGGCGGAGAATCTTCAAATTGATGTTATAAACAATCTTTCAAAAACCCACTTAAAGTCTCCGCTGATTGGCAAAATTAAACTCTTGTGTCGAAAAAACATCTTTCTAATAACCAAATATCAAAGTTTCTACGATTTTCAAACATTAAAAGTGTTTTTATTTCGTCTTTTAAATTGGATATTTTGGTCTTTTCCGATGCGGGTTTGAGTTTATTGGGGTTTTACGCCGTTTTCAACTACCAGGGTCATATCGCGGCGGCTGGAGCACCTACCCATGGATTCCTGTTGTTTCTCAAACCAGTACTACCACAACACCCTTACCGAGCCTCCAGCTGCTCACCCACTTAGGTTAACGATTTCAAACCCATTGGTGGGTGACGATTTTGTCAGAAAGGGTATTAGCCGCGGTCGGGTATCGAACCCGGGACCTCTCGAATGAGGGTCAGGTGCGCTACCAACTGCGCTAAGGCCGCGGCCAGATTGGGGGCGGAGTCAAGGAGTCAAGCAATTGTATGAGGTCATTTCGTGGCGATTTTACGGAAATTGCCGATCTTTATTTTCTCGAAAATCATCGAAGTAACGACATAAAGAAAAGCAAACAAAACTTTTAAAAACAACAGAGTTTGGTGGATCTTTTATAAAACACATTAATTTAATGATTTTCTTTCAATATACGGTGAAATCAACTGCCTAGCTTGGTAGCCTTTAAGTGACAGCCTTGAATCTCTTACAGATAGTGACAAAGCTAACATCAAGATTTATTGGATAGAACTGAACCCTATTCTGTCATATCATTGTATTGCATGTACAATTGATTCATTTCTATACCAACAGTGTAAAGTGCATCACACCTTACTGAAATGTTATTTTGTCACTCTCATATGCATTTGCCCCAAAATGCGCCAGACTTTAACTGTGCATTGTTCAGATGTAATTTCTTAGATGTTAAAAAGATTTCAATCCACAGAATATATCTCTGCAAACACAAATCAGTCAATGCATATCTACATAACTATGGTACACTTGCGTGGTTAACATCACACTCACAGGGACTCGGCGTGCCAAACACTACAGCACTTAACGTGTGTTTAACATCTTTTTCGTAAATACGCTTAACAAAGACAACATGGGCCATGTAAATGGACTAGAATGAAATGTCATCGATAAAAAAGGGTCTGGAAATATACCGTGTGAACAGGGAATTATTTGGGTAAGAATTAATGCTGTAAATATGATGCGACGTGCTTAACACACATCCAAAATTTTCACAATTTCGAAAATATTCTTTAAGTGTTCTCTAAATACAGCGAACGGATAGGGGAAAGTTTGGTATCTGTGAAAACCTTAGACAACAGCGGGTACTTTACGATAGGTGGTTTGTCTGAGAAACTATGTAGATTGAATACATACCTTTCTAAAGTTCGAGTTTTCACGCCGAAGCGGTCATTTCGTCGCCATTTTTTCGTGTTAAATACCAATGTCAATCACGTGATTCTCCCCATTGACATTCTCTGCTTCAATCCGAATTCAAATCGGTCCCGTATTAACAAAGTTATTGAAGATATTCAGTAATTATTGCATCACGTGATTATCTACTGTGCTAACGGACAAGCTACATTGCCGCCCTAAAAAACTTGGTTTTGACCGGACCCTTGTAGAAAAAGCTGGTACATGTAAAGAGTTTTTCCTTTTTGTCGCACTATTTTCGTGCTACGTTATGCACAAATCATATCTTTATCAGCACCCACTTTAGTCTTCTGCGGCAGGTTTTGGACTTTACTGTATATTTCTTGTTTGGAAAAGGGATAAAGGTCCTCAAAATGTGTTTGCAATATTGTTGATCAGTATAAAAAATGACCCACTGGCTGCAGAAAGGGTACTTTAGAAGACAGGTAACTTCAAAGACCTTTTTTTCTTTTTATATCTATATTATGTCTTATATTCGATTTATTTCTTATCATACAAATTGGGGGGGGGGGGGGGAATAAAAAGAATAGGCCTATATAATAAATACAATTAACCCATTACCAGACGGCAGAATTTTGGACTGTTCCAAATTCAAAGATGGTGCAGACGAAAATTTCAAGTGAATATAATTATATATTTTTTTTTTGGGGGGGGGGTCTTTTTCGTTAGAAAACATTGTGGGAAAAGAACATTTTGCACGATGTTTTCCAACTCCTTTACCTTAAAGGGCGTCAAGATCGAATCTTCAATGTCTGGGAATGGGATTAATCCTTAATGTAGGCTAATTCACGATGT
Source organism: Fragum sueziense (assembly GCA_963680895.1). NCBI lineage: Eukaryota > Metazoa > Mollusca > Bivalvia > Cardiida > Cardiidae > Fragum > Fragum sueziense. The sequence goes on along the minus strand of OY804594.1, from coordinate 29,578,490 downwards.
TATGTAGATTCTTTTTATATAAAGAATAAGGCTAAGCACAACGAATTCAACAGGCCTAGCCTACTACAACTTTAGGGCGTCGTCTTCACCCGTTTCCATACAATAGGCCTATAGCCTGATATGAGCCACGGGTTAAATGAACAACTTCAGTTTTCTCTCACGTGATTTTCAATTTCACGTCTTCTGTATAAGTATTCGAGGCGGGAATGTTGAAGTATTCATCGGTGAAAATATCGAGAGATTTTGTCTTGCTATGTAGATTTTATGCCCCCCAAAAACGAAATTTCTACCTTAAAACTGGTTTTCACAATAATAATAATTATTCATGAATTCCGTCTTCGCACTAAAATGCACAGCTAATCTCAACAGTGTTCTTTACATCTTACAGATATATGACATCTTCAGAATGTAATATTGCCAGAAGCGGATCCAGGATTTCTGTGAGAGGGTTCGAATATACAAATAGGGCGGTTCGTTTTCCTAATATTGCATAATTGTGACTGAATTTTTACATGAAAATGAAATAATCTGGCCACACAAGGGTGGTTCGTTTGAACCCCCCGAACCCCCTCTGGATCCGCCACTGTATTGCATTGCCAAAAACATGTACTTAGTATCCTGGATCTATTAAAGTGACATTTCAGATTTTTTTGTCATAAATTTCAACTTTTATTTTTATCTGAAAGAGCAAATTTCCTTATGGAAATTCTGAAAATTTCAAGCCAAAATATTGTGCCGTTTACGAGAAATTTATATTTTTGTGTTAAAATTGAACAAATTCTTGTGGACAACAGTTCGGATTTATATGCAATTTATCGATTATGTCTCAACTTTAAATGCGTGTTTCTCGCTTATTGGCAACAACTTCAAAAAACGTATAGTATTTATAGGCTACTCATTAGAATAACCAATCTTGACATCAAGACATACTTTAGAAAATGAAATTGGAATGAAATGTCCCTTTAAAGTGTCTGTTGTAGGCCTATGACTTAGCGGTTTATCTTGAAAAATGGGATAAAAAGGGGTTAAACGAACCATTTCACCTGCTCTGTTTAAAATAATTCTCTGTGGATTCTGGATGTCGAAAATATCTGTCAAATGTTTAGAAAAATGCATGAGATGTTGATCTTTCATATGGTGTTGATCTGTGTTAAACTAAGAAAACTCTATTTGAAATTTATCAAAAGTGGTTCATGATACCCTTGTCTCCCCTACCTGCATTTGTCGTCCGTATGCTTGGAAAAACTTGTGAAACATTGAAACAAAAATTGGAAAAGCGAAAACAAGACTTTCTCCTTTACCTGAAAAAAAAAAAACACACCCTGTCTATACTGGGGTCGTCTATACTAGGGCCTATATGCTTATACGTTTATCTTAAATAGGCTAGAGCATATCCTATTTCTAATACAATATAGGCCTACTTAGATCTAATTATTTTTCCCGTCTACTTTTTTTTTTAATTTGGAACTTCTGTCAACATTTACAATTTTGCCGTTTAGAGAAAGTGTTTAACCTTCATTCGGGTCATGCTGAAATCTAATCCGAGTCTTCTCTTTGATATTTTGATTTTTCGCTATTTATTTAATAAAAACATACGTACTAGATCTAGCCCATTACCAAACGACAGAATTTTTGGGTCGGTCCAAATATTTAAAGATGTTGCAGATGACAATTTCAAATGAATAAAAGTTAGATTTTCGTTGTCTTTTGGGGTAGAAAACATTGTGGAAAGTGAAGATATTGCTTGTCACAAGCAATTTCTTTATTTTCTATGACGTTTTCAGTCCTAGGACTTATGCAGTAAAACAGCTACTTTGAGTAGCTCTGCGTTATCAGTGGATATAACAAACCTTTCCAGTCAACTGGGGCTAAGTCCATGGAGTGTTTTCCAAAGCCATTATCTTGTGGGGAGTTGAGTCAGCGTGTGGTAATTTAATGGGCTAGAAATGAAATAATCATAAAAAGCCTGACCTCGTGGACCTCAAGTTACATGAAGAATTTATTTCTTTATTTATGAACTAGTTAAATAAATCACTATTAGATGAAGTTGTTTACCCATTATTGTCTTTTGATTCTGGAAACGCGAAATGAAATAAAAAGTACGAAAAATAGATGTGCGGTAGGCAACCGGAAATAGGTAGTGTTGTTGACAACTACGACGCTACCCGAGGGCACTTCCAAAATGCTAATGTGAGTTTATGTTGTATTTTTCAATAAAACTGCTTTAATGTACTGAAAATTTCACAGGATTCAATGCAAATACCATATTTATAATCAATTTTAATATTTGCAATAGACAAATCGTTTTATTTCCCGCGTGATTCGCCAAACGTGTTGTAATTTGTGAGTAACACTAGTAATCGGACATAACATTAATATTTTTAACAATTTCTTCGAAATTTGGGGTAGTTTATTGAGTTTTATTAATTTCAATGTTGTATAAAATAAGGTTATTATTTTTTAAATATAAATTTGCTTTATTACCATGGAATCAATAGGAGAGATTCGGTATAACACGGACACAAAACATAGTCTCTGTCAAAACACCATGGGATAATATAGAATCAGTCGGCATGACGTCATAGCCTCACTTTCATTTTTTCATCGAGGGTATTTCCTCGGTCTTTATTGTTACGGGATACCATTTTTGAGGCAGAATATTTCAAAAATCCATCGTTAAAATTCATAAACAAAACTCTTTCTTTAAAGAGTGTGATTTAAAATTTCTAACAAACCAACACATTTTTAATAATCAGGCTTAGTCGTCGAGATTTAATGCTGAAAGTTGGTAATGCTTTAACGAAAAAGACCGAAGCTTTCAAGTTTCACCTCCACCGAATGAGTACAGGTCCGCACTTTATGACTGACGACGTTTTTGATTTGCTGAAGGGATTGTGCCGACCAAATCAATGGGATAACTCACTCTCTCAGGCAGATAAGCTTCTAAATCAACAACAAAAACAATAAAGTATTCCAATTCTACAATAATTTCATTTGCTAAAGTAGTTTAAGTAATGGTAAAGCCACTGATAATTCTGGCTCTGAAATTGATTGGGAGAAAATGTTTCATTTAGCCAAAACTTATAAGAAAAAGTGAATTTTCAGTGAGATATTTCACTAAATTTCGTATTATCTTACATTTTTCTGTGAGATTTTTTTCCCATTGAGCAAATTTGAGTGAGAGTTCTGGCAGATAAATGAGAGAATCTGCACGAATCTCACAGTCTCACTTTAAAATTATCTCTGCAAAGCAGATAATTGTAGGCCTAAAAAGATATGTGTTTCAGGTTAATATGTTGTGGATTCTATTGTTTTGTTGTTTCTTCGGTACTTGGCTACAGATAATAATGCTGAGTTGTACAGATAAGACGGGATGAGGACATTCTAAAATTTATTTCATTTTTTGTTTATCAATGTTGTGGGTACCTCATTTGAATTGTCTAAACGATATGATTCGAATGAGTACTAACATAATAGGGTTTGATAAATATTTAAAGTGAAAAGTCTTGAATTTTTAAAAGCTCTTATAAATTTGCATGTAGCTCTTATTAATGTATGGAGCCATCAAGCAGCATGATCATTGATTGATAAAATATATGTTTTAACACTTTCACATCTATCTATTCTATAATAGCATGGGAAATATTGAGGAAAAACTTTAAAGGAGAAAATTTTCTTTTGCCTCAATGTTAAATTGTTTTGATTGTTTTCACAAGTCTCTTCCATCGGGCACATGAAAACCAGGTCTTGCTTTGGAAAGGGTTAAATAACTAAAATTACCTATTTCAAAATAAATTGAAATAATGATGCTTTTTGACGATCTACAAAATAATGGCTTTGGAAAATATTGTGTAAATATAAAGATAAATGCAGAAATTGCTTAAATGACAAGCAATTTCTCCATTTCCCACAATGTTTTACACATTCAAAAAACAATAAATTTCACACAATTGTATTTTTGTCAGCACTCAGCAACATGAAAATTCATTGAATATTGACTTGAAAAGCCATCTGGTAATGAGTTTATGTCATTGTTGGAAGTATTTCAAGACATTATTAGAGAGGGTTACTGTAGGGTAAATCCTCTCCCAAATAACTTAACCCTTTACCAAACAAGACCTGGTTTGACATCCCTAAGAGATTAGGCTCGGGAAAACATTGAAACAAAAGAAGAAACTGCTGATAACCAGCAGTTTCTCCTTTTGTCTCAATATTTTCTATCATATATGCCATTTTTTGCACAAATTCTATCTTAAGTAACTTCCATTTTGTCATTTGTGGCAGTTTTTGAAGAAGATCACCCTAAAATTTTGCCATTTGGGAAAGGGTTAATTTTGGGGTGATCCACTTGGAAAACTGGTGATCTACTTGGAAAACTGCTGCATACAACAAAATTGATATTAAAAGGAAATGATTTGTGTACAATACAGCACAGAAAAATATTGCAGCAAAGGGAGGAAATGGTGATTATCAGCATTTTATTCTTTTGTCTCAATGTTTTCCTGAGCGGCGGATCTAGGATTTCTGTTAGGGGGTTCGAGTTTACAAATTCCTATTAATACACAATTTTGACTTAATTTCTGCATGAAAATGAAATAATTAGGCAACAGAGGGGGGGAGAGGGGGGGTTTGCTTGAACCCCGAATCCCCCCTTGATCAGCTACTGTTTTCCGCAAGCCTTTTTAATTAGACACATCAAACCAGGTCTTGTTTGGGAAAGGGTTAATTCTGAATGGCAGGTTGATCAGTACAGCCAAGTTCATTTGATAACTATTTTACTCCAACAGATATTGGTTTTACTGTCCGAAACTAAATTGCTTGAATCGAAAAGCGATGGAAGGAAAGAAGGTAAATGCTGAACATCAGCATTTTTTTTACACACTAAAAAGTAATGATTTTAGCTTGACTTTTCAAAGAAAATGAGAGCTTATACTATCACCCGGGGGTCGGCGTCGGCGTTGCAACAAAGATTAAAGTTTTTTCAAACATCAATAACTTCCATACTATCAAAGGGATTCAACCCAAACTTGGAATACTTATTCACCATCACACCCTCTACCTAACTACCGACCCATGACCCTAGCTTCACTATATTTGGAGTTATGCCCCCTTTATACTAAGCACTTAGAAAGTCGAGCGCACTGTCTTCGGACAGCTCTTGTGTCATTTGCAACTCCTTTATGAAGCCAGAAGGCCACAATTGCTTAAAGTTCATAGTTTTTGTAGTAAAGAATTCTGTGTAATAATGGGTTATTTGGTTAAGAATTGTGAAGGATCATGGTACCTAGATGATATGATTATTCCTTGTAAGTGTGTGAGCTTCAACCATGAAATTAACCTGAATAATTTTGATATAATTGATATGACCTCTTATTATTTTTTTTCCAATAATTCCTTTTTAGAACTATGAAAAAAGATTTAAAAATCATCTGATAATGAACTAGCTAAATAAATGTTTGATATTATCATTGAATATTCAATACATTTGATTAAATATCTTTTTTAAAATCAGTTTTCAATTATATCTGATAAAAATGTGATATCTAGAATATAACCAAAGGACTGTAAGCTTTGTAGTGCCAGAACATGACAGGAAATTATGTTACACAACAATTGCAGAAAATCTTCAATAATTCTATTAACGTGAGACCTGGGTAATGCACTTTTGGTTTAATCGTTATATTTCAACTCATTCCGTGACGTCGGTAAGTCTGAGCATTTTTAAAGTACTGTTAGATGCAATATTGCCTGTTTTCGTAACAAGTAAAATAATTGAGCATGCCCAGATTTCTGGGGAATTATTCTTAACAATTTTTGTGAAAATGTTTCTAAATTGTTTGAATAGTTGGCAAAAACCCAACAAAAGTCAAAAATGAATTCACAATTTGAGAGCAATGAAAATTACTTCCCTTGGAATCGTCTATTCGCACCATGCAGATTTTGTTCCATGACTGGTCACAAAGCCCATTACGCAGGTCTTACCTTAAAACATGTAAAGATCTATAAACTGATTTGAAAAAGGTTTGAAGCAGATGCCAGGGATTTTCTGGATTTGGTTAATTTTTATAACAACATCTGATAGATGAGTTATAACATTAATTGCCTACCAGGCAACATTTATGTAATGATTGATAAAGACAGTCACAACAAGAAAATCTATGTAACCAAAAGAGAAAATCTGTGTGCTACAGTATGGAGATCAATATAAAGAAAACAAGCAAATGCTATAGTAATCATCGCTTTTTTCTTTTCCCTCAATGCTTTGCAAAACCGCTGTCCTACAGGAGCATCAAAACTGTGCATTATTTCGGAAAGGGTTGATGGTATACTATCTGGATTTGTGTGAAAGAAATCTTTCAAAAGAGATTTAAAATCCATTAGCAAAATCAACAAAAATACTCTTATCAAAATGCTCGCTGAATAGAATACTGATACAAGAAACATCCATAGTTTAGTGCAAAACTTTTGTAATAGCAATGGATTTTGTACTAAAAATAGACTTGGTTTACTGTCAGGTATTGATAAACAATAAAACACCGGTGTTGTTATAAAATCTCGTAATTAAGGCTTGATTCAAGCCGTAGTTACGAGATTTTATAACAACACTTACGAAATACTACTGTTTGTCCGAAACTACGTCCTGATTAACAGGATAAAATCATACCCTATTGCTGAGCTACAAATAAGAGGGGTCACTAGGTTTTTTTCAAAATGAAATATTTTACTAAACGTTCATCAAACCCTATGACGAGTGTACTCATTAGAGTTGTCTCATCCTGACAATTCAAAGGTTTTCCTTAACCTCTATCATTTGATAATAAAAATATTGTCCCTGCAAATTTAGCAAGGATTTTGTATGACCCTTTTCCAAACAAGCCCTGGTTTTGATATTCCTTATAAAATTAGTTTGGAAAACATAGAGGAAAAAGAAGAAAACATTGATGATGTGCATTTTGTTCCTGTTTCTATATTATTTTTTAGCTCGACTTTTCGAAGAAAATGAGAGCTTATACTGTCACCAGGCGTTGGCGTTGGCGTTGCAACAAAGGTTAAAGTTTTTTCAAACATCAATAACTTCCATACTATCAAAGGGATTCAACCCAAACTTAGAATACTTATTCACCATCACACCCTCTACCTTACTACCAGGGCCTATGACCCTGGCTCCACTATATTTGGAGTTATGCCCCCTTTATACTTAGCAACTTAGAAAGTCGAGCGCGCTGTCTTCGGACAGCTCTTGTTATAATAACATCTGATAGAAGAGTAATAATAATAATAATAATAATAATAATAAAGACTTTATTTTAAGAGGCAACACAGTTGGGATTAACCCAGTCTTCCCTGTGAGCCTCTAGAATATTTACATTTACATCAATACAAACAAAAGACATTTTATATACAACAACAAAGATAAACAATTACAATAAACAAATTGTATTAGGGATTATAATCGATTCACTATTAAACGAGAACAATCACAGTTGAATTGCTTTATCAAAACAACTGAAACTATCCTCGTTCAACGGTGAATCCACTATATCCTGTATCTGATAGATGATGAAGGGTATATAATTAATCCTTTCCAAACAAGACTGGCCATGCTTTTGGGTTTTGATGTCCTGAAATATGTTACTTAAAGAAAAGATTGAGGGAAACGAAGAAGGCTGATGACCAGAACTTTCTCCCTTTTCTTCAATGTTTTTGTTTTAACATGTAAATTTCAGTTTTATTTAACATTCATCATGTCATCTGCAGAAGCTTAGTTTACCTGAATTGTTCAAAAAATTGTTATTTGGGTTTATATGAAAATAGATACATTTATTTCAGAAATGTCCAATTTTCCCTTGGCAAACTGGTTTTACTTATCAAGATCAGAAAGTATCCTACCAAATGATGAAAAGTACATCATTAGCCATGCCAAAAGAAGGCCTGTTTTGACAACCCTAATAGAGACAGCTTAAATAAGATAGCGGGAAGGAAAGAAAATGCTGATAAGCAGCATTTTCTCTTTTTCCTTCTTATTTTGAGTGAAAATTTCAAAATTCAACTTTCATTAACTTCCATTTTGTCATCTGCAGATAATTTTGAGTTTGATCAGTCTAAAGAGCTTGGCAAATAGGGTATGATTATTATTATGATCATTATTCTATGAAAAGGGAAAATAATATTACATTTGCAAACAGAGTGCATTCTTATCCTGGTCCATATCATGGTGGAAATTTTGGGTCATGTCAATATGCGAAATTCATAGAAGTTTGGACAGTTATCATAGGCAAAGATCAGATTTAGCCAATGTCAAGTCTGATCCATAGCTATTATTCCTGCCATTTATACAAACAATCTTAAGTTATTTCTGAATATTAGTCAAGTTACAAAATAAATACAATAATAACTACTGGAAAAAGGACAATTACCACAATCAAAACTTTGAAGTTTAGTACAAAAATGAATTAAGTGCATAAAACTGTATGCACTTAATACAGATTTGTACCACACCTTCGTTGAATGTTTATGAAATAACATTTATACTGAAACTGTCTCTCCCACCAGAGTTCCACCAAGATAAGAAAGTTGTCTTGAACCTCTGTATACTGTCAGAATTTTTTATATAGACAGGGATCTGATTCCAAATTTTGGGGCCTGAATATGCAATTGATTTGCGGTAAAACTCTATCCTTGGTTTTGGAATATTTAGTGCTAAGTTTGTATTAGATCTTAGATTTACATTTTCTGACTTAGTGAAAAGATCAGATATATAATTTGGAAGTTTTGCATTTGCAAATTTGTACATAAACAGTGATTTTTTGAATATGATGCGGTCTTGAATTGTAAGCCAATTAAGTTCTTTGAAAAGATCAGCACTTGGAAAATCAGTGGTCTTGTCAAGGATAATTCTAGCAGCTCTCTTCTGGAATTTATGTAGTCTCTCCAACAATGCTGAGCCACAATTTCCCCAAATAATGCAGCAATAGTCTAAATGGGGAAGAATGTAGGCATTGAAAAACATTTTTCTGACTTGTATACTAAGAAATTTCCTAATTCGTAAAAGTAGATATAAAAGTGAATTGCATTTCTTGATAGTGTTTTCTACCTGGGTTGTCCAGGACAGTTTATGATCGACATATACTCCAAGTAATTTCTCTACATCTGAGAATTCAATTTGTTTATCTTGTAAATACAATTTGTTATTTTGAAGATTTTGCATTTGATTGCTAGAAGATATTATCATAGCTTTTGTTTTTTCTGGGTTTGGTACCATTGCATTTCTGCTACACCAATCGTTAATAATATTTAGGCTGTTCTGCAGTAATTTACATACTTCATTAACTGACTTGCCAGTAACACTTACTGTTGTGTCATCGGCAAATAAATCAGCAGAGGAAACATCCAGATGTAAGGGTAGATCATTAATATATAGTAGAAAAAGAATCGGACCCAAGACAGAGCCCTGAGGTACTCCACATGTTATATCTTGAGAAGAAGACAATTTGCCTCCAACAGATACTTTCTGTGTTCTATTTGAGAGATAAGATTTGAACCAAGATAAAGTTACATTTGTTATGTTATATTTGGTCATTTTTTGAAAAAGCAGAGAATGATTTATCAGATCAAAAGCTTTTGTTAAATCAAGGAAGACAGTACCCACAATCTCTTTATTGTTAATGGCATCAATCCAAGAGTCAATAATAGCTGTGAGAGCTGTCTCACATGAGTGATTTGTCCTAAACCCAGACTGATTTTTGTGAAGAAGTAAATTCTCTTCAAGGAAAGTTTTCAGATTGTCACTTACATGACGTTCTAAAATCTTAGATAAAATAGGTAAAATTGAGATTGGGCGGTAGTTACTAACATCAGACTTCACACCCTTTTTAAAAATTGGTACAACTTTGGCCTCTTTAAAGAGGGATGGAAAATGACTTTTCCTAATACTTTCATTAAAGATATAAGTAATTGGTTTGGCTATGATTTTGGCACTAAGTTTCAAAAATTTTGGTCCTATGCCATCAAGTCCAGTAGACTTATTAATGTCCATGTTTTGAAGTTGCTTAAAGATGAAATCTTCTGTTATTGGTGGAATAATGAAATTGTTCAATAAATCTGTCCTTTCCATTAATCCAGGATTAAGATCACCTGTAAGACTAGCATCAGTGTTGTTACAAGATTGCAATACACTGGCAAAATAGGAATTAAAAAGTTCAGCTTGAGTTTGGGCATCATCTGTAGGATTTCCCTGCTGGTCTAAAATGCAATTTGACTGCTGTCTTGGTGATTTTCCAGACAAATCTTTAAGATTTTTCCAAAGTTTCTTGGGATTTTTCTTATTGTTATTTATTGCATTGTCATAAAATGACTTTTTTGCTTGAGAAATCAAGACTTTTAATCTATTTCTCCAATATCTATAAAGCACATTATCATTTGATGATTTTGCTCTATCGCGTTGTTGAGAGGCATGTCTAATTTCTTCATTGTACCAGTCAGGGAGATAAATGTGTTTAACACGTTTTTGTTTCAATGGAGCATGTTGGTTTAATATGTCATTGAATAGTGAGATAAAACAATCCAAACAGTCATCCACATCATCATAGATTTCAATTAACGACCAAGGTTGATTTTCAAGGTCTCTAACAAAATCCTGATGGTCAAAATGACGTATGTTTCTGTATTGTATAATATTGTGCATTGACTTTGTTTCACAATCTGAATTTAGCTTACGAGTGAAACACACTGGAAAATGATCACTTAAACCTATTTTGGGTACTGAAACATTTGTGATATTGTGAGGGCTATTTGTATAGACATGGTCTATTATGGTTGCTGTTTTATTTGTGACTCTGGTGGGAGTTTCAACAAGTTGCACTAAATTATAACTCTGTATAACATTATTCCAAGTTTGATTTGAAGTTTTAGCGTTTGAAAAATTAAAGTTAAAATCTCCTGTTATAATTATTTCCTTATTTTCAGCATATATGCTATCTATAATTTGTTCCATATCATTAATCCAGTCATTATTAGCAGAAGGAGGCCTATACACATGCCCAAATATAAATGGTTTCTGTTTTGAATGCCTCACTTCCAACCAGATAGCTTCAATATCATTTCTCTCAAGGTCTCGTCTTTGTACGCTGTGATATTTGCATTTTACATATGTAACCAAACCTCCACCGAGCGTGCCTCTGTCTCTTCTGTAGATGTTAAAATTATCCAGTTGAATTTCATTATTTTCAATTTTACTATTTAGGAAGGTTTCACTCAAACACATTATATCAATTTCACTTTGATCATGAATTAGCACTTTTAATTCTTCAAATTTTGGACACAAATAATGAATATTTAAATGAAACACATTTACTCCATTTTTTGATGGAAAGATTTTTTCTGAGACACATTCACTTAAAACACTATGATTGGATGGCGTTGGTATTCTATCGATGGAGTGAGGAGTATTTTGAAGACTATCATCTGACTGGTTTTCTGTGGTGATACATGGTGTATTTAGAATCGTCTCGGTCTCCAGGGTGGGGGTCCCCATTGTTGTTGGAAGCTCCGATAAGGCGCATACACTGGTTGGCGTGGTTGCTGATAAGCATTTGGTCTTCTCTTCCATTGTGGGGTTTTGGGAAAATTTACAGCATCATTTTTGTTTTGGGTTGTGAGTTTGCAGATTTTGTATACTGCATTTTTAATGTTTCTGGAGAGCAATGCAGCCCCTTTATTATTAAGATGCACTTCATCGCGGTACAGTGATTTGATTGGATTGCCATCACCGAGTGTGAAATGCTGTTCATTGTCTATGTATGTTAGATTCAGTCTTGAGCATATTCCTTTTATTTCCCAGTTGATTTCTTCTATTATTTTGGAAGAGAGTTTGTCATATTTCTTTTTTAATATGGACGACAGAGCAATTTTGATATTTTGATTTTGTCCCTTTATTTCTTCTACAAGGCTATTGAAGTCTGTTAAGATTGATTCCTTTGTTTCTGCATCAGAGACATTATTTATGCCAGCATGTATAATAATTACATCACACTCCTTAGCGAAATTGTCGCGGTTCATAGTACTGGCCACTGATTTCTTTATGTCCTGTATTTTGGCACCAGGGTGGGACTTTATTTTGGTCTGTAATGTATCTCCTGAGAACAATCTACTGTCAATCACTTTGGTAACTGAGTCACCAAAAATGTACACTTTTGGCTTTTGTTGTGAATCTCCATTGGTTGTGTTCTTTGGTTTTGGTTGTAACATTGTTGTTTTAGTAGTGGAAGTATCCTTTTGATTTGGACTGTCTTGAGAATGATTTGTATTTGTAGTAGTAGCTTGTGTTTGAGAAGATTTTGAGGTGCAATTTGGCTTTTTTGTTTGTAGCTTGTCTATGTCGGAGATTTCCACTTTAGTTGATAGGCTTTTCCTTATTTCTGCCATTTCTTGTTTAAGGTCTGTGATTGTTTCTTGAAAGCGTGTGAAATGCGCTTCAATGTCCTCGGCCTCCTTCTGTTTTTGTGTAGTTTTACTTTGATTTTTTGTTTTTTCGCTTTTGAGACTCCTTATTGTTTTGACATGAGTTTCATTTTCCTCCTCAAGAATAAGACATTTAGCATTGAGTTCAGCCACTTGTTTTCGAAGACTCTCATTTTCTGTGGTGAGTTTGTCAGTTTTTTCTGTAGTCATTGGTCTTGTAAGTGATTCTCTTTGCAATTTTAGTTTTCTGTTAAGAAAAGATATTTGCTTGGCCTGTTCTTCAACCCTTTTCTTTATTTTCTCCATAGAGCCATTTTGAGAAGTTTGAGTTTGATTGTTTTTAGTTTTCCTAGTGTTAATCATTTCTGTATGGTCAGTGTTTGTGCTTACAGATAGTTTTTTGGCAGATTTCTCATATTCACAGTTCAATTTGGTGGCTTTCGAATTTGTCTCAATGTTGATGTCATCTTCATCAAATACGCTATCACTAGGGCCATTATATGAAATCACTGCCTTAACTGCAGTATCTGCAGGTGTGTTTGTGGGAATTTTCTGTTCCGTGACCAGGTCTTTGGTGTCCATGTCAAAGCTTGAGAAATCAATTCCATAGCTAGATGGTGTGTAAGAGTTTTCTATTGAATTGTTCTTTGAATTTGTGAGGGAATCCTTCTTGTCTCTGTTTTCTAGCACTTTTTGTGAACGTTTATTCTGTTTTGAAGAAAATAGAACTTTTGAAATTGATGAAAGAAAGGAGTTTCGTTTTGATTTCTTTTCATGTTGTTTCCCTGATATTGGAGTTGAATGGAAATTGTAAGGGCCCTGTCCAGTTGTAATATCTGTAATGTCCAGTGATTTATTCAGGAAAGGGTTGAGTCTATCGGCAGCTATCTGTTTCAGCTCTGTGGTTGATTGGTTTATGGCTGTTGTAGAAGGTTCCTCTGGGGATAAGCTGCCTTCCTCCCTGACCCCATTTGACCGGCCATTAAGGTTAATTAATGTGGCAGCCTCCCCATTTTCCGAGTGATAATGGCTATTATCCACAGATAGGGCTTCCTGGCTTATCAGTCCCTCCATTGTTGTGTAACGATCCTTCTCCTGGAAGCTATCCTTTTTTGATTCACTAAGATGTATGTTGTTAATTTCAGTTTCAAGCCTTTTCCCATAAATTATAAAGCATGTATACATCCAGTCTGTGCATCCTTTTCCTTGCACATGTAATGTGTTTGTCGATTTATGAAGATGAAGCACAATTTTTTTGTCTTTAATTGTGGTACTAAGGACATGGCCATTAAATCCTCTGTCTTCAAAATCACTTTCATTATAATCTAGGTAGAATATCTCAAGAAAAGTATCAAACACTAGTTTGTTTTCGAAATTAATAACATAAGACAGTGTTTTGTCAGTACAATCATTCACATTATATAATTCACAGGAGTGTGCATATCTGTCTTCTTCTACGCCTAAAAATCCAGAGAAGTTCAGATAAGAGTCCAGATTTGTTGATATGTTTTTATCTATTTCCATGATTAATCACTTTTAAAGTTATTTTACACATAAATACGATCCATTTGTCACATCTTAAAGTTTATACTATGCTTGTATAATTATCTAAGAATATAACTCCTTATTCATTTCCACTTTTATACTATTCTATCTTATTCTATCTTTTATTTCGATTCAACATGAAAAGTAAAGGGTTTTATCAGAGCAGCCAAGAAACACGTCCTGCTTGTTCAAGAGTCAGAGTCTATGAGAGTTATAATTAGTTGCCTACCAACCAAAATTTTCATAATGATATTTATTTAAAGACAACAAAAAAATCTATGTAACCAAAACAGAAAATCTGTATGCTAAAGTATGGAGATCAATATAAAGAAAAAACAAGAAAATGCTAGTAATCAGCACTTTCTTCTTTTCTCTAAATGTTTTCCAAATCTTATTCTTACAGGAATGGCAAACCTATGCATTGTTTAGGAAAGGGTTGATGGTATACTATCTGGATTTGTGTGAAAGAAATCTTTCAAAAGAGATTTAAAATCCATTAGCAAAATCAACAAAATACTCTTATCAAAATGCTCACTGAATAGAATACTGATACAAGATTCATCAATGGTTTAGTGCAAAACTTTTGTAATTTAGCAATGAATTTTGTGCTAGTAATAGACTTGGTTTACCTTCAGGTATTGATAAACCATCGGTGTTGTTATAAAATCTCGTAACCACGGCTTGATTCAAGCCGTTGTTACAAGATTCTATATCAACACTTACAAAATACTTATGTTTTTCCGAAACTCTGTCATGATTTACTGGATAAAATTGTTCCCTATTGCTGAGCTACAGATAAGAGGGGTCACTATGTTGTTTTTTTTTGTTTTTTTTTTCAAAATGAAATATTTTACTAAAGGTACATAAAACGCTATGATTTGGGTGCTCATTAGAATTGTCTCATCAAGACAATTCAAATGTTTTGCCTAAACCTCTATCATTTGATAACGAAGATGGAGTTCTACCTGCAAATTTAGCAAGGATTTTGTTTGACCCTTTTCCAAACAAGCATGATTTTGATGTTCCTTGAATAGAACAAGTGAAATGAATCCAGTTGTTTAAATACCACAGAAACAAGTTCCCATCACTAACTTTACTTTCATGAATTTGAAGGCAGGTTATGGATTAGATTTAAAAATTGAATCTGTAGATCTATGTTTAAATTTACCAAAACATCTGTTTGTAAGTGCTTTAGTAAATAAAGCATAGGACCAACTGCACTCGACATGCCTAGCTACTGGTAATCCAATATACCCAATAGAATCTCTATGGTATCCTTTTTCCTTTAGTTTTGACACTCTTTAAAGAAAAAATGTTCAGGCAATATTGAGGCAAAAGCAATTATACCTTTTCCCTACAATATTTTCTGTATTGTACATGTATATCGTTGATGGGGAGTCAAAACCTCGTAACTACAGCTTGAAAAAGCTGGAGTTACGAGGTTTTGTACCCTCCTCCAACACCCCCCCCCCATCATCTCTGCGCGGCCCCTCCCAAAATCATCTTGTCACCGGCAGCAACTCTTAATTTGAAACTGGTAAACTTGAAAGGGGTATACAAAAAAGTTTAAGCGTTTGGTTGTCCAATAAACTGATCAAATAAGTAACAATGACAGTTCATCAAATATTTACATTTCTAGTTCATGGTTACGACATTCTTACAGTTTATGTCTACATCATAGAATAACAGGCTGGTCTGGTAATGTGAAAACAGGGCTTAAAGTAACCTATTTCAAGATGGCAAAATTTTAGGGTCGTCCAATTAAAAAGTTGCTGCATAATTATGTCAAAATGGATATTGATATAGTTGATGATTTGTGTGAAATATAGCACAGAAAACATTGAGACAAAAGGAGAAACTGCTGGTTATCAGCAGTTTCTTCTTTTTGTCTCGATGTTTTCCGAAGCCTTTCCTTTCAGAGACATCAAAATCAGGTCTTGTTTGGGTTAATCAGTTTTCATGCCCGTAATTGTCCTAAATGTGGCATGCCGCTACAATGAAACTAAAACTTCATGACCGTTCTAGAATAGTTTAAAATGCACCAAAGTGCACTATTTTTTTCCCAAGAATTTTCTGGGGAAGCATGCCCCACAGGACCCCCTAGAAGATCTTCATGCTTTTATCACTGGCCTTCACTCCTTCATAGCTCATTTTTATCGCACCAATAAGTAACATGGATAAACAATTGTGCTGGTTGAAATTTATAATCCTTTTCCAAACAAGACCAATGTTTGGCATCCATATCAAAGTAAGCTGAACCAGGTTTTGAAAAATGAGAGAATAGAAGAAAATGATAGTTTTCAAAGACTTTATCCTGTCAGATGGCAGTAATATTAAAACTGTAGAACAAGATTTAAATTCTGAAACATGAGAAATGCTAAGAAAAAAACAGCTATTATATATTATAGTGTTTTCTACTTATCTGACAATGTTTACCAAAATTTTCTCCTTAGAAGATTGTCAAAACTATCAGGATTTTTTGAAAATGATTAAATGCTCCCAGAGCTCCAGATAGGATGCGTATTTGCGTAAAATACGCATTGATTTGGTCTAAATACGCATTTACTTTCATAAAAATGCGTACAGATACGCATTCATTTTAAGGAATACGCATTTGATAATCTTCAGTTAGCGTATCGAGATCGAAGAGCGCCGGAAGAAACACATAGAACAGGAAATTCCAATGATTGAAAAATAATGTTTTGGTCTGTAAAAATAGCTTATCGAAATGTCTAATACGCCTCAGCCAATAAAAACCGGGAATTATTGGGGAATACCGATTACGTCACCAGCCGAGCGAATGCAGAAGACAATCAGCTTTTCCGTAGATCTACCGAATGCTGCCAAGTGGTTCATTTTGTTCGAATTTCAGTCAATCGTTGATCTCCGTTGATTTGTTTTATACGGAGCAAATCGTTTCCTCGATTTTCATTGGATGATAAATTTCGGGCCATTGCGTCACTTCGTAAATCGGAAATTGCAACTCGAAGAAGTTTGTTTCCTTTTTAAAATTGGGAAACGAGTAAATCCATTCCTTCAAGCACATCGTAAAGGCGATTTTGGCCGATATTATTTCTGAAGAGGCCCTCCAGTACAGACAAAGATAGCCCCGATGGTAATCTCGTTCAGAAAAAAAAAACACTTGATGGTCGGAAACATAGCGCGCTTAGATGTCCAGTCCTCGAAATCGACTATCGAAAAGGAAAGTGGGTCGTTCCGGTTGGGTGCTCCTTTTAATTTAAATCCTTTCCCGAACAAGAAGGTAAATACGCCTTACCTCCAAAAAATATTTGGAAATACGCATTGGAAAAAAAGCTGAGGGGTAAATACTCCTTGCCTCAAAAAATTATCTGGAGCTCTGTGCTCCAGTAGGGTCGGTTTTGATATGTCAAAACACATTTAATGGCTAGTAAACTCTATCATGGAAAGCAATTTCCTCCATTGACAAATAAAATCCCTCTGATTAAATATGTATACATTTAGACAAATAATGGGCTAAATATCAAATGGTGAGAGAAAAATGAAGCCTATTAAACTCACTGCTGTTTAAATAAAGTTTCGATTTACATGTATGTACATTTAAGTTTGTATCCTAAATAGATCTAAACAAGTTACAAGAATTCAACTATCTTTTTTTGTATTTTCTAGGGCTGTTGAGGGCTGTGGAATGCTCAAACATTGTCTTTCCTTAAAATTATGTGATCATATCAATCAAATTGCAATTTAGAAGTTTAAATAGGGATGCCATGATCTCAAGGCTACAAAAAAGTGCTTTATGTTATTAATTGATAATTACCACACAGTGATGCCTTTTGACACCCCGCAAAAAAAGCTGGCTTTGCAAAACCTGATGGAAAATGAAGATTTTGCTTATGACAAGCAATTTCTTTATTTCCCACAATGTTTTCTGCCTTAACCCCTTCGCTGCCAGACAAATATTGGAAAATTGGTTCCTATTTGCCAAGCTATTTTCCAAGAAATTGACGGAAGTGTAAGAAATCAACTTATAACTAAAAATCTATTCAATAAAACTATATAAACCTTATATTTTCTGAAAGATAATTGAAAATGCTATTCAATGAATAAATTTCTATTCATTTTGGAAATTACAATTGTTGTCATTAAACTTTGAAATAAAACATCCTTCTCCCTCCATAACGGCTCAGGCCGTCACGGGGCAGCGAAGGGGTTAAATGGCCAAAATATATTAATTTTCATTCGCTTTATATTGTCAACTGCAATATCTTTTAATTTGGACAAGTCTAAAATTATGTCCTCTGGTAATCAAATTGGGTTAAATTTTGAACCTTCCCTTGAATAATTTCCCTCAAAAGTGCTGCAGCTGCATTACCAGTATGGGAAGGGTGGCTGTTCATTTAGACTTAGTAACTGTGCAAAGTACTTGTTATCACTGCAACACTGCTCTTCTGAAAGCCCATCAAGTACCTTTGAAGAATTCGATCAGCTCTTCTGAAGCTTCAACACCCATCAAGCACCTCTAAAGATATGCAATACTTTCACCCACTTATCAAATCATAAATCAAACTTTAATGGTCATATTAATACCCGTTTGACATATTTCCAATCTGTCAAATGTGTCTTATCTTAGAGATAGTGGTTTGTAATACTTTAATTCACAGTTTAATCCATTCCCACATCATGATTCAGATTTTTTTTGGAAGCCCTATGATTATACAAGATAATAGCTGGTTTGCGAAAATACTAAGGAAAAACGAAGAAATTTTTTATTACTGGCAATTTACATGTAGGACAAGTGTCTTGGCAGGGACTTTCAGTACATTGGAATATCTTCATTACAGACTTCATTTTCTTGATTAAAGTCACCTTTAAAAACTCTCATTGATTTCTATAAATGACCTCCAAATGTATTTCATCCGTCTTATGTATAGAACACTTTGCAGTGCTTCTAAAATAAGTTGTCCGAGTTGTCCGACTTGTCCATTTACCTGTACGGACAAGCAGATTTTGAAAGCTGGGTTGTCCATGGACAAGTAAAAAATTCCGTTGTAATGAAGAAGTTTTTTTTATTCTTTTTCTTACAATATGTTTTATACAATGTAATTTCTGATAGTTGAATGTAAGGATTTTGTTGTAGAAACTAGTTAGACAGTCATAATGGCATGCAATATACAGGGTGTTTCATAATATGTGTTACCATTTCGAATCATAAGTGTGTTGAAATTAAGAAATGCATATTTAAATGAAATGTACAATGTGAAAATAGACATAATAAAGTTTTATTTGACATGTAACATTAGTATATTTGCATTCAGGATTGACACTAATTCAATCTCACACATATAGTACAGTGTTATGACAAAGCACTCTAGATGACGTCATCCATGTTGCAAAACGACGTCAACACGTTTCTTAGAGTTTCTAATGACAGAATTTCATGTGTTCAAAGCATTATTCTGATTTCCCAATGGAATGCTATTTAAAGTCATCTATGGACATTGCGACATGGTTATACGCACATGCTCTTTCAGAAATATCAAAGAAAAAGTTCATGCAGACTGAGATCTGAAGAGTACAAAAGCCACACATTATCATGACCTGTATGAAATCCATTGTTTCCCATATGTTTTTCAAGCCAAACAATTACTTCATCGAAAGTGTGGGGCGCAATACTATCCAGCTTGAATCAAAAGAAATTAAAGTATGCACCTCTTCGCTTCAATACTGAAATATTTCCTCTTTAATATATGCAGATAGCGTACTGTATTTATTGTCTCAACGTCAAAATTTTTGTTCTCGGAAAAGAAAGGTCAAGTTATTACCGATGAACTTAAGGCGGTCCATACTGTTAAATTGTGAGAATGAAATGATCTATTAAGACAAATTATTTTTTTCTATGAATCTGTATTGAGATTTCATGGTCAGGATATTGTTTATTAATAGATATGATAACAGATATTGATAAATATTTGATCAAGCATTTTGATAACTTCTGAGCGTGCGTCAATTGGCGGCAACATTTTGAAAAACGGACCAAATTTAATGACGTCGAAAATGACGCCATGACACAAATATTTTTCCTTAATTTTTGTGTGACACAAAACTTCATTATGTAACCTTTAGGAACATGTATATGATGGCTATATTGTATGTAACACCAATGATTTATGCTTATTCGTAATGGTAACAGATATTATGAAACACCCTGTACAAATGAAGCAATTAAAAAGAAAAGGTTTTAGTATGGACAAATTGACTTTTGATACGGACAAGTCATTTTTAGATCAACACTTGTCCATGGACAAGTAGATTTTCAAAATATTTCAGAAGCACTGCTTTGTGCAATTTGGCTGTTATTGATGATTTTGGAAATTGCAAATGTTATTATGATTAGAAAAATAGTGCATGCATCAACTCTGTCTAGTCGTGGTTATAGATTTCAAATTGGGATTCTTACTAAATTTAGCAATTTCAATCTATGGTGAACGGATCTCTTTATTTCAATTGAACAAAAGTTAACAGTACAAAACTTTTTTTAATTAAAATATTTTGAAGACCATCAGCTGTCATCCAGCCCCATTAAAGTACACAAAATGAACATATTTTAGAGCAAAGGTTTTATTTGAAAAATTATATCTATCTCACCTCGGTGTTATTGTAAATATGATTAACTAAACAATGCTATTGGTTAAGTATTTAATTACTCAGACGGCTGTATATTAACCGCAGAGGATTAAAACACTCAACTTAATTTTGGAGTCATTATTGTTTTCAAGTAATGTATAATTTGCTTTATCATCTCATAGTGTTTTACACCAGAAAGAAAGAATGATTTTAATGTTTAAATCAATGCTGCCAGTAAAAATATAGATTGATCTATCAAATGCTTCCTGAATCATTTCCCAAATAACAAAAATTTAAGGGTGGTTTAATGTGAAAGTTCCTGCAGACAACAAAATGGATGTCACCATAGGTAAGATTTGTGAATAATATAGCTCAGAAAACAAGGAGACAAAGGAGAAAATAAGGATTATCAACATAAATTCTTCTTTTGCCTTAATGTTTTCCCATGCCTTTTCTAGCAGGGCATATCAAAACTAGATCTTTATTTGGAAAGTGTTATGTCATGTTGTTCAAAGAATAAGACAAAGAATATGAGTCTAGTTTTGAAGATTGTACTTCGATGACAGAATGGTCTAAGTGCGAAAAATGAAAATGTTTAATTAAAAATAATTGGATAAACTTGTTTTGGGTAAGTCTAAAAATGAGTAATCTTTTTAATTGATAGAAAAATGAGACTTGGTTAAAAATGAGAATATAAAATTGCGGAACTTAGAGAGAATCAAATAGTGAAGTCCAACTGCATAGCCATGTTTTTTATCCCCCGCCGAAAAAATTTTTCGGGGGGGATATTGTTTTTGCCATGTCCGTCCGTCCTTCCGTCCTTCCGTCCATCCGACATTCGTTTCCGCGCTATTTCTTGAAAGTATTGACTGGATTTCAATGAAACCTGGCACACAGCTTCACTACAAAGAGGACATGCTTATATCGTTGGAGTAACCCGGTTCGACCATTGAATTCAGAGTTACTGCCCCTGACTGTTTAACCCTTTCCCAAACAAGACCTGGTTTTGACGTCCCTAATTGGAAAGGCTTGAGAAAATATTGAAACAAAAGAAGAAATTGCTGAAAACCAGCAGTTTCTCCTTTTGTCTCAACATTTTCTGTTCCATGTTTCACACAAACCATGTCTTTATTATTATCAATTTTGTCGTCTGCAGCAGCTTTCAAATTAGATCACCCTAAAATTTTGTCGTTTGGGAAAGGGTTAAGCCATATATACATACAGAGTGATATTCGTTTCCGCGCTATTTCTTGAAAACTGTAGACCGGATTTCAATGAAACTTGGCACACAGCTTCACTACAAAGTGGACATGCGCATATTGTCGGGGTTACCCGGTTCGACCGCCGATTTTAGAGTTACTGCCCCTGACTGTTTAAGCCATATATATACAGAGTGATATTCATTTCCGCGCTATTTCTTGAAAACTATAGACCTGATTTAAATGAAACTTGGCACACAGCTTTACTACAATCAGGACATGGGCATATCGTCGGATTTATCCGGTTCAACCATCGAATTTCGAGTTATTGCCCCTGACTGTTTAAGCCAATTATACATACATAGTGATATTCGTTTCTGCGCTATTTCTTGAAAACTGTAGACTGGATTTTAATGAAACTTGGCACACAGCTTCACTACAAAGAGGACATGGGCATATTGTCAGGGTTACCTGGTTTGACCGTTGAATTAAGAGTTACTGCCCCTGACTGTTTAAGCCATATACATACAGAGTGATATTCGTTTCCGCGCTATTTCTTGAAAACTATAGACCGGATTTCAATATAACCTTGGCACACAGCTTCACTACAAAGAGGACATGCGCATATCGTTGGGGTTACCCGGTTTGACCGTCGAATTTAGAGTTACTTCCCCATTACTGTTTAAGCCATATACATACAGAGTGATATTCGTTTCCCCGCTATTTCTTGAAAACTATAGACCGGATTTTAATGAAACATGGCACACAGCTTCACTACAAAGAGGACATGCGCATATCGTCGGGGTTACCCGGTTCGATCGTCGAATTTAGAGTTACTGCCCCTGACTGTTTAAGCCATATACATACAGAGTGATATTCGTTTCCGCGCTATTTCTTGAAAACTATATACCGGATTTTAATGAAACTTGGCACACAGCTTCACTACAAAGAGGACATGCGCATATCATCGGGGTTACCCGGTTCGACCGTCGAATGTAGAGTTACTGCCTCTGACTGTTTAAGCCATATACATACAGAGTGATATTCGTTTCAGCGCTATGTCTTGAAAACTGTAGACCGGATTTCAATGAAACTTGGCACACAGCCTCACTACAAAGTGGACATACGCATATCGTCGGGGTTACCTGGTTTGACGGCCGAATTTAGAGTTACTGCCCCTGACTGTTTAAGCCATATACATACAGAGTGATATTCATTTCCGTGCTATTTCTTGAAAACTATAGACCGGATTTCAATGAAACTTGGCACACAACTTTACTACAATGAGGACATGCGCATATTGTCCAGGTTACCTGGTTCGACCGTTGAAATTAGAGTTACTGCCCCTGACTGTTTAAGCCATATACATACAGAGTGATATTCGTTCTGTTGAAGCCATATACATACAGAGTGATTTTCGTTCTGTTGAAGCCATATACATACAGAGTGATATTCGTTCTGTTGAAGCCATATACATACAGAGTTATATTCGTTTCCACGCTACTTTATTGACAATGAAAATATGTTCGGCGGGGGATATCAATTTAACAAATTTGCTTGTTGAAATTTGAAATTATGAAAAAAATGGCATGACAGTCCAATGTCAGACCTAGATCATCTAATCAAAGCCTTTGAACTTAATCACTTTTTGTCAACTTTGGAAGGATTAATCCCATTATAAGACTGTCCATTTCACTTTCATTATATTTGATCTTAGGCACTGATATACTAATCTCTTCCATTATACAGTATATCAGATTTTGTGAACTTTTCACTTTCCCAAACACAATTTAGATGTGGTTCAGTCCTAAAGCTACTGCTGACGACAAAATTGATGTAAGAACAGTAAGTGGAGATTTGATCTGTGTAGAATATAGCAAAGAAAATATTGAGGCAAAAGGAGAAAATGCTGATTATCAGCATTTTCTTCTTTTGCCTCAATGTTTTCCTAAGTATTTTCTAATTGGGACATTGAAAGAAGGTCATGTTCGGAAAAGGTTCAATCTCTTCCATTATGAGGGATATCAGATTTTGTGAACTTTTGACAAAGCTTAATGTATAATCACAATGTTTCTTATCGGGAATATTAAATTGGATTTTACCATGGACAATTTCATTTTGTGATACAATTAATTGGAACTAAGATCTAGGTAAGAGCTTATGCATATTCTTCAGTGCTTAGCATAAAACTTCGATAAGTTTTTATAAATATTTTTTGAATTTTCATTCATAAATGTCAATAATTTTGAAGTTTTTTTTGGAAGGATTCATTATAGGTTGAGTTTTGATAACTTGCAAAGTTCTTTTCATCTGTTTCAGTATCAAAATTAATAATGATTTTAACCGTTTCCAAAATGGCAAAACTCTGGGTGGTCAAAATTCAAAGAGCTCTGCTGAAGTCAGGGCAGACGAAAAAATGGATACTGATAAAGAAAGCATTTGTATACAATAAAGCCAATAAAGCAAAAAAATATTGAGGCAATAGGAGAAAATGCTGATAATCAGCATTTTTGTGCCTCCATATAGAAAGATTGAATGCATATTGTTTTACTCGTATTTGCTTCACAAGTATGCCATTTTGGGGGTATCTATGCTTTATTTTATTTTGTCTCATTGTTTTCCTAAGCCTTTTCTATTAGGGACATCAAAACCTTGCCCCGGTTTCTGGAAAAAACTTAAGTATATTCTCATCAGAACATGCTCAACTTCAAAAGGATACTCTCCCAGGTTTTGTTTGGTAAAGGTTTAATGACACAAGGTTTATAATGTGCCATCTGTTCATCAATTAAGTTAAATTGTGTCATCTGGTGCATCTTACAATTTGGCACCTCTCATTTTATGCGTATGCAGAATATGTACAAAAAACAACCAATCTGAGTCACTAATTGTTCCTTTTATAGTCGGAGGTGGACAGTCCACACCTAATGAGATTCATGCAACCAAAGATTGTTTTGTGCAACATGCTTAACATTAGTTAAATATCTAAACCTACTCGGGCGGCATTGTTAACATGTAGCGGTGGAACATTCCATGCCCATGAAATGCTTACAACCATGACCGCTGCCCAAATAATTCCGACAGCACATGAATCTCATAATGGTTGGACTGTCTTATGGTGATGATGATTCATATGTGACAGAAAAAAAATCAGTTTTGTCAAAATGGGTTATCAATTGAACATCTAAAAGATTTGTATAATGACATAGCTGAAATATTGGCAAGCTCTAGGACAAACCGTTGAACAAATGTTTATAATATAAGTGGATTGAAAAGATTGGATAGGAGGAGATTAAATCTTTTTGGCTTTTTAACAGGTTTTGATCCTCTACCCTTTAATTCTTTAAAGAGCTGAGGCAAAGAATTTATCAACCCTTGTCAAGATGAAGTTGACAATGCAATAGGAATAAATCTTGTACTAAAAATAGACTGGTTCAACCAGTTTAACCTGATGAATATATCAGCGGTGCTGTTATGAAATCTGGTAACTACTGCTTCAATCAAGCTGTAGTTGTGAGGTTTTAGAATTTCACTGGCAAAATACTACTGTTTGTCCAAAATTGTGTTGTGGTTTACAAGATAAAATTGGTCCCTATTGGTTTGTGAGACATACATCTGACACAGTGGTAATTCACTGGACATGTAATACTGGCCTGGGTTACAAGAGGTTGCTGGTGTGATCCTAGTCTGGTGTCAGGTTTTGTATATTAATTTTATGTTATGTTTCTAAAAATTCAAGGCATGCAACCATGAAAAATCTTCAGAATTATAGTAAGTTATCTTTCCCAGGTCTGAATAATGTCGCTTTTGAACAAAAACCTCATAACTGCAGCTTAAAACAAGCTGCAGTTACAAGGTTTTTGTTAAAAAGCAGCATTAATTATACTGATAAATCAGAAAATCAGAGACTCGCAATTTCATTTAATGTCATTGTTTTACTTTGAAATCTCAAGTTATCAGACTGGTACAAGTCTTGTGTGATCTCTCAACACATAGTAGCCTGTTGGGATAATACCACTGTGATGTAAGTTGTACGTTAGGTTTGTGTAGTCATTCAAAGATGGCGACAACAATACAGCATGAGAGGTAGGTGTCTTAGTTTTTCATTGATAAATTTCTTAAACGGTCGTATCTTGCCTTGATACTGATATCATTATACAGGGGAAATATATACCTATCAACGGTTCTATATATCAAAGTACCAGTGTTGTCCTATCGTACTCAGTTGTTGTGCAAAGACAGCCCAACACGGAAAACTTTTTTCGAAGCGAGAAAGTTGCCCTTTTAAGGATGATTACATAGTAATCAGCAAACTAGGGAACAATCTATTGCTCTAACTTGGATGTTTTTAACATGCTCTTTTCTATGGTTACTGTTATTTTACACAAAAATGTCTAGAATGACCACAAACACCGTGTTTATTAAATGGCCAGACAACGGTGTAGTCAGAGTGAAAATATGCAGACACAACGGTGCAGTTTCTGTGTTTTATGTACGGTGTGGTTATATTTTCATAACAAATTGTGTAGACATAATGCAATTGT
This sequence comes from Fragum sueziense, assembly GCA_963680895.1. Taxonomy (NCBI): domain Eukaryota; kingdom Metazoa; phylum Mollusca; class Bivalvia; order Cardiida; family Cardiidae; genus Fragum; species Fragum sueziense. The sequence continues at coordinate 29,552,143 of OY804594.1, read as the reverse complement.
GAACGGTGTAGACTTGAAGTAATACAGAACTTATCATTTCTGGAATGATAATATTGTTATGTTTAATGATAACGTTTTCGGGGCTGGGAATCATGTTTTACAATTACTACCGAAATTCTTCAACAAATGTGTTAATAATTTTTTATGTGACTGACTTGTAAATGCTTTGCAGCAAAGAAGGTGACAATATGTCTACAAAATATACTTTAATCAAAATATATCAGAATCTTGTTTCCTTGCTATTTGTCAAAGCAATTCCGTAAGGATCAAATAGTAGAAATTACCAAGAATCTGCTGGCGTCTGTTTTATTTTTAGCTCACCTGAGCACGAAGTGCTCGAGGTGAGCTATTGTGATCGCTTTTTGTCCGTCGTCCGTCCGTCTGTCCGTCTGTCCGTCTGTCCGTCTGTCCGTCTGTCCGTCCGTCCGTCTGTCCGTCTGTCCGTCTGTCCGTCTGTCCACAATTTGGTGTTTACACTCTAGCATCCACAAATATTAGTCAATCTTGACTAAACTTTGTCAAAACAAGTATGGTCATAAGTTCTCGGATGAGTTCGATTATGGACTAGATCGGACCAGAAAGTGTGGAGTTATCTGCCCCTGAATGACGAAAAATGCTGTTTTTAACTTTGTTTACACTCTAGCATCTACAATTATTGCCCAATCAATACAAAACTTGGATATAATATTGGAGACTATAGGATCTTGGATGAGTTCGATTTTCAGTCAGATCAGACGAAAAAGTCAAAAGTTATGTGCCCTTGAATTTGTTGAAATTGCCGTTTTCGACCGTTTTCGAGCTTGTTTACACTCTAGAATCTACAATTATTGACCAATCAAGACAAATCTTGAACACAATGTTGGAGACCATAAGATCTCGGATGAGTTTAATTTTCAGTCTGATTAGACGAGAAAGTCGAGAGTTATGTGCCCTTGAATTTGACAAAATTGTCGTTTTTGACTGTTTTCGACCTTGTTTACACTCTAGAATCTACAAATATTGACCAATCAAGACAAATCTTGGACACAATATTTGAGACCATAAGATCTTGGATGAGTTTGATTTTCAGTGTGATCTGACAAAAAAGACTAGAGTTACGTGCCCTTGAATTTGATAAAATTGTCATTTTCGGCTGTTTTCGACATTGTTTATACTCTAGAATCTACATTTACTAATCAATCAAGACAAAACTTGGACACAATGTTGGAGATCATAAGATCTCAGATGAGTTAAATTTTCAATCTGATAAGACAAGAAAGTCGAGACTTATGTGCCCTTGAATTTGACAAAATTGTCGTTTTTGACTGTTTTCGACCTTGTTTACACTCTAGAATTTTCAATTATTGTCCAATCAAGACAAATCTTGGACACAATGTTTGAGAGGATAAGATTTCGGATGAGTTCGATTTTTAGTGTGATCTGACCAGAAAGACGAGAGTTATGTGCCCTTGAATTTGATAAAATTGTCATTTTCGGCTGTTTTCAACCTTGTTTACACTCTAGAATCTACAATTATCAATCAATCAAGACAAAACTTGGACACAATGTTTGGGACCATAATATGTCGGATGAGTTTGATTTTCAAACTGATCCGATCAGAAAGTTGAGAGTTATGTGCCCTTGAATTTAACAAAATAGCCGTTTCTGGCTGTTTTTCGATCTTGTTTACACTTTAGAATCTTCAATTATTGACCGATCAAGACAAATCTTGGACACTATGTTGGAGACCATAAAATCTTGGATGAGGTAGATTTTCAGTCTGATGTGATCAGAAAGTCGAGAATTGTGTGCCCTTGAATTTGAAAAAATTACCGTCTTTGGCTGTTTTCGACCTTGTTTATACTCTAGAATCTGTGATTATTTATCAATCAAGAAAAACCTGGACACAATGTTTGGCACCATAAGATCTCAGATGAGTTTGATTTTCACAAAGTTATTCACTATAAGTTAGTTTTCAGTCTTATAGTCATAAATGTTTATTGAATTGAACAAAAGTGTTGCTCATATCATTTTGGTTCAGGTGAGCGATATAGGACCATCATGGTCCTCTTGTCATTGAAAACTTCGTAACTGCAGCTTTTTTAAGCTGCAGTTACGAGGTTTTCGATGAAAAGCGATGATATATTACAGATTTGTTTAACCTTTATTACAGTTCTGAGTGACTCAATAAGTCGTGCCCAGATCAAATTGACGGATGTTGCCGACACTCTTCAAGGTGACTGGGTAATTCTGGCACATCAACTAGATGTTATCGGACCAGAAATTAACCAGATTAAGTCAGATTATAACATTTATTACAGATTGTTTAACTTTTGTTACAGTTTTGAGTGATTCAATAAGTCGTGCCCAGATCAAGTTAACGGATGTTGCCGACACTCTACAAGGTGACTGGGTAATCCTGGCACATCAACTAGATGTTACCGGCCCAGAGATTAACCAGATTAAGTCAGATTATAACACCGTTAATGACCAGGCTTTAGCTATGTTACAACTCTGGGTCGAGAAGAAGGGAGAGGAAGCTACAGGTTACTGCATTTTATTAGCTCACCTGAGCACAAAGTGCTCAAGGTGAGCTATTGTGATCACTTTTTGTCCGTCTGTCTGTCTGTCTGTCCGTCCGTCCGTCCACAATTTCGTGTTTACACTCTAGCATCTACAAATATAAGCCAATCTTGACCAAACTTGGTCAAAACATGTATGGCTATAAGATCTCGAATGAGTTCGATTATGGGTCAGATCGAACTAGAAAGTCAGGAGTTATCTGCCCTTGATTGTGAAAAATACCTAGTTTTGACATTGTTTACACTCTAGAATCTACAATTATTGATCAGTCAAGACAAATCTTGTACATAACGTTGCAGACCATAAGATCTTGAATGAGTTCGATTTTCAGTCTGATCAGACCAGAAAGACGAGAGTTATGTGCCCTTGAATTCGACAAAATTGCCATTTTTGGCTGTTTTCGACCTTGTTTACACTCTAGAATCTACAATTATTCATCAATCGAGACAAAACTTGGACATAATGTTGGGGACCATGAGATCTCGGATGAGTTTGATTTTCAGTCTGATCTGATCAGAATGTCGAGAGTTACTTGCCCTTGAATTTGACAAAATTGCCGTTTTCGGCTGTTTTCGACCTTGTTTACACTCTAGAATTTACAATTATTGATCAATCAAGCCAAAACTTGGACACAATGTTGGGGATCATAAGATCTGGGATGAGATTGATTTTCAGTCTGATCTGACTAGAAAGTTGAGAGTTATGTGCCCTTGAATTTGATAAAATTGCCGTTTTCGGCTGTTTTCGACCTTGTTTAAACTCTAGAATCTACAATTATTGATCAATCAAGCCAAAACTTGGACTCAATGTTGGGGATCATAAGATCATGGATGAGTTTGATATTCAGTCTGATCTGATCAAAAAGTCGAGAGTTATGTGCCCTTGAATTTGAAAAAATGCTGTTTTCGGCTGTTTTCGACCTTGTTTATATTCTAGAATCTACAATTATTGACCAATCTAGACAAATCTTGAACACAATGTTGGGTATCATAAGATCTTGTATGAGATTGAATTTCAGCCTGATCTGATTAGAAATTCGAGAGTTATATGCCCTTGAATTTGATAAAATTGCCGTTTTCGACCTTGTTTAAACTCTAGAATCTACAATTATTGATGGATCAAGTCAAAACTTTGACACAATGTTGGGGATCATAAGATCTTAGATGAGTTTGATTTTCAGTCTTATTTGATCAGAAAGTCAAGAGTTATGTGCCCTTGAATTTGACAAAATTGCTGTTTTCGGCTGTTTTTGACCTTGTTTATACTCCAGAATCTACAATTATTTATCAAACAAAACAAATCTTGGACACAATGTTGAGCATCATAAGATCTTGGATAATTTCGATTTTCACAATGTTATTGACCATAAGTTCATTTTCAGCCCTAAAGTCATAAATATTTATTGAATTGAACAAAAGTGTTGCTCATATCATTTTGGTTCAGGTGAGCGATATAGGACCATCATGGTCCTCTTGTTTTCTTTAATTTCAGTTCCATGCTGTTCACCTATTACTACTGTCATTTCGAAGGGAGTTTCGAAAAGGTTGTGAAGCATTCGGAACAGGACCATTCCAGTCAGATATTAAAAGTGCGCAGGGGGGGGGGATGGGGGGGGGGGGAGAGATCAATGATCAGACAGGTCAAAAAGATTTGAAAACTCTGAACTTCAGTATTATTCCTGATATTATCAAGAAGTCAGACTAGGACATCATCCCCATTTGAGAGCATAGAATACACAAGATAGACCTCATCACCGTAGAAAAAAGGATTTTGGAGTTAACAAGATTCTTTCTATCGATGATATCCCCGGTTTTGAATGCATGAGTCCTGAACATAAAAAATGAGGAAGTTCAACACCCCATAAAGTTGTTCAAAAAGCCCCGATCTTAATTCCTGGTATTTCCATTGGACGTGCTAAAACAGATGAAACGGATAGGGTCTCTTCTCTTTCCCCATGAGAACATGAAAATAATGGCTGAAATGAACAGTTTGTTCCCAGATGTGATTAAGTCATTGAGAAGCGTTGATCAACTTGGCATTTGTTTATTTTGGTCAATGAAGGTCGGCTCTCGATGGAAAACATTGCATTTCATTTATTTATGGATGTGTGTAAGTTACACTGTCTTTGGAGTACTTCAATGCGTTTTACTCCAATAGTCAAACGGGTTTGGCCAATAGGATATTGTCTTTTTCATTGCAAATGGTTACATTTTATGAGTGGGCCCAAAAAATCTTGGTCAGAAAATTGTCAGTCCTGAAGAAGAAGTTCATTACGTATGAAAAATCCAAAATGAATTTTGCAGTTCCAGAATTCTATTTTCAAGACTTATTTACTTAAGTCGAACAAGACGAAAAAAAGGCCCAAATGTTTATGAAACAAATTTATAATTTATGTTTTGTTATTTATAATTTATGTTTTGTTGATTGAATCCTTTATTTTGGGTAAAATCAGACTTTTCAATGAGGGGTCAATTTGAAAACAAGATACATTTCGATCAATAATTATCATACTCCATGAGTTGAAATCATTTCATTAATTACAATAATTGATTGTAGTAACCAATTAAAACAGTTACAAAGAAAAATTCAAAGCCAGAGCCGAAATTTCGAATCTACAAATCAAATGAATGGATGAACAAGAAATTTGCCGTTGCACTTAACATGGCTTCAAAATGACGGTTATCGTATGTCTTGTTTGATATTTTGTGATGGTATTCCTTTTGATAATCATTTCCGTCAGATGTTTATTCAATCACAAATAACAAAAATGTCTCCCGAAAATTAAATCAAACATAAATTGAACTGTTTAAGGCTTAGGAGAATGAAGAAAAGAGAAAACATATTTCCTTAACTTTTGTTTTCATTTACTTTGAGGATGGTGGCATTTTCATCTGAGTTTTCTAAGACCAAAGTATTTGAGGGAGATAAAACAGATGTGCAGATGATCTGCTATCTGTTAGAGCTAGTTTGCCCTATACAACATACCAAGTCTACACCGTTCACAATTTGTTGTGAAAATAATAACTACACCGTACAGATAACACAGAAACTGCACCGTTGTGTCTGCATATTTTCACTGTGACTACACCGTTGTTTGGCCATTTAGTAAACACAGCGTTTGTGGTCATTCTAGACATTTGTGTGTAAAATAACGGTAACCATAGAAAAGAGCATGTTAAAAACATCCAAGTTAGAGCATTAGCTTGTTCCCTAGTTCGCTGTTTACTATGTAATCATCCTGAAAAGACTAACTTTCTCGCTTCGAAAAAAGTTTTCCGTGTTGGGCTGTCTTTGCACAACGACTGAGTACAATAGGACAACACTGGTACTTTGATATATAGAACCGTGAATAGGTATACATTTCCCCTGTACAATGATATCAATATCAAGACAAGATACGGCCATTTAAGGAAATTATCGACGAAAAACTAAGACACCTACCTCTAACGATTTTCCACCGACGCCATCTTTGATTGACCACTCAAAACTTCCGTACAAACTACACAAATCTAACGTACAACTTACAACACAGTGAATACTGCCTTTTCCCACTTGACAAATTTAGAATCACTCCAAATTGAAAGTTAAGCCATTGCACTGGTCATCACTCAAACAAATCAACTCAATTCTTCTTTTGCAGCCAGCATAGACAAAGATCAGCTTGCATACAAGTATACTGAAGATATTGCCTTATCTTAGTCTACACAACCTGTTTGTCCAATTTAACCCTTTCTGAAACTGCAAAAAATAGGATAAAAAGAATTATGATTAATTTGTAATATTTCATTCATTCATGGTTTATATTTTGACTGGATTATTTTACTACATAACTCATAATTAATAATGAATAATATTGGACCAGTTAGAACAAAGAAATATGAGTAATATGTTGATATATATTAGTGTGAGGATATACAGTTTGGGCTGAATATTTTTGGACAAATGACAAAAATATGTTAGATCTAGCTATTATTAGCTAAGGTAATTTTGGAATACATTGTTGATGCACCCTTATTGGCATAAAATGAAAAAGGATTTGTGTGTCAGTAAGAGAATGGGAAAATTTGACGGAAAAAAAGAAAGTGCTGCATATTTTCTCATCACGCTTAATGTATCTTGGACTGTTCAAGTTTCTGTTTTGTGGGAACATGGTTAACATTTTCAAAAACATTTTGGACTAATGGAATATGAAAGAAGTTGCAGATAAAAAAAAAGTGGTTATCAGTAGGAAAATTGCATGTTAAAGCATAATGCAATATTTTCATCAGCAATTTTTTCTTTCTTTACCCCATTTCTTAATAGGAGCGTCAAGACCATTGGATTCTGTTATGAAATGGGTTTAAACTTATCATGATGTATACCAATTCTTATCTTTTCAGACGCAAAATGTCACAACATCCCTGCAGTATGTGAAGTATTGACAATGGAAGGGAGGTAATTCAGGCAGACCCAATATGGCACAGAAGTATTTAATGGCCCTGGACTATGTGGACGTTCAGGCCAATAACATACTCAAAAAACATGCCAAGGTATTGTAAAATATTTATAATAATTATACCCCCACACCTACAAAGTAGAGGGGGGTATATTGGTTTCACCATGTCTGTCTGTCAATCCGTCCATAGACTTTTTCGTTTCCAAGCTCTAACTCAAGAACCGTTTGACCTAGGATCATGAAACTTTACACAGCTGTTGCCCATGACCCAAGGAAGTACCCTATTGATTTTGGGTCTCAAAGGTCAAGGTCACAATTGGACTCTGTTTGAAATCTGTTTCCATGCTCTTACTGGTGAACCGGTTGACCTAGGATCATGAAGCTTTACACAGTTGATGCTCATGACCCAAGGAGGTGCCCTATTGTTTTTGGGTCACCAAGGTCATAGGTCAAGGTCACAATCAGACTTTGTTTAAAATCTGTTTCCATGCTCTAACTCGAGAACCGGTTAACCTAGGATCATGAAACTTTACACAGTTGTTGCCCATGACACATGGAGGTGCTCTATTGTTTTTTTGGTCACCAAGGTCATGGTCACTATCAGACTTTGTTTAAAATCCGTTTCTGTGCTCTTACTGGTGAACCGGTTGACCTAGGATCATGAAACTTTACACAGTTGTTGCCCATCACCCAAGGAGGTGCCCTATTGTTTTTGGGTCACCAAGGTCAAAGGTCAAGGTCACAGTCGGACTTTGTTTAAAATCTTTTTCCGTGCCCTAACTCAAGAATCGGTTAACCTAGGATCATAAAACTTTACACAGTTGTTGCCCATGACATATGGAAGTGCCCTATTGTTTTTGGGTCACCAAGGTCAAAAGTCAAGGTCACAGTCGGACTTTGTTTAAAATCTGTTTCCGTGCCCTAACTCCAGAACCGGTTGACCAAGGATCATGAAACTTTACACAGTTGTTGCTCATGACCTAAGGACGGCCCTATTGTTTTGGGGTCACCAAGGTCAAAGATCAAGGTCACAATCGGACTTTGTTTAAAATCTATTTCCATGCTCTAACTCGAGAACCGGTTGACCTAGGATCATGAAACTTTACACAGTTGTTGCCAATGACACATGGAGGTGCCCTATTGTTTTTGGGTCACCAAGGTCAAAGGTCAAGGTCACAGTCAGACTTTGTTCAAAATCTGTTTCCATGCCCTAACTCGAGAACCGGTTGACCAAGGATCATGAAACTTTACACAGTTGTTGCTCATGACCTAAGGAGGGCCCGATTGTTTTTAGGTCACCAAGGTCAAAGGTAAAGGTCACAATCGGACTTTGTTTAAAATCCATTTCCTTGCTCCAACTTAAGAACCTTTTCACCTATAGCACTTCTCCAGTGACAAGGCGCTATTGGGGGGTATTTCTCTGCTTTGCAATAGTTCTAGTTATTTTTCCTTTCATAGATTACATTCATATTCATTTTGCCATACAAATATACTTTTTACTCACTTTACACCTCTTGAATTTAAGAAAAGATTAGAACAATGTTGGGACAGTCAGAATGTGTGTATCATTGGGTAGGGGTTTGAAAATTCCACTCGCTTGCTTGCATTGGCATGTGGAAATCGCCGTTCCAGTGGGCTCCTGGATAAAATATATTGTTTATTTTTTTCTATTTTTTATGTTTGTATATTGTCGTAGACCTATAATTATTGCTTCCAATTTCAATTTCAACTTTTGACAACATGGTATGATAATAAACTTCTAGGTTGATGAAGAAGAAAATGTCCCACAAGAGAATGTGGATAAATGGGAAAACGTTTTCTCATTTCATCCAAAGGTACATTTGTGTTTATGGGTTAAATGTTTTGCAAACTTTGTGGGACAAAACTGGTGCTGGTGACTTGTTTAAAATGTGTTTTGTTGGGGTTTGAGGTTTTGGTTATAGGTATTGCAAAGGACTTTTTTTCAGGTTTTGTAAAAAATAATGTTTATATTTATTGAGTGTACAGTGCTCATTAATAATAAATGATTCTTTCTGTAGCTCATTAATTTGAAAGTTAGAGCATAAAGACATTTACCTTAGCAATAAAGGAAACAATGCACACTTAAGAAATAATAGTACCTATGTATAATAATAATTATAATGCAGTAGCTTTAATTATGCCCCCTTTCGAAGAAAATGGGGGTATATTGTTTTGCAAGTGTCGGTCGGTCGGAAGGTCGGTCGGTCGGTCGGTCGGTCCGTATGTCGGTCGGTCTGTCCGTAGACCAAACTTTGTCCGGAGCATAACTCGAAAAGTATTAAAGGTAGAATCATGAAACTTCATAGGTGGATAGATCTCATTATGGAGAGGTGCAGTGCATAAGAACCGTAACTCTGCCGATCAAATTTTTTGAGTTATTGCCCTTTGTTGATTTTATAACTTGATTTTTGTCCGGAGCATAACTCAACAAGTATGTAAGGTACAATCATGAAACTTTACAGATGGATAGATCTCATTATGGAGAGGTGCAGTGCACAAGAACCGTAACTCTGCTGATCAAATTTTTTGAGTTATTGCCCTTTGTTGATTTTCAAACTTAATTCTTGTCCGGGGCATAACTCAAAAACTATGTTAGGTAGAATCATGAAACTTTACAGGTGAATGGATCTCATTATGGAGAGGTGCAGTGCACAAGAACCGTAACTCTGCCAATCATATTTTCGGAGTTATTGCCCTTTGTTGATTTTATAAGTTGATTCTTGTCCGGAGCACAACTCAAAAAATATGTAAGGTAGAATCATGAAACTTTACAGGTGATTAGTTTTCATTATGGAGAGGTGCAGTGCACAAGAACCGTAACTCTGCCAATCAAATTCTTGGAGTTATTGCCCTTTGTTGATTTTACACTTAATTCTTAATCTTGCCTATATCTCATGTCCTTTTACACATACAGCCTTGATATCTCACACATAGATACCTCCCATCAACATTGTTCACATTTAACCATGACCTTGGACCTTGTGACCTTAACCTTGGAGTTTGACCTACTTTAAAAAAAAAATAAACACGGCATATATCTCATGACCTTTTACAAATACAGCCTTGATATTTCACACATGGACACATCTTACCAAGACCTTTCACAATTGACCATGACCTTGGACTTTGTGACCTTGACCTTGGAGTTTGACCTACTTTTAAAAAACTTTAACCTGGCCGATATATCATGTCCTTTTACACATACAGCCTTGATATTTGACACATGGAAACCTCTGACCAAGACCTATCACATATGACTATGACCTTGGACCATGTGGCCTTGACCTTGAAGTTTGACCTACTTTGAAAAAAATTAAACTTGGCCTATATCTCATGTCCTGTTACCTATACAGTCTCAATATTTTACACATGGACACCTCCTACCAAGACCTTGCACATTTGACCATGACCTTGGCCTGTGTGACCTTGACCTTTGATTTTTACATACTTTTAGAAATCTTTAACCTAGCCTTTATCTTATGTCCTATTACACCTACAGCCTTGATATTTCACACATAGACACCTCGTACCAAGACCTTTCACAATTGACCATGACCTTGAATATTGCAACTGTGACCTTTGAGTTTGGCCTACTTTTAAAAAGACTGAAACCAGGCATATAAATCATGTCCTTTTACACCTACAGCCTTGATATTTCACACATGGACAACTCGAACCAAGACCTTTCACATTTGACCTTGACCTTGGCATTTGGCCTACTTTTAAAAACTTTAACCTGGCCTATGTTTCAATTTACTTTTACATATACAGCTTTGATATTTCACACATAGACACCTCCTACCAAGACCTTTCATATTTGACCATGACCTTAGACCTTGTTAACTTGACCTTGGACTTTGACCTACATCAAATGTAGGCCCTTTAGGGGGCATATATGTTTTACAAACATCTCTTGTTTTGCTTTGAATTTGACCCATATTAAAATTACGTCTTTAGGTAAAATTTGAGGTTTAGAAAAGGGTAGTGCAAAACTATTGTATTGACATATATATTTAAATAAGCCCTTAGGATAGTTTTGCTGCGATCCATTTATTTGTTGTTTCTGATAAAGATCCTACTTTAGAGTGTTTGATAAACAAGAAGTGCTGATCAAGTATTAATTGATTAGATAATCAATCCTGGTACTTTAGGTTACAATTATACTTGGCTGGAGAAAAAACATGTAACAAAATTAAACAAAGACCTGTTTGCTTACTTTTGGACTTAAAATTGACTCCAGTAAAGTTTTTCTTTTAAATTGATTGGTAATATGCCATGGAATTTAGTAAAAGATACATGTGTCAAACAATAATCTTAGATTATAGATAAAGAGTTGTACAACAGAACTTTATACAGTACAGCTCACAAGTTTTTTGCCTAAAATACTTGACCACCGTGGACAAAAACGCACCCACTGCATTTTTCTACACTCAATTTCCGCTCATCACTGCGAATCTCAGTGGCTGGTGGAAAATCACAGGGATAACTGCGGTTTTCCACTTAAAACTGTAGAAAGTCTGATGCTGTGTAGTTTTGTGGGACAAGGTTAACCCATTACTGCACAGTGACACCTTTTGACTCCCTCAAAAAGAAAAGCTTGAGAAAACATTGTGGAAAATGAAGAAATTGCTTGTGACAAGCAATTTCTTCATTTTCCACAATGTTTTCTAACATAAAATGGAAAGCATTTAATAAAATGTTACTCTTTTCAATATTTCAACTTTTATTTGGGTCTTTTTCAAGAAAAATTTAGCACTATTCTATAAAACTACATTGTTAATAGTCATCTTCCACCATTTTGAACATGTTATGTTCATATTATATGTTATATGTTATGTTGATAACATGTTCAAAATGGTGGAAGATGACTATTAACAATGTAGTTTTATAGAATAGTGCTAAATTTTTCTTGAAAAAGACCCAAATAAGGGTTGAAATATTGAAAAGAGTAATGTTTTATTAAATGTTGACTTTAATTCCCCTGTTGGGAATAATCTAAAGAAGATTTTAAAATGGAAAGATTTTTGATGTTTCATTGATTTGAAATTGTCGTCTGCAAATTCTTTCAAATTGGACTTCCCCAAAATTTTGTCGTCTGGTAATGGGTTAACTGGAAAGACTACTTGAAAATGTCTGAGTTTGTGATAATTTGATATTGATGAGACTCTGTGAAGGGCTGTATGAAGGCCTTTAGCATTGGCTCTATCGGGATGTTCTAAATCCTTAACCCCTTTCCCAAACGACAAAATTTTAGGGTAATCCACTGCAAAAACTGCCACAAAAGACAAAATGGAATTTATTAAAGATAGAATTTGTGTAAAATATGGCATAGAAAATATTGAGGCAAAAGGAGAAACTGCTGGTCATCAGCAGTTTCTTCTTTTGTCTCAATATTTTCCCAAGTCTGTTCTATTAGAGACATCAAAGGTCTTGTTTGGGAAAGGGTTAACTTGTTCCTATAAAGCATATGTTACTCTACTCGTTAGAATTGTTTTGACAAATAATTTTATTAAGTCAAAAAATGAAAATGCTTATTATAGTCCAGTGCTATATATTGTAAACAAATATATCTTAACCCTTTCCCATACAAGACCTGGTTTTGACGTCCCTAATAGAAAAGGCTTGGGAAAACATTGAAACAAAAGAAGAAACTGCTGATAACCAGCAGTTTCTCCTTTTGTCTCAATATTTTCTATTCCATATTTCACACAAATTCTATCTGTAATAGCATCCATTTTGTCATTTGTAGCATCTTTTGAAGTGAATCACCCTAAAATTTTGCCGTTTGGTAAAGGGTTTAAGCATATGTTACTCTACTCGTTAGAATGTTTTGACAAATAATTTAATTGAGTCAAAAAATGAAAATGCTTTTTATAGTCCAGTGCTATATTGTAAACAAATTTATCTAAATCAAATTCATTTTGTGGTCTGTAGCAGTTTTCAAATTTTAGGTACCAAATCTTTTGCCATTTAGGAAAGGGTTAATCATCTCATATCACATTGATTGTGTGATTATTTTCCTATCATAACTAGTTGTTGGAACATGAATGTTTTATTGCGTTCCCTTGTTAAACTGGAGGTGGTATTCAATTGCATTTCTTTACGGTATTCATTCGGGGTTTTTTACACTCTGTATTTTCATTTTGAAAAAGACTTTGATAGGATATAACCTTTGATAAACTTGAGTCTCAAATTGCAGTAAGTATAATTATATTTGCATTATAAATATATTTGAAATTTTAATCTTTATATTTAGTCCATTTCAACTCAATTTCAAAAGCCGCTAGCATAGTGATACATTTAATTTTCATGCCCCGGTATCAAAAGATTGGGGGCATATTGTTTTACTCGTGTATGTCTATCTGTCCGTCTGTCAATCTGTCTGTCCGAAAACCTTTTCTCCAAAAGTATTTGACATACAAAGCTCAAATTTGGTATGCAACTTCCTTACAATATTATCTGTCTGTTCCATACAATTTGACCTTCCTCAAATCCGGCAATTTCGGGGGCATTTGTGTTTCACCAACACATTTTGTTGTTTAACAATTTTAATCTGAAATTGAAGTAATTTTAATCTGCAAAGCATACACACATTTTTTGGTGAGATCGAGTTTTGAAAACATTGCAGGAGTTGGGTCATTCAATATGCAGAATGTCAGTGAACCAAATATAGCCCCAATGGCAAGAATTAGATTTATCCCATTTTAAGAGTGCTTCCAATGACAAAATTAATGTGCCCATCAAAATAAAGATCGTCTTTGATGGTGTTGAAAAAATTTGGGTAAAAAGGTTTTCCTTCACTTATATACTTTCCAAAGCTTTAATAGTCTTTAACCCTCTCCCAAATGCCAAAATTTTAGGGTGATCCATTTCAAAAACTGCCACAAATGACAAAATAGAAGTTATTAAAAAATTTGTGTAAAATATGACATAGAAAATATTGAGACAAAAGAAGAAACTGCTGGTCATCAGCAGTTTCTTCTTTTTTCGCAATGTTTTGCCAAGCCTATTCCACCAGGGATGTCAAAACCAGGTCTTGTTTGGAAAGGGGTTAAACGGAAGTGCAATCTGAATGAATCCAGATAACATAATTTCATAATGTTACATCTGAAGATCGCGCATTAGGGGTCATCTTCTGTGACCTGGGAATTTCCATTTTTTCTATTTTTACACCAACCAATCAAAACGCTCGTTGCAAACGCAGGTCTGTTGTCCCTGTCAACAACACCAAAATGGCTACGGTCGATAGAAACGCGCTTGACACCGAGCAAAGAGCAAAGTCCGTTAGTTTTGAGAGCAAAGATATGGCATTTTTTAATGAAGTGGATAGATTTCGGTATAATTTTGGCACTTACTGTACTAAGTGGCAGTTTTGTGCGATCATTGTGCTAACCCGAAGTAGAGCGGTGTGTAACTTTGAACATAAATAAACTACTCGTATATATTGGCAATTTGTATATCATTGCGGTAGAAGTCAGATTAGCTCAGTTGGTAGAGCTGCCAACTTGAAAACCGTAGATTAGAGGATCGAACCTCGCGCCGACTTCATCTTCTTGTCCCCCTATTTTTTATCATCTTTATTACATTTTTCCATATCAAATTATTCTAGAAATTGCAAAAACGAAATAAAAATACAATTATCAATTATGTTTTTATATCTGTGATTTCTAGAAACTTTTAAATGGAAAAATATAAAATACATAGTAGGAAAAAATATGTAGCCAAGGTGGGAGTAGATCCCTGGTCATCAGGATCATGGGTCGGACGCTCTACCGACTAAGCTAACTGGAATCTATTTTACGTTGGTTCAATTTGCCAATATATAGTTTATCGTGGGTAGGTAGTCAAAACTTCGTAACTACAGCTTGAAAAAGCTGGAGTTACGAGGTTTTGACTCCCTGCCGACGTTATACGTTTATAAGTTAACATCGCTTTGTTTCGGGTTGGCGTGATTATCGTGTTGAACTATCTGCTTCATAAATGCCATGTCTTTGCTCTCAAAATTAACGGACTTTGCTCTTTGTCTTTGTAGTGAAATCACCACACTGGAGGCGTCCATGGCAACTAGTTATCGTTAGAAACGGAAGTGTAGTGTGCACGGTAGTGCGCATGCCCGTGCGCATGCGAAAAATCTTTCAACTTTTCCAAAGTAAAATCTGATTGGTCCAAAGAAAGGTCACAGAAGATGACCCTCGACTGGTCGTCGTTAGATCCTACTGAAAGATAGGATCTATATTTCAATTAGATTGACGGAAGTGTAACTGTCAATATTTGATGTATAGATCTTTATTTAGTTGATTTGGGTAAATAAATACTAATATTCTTTATTAATATTTGAATTTGAATTTGATTTTGAAAAGAAAGAAAAAAATATAACTTTTTAAAAGTTGATACAATAGTTCAAGGATTATTTATATAAAAAAGGACTTTTGTGAGAACCTTGTGAAAATATTTTTCAATAGCAAAATTTAAGGTTTGTACTAAACCTGCATGACTATATTTTACTTTCTTATAGCATGCCGGTTAATCCTTTCCCAAAGGGCAAGAATTTAGAATGGTCCCATTTAAATGCTAGTCAAGACAACAAAATGGGTGTTGACAAAGTTAAGATTTGGGTATAATATAAGTCAGAAAATATTGAGGCAAAAGGGGAAAATGCTGGTTATCAGCATTTTCCTCTTTTGCCTCAATGTTTTCCCAAACAATTTCTACCTAAGGGCATCAAAACCAGGTCTTGTTTGGGAAAGGGTTAAAAATACATTGATGAAAAATGAGGAAAATGCTTGTGATGGGCATTTTTCCTGTCCATCTCCAAGTTTTCTGTGCTTCATATTTTTTAACATCTTCCAACAGCTTATGATTTCTTCCAGTCTAAATTAAATATTTACTCCAGAAAAGGGTAAAATGAATTTATGTGATGTGTGAAAAGAAACATTCATTTAATTTGTGAAATCTACCTCAAAAAGTAAATATTATTTCTAAGGTCAGCAAATATTAGCATAATTAGTCTCAAGTCTTCAGAGGTTAATTTCACTGAGAAAATCCTAAATTTCGTAAATTATGTTTACAATTGCAAGTGGTTGCTAATTATAAAAGGTATTGTCCAACAAGGTTAACCCGGGACAACTTAATTTTCGTGCGCAAAGTCCGTTAGTTGAGCGTCTTAACAAAACAAAGCCGAAGTGGGGTCATTACATATGCAGATGTCCCGGGTTAATCTTGCTGGACAATATTGGAAGTTATGAAAACATTAAATGTATGATATCTCTTATGTCTCCCCTTCTCAATAAATTTACTTTTCTGAATGGGAGTGACATTTTTTCTTTTCCCTTATAATACTTTTTACCATGATTTTTTTTCCTTTCAAATTATGTTGGATGCTTTTCCAGATACATGATATAGACTACTTTATGAAATAATGATTGTTTTGGAATGGATAATACCTTTCGCCCCAACTCTATAAGTAATATTTGGAATTAAGCCTTCCCATCCGAGACAGCCTATGCAACTATAGACAGATAACAAGTCTTTCTCCTTTTCTATCAATATTTCCGAGCAATGATATGCAAATTTTGTTTTTCTAGAAATTATCTTTATTCTGCTGTCAGTGTTTGATTTGAATTTTATTGCTTCTGAAAAAAAAATGATAAAAATTTAACAAGACAATGGTTAGATAATATTCTGTCACTTGTTTATTACAGAAGCGTCCAATTAGTGACATCGAGACACAGCATGGATTTACGCCCACCCAGCCAGTGCTGTCGTGCTGGACTGTCAACATCGATGTCAGCGGTAATTAGTGCTGGGCATATTAGAGCATAGAAAACATTGAGACAATGGGAAAAATGCTGAATTATCAGCATTTTTAGGTCACCTGACCGAAGGTCATGGTGACCTATTGCAACCGTGTTTCGTCCGTCGTCGTGCGTCGTCCGTCATCCGTCGTGCGCCGTGCGTTAACTTTTAAAATTTTCGACTTCTTCTTGAGAACCATTGGACGGATTACAACCAAACTTGGCAGGGAGCATCCCCATGGGAAGCCGCTTCAGATTTGTACGAATCATGAAGTTATCTCCCTTTGGGGCCCCATAAGGGGCCTAAAAGGGGTTAAATAGGGTACATCTTAAAAAATCTTCTTCTCATGAACCGGCTGTTGGATTGGATTCACATTTGGTTTTTAGAGTCTTTAGGGCAAGGACAACAAAGTTTGTACAAGAGAAAAAAATCCGTTTAGAAATGGCCGTGCTGGGGAGGGGAGATGGGGGGGGGTCGCGTTATTAGTAAACTTAACATTTTCGACTTCTTCTTGAGAACCATTGGACGGATTACAACCAAACTTGGCAGGGAGCATCCCCATGGGAAGCCGCTTCAGATTTGTACGAATCATGGAGTTATCTCCCTTTGGGGCCCCATAAAGGGCCAAAAAGGGGTTAAATAAGGTACATCTTAAAAAATCTTCTTCTCATGAACCGGCTGTTGGATTGGATTCACATTTGGTATTTAGAGTCTTTAGGGCAAGGACAACAAAGTTTGTACAAGAGAAAAAAATCCGTCCAGAAATGGCCGTGCTGGGGATGGGGGATGGGGGTCGTGTTATTAGTTAACTTAACATTTTTGACTTCTTATTAAAAACCATTGGACGGATTTCAACCAAACTTGGCAGGAAGCATCCTAAAATAGAAAGCCGCTTCAGATTTTGTACAAATCATGGAGTTATCACCCTTTTGAGTCCCTTAAAGGGCCAAAAAGGGGGTAAATAGGGTACATCTTAAAAAATCTTCTGCTCATGAACCGGCTGTTGCATTGGATACACATTTGGAAGTTAAAGTCTTTAGGGCAAGGACAACAAAGTTTGTACAAGAGAAAAAAATCTGTCAATAAATGGTTGTGCTGGGCATGGAGGATGGGAGGAGTTTGCATTATTTCTTAACTTTGAACATTTTCTACTTCTTTTTGAGAACCATTGGACAGATTTCTACCAAACTTGGCAGGAAGCATCCCATTGGGAAGCTGCTTCAGATTTTTACAAATCATGGAGTTATCTCCCTTTGGGGTCCCAAAAAGGGGTAACTAGGGTACATATTAAGAAATGTTCTATTGTTGGATTGAATTCACATTTGGTATTTGAGTCTTTAAATAAGTTTGCACAAGAGAAAAAAGACTGTCAAGAAATGGTGGTGCTGGGGGGTGCGCTATTAGTTAACTTATAACATTTTCCTTAACTGTTTCTGCTCACTTGATTCAGGTGACCGATAAGGCCCTCTGGGCCTCTTGTCTTCTTTTGCCTCATTGTTTTCCCAAACCATATCTTGTATGTACCATAAAACCAGGACTGCATGTCTTGTTTGGTGCATTAACTTAATCAAGGAATAGAATGTGATGAAATGGAGCAAGACCAAGGATATACATGTAAAATATTTTGCCGCTTATTCATTACAGAAGCGTCCACTTGGTGACATTGAGACGAAGCACAGATATACGCCCACCCAGCCAGTGCTGTCGTGCCGGACCGTCGACATTGACGTCAGCGGGACTCGAACCTACAGGCCAAAGTCATCCGCTGACATCATAAACGAGCAACATGCCATGATACACAAGATTTATTCTAAAGCAAGGTAAAGTAACATTACAATTCTCTTTATGAAGTTTTGCTTCTTTTCGCATCTGCCTCTCACTCGAGAGCTCTCAGGTTGTATTAGATGGCTGTGGCAAATATCCTTTCTGACAAAAATGTCACTTGCAAATGGTTTGATAATCGTTAAACAATGTGGGCGAGCAGCTGGAGGCTTGATTAGGGTATTGTGGTAGTACAGGTATGAGAAACAACAGGGAGTCATAGTTAGGTGCTCCAGCCGCCATGATAGGACCATAGCAGTTGAAAAAGATGGTAAACCCCAATAAACTCAAACTTCTTCTTTTACCTTTAAATCATTACCAAACTGGTCCAAATTCAATGATGATGCAGACAACAATTTTAACTGAATGAAACTTTACCATTTTTGGTCTTCTGTGTGGAAACATTATTTTCCAAAGCCTGTATCTTGAGGGCCGTCAGAAAGTGTCACTGTTTGAGAATGGATTCATCTGCCAATAAATGCTTCTGTTCTTACAAAGCTTGTTTGTTAGATGGCTATTTTGTACCCAATTCACTTTGAAATGCAAAATTTCTTTATCCTGCACTATAACCTCCCTTCAACAATGATTCATATTTTAAAAAAAAAGCTCATCTTTGTAACTTTAACCCTTTACCAAACAAGACCTGGTTTTGACGCCCCTAATTGAATAGGCTTGGGAAAACATTGAAACAAAAGAAGAAACTGCTGATAACCAGCATTTTCTCCTTTTGCCTCAATATTTTCCTTGCTATTTTGTACACAGATTCAAAGTTTTTCAACATCCACTTTGTGGTCTGCAGCAGCTTTTAAATGGGACATTCCTAAAATTTTGTCGTTTGGGAAAGGGTTAAAAAAAAGTTCATCCTAGTAACTTTAATGAAAATGCTCATTTGCTCAACCAAGCATTTTATATGTATAGCTCTGTTCTGTTGTAATATTTTCAGAAATATAAGTTCTGCCCCACCCAGAAGATCCAAAACACCGAGAAACAACACAAAACAGTTTGAGAACAGGAACACAAACAAGGAAAATAAACTACAATCAGGTATGAAATATAATTATGTATATGGTTTTGACATGCCTGTAATAAAAGGTTCAGGAAAATATTAAGATAAAAGAAGAAAATGCTGATAATCAGCATTTTCTCCTTTTGTCTCAATATTTTCTCTGCTATTTTCTACACAAATACTATAGTTTTCAAAACCAAAATTGTTGTCTGGAGAAACTGCCAAATGGGAACCATCAAAAAAAAATTGCCGTTTGGGAAAGGGTTAATTTGTTTGTTATTGCTACTATGGTAACACTCTCAGAAACATAAGTTCAGCTTCACACAGGATGCTCAAAACTAAACGTTAAAAAGAAATCCTTAAAAAAAGAAACTTATGTTATGGTATAGTTTCCATGTATTCATGTCAAACACAAACAAGAAAATAAACCAACAGTTAGGATTAAAATGTTTTAACTTGTCATTACATCATTATACCATTTAGCCTGTTGAATTACATTATGCAAGAAGGGAAACTTGAGTCTTGAAATGTTCTTGTTCAAGTAATATCAGATACAGTACACACAGTTAGGAGCACCAGATGTGGCATGTAACATAGCTGAAGGATTATGAATAGTGGTGTTAATCTCCATCCAGTCATTCAGGTTGTCTTGAAAAAACATTTGATGAGTAATCAATCAATATCTTGTTATAGGGATGTAAAACATCTAACCCTTTCCTAATCAAGACTTGGATTTAGTTTCCATAGTTGATATAGTTTATGGAAAACATTGAGAGAAAAGAAAAAATTGCTGACGAACAGCAATTTCCTCTTTTCTCTCAATATTTTCTATGCTATAACATACACAATTTCTACTTTTGACAACATTATTATATTTTGTCATCTGCAGCAGCTTTTAAATTTTGAACTGTCTTTAAACTTTCAACAGTTGGGAAAGGGCCGGTCAAGGTCAAATCTTTATTAACCCTTTCCCAAACAAGACCTGGTTTTAACGTCCCTAATAGAAAAGGCTTGGGAAAACATTGAAACAAAAGAAGAAACTGCTGATAACCAGCAGTTTCTCCTTTTGTCTCAATATTTTCTATGCCATATTTTACGCAAATCATGTCTTTATTATCATCAAATTTGTCTTCTGCAGCAGCTTTCAAATTGGATCACCCTAAGATTTTGTTGTTTGGGAAAGGGTTAAAGATCTGACATAATGTGTAATAATAAATGAATACAGAAGAATATAAAAGATGTGATGCTTAAAAGCAAATTGATTTCTTAACCCTATTCCAAACAACCCATGGCTTCAAAATCTCTGTTCAAGATGGCTTTTGAAAAAGTAGAGACAGAAGGGGACATTGGTGATAACCAATATCATGAATTATTTTATCATATTTTTAATGTCATTTACTTTTATAATTGCAATGTATTTGAAAGATATTTGGTCTAAAATACTGGTCTTTCTTATCTGTAACTCCTTTTAATTTCAATCATGTCCAAAACTTTTGTTGTTTGGGAAAAGGTTAAAAGGTTTGTTACTTTATTGCAACACATCCAAAAGTAATGAAATACTCATTTCTTCCATACAGAATATTTTATATGTTTATTTCTTTTCACCCTTTCCTAAACTACAATGTTGCAGGCTAGTACAAATTGAAAGCAGTTGGGGATGAGTTTCGATTAATGCTAACTTGCTTGTCGTCCATGTTATTCAAAAACCTCTGAACACCAGCTTTAATCAAACTGTAGTTACAAGATTATATACTGAGAGGCAAAAGAAAGTATACACTTTTTGATTTTCGATATCTCTCTTAATTTCCATCATATCGGCTCAAAATTTTGCGCTATTTATTCCTACTCATAGACCAATAATGCAGTAATGTTAAATTTTACCTGAAATTGCTTGACTACCTGCACTCTTGCTACATGCTGATCTTGCAAATTTTGCACATGCGACTTAGTGGAGCATCAAATATTGCTGTTAATCCTTATTAGAATTCTTTATCAATTATCACAACAAATCACAACGTTAAATTTTCTCTAACATCATAACACAATTCTCGGTGGCTGGTAGAAAACGATCAACATACCCATTTTTGCCATTAAGACCCTTTTTTCTATGACGCAGTGTAATACGAAAGAAACGTGACACAATATACACTTATTCAGGTAGCATAGGAACATCCTGTGCAAATTTTATCAAAATCCGTCTATAATTTTAGAAAGAGTTATGTCGGATAACTTTTTTGCATCAAGCCCCCTTTTGCCATGACGCATCATAATATGGAAAGCACTAACAATATACACATGGTTCTAAGTAATTAGGCTATTTCTGCGAACAGTTTATCCAAATCCGTTCATAAATGTAGGGTTTGTGTCAAGGTGGATTATTGTGTTAATTCATTTCTTAAATCCCCTTTTTCGATGCCGCTCTATGATAGGAAAAAACAGTCGCAACGGAAGGAAGGACAGATAGACAGGTAGGTGAAGAAGTGTACATAAAACAAACGACCTTCATCAGTGGCGTTTAGAAATCGTAATAATCTATACATCGTTTCCTTAGAATACGTGGAAGAACTAGGGTGTATACTTATTTTTGCCTCTCAGTATAGAATAACTTCATTGGTATGAAATTCCTATGTGTAAGGATAGAAAATCTAGGATGATTTTGTTTGCAATGAGCTAATGTCTCAGCATAAGACTTAGTGTTTTCAGAATCAAAGGGGTTGTCAGCCTTGGTTACATAGACAAAATGTTTAATCTTGTTAATTTAATTGGTAACAGTTTCAGCATTCAGAAATCTTTTTGTTTTAACAAATATTCTAGGAAACTTTTAGGATCCAAGAATATTCTAGTGTATTTATTTGACAGGCATAATGTAGAACATGATCAGCCAGCACATGTGTTCAGTAAGTTTAATCTATATCTACCATAATGTACCATTACAGTTGAAGTACAAGGAAGACCGCTAACTTCATTATCACAAAGACCAACAACATAATCAATTGGCAGGACTTTAAAGAACAGATCAGCATACATAAAATGCACATTCTGATCTTATTCTTTACTAAATTGTTTATAAATTTTATTTGTTTTCTGCTAAAGTTGAAGTACAGGGAAGACCTCTAACTTCATTATCACAAAGACCAACAACGTCCTCAAGTGGCAGAACATCAAAGGCATCCAATAAGAAAAGACCCAAAACAACAGGTATGCAAGGTTTATACCTTTGTTATTCGAAAAAAAGGAAAAAATACCTTTTCCCAGTCCCACAGAATGTTTCTGTCAGAATAATGTTATGGTTTTACCTGTAAGATTTTATATGTCTACATTGACTCTGTGATGCTATTGCTTTGATACTTTGCAAATGTGTGTATAACTACAATACCATGCCACATGTCAAATTAAAAAAATCTCTTGACAAGTACAATACAATACAATACAACATTTTATTCAATAATGAAGGCCACTGGCCTATTTTAACATTTGTACAAACATTTATATAAGAGAGTGATAGGTGTTAGTTTTTGGAACTTTCTGAAATTGTTTAGGTGTTAATTTTGGAACTATCTAAAAATTCTTGACGAAAACTAAATGCTGATGATAGATATCTAGCTATACTATAAATTTTTTCATGATTATCAGTGGATAGAATTTTATAAAATGTAGATGATGTTCGATTTTGGAGCCATTTTGAAAGGAAATATACTTTTCGAATAGGTTCGTAAAGAGCACAATGGAAGAAGAAATTTATTTCATCTTCAATCACATAAATTTTCTGTGTTACACAATACCGACAGTATCTTAAATCCCTGTCAATTGCTAAATGTCTGCCTTTTTCTATCATTAAAGTATGTCAAGAACATCTAAAATTAGCCAAAGTTTTTTTCAAAGTGAAATTCAATTCTAATGTTAAATACGTTTCAACGTTTATTTGTGATTTAAAATATTGATAATGAATGCCTTTCGATGATGACTCAATATCATGATGCAATTTTTGCGAATAGCAATCAATAAGCCTTTGTTTAAACTTTGATAAAAATAATGCTTCATCTCCAACCTCTTGAGCGAGCCACACATATCCAAAACCAAAGCTATAAAGTAGTTGTTTTATGGATGAAGCCCATGTGTATCGACCACTGTTGTCTAGTTGGAAAAGCATTGTATAGCACTGCCTTGGATATCTGTGCTGCTCAAGACGAAGTAGTCTAAGCCAATATTTAACACAATTATGCATGTAAAATGTACATAATGGCAATCTGCCAAATTCACTCAAGGCAGGCGCATCAGGACATTTTTGGCATAATAAGCAGTATCTTTTACAGAATTGAATATGAACCTTTTCAATAGATTTGTTATAGGTATGACCCCAAATACTTGAAGCATAGCATAAGATAGGCTTAATAGTAGCGTCAAATATTTCGTTTAGCATCATATAACCGAACTTTTTTTGGTATCTAAAGATACGGTAACTGGCTTTAATTGCTTGCTTGGACAATTTATCATGTGTAATAGACCATGACAGTTTAGGTGTGAAGTAAACACCGAGATACTTGTAGAAAGACACAATTTCTATTGGTTGCCCATCAAGGTGCCAACGTTCTGATTGTTTAACGATACCACCGTTTCTAAAAACTAAAATTTTTGTCTTGTCTAAATTAATTTTTAATCCCTTATCTTTAGTATATTGTGATATACATGTACAATCAATTTGTTTTTGCAGGCGTAGGGTAGTGTCTGAAAAGCTAGAAATGTCGTCTGCAAACATTAAGGCATAGAGCTCATTTATTTCATTTGAAATGAAGATTCCTTGATCACATGTGTTACGGAGGACTTCAATAAGATCATTAATAAAAATTGTGAAGATTTTTATACGCCCGTCGAAGACGGGACGTATTATGGGATCACCCGTGACGTCCGGCGTCCGGGCGTCCGGGCGTCCGGCGGCGTCCACTTCTTTGTCCGGAGCATAACTCTGTCACCTTAAGTCCGATTGACTTTAAACTTGGCAGTTATATTCTTCTCATCATTACGGAGTGCAGTGCACAAGAACCATAACTCTACCTGGCTTATTTTTTAAGTTATTGCCCTTTGTTGTTTTTCAAACTTGTATCTTGTCCGGAGTATATCTCTAAAAGTATAATAGCTAGGATCATGAAACTTCATGGGTGTATAGATCTCACCAAGGGGGAGTGCAGTGTACAAGAACCATAACTCTACCTGGCTTACTTTTTTAGTTATTGCCCTTTGTTGTTTTTCATACTTGAATCTTGTCCGGAGTATATCTCTAAAAGTATAATAGCTAGGATCATGAAACTTCATGGGTGTATAGATCTCACCAAGGGGTAGTGCAGTGCACAAGAACCATAACTCTACCTAACTTATTTTTTGAGTTATTGCCCTTTGTTGTTTTTCATACTTGAATCTTGTCCGGAGTATATCTCTAAAAGTATAATAGCTAGGATCATGAAACTTCATGGGTGTATAGATCTCACCAAGGGGGAGTGCAGTGTACAAGAACCATAACTCTACCTGACTTATTTTTTGAGTTATTGCCCTTTGTTGTTTTTCATAGTTGAATCTTGTCCGGAGTATATCTCTAAAAGTATAATAGCTAGGATCATGAAACTTCATGGGTGTATAGATCTCACCAAGGGGTAGTGCAGTGCACAAGAACCATAACTCTACCTGGCTTATTTTCTGAGTTATTGCCCTTTGTTGTTTTTCATTCTTGAATCTTGTCCGGAGTATATCTCTAAAAGTATAATAGCTAGGATCATGAAACTTCATGGGTGTATAGATCTCATTAAGGGGGAGTGCAGTGCTCAAGAACCATAACTCTACCTGGCTTATTTTTTGAGTTATGGCCCTTTGTTGTTTTTCATACTTGAATCTTGTCCGGAGTATATCTCTAAAAGTATTATAGCTAGGATCATGAAACTTCATGGGTGTATAGATCTCACTAAGGAGGAGTGCAGTGCACAAGAACCATAACTCTACCTAGCCTATATTTTGAGTTATTGCCCTTTGTTGTTTTCATACTTGAATCGTCCAGGGCATATCTTGAAAAGTATAATAGCTAGGACCATGAAACTTTTACCAACCCGCTCCCCCTGTTGACATAAAGCAGTGTTACGGGCGTATCTTGTGACAGTTTGACACCTTGTTGGACTTGAAATACAACCCTGACGCGTTCCGATCTGACAGTCAAAATATTTTGTAAGCTTATTATCTATTTTTACACTTGACTTTGTGCTTCTGTATACAGATTTTAACACAGTAAGATATTTCCCATTAATGTTAAGCTTTTCTAAGGATTTCCAGAGTTGGTCATGTTGTACATTATCAAAAGCTTTTTCAAAATCGATGAAAATACAATAAAATCTCCCGCGCTTTTTTGAAAGATATTTTTGTACTACTGCCATTAATTGAAAATATTATCGCATGTTGAATAGTTTTTTCGGAACCCTGCTTGTGATTTATTGATTATACAATTTTCTTTGCACCTGTTGCTTAAACGAGAATTGAGAATACTCATAAAAATTTTACTTATTGAGTCAATTAGCGAAATTGCTCTGTAATTGTTTGGGTCATCAATGTTTCCACTTTTATGTATAGGGGTAATGATACTTTTCCCCCACTCTGGGGGAAAGTTTCCTGTATCAAAAACTGTATTAAATAACTTATTAAGGTATGGCAAAATAATTGTAAGTGTGCTTTTGAACATTTCTATATTTATTCCATCTGGTCCTGGAGATCGATTATTGTTTATTTTATTTACACTGTGAATGATTTCGTGGTCTGTAATGACTTCGTTTAAACAGCTATTGTCATAATTATTATGGTCTAAGGGAGGTAACTCGTTTTGATAATTGGGCGTAAATGAGAATAAATCTCTAAAATAACGATGTCAATTGTTTGGTGATATATTACCTTGTTTGTTTGAGATCTTACAGTCTTGCTTGATCATTTACCAAAATCCCTTCGGATTTTTATGCGCTAAAGTGAGATTATTACGTTTCTGTCGCAATAGTGAAGATTTTTTACGCTTACAGATGGCCTTAAAACGATTGTGCTGAGTGATATATGATTTTCGACTATCGTCGGAATCGAGCACGGTATTGATAGTAAACTATGTATGTTCCTTTTATAATTTGATGTCACTTTCTAGCTCTCAAAAGTCAAACCATCTTTCCTGACAATACTTGTTACCAAATCACTTTCCTTTTACCCCATTCTTAGCAAAACTACAGAACTTATGTCTCCGATAGAGAAATTTTGGACGAGCATTTAGGGAAAGTAAGAAAATGCTGATAACTAGCATGACATGTGTCTCCTATTTCCTCTATATTTTTTGTTTTTTCCACTTTTATCACCATTCTTTTGATTATGTCAAGCAGCTTTAAATTTTAATCGGACTAAAAAATATTGTTGTTCTGAAAAGTTTTAGATGAATGGATTCCTTTCTGTATTTTTGTAGGTGGAATAAAACCTCAAGAGCCACTTCGGGACAGTTTTATGATAGTGAGGGCCGACAAAGAAATAATCGAGACAAAAAGAAGTCACAGGAATCTCACGGATAAAATACACAAACAATGGAAACCCGAGAACCATGACCTCAACACGGGAACCTTCCAGCGCGGGAAGAAACCACCGGGTGTACCGAGTGTGGACTCGTGGTTGACGTTCAACGGAGCTCAAGGGGAAGAATCTCAAGGAATTGTTGACGCATTTGCAGGTACAAGAATAATTTGTTGTGAACATCTGAACTAGGGTTTAGTCCAAAACTATTGTAGGGGCATACTGTGTGTAAACCCTTTACCAGACCACATCTATTTAGACTGTTCCAAATTCTAAGATGTTTCAGATTTTAAGTTTATGAAATTTTAGCATCTTTTGATAACTCTGTGCAGAAAACATTATGAGAAATGAAGAAATTGCTTGTGACATTTTTCTTGATGTTTTCCAAAGCCAGGATTTGATGCATTTGCAGGTACAAGAATAATTAACTCTTTCACTGTCAATGTAGCTTTTCAGCAACATCCATAGAGATTGCCAATGTAGCCGATTGGTGACTTCAAACTGTCAATCATGAACAAAGATCATCTTCAAAATAGAAAAAAGATAGATTGCCAGTTCCTAATCTGTTTCCAACAAGGAAATTTCATCTCAAGACTTTTACAGTCTTGTAACACTATTTTGCCAAATTTGCCCCAATAATCTTGAGTCGATGAATTGACGATGTATTTGAAAATTTAAACTTTCAAAACACTTCAAATAATCGCCTACCCGATGTTTCCATCGACCATGTTTCTAATTAATACCTGGTTGCTTATTAGAATGATTATGATAATTTATTTGAAAAGCTTTCTTTAATTGACACATTCTATTTCAAAACTACTATACTCCATTTTCTATAGATCATGTACTTGAAAAGTTTCTTGAAGAATCGGAAGATAGCTCTGAAGAGTTGGAAGGTTTGATTTTTTTTTTGTGAATTTTTAAGAAAATATTTTTGTTGGTTTATAGGCTCTTGCATTTTGTACTTGTAGCTATTTTGTTTTGGTGATTAGTAATGTTTTTGCTAAATGTTTAAGGTCTTTCAGCTTTGAAAGTACAATGTAGTATGTCATCAGTTTTGAGTCGAGCGTTTTGATAGATAATTTTAACCCATTACCAGACGGCAAAATTTTGGACTGTTCCAATTTGAAAGATGTTGCAGACAACAATTTCAAGTCAATGAATTTCCAAAAATATTTCCATTTTGGGTTAGAAAACATTGTTGAAAATGAAGAAATTGCTTGTCACAAGCAATTTCTTCATTTTTTACAATGTTTTTTCTCAGCCTTTTCTTGATAAGGAGTCAATATGCGTCACTGTGCAGTAATGGGTTAAATGGGTTAAAAGACTCTTCCCTTTCCCAATTGAGAACAAATCTTGATGGTCAAAATTCAAAAGAGTTGTAGACTACAAAATGAATTGAAGTGAAAACTTAAATTTCAATTTTCAAAACTATACTTTCAATTATTTCATAGGTGTCCAGAGGCATACTTATTGCAGTGTTAATGGCCTCGTAATACACTTATAACTTCTAGCTCATTTATTTGATCCCCTGCCATTTCTGTGTTTGGTCTATGAGACTCTAAACAAGGTCCTGTTTCTGTAGAATGTTAGCAGTTGAGTTGGACATGTAACTCTATTCAGTCCAGGGGTCTGCGGCCATAGCCCAGTTGGTAGCGCATCTGCTTCTCATTTGAGAGGTCCCAGGTTTGATAACGGGCTGAGGCAAATACCATCTCTGACAAAATGTCACCCATCAATGGTTTGATATCATGAACCAAGGTGGGCAAGCAGCTGGAGGTTCGGTTAGGGTGTTGTGGTAGTACTGGTATGAGAAACAACAGGAATCCATGGTTAGGTGCTCCAGCCGTCACAATATGACCATAGCAATTGAAAACGGCTTAAAACCCCAATAAACAAACAAGTCTATTCAGTCTGACGCATCTAATATTAGGGAAGTCAAAACCAGGTGTTGTTTGGGATAAGGGTAGGTCTTTCAAGCTTGATTTTACCATACATGTTGCTAGCTAATGCTAAGGGCTTTTTTTAGTGTGAATAATACTTTGTATTTCAATCTGTACTAAAAGACATGATAAGTTGGAAAGAAATTAATGTATAACTAGGAATGCAAAGTATTTTAGGTTAGAAAAAAATTATTGTCCCTTCCCAGACAAGACCTGGGTATGATGTCCCTTGTAGAATTGATTTGGGAAAATATTGTAAGAAAAGAAGAAATTGCTGAAAGTAAGCAATTGCTTCTTTTCCCTCGATATTTTCTTTGCTATATCATACACATTCTCTACCTTTGATATCAATCATTTTGTCGTCTGGAACTCTTTTTGAATTTGACTAGTGTAATTTTTTCATCATTTGGGAAAGGTTTAAGTTTTTCCAAAACAAGGAGCAGTTGGTAGTGCAGCGGGCTCTCACTCATGAGGTCCCAGGTTTGATGATTATGGCGTACCAAATGGGTCAAAAGTCTATTTAGAGCGTGCACGCATAAGATATACGCATTGATGCGTATATTTACGCATCGATGCATAAAATTTACGCGAGCAGTTGAAAATTTACGCGTCAACGTGTATTTTATCTATTAACCAATCAGATACTTCGTTTCATCCATCAATTAAATGGTATAAAGGGAAAGGTTTCTTACTGCCTCTCCCATTAGCCAGGCTTGGTTTCACATATTTTACTCCTGCTCAAGTAAAATTTACGCATCAACGCATATTTTTTCAACTGCTCACATAAATTTTATGCGTCGACGCGTATATTTACGCGTTGAAGCATAAAATTTATGCGAGCAGTTAAAAATATATGCGTCAACGCGTATATTTTATGCGTGCACACTCTAAATGGATATTTGACCCATTTAGTACGTCATAGATGATGGTTTGGCATAAATATCCCCACCAATGGTTTGCTAATCGTTGACCTATGTGGGCTACCAGCTGGATGCTTGGTAAGGATGTTATAGTAGAACTGGCATGAGAAATTGCAGGAATCCATGGCTCCAGCTGCCGCAATATAACTATAGCATTTCTTCCTTTAAACCACCTTGTCTTAACCCATTACCAAATGACAAAATTTAAGGTGATCCACTTCAAAAACTGTAAAAAATGACAAAAAATATGTTATTAAAGATAGAATTTGTGAAAAATATGGCACAGAAAATGTTGAGACAAAAGGAGAAACTGCTGGATATTTTCCCAAGCCATTTCTATTAGGGACGTCAAAATCAAGTCTTGTTTGAGAAAGGGTTAAAGAATGACAACTTACATAATTATCCTTTAATTTATTCTTTGCTAATAGGGGGGAAAAATTACGTTTACATTTTCATGACAAAAATGATTTTTCAGTAGATATTTTCTGATATAAAGGGTGAAGGGCCTAATTTATGATTTCTTTATCATATTAAATATTGGTAATTTCTACAGGTGTAAATTTACTGATCTTTAAATTTTGAATTATTATAAGCTTAAGGTAATCTGAATAGGTGTTTGATTTTCACTTTCTTAATTTAACCCGTTTCCAAACAGTTTGATGCCCTACGAGAGAAAGGTTTTGGAAAACTTTGTGGAAAATAAAGAAATTGCTTGTGGCAAGCAATTCAGGGTTCGCACAGTCTTTAAAAGTGCTTAAATTTGAGACTGTTTCTGGAAAAGTGCTTAAAAACAAAAAATAGTGCTTAAAAGTACTTGATTTTGATCCCTCTCGTAAAAAGTCCTTAAAAAGTGCTTGAATTTGTAAAAAAAAAAAAAAGGTGCTTAAAAATGACTGAATGACTAATTCATGGTAAAAAGTAGATGATTTAAATATCTGCACTGGAAGATTATTTTTGTGAAAAAGGTTAAGATACAATCTTGAACAAGCCGTCATCAGAAACTGACACATTTGCAATTTCTCCTCCCCCTCCAACTTCATTGCAATAATTATGCCCCTCTGAAAGTAAGGAATTTGCCAGGGCAGTGTATATTAGACAATTTAAACAAGACTTACCGTCAGGGAAGTTGAAGTTTGAATGGTAATTTATCGACCATAACTCCCGAAGGGGATCAAACAGAGTACTCGCGGCTGTGACGTCATGGAAATCAGTCTTCAGAGCTCACGCGAAGATATGATCAGTTGCAATTATAGCAAGTGATTCATATCGATAGCATCATTAAAAAATCTCACAAGAATTTAGGGCGGGTGGGTGCGGTGTTTGATCCCCTTCGGGAGTTATGGTCGATAAATTACCATTCAAACTTCAACTTCCCTGACGGTAAGTCTTGTTTAAATTATCTAATTTATCTCCCATTAACTCCCGATACGGGTCAAACAGAGAATTTAGAGCGAATTTTTTAATGAACACCGACTTTGTACGCAAAAATTATTTAATGATACCACAAAACTACATGTCTAAAACCACAACTTAGTTATCAACATTGTTCAACCATCCAATACAGCCTGCTCTACAGTTTCTTTAGGAACCACATTTTTCTTATAGAATTTGTAGAAAGTCTTCGCATTTGACCAACCAGCTGTTGACCTAATTTTCTCAATTGACACACCTCTAGAATGTGCAAGACTTGTGGAAACAGCTCTAGTGCTGTGGGTAGTATATGAGGAGTCTATTCCTGCTTTACATAAAATGCGTTTAACCCATCGCGCAACTGTAGATTTAGCTACACCTTTGTGTGGGGCCTGCGTGCTTATCAACAATTTCTTTTCTGTCAATGGCCTAAGAGTCGCAGTGCGTGACAAATATTCTTTGAACGTTTCATAAACACACAATTTCTTATTTCTTGAATACTTATTTAAGTGTATAGTACCCAAATGATACGAGGGCCTAGACTGTTTTAAAAGGTGATTAGTATGAATAATGACCTGATGGTCAGTGAGTTTCACATCATCAACATGTATTACATGCAAAGTTTGGCATCTTTGAGCACTAAGCAGTAAGAATAAAAGAGACAATTTACATGAAAGAAACATCAAAGAGTCATCATTGTTTTGACATAAAAAACTAAAGACAGTGTTTACATCCCAAACTGAAGGGTGTTTCGGAAATTGTGGCCGGTTGTTAAATACACCTTTCATGAAGTTCTTTAGAACTTTATTGCCGCCATAGTCCAACCCCGAACACATAAATGTATAAGCATTTACAGCTGCTCGAGCAGTTCCAAGAGCACTGAAGCTCAGTCCAAGAGAGTACAAATATGTCAAAAATTCCACTATTTCATGAACAGCTGGTTTAATGGGGCAAAACTGTGAATTGTCACAAAACTTCAGCCATTTATTTATATTGCTGGCATACTGAGTGCGTGTGGAAGATCTCCATCCATTAATGATGAGGTCAGTTGCTGCTCCAGAGAAACCCTGTTTCTGAAGGGCTTCCCGGATACCCGGAAAACCGCCAGTTGCAATTTCTTCAACGGATGACGAAATGTTGGTTTGTGGGGTAGTCGCAGAATCAACTGTGGGTTCGGCAAAAAGTAACCCGGCTCTACAATTAATTTGGTTAACTTTGGCCACCAACACTGAGTAATCCACACCGGCGTTACTAGAATGGCCTCTGCTTGGTCCTCCAACAACTTCTGTAGTATCCGAGGAAGTAAACTGAAAGGAGGAAAAATATAACTCAGGGATGATGACCAATTCATAGAGAATGCATCAACCGCAAATGCATTGGGATCCGGCAAGCGTGAGACATAGTCCTTTAACTTGTAGTTCAAGCGTGATGCAAATAAGTCTATGTCTGGCGGACTAAATTTGTCACATATCATTTCAAACACTTTTTCATCAAGAGACCATTCTAGATCGTCATTGAATTTACGTGAGAGATTGTCCGCATCTACATTCTCAACCCCAGCTATATGTGCTGCGCTGAGATGAATGTTCCGACTAATACACCAAAACCAAATTGAACGCGCAATATCATTTAGTTCACTACATTTGCCTCCAAAATTGTTAATGTAGGCACAACAAGTTGTGTTGTCTGTGTATATGCGAATGTGTTTATGAGTCATGTCCTTACACAAAGCCATCAAGCCAATGTGACACGCCTTTATTTCCAAAATGTTAATATGCAACGATTTTTCTTGTTCTGACCAGATTCCATTAGTTTGTAAATTAAGGCTTTTGATGCATGCCCCAAAACCTAATAAACTTGCATCTGTATGCATTTCTATGTCAGGATTTCCGTGAGACACTAATTTTACACTATGGGCCAAATTGTCTATCCACCAACGTATGTGAACTTTTATTTCTTGGGTGACAGTCATGAAGGATGCAAAATTTCCTTTCTTAATTCTAAGCATTTGTATTTTTATCTTCTCTAAAGGTTTATAATGCAAAGGTGCATATTCTACCCCAGTTTCCGTAGCTACCAAATGTCCTATAAGTTGAGCAAATTGTTTAATTGTAATTCTTTTCTGACTTGACACTGATACACATAAATTTACTATAGAGTTTATTTTCTTAGGAGTTAGCCGAACTGTCATTGTTTTAGAACACAGAATAAAACCTACAAATTCAATTTGTTGAGTCGGAATAAGATGGGACTTCTTAAGATTTATAGTCAGTCCTAAGCTATCCATCAATGAGACTGTATCATGTATATTTTGTATGCACTCGTCGAAAGTTTGACTCTGAAGGCAACTATCATCAATGTAAGCTGTTGAAATGTGACCCTTTGCTCGCAATGTTGCAAATACAGGCTTTAAAACCTTGGTGAAAACCCTTGGCGCAGTCGAAAGACCCATAACTAAAGCTGTAAATTGAAATTTAGCTCCTTTGTAGAAAAAACGGAAATATTTCCTGTCATTCTCACAAACTGGTATGCTATAGTAAGCATCTGAAATATCCACCGAACCGAAAAAACAGTCTTGGCTCATTAAGTTAACAGCTGTCTTTAAAGTTTCCATTTTAAAGTGTAAGAACTGCATGTGATTGTTGAAAGTTTTTAAATTCAAAATAACTCTAACACCTCCGTCTTTCTTAGGTCGAATGAAAATATTCGAAATGAATTCATCTTTATCAACTGAAATGACAGGTTCAATTATCCCAGTGTCTAAAAACCTTTTTATTTCTATGTCAATTTTATTTTTATCCAACTCCGAAAATTTTAAAGGATTTGGTACAAATTTTTGGACCGGCCTTGAATCTAATTCCAAATTGTAACCACAAACTGTTTGAAGAATCCACTTATCATTTGTAAGCTTTAGCCATTCATTGAATTTATCTTTTGTTTTTCCTGCTCGAAAATTTTCTTTAGTATTGCCAATACTAATGTTTAAAACACAAACAGTACTTACAGTTAATTTTTCTTGAAGGTTTTTGCTTTGTTGTAACCCGACACGCTGGACTTTCCCTTTTGTGATTTCCACTGGTTTGGTTTTGGAGGGGTGGCAGTCCTTGATGAGGTGTTGTTCTTGTAAGCCGGTTTGTTGCTGCCCCCCCCTCCCTGGCGATAAAAAAGGCTGATTGCCAGTCAACTGTATGTTTTTGGATCCATCCAGATTTTTTACAATTTCAGGTACATTGTCCCCTAGCAGCCCAGTATCTGTTGTTTTGTTTTCCTCCGCACATAATTGCCTGAATTTGGGCTGTAATTCCCGTTTAATAGTGTCCCTGCGTTGGACGTTGATAGATTGGATAGAATGACATATCAACTTAAAAGAATCCCAAATATATCCTTTCAATTGATTTAAATCTTGTTTCTGTTTATCACATGCATTATCCATAGCTAGAACGAGTGGGACAGCTGCTCTATTTAAGTGTTTTATAGTGTTGGCCCGACCAATGTCAATTGTCCGGGTGTTGTTTTTCAGTTGTGGCCATAAAACGGATGGAACAGTCGGACATTGAAGAGCTGTCACATTTTCAGGACGTTTATATTTTTGCTCCAGACTCTTGATTTTATCGTCCTGGATCTTTTTTGATGGTCGTAGAGAATTATTTAAAATCTCCGCAACTTTCGAAGAAATACCTGGGCCCGTCTGCTGTTCTGTCGAGAAAAAATCGTCATAATCCAAGAGCATCTCTGAAATACTTGGATCGGGTTCTGAATCAGACGGCGGATCCGCCGATCCGCGTAATAAAGTGTCAAGATCCGATTCTTCGTCGGCGGATTCGTCCCCAGAATACGTCGAACAAGATGGTTGTTGTTGTTGGACAGAGTGTTTGAGGCGCTTACCGGAAGTGTCAGGTGCCCGCTCCGCCGGACGCTTTAAAGATTTTAATTGCTCCTTAATTTCTTGCATGTCGGATGATAACGTGTTAAATTTCGACTGTTGTGCGGTATATGTAGCCATATTATCGGCAAATGTCTTTAACATGGCTTCACTCTGTTTCATAAATTGCTGAACCCGGGATTCAGCATTCGGCCTCGTTTTCGATTGCGCGTCGTCTTCTTCCCGTGTCACGTGACGGTCCCGTTCTGTCATGTGACCTGTTTTTTCCTTGGAAAGACTTGGATTAGGTGGCGCTTGCAATTCCACGTGGCTGGTCTGCATAGTCACGTGACTACGCCCAGGCTGATTGCCCTCGTCCATAACCCCCCGTCGAACTGAAACCAAGAAGAGCCCAGAATTACCAAACGATCCTTTTAATTCCGAAGATCAAATGAATTCAGATTTTGAATTGAACCTAGATCTACCACAAATTTACGGGTCCGTCATTCATTAGAATGAAAGTGAAAGTAGTAACCTATCTTTGTAGATTATTATATATAGTAGAAAGATGACCCATTCTCAAACAAGCGCAGCGTGCTTTCTTTGTTCATTAGAACATGGAATTTACTAATTTAGTATTTTCCGTTCATTAGAAATTATGCAGATCAACAATTTGTTGAACTGTAAGCCTATTAAGGCTGCGCAAGAATTTCATAGCGCATGTCATTAGACATTGTCAGTACACAAAGAATTTGTAATACCGAGTCCACGAATGGACTAGACCACGTGTTCGAGCAACACAAAGGAAATTACTGATAAGCCATAGATTAAACAAAGAAAAACACCAAAACTATTACCTTCGTCAGCAAATAATCTCCGATAAAATTATAATAATAGTCCAGGAATGATCGAGCACTCGATACACACGAAATAAACCTTCTAAAACACAATTAAAATAAAAAATTATTTGAGCTCCGAATTTTTGCGACTAGACTTCCAGGGAACAACCTCGATATGATTTCCATGACGTCACAGCCGCGAGTACTCTGTTTGACCCCTATCGGGAGTTAATGGGAGATAAATTGGGACTGCAGCACTCTTTGTTGAAGACCATCATTAGTGACTGGTGTACGAAGAAATGTGCTTGAAAATGGAATATTGTGCTTAAAAAGTGCTTGAATTTTGGCATTGGCTGTCTGTATGAACCATGCAATTTCCTCATTTCCCACAATGTTTTCTTTTCAAAAAGTCTTCAATTTCAAGATTTAATCACATTGAAAATGTCATCTGCAATTTCTTTCATTTCGGACAAGCTTAGAAATTTTGTCATTTAGGAAAGAGTTAATCTTTTACTTGGATGGCTAAATTTTAGAATTGTCACATTCCAAAGGTATTTCAAACAAAGAAATATTTCTGAAACATAAACATTC
Organism: Fragum sueziense; assembly: GCA_963680895.1. Taxonomy (NCBI): domain Eukaryota; kingdom Metazoa; phylum Mollusca; class Bivalvia; order Cardiida; family Cardiidae; genus Fragum; species Fragum sueziense. The sequence goes on along the minus strand of OY804594.1, from coordinate 29,515,369 downwards.
TATTCCTTTAGCATATAAGATATTGAGACAATAGCATACAGTGGCAGATCCAGGATTTCTGAAAGGGGGGTTTGAATTTACAATTAGGGGGGGGGGGGGGGGGGGGTTCGTTTTCCTATTATTATACAATTTTGACTGAATTTATGCTTGAAAATGAAATAATTAGGCTTCAGAGAGGGGGTCCTTTGAACCCCCGAACCCCCTCTGGATCCGCCACTGGCATAAAGCCCTACCTTTTCAAGGGCAAGCAGCCGCAGGCTGGGTAACAATGTTGCGGTAGTACAGAAACATGAACTTTTGATTCAGATGACATATGAAAATATTTCAGGAATATAAGAAAATTCTGCTTATCAGCATTTTCTTTTTACTTGTATCATTAATGTTTTCATAAACCATATCGTGGGTGCTATGACAAAATTGCGTAACAAATTAGTTACGCAATTTTGTCAATTTTCGTTTATAAATGCTTTCTACTAAGTATGTATATTCTGTTTTTATTCGGGAGACGGGGCGGAGCCAAATAAACGGTTCATTACATTTAGCATGAGGAGAAACAGCCTTGTCGCTTAGCGGTAAATCGTCGGTATTATTGCAAAACATTATAACTACAGTGTGTATCAGGCTGTAGTTACGAGGTTTTATAACAACACAATTTACAATTGAACATTCTTTCAATTTCGAAATGTGTTCATGCTCGTGCCGCACGTTTTTCTCTAATATCAACCAAAATATCGAGAAGTAAACTCGTCGAATAACCTTTTTGCTCAGCCACACCCTGTAAGGTGAATAAAATTGGATTATAGGAGCGCATATTCTGTCAAAACGGCGTTTCTCTACACCTATTAGAACCATTTTAATTATCATGTGACAAAATAACGTAACTCGATTTAGCTGACAAAAATGCGTTGTACATAGACAAATTATTTACACGAGAGTAATAAAAGGCTGAGAAATGGCATTCTCTTCTGTATTTCTTCTACTTTGACCAATAAATGAACCGTAAGTTATGTTCAATTACCTTATTTTACCTTAAAGAAGCTGAATTGTTCATGTACTTATTGAGTTACGCAATTTTGTCGGCACATTTTTTAACATTTTTTAAAGCGGCAAAAACATTTGTGGCTCTCCTGAAAAAAATGGTTTTCGAGCAACATTTCAGTTACGCCCAGTTATGACCTGGCAGAGCAGCCCATGCTAATTGAATGGAATGCTCTGCCAAGTCAATTCTTGTCCGCTATACTCTCATCAAAGTTTAGGTTTGTTTTTCGAAAGGGTACAGATTAAAAATCTGTTACAGATTAAATCTTTTCCAAGACCAAAAAAATTAGATTGGTATGCTTTGATAACTTTTGCTGGAGAGAAAATGAAATTGATTTTTCTGAAAGCAAAATGTTTACAACTTATAGCAGGTAAACCCTTTAGGGAAAGGAGAAAATGCCACTTACCAGCATTTTCTCTCTTTTCCTCAAGGGTTATCTAATCTTACATACTATAGCATCATCATAAAAAAAGAGGCATGTTAGGGAAAGGGTTAATCACTAGGACATGCTAACCTGGTGCACATTTAAACTTTTAACCCTTTCCCAAATAAGATCTGGTTTTGATGTCTGTAATAGAAAAGGCTTCGGAAAACATTGAGACAAAAGAAGAAAATGCTGAAAACCAGCATTTTCTTTTTTGCCTCAATATTTTATGGGTTTTATTGTGTATTTTTTTTCTTTATCAATATTAATTTTGTCAAGCGTTTCTGCAGTCAAATTAGACAACCCTAAATTTATGCCATTTGGGAAAGGGTTTATAAAACTTTTTAAGATTTTGTGATCTGCAATTGCAAAACTACTACTTATAGAATAACATTGTGTAAAACTAAGGAAAAGCTATATAATAGGAAAATGTAGATCTATTTTAAATTTTGTGATCCATTATTGCAATTTGGATGAAAGTATGGGATCATATAAAGCTAGCTATTGAATAACATTGTGTACAATTTGCGAAAAGATTGGAAAAAATATGTTATAGGTGCATTAAAATTTTTGTTTGGAATTTGAAAAAGGTATAGGATTACACTATTCAGAAGTTAAATAGATTGAATTCTCCAATGAAATTTTGCACTTCAATTATGATAGTATATTGTTATTGTAAGATTAATAATTGCTGCAATAGTTTCTTCAACCTTTACATGTATAACATTTAGCATATCACTTTTTTGACTTAGAAAACAGAAGTTAAGTTTGTTTTTTTTTTTTTGTGTGTGTGTGTGTGTGTGTGTGTGGGGGGGGGGGGGGGGAACATTGTTTCACAAGCAATTTCTTAATTTTCTACAATGTTTTCCCAAGTCCTTATCTTGTGGAGCTTCAAAAACTTCATTATGTGAGAATGGGTTAACTAGAATAAGTTGGCATAATTAGCACATTATTACTTAAAAAATACATCTTGTTACAAAACTGTTGTATGCTCTGGTGGTGAACTAAAACAATTTGGTACAGCAAGGTATAGATATTTTGCGTTTAAATGTGAGTTTATAGATTTTTAGCTCGACTTTTCGAAGAAAATGAGAGCTTATACTGTCACCCGGGCGTCAGCGTTGGCGTTGCCATTGCAACAAAGTTTTTTCAAACATCAATAACTTCCATACGATTCAACCCAAACTTGGAATACTTATTCACCATCACACCCTCTACCTTACTACCAGGGCCCATGACCCTGGTTCCACTTTATTTGGAGTTATGCCCCCTTTATACTAAGCAACTTAGAAAGTCGAACACGCTGTCTTCGGACAGCTCTTGTTTTTCTAATGACAATGAACTTGTTCTAAAAACAGACCGGGTTTACCGTTTTGTATTGACAAACTTTCGGTGTTGTTATAAAATCTCGTAACTACAGCTTCGATAAAGCCGTAGTTAGGATATTTTATAACAACACCGACGGAATACTATGATTGTGAAAAAACGTCCCACGCTTTGGCTGAGTTCACCACCAGTGGTATGGCTTGGTCACATACACCATTTCATGTCCACATCATGTCCACAGCTGAAGCATGTCTAAAACAGGGGGCTCGTGCTGTAAAATTTTAGATGTGATATGGACGCGGAATTGAATGTGATATCTTAACCCTTTCCCATGCGACAAAATTTTGGGGTGATCCGCTTCAAAAACTGCCACTAATGACTAAATGGATGTTATTAAAGATAGGATTTTTGAAAAATATGGCACAGAAAATATTGAGACAAAAGGAGAAACTGCTGGTTATCAGCAGTTTCTTCTTTTGTCTCAATGTTTTCCCAAGCCTTTTCTAATAGGGACGTCAAAACCAAGTCTTGTTTGGGAAAGGGTTAAATAATGATATTTATAAATCCCATTTCAGACATTGAACGCAAAGGAGAGTATTATAACATCGAGAGTAGCGTGGGAAGCCGTATAGCACAACAGTTACAACAGGGAGACAGTATACGGATAGGAATCAACGGAAATGTCCAGACGTCAGATCTCAAGGTCAAAAAGTGGGTCAAAGAGGATAGTTATGTGTAAGTTATGGTTGAAAGTGTCATTTTATACTTGAAGTCTTTTTTTGAAAATTCATATTTCATGGATTCACATCAGGAAAGGTTGAGGTTATCTATAAGGCAAAAGAAGAAAAATAATCAGCTGGGGCATTTTCTCTTTCTCACATGTGAAATGTTGGCTTCACTTTTGGAAATTGTATTCCCAAGTTATCATTCCACTGCATAGTAAAGCACCACTCTAATGATATTGATAACAAGAAAAGTGCATAGTTAAGTGGATTTAATCTTGATGTGTTTGTACAGTTGTTGAAAGTGTTGTAAACCCTATAACCCAGTACAAATGAATCTTAATGAGCAGTAGAAATTTCTTCAAGGGGAAAAAATAAGTCACAACTATTTTGAATGATTACAGGACAACCGACAGACTAGAGAGCACAGAGTCAGTTGAACCAGAAAACATGGCGAGAAAAGATGAGCCTGTAATACCCCTGTCATGGAACGATCAGTTACAAAGTACACAAGCTAAAATATTGACACCCAGGGATCCACCTCAAGAAAAGGCTTCTATAGTATGTATTTATCTTTTGATAAAGCCTTTCTTAAACAGCAATATTTTATGGGTGGTTCAATTCAAAAGGTGCTATAAACGTCAAAATGGATGTTGATAAATATTGAATTTGTGTAAAATAAACCATAGAAAATATTGAGGCAAAAGGAGAAAATGCTGATAATCAGCATTTTCTTCTTTTGTCTCAATGTTTTCCCAAGCCTTTTGGAATAAAGAGTCAGTTGAACCAGAAAACATGGCGAGAAAAGATGAACCAGTGATACCCCTTTCATGGAACGATCAGTTACAGAGCACACAAGCTAAAATATTGACACCCAGGGATCCACCTCAAGAAAAGGCTTCTATAGTATGTATTTATCTTTAAACCCTTTCCTAAATGGCAACATTTTGGGGTGGTCCAATTCAAAAGCTGCTACAAAAGACAAAATGGATGTTGATAAATCTTGACACCCAGGGACCTAGCACAAGAAAAAGCTTCTATAGTATGTATTTATCTTTTGATTAAGGCTTTCTTAAACAGCAATATTTTAGGGATGGTTCAATTCAAAAGCTGCTGCAAACGACAAAATGGATGTTGATAGATATTGAATATGTGTAAAATGAAACATAGAAAATATTGAGGCAAAAGAAGAAAATGCTGATAATCAGCATTCTCTTCTTTTGTCTCAATGTTTTCCCAAGCCTTTCCAAATAAAGAGTCAGTTGAACCAGAAAACATGACGAGAAAAGATGAGCATGTCATACCCCTGTCATGGAACGATCAGTTAGAGAATACACAAGCTAAAATATTGACACCCAGGGATCCACCTCAAGAAAAGGCTTCTATAGTATGTATTTATCTTTAAACCCTTTCCTAAACGGCAACATTTTGGGATGGTCCAATTCAAAAGCTGCTGCAAACGACAAAATGGATGTTGATAAATCTTGACACCCAGGGACCCAGCGCAAGAAAAAGCTTCTATAGTATGTATTTATCTTTTGATAATGCCTTTTTCAAACAGCAACATTTTGGGGTGGTCCAATTGAAAAGCTGCTACAAAGGACAAAATGGATGTTGATAAATCTTGACACCCAGGGACCCAGCGCAAGAAAAAGCTTCTATAGTATGTATTTATCTTTTGATTAAGGCTTTCTTAAACAGCAATATTTTGGGGATGGTTCAATTCAAGAGCTGCTGCAAACGACAAAATGGATGGCGATAGATATTGAATATGTGTAAAATGAAACATAGAAAATTTTGAGGCAAAAGGAGAAAATGCTGATAATCAGCATTTTCTTCTTCTGTCTAAATGTTTTCCCAAGCCTTTTCAAATAAAGAGTCTGTTGAACCAGAAAACATGGCGAGAAAAGATGACCCTGTAAAATACCCCTGTCATGGAATGATTAGTTACAGAATACACAAGCTAAAATATTGACACCCAGGGATCCACCTCAAGAAAAGGCTTCTATAGTATGTATTTATCTTTTGATAATGCCTTTTTCAAATGGCAGCATTTTGGGATGGTCCAATTCAAAAGCTGCTGCAAACAACAAAATGGATGTTGATAGATATTAAATATGTGTAAAACGAAACGTAGAAAGTTTTGAGGCAAAAGAAGAAAATGCAGATAATCAAAATTTCTGTGCTATATTGTATACAAGGCCTATTTTCATCCGCATCTATTTTGTTGTGTGCAGCACCTTTCAAATTGGAATAGTCTAAACTTTTGCCATTTGGGAAATGAAAAATACAGTAATTTGCACAGAAAACATATGAGCCAGTATTTGGAAAAAAGTTCACTGAGGTTTTTGAACACATCATGGTTCCAGATCAGCCTGCATATCACTGGTCACATTCAGAAATGTCGTTACTACAGCTTATTTAAGCTGTAGTTACAACCTTTTCAAACATGGCCTATGACATACTCACAGTCCAACTAGGAACCATGTTTTCCTTCAATAGCTTCTCCATTGCCTATTGCAACTGTAAGAGGAAAGGATGGATCCCTGTCAGATTCCTTTTTAGCACAGGCTGATTTTGAAGCATGGCTGTCTCAAATTCTGTAAGGGCCCTTTTTCCATTTTATTCCCTTTTTAGCGAGCCAGGACTTTATGTCCGAGGAGCTAATGTCACAGCCCTAACGTCGGCTGGTCTATATCTCAGGCACTATTAGAGATACAGCCTTGATATTTCATACATAGATACATCTCGACAAGACCTTTCATTTGGGACCATGACCTTTGACCTAGTGACCTTGACCTTGGAGTTTGACCTACTTTTGAAACTTTAACCTGGCCTATATCTCAGGCACTATTAGACAGACAGCCTTGATATTTCATACATAGATACATCTCAACAAGACCTTTTATTTGGGACCATTATCTTTGACCTTGTGACCTTGACCTTGGAGTTTGACCTACTTTTAAAAAATTTGCTGTTTTTGTGACAAGCTCCCGTAAAGGTGAGCTACGTTGTCCGCCGACCACTCTTGTTATATTTTGTCATATTAGTATCTAAAGATTGAGGCCATATTGTTTTACCGTCGTCCATCCGTCCATTTGTTTGTCTGAAACATATTGTTAGAACTTGATGCAAACATTTTCAGGTGCCTTTGTATTTCACAATGACATCTTGTTTATTTGCTTTCTCTTTAAATTTTCAGAATCTCAGTGAAACGCACCCAGTTATTTTCCACAAACTGTTACCCGACGACTCAACTTCGCAACTTAGTCCATCGGTGATGGGCAAGAAGGATGGTTACAGGGTCAAACAACGCAAGAAGAACAAACCAGGAGTTGACGGGAAAGAAAAGGAAAATAAAGTTACAGTGTTAACTATTGACTCGAAGTCAGAGGAGGAAGAGAAGAAAATAGAAAATTTAACTGTTGAAGAAGTTTTAAAACAGAAAGTGCAGAAATCTGATCATACAAATGGTTTCCATGAGGAGGGAGAGAAACATTCGGTGACATTTAGTTTGAGTGAGCCAGACGGACCAGTTTATCACGACTCCGGATTTACACAGAGCCGTGTCAGTGTGACAGACTCTATATCTAGTACTGGAAGTGAACATAAACATTTAAAAATAAAACCCACACAACCCACGTTTAGTACAAAATATCAAGAAGTTGATCTTGACATTATCGGAACTTTGTCCGTCCCAAACGGAACTCGGCCACTCTCTAGTGAGGAAGACCAAGCGCATTTATTCAACAGTCGATCACCGTTACAGTCACGGTCGCAGATTATACGCGGATCAAGTGCTCGATCACGGAGCAGTCTAAAATCAGCAAAGTCTGGTCAGAGCAAGCTGGGCTCTGGATCATTAAGTAATATCGGAATGTACAAACAAAACGAAGCTGAATTCATTCAGATTTCCCATCCAATGAAAACTCCAAATCCAGTCTCCCCAAAGAAGAGTGTAGAATTCACAAACCAAGGTATGCCGACGGAAATCCGCAGCCAACGAATAAGTTCGGGTGTCAGAGAACCAGTCCCGTCGCCTGAACTTGATCCTGAAGAACAAGAAAGTCCTGTCCCCCCACCCACCCCGTCTGTACAGTTTACACAGTTCCACAAAACACAAGCCCAGGCTCTGTCCATAAACATTCCTACAGCAGATTACACAGACTCCGCCCTTAATTCTCCCTCACACAAACAAATACCGGAACCAACGTCATCCCCGCAGATGAGACGCGCAAAAGACATGCGCGATGAACAGATTGATCAAATTACAGATTTATTAGTCGATGCTATAATCGGTCCAAGTGGTAAATCATGAATTCTCCCTCACATTAACAAATCCTCGAACCAACATCCTTCTCTTAGATTAAGCATACAAAGGACATGCATGATGAAAACATGAATCAAAGTACCGATTTATTAGTGGGTACCATTAATGTCCAGGTTGTAAACCACAAAAATGAATCTTTTGACACAAATCTCAGGACAGACATCCTTATTGCAGATGAGGCGTGCAAAGGACATCTGCAGTTAACACATCCATTGAATTACAGATTTACTTTCTACCCTTTCCCAAATGACAAAAATTTCGACTGTTCCAATTTGAAAGCTTCTGCAGACGACAAAATAGATGTTGAAAGATATTGGATTTGTGCAAATTGTAGCACAGAAAACTGAGGCAAAAGGAGAAAATTCTGAGTATCAGCATTTTCTTCTTTTGCCTCTATGTTTTCCCAAACCTTTACTATTAGGGACGTCACAACAAGGTCTTGTTTGGGAAAGGGTTAATGGACGCTTTTATTCCATCTAGTGGCTAATTATGAAATCTGAACTGTATTAAATGTGATCTTTGTCCAAATCGAAGAGAGTAGGAATAAGTATAGGTATAGACTTACACCAGACTGCAGACTTGCAAAGGACTTGCATAATGAACACTGATCAAATAACTTACTGCTCTTCAGCCTTTTTTGATGCTCCCTGAAAAAATTTCGGGCGAGCATAAATTATAGTCGCCACGCTGTCCGTCTGTCCGTGTGTCCGTCCGTCCACAGCCAGATCTCAGCAACCCTTGGACCAAATTCAGTGAAACTTCACATGTGAACTCCCTGGGATAAACCTAGGAACCTTTTTCTCTGTTTCTTGATTTGAGGCTGTGTCATGGAAAAAGGGGCTTTAATGTAAAAATTAGTTTTTCTCTAATTTTTCTTCATCTAGCGGGCAAAATTTAATGAAATTTTGTTCTCATGTGATAAATGAGATGTTCTAGACCATATTCTATAAATAATGTGTGTACAAAAAATCTGTCATGGGAAAAGGAGGCTTAATGTATGATAGTTTTTATTTTGTGACAAACGCTTACTTGGGGAGCATAATCCGTCTGTGACGGCTCTTGTTTAACCCTTTCCCAATGGCAAACTTTGGGGATGGTCCAAATTTAAAGCTTTGCACATGTCAAATCTGATGTTCAAAATATAAGATTTATGCATGGTATTGCACAAAAAATATTGAAGCAAAAAAAGAAAATGTTGATAATCAGCTTTCTTCTTTTGCCACTATGTTTTACAAATCCTTTTCTACCAGGGACATCAAAACCAGGTCTTGTTTGGGAAAGGGTTAATGGCACAAATTCTTTCATGCCATGTTTAAAAGAGCTAAACAAGGGCAGTTTTGCCATTTCCCGAACAAGACCTTGTTTGGACATTCCTTAGAGAATAGGCGTGGGAAACATTGAGGTAAAAGAAGAAAACGCTGGTTATATGTACCAGCATTTTCTCCGTTCGCCTCAGTATTAGCTATAATGTACACAAATTACATGAACATTAACTTCTTTGTCAACAGGGAAATAGTTCAAATTGGACAAGTTCAAAATTTGCTGTTTGGGAAGGGGCCAAACAAACTCATAAATCATTTAGTGAAGGTTTTTTTTTCTCTTTTATCAGAAAAATGCATTTGTTTTAAAGTTAAGTCATACTGGTGCCAACCTTACATGTTAAAAAGATTTTATTTTTAGTTTATTAATCATTAATGTTGTTTATATTGTTTTAACATGTTTCTGCCCCATTGTCTATCTGTCCATCTGTCTGTGTTGAACTCTACAGTTGTAATTGGAATAAGGTAGTCCACTCCTAATGAGATGCATGCGACATCAGAATTTTGAAATGTCATAAACATTTAGCGTTGGAAAGAGATTTATCTTAATCATTACTTGTCGGTGTACACCTGGTACATTTTGAATATTCATGAGGTTGCACATAAATTTTTGATGTTGCAGCTTACCCAAGTATTACTAAGAAATTTTGTCATTTTTGAAAAAAGTTAAAATTTAGAGAGTGAAAGTTTTAATTTATACTAGAAGCCCTTATTAATGCTTAGAATTTTATTTTTCAAGTTCTGTTTATGCACCTGCATCGAAAGATCAGGGCATATTGTTTTACTTGTGTCCTTCTGTCAGTCTGTCTGTCTGTCTGAAAACTTTACATTTGCCATTTCGGGGGCACTCATGTTTCACAAGCACATCTTGTTGTTCTAGCTTTTCACTCTTATGCTGCGCTACTATTATGTGTTTGTTACCAGAAAAAGTATTTTGTTTCATTATTATTCATCATCATTCATCTCATATGTGAAAAATAACATAGAACTATCTCTAACAGAAAACACTTCTGAAAAAATTTAGGCGAAAGAAGAAAATGCTGATAACTCTAACTATCCTTTTCTACTTTTTTCTCAATTTTTTGAGGAATTTTACCATCTGCAGGAGCTTTCAAATTAGAACAGTCTGAATTTTGGCTGTTTGGGAAAGAAATTAGGGATAAATCTTTTGAGACTAAGAAACGAAAAAGATTAGCATTTTCCCTCAATTTATATTGTAAATTTTGTCAGTATTTAAATGGTCAAGACTGCAATAAAGTATTTTAAAAGATTTAAAATTATAGCTGAATGGTAGTAATAGTGATGATATTCTTCAGAGCAATAGAGAGGGGGGGGGGGGGGGGGGGGGGGGGGGTAAAGGCATCTAAATTTGTTATTTCAAACCCAAACCCTATGTTATGGGTACTCATTTGAATCATCTTGGTGAGATGATTTTAATGAATACCCACAACTAACCATTTGATAAACAACAAATGAAATATTGCATTTTGAAAAGCCATTAAAAAGCTTTATTAACTTGCTCCCATGTGGCAAATTTTAGACCAGTCCAATTTGAAATTAGTTGATGACAAAGGGTATATTAGGACAAAAAAGGTTTAGGAAAAAGGAGAAATTGCTGATTATCAGCAAGTTCTTCTTTTGTGTCAGTGTTTTCCCAAACTTTTTCATCAAGGGACATCAAAGCCAGCTTGTGTTTCAGAAAGAGTCAAATTGAATCTGCTTGTCTGTTCATCCTAACTGTACTTTTTCCAGAAATGCATCATTTTTACATGGATACATCTTATTTTTGCATGTTGTTATAAAGGCTAGCCCTTTCCTAAGCAAGACTTTGTTTTTATGTCCCCTTTATCCTCTTGCCTCAGCATTTTCTTTGCTTATTCATTCAAAAATTTTATCTTTAATATAGCTCTCGATAAATGACCTGGCAGCAGCCCATGTTAATTGACAAGATGCTCTGCAAGGTCATTTATCGTGAGCTATACTATCCATTTGGTTGCATGCAGCAGCTTTCAAATTGGAACAGACCAAATTTTTAGCGAGCCGGGACTTTATGTCCGGGGAGCTAATGTCACAGCCCTAGTGTCGGCGTCCCGTCACGTCTTCACTTGAAAAACTTTAACCTGGTCTATATCTCAGGCACTATTAGAGATACAGCCTTGATATTTCATACATGGAAACATCTTGACAAGACCTTTCATTTGGGACCATGACCTATAACCTAGTGACCTTGACCTTGGAGTTTGACCCACCTTTGAAAAACTTTAACCTGGCCTATATCTCATGCACTAATATTGATAGAGCCTTGATATTTCACACATGGATACCTACTGCAAAGACCTTTCATTTGGGACCATGACCCTTGACCTTGTGACCTTGACCTTGGAGTTTGACCTACTTTTGAAAAACTTTAACCTGGCCTATATCTCATGCTCTATTATTGATAGAGCCTTAATATTTCACACATGGATACCTCCTGCGAAGACCTTTCATTTGGGACCATGACCCTTGACCTTGTGACCTTGACCTTTGAGTTTGACCTACTTTTAAAAAAATTGCTGTTTTTGTGACAAGCTCTCGTATAGGTGAGGTACGTTGTCCGCGGACAACTCTTGTTGCCATTTGGGAAAGGGTTAGTTACTAGCAATCATTATTTTCCCACATTGTTACACATGTAATGACTAGTTACTAGCCAAGGATATTTTTTACATAGATAATAATTCAGAGCAACATATATGAAGGGAGTAAAGACATTGTAGTTTACCCTTTCCCAAACGGCACAATTTTAGACTTAATCAATTTGAAAGCTGATACAGACAACAAATGACTGTTGATAAAGATAGGATTTGTGTATGATATAACAAAAAAAAATATTGAGGCAAAAGGAGAAACTGCTGGTTATCAGCAGTTTCTTCTTTTGCCTCAATGTTTTCCCATGCCATTTTTGTTAGAGACGTCAAAACCAGGTCTTGTTTGGGAAAGGGTTAAGTTATTTCTCATCCAAACCCTATGTTGTGGGAACTCATTTGAATCGTCTTGACCCACAACATACGATTTGATCAACAATAAATGAAATATTGCATTTGGAAAAGTCTTAAGGTAGTCTCCCCCTAATGAGATTCGTGTGACGTCAGAATTATTCGGACGACGTCGAAAACATTCTGCTGTGGAACTTTTCACAGCTGAACATTTACGACAGCGCCCGAATAAGTTCGGATACCTATTAAACAACGAGGCTCGAAAAAATTGGATGTTTATCAATATCAAAATGGCCACATTACGGGTATTCTACCTTAACCCCTTCTTATCTGAAGGTCTGTAGATAGTAGATCCATGACATTGTTTGAATTTACTAATTGTGATATATGATGTAACATGTAGTAAGACAGAGATAAATTATTGTGAAAATGTTTCTTCTGTGTTTCGTTGTTCATTTTTTAATGCCCCTCAACCATTTAAAGCTAGTTAGCACACGGTGATTAATCATGTGACTCAGAATTTCAGAAAATCATCGATATGTATGTTAACAATTTGAATTCGGTTTGAAGCAGAGAAGGTTGAAAAATGCTAGAAAAAGATGTATGTGGTGGATATTTGAAAAATCGACTGATAAAAAGGTTATTGAAGATCAACCAAAATTTTGGTTGATCTTCAATTACTTTTTTATCAGCTGATTTTTAGCTCGCCTAGGACGATAGTCTCGGAAGAGCTATTGTCATACCCCCGGATGTCGGCGTCAGCGTCCACAAAAACTTTAACCTGGCCCATATCTCATCCCCTGTTAGAGATACAGCCTTTATATTTCACCTGTGGGTACCTCTAACCAAGGCCTTTAATTTGAGACAATGACCTTTGACCTTGTAACCTTGACCTTGGAGTTTGACCCACTTTTTGACCGTTTTAAAAAAAACTTTAACCTGGCCTATATCTCATGCCCTATAACACCTACAGCCTTAATATTTCACATGTGGATACCTCTCACCAAGACCTTTCATTTGAGACCATGACCCTTGACTTTGTGAGCTTGACCTTGGAGTTTGACCTACTTTTAAAAAACTTTAACCTGGCCTAAAAAAACTTTAACCTGGCCTATATCTTATGCCCTATTACACATACAGCCTTGATAGTTCACATATGGACACCTCCTACCAACACCGTTCACATTTGACCATGACCTTGGCCCTCGTGACCTTGACCTTGGAGTTTGACCTACTTTTAAAAATCATTAACCTGGCCTATATCTCATGTCCTTTTACACCTACAGCCTTGATATTTCACACATGGACACCTCCTACCAACATGGTTCACATTTGACCATGACCTTGGACCTTTTGACCTTGACCTTGGAGGTACACCTACTTTAAAAAAACTTTAACCTGGCCTATATCGCATGTCCTTTTACCCATACAGCCTCTATATTTTACACCATGACACCTCCTACCAACACCGTTCACATTTGACCTTGAACTTGAACTTGTGACCTTGACCTTGGAGTTTGACCTACTTTTTAAAAACTTTAACCTTGACTATATGTCATGTCCTTTTACACCTACAGCCTTGATATTTCACATATGGACACCTACCAACACTGTTAACATTTGACCATGGATCTGGTGACCTTGACCTTGAAGTTTGACCTTCTTTTAATAAACTTTAACCTGGCCTATATCTCATGTCCTTTTACCCATACAGCCTTTATACTCCACACATGGACATCTCCTACCAACATGGTTCACATTTGTCCATGACCTTGTGACCTTGACCTTCAAGTTTGACCTACTTTTAAAAAAAAATTCATTTTTAACCTTTTTTAACCTTGGCCTAGGAAATGACTTTTCTTTGTGACAAGCTCTCGTTAGGGCGAGCTTTATTGTCCGTGGACAATTCTTGTTTCAAAAATCCACCACATCCTTCTAGTGCGTCGCCGAACCCGGATAGCTCAGTCGGTTACGTCGGAGTCTGTCAATCCGGGGGTCTCGAGTTCGAACCCCGGCTCGGCCAGTATCCATTCTGACATTTGACAAAAGTCATTCGTCTCTCTTCAATGGGTGTGAATCATCTATGTGAGAGAGCAGATGGAGGCTCGGTTTGGATATTGTGGTTGTATCGGTGCGAGAAATACCAGGAACCCACGGTTAGGTGCTCCAGCCGTCGCGATATGACCATAGAATGGCATAAAACCCCAATAAATCAAACTTTCTAGTGCGTGACGTCTGTCGACCTTCTCTGGTTCAAACCGAATTGAAATCGGTCCTGTATTATCATTTTTTTTTTTTTTTTTTTTTTTTATTATTATTTTCTGAAATTGTTGTATCACATGATTATCCACCGTGTATCAATATTAGTGTATACAGTTTTGTATACCTTAGCATGAAAAATACTGACAGGATTCTGAATTTGGCAACATGCTTACATTTACATTGTTGGTTGCAACACTTTTAAATTTCAATCAGTCTAATTTTGTGTCATGTAGAAAAGGGTTAGGCAATATTTATATTTCGTCAGCAATGTACATTGTATCTCTCAGAGCAGTCGGCGAAATTTTGTGAAAAGTGTGACATTATGTTTAGCTTTTCACAAATTACTTGCTGCATATCTTTTGTATCCTACCAATGTATTCGATTTTAGAGACGTCAAAATCCGGATATATTTTTATTTGGAAAGATTGCTAAGGAAATTACAAAAACACACATCTCTAATAAAAGGGGGATATGCACAAACTATTGTAAGTGCTGAGAAATATACTTGCAATAACAGCAGTTTTGTATCTTTGCAATTAGTGCAAATAAGTTCAATATGCCATTTACGTACAATTTTATTTTGCACTGAATAAATAGAATGGTTTTGCTTTGACCCTCTATTGACGAACTGACCACATGTCAAATTCCCATTGACTCTTTTTCGTTCTTTTCGAAGTATTTAACCCTTTCCCAAACAAGACCTGATTTGGACGTCCCTTATAGGAATAGCTTCAGAAAACATCGAGACAAAAGAAACTGCTGATAATAAGCAGTTTCTCCTTTTGTCTCAATATTTCCGTACCTATATTGTATGCAATTCCATTTCTAATCAACATCCCTTTTGTCGTATGCAGTAGCTTTTGAATTAAACCACCCTAAATATTTGCTGTTTTGGAAAGGGTTAAATCTGAAAAACAAAGCTGCACAAATTTAAACTGTTGGCTTATGAAGATGACAGAATGGATATTATTAGATACTGTATGCCCGTCGAAACACAGAAAATATTGAGACAAAAGGAGAAAATGTTTATTTTCTGTTTTTTGCCTCCGTGTTTTTCAAATTATTTTCTGACACCAAAACTGTTTTGGAAAGGGTTAATAGATGTAGCAGTGGATACTATTGGGTGAAAAGAAGATCATATTGGTTCACAACATTTTGAGAATTTCCTTCAATATGTTTACATGCTGCAAAGTGAAAAAAAATACCTCCATAATGTTCTTTATTTACTAGCTAGACTTTTCGAAGAAAATGAAAGCCTATACTGTCACCCGGGCGTTGGCGTCGGCGTTGGCGTTGCAACAAAGGTTAAAGTTTTTTCAAACATCAATAACTTCCATACTATCATAGGGATTCAACCCAAACTTGGAATACTTATTCACCATCACACCCTCTACCTTACTACCAGGGCCCATGACCCTGGCTCCACTATATTTGGAGTTATGCCCCCTTTATACTAAGCAACTTAGAAAGTCGAGCGCGCTTTCTTCGGACAGCTCTTGTTTCTTCTTTTGTCTCAAAATTATAATCCAAAAACTTTCCTTCTAGGAACGTCAGAACCAAGGGCCCGTATTGTTCTTTTTAGAAAGTCTAAATATCAAATGGAAAAGGGTAAATCCTTTTCCTAAACATTACTCAGTTTTCTTTACCAGAAAAGAGAAGGTTATTAAAACATTGAGATGGAAGGAGAAAATGCTGAATATATGCAATCTCTTCTTGTCGCTTTGTATTGTTTTGCTTAATATCTGTAGATACTTAAATTTCCTGCCGTCTCTCTGTCGTCTGTATCACCTTTGAAATTGGACCAGTCTGAACCGCTCGTCGTCCGGGAAAAGGCGAGCCCATTGACAAACGGTAACATAATGGAGTGGTCCAAATTCAAAGATGCCACAGGTGACAATTTCAAGTGAATTAGATTTCACAATTATTGGTCTTTCTGGATAGAAAATGGAGAAATTGCTTATCACAAGCAATTTCCTCATTGTCCAAAATGTTTTCCAAAATCCTTATCTTGTTGGAGTCAAAAAGCGTCATTATGTGTGGGAATGGATTGATCCTTTGCCAAAGAAGGACTGTTTCGACGTCCCCAACCAGAAAAGGCTTAGGAAACATCGAGGCAAAAGAAGAAAATACTAATAATCAGCATTTTCTCCTTTTGTCTCAAAATTTGCTAAGCTTTAATATACACATCTTTCTTCTTTGATGTCACTAAGTTTGTCGTCTGCAACTCCTTCCAAATTGAGCAGGTCCAAAATTTTGTCTTTTGGGAAAGGGCTAGTCTTATCTTTGTGTCGGATTGACACAGTTTAAAAAGTTACGAGCGAGATTAAGAAAGTCGTCCGTTTGTCAAGACGTTTCTGAACACAAGAATCAATCAAAGAAAAACAAGATGTTGAAATTGGCTGTTTTAGCGATCGTTTTTGCGTGTGCCTATGGTTCAGGCTATTACAAAACAGGTATTTATGTTTTATATTAACACGATGGTTAATCACGTGACTTAATATTTCAGAAAATCGTCAATATTTTGTCAATACTTGACCAATTCTAATTCGGTTTGAAGCAGAGAAGTTGGAAAAATGTCAGAAATATGCTGTACGTGGTAAATTTTTGAAAATTTAAATTTTTGAAAAATGAACTGATGAAAAAGTTATTGAAGATAAACCAAAATTTTGGGTTATCTTCAATAACTTTTTTATCAGTTCATTTTTTCAAAAATTCAGCACGTTCATCTAATGCGTGACGTCAGTCCACCTTCTCTGCTTCAAACCGAATTCAAATCGGTCCCATATTAACAAAATAATTGAAGATTTTCTGAAATTGTTACATCACGTGATTATCCACCGTAATCAATTGATCCTTAAATGATGATCATATTCAATGGGTTGTATTCTTCTAAATATACGCCCTTAGTGGTGTTTTATGTTATAGTCCAGGTCGACAGTCTGTCTGTCCTTCCGTTAGCAATTTCTTGAGTGTTCTACAGTTTCTATCGTAATTTGATCAAACTTGCGACAATGAATCTACATTGTGTTTGTGTACACAACGCTTACTGAATTCTGATAGCTCTTTTTGGTCTAGAATTATATGCCATAGAATCAAAAATTGTCCTTTTTCTTGTATGCACAACTCCTACAATTTCTAAGAATTTGGTAAAGCTTACCAAAATGAATATATGGTGTCTGGTTGTGCGCACCGCTTACGAAGTTCAGATAACTCTTTTCGTTCTAATGCGCAATTGATTTGAAAAAAAAATATTTTATGCGAGACACGGATTGTGGGGTTAGCTGTCGCCATTAGGCATATTAGGAAACAATAACATTTTTGTTGTCTTACTTTCTTTAAAAACCTCGTAACCACTGCTTAACACGGGCTGTATTTACGAGGTTTTGGAAGAAATGAAGCGAAATTTATGTGAAAAAGATTTAAGGATTTCAACCCATCATTAACTACAAAACACTTCGGGTGTCATCCGAAGCAACAGAAATTGAGGGTATGGTTGCCACAGATGATGCCAAGAAATTGACTTTGGTATCTCTCGTTAACCAATTACCACACAGTGACTCCTTTTGACTCCTCACAAGAAAATGGCTTTGGAAAACATCGTGGAAAATGAAGAAATTGCTTGTGACAAGCAATTTCTTCATTTCCCACAAAGTTTTCCATCCAAAAAGTCCTAAAAATTAGAAATTCCATTCATTTGAAATTGTCGTCTGCAGGATCTTTCAATTTGGACTGCCCTAAAATTTTGTTGTTTGGTAATGGGTTAATTTTCATTGACAAGGATTACGACCGAAGATGCACAAAGTGTTTGGTATCTAATGATGGGCTGCACTCCTTAACCCTCTCCCAAACGACAAAATTTTAGGGTGTTCCAATTCAAAAGCTGCTGTAGACGACAAAGTTGATGCTAAAAGGAAGGAATTTGTGTACAGAAAATATGGAGACAGAAGGAGAAACTGCTGGTCATCAGCAGTTTCTTCTTTTGTTTCAATGTTTTCCCAAGCCTGTTCTACTAGGGACGTCAAAACCAGGTCTTGTTTGGGAAAGGGTTAATTCTCTTTCAGAAAAATGCCCAGAAGGCAAAGTCCCCGGCGACAGATGGATTATGGCTGGTAGCTGTATGGAGTGTTATTGTGACATGACCGGTCACGGATGTTCAGGGTAAGTTACAATCGGGGGTCGTATTTACCAACAATTCTTAAAATTGCCCTGTATTCACCAACAATTCTAAAGAAGATTTTCTAAATTTCAAAATACATAACAAACCATCTAATTGGACTAGACGTATGTTGCACCCTGTATACCAGAGGCGCACCCCGTAAAATATTCATCCTTTTCGTTCAATTGTCTAGGGGACATGGCTAGGTTTGATAAAATGCTTAATGGGGTCAATGCCCAGAAGGCAAATCCCCGGCGACACATGGAACAAAGCTGGTAGCTGTATGTTTAAATCAGGGATTCAAATATCCGTTTACGAATTAGATAGAGGCTGTATAGCAGATTCTACGCGAAATAAACATTCAAATGCGCGCAACGCATTGAATGTTTATATCGCGTAGAATCTAAGTATATAGACTCTATCTGACTTAGTGTTCGCTGGCGGTTCATTGGAGATTGGGCGTGGCTATGTATATACGTCACATAAACTAGCTGGCAGCCCGTTTATGCGAAATAAAGCGGCGACATTTTAAAATATACTGCAAATTCATTGGTCCAAAAAGTAGGTCGAACATTACAGTATACATTGTCAGCATATCAAGGCACCATAAGAATTATGTTAAGAGAATCGACTTTTGTCTCGCCTCGGTAGAGACCGGTCAATGCTTAAGGTATTCCATTTATCATAAGATACTAAACACTTCAAGCGACGTCAGGCGTCATCTGTGGCAATGGATGACGCCTGAAGTTGCATATTAAAGTATTTGGTATCTAATGATGGACGGACTACATCAATTCTCCAAACCTTGATTGTATATTTTTTAAAAGAAATTCACGGCATAATTTTAAGAGTTTGACCATGTACCTGTCTTACAAATATAAAATCATGTGTTTTTTCAGTTGTGATACCCTCACACCCATCATTGGCTGTTACCAGACGGTGAATAAAAACCTGACGTACCCAGAATGTTGTCCCAGATTGGTCTGCTTGACGCTCGACAACCTCGGCGACTAGTCAACTGTTCGTTATAAGTCTGTTCGTCTTTTGAAATTAAATAGTGTTTGTGTCAACAACATATTAGTATTTATCTATACGAGTATATAAAATGTCCATTAAAGTCCACGATAAATGACTTTGCAAAGCATCTCTAGCTATTCTAGCTGGAGATGCTCAGTCAGGCCATTTATAGTGGTCTATACAATAGGTCTAGACCAATCACTGAAAGACTATACAAAGAATGTAATTTTACATGCCTTCTGGATCAATGTCTTTTCGTCATTTCTTTACATTTGAGCCACGATCTGGAAAAACGTCCCTTATAGCATTTGAGAAAGCCAGGTTTCAAAATCAGGCCGTGCCTAGATGCAGTCTAGCCAGCATCTATGTTACTCTGAAATTGTTGTTACAGACCATGAGGAAGCTATTTGAGAACAACATGGTTCCTGGTCAGACTGCGTGTATACGCAGGCTGATCTGGAACCATGTTGCTCTCAAAAGCTATAAGGGACGTATTTCCAGATCCTAGCTCATTTACAACAATATTTCGACAATGCAGGAAAGAGATCCAAAGAACAAACTTGGTTTCACTTTAAACAAGTTTTCACATCTTTTCATTTCAATAACAAGTAATCATCGTCATGATAATGTGGGTACATAAAATGTTTTCCGTGAAGATGGAATTCCTGTGTTGTGGTCACTTAGTGCTTCACATGGTGGTCAGAATTTTTCGTCCAATATCATTAACATAAGGCAGAAGAAAGGACCGATTTCGTCACTTAGAGGTGAAGACAATCAGTCATTTAGGGTGCCCATTATTAAAGAAGTCGACCATTAGGTATCATTTCGGACACGTTCAAAATTAATGCGCTTTATTAATCAATGATCATACAATATCGTGACTGTACAAAAATGTTTCGTCTTTTGTCAAAGCGGCCATTTTTTCGTTGAAGGGTTTGTAAAATTTGTACAATAAGGCGAATGTTTCGTTAAACATGGGACCCCGTTTCACGTACTCATCGTTTCTCTGATATGCGGGTTTTGAGCTTGCAAGGACTTCCAACTGTTCCTCCGATAATGGATCTGTAAAATTAAATAATATGTTTTACTCAACATTTCCTGTGCTATATTGTGCAGAGAATTGACCTGTAACAATACTCATCACCAGGAAATTGTTTTCCCGAAATGTGCATCAGAAAATTCCAGCTTACCGCAATTTACTACGACGTTTTAATTATTCTAAAAGAACTTAAAATTTCCTACAAGGGTAGTCTCCCTTTTAAAATTGTTGATTGTTACCAGAATTAAATTTTGATAAATTCACCGCATAGATATTTCATTTCTGTGCTAAAACTACAAAAAAAAACATTCTTTAGTATAAATGATGTATTCTTGATTCCTTACGCCGCCATGTCGAAATTGTATTTTCCCGTGTTTAACTGTGACCTCACAGTTGAACTCATAAATATTCATAAGGTATTCTCAAAATCCTGATAAAAGGCAAATGCTTTTACAATATTTCATGTAGCTTTCTACATTCACCCCCCCCCCCCAATCAATTAAGATGCCTTTAACCCTTTTCCAAACAACTGCACACTAGGCTGGTTTGAATTCAGAGGGGATCCAGACGACAAATCAATTCTACCCAAAAGCATAAACTATGGGTACTGTGGTACTCAATGAGGGAGAATGCAAATATGTTGGGGGAATCTCTTTTTTTGCCAATGCTTTCTTAATAGGGGTCGATTTTATCAAGTAAACGGTCGCGTAATTTCAGACAAACAAATTTTTTTCATCGGTATTATTTGAAGCTGTAGTTGCGAGTTTTCTTTTCATAATACCAACGATTTGTCAATATTCCGTTAATATCAGTCTATCTTTAGCCCAAAATGTATCTCTACTGGAGACGTAAGAACCAAGGCTGGTTGGGTTAGCTTACCTAAACCAAGAAAATATTGTATTTGTCGGTAAGAAACGGCGGAGCTGAGATCCTGATTCTGTAGAACTAGAATTTGGTCCCGCGAGAAAACACGGAGGAGTTCTTCCCAGAAAACGTAGAAAATACCCAACTGTATTTGTATCTGAAAAGGCAGGAGAAAATGTGATTCATCTACAAGCAATTAAACAGTAGGCAGTTTGATTTTTTCTATATTTTTTCTATAAGGTACACCGGAACCATGTCTTGTATGAGAAGGGGGTTGAATAAAAGCAACTGAAAACATAAACAATGTAACATACTTTTGTCAGATCGTAAAATCGTGATCGTCCATTTTGAGAAAACATTTATTTAACTGTTTCGAGAAATATAAATATTAATAAAAAACAAAGAATAACAACGAAGAAAAAAGGAAAAAAATCACCTTTGTAATATCGTAGAATTTTGGATCGTAAACACAACTTCTGACAGTCCGTCTTGAGAAACAGTCCCTATAAAGCTGGATGCCTTCTTCAACAATTTCGTGAAAATGCTCCGGACCAACATCCTTATAATGCCGAAGACTTCCAAATTCGTGGTAATAATCAGAATATAATCTAGAAAACATTAAACATCGAAGTGTACGGCAGCTCATGATAAATGACCTGACAGAGCATCTCTAGCTGTTAGCGAGAGATGCTCTGTCAGGTCATTGATCGTGAGCTATAACTATAGTCCAGTCACGACATTATGGTACTTGTTTACAAATTTTATCGATGTAAACAAGGGAATTTGCGTTCTTAATTTTCAATACAATTTCGCATGCGGGAAAACCTGCAAGATCCGAATCTCCACAGGCAAAATTACAGTAGTTTAGAGTCCGATATTTGGTTGTTTACATGGATAAATTTTGTAAACATGTACACTTTAATATCGTGACCGTAGTTTTCGTGCAAAATATGGGTTTTACGTTCCTATGATTATAGAAAATGCTTCGAAAATACTTAGGCAAAAGAAGAAAATGGTGACAAACATCATTTTCTCTGTTTGCAGGTAAAAGATATTATATATTCAAGAAATATCCAATGGTCCAATTGTATGACAACATTGCATTTCTGTCCAAGGAAATTTCGAATGAAGTTCATTAAGTCATTCTAAATCAAATCTGTTTTAGCTTTATCTACCCTCAATTTATACTTATAGTAACATTTATGGGAAACTTCACCTTGATAGATATAGTAAAAACTGTGTACTCAGTGCTAAAATTCCTTACTCTTTGGCCCTAGATACATGTAATAGAATGCACCACACAACAATACAAAACTCCGACTATACCTATGTAGTTATGATCCCTGAAAATCTAACAAAGGCCCCTTTAAAGAAAGGAAAATGTCAGGCCTTACCTTTCTATAGGATCTCTAAAAGTGATGATAATTTTAGCATTAGGAACAAAATGTTTGATGTAATCTAAAATGACGTATTTAGGCTCGGATAGGTCCTCATTGCCCGGAAGGTTCATCCAATGCGAGTTAAGATGAAGATTAGACGGGCTTCCTTCCCCTACAAACGAAACAAAAATAAGTCCTTTCTCAATTAACAAAATTTTAGAATGATACAATTTCAATACAAGTATTTTGCAAAAGACAAAATTAATTGCACTCGCATAATGGAAGTTTTCTTTTAAGTTGAGCCAGCATTCTCTTTCTTTTTGTCGAAATATTCCAAAGCTTTCATATTTCGGTGTTTCAAATGAAGTCGCGGTTTGGGAAAGGGTAAATGCTTTTGGGGGCAATCTTTTTTTCTCATCTAGTAACTGATAACTAAGGATAAAAGGACGTAAGATCATATTCTGTAAAATCAAAATACCTTATTATTGGTAGTCATTGTAGAGACCATCTTTAGGCTTTTTGAGAGTTTTTTTTAAAAAATCTCTATTAATTAACCCTTTTCCAAATGAGACCGGGGTTTGCCGTCCCTAATAGAAACGACTCGGAAAACATTGAGACAAAATAAGAAAATGCTGATGATCAGCATTTTCGCCCTTTTCCTCAGTATTTCCTGTGTTATATTGTACACACATCTTATCTTTCCAAACATCGATTATGTCGTATGCAGCAGTGTTCAGACTGGAACAGTCTACGTTTTGGGGGACAGGGTTAAGAATATTACTATATCTACCAAAAGGTATTCTTTTGTTAAGTTAGTTTTTGATTAGTTAAAAATGAAAAAAAAAAAACACAAAAATCATCGACACACTATAAGATTGTTGCAATTTGAAACCTGCAACTAAAACAAAATGGTAGTCCATAAAAATCTTAATTGTTTATGTTATATCGCAGAACATTTTGAAATAAAAGGAGAAAATGTTCGTCACCAGCATTTTCTCCTTTTGTCTCATTAGTTTCTGAAACATTTTACATGTACATTAAAGACGTCAAAATACTGGTTACCAGCATTTTCATCTTTTGCCTCAATGTTATTTCAAGACTTTATATTAATTAAAGACGTCAAAATTCTGGTTGCCGTTATTTCATTCTTGTGTCTCAACCTTTTCTCAAGCCTTTCCTCGTAAGGACATATTATAAGTCTAGTTTTTGATAGATATATACTCACCTGTTATAAAAGGGTTCCTTGTGTTCGTTTTAAAATAACCATCAATGGCAGACTTGTGTTCAAAATATCTGGCAGCCTTAGCAAACTTCTTGATATAAAGTTGAATGTCATCATGCAGGCCATGCCCAGCTTGAAATTTAAAATTAAAGAAACTTTTAATGTTCTTCTTAGTCTATTATAATACTTTCCCGAGCATGACCTCATTTTGATGTCCCTAGTTTCACTGGTGGTGAACTCGGACAAAGCGAGGAACATTTTTCATGAACACAAGGTACAGATACTTCATTGCACATCCGGATTTTTGTAAACAATACATGTGGCATTTTGTTTTACTTGTCTTTCCGTATGTTTTTTAAAGGATGCACTCAAATGGAAGTTACTAAGGTATGTAGATATGATTTATAATACGCACGAAAATATCAGTTTTAGTCGATCATCATTTTCAAATGGTATAAACGGATTGCAAGTGCACAAAGCGCATATTGAGATCATGTGGGTTGATCTTAATCGCCCGAACGAAATGGTACGATATCACTGTTTATACTTATCTATTTGCATTGCAAGTAAACAAAAAAGACATACAAATGTACAAATAAAGGCTGTAAATGGCAGTTTTCGGTGTCATGTCATTGAAAATCATTGTGCGGTTTCTTCGTGACAACGTTACAGCATGTTTGCGATGTTATCTTTTCCAGCTACGGTGTTTTATGAGAACGTGTTCATCATCATCATCATCATCATCATCATCATCATCATCATCATCATCATCATCATCATCATTTTTATCGTTACCTTGGAGTTTCACCGGTAAGATTTTCGTTATGCCTTTTTAAATTTGGTACAGGTGGAGAATAAGCTATTAAATGAGAACAAGATGGATCTTGATCAGACAGTGCACATGCAAAGTCTGATCTGGATCCATGTTGGTCGCAAAAGCCTAAATGAACGTTTCCAGATCTATACTGTAATGTTTGTCATTACCATTATCACCATTTATTCTAAGGAGGATCCACTGTTTCACACATCCCAGGCCCGTACGAACAGGGGGACTCTGGAGCCAACCCCCAACCCCCCTCATATTTAATGCCGAATTTTCATCATTTCACATTTAAAACTTATGGCAAATCTAATTTAACCCGACCCCCCCCCCCCCAATGTTAGACACTGGCCCAGACATAAACTGGTACCCGTTGTATACGATGTATTTACTTTAAATCAGAAGTAGATTTCAAGGGCGGTAACCAGTCTAGCCCAGACAGGGCCCATATGGAATTGCTTTCTACGGGCATGCATTCTAAAGTATACTAACGGGAAAAGTTAACTGTGCATTTCCTTTTTAATTAACACCTTGACTGCATACGGTACATGAATAAAATTTTACAAATGCACATTTAATCTTTTACTTTCAATAATTGCCAATGTATTACTATACTTGTTATTACCGTAACAATTCCTGAAAGTGGATAAGAATAAGATTCGCGTTTACAAGACATTATCGAGTGTGAACACCGTTGGTATTAACTTAATACATGCTATGCAATTGTCCTTAGAAAACAATAGATGCTGTCTAACCCACTGAAGGTAATGTTGTCAATAACATCGTAGCAAGACTATGGGTATCGCAAGACGTCTGAAACGGATGGTATAATCCGTTAATCAGCCTCTACTGCTGATAGAACTCAACTCAGGAAGCAATCTATCTGTAACGTTTGCCTTTTTCTGTCGATTTCACAGGTAGTAGTTCCGATAATGGTTGTCTTGTCGGAATGACGTCACGTGTAGACGTTGGATGTGTTGGAATCGTCTCAAAATTGTAGCATGGCAAGAAAATCGAAAACAGTCTAATTAATGGGGTAATTCGACTGTTTTCGGTTTACTTGCCATTCTTCAATATCTTGTAATTATTTCGGTACATTTATGAATAATCCTAAAATTGGCGACCATTTGCATTGGGCAAGTGGCTACTTTCTTATGACGGGGAGTATATTTGTGCTACTATGATTAAATCCATTTGTTTCAATATTTTAGATTTCTTAAAGATAAAATGTTAAAAAAGACGTTTCACTACATTTCTCCTGAAACAAAAGTTTACGTTCATGATCTGTTTTCATGACTTTATAACATCGCCGCCAAACAATACGACGGCGTTCCCGCGTTTTGTGTAATTGGCGTTGAAGAACGTATAGCTTAATGTCATACAACTTCTACTTTTTCAATTTTCAGTTTAACTTCTTAACAATACGATGTCCAATAGGATATACAAACTAAAATCAAAATTAAAATTAGCATGTTTTGTGTATATTATTATACGCATGAGGCATGTTTCCATGGTGATTTCTTAAATTTAGGACGTTGGAACTTTCCTATTTCTATATATTTAATTCTTATACCTATGTATATATATTTTTCAAGTTCTGCTTCGAAAGGCCACACTAATACTTAATGTACAATGACTTTGTAAATATGATAGTCCAAAAAGTTTCTGACAGTTTCAAGAGAATTTTCGTCGCTTTGCATTCCGACTTATGTATTTTTCCCAATATTTTTGTTGACAGATTACGTCAAAATCATTGTTTGGGAAAGGGTTAAAATGTTTCACTCATGGGAAAGGATAATGATACTTTTCCTTTTAAGGCACCTGTCAATAGGAAGAACACATGAATAAGAGATATCGGTTATGGCAATCAATTGTGTGCTAAAATAGACTTGGTTACTGTTCTATTTTAATAAACCGTTGGTATTGGTATAAAATGCCGTAACTACAACTTCAAACAAGCTCTAGTTGCGACGTTTTACATTTACATTTACGGAATGCCATCGTAGTCCGAAATTAATCACTGCTTTCTCGATAAAATTGATCCATATTCAAAGACGAAGCAATGAAATACATTATGTATTTCCGAAACAGTTCCCCCCATTTAGAAAGGTTTGGAAAAACATTGAATCAAAAGAAGAATAGATCTATACTGAAATTAATTTGGCTCCTTTTTATGCCCCCGATAGGGAGGCATCATAAATTTGACTTGTCCGTCCGTCTGTCCGTCTGTCCGTCTGTCTGTCTGTCCGTCATTCCGTCCAAAAACTTTAACATTGGCCATAACTTCCTTATTACTTAACATATTCGCTTTATACTTTACCACAACATTCCTTGGTACATTACCTTTCTGTAGGCACATACTTTGGTGACCTTGACCCCTGGAAGACCTTGACCTTCAACAAAATCAAAGCGGTGTCGGGGGCATTGTCATCTTACAGTGACAGCTCTTGTTTCTTAATATTTTTCTTTCATATTTTCTTGTTTAGTACACACATTTTAACTTCTCAACATATAAAATCAACGTGTTTTGACATCAAGAGCAGTCAGCTAGAGAAATTGGCGGACGGGTAGAAAAACGGACGGACGGGCAAACGAAGCACTATCTATATGGTGGTCATTACTGAAAGCCTTCTAATTGGGGGGCTGCAATACCAGATAGGCCTATTGTTTTGGAAATGATTATTGTATACCATTAATTCGTCTTTGAAAAAGAATAAATTTTATCTACTATATATAGACCTAGTGACGTTTTTCAGACAAACACTAGTGCTTCGTCGGTGTAAATCTAAAACGTCACAAACTCTACTTTAGTGAAGCTGTAGTTACGGGATTTTATAACAACACCTACGATTTATCCATATTTAACCGAAAACCCATTCTATTGTTAGGACAAAAGTCATTGCAATTCGAACAGCCATTGAAAATGTTCACGGTATCATAAATAAACCGTACAAGTCCCCTTCAAAAAACGTTAACTACGATATTCACATCGGAAAAAAACTTCAACTCCAAGAATTGTAAAACCAACTTCAGAATCAGTCGGAGAAATAAAATAACAAAACTTACAATAGCCTCTAAGTGTCTCTCCGATTCGTCCATATTGTTTTGGGCGGATAAACACGTGCAAATCGTTGTGAACATGCTCAAACTAGTAAAACTGACTTTTAAACGCGCATTTAAACATGAAGTATCTGTACCTTGTGTTCATGAAAAATGTTCCTCGCTTTGTCCGAGTTCACCACCAGTGGTTTGGAAAAAGCTTGGGAAAATATTGAGACAAAAGAAGAAAATGCTGATATACAGTATTTTCTCCTCTAGCCGAAATATTTCTGACGACCCGTACGATTTCGACACAACGGGTTTCAATATTCATATTGGAATCATTATAAGTCTGCAATTTTATCGCCGGAGAAAGGGCCAAATAAACTACATTTTACCGAAACTACAACACGTTGTCCCATTCGCATTTTGTAAAAGCTTATTCTGGGGTCCACATTAATCTGGGAAACATTGATGCAAAAACACAAATGCTGGTTAAAAGGATTTTTTCTCATTTTTCCTCTATAATTCATGTGCTATATTGTACACAAATCCAATTTTTATCAAAATATAACCTGGTACATTGTCTGTATAAGCTTTTTAAAGTGGATTTTTTTACATTTTGGGAAAGGGTAATACCTACAAGCACATATTGCATTTCGGTTCTTACACATTTTGTATCTATTGGTTTAGTTTAGTTTATTGGGGTTTTACGCCGTTTTCAACTACCAGGGTCATATCGCGGCGGCTGGAGCACCTAACCGTGGGTTCCTGGTATTTCTCGCACCAGTACAACCACAATATCCAAACCGAGCCTCCAGCTGCTCTCTCACATAGATGATTCACACCCATTGGTGAGAGACAAATGACTTTTTGTCAAATGTCAGAATGGATACTGGCCGAGCCGGGGTTCGAACTCGAGACCCCTGGATTGACAGACTCCGACGTAACCGACTGAGCTATCCGGGCTCGGCTTTGTATCTATTGGATAATAGGCTTATGCTTAAGCTGATTAACCCTTTTCCGAACAAGAAATTCGACACCCCTAAGGAATTGGCTTTGGAAAACATTTAGACAAACAAAGAAAATGCTGATAATCAGAATTTTCTCCTTTTATCTCAATGTTTTATTTGCTATTTTCTTTTCTGACATTTTACCTTTTGTAAAATCCATTTTGTCATCTGCGACAGCTTTCAAATTGGACCACTCTAGAAAATTTATTTGGGAAACGGTAAGGGCGTTTCCTATACGGGCGGAAAATGGACGGTTCCAATTCAACCCTTTCCCAAACGACAAAATTTAAGAGTGATCTACTTCAAAAACGGCCACAAATAACAAAATAGATGTTGTCAAAGGTAGGATTTGTTTAAAATATGGCCCAGAAAATATTGAGACAAAAGGAGAAACTGGTTATCAGCAGTTTCTTCTTTTTGTTTCAATGTTTTCCCAAGCCTAAAGAGATGTCAAATCCAGGGCCCCGTATTAAGAGCAATTCTCTGTAACCACCAGAAAATTCATAGAGGGGCCCGGCACGCATAGTCATAGATTTTGTTCAAACTTTCGGGATATGTTAATAATGGCACAAAAACAAATTACAGCACTTTATTTTATGCAAAATATGCTCGGTTGCCATGGTAACCACAAAAGAAGATTTGGGGCTCAAAAACATAAAAATTTAGGCAAAAAATGGCACTTTTTCAAGTATGACCACAGGTCCACGCGACCTAGTGTCTTAATATTGAATGCCTAATATGCTACAGACAAACATCCTTAAACATTATGTACATTTGCATCTCAGTTGAATGAATCGTCCCCTAACCATGACAGACTTAAAGTGGGTGGGGTAAGACATTTTCCAATTTTATCAAAAAACTGATTTTTAGTCATATTTTGAGAACTTGAGAAAAAACTTGCAGGTAAAATCAAAAGTTATGATAAAGATTCCTTGAAAGACCATAGACAGTAGAAGCAATTAAAAGAAAAATCTTAGTGGGCAATTCATAAACAAAACTTTCAGCGGCTCTCAGAAGAAGCCACTAAAGCAAGATGCCAAGAAATGACGTTTTCTCAGTACTTGGCTTAGAATATGCAAAAATCAAATTTATTTTGTCTTAGTAGTGTTTCTGAGTATATACCTGATTAGAAATTATGTATTAAGTCTAGAAATCTTTTTAGCAACAAATTTTGTATCTCTGATAAAAAAAGATGGAGTAAAATTTACCCCACCCACTCAAATTAACAGGAAAATTGATACATGTTCATGCTGAAACATCTTGTAAAGATAATGTAATGTGACAAAGTGTGGTCAAATGATAATATTAAGAAATGTACAGGATTTATGTTACAGATTTGCAAAGCTGGCCATTAGTACAACAATGGTTGCCATGGAAACATGTAGAACAAAATCACATGCTATCATATTAAATAGTAATTTCATTCAGAGTGTTTTGCTTATAACTAAGATTTTTCTATCACAGATCCTTTGTTCCAATGCATGTTATTTTAAATGACTAAAATGATATGAAAATTGTCATTTAAGTTTACTCTACTGTCTAAAATTCTTTGTGAAAGGGAAAATTACCCCACCCACTTCCGGGACATAGGTAAATGTGCAATTAGACCTCAAAATGGTGTGTATAGTGTGTCTCAGCGTTTTGATTTGTTTTTAAAGATGCATTAAGCATTCTTTATCTAATTAAAAAAAATGTATCAGTGAAATATACGTCAACATGGAAATTTACTCAAAAAACACTCCTTAGCAACAGACAAACTCCATAGCAACAGATGGTCTTTTGATGAAATTATGCATAAAACATCTGCTGTATGGTTTCTTGTGTAATAAAACTAATATTTGAGCAATCATTGGCATTTAGTTTTTTTAAACTCATATATAACTCAACAATTTATTACAGATTTGAAGTCTTTTCTTATGTTCGAAAAGGCAGCCACTACCCCACCCACTTCGTTAAGCTTGAGCATCTGTTCATACCCATAATTGTCCTTAAAAGCAGAAAATACCAAATACCATTTATGTGTTACTTGAATTATGTCCTGTGTGTGAGCCATTTTATGAAAAACCAGAGAATCTTAACGAAGGTGACTGTTGCCACGGTTTCATACAATAGAAGTACACCATACTAACACACCCATTGCTTGAAATGCCATTTGAATTAATTAAAGCTCGACTTAGG
Source organism: Fragum sueziense (assembly GCA_963680895.1). Lineage (NCBI taxonomy): Eukaryota > Metazoa > Mollusca > Bivalvia > Cardiida > Cardiidae > Fragum > Fragum sueziense. Next base: position 29,484,245 of record OY804594.1, on the reverse strand, counting down.
TTAAAATAGAAATGTGTTTTAGTGTCAGCTTACTACCATTTCATGTAACAATATCAAGCTTCAATTAATAAAAGCAATGCAGTTCCTCTATTTGAATTATATATAAACCTGGATGTGAAAAAAATGTCCCTTATGGCATTTGAGAACAGTAAGGATCCAGATCAGCCTATGAGTATGCAGTCTGATCAAAATCCATTCTATTCTCTCATAGATCGTTCAACTTTTGCAGCAACTGTAAGTCAACAGCTTGTGTCCATATTAGACTTCATCTTTTGAAATATATATTTTCTTATTATTTATTATTAGATAATTGAACATAGCAGTTACACATTTTTCTCTTCACATGTTCGCTAAAGCTCAGGTATTCTTCTTGGTACGCACCAAAGACATGTCTTATACACTTAAACTACTTTTAACCTGGTCCCCAGCAATATTGATTTGATTTAATGTGCATTTTTTGTAGCTGTTTTTGCATTCGAAAGTCATGAATTCACTTTTTAAAGTGTTCATTTTCAGTTTATTTTGTTTCATCCACTCATCAATTGTAACGACACAACTTTCTAATTCTTCTATGGCTATTCTATCTCTGTCCCCAGATAGTTTGCATGATTTTGTTGCAATACGGTTGTCTGCTAACAAAACTGATATAGACTTGGGGACGACATCAAGTAAAGTTCCAGCGTACGTGAGGTATAACCATGGCCCTAAACAGCTTCCCTGGGGAATACTACAGTTTACATTGCGTGGAGTTGAATGGTTGATTCTACACTAACACTACAGTTTTTTCTTTTCTTCAAAACCATTATCTGGCCATCCATATTTCTGGAAATGGGCTGTGTTGACAGTGAGAAATTGATGTTTGGTCAATTCAGCCGGATCTGAAATATTTATTATATAAGATGTGAAGACTGTATACCGGTACAACTTTCAGACAAAGAAGATAGATGAATGACAGACATTTTTTTAACTAAGATGAGAGAAAAAAGACATTTAGTCATATTATTTATGTTACACATTAAACTCCTCTAAACTAACCTTTATACTCTTTAGTCTTATTTATCCAATCCCCAAACAATACCTAATTTTGATGTGTCTGATCAAAAAAGCATGTGAAAACATTGAGACAAAAGAATAAAATGCTGATGATTAACATATATACTCCTATTGGATGAATATTTTCAGTGCTATACTTTACACAAATCCTTTTCTACTTAAAAGCAAATTTTGTCATTTACAGCAGTTGTCCAATCACCCAAAAGTTGTTGTTTGGGAAAGGGTAACAAATCCATATAAGACGAAAATTTAAAATGATTTTTTTTCAAGCGCATAGAATATTGATGTAAAATTAAAAACATGTGGTTTATCAGAATTTTTCTTTTTTTCTCAATGTTTTCTTAAGCCTTTTCTATATTAGGAACGCCAAACCATAGATGTCTTGTTTGAGAAAGGCTTACAAGCAGGGTGAAGTATGGAATAGATTCAGAAAGTTTGAGCTAACACTTTCCCAAACAACAAAATTGTAGGGTGGTTCTGTTTGAAAACTGCTTAAGATGATACATTGTAAATGGATGTCCCCAAAGAAGCAATTTGTGTATAATATAGCAGGAGATATTTAGGAAAAAGGAGAAAATGCTGATCATCTCTACATTTTCTTCTTTTTGCCTCAATGTTTTCTCAAGCCTTTTCTTATAGGGATGTCTTGTTTGGGTAAGGGTTATTAGTGCACTGCAATATGTTGCAAGTGGATGCATATAAACTTATCATTATTTATTTGTGAAAGAAAGTACAATCCTGAAATTCAAACCAGTTATTTTACCTGTAGTATTTTTCCCATTTTATCATTTAAGATGCAGTCAATATTCCCTCTCAACCATCTGGAATTAAAAAGTAAAACTCTATGTTCAACCATGTACTACTGCATCTAGTTTTCACTGTGATTGAAAAAAAAAATATCCATTCACAAATGACAAAATTCTAGATAGATCTTACTTGAAGGGTACTGTAGATGACAAAATGGGTGTTGACAGCATTAAATTTGTGGACTATATAATACTATTAGCACAGAAAATATTGAGACAAAATGAGGAAATGCTGGTTATCTGCAGTATTCTTCTTTAGTATCAATGGTTTCTTAAGCAGTCAGAACTTTACATTTGAATTTATGTTTTCTCCAGATTTATTTCTGTTAGGAATGTTAAAATCAGAGTATTTGGGAAAGGAATAATCTTGATGTTCATCAATTCAGATACTTAATCATGCAGGCTTGGGCTTTTGTGAATATAAGCCTAAGGAAAAATAAAGGAAAATTTGTATAAAATTCAAATATACAGTTATATTATTTTAAAACTATACTGAGAGGCAAAAATAGGTATACACTCTAGTTCTTCCACGTATTCTATGAAAACGATGTATAGATTATTACGATTTCTAAACGCCACTGATGAAGGTCGTTTGTTTTATGTACACTTCTCCGCCTACCCGTCTATCTGTCCTTCCTTCCGTTGCGAAGGTTTTTTCCTATCATACAGCGGCATCGAAAAGGGGGATTTGCGAAATAAATTAACACAATAATTCACGTTGACACAAATCCTATATTTATGAACGGATTTGGATAAAATGTTCGCAGAAAGAGCCTAGTTACCTAGGACCATGCGTATATTGTTAGTGCTTTCCATATTATGATGCGTCATGGCAAAAGGGGGCTTGATGCAAACGAGTTATCTGACATTACTCATTCTAAATTTATAGACGGATTTTAATAAAATTTGCACAGGATGTTCCTATGCTACCTGAATAAGTGTATATTGTGTCACGTTTCTTTCGTATTACGCTGCGTCATAGAAAAATGGGTCTTAATGGCAAAAATGGGTATGTTGATCATTTTCTACCAGCCACCGAGAATTGTGTTATGATGTTAGAGAAAATTTAACGTTGTGATTTGTTGTGATAATTGATAAAGAATTCCAATAAGGATTAACAGCAATATTTGATGCTCCACTAAGTCGCACGTGCAAAATTTGCAAGATTGGCATGTAGAAAGAGTACAGGTAGTAAAGCAATTTCAGGTAAAATTTAACAACACTGCATTATTGGTCTATTAGTAGGAATAAATACTGCAAAATTTTGAGTCGATATGATGGAAATTAAGAGAGGTATCGAAAATAAGTGTATACTTTCTTTTGCCTCTCAGTATATAATTTTTCACAGCAAATTAAACTTTGCGGTGCAAAATCCTGCAGAAATTACGATGAAATCTGGGTGCAAAAATTAAATATATGGACATTTTAACTCTCGTGCTGTTGAAGACTAATTTTTTTATCATTTATAGTATTTTGTCTTTGTTGTACAAAGTTTGGGCAACATTTATCAGACTATTTCCACTTACCAGACATTTCAAGATATCACAGGGTTTTCGACTTTCCAGCAATGGCATCAGAACCTATGTATTATTTGGATGATTATATGATGATGATTGGTGACAATGATGACATCTTCCCAAACGGTCCCTTTTGGCTTGACAGGTCATATTTTTCTGCATCTCAACTGAAATTTACCAGTGTATAAATTCATTATTAGTGACTGGGAAAGATTTATTTTCAACAGGTCAATGTCCCTTTCTTTTAGAAAATCAAAGGTGACATTAGACAATTAAGAGTAAGACAATAATGACAGCTTCCTTAAATGGTCCCTTTAAGCTTGACAGAAATTTTTCTGCACTGAAATTTACCAGTGTTTAAATTCAATTTATAGAACTAATTTAATGATTGATGTGTCCAGTAAAATGTTTCATATATTTCAAAATGATAATCCCATTGTTAAAATATTTTTTTTTTTACTGGGCTGTGAAAATTTTTGAAACAGCTGAATTTGTCTATATTTATGTAATATTATAAATATCATTATGTAACAAAAAGAAATCATCCACCTTAGCAATATAATGTTGAAGTTATTTCCCCTCTCAATCGTTCTAAAAATAAACATTGGAAAATATCATGTGACAAATGGTATCACATGATTAGATAGATTTTCTCATACTGATGACATCATAACAATTTTGATGATGTCATGGTTTGATGATGTCATGGTTATTGGAAATGGAGTGAAAATAGAACAAAAACAATTTAGGAATCTGATTGTAGATAAAGATTTGAAGTACAAGTTGGCAGAAATGTTAAACATATCCTTACCTACTATTCTGTGTATGCTTTTGTTTTAATGTAAGTAAAACATGATGAAATGAAAGCCCAAATGGAGAAAAAAAATGTTTGCTTACAATTTGAGATAAACAAATCTACAAAACTGTAAAACAAGTAAGAAAATGCTATGGAAATTGATTTAAATGATTAACAAGACATGGACTCGAATTTCTTATGTGAAAATATTAGGCAAACAGTAGCAGATTTATGGGTTAAACAGTAAACTTAGGACATTTTACAGATGGGCCGAGTTTTGTCTGAAACAAGTAAGAGTACACTGGCTACAGCAAGTTTTTCAATGAAAGAAAATTTACACAAACCTTTATTTGGTTGAATCATATCGAGGTCCTTGTTCTCTGGGTCCTACAGCATTCAATATGGAGTAAAATCAATATTTTCACCTTGACAAACTGGTGCAGAAGGTTTTTGAAGGTTTTTGAAGGTTTTTATTATCAACTCTCACCCCTAACTGGGGTACAAGTCAAAACTTGCAACAAACAAATACTTAGAGGAAAGTTACAAATTGTAAAATAAAATAAAATTGTCACCGAGTTGCTCGGACAAACCTGTGAATGTATTGCTGCATTCACAAGAAATACTGCTGTCAAACACTCATCAGAGCAGTTTATGCATACACCAGACCCGGGATCCAATTACAAGCAATTTTCTACGCATGCAGCAAGAATGGGGACCAGTCAGCACCGTTGTGCAGACCGGTCCGCACCCTTGTGCATGCCTACCCAAATATAAGTATACTGGAAATTCAAAAGCGTACTAATGCAACAAGAAGGCCTTTCAGCAAACCCCTTCCAACAATACAGACCTAGTTTTGGTGTCTCAAGTAAAATAATCTTGTGAAAAACATTGGGACAAAAGAAGAAAATGCTGGTAAACAGCACTCCCTCGTTTCGTCCCAATAACTTCGTTGCTACAATATACATTATAATATATGAGTTTCTTATTGATTTAGCCCTTTCCCTAACAAGACCGGGTTTTGACATGCCAAGCTGAAAATGGCTAGAGAAAACATTGAGGAAAAAGAAGAAACTGCTGAGAATCAGCAGTTTCTCCCTCCGCCTCAACATCCCCCATGCTGCATTGTACACAAATCATAGTTCTCTTAGCCCCCGTTTTGTTGTCTGCTCTCAAACTGGAGTACCCCAAATTTTAGCTGCCAGGAACAGGGTCAAACCTGCTTGGTTGTACGTCAATGAAGAAGCTTTCTGATTGGACCAGTCTAACTTTTTGCGTGTGGGAAAGGGTTAATGAACTGTCTTTTACATAAATAAATCACATACAAAAACCATGTCTACTTCAACTCGCTCCCCGACAAGACCAGGTTTTGAAGTTCCCGCCAAGAACGGCTTAGGAAAACATCGGTATGGGAAAACACCGCGGCAAAAGAAGGGAGTGCGGATCATCAACACTCCCTGCCCCCGCCCCAACGCTCTCCCAGCTGCAATATACACACACTCCATGTTAATTTCAACAATTTAACTTTGCAACAGCCTTTAGTTGGGACAGTCTAAGCAAGTCATCTGGGAGAGGGTCGAAACTTTAACACTGCGAGTCGTCGCACTATCGGTATCTGACCTAACACTATATCCTAAACACATTTATGAGATCACTGAAATACTGATAGATTCTGAACACAGTTATGAGATCACTGAGATACTGGTAAATCATACATTCTTGAAAATTTCTTGAAATGTCTTAAGCACTTCTTTGCAGTACTTTGCTAGCTTAAAAATGTCATGAGTGTCACTGGTGTTCATAAGTGTTTCAAATTTCAATGTATTCATAGAACCCAGACACATATCTCTTGGTAAATATAGTTTTCTCAAATCCTCGAAGTAAGAGCATTCAAGCGCATAATGGTATTCGTCTCCCAGATGATTAAGAAAGCATAAACTACAAATTCTTTCATCCCTTGCAATGCCGACAAATCTACCCCACTCAATAGGGAATTTATGGTTTAATGATCTGAAACGGAAATATGCCAAAGCCAAGTCTGGTGGTAAAATATTGAAGTATTTTTCAAATTCAAAATTTTGCTTAAATATTCTATAGTTTAAACATCTGGGGGATTCAAAAATAGATTCCTTCCATGAATGTTTAAAGTTTTCAATAAGTTTCTGCTTAACAGACTTTGAGATACTTTTTGAAGTTTTCTGCTCTAACCAGACTTGTTCCTTATCACATTCGTGCAAAACATTTTTTATGCTTAAAAGCCACTTCGAGTGAAAAAAATCCTTTTGGTGCATAGCCAATAAAATCTTATAAAGTTTGTAAGAAATTTTATCAGGCTTACCATTAATAATTCTTTGCCAGAATCCAATCATTCTAGCTTTAGCTAAGATGTCAATATGATATCTACCAAGTTCACCATATAGGATGACATTTGGTGTAGATTTTTTAGCTTTAAGTATTATCTTATAAAATTCAGTGCATAATTTCTCGAGTATTTCGCAATTTTCAAAACCGGATACCTCCGATCCATATAGTAAAATAGGGGTAACTATGCTATCGAAAAGTTGAAGCTGCAAATCTACTGGTAAGTGTAACTTCCTAGATTGACGAAGTACAGCAAACATAGCCTTACGTGCACGATCAGCTAATCTTTGATTGTGTTTCTGAAAACGCCCATTATAGGAAAATAATACACCAAGATATACAAAACCATCATCTATCTCCAGTGCGTGTCCATTATATGTAAACACTGGTTGCTGTTGCAACTTTCTATTACTAAATATAGTAACTTTAGTCTTGGCTGGGTTAACCTCTAGGTCCCACGATCGACAATACAAAAACATGGCATTTAAAGCAGCTTGTAACTCACTGCCAGATTCAGCAAAGATAACCGTATCGTCGGCATAAAGTAAAATATATAGCTTAAAGTAAACTTCAACATCTTCATCACTCAGTAAAATTTTTGCCATATCACTTACATTGTCCAAACCATCGTAAGCATGGGATATAAACTCAGACAAATCATTTAAAAATATTGAGAACAGAACTGGAGACAGATTTTCGCCTTGACGGACTCCTACGTTGCTCGAAAATGATTCAGACTTTAAATTACCTGCTTTGACACATGACTTGGCATTGGCATATAAGTTGTGAATGATTTTAAACATTTTACCATCAATATTATTAGAGATAAGTTTCTGCCATAAGTAAGTTCGATTTATTGAGTCAAAGGCTTTTTTATAATCGATAAAAGCGCAATATAACTTTTTGCCTCTGAATAAATAAAGATCAATTAGACATTTCAAGTTAAAGATATGGTCTGTGGTACTGTATTGTTTACGAAAACCTGCTTGTTCTTCACATAAAATATTCATGTTATCGAGATATTTATTTAGTCGATTGTTCAAAATAGCTGTGAATAATTTACCAAAGCAGCTCAAAATTGTGATTCCCCTGTAATAATCAGGGCTAGCTTTATCACCTTTGTTCTTGTAAATAGGGGAGATAATCCCCTGGGACCATACTTCTGGGATGAAGCCAGAGGTAAAGACAATGTTAAACAATTTTGTATAAACAGGTAACATTTTGGTTTTTGAATATTTTAGAAATTCATTCAAAATAAGATCAGAGGAGCATGCTTTGTTTTGTTTCAAGTTATTTAAACATTGTAGAACCTCTTTTTCAGTAATCTCAGTATTAATCATAAGATTGAAATCTGAAACTCTGGATGGGTCCACCTCTGACAACATATCAGAATTTTCTGAATTAACAGTGTTGAGCTTTTTGAAATGATCTGCAAAAGCAGCCATAGAAACCTTATGAATAGTGTTTTTATTACTGCTATCAGCTTGATTTAGTAGCTTCCAATAAGATTTAGCATCTGAATCCTTTAGAGCGCGTAATTTTTTGATAAAGTCTTTCTTATACTCATTAAAATTCTTGTTAATACATTTCTTGTAAGCCTTACTGGATTCATTAAGAAACTGAAAATTCTCAGCGCTGCTAACACGCCTTCTATGATTTTTAGTCCTTCTATATTGGGTGCGCAGCCTTTGACATTCTGCATTAAACCAAGGGCGTCTTATGGGCTTATTCAGGGTTCGTTTTTTACTTGTAACAGGTTTCACAGTATTGTGTTTTATCATGCCAGCAGCATCAGCTGCATTAAAAAGCAACGAAGAGCACTCAGACACCAAGATTTCTACATCTTCACATGAAACATCATTTGGGGAAACCTCATTAAGTTTGGTTGCAAACTGATTTATATCATGCTCATTAAGATAATGCAAAAAATCTTCTTTAGCCTCAGAATTCCAAATGGCTTTTGTAACAGTAATATTTTCAGTGTTGTCGTTATGTTGTTGTTCATTAAAATCTATACTGTAAGATAAAGAAAGACGAATACCACAATGCGCATCACTTAACATTGGTTCAAAAGGTAAAATATCAAATTCCTTCACCGCGGTGAATAGTAAAGGAGAAAGAATTGCATAATCAATAACTGAGCTACCTTTGCATGTTTTCTTACCAAGAGACATGTCATTACCGAATCTACCATTTGCAATGCATAAATTAAATGATCGACATAGTTCTAGTAAACGTTTCCCATAATTGTTTATTAGAAAGGTATCCGAGTTGTGCCTTTCATTAGAAAAGCCGAGGTCACTTATTGTTAACCTACTTAAATCATCATTTGGATTGTCACTCTGTAAAAATTGTTCTATAATATCGTCATGTGTCACAAAATCACATAGATTGCCGGTTCTTGCATTAAAGTCACCCAGAAGGCATATTTGTAAATTATTTTGATTAAGTTCTAGTAGATCAGATTCTAGGTTATCAAATATTGAAATGTCACTATATGTACTACCCTCTGGCGGGATGTATGCAACACAAAACAAAATAGTAGAAAAAAGTGAACATTTAAACCAGTAAAAGTTTTCAGAACTATTCTTAACAATCTGAATTGTGTCATGAATGCAGTTCCTGACCAGGATGGCAATCCCACCCGACCTGTATTTTGCACCGATCCTAACTATGGTAGGGAGACAAGTGTATCCATTTATGTTTATTGTATCAAATGCATCAAAGTGAGTTTCTTGAATGCAAATTATATCAAATTTATTGATATATTCTTCAAAATCGGGGCTTTGCAATCTTTTAACTAACCCACCAACATTAATTGACAAAATATTAAAATTCTGATCATCTGAATAAATTTCTGTCTCAGCTTCAGAATAAAGCTCTGTTACATCTGACAAATTGTTTGAGGAACAATTAAATGACATGTCAAATGAAGAATCATACAGGTCAGGGGGGACTAAGCCATCCCGGTCCGGAGGGTGCAAACTTTCTCCTCCTCCCTACAAATCGGGGTAGCCGAACTGGGTAATGTCAACGTTATCGATGCCTATCTTGAACAGATCATCAGGGTTTTCGATAGTTATGTTCTTCCCTGCCCCACGGTCCACTTTCAGACTAACCCGGATGCGACCTTCGCTGGTCCTCGTCTTCTCGACATCGTCATGAGAATTCAGAAACTTCAGGAGTTTAGACCGTTGTTGTGTGAGGTCTTCCTTTATAAATACGCCACGAAAGGTACATTCGGGAACATTCAGCGGTGCTTTCTTGGCATATAGAATGTCACTTCTGACTTTACGATTATTCAGTCTGACAATAACTGACATTGACGTGGCAGCAGGATGGGTTGGTAGTTTGTGAATTGCGTTGATATGGTATCTTTGGATGTCAACGCCCAGTACCACTCCAAGTTCAATGAATCTATCGGGAAGTTCCTCGTCACTGCATACCGGGAAGTTAAACAGCCTCAAATTGTCTCTTCTCGTGTATTGTTCGAGTTTATCATGATGATAGGCTAATAACCTGACGTTAGATTTGTTCTTCTCAACCGACACCTTCAACTTGTTCAGGCTCTCCGTTGTGACCTTGTTTGCCATAACGAACGGTACCATGATGGAGGCTATGTTGATGATAGAGCGATCTTCGGCACTGTACTTTGTCTTATTTAAATTGTTCAGTAGGCTGATCATATCTGCAGTACCACCCTCCTCGTTCGACAGTTCCAATAGTTGATGTTGGAGATTTTCAAGATCCAGCGCCGGTGCACCATTAGCAGACCCACGTGCTTTGCCTTCGTTATTTTTGGGCCCCATTCTGAACAGACAGTGGCCGAGCTTACAACAATACAAGGATTAACGTGTAGCTAAATATATCAATTATCGTGTTAACACACAGTAAGTCTCTGATGGGGACGTTTTCAACTGTTTATTTTAAATTTTCACACCACAGTTTTTGCTCTCCTCCTCGTTTATTTGACCGGAACACGGTCACTCCTAGTCCGAATTTCAATCCATTGACCTTTGAAAAAAATAAACAGGAAAAAAAACATAGATGCATGGTGGCGGCCATGACAGTTGTTGTTGTTCACTGCTATGGTTGGGTATAAAACAACGAAAAGGATGGGATTTTCAAGAGGGGGGAAACAAAATTGCTCACTTTGGTGGATTTCAATGAACCATCACACGGATGTTTCTGGATTGCCCATCGAGATTTCTTCCTTTTTAGAAACAGCAATGTCCCTAATTTGAAATACAGTATATTACATTTCTTAAATTAGCCTGCGTTATTTACTAACGAAGCATTAGCAGGACCCCTATAACCAACTTTTATGGCACTAACTTACACCTTTAAATATTTATATAATTCTTTTGATAGACCATATAACATAATCAACACATGCAGAAAAAGGGCAATTCAATATTCTAAATATACATTACAAACAATAGGGATTTACTGCTAAAGAAACTTTAACATCAGTCATTCTTTTGAGTTGGTATGCGTTATCAAAGAATTGTCAATTTTTGGAACTTTGAGCGAAGTTTCCATGGAAACGAAGAAAAATTTCCAAAAACGAAGTGCACTTTCATTGAATGGTTTTTGACCCTCTATTCAAAAAATAAGGTTTGGATGAAATCTATGACTATGCGTGGCCACGATTTTCTGGTGGTTACAGAGAATCGCTCTTAATAGACATGTCCGATTTTTGCCGATTTGGAGACGGACTACAGAGAGCGGACTTTCGAAGGGGGTCTTCTCAAAACGCCTGATCATAAGGTGTCACTCCACTGTTTAATTGACTAGTTAACTAAAGAGTAAAAGAGATCAACTGTGGGCGTTCACAACCCATCTTGAAAGTTTCCTCGGACCACATGACTGAAATAGTTTTAAAGAACGTGTAATTCCGTACTGAGAAAAGGGGGTCATGAGCACCAAAATCATCGGAACATATTCAAGCAAACGCAACTATCCACTCCATTTTTAATGTCAGAACCGTCTATTTGAAGTTTTACCTCTACACAAAGATCGCAACCTGACATGGTATCCCACCGAAATTGAGCTTATTTATTAACATCAAATAAAAAGTAGTAGTGTCGGGTCTGCATTTGAGCAGGACTGTATGTAGGGCATTTTACCTACATACAGAAACTCTGTGAGAAATGTAGGATATCAAATCTTTAACCGGAACTCATTTTGCTACAACCTGGAAGAAATGCCAATGTGAAGCATTGACTAAGCAGCCAGTCTACAATATTTCCAGTCTATTTTTTGTTTATTTTCGGACTGACTCATTTGACGCATCACTTTATCCATTTTTGGATAAAAATCACTACGCGGTGCGCATAACTCCAAAATTCTGTCGCTAAAAAGTAGCAAGCAGAAAATTGCAACTACAAATACATTTGCAACAAAATAAAATAAAGTTTGATTTTCGTCTCAATTTCATCTAATAAAATTATTAATTCAAATTAGATTATTCATTTTACTCTATGCAAGCATATGAAGCAAATATGCCGCGTGACAGGAAGTCATGAGTAAGTACCACGTGTATGCATTTTATGGGCGCTGACATCTTGAAAGTAGTTAACCCAGAATGCCCACCAGAGATAGATGGTAATCGACAGGTGGCGACATCTATTGGTAGATATTGCAATGTGAAGAGTCTACATAGACAAAACAAAAAAGATGCTGTTTCTTTAAACTAGCCTGCTTGATATTTATTCGAACATGACTGAGAGATAAACACTTTTTCAATGATTTGGGCTCATTTCCACAAAATTCATTCGACATTACAGGAAAACATCACAAGATTTCTTCTTTATGTTTTTAGTTGGTTATAACCTTCATGCAACGGGTATTTTGCAGTTAAATCGTGTACTCTAAAACGCATGTGTTATACGATTTATTTGCAGAATAAGGGTTTGTTATGTCTTCTTACCTGCTGCACGGCGGTGGCCGACTCGAAAATAAGAGTAATAATACATACTTATCTATCAATTTAAATGGACCAAAAAAAAATAGACAGAGAATTCCGTATATCATGCTTCTATGTTTTCTAAAGACGCTCAACCAACGGACGTTGTCGATAAAAAACATTTAGTTATCCTAGTTTGATATTTGGCGCATTATACCACGACGTGCATATATATATATACAGAAACATGCGATAAAATACCACTGGCCTTTCTAAAGGTTTGTAGGCTAAGTCTAAATTGTACACGTGGAAATCGTTCAAATTAAGTAGGAGATATGCTATGTAACATCATGACCAGTATAAGTCATATAAGTCATGGAAAAATGTTTCATGAGAAATAGGACAAACAGGCGAGAGGTAGTTGTCGAAATTTCCATGCGTCTATGCGTCTGGAATCTTTTGCCAAGGTCATAGCCCGTAGACTAAAATTGCTTGCATTTTCAAACAACATACAGGTATAGATCACTGTATTAAAAGTATCAATGTCAAGAACCGTACATTTAATTCACATATTTTTGTCGGGCTGTTACTATTTTTCTAGCTTTCATTTCTTACACGTCGTTATTATTTAAAAAGACATTCAATTCCGAACTAGTGTTTAGTGCACGAGATCTTACATCGTCGATGTTAATGCAAAAACTCATATGTCATTTTGATCACATACAATGTGTCATTAATACTGCTAAGTAAAAATATCCCCAAACATACCAGGGGATTTCTTTGAAAATTGCAAAAAATGACATACGAGGTTTTGCATTTACACCGACGAAATGTCAGAATATGCGCTAGGTTTATTATCATATTCGAATGGCTCTTGCATTATTGTTATAGCGTGACAGGAATGTTTGGCTTTCTTCTTTTGAAAGAAATCCAAGACCGAAGATAGTACCTAAGGCTATTGTAAATATTTTAACACTTAAAACTTTCTCAAAATGAAACATGTTTCAAAACTAGCACGGACGATAACATGGACGTTGATTGAAATATAATTTATTTGTATTGCACTGAAAATGATTATGGAAAATAAAAGAAAAATGTCGGTTGTTAGAATTTCCTTGTTTCGCATCAATGTTTCTAGACCTGTTTCATTAGAGTTACAAAAGCCAAAAACTGTTTTAAAAATTTTGTGTGTGTGTGTGTGTGAAAACGAGTAAATAGACTTGTTACACCCTTACTATAGTGTGACTTTTCTTTTTAAGTTATATGTGCATGGACTGATTCGATCGATGAACGTCTGAACAGGGCTCGGCCAGTATCCATTCTGACATTTGACAAAAGTCGTTGTCTCTCACCAATGGGTGTGAATCATCTATGTGAGAGAGCAGCTGGAGGCTCAGTTTGGATATTGTGGTTGTACTGGTTCGAGAAATACCAGGAACCCACGGTTAGGTGCTCCAGCCGCCGCGATATGACCCTGGTAGTTGAAAACGGCGTAAAACCCCAATAAACTCAAACGTCTGAACAGACTTCTCTCATTTACTGATGCCACGAAATTTGAAATTGTTTGAGACGACCCCCAGCGAACCGAGATCGGGTGTCCGCTCTCAACATCCGCAAAAATCGGACATGTCTAATACTAAACATCTTACGATCAACTTCTTGTGTAAACTGTGAAACAAGACATCTGATTGCACGAGAAATCCGACTGAGCCAATCAGGGCTGTTGTTACAAGTATTTATGTAAAAATCAAACGTACGATCGTTAGTAATACGGACCCCTGGTCTTGTTTGGGAAAGGGTTAATTAAAAGAAGTTACATGTTTGTCTTCGGATGACAAATAAATGTAGGCCCTAGGTGTTGATAGAATACAACTTATCGCAGAAAATATTGAAACAAGTACCAGTTCATGGTTTTGCCCATTGTAGAAGGGTTAAGCTGATTAAATAATCATTATTCTTTATATGCATACAAAGGAGCTGACAGCTTTCCTGCGTCTTGCGTGTATACAATGTTTTTTGTTTATGGATTATTCTATTGCTTAAAACACGGTGGGGAACAACGTTGCAAAAGAAAAACAACAACGACAAGTTAAGAAAATCTTTAACAGAAATTCTGCTAACATATTACCGATTTGTAAATGGTTTGAAGCAGAGATTATGCTTTGTATTTTGCAAATACCTGACGCTATCCGCATTCTCATCTTCGCAAGCCAAGGGTGCTACAACCACTTTGCTCCTTACGAAGGAACAAATGTGCGGTAGAATCCTTGGCTTGCGAAGATGCCGCCTTCTCTGCTTCAAACCTTTTTCAGATCGGTCATACATGTTTTAAGAAAATTATTGAAAATTGCCGACATGTTGTTTCACGTCATTTCCTATCGTGTTAAATAGCTCAACCTTCTATATTTTCGATGATCTATTCCACGGGTGGTGATTGCTTTGTTATGATATATTTTACTTTACTTTTGTCAACAAACGTGCAACTTTGTAAAGAGACATTTCATGGGTATTTTCTCATAAATTTTACGTCCATTTAGATTATTTGAAAGGGCATATTTCTTATGAAAATTCTGGAAGTTTCAAATCAAAGTATTGTGCAGTTTACGAGGAAAATTTTTCCCTTATTTAAATCAAATCAATTGCGATAGACTGGGCACCAATTTTGGCACCAAAATAAACTTTTAAAAATGAAATGGGAATGAAATGCATCTTTAAATACTTTATTCTCTATATTGGAAGATCTATCCATGTAGGGCCTACCCACAATACTCTGCGGTATATTTTGACACAAAGATTTTCCCCCAGTTCCTCGTCAAAGCTGTGATCACATCACTTTTCATGAATGTTCTCAGATTTTACAAGAAATTGGGAGGGTGCATGTTTTATTTTTATGTACATTTTTTATATTTTGTTGTTGTTGTTGTTGTTGTTGTTGTTGAGCTGGGGGGGGGGGGGGTTATTGTTTGTTTATTTGTTTGTTTTGTGTGGGGATATTCTAGCTTTTGCATTTTTCTGTGAGATATGAGTTTCGCAGGGGGTGGTGGGGGTAGTTGTTAACTTACCAAAACGACGTCTAGCGAAGAACTGTGCCTCTTTAAATCCGGGATTAACGAGTTGTGGAAACTGGTTGGTACGTCAAAATACAGTACTTGTACCACATTTTTTGCGCCAATCACAAAAAAGTAGGACAAACACTAGTTCGTCGCCCTTTTTCAGAGAAGAAAATGGATCCCGATCAGACTACGTGTATACGTATGCCGATCTTGACTCGTGTTAGTCTCAAAAGCCAATAGGACATTTTTTCCTAATTTCCAACGCATGCATCTTTTGCTTTGATATTTAGGCCTACAAAAACAAAGTCGTTTTTAAACTTTCTTTGTATGCCAATGTTTTGTTTATTGTTGTTATTGTTTTTTTGGGTTTTTTTTTTTCCAAATCTCCTTTCTGTCGGGAGTTTGGCAGGGGGTTCTACACTTACCAAATCGACGCCTAGCAAAGAACTGTGCTTCTTTAAATCCCGGACTAATGACTTGAGGAAACTGATTGGTTCGTCTAAATACAGTGCTTGTGCCACATTTCTTTATGCCAATCACGAAAAAATAAGGAAGACACTTCAGTTCGTCCCCCTCGTACCAACACGGGTTCTTGAAGCGTTTATCGAATGTAAAAGTCGGCTGTAAATAAATATAGAAATCTGCAAGAATTTGGACTGTTTCAATTTCAAGGCCGTTGATCTTCTAAAACTTCATATATCTATTCAACATTCTCTAAACTTCGGTTTTATTTTAGAAAAGAGAAGCTCAATATATTTGAGCCGGGATCTGGAAAAACGTCCCTTAAAGCATTTTTGAAAAATTGAGTTTCAAGATCAGCCTGTTGTCAAATGCAGTCCAATGTGCATCCATGCTGCTCTCTTTAAGTTACTACAGGTCATAAAGAAGCTATTAGAGAACAACATGGATTCCTGATCAGACTGTGCGTATGCACAGGTTGATCTGGATCTATGTTGGGCTCAAAAGCCTTTTAAAAGGGGCGTTTTTCCAGATCCTGGCTCATTTCTATTTCTAATTAATACTTACGAGTATGAATTATTAATGGAAGTCTACTATATAGTAATGATCCATACTCAAATAATGCAAATAACCGGTGTTATTGTAAAAAGTTCAGAACTGTAGTTACGACGCAGAAGTTGCAGTTTTGAAGTTTTTGATATCTAAATTAATAATGGCTAGAATCCAAGACCTGAATAATTATATTTGACAACACAATGGATCCAGATCAACATGTGCCTAATGGCGTTTGATACCGACATTGATCAAGATGATACCTCTTATTTATAACATAAACAGTCCAATTACGATATTGTGGCACATGTTTTTGATATAAACAACACAATTTACAAGTCATCAAAAATTATCTAATTTTGAATGCGATGGTTCGAAGTCCTGAGACACATGTAATATTCGAGCCATCGCTTGTAAAATTTTCTTGGTAGTAAAGAATGTATTTCCCCTTGTATACGAGTACATAGGAAAAATCATAAGCATGTGACATAATATCTCAACTGGACTCTAGAAACTGGAAGAAAATACAATAAATCATTACCAGACTGTACTCTTCCAAGACCATAGCTCATTGAGGTTTTTTTTTTGTTTGTTTTGTTTTGTTTTGTGGTGTTTTTTTTTTCTATTTCTTTTTTATCATGGACTTATTATCTAAAACACTGTCTTTACGAAATGGATTTGACGCCTCTATTATCCAAGACTCCAAGCGGAAACATTGTCTCTTTATATTTTCTGTAATATATTGTACACGAATTCCGTGTTAATGAAGATCTGTTTTAGTCGTCATGGGCAGCCTTAAATTGGATCAGGCTAGATTTTCATTGTTTGGTAATATAAAAGGCTATGAAAATGTTACGAACAAGGAACACTTACATCTTTTAGCAGGTCGTGTCCATCATAGGTCCTATTACTTGACGACGATGACACCACACTAGTGCCAGATTCGGTTTTGTCAGTGTCCGTACCTTTCTTCTCATTGGACGATACAAAACTTCCGGTAGTCGAAAACCTGGAACCCGTCTCCTTTTCGGCATTTCCTGTTTCTGTGTCCAAAGTTTCTAATCCGATGTTTTCTTTTCTATTTTTGTTTTTAAATTTGTCTTCACTAGAGAGCTTTTTTAATATGACATTTGTGTCTTCATTTTCGCCATACTTATTAACGCTTTCTTCCCGTTGGTGTTTCTCTTTTTCGAAAAACAGGTGTTGATTACTTTTGTCCTTTGTTTCACTCAAAGACGTAACTGATTTGGTATACACTTGTCCACGAGCACGATGGAACGGGTCTACCCTCATAAACATAACTGCGTGGAATGCCACAAATCCAAGTATCAAGCAAACACAACATTTCGCAAATTTACCAAGAGAGAAGAACTTCATTGTGATATATTTTCAAAAAGTCTCGCTCCAGTTTCTGTGGCAATTATAAATGAGCCAGGATCTGGAAATACGTCCCTTATAACATTTGAGACAACCAGGTTTCAAGATCAGGCTCTGCCTAGATGCAGTTTAGTCAGCATCCATGTTACTCTCAAATTGTTGCTACAGGCCATGAAGAAGCCGCAAGAGAAAAATATGGTTTCTGATCAGACTGCGTGTATACGCAGACTGATCTGGATCTATGTTGGGCTCAAAAGCCTTAAGGGAAGTTTTTTCAGATCCTGGCTCAAATCTTTGTTGAACATATTCAACCAACTGTTTTTACATGTGCAGGCCTATATTTTCCATTTGGCTGAGTGTTTATGGTAGGGTTTCATCCATATCTGAAACGAATCCAAAATATTCCATCACGACCGGCAATCACGTGACACAACAATTGCGAAAAATATTCAAAAAATCTGTTAGCACGTGGCGGATTTAAAAATGCTTTGGAGCAGAGAGGGTGGACGGAAATATATCAAGGATTTGCTGGATGTCGTAGAATATTTAAATATCGGCTGATAAAAAAGTGATTGGCGGCTAAACAAAATTTTGTTAATCGTCAATATAATTTATCAGCTGATGTGTAAAAGATTTCTGCTTCAAACCTTTGTTCACTTATTCACAGAGTTATTGGCGATTTTCTGAAATTGTTTCATGTCCTTTGATTCCTATGCCAATGTTAACTCTTTCATAAACAACATAAATTTAGACTTCTCCTTTTTACATAGGACTTAAGGAATGAATGCAATTTTATTTTTTTCATGCAGGTATGAAAAATAAAATCTAATCACACTGTATGAATCCGCCAAGGCCTATCTATCTACGGTTACAGCCATTGAAATTTTGAGATATAACAATGAATAATCTTTTACCAACAGTTTTTTTTTTTATTATTTTTTCATATCTTTAATTTTTTACAATTTAATAACTCTGAGAAAAAGTTTGAAGGAAGTCTGCTCTCACTGAAAAAATATCACAAAACCACAGATGGCTTCCGAGTTTATTACCAGTTCTATAGGCCTACTAATGGGTTAGTATGGCAATAAATAAACCCGTAATAAACCCGTAATGTAAAACAATTAGACAAATGGCCAACAGTAGTGAGAATTTACGACCCACCTAGACGGCAGACGGAAAGTGGGAGGACCCCGTATTCGCCCATGCATTCATGAGCCAATCAGATATCAATTCTAAGAATGAAGACACTCATTTGCTAATTAATCACTATTATATTTAAAGCCTCTTACAATCCGTTAACTTTATATTGTCAAAAATTTGACACCCCACCCCCTTTAGATCCGCCCATGATATGCGTACCATTATTAACTCTTTGAAGTCTAGCTACGGTGCATTGTAGAATTAGACTTTAAAGAGTTGGGGGTACACCGAAAATCTTAACAATCCATATCAACAGTAAATTGAACATTATATGCGTATCGTAACTCTTTGAATTTGAATTTATTGGGGTTTTACGCCGTTTTCAACTGCCAGGGTAATATCGCGTCGGTTGGAGCACCGTCCCATGGATTCCTGTTGTTTCTCAAACCAGTACTACCACTCAGTCGAGCTATATGTAGGCTACACACAGTGCATTGTATTTAGAGTTATGGTGCACCGAAAACCAAGAGGTTTGTATTACACAATTTTGAATGCCCCTGATACCACCCCCCCCCCTTTCCCCCTCTAGATCCGCCCTTGACTTTCAATTCGGGCAGCTTAAACGCCAAACAAAACAGTATTTAAAAGGAGATGTAATTTGGAAAAATCAGACATAATTTGTACGCTCGAAATGAATAAAGAATTTAGCACTGTTTTTCAACGAAAACCTCGTATCTGCAGCTTTGAACAAGCTGCAGTTACGAGGTTTTCTTTGAAAAGTGACGTAAGTCAAGTAAAGCGCTAATTGTCATCCCCTAAACGACCATATTTTAAAATAAGGATGACAGTGCACAGTGAATTCCGGTAAAATATGTGCCGGTGTAACGTAGTAAAGTGACCCCCATAGAATACTGACCCCCGGTCACTATTTTATATAGAATACTGACCCCCCGGTCATAATATTATGACCGGGGGGTCATAGTATTATGACCGCCCCACACGTAGAAAAGTGACCCCTCACGTAGAATTGTGACCCCCCATAAAATATCGACCCCCTTCCCCACATTCACACCAAAAGTCTTTCTCTAGTATAAACCCAACTATGATACTCGTACAACATAATTATCTCCATTGATAGTCATCGGAGGTGCAATGGCACTCGTCCGTGCATGCGTCTGTCCGTACATACAGAGTGTTTTGACCGCAACTTTTCATACATTATTGGGCGCACCCGATTCAAACTAGCTGGTTGGGCGCTTCCACCGCATCTGAATTGATTTGATTTATTGGAGTTTAACACTGTATTCATCTGTTATGGCCATATTGCGGCGGCTGGAGCACCTAATGTGGATTCCTGGTATTTCTCGCACCCGTACTACCAAAAATACAAACAGAGCCCTTAAGCTGCTCTCTCATAGATGATTTACACCCATTGGTGAGAGACAAATGACTTCTGTCAAATGTAAGAATGGATAGATTCCGAGCCAGGTTCGAACTCACGACCCCTTGATTGGCAGACCACGACGTTACCGACTAAGCTATCCGGTCTCGGAGCATCTGTATTGGTTCTTAATCGTATATACAGTAGGCATACAGTGTGTTCATAGTTTACGAACTACTACATGTACTTATGTACATAATGTGTGGAAAGGACAAATGATTTTAAAAGGTTTCTGGCCGAAAATCACTTGTCCCTCAGCGTTGTGAGTTCGAAACCTACCAGAGTTATGTATGTGTGTCTGCCATACCCATCTCGTACTTGGCGGTTGCATATTAGATTGATTCTGTTAACATTTAGTCTCTTTAGCGAGATAGTTATCCAGGCTTCTCAATCTGATTTAATATCCTGTGTTGACTTGACAGTAAAATCTGACATGCACCAGTAAGGGGTCATCTTCTGTGACCCTTTTTCTGACCAATCAAATAAAGGCTTCAACGATTGGCGAAGCGGTTTTATCCGAAAACTAGATCACGATGACGTCACATTTCAATGTAGAACCATGTGTTTGTCATGAAAAAGTATAAGTAACCCGTCACGCTAAAGGGGACATAATGGGAAGCCCATAAAACTTAATTTAAAGAAATAAGTCAGAATAAAAAGGTGTCAAGCTGCTGTCGCAATTGGAAAATAAAGATGTAAGTTAAGAAAAAAAATAATTATTCAAACAAAAAATTTCATTAAGGGGGAATGCTCCAGTTTCCTAGATTTTTTCTCAATAATAGAATTTATTTATATTTTGTATGTTGAAATTACATGTTATTACCAATTGAAAAACGAAATAAAAATGGATGGTCAGCGATCTTGGTTGAATTTTATAGGCATTCGTATCACATAACCCTACATTGAAAAAATGCACAATTTCTTGCACCTGTCCAAGGTCAATAAAATGTTAATAAAATGCTGTATATTCATCGTTTAGTCCCGAACACGGATTTAAAGTAACGTATAACATTTAATAAGAACAGAAAACCCAAAATATTTGCCATTATAAACGCGTAAATATATAAAACAGCATGCTCACGAGTTCTGTTAGATCAACGAAGCTGTAGTGTTTTATGTCAAAATTTGCATATTTTGGGTAATATTTCAAGTTCTACATAATAGAATTTGATAAAACTCCCTCATTGTATTAAGCAACATGCCCTGGTAATAATTCAAAAAGAAAATGTATAGGTCAGCGCACTTATTAGTGAATTACAGCAATTTTTATCAGCTACACATGAATAAAATGACGCAAAACCGTGGTAACTGCACACACACTTACGACTGTCTTGCTCTAAATAATCGATTTTCATCTTGAGGAAATTAGTTTCGCATAATAAATACACTTTTACCTTCGAAAATTGCAAATTGTAATGATGTGTTATATTATTGAAAATATGGTAGCGAAACATATTGGTACGAAACATTTAATTTACTACAGTAATGACCGAGTGTTCCGAAAAACTGGAGCATTCCCCCTTAAATTCTATCTAGATTAAAAAGAAATACAAGAAAAACTTCTACAATAAGGCTCCTTTTCCCATAACACAGCATCAAATTGAGAAACAGAGAGATTAGGTTCTTGACAGAATTTCACGAAGTTCATATTGAAGTTTCGTCCAATTTGGTGCAAGAATTGTGAAGAGTTTGCTTCAGGCAGACTTAAAGATCTAGACGCAATGTTATCATACATTTAGTCCCCTTTTCACATGACGGGATTTTTGTACATGAATCAATTATTGAATAAGCTACAGAATATCTCATTTATCACTGAAGAACAAAATTAAATTAAATTATGTTCATTGAACGAAGAGAAATTAGAGAAACACTAATTTCTACATTAAGACCCCTTTTTCTGTGGCACATCCTCAAATTAAAAAAGGGAGAACATAGACCCAAAAAAGTATTTCAGGGATTACACGTGTGAAGTTTCATTGAATTTGGCCGAAAGGTTGCTGAGATCTGGCTGTTTACGGACGGACAGACATACGGACGGAAGGACGGACGAACGGAAGGATAGCATGGCGACTAAATGCTCCCCGATTCTTTTTTTCGGGGAGCATACTAAACAAAGATGTCATTTGATTCGATAAATACATGTAGCGTATTTTAAATTAGCAATAAGCTAGGTGGGAGTCAGTATTTTATAGGCAAAATCAGGGGGGTCGTTATTCTATATGGGGGTCAGAATTCTATAGAAAGGGGGTCAGTATTCTATATAAAATAGTGACCGGGGGGTCAGTATTCTATGGGGGTCACTTTACTACGTTACACCGGAACTATTTGTACTCTAACTCTTTGTACCGTAACTCTTTCTATTTAATCCACAACGGCTTCTGACAGAGAGAAAACGAAACAAACAAGCAAAAATACAGAAACAAACAGAGGAAACTAATGAATTGCAGGTGTTTTAAGCACGGAGGATAATCGCCATTGATCGGATCGCATCTTTATCGTATTCTGTGATGTGTCTTTGGGTTGCTTTGACCAGACGGGAAAAAATACAGTCTGTGTCGAGTGACTTGAATATGTCTCTAAATACAATTTCAACGTCTTCGGCATTCACATCTCATGCTCCCGTCAATGGATAATGGACGAAAATCATGAAAGGATAAGGTTAGTTCTTTGCTGATTGTTCATGTTTATCTATTTTTTTACAGAGAGATCTCCCTATGTTCCAGCAGCGAGTGCAACTGTTCAAGTGTATCCCATGAATGTGCATGATTCATTCATGTTTTGTTGGTTCATTGGTTTTTTTTTTTTTTTTTTTTTTTCAAATTCTCATATTTCAGGCGCGTCGCGTGGTTTTCAAAATTGGGGCGGCGGCCGGGGAGGGTTTGGGAGGGGTGTCCCCTCCCGTTAGTAAGAAAATTTGGTCTATGGGTAAATGAAATGGCGCCATTTCCTGGACTTTAAATCCTATTTATTGCTTATTTTAACGATTTAGAATCGAGTATAATACAGTGAAAAATTATCTATTCGCAGCACTTGGCGTTTTTCCAGTTGCAGAACCCGAAGATGAAAGTCTTTTCAGCCTTCGTGTTGGAGTTCTTTCCGTCCTTCACGGCCGACATACATACAAATAGTCCTTGGGCCAGGACCAGGAAAATGGGGTAAGTATTACCAGAAAAAAGGACAAAAGGACACCTATATATATTTGTAGATATACATCTGACGGATGTTTTTCAGTGATGATATCCGACATGAAGAGTAGCTAAATATGTTTTACCCTTACCTTTATATAGGTACCCTTCACGACGTGAATGACAATCTGGTTTGGGGTAAGGGAAAGGGAAAAATTAATAAAAAATATCAAATGAATGTATAAATCTATTTATTTGAATCCATACGTATGAGCATGTATTTCACTACTTATGAATCATGATTTTTTAAATCATGTAATTATTATGACGTCATTACTCCTCTTCAAAATTTGCTGTATGTGCATTCAAGTATAAGAATTGGCCGAAATATTCGAAAAAGTATTTTTCTATAATTATCATTTATTTCTAATTCGAGAAGACATAGTTTTTCATAAAGTACATTATCTTAC
Organism: Fragum sueziense; assembly: GCA_963680895.1. Classification (NCBI taxonomy): domain Eukaryota; kingdom Metazoa; phylum Mollusca; class Bivalvia; order Cardiida; family Cardiidae; genus Fragum; species Fragum sueziense. The sequence continues at coordinate 29,460,190 of OY804594.1, read as the reverse complement.
AAACATTTTGAGCGTTGTTTGCACTCTGGCCGTCGGGGCTTTTGGCTGTAACCCTTATCTTAAACCCTTAACCCTATCATTTTTTGCATTCAAATTTATAACACTTATTTGGTCATATTTCCATTGAATCTTGACCTACAGGTGTCAAAATGGTATCAAATGAAAGCTTATGAATCGCTCTTTTGTTTGTAGTTATCTTATTCAAATTATTTCATTTGCATATTCATGAATATTAATGATTTCCCTTAGAAAATCCATTTTTTGGCGAAAATTTTGATAAATACTTTCCAAAACAAGGCGTTTCTTTTCATGGGGAATTTTGAAAACATGTTTTTTCTTAAAGAACATTTTATTAGAAACATTTTGAGCCTTGTTTACACTCTGGCCGTTGGGGTTTTTTGCTGTAACCCTTATCTAAACCCTTAGCCCCATCAAATTACTTATGTAAATTTTGAAAATGAATTCGGCCATATCTTCAGTGAATATTTGCACACAGTTGTCAGAATGATATTAAATGAAAGTTTATGACTTATTATTTCATTCTAGTTATGTTATGCAAATTAGCTCATTTGCATATCCATGAATTTTCCTAAAATTGCGATTTTCTACGGAAATGTGGTAAATACTTTCCAAAACGAGGCATTTTTTGTGCAGGGGAATTACGTAAACATATTAAATCTTAAAGAAAATTAATATATCAAACATTTTGAGCGATGTTTGCACTCAGTTTGGCCGTAGGGGCTTTGGGTCATGAACCTTATCTAAACCCTTAACCCTATAAAATTGTTCAGTCATTTCATAACGTTTTTGGTCATGTCTTGGTTGAATATTGACCTACAGATGTAAGAATGATATCGAATGAAAGTTTATGACTTGCTCAATAATTTACCATAAGTTTTATGCAAATTACCTTATTTGCATATTCGCAAATATTAATGACACTACTTAAAACTGTGACCCTTTTCGCGAATTAGGTTTTTGTTTGGTAAAAGTGTCATATCTCTGTTTTACTAACGCCATTACCATGGTACTAACCTCAAGACAGATATCTATTGCTCTAGCATTTAATGTCGAGCAATTTCTACCTTTTTGTTGCCTAGAAATTCTTCATCAAACTTTAATGAGCATCTTTCAAACATCTGTCACAAATAAGTTTGTTTCTGTCATAACTTTTGCTTTCAAACTTGGCATATGCTCTTGCTTCTAAGATCACCATCTGTTATGTTATCTAGTAACAGTTAATGTTCATTCGTTTGGCATATTCACTCATTTTCATGCAAGATTCAATCATTTTTTAGCATCCGTAATTTTGCATCTTACTGTAAATCTGCTTAAATATAAGGGCTAAACAACCCTTTTGAACGTAAAATAATACACCCTAAATCCAATATCAAATGGAAAATACTGTCCCTAAAGTTTAGGAAAACACTGATGCAGTAAACTGAATACATTATTAGAAATAATTGTTAAATATTTTAACACTTTCTTTGCACTATTTACACTAATGATTGAATGATTATGATGATGAACAGAACTGATTAGATGGTTCAAATGATCTCGTTTGATACTTTTAGAATTCAAAGTAGAATAAAAACACATGGATTAACAAAAAGGGCAACTGCAATATATTGAAAGTTTATTGACATCGTTTAAAATTAAGGTTGTAGGTCGTATACATGTATAGCAGATTCTTTAGGGGATAGCTAGATCTATGACAGAAGGAATAAATTTTGCAATTATAGTGTTTTCATTATTATTATACAGCGTTCTTTGGATGATATGTGCACTTCCAAGGAGTATGCTCTTCTGCAGTTCCTCGATAACTGGTGCACCAGGGATTTGTTTGAATATTTTGTCAAGTCCCTTCTTAATGAGACCAAGTGCACCTACAACGACTTGTACAGTTGTCGTCTCCATACCCCACATTCTGGCTACTTCTATCTCAAGGTCTTTGTATTTTGATAGTTTCTCAAGTGCCTGAACGGAGACATTTCTTTCAGAAGGAACCGTCATGTCAATCATGATGAACGTCTTGTCCAATTTGTTCTAAATGATTTCTGGTCTGTTAGCCCTGATCTCTGTACCAGTATTCACCGACATGTCCCTCTACGACAGTTTTTGGTTGATGTTCATACATTTTTTTGTTTGCTGGGAGTCCAAATTGCTTGCAGATTTTTGAATGAATGTACCCTGCTGCCTTGTCATGTCTTTGAATGTACTATGTTGCCACTAATGTTGGACAGCCCGAGACAATTTCATCATATTGGTTGCATATTCTACACTTTGGATCTGTACCATCTTTGATGATCTTGTTGTGATATGCTCTTGTAGCCAAACTCTGATCTTGTGCTGCTATCACCATTCCCTCTGTTTCTGCATTGAGACCTGCAACAGAGAGCCACTTATGTGTCTGATCTTGGTCAACATCTGGTTTGTCAAACCTTACGGGTATTGCCCATGCATTGATTTGGCTTTCCATGTTTGTGTCATTCTCTTTTGGGCATTTGCCTTTGTCCGTCTTGTTCTTTTGGCATACTCTGTGACGGATTCTTCTCCATTTCTTGTCGTTTGTGCAATGTTCAGTTCTTGAAGAATGAATGTTCTGGTTTGCTCTGAGATTGAGTAAAGTTTCTTGTTACGTTCATGTTCCCGGATCAGATGTAGCAGACTGTCTTGTGTTGTCTCCAAATACGTGTTTATGCCATCTCAATCTATGAGAGGCCCCTACCACCAATCTTTCGTGGTAGGTACAATCTTTCAACGTCAACCTTTGGGTGGTGCATTCATTCTGTTGTTAGTAACTGTCTGGTCTTTGTGTCAAGTTGCATTTGCCAGTTTATGGCTTCAATCTTATCTGCAGCTTTTAGCTCACTCTTGATGGCAAGCCTTAACTCTTCTGTAATACTCTTTTCTGATCTTTTCCCTCATTGCTGCATGTTGAATTCCGTCACCTTCATTAACACAAGGTATTTGTATTTAGCGTCTTGGTCTAGTTTCTTGATGATGTTGTCTCTTTCTAACTGTATGTCAGATGTTGATGTTAGTTTTCCTTTTTTGAAGGTGGCTTTTAGACACTTGTCCAGTTCAAATTGCATACATATGTCATCACTAAAGACCTTTACTGTCTCCAGCAGTTGTTTTTGCTGGTGATCGTTCTTGGCAAAGATCTTTAGGTCATCCATGTAGAAAAGATGGTTGATCTTCTTACCTTGGATTTCATATCCATGTCCAGTGTCATTCAGCATGGTACTGAGAGGGGCAAGAAACAAACAGAAGTGGAAGGGTGATAGTTATGCGACTTTGCATGCAGATGGTTAAGTCTTGAACTTCTTTGGCCTTGGTTTGAAACCTACCGGATGAGGACTCCCACCACGCCCATTTATTTGGGACCATAACCTTTGACCTAGTTACTCTGACCTTTGAGTTTGACCTACTTTTAAAAAACTTAAACTTTAAAGGGCTTACAACAGGAATTTATCCTTAACCCCAAATGCTGTCAAAAACACTGTATACTGAGTCCCCCGTCTCTTTCTTGTCTCCTTTTAGATCTACATGCAGTTTACCTATAATTGTCCATAATTTGTCAAGGAAGTAATAATTAATTTATTTGTGTTATTTTACCTTTTGAATTACGGTATAAAACACACATCATATTTACATTGCAACTAGAAATGTCTCATTTCAGCAATCTAAACACGCAGGAGCATATTGTTTTACTCTTGTCTCTCTGTCCGTCCATCTGTCTGTATGAAAACTTAACACTGGCCTTTTCTCCAAAAATATTTGACATACAAAGCTATAGTTTTGTATGTAACCTTCTTTTGAACAATGATATTTATCTGTTCATGCAATATCAATATGACCTTCCTCAAGGTCATTCATTAACCCTTATCAATCCTTAACTAGAAAACTTAGCATAAAAACGTAACATTGCCATTCCTTGGGCATTTGTGTTTCACGATCTTGTTATTAAAGTTTTTATTAATATTCATAAGCATACTAATTAGTTTTGTGTAAGAGATGTCTTAACAAAATAACACTTCAAAACTAAAATGTATGTTTTATTACTATAATAGTTTTAAAATGTTTTTTTGTTTTTTTTTGCGATTAGTTGAAGCTAATGCTGAAACTTCTTTAAGAAGACAGTTGCCATGGAAACAAGAAGGTTGTTAAATTTTGCTTATCCGGCACTTTGAAATGGAACAACAGTCAGAATTCATTAACAGGTTCAAGAAAATACAGAGGGTTTTCATTTTTTGCTTATGACATAATAATGCCATACTCCATATTGAAAAGCATATAATTTGCTCGGCTTATTACCTCCCTTTATGGATATACCTGTTGTGATTTTTTTCCATATACATGCTGTGTAGGACAAATTATTCAACATGAATTGTATTTCTATGCATCTGGTTTATATATGCAGTGTATGCTTAAAATAGAAAGCAGTATTAAAGCCACATTATTTTAAACATTTCAAAACCTTGCACTGATTTTCAACTATCCAAACCCTATCAAATTTCAAATGCACATTCTGAGGTATAGCTACTCTGCAGAGTGGATATCATTGCATTTTTGTTCTTCCTTTGGATAGGTCTTTCAAGATATATAGGTGTCCCTTTGTCCATTTTAGTGGTAACTCCAACCATATCTGGCCCAAGGACTAAAAGCAGTTCTAAGCAAACATCGTCTTTCTGATATAAATAAAATCGACATACAATTAAATTTAATGATCATCATCTATTTTTCCACAGTCGAAAGAATCAGTCAGGCGATTTTTGAAAGCTCAAACAAAACAGGCTAAAACCAGATTTCAATTTTTAAAAATCTCTTTTTTACAGCGTATGCAATTTGTTTACCCCGAGTTTTTAAATCTGTCCATTTTCACGGTGGAAATTGTGCATCATGGGGTGGATTAAGCCTACGACTACGGACAAAATAATCTTGATTCTGGTTAGATATTTTGCAATAACTTTCTTATTTCTGCACCAATTATCAAACGAATTGTTGCATTATCCCGCATTATTCAGCTCTTCCATCGGATATATGCCTCATAGAAAAATTCCCAAAATTTTGTCCCAGCGAGACGGGACCTCGGTTTAAAGTCTCATCGGAAATAACAACTACGGCAAAATAGCCCGCTTCAGGTAAGAATTTTTGCAAAAAAACTTTCTTAATTCTGTGTCAATTTTCAAGCGGTGCGTTGCATGTACCCTGTCTTACTGAGCTCTTTCCTCTGATGTATGACTTGATTTGGAACTCCTTGCACTTTTTTTTCAAAAATTGATCTCAACCGACCACTAAAACGATCTGAACTTTTTGCCGTTTTTTTTCTGGTCGGTTGGAATCAATATTTGGAAAATTTACAAGGATTCCACAAACAAGTCATATATCTATAAGGCGGGTTACATTCAACGGGGAACCCATGCAACAAACCGCTTGGAAATTGACATAGAAATAAGAAAATGATTACACAAATTCTTACAAATTTGTTCGTATTTGGTACCCATCCAATGACGCACAATCTCCACCGTGATATTTAAACCTTTTAATATTTATGTAGCATAAGAATGAAAAATGTATAGCGATAAGATGCTTTTTTCAGCAATGTTGATAGTATTAGTCCAATTACTTCCGCCTTATTTCAAATTACAGTCAGAATTGAAAAAAGATGTTTCATGTATCTCGTTGTTACAAAGAGGAGCAATTTGGAAAGATGAAATTAAAGGCTGATTCGCTTATGACATGTTTACTTTCAGACAAAGAAGAAAGTGGACTTAATTTTAAGTTTTTGATTTTAGCCTCGAACAAAATTTTTATGATGAAAATCATCTAAAAGTCGCCGTATTTTTATTTACCCTTTCCCAAAATGACCTGGTTTTGACGTCCCTAATAGATCGAATGGAGTTTTACGTCCCACTCAACTACTAAGGTCATATGGAGACGGAACCTCGGTTTAAAGTTTCACCCGAAAGACTGAAGAAGCGGGGGATCGAACCAGCGACCCCTGTGTTTCAAGTCCAGCGCGTTACCGCTGCACCATCTCCGCCCCGCCCCGCCCCCGCCCCGCCCCCACCCCAATAGAAAAGCTTAGGAAAACATTGAAACAAAAGAAGAAACTGCTGATAACAAGCAGTTTCTCCTTGTGCCTCAATATTTTCTGTATATTACGCAAATCTTGCAGTTATCAAAAATTATTTTGTCATTTGTAGCAGTTTTCGAATATTGACCAACTAAATAACAAAAACATTATGTGTGTAATGATTTTGTGTTGGATGACCAATACGCAAAATCAGTCTGCTTTCGGGTAATTATTTGATAAGCTGGCCCATTCAGTCAATAAATAGGCTACGTCTAAGTAAGGTAAAGGATTAATCGCGAAACTATTGCAAGTGCTATAAATTTTACCTACACCTACAATAATCTTGCTATAACCACTGAATGTGTATTCAAACGGGTACCGCACGCTTTCACACTTACTTATAATTATGACTGGTCCGTCATTTTATTGCTTTTAAAGTGACGACCGTTTCCCTGGAAACTGATAAGTAAGGAAACCAACCGATTGCCTTTTCCCCGCCCCAAACGACAAAATGCCTTTTTACTCGCCGAATTATTGGGGCGGCGGCCGCCGCCCCTGCCGCCCCGCACGCAACGCCACTGATATTTGTGTATTTCTCTATAGCTGTTACATTAAGTAAAATCTGATTCAGATGCAGGGTTTCACTCCTAGACTTTAAGGAAAGGTAGGTGGTGTGTTTTACACAAAAATAGTCCCGTCAAAATTTTTTTTCATGGAGTTATGAAAAAAAAATTCAACCAATCGGAACGCTCGGATTTCAATGAAATCAACTAATATCAAATTATTTGGCGATAAAAGGGATACTGATTAAGATGCTATTTGTATTTATGTACAATATACCGCCGAATTTATCGAGACAAAAGGGGGGGATGCTGTTTATAAGTATTTTCTTCTTTTGCATCAATGGTTTCACAATTTATTTTTCCTGTAGGTGTCAAAGCCAGGTCTTGTTTGGGAAAGGGTTAATGTTAAACGAGTAATTTGCATTCATATTAGTTTAGCGTAAGTCAAAAACAAAATGCCACATGGCCGTGATGACATAGAATAAAATAATTTCTAGGTTTGTTTGTTTGAAAAGGGTTAAACGCTATGTTCAATATGATATTTGAATTCATGTATACTAATTAGAAGAGATTGTGTGCCGATATTACGAGGTCAAAGACATGTAAATAAAGACGTTATTGAATGACGTTTTTGGTAGAATACCTGTAATGTGGCCATTTTGAAATTCACAAAACATCGGATTGTTTCGAGCTGCGTCGTTACATGTAGGCTTAAGAACCTATTAGGGCGCGGACGTAAACATTCGGCGATGGAAAGTTCCACCACCGAATGTTTTCGACGTCGCCCGAATAATTGCGATGTCGTGCTAATCTCGTTAGGGGAGGACTACCTTAACACAGAGTCAACAATTTTCCAGTAATATTTCGGTTGCTTGCGCACCTATCCATATCTTCCTGATATTTCTCACACGCGTACGAGCACAACATCTTATCCCAGCCACCAGATCCCTTTTAGTATTCGACCTACTTTTTCGACCAATAAAATTGCAGTATACATGTATTTTAAAATTTCGCCATAAACGAGACTGCCGGCTAGTTTATGTGCCGTCTATACATAGCCACGCCCCTGTCTCAGATGAACTGCTAGCAAACACAAAGTCAAATAGACTCTGTATAGTAAATTCTACGCGATATAAACATTGAATGCGCTGCGCACATTTGAATGTTTATTTCGCGTAGAATCAATTATACAGCCTCTGTCTAATACAATGGTTATTCATAAACAGCTTAACCACTGGTAGACTAGTGGATAAACGAAGTCTGTCAAATGTCAGAACGCACTATTGGCCAAGCCGAGGTACGAACCCACGAACCTTGGATTGAAAGACTGCGAGGCTACCATGTGAGGCGTCCGAGCTCGCATACAAAATAACTTCAAATAAGGGCCAAAAACAATATACATCCATATTTCGGTGGCGATATTACGCCACATGTTTACGAAATACAAACTTGATTTCTAAACTAAGTAAATTAAAAAATTGTATTTATAACATGGACATGTTCTTCTTTTAACATCAACTATTTTGATTTCTGCAACTACCACTGAGTCAAACTTGTCTAAAATTTTGTCATTTGTGAAAGGGATATCATTCTCATTCGCCGAATCACATCCATGACATTAAACTGCTAAGGATATCACTGATCCGCATGAGACAGATGTGTGAAACATCTTGATGAAGATTTTAAATTGACCCTTTGAGTTTCCCAAACGACAAAATTCTAGAGAGGCCAAAATTGAAAACCAGTGCAGACGACAAAATGTGGGTTAATATAGATAGTAGTTGTGTAGAAAGTAGCTCAGAAAATATAGAGACAAAAGGAGCAACTTATTTATTTTTTAAATCCGTTTACCCTCGTCAATTTCTGTTGTCACGGAAAACAGCGAATTTGTTTGTATCAATGCTAAATCAGCATCATGGATTCAGGTCAGACTGCACTTATATACTCGGCAAAACTGCTAACGCATCACTCAGATCTTTGTTAATATTTTTTAAACGAATCTACAGAATACTTTAAATATTTGCACAAGCCGACTACCACCATTTCAAAAGAAGCCTATGAAATTTCATAGTAAATGCTACAGCCTGTTCTGACATATTGAACTTTTAATAAGGACACCCTTAATTCTAAAATTTATAAAGTCTGAATTTTTATTAAAATGGGAGATTCACGCATAGCTTTCAAACCGTTTGCATTGGCTGAAAGAGTTCACGCGAAGAAAAGTTACCCTTACTTAAACAAACCCAAGGCTTTAACACTTTTGTGGGCGCGTAATTTATTCCCACAGAGGTAATATTACATCACTAGTGTCGTTGGTGTCATTGTTGGCCTCGACTGCGACGTCGGTTTCGTATTCAAAAACGTATCGGTCTATATCTTATGAACTGTATGAGAAGCAGTCTTGATATTTCACATATAGACAGGTCCTACCAAGATATTTTACCTGAGACCATAAAATTTGACCTTGTGTCCTTGACCCTGAAAAATTGACATTTTCTTTTAAAAAGGTGCGTCTATGCGAGCTACGTTGTCCGCGAACAGCCCTTGTTACGCTAGATAAGGAATTAAATTTTTCAGACTTCAATATCACAATAAACCAGCTTTTAAAATCAATTCAAACAAAAATGATTAAAAAAGATCACAAGTTACACGAGCCAAAAAACTGTTTTGGTCCCATTTTTGTATGACGCGGTCACATAAAAGAGAAAACTTGGAAATGGTTTTGTGAGTGAGTGCAGAAACTTGTTGGATGAATATATGCCAATATAATTCATAATATTTGACAATAAAGAAGTTATGCAATTTTAAAAAGTGATGCGTTAGCTCTTTGGCTGAGTATATATTAGAAAAGGGGCAAATCTTAATCATGGCTGTCTCAATTGCTATGGAGGCCTTTTTCCCAGATCGACGCTCATTATGAAATAACTTGGTCCCTAATGGCAACATGTTAGATTGTTCAATTTGAAAAGCTGTTGATGTCGAGAAGATAGCCTACTTGATGCCAAGCGTAAAAAGTTCTTTTATTTTAAGAATCAACTCATGAGTTCGGACCAGGCGTATGTGTGTCGGAATAATCACTCAGAATCCTTCCGCGGAGCGATGAGTCATTGTTGTGAACCATTTGGTATATCAAACCAATTCCGAAATCGTTCGATTAATCTGAAATGGGTATAATCTCTAGGTCAATTTAGTTTTATTACAGTATACCATAATGCATCGCGCCTCAAAGGGGTTCCGGTAGAATTAATTCTTTAAAAATATATTTTGTGTGGAAAATTCTAGAATTAGTGCAATTAACAGGTTGATATAAAATTGTTTTTTTAACAAGACTCGAATGAGCATAATAGACTTTTTGCAAATGCATATAAAGGGTATTAAGTACAATTATAAATTTTACATTCTTAGAAAGGTTGACCATTTATACCTAGGTTAAAAATCGACACTTTTACCAGATTCATTTCTTCATATCTTACAATCAGCACCGGTGTAACGTAGTAAAGTGACCCCCATAGTAAACTGACCCCCCGGTCACTATTCTATATAGAATACTGACCCCCGGTCATAATATTATGACCGGGGGGGTCATAGTATTATGACCTCCCCACACGTAGAAAAGTGACCCCTTACGTAGAATTGTGACCCCCCATAAAATATTGACCCCCTTCCCCACATGCACACCAAACGTCCTACTCTAATATAAACCAAACTATGGTACACGTACAACATCATTATTTCCATCGATAGGCATCGGAGAGGTGCAATGGCACTCGTCCGTGCATGCGTCTGTCCGCACATACAGAGTGCTTTGACCACAACTTTTCATTCATTATTGGGCGAACCCGATTCAAACTGACTGGCTAGACGCTTCCACCGCATCTGAATTGACTTGATCTTTTGGAGTTTTCAATTGCAATGGTCATATTGCAGCGGCTGGAGCACCTAATATGGATTCTTGGTATTTTTTCGCACCCGTACTGCCACCAGATACTAACAGAGCCCCCGTCTGCTCTCTCATAGACGATTTACACACATTGGTGAGGGACAAATGACTTTTGTCAAATGTCAGAATGGATACATGCCGAGTCAGGTTCGAACTGACGACCCGTTGATTGGCAAACCCCCGACGTTACTAACTAAGGTTTTCGGTCTCGGGGCATATGTACTGGTTCTTATTAGTGTACATGGATTACGACCCACTACCGATGTATATTTGTGTGGAAAGGACAAATGAGTTTAAAAGGTTTCTGACCGAAAATCACTTGTCCCTCAGCGTTGTGAGTTCGAAACCTACAAGAGTTTTGTATTTGTGTCTGCCATACGCACTTTCCTACCTGGTGGTTGCATATTAGAGTGGTTATGTTACCATTTAATCACTTCAAATAACGAGATAGTTATCTAGGCTTCTCAATCTGATTAAAATCCTGTGTTGACTTGACAGTAAATCTGACAGGCACCAGTAAGGGGTAATCTTCCTGACCAATCAAATAAATTTCAACGATTTGCGAAACGGTTTAATCCGAAAACTAGGACATGTATTCGCATGTGTCTGTCATGAAAAAGCAACGCAAAACCTCGTATCTCGTTTTTGGAAAATTTTAAAGGTGTTGTGTTGACCGAGCGGTTCTTAAGGGGGATGCTCAATTTCCTCAATTTTCTCCAATAACAGAATTTATTTATATTTTGTATGTTGAAATATCTTGTTATTACCAATTGAAAAATAAAATGAAAATGGATGGTCATCGATCTTGTTTGAATTTTATAGGCATTCGTATCACACACCCCTACGGCGAAAAAATGCACAATTTCTTGCACTTTTTCAAGGTCACTAAAATGCTTTTAAAAATGTTGTATTATCATCGTTTAGTCCCGAAAATGGATTTAAAGTAACGTCTTACATTTAATAAGAACAGAAAATCCAAAATAATCAGTGTTATTATGAACGCGAACATGTATAAAACAGCATGCTCACTTGTTCAGTTAGATCAACGAAGCTGGAGTGTTTTATGAAAAAATGCATATTTTTGGAAATGTTTTAAGTTCTACATAATAGACTTTGATAGAACTCCCTTATTGTATTAAGCAACATGTCCTGGTGGTAATGCAAAAAGAAAAGGTCATCGCACTTATTAGTGAATAACAGCAATTTTGATCAGGTACACATGCATAAAACGACGCAAAACAGCTGTACCTGCAAACACACTTACAACTGTCTTGCTCTAACAAATAGATTTCCATCTTGAGGAAATCAGTTTCGCATGATAAATACGCTTTTACCTTCGAAAATGATAAATTGTAATGACGTGTTTTAGACCCTATTATTGGAAATATGGTAGCGAAACATATATGGTACGAAACATTTAATTTTCTACAGCAATGACCAAGTGTTCCGAAAAACTGGAGCATTGCCCCTTAAAAAGTAAATCATAAAGACTGTTTCCGGAAATGATGCAGACACCACCAAGTTTCATCATTTTGACTACTAAGAGTTACCCAAAGTCTAGTTTTTTAGGACAATGTCGCCGAGGTATGAATAAAGGCTATCAAACGTCAGACGCAGAAGAAAATAAATGATGCAATCAAGGAAAAAACAACCGATGTTTATAACAACAACAGCAACAACAACAAACAAAAGCCGTTAATAGTGTGTGGTGTAATCTGAATAATTACTCAAATATAAAATGTCATTTAATTCTATCTAGATTAAAAGAAAAATGAGAAAACACTTCTACAATAAAGCCCCTTTTCCCATGACACGTACAGCATCAAACTGAGAAACCGAGAGAAGAGGTTCTTGACAGAATTTCATGAAGTTCAAATTTAATTAAGTTTCGTCCAATTTGGTGCAAGAATTGAGAAGATTTTGCTTCGGGCAGACTCTAGACGCAATGTTATACATTTAGTTTCCTTTTCACATGACAGGATTTTTGTACATGAATTGTTAATAGAATGAGCAACAGAACATCGCATTGATCACTGAAGAACAAAATTTCACTGAATTCTGGTCATCGAATGAAGAGAAATTAGAGAAACACTAATTTCTACATTAAGGCCCCTTTTTTGAGACGCAGCCTCAAACTGAAACAACAACAACAACAATAAAAAAAACCACGAGAAAACAGACTCAAAAAGTATTTCAGGGATTACACTTGTGAAGCTTCATTGATTTTGGCCTAAAGGTTGCTGAGATGTGACTGTAAACGGACGGACGGACAGACAGACAGACGGACGGATGAATGGACGGAGAGATAGCATGGCGACTAAATGCTCCGCGAAACTCTTTTCGGGGAGCATAATAACACGGATATGATTTGAATCGATATACATGTAGTGTATGTTAAATAGCATTAAGCTAGGTGGGGGTCAGTATTTTATAGATGAAATCAGGGGGGTCGTTATTTTACATGGGGGTCAGTATTTTATAGAAAGGGGCCAGTATTCTATATAGAATAGTGACCGGGGGGTCAGTTTACTATGGGGGTCACTTTACTACGTTACACCGGCATATATATGGGGGCAAAGTTTATGTTGATTTCATAGGTTTACAATAACTGACACTGGGTGAAATAAAGAATCTAATTTGGTCAAAATATTTAAAGCTAAGAATTTTGGCAATGGCGTCAACTGCATTCTGTGGACCAATATGTACGACTTTGGTTTACACATGATGAAACTATTAGACATCATTTTTGGACAAACGTTTGCTAGTAAACAAAAAGTAAGAGTGCATATGCCCTATTTTAACTAGGTACCCCGCCCTTTTTTAAACAATGAAACTATTTTCAAGGGCACACTCTGTCCCAAAGATCTAGTTTTGACACCCCTAATAGAAATACCATGGAAAATATTGAGAAGCAAAAGAAAACATGACAATGCCAAATATTTTCTCGTTACTGCACATCGACATCAAGCATTTCGTCTTCTGTATTATTAATCTACCTTGCTTCCAGGAACGTCCACCGCCAGTACATCAGTGCATTGATTTTACTGTGGGCATCAAAACCAAAGACGTGCATAAGAAGGGTTTAATAATAAATTGATGTCTGTATTTTAGTCCAACCGCAAGAAATTCTTTTATAGGTTTTAAGAGCTAGACACTGGGAAAATGGTCTTCTGGAGATTTACATCTTGATGAGACTGTACTTAACCCTTTCTCAAACAAAACCTGGTTTTGACGCTCCTCATAGATATGACTTGGGAAACATTGAGCCAAAAGAAGAAACTGCTGATAACCAGCAGTTTCTCCTTTTGTCTCAATATTTTCTGTACCATATCATACAGAAATTAAAGCAACATCTGTTTTTGTCATCTGCAGCTGCTTTCAAATCGAATCAGCCTAAAATTTTGCCGTTTGGGAAAGGATTAATTAAAGTACAGACTGGTCTGGGGACTCGTAGTTGTTCCAAATGCTATAGGAATCCTTTTTGTCAGATCTCAGCTCATTTTCAATGCTACAAGAGTAAACATTACAAGAAATGTAAATACACTTTATTCTTCGTGCTACCTTAGCA